>CM075481.1:29287500-30687500 GCA_037950665.1 Hypophthalmichthys nobilis | reverse complement strand
TATACACTCAACACGTCATTTCTTTCATACCTTACTGGATCCGCCTCGACCAATCATCTTGAAAATGAAGAACTGTTTGCCCTTTATTGTGATGGATTCATTTGAGAAAGCAGAGGAGGGGGTCTGAAGGGTGAAAGATTGGTACAAAATTAATTACAGATCACACGGGAAGTGAAGCCGAAAGCAACATAAAACCCACACTTCCCATTTATCAACCTGACTCCATTCTGGTATGTAGCACTCCATTTTCATGATCCAATCAATTCTTGATGGATAAAGTCAGGTCTCTATGGCAAGCCAATTTGATTTTTAACTCCCAAGATATGAACTTTTGATATCAGAAATTAAATTTTAATAAGTTACAATAGAATTCTTGATATCAGGAATGCATTTTTTGCTAGTAAATATTGCTTTTTTTAACACAAGTAATTACATTGCCACTAGTAAAAATGTGGATATCAAAAATGACAAAAATCACTCATGAAAATATGAATTCTTGATATCAAAAAACTGAATTTCACCTAGTAAAAAGCTTAATTCTTGATATCTGCAATTGCATTTTCACTAAATACCACAATAATCTGCCATTCAAAGGCAATTACAGATATTAGTAATTTCTTACAACTGGTATCTGATATTCCAGGTTCACATATATCTATGTACAATCAAATTAATAAAACTGCTCATTTTTTAAATCAATAATTCATTGTCAGTTTCTGGTATCTGTCATGTTACTGCTAGTAGCAAGAAAGCCATTTTATCCATTTTTATGAGTAAAAATTCCATTTCTGATATCAAGAATTTTCAATATAACCAGGGAAATTTAATTGTTGAAAAAATTCAAATTCATATCCAAACAAATTTATAAAAATATATAATGCATTATAACATACATTATGAATACCTTTATAATGCATTATACATAAAGGCTTTGAGTAAAGCGTTATCGGTGTTCACTTACAAATTGGCTTACAAAAGTTATGGCATATTGCAAATATTACAGACATCACGAATAATTACTAGTTTTTACTAGTCAAAATACAATCTTTGATATTAAGAATTTGATTTCTGTGAGTAAAGTCATTTTTTCTCTCATTTGATATGAAGAATTACCATTGTTACTAGTAAAAATTTCTTTTCTGATATCAAGAATTATTTTAAATAGTGAAAACTGAATTGTAGATATCTATATCATATCCTGCAATATATAAAAATGACTTGAAATAGATCTCACCACACATATTTTTTATTTGGATAATCTATTTCATTCAAAAATAAAATCAAGAAGATAAAGGTTAGGATGCATTAGCATCCCCTGTTGGTAGCTGCCATAACGTCCAATTATCTAGGCACGTTTCTACATTGAATGAGTCAATGCAAGCAATATATAAATCACAAATACTTCATAAAATGTTAGCAAATATAGATGATGGAGGTCTCATAAAGGAAGTTCACCAAGAAATGTTCACTCATGGCATGTCACGTTTACTTTAAATAAAAAACGGAAATAAAAATACTCCACCTGATCTGCATTCTTTATCCCCCCCAAAAAATTGGTTTCTCTCTTTTTAGTTGATAAGCATCTTTATCTCTATATCATACATTTCTCTGCCTGTTTCATGTTTTGGAGATACGTGAGCCTCTTTACCTGTGATGGCTGCTGGATATAGGACACCTGGCTCTGAGGAGTGCAGGGCAACTGAGCGTGACCCATTTTCTGTGCCGTCGATGGAACAGACACAATCACTGGCCGCTGCTTGACCACAGGAGTGACGAAACTATTGAAGGAACGGAAAGCATGGTTAATGTTAAGAAATCAAGGCCACGTTTAATCCATGTGTTCTGTTGTGTTATTACCTGTTTGCATTTGGGTCTTTGTAGTTAGGAGTCTGACAGCTGAAAGAGGGGTGTAATCTAGGTGGCGCAGGTGTTCTCAAAGCATGAAGTGAGGATGAAGTGGAAATGGGGTCTGCGGGAGGTTTACGATCCTGAACAGAACCAACAAAACAGATTGATCATGAACCAATCCCAGCTGAGTCCGCTCGGTAATCATTCTGAAGTCAGATATTAAGCACAAAAGCGTGAGCTGTAGTCAGACCTCTGGAGATGCATGTTTGTTAATGAGAGTAGGAATCTTCCATTCTGATGAAGTCTCCTTAACAAGGGGCTTTTGCTGCTCCTCAGGAACCTTTGTTGGATTTTCTTCATCCTTTTTGTTACTTAGTGCTATATTTTCTGCAAAACCAAACCATTTTAGTATCATTTTTTGTTTAACCGGCATTTTTCTCTTTAACCCTAGTACATCCTCAACTGGAAATCTTTGTTTTTATTGTAAAGAAATGTAAATAAAAATCCTGTAGGTGTAGGGTTAAGGCCAATTCACACTGAACCGACAGACGCAGACCAACGTGGACAATCACCAAATTATACTACATCACTTCTCAGACATTTCTCGACCCAATAAACACTGATTGAATATGTTCAATAGGCAAAAATATGCGCCGACCAATACCAGCAGTAACACACTGATCTGACCAAGTGTCAGAAGTGTCTGTTGTCATTGGTTTTCGTCTGTTGGTTCAGTGTGAATTGGCCTTTGAGGTTTCATTTGCCTGTAACCATTATAATTAACTTGACATAAAAACAAAAGTCTGTAACCCCAGGTTATTCCAGTCCAGGTACTCCCACTTATGAGGGTGTAATAAGTGTCCTGTAAATCACTTTGGAAAACACATCTAAAAATGGACAGCTTGCTATTTGCTTTATAACTAAATATAGACAAATGTTAAATACGCTCATCTTCAGATTTATATGTAATAACTTGGACTGTAAATCCTGATGTGGAGCATAATGTTTGAAATAATCATACCCATTAGAAAAAAAGACAAATGTGAAGACAAAGAAGTGTTTAAATAAAAAAAGTAAAAAAAATAAAAAAAAAATAAATCAGGTGCAAGACAATGTCAGAATACATAATTTTGTAAAAACTAATCATAATAAATAAATATTGTCGCAAACTAGGGATGCACGATATATTGGACACCATATCGGCCAATATATGTTCATTTTTAATGTTATCGTTATCGACCCAATAAGAAAATGTGGCCAATATATTAAAGTCGAGACACTTCAAATGCGCACCGTTCACCATGATGGTTTGAATTGCTTAAAATGTGATTGGAATCACTTGGAAAAGGAAAATACAGTTAATACATTTCTCTTTTTTATCTTTTCTGAAAAACCAAAATTCACACTGCATAATGAGGAATACTCATTTTTTTCTCAATTTATGATTTATTTATTTATTTATTTTTTGACAGCAGTAATATCTTGCAACTTGACAAATATGTATTTTAATATAACTGAAAACATATTTACAAATTGAAATGATCTTTTAAGAGTTTTGGAGATCACAGATTTCTTTGCAAACCTTTGGTGCTTGGACCACTAATGACAACATACAAAAATGAGTCTGGTGTAAACAACATTGAAGTCTACCTCAAACAAACTAAAAAACTCGACTGCTGTGGACTGTAGGCCATTTACAGGCAGATCTCCAGTGATTTAATCTCTCTCAGTGTCAACACGCTTTTAAATACACAGCAAAATAATAAAATGCAAAAAAAATTGTGAAAACTGTGACTAACCTGCAGTGTTCTCTTCATGCTCAGCAGGAAGCAGATGAGTTTTACCAGAGTTTAGATTTCTGATCGCAGTCTGCAGCAGTTCAACAGGCCGTGCGTTTGAGCTCAATGCTTTCTGAAGAATCAAATTACTCTTCCTAGAATTCCCTGAGAGGTTAAGAACACATCATCATTATACAGATTTTGGACATACATGCACCTTTACTTTTAAAGACCTAATGGAATGACTTGACAAACACAGTTTTCTTCCATGTTGACTCATGCTGCATTCACACGTACATCAAAAGATCACTTCCTGAGGTCAGTTTTTTTTTTTTTTTAAATACCCAATATCATTAAAGAATTAGTTCACTTTCAAATAAAATTTTCCTGATAATTTACTCACCCCCATGTCATCCAAGATGTTCATGTCTTTCTTTCTTCAGTCGAAAAGAAATTAAGGTTTTTGATGAAAACATTCCAGGATTTTTCTCCATATAGTGGACTTCAATGGCCTCCAAACGGCTGAAGGTCAAAATTAAAGTTTCAGTGCAGCTTCAAAGGGCTTTAAACGATACCAGACGAGGAATAAGGGTCTTATCTAGCGAAACGATCGGTCATTTTCAAAAAAAATGTAAATGTATATGCTTTATATAAACAAATGATCGCCTTCCAAGTGGTTCCACTAAAACCGCACTTTCGTATTCTTCAAAAAGCTTACGCTGTATGTCCTACGCCTTCCCTATTCAACTTACGGAACGAACGCAGCGCCAGTTCCATTTTTTCCGTAAGTTGAATAGGAAGGCGAGACATACAGCGTAAGCTTTTGAAGAATACAAAAGTGCGTTTTAGCGAACCACTTGGAAGGCTTATCATTTGTTTATATAAAGCATATACATTTACATTTTTTCGAAAATGACCGATCGCTTCGCCAGATAAGACCCTTATTCCTCGTCTGGTATCGTTTAAAGCCCTTTGAAGCTGCACTGAAACTTTAATTTTGACCTTCAGCCGTTTGGAGGCCACTGAAGTCCACTATATGGAGAAAAATCCTGGAATGTTTTCATCAAAAACCTTAATTTCTTTTCGACTGAAGAAAGAAGGACATGGACATCTTGGATGACATGGGGTGAAAGTAGACTAATCCTTTAAAGGGTTAGTTCACCAAAAGAAAATTCTGTCATTAATTACTCACCCTCATGTCGTTCCACAAGATTTTCGTTCATCTTCAGAACACATATAAAGATCTTTTTGATGAAATCTGAGAGATTTCTTTCCCTCCATTGACAGCTATGAAACTGACACTTAGGCACATCAAATAGTTCATAAAGAGAAAAACGAATCCATATGAATTGAGTGGTTTAGTCCAAATTTTCTGAAGAGACACGATCGCTTGCTGGCAGAATTTAAATTTTTGGGTGAACTAACCCTTTATTATGCCCATGCTCTTATTAAACCAACAAAATCTCATGTATTACCTTGTGAGAGCTCAAACTGAGCATGTGCTATATGCACAAAAGCAAAAGCTTTGCAGTGTGATCTGGCAATACTGAAATGATCTTGAGCGTCTTCTGGATCTTCAATTCTGTAGAGGTGGCAAAGAATAAATTACTCAAGATATCAGCTACTGTCTTGATACTCAGTGTAATTTACCATTGCCTTACCCTTTCAACTCTGCAAATCGCACCAGCATTCGAGCATAGCATTCAGTTTTGCAATGTTTTGCCAAAGGAAACCTGGCGAACACTTTAGAGTAGCAGTCCAGGAGTTTGGAGAGAAACGCTGAGTCTGAACAAGGGTCTCCTCTCCTCTCTAGGTTTTTAAGGAAGATCTGACAACTTTCAGGAGAGTTTGTGCTGATAAGCTGGTTGATGTCGGTGGTTTCTATGGAAGAAAGAAGACATCTGAAGTGCACTACAACAAAAAGTTCCTTGAGCAAACCCAAAGTCATACGATAGCTTTGTCTGGGGAACAGACTAAAATTTAAGACATCATACCACATTTTGGGTGAACTACTCCTTTAAACAGAACGAATCTTAGTAAAAAATTACCTTCCATTCTAGCAGTTTCTTTTCTTTCTGCTCTGTGTAGAAGTGCTGTGATGGTGTCACCCTCTTCAATGTCTTCCCTCAGATGATCTGGACTAATCATGGGTGGCTGCATAAAAAGGAGAACACTATTCAGTACTATATATGGACTTGAAATAAAACAAGTGCTATAGTAATGACTCTTATACCTTCAGGTTTAATAAACTATAGGAGTCTCCATCTGGAGTGCCCTTCTTTGAGGAACACATCTGGAATGTTGAGCGGATACTTGAACCACTTGTTTGTCTGTAGAAAACCAAACATTAAGGCTTGATAAAGAACAAGGAAATTTGAAACAGGGTCATATGACGGTACATAGGCCTGTCGCGATTATTAAACTGTCTGATTGCAGTTATTTGATTTGACTGCGATTATTACAGACAACCACGACTATTGCGCTCTTATAGAAGACACAAGGGGGAGACATAGACACGGGGTTCCCCTCGGATGAAACAGTTCTTGAATGCATGCTCACTTTCACTTTCATTTTTGGTTGGTGGTTTTCTTGGTAGTTGGTGCCCTACCCAAAAAGCATACTCTGGGTATAGGGAGTAGCAGTAGTGGTCATTTGCCAGCATTGACAAGTTAAGCCTGGGACACACCAAGCCGACTTCAAAGAACTAGCGGTGACAAAAACCGATGGTGTTGTCGCCTCGTGCCGGCTGCGTCTGGACCAAAAAGCTGTGCTTGAACACACAGCACAGACTATAGCTGACTGCAAACTAGCACATGCACCTGCATGTAAGGAAATAACTGTCTATATCAGCAGGTATCAATAGTCTATATTCGTCATTCAAAAGGAGAAACCGAAACAAGGATATACGAGGTACGCAGATATACAAAACGTAAACAAAGCAGCACTTGCTTATCATCTTGAATATCAGTTATGTTGATAACTTTCTTCATTTTAAGCGCCTCATGTTGTTATGAAAATATTAGCATTTCGGATAGGATAACAACATTAGACCAGCCTTCTGTCTATGCCATCTTGACTTGTTCTCTTTCATCACTTCCGCTTAAATTCTCGTGCACTGGCTCAATTTTTAACTGAACAGCCAGAGTTCCCACTCTCAATGACGGCCCGATGCCAATTCAACATGCTAAATCGGGCAAACTGAGCTCAACAAGAACCAACGTGTGGAACACGCCTCAAAAACTACACGGATAGATGCTTGCCAACAGCCCGAAGTTGGCTTGGTGTGTCCAGGCCTTTAAAGCTAACCTGATGGGTAAGACTATTAATTTTCGTTAGTTATTTTGGCTACGGGTCATTAGATCTAGCATTCTGCTGACTTTAAATCAGACACAGAGATAAAGCATTGTGGTAAGACTGCATTTATTTTTAATTTATTTATTTGAATGAATTAGTGAGAAAGTGATTGAGTGGGAGAGAGAGAGATTGTACATGTGTGAATTGCATATGAGTAGCGTCTTTCTAGTAATAGTGAAGCTGTTAGTTTAATTACTTCAAAAACAGCAATGCTTCCAATACAGAAATCTGTATGAATACAGAAAAAATTAATCCCAGAAGAACATTATAATTTACTGGATTATAGTAATGATCAAATGATATTTGCTTTTGGTCATTTCACCCACCCCTGCACAGATTTACAATCATTTCTCACCTGGAGAAACTACTGCTGTAGGTAACAGGAGCTTCCGGTTTCTGAACACAGTCAGAGTCACTGCTCTCGTTTTCAGGGATAGAGAGAGGCACCATGGGAACTCTTTCTGCCTGTAGGAAGGAACATAAGTAAGAACATGCACTTCCACTTTCAAGTGTTGTTTGCTGACCTCTTCTCACACCTTACCATGGTCATTCTTCTCTGTTGTGACCCTGCTCTCCATACAGGCATGTTCTCATCTGGTGGACTGAACTTCTGATCACTCCTGAAATTCAGAATTCTTTATGGTAAATAAATAATTCTGTCATGTGAAATAGGGATGTTACTGTGAGGAAAATTTCACACCAGTATTACCAATAAGACGCAATCGCACGCGTACATAGGCCTTTAATTTCATCAAGGAGCTGCTATTAAAATGCGTGGTATTGAAATCGCTTTTGAACGCGCACTTGCTTTTCATTTTCAAATTCTCTATCAGTACTGACCGCATATTTTACAAGATAAGATATTTGTCAATAACGCTCAGGATCTGTTGCACACCAAATCCTCCACCATCGTCCTGTCAGTCATCTCTCCTTACTCTCGTCACGTGACAGTGAAATTGACTCCTGCTGCACTGTGGTGCAACTCTGCAGCTTGTGCTGTATGGAGCAGATGTGTAGCGTCTGTTGTCCAACTGAACTAAACTGTTTTTATTTCTACAAAAAAAGCAAAACGACAGTGGGGGCGGTGCCACGTAATGTAATCGGTGTACGGTTGAACACTGTGTAGCACCAACTACCGCAGCAAGCCTAATGTTTAAATACCTATTGCTTTACCACCACAGGCTGTTACATGGATGAGTTAAAAAAAATATATATTGTGCACTAGGGCTAGTACAATACAGTAAAAGTGGAAAAAAAAAAAAAAATCTAAAGTTTGGGTTTGATAAGATTTTCTTTGTCTTCTCTTAAAAGTCTCTTATGCTCACCAATCCTTGATTTATTTGATCAAAAATACAGTAGAAACACTAATATTGTGAAATGTTACAATTGAACAATTTAATGACTGTTCTCCATTTTTAATATTTTCAAATGTAATTTATTCCTGTGATCAAAGCTGAATTTTCAGCATCATTACTCCAGTCTTCAGTGTCACATGTCACAGAAATCATTCTAATATGATGATTTGCTGCTCAAGAAACATTTCTGATTATTATCAATGTTGAAAACAGTTGTGCTGCTTTAGATTTGTCTTGAAACATTTTTTACAGGGTTCTTTGATGAATAGAAAGTTAAAAAACAGCATTTATTTGAAACAGAAATCTTTTGTAACATTATAAATGTCATTACTATTTTGATCAATTTAATCTCTCCTTGCTGAATAAAATCATTTATTTCTTAAAATAAATAAATATATATATATATATATATATATATATATATATATATATATATATATATTAGTGACCACAAGCTTTTGAACTATTTTTTGAATGATGTGCATTTTTTAGCCTTTTTAAATAATATTCAATATATATTATACATTAATATTTATGAAAATCATTGTGATAGTCACTATGTTGCTTAATTTGATATGGCCATGAACATCCCATAAATGAGCTAAATGTATCATACCTGTGGGGAAAAGTGCTGCTGGCCTGCAGGTCACATGTTCCATCTGATTTTCTGGAGCTGCTTCTCACAAAATCTTGAGCATTGTCATGTGCAGAGACTAGAGATCATTTAAAAGAGATCATTCACAAGTCATTTAAAAAGACGAGCATGGCGCATAGAAAGCAAAAATTACATAGATGAGTATAACAGAAACAAATGCTTACAGCAAATCTTCACTTTTTTTTGCTTTAAATAAATGAATAGTTTTCCCAAAAAATGACAATTCTCTCATTTATGCACCCTTATTCCAACCTGATTGTCTTTCTTTCTTATGTAAATTTTTAATAATGAACTTTTTTGTTGTTGTTGTTTTTTTTACATGCATGCTCCAAAATGGACTCAAAAGCATCATGCCTACACAAACCTGATATGTTCTCTTTATCTTCGTGTGAAAGGAGCTGGCATTTGCCTACATTTAGATTCTGCACGGCAGCCTCCAGAACGTGCCTGGGTTTAGCGTTCATTTCAAAAGCCTTCTGAAGAATCGAAGTGCATTTCTTAATGTTGCCTGGGGAGAACAAAAGCAACTTCATTAAGTGTTCTCAATAAGCAAATATTTCTGAAAGAGGCAAAAGCTAAATATGTCTTATATTTTTACTTTTAGGGACTGAAGTCATTAATGTCTCCTTACCTTGCAAAAGCTCAAACTGCGCATAAGCAATGTGAACAAAGGCAAAATCCTTACAGTGGGATCTCGCTATATCAAAACTAGCCTGTGCATCGTTTACATCTTGGATGCTGTTGGCAAAGAGAGACATTAAACATGCATTAAAAGTTGTTTATACTTTAAATAAATAAATAAATAAATAGTTCACCCAAAACTAAAAATCTGTCTTCTTACCCTCACATCATTTCAAACCATATGAACTGTATGCTTCATATAGAAAAAAAAAAAAACGTGAAATATTCCATGTATTTGAGCATGTAAAAGTTCTGCAAAGTTCCAAAGCACAAAGTCCCTCCAGCAAGAGTTATTCTCTATATCAGTGTCACTGTTTCTGAACTCCCTGAAACGCCTCCATTGTAGTCTTGAGTTTTCTTCCAGGAACAAACACGTCACAATATTCCTCATTTAAATAATTCCTAGCCAAGGTATACGCAGAATAAAGGGGCGTGGCCTGGCTGAGTTAGTAGAGTGTTGAAACTTGCGGTTATGGTAAGGGGCGGGACATTTCCCAAACACACTCGAAGCGCTTGACCAATCACAACACACTGGTCCAGTCGACCAATAAGATCACACTGTGCTTTTCAGAAGGAGGGGCTTCATAGAGACAGGAACTGACAGAGCGTTACTGACAGACTGGGAAGAGAGGAGCTCCAACAATGAGCACATTTACATGCACACCAATACGTTGATAACTAACAAAAATCAGTTTATTGAAATAATTTGATTTACCAGTTCAAATGCAAATCAATGTTTTGTTTTAAAATAGTCTTGTAAACACATGCTCATTTCAGAGGCTGCATCCTCCGGAGGTCACATTTGTCAGCCGCATACGTCAGCGAGGCGGTCTCATTTAAAAAATGAGTCGTTAGATTGCAAAGAAAGAAAGAAATTACAGTATTTTACACCTCACGAGGAATAACAGTAAATTTTATTACAGTTACTTTTCTTGAATAAGATATTCGCAATGACGTATGCAGCCTACAAATGCAACCTCCGGAGGATGCAGCCTCTGAAATGAGACAGCTACAGTTTACACGTCTGTATTAAAAACAAAAAAAAAACGTAACGTAAACGTAAGCATCCATGTATTTCACTTATATTATTCTATTTATTATGCGAGTTGTGATGTTAAATAAGAAACTAGGGATGCGCCGATCCGATACTCAGATCGGGTATCGGCTCCGATACTGCCATTTTTGCTGGATCGGGTATCGGCCGGACAGGACCGATCCATATCCGATATTGTGCGTTTACTATTGTGTTATTGTTAAGCCCCACAAAAGGCACAAAAACTTTATGGTGCTTTTTAATGTTTTCGTGCACTATATTCCAAGTGTTCTGAAGCCATTCCATAGTTTAATTCGAGGTACAGATAAATTTTTAAGTTGTTAAATTAAAAATCACGTAAATGCCTCCCTCCGCTGCGGCTGTCAGTCATTTTCAATAGGTTGTTTGCAATCACGTGGTTCTGGTGACGCGCGAAATACCAGTGGAGGGCAAGCAATGAAAATTAGAATGGAAGAGATGGAGAAAAGTCCTTTCTGTGCTGGTTTAGAAAGGTATAAACAGAAAAACCACTACATATGTTGGACGTGATCTTTATGTTATGAAGAGGAGCAACTTTTCCACTGAATTGAAAGACTTGACTGCCATCAAGGAGGTAGATAAAGAGAATGTGAAGCTGCCGTCACGCCGTGTTCAGTTCTAGTTTGGCTTGGCAAGTGTCAGCAACCATTGATTTTTGGCATATTTTGTGTTTTGCATTCCTTCCTTTCTAGCTCTGGTAAATTACATTTATTATTGTGCATCTGCTGATATGATTATGTTCTTTTACATGATTTATATTTTAGATCATTTTATCATAATTAAAGGATTAGTTCACTTTCAAATTAAAATTTCCTGATAATTTACTCACCCCCATGTCATCCAAGATTTTTATGTTTTTCTTTCTTCAGTCAAAAAGAAATTAAGGTTTTTGAGGAAAACATTCCAGGATTTTTCTCCTTATAGTGGACTTCATAGGACCCCAAACAGTTGAAGGTCAAAATGACACTAACGCAGCGCCAGTTCCATTTTTGTGTAATTTGAATATGGAAGGCGGTCTGGCGGAAGCTAGATATTTGACTTCATCTTAACTTGTTTAAATATGGATATTTTTTATACAAACGCATCACTTCGCTTCAGAAGGCCTTTATTAACCCCCCGGAGCCGTGTGGAGTACGTTTTGCTTTGGATGGAAGCTTTTTCTTCAGCTCATACGCGTGGGTCCCATTTACTGCCATTATAAAGCTCAGATGCTTCAGGATATTTATTAATATTTCTTCGATTATGTTCATCAGAAAGAAGAAAGTCATATACACCTAGGACGGCTTGAGGGTGAGTAAAGCTTGGGCTAATTTTCATCTGAAAGTGAACTAATCCTTTAAAGCAATCAAATGACCATGATCATGACTGGTTGCTTACTGATGCTCCGGTTCAGCCAGCAGCTATTAAGCATCCAGTTAACGCGTCACATGACCTGTCAGTGGCGGCTCCTGCCAGCCAACCCCCACTCTCAAAATGTCAGCAAGAAACTCATTATCCTCTCATATTTCAAGTTCCTAAAACTGTACCGCTTGTCCTTTGGCTGCACGATATGAGAACACATTTCTTATATTTCTTGGGTCAAGAAAATATTTGTAGTTTGCAATATATTTTTCCTCCCCTACCACAAAACACTCGCTGTGCTTAAATCTGCCATATAAGGACGCTTTCCTGTCACATATCACATATGCGCACTTCTTCTAATAAAGAAGAATGCGCATATTTCTTCTAATGCGCGCATTTTTCTAATAAAAACCCATCACTTCGTTTCAGAAGGCCCCTTGCAGTCGTATGTATTATATTTATGATGGATGGAACCATTTATTTTGGGCTTCAAAACACGCCCCTGTTCACTACCATTATAAAGCTTGGAAGAGCCAGGATATTTTTAAATATATCTCCGATTGTGTTTGTCTGAAAGAAGATAGTCATACACACCTAGGATGGCTTGAGGGTGAGTAAATCATGGGATAATTTTCATTTTTGGGTGAACTAACCCTTTAAGAATGCACTCATGTATGTATGTAAATGCACTCATTGTCAAATATGTAGAAAATTATTTGTATTTGAACATTCAAGCATGAAAACCTAATCAAGTAGACCCCAAAAACAAAACCAAGACTTTGCTATCTAGTATGACCTCTTTAATGAAACAACGATCATTATGCATAATGAGGAAAGGATGTTATAAATCATTTTAAATGAGAAAGAAACAGGAGATGGAACTTAAGTGACTTACGCTTTTAGCTCGGCAAATCTGACCAGCATCTTGGCATAGCTCTCATTCTGACTGTACTTCCCCAACGGCATGCTGGAAAAGACACGCGTGTAGCAGTCGATGAGCTTCGTGAGAAGACTGGGATCCGTTTGGGGATTGCCTTTCTTCTCCAGATTGGTCAGAAATGTCCGGCAGGTGTCAGGTGAGTTTGAACTGATGGCCTGATTGATGTAATCCGTGTCATCTGTATGGAAGAAAAGCTGTAAATGTTCTGGTCTGGTTGACTACAACCCAGAATTCCTGTTTTGACCAATGAATTCCCTTAACTTTTATGATTACTCGATCAAGATCGCTAATAAACATTTTAGAAATTGCTCTCAGAAATATTAAATATTTTAGCGCAGAGCATAATTACAAACATTAATAATGGAATTACAGGAATGTCGATACCTTTATTAATTTCTGTAATATTCCCAGAGAAGTAACAAATTTGATATTCCCTGATAGAGCAAGGTTTAAAGTGTGGGTACCCTGAAAATATGATTTAGCACATGCAATACCCAAATCTGAAGGTTATTACCATCATTGAATAATCGCTTCATCTTGGCCAGCCGTTGACACAACATGGCAATCTGCATCTGTCGCTCTGTACTCTCTTCTTCATCCATCTCTGCACACTACACAACACAAAACAAACAAACATCAATGAGGATATGCATATTACACCACAAAACAAACACAACAAATACTGTACTGCATTGACATTTTTGGAAATAGATGCCATGCAGTCTATATGCATGTATCTGTCTCTCTGCAAATAAAAGCTTATTTTACTGTTTACATAACCTAAACTATAAAAACTTGGTAAAAATGTTATTCATAATGAAATATAATTTCTTTAGTGTTTTTAAAAGGTGCAGTTTCTGCAACAGGATCCCAAAAAATATACTGTTAGTTTAATGCAAATTACAAGTTTATATGCAGTTATGCATATTACAACACAAAACAAACATAAGTGGGTTGTTGACGTGACATGGCATTTTCACTGTCACACTCACACATGACAAAAATTAGTATTGTTGTCATTTAAAATGCAGTAAATGGTTTAAAATTTCTTTGTTTTACATGGACCTGTTGTTAAAAAACTGCTTTGTTATTAGATTTTTTACATTTTTGAGCCAAATCTCAAAATTGTCCTATGGTGTGACTGTCTCAAGCATGGTTCAATAAATGTTTTTTATATGTTTATGGTTCAATAAACTTTTATAAATTAAAAAGAAAAGCATAAAAATGTTAATGCTTTTAAATAAATACCCCAGGCATAATTTTAGTAAATGGCAATCCTTTTTTTCATAAATATTATTTCTAAAAGCGTATGATCTTGATACATTTTGTCACTGAAAACGACGTCCTCTGGTGTGACGCCATATCCTGATATTAAATCGGGCAATTCCACGTACATCTTTAATTACTTGAAGGACCCCATTCAAGGTCATTTTACTGAAGCCCCTTCTGAAGCCCATGACATGTGCACATGGTTAGTTTCTGTCTCAGAATTGTTCAAATATTTAACTTTTGGAAGCACTATAAAAGTGTTAAGTTTTGTCCTCCTTTGGAGTGACACCCCTAAATTATATTTTTTAATAAAAAATGTATGTTAAACTATATAATCATGGAAAATTATGCAAATGTGTCTTGCTAACTGCTAATGACAGGTTAGCTACGAATAACAAGGCCATTAACCGACTCAAAAGGCTGAAACATCCTATGGTGTGACAGATAATGTCCACCGGTGTGACGCCTGTACTGTCACAAAGATGTGACAAAGATGTCACACAAGAGGACAAGGTCTCTTTAAGAAGCATTTTAAATAATTAAACAAGATTGTTCAACTCCTTTTTATTCTTTTTTTTGACCATTTTTAGTGTTCTTAAATGCAATAATTACATTGAAAAAAATTTTTCTGATGTTTTGCTGAAAATGTGTACTGTTATAAAGTGTCATGAAAATAAGCATAAAATGTGATACTACTTTGTTTTTGAGAGAAGGAACTGAGGGAGAGAAATGAGTGGGAGTGAGAGGACATGGAAGTATAGGGAGAAAATTAACAGGGATCCACACAGAAGGGAAAAGATCCTAGAGAACAACACAGTAAGAAAAAAACAAAATAAAAAAACAAAAAAATGAATTGAAATGATGCCTTAAAAAGAGCAGCCATATACTTTAAAAATGTGATTTTTAAAAACATGGTTGATGATGTAACAAAATGAAATGTTATTTCTTCTTTAACAAACAAATTAATTACATTAAAAAAGATTTTGGGGTGTTAAAGTTTCAAAAATATTTGCTCTGTCAAGGAGTCACCGCTCATTTTGTTGGGTTTTATAAAAAAAAAAAAACATGTTGGTATTGTCTGTATCAAAATTAAAAAAAAAATTCTTATTTGACACATTCAAGGTTAAATAAGAAATACTTTAATGTAATACCCCTCACTTTCTTTAATGCAAATACTACCATTTTTGTCCTTTAGTGTGACAATGTCCTATGGTGTGACATATAAAAGAACCGCAGATTTGTCTTTATCTCCAAAATATCTTAAAAGAACAGTATTGCAGTAGGGGAGATATAATCATCACTCATTTTAAAATGATGTAATTATCAGCAGTTTTGAAAGGATGACAGCTAAGTTTGTCTCGTATTTATTGAAAATGTCTAACAAGTCCAATAAGTCGTGGGGGGGGGAAATTGTTTCTCATAATTTCAGATTAAATAACAGCGCCATATGAAAATAAGTGTCTAACAATGAAGATAAATCTCTCTCATGCCATTTTGTATGTTATTAAGAGTTTTTTTCTTTATTTTTGCTGTCACACCATAGGACACATTTACCTTACAGTTCAGTAAAAATGTTTAAAAAACAGTGAATGAATTGATAGTTTGTGACCCCTCATATTTTCTCAAACATCAGACTTCGCACTACATAAAAAATATATGCATTTTTTCTTCAAAAATGGTGTTTTACAAAAAAAAAAAAAAGAGCACTTTTTACTGCCTATGTCAACTACCCAAAGTACAACACAATTACTGTACTGCATTGACATCTCTGGAAATATTCCCCATGCTTCAGGGCATCTGTCGTCATTTTCAACATGTCTCATCCAGACCCTTAATAACTTCCAAATGTCAGGTCTCTTTCAAAGGCCAAGCTTTGCTAAAATAACATTTAAAGTTTGTTTATGTCTGGAGTCAGCATCTGAACTCGTTTTTATCCTAGACCTAAATTCTCATCAAATTCATGACTTGACATCATTATTTTTAGCTTGTTGTGATTTTTAACCTGAAGAACAGCTCCGCCGTGGTCGGGAGCTTAGCAGCTATCCGGCTAAACTCACTTTACGACACAACATTCCTCGTTGACAACCGTGCATTATTGATTAAATTATTGACAATCAACATCTTGGCGCACTAAATCGCATTGTTTGCATTTTGGACGATGTTTAAAGGTATTTTAAAGCAGTATACTTACACTGAGACGGAGAAAGTGTGTAAATCCGACGGTGTGATCCACTAAATGTTTTGTTCACCAACCGTTTCAAAATTCGACTCTTCCCCAGAGCGCGCGCTCCTGTTGGTCAGTTTGTATTTCACGTGACCATTTCACAGTCTGATAGGCGGGGCTTTCCTGCCACGTCATACTTTCATTCTTCGCTCGTTCTGGTGACAGATTTGGAGAACAGCTGATAAAATGTCTAAACAAAGCGTTTCTTACAAAGTAATAGAATTTATCGAGTAAAATATGTACTAGAAAGTTTTTAGACTGGTAGTTCAACGCTCATGTTTTTTCATTGTACATGTAAAGATATGTAGAACAGGATATATAAATCCACAAAGACACTAAATATAGATTTACAACATGTGGAATTGATATAATGATGTTATATGAGATGTGAAAAAGATAAATTATGTCTTATAGTTATTTTTCTGTACAGTTACACATGTGAAATGATCTGGCTCCAAACCATTTTGGTGAATAAAATGTTCATATATCCTGAATAGATACTGAAGTGTTAAATCTAGTTTTTGTTTGTTTGTTTGTTTGTTTTTGCTTTCTTAAACACTGACAAATAAAAACTTATTTTATTGTTTTTATACAACAATCGTAACCATACAAACTTGGTAAAAAATGTTGTTCTTAATGAAAATATAATTTCTTTATCTTAAATTTCCTTTTTTATTTTCATAAATGCAAATCATTTAAAATATCACCTAACTTTCTCAATATACTGATACCTTTAAAGTCACCATGAAATCAAAATTGCCAATTCTTATTTTTTATGGAATATTGCAGTATTTATTATAAATGGTTTATCCATACTCATCATTATTTATTTATTTCTATTTAAAATTCATGTGCCTTGTAATCTTTAATCAAAATAACTTTCCCTCCCTCTTGCAACATCTCCTCTGATGACATGTTTACTGGCGCGAGGGTGGGGCAAAATGTCAATCACATGAGATCCACCAATAGCAAACCGCAACCATCCAATCAATTCCCCATAGACAAAATCAAACCCCGCCCTACATTTGATCTTGTTCCAGAATATTTATATATATATATATAGTGTATGCATTATAAGTGTAACATATGTAGTATAACATTATAAGTGACGCTCAAGGAACATGCAAGAAGGTAAATTCTAGATAAGATGAAGACACAAATACTACAGCGGTACTTTCATGGTTTATTTATGGTAATTTAGGAAGTGAAACTTTTGTAAAGGCAGTAAAAAACCACCTTCATATGCACATCATCCTCACAACTGCTGGAATAAATAAATTAGAAAGCAAAACAAGTTCCCCAACTCTTTACTTCAGAGGAGAATGATAGTAGAATGGAAGAAATGTATTTCTGTAAACACAAATGTAATGAGATTTGAATTATTGATAATACAGTAAGCATATTTGTACAAGATCAAGGGTAGGCAAAAGCCTTAAACAACACTTAAATACAACAAGGTATGTTTAGGAATGACAGTTCTGTTTTATTAATCATATCTGTAATGAAGAGAGCTAAATGCAACATTTTACAATAAACCATCAATCTAAGCATTACAATCCTAATCTATCGGCTGGCCTTGCTTGGGTCCTTCCAGCATCCGAAGAGTTTCATCCCACTGTGAAAACTGTTTTGATAAAAGAAACATCTGTGAAGAGGTTAAGGATAGTAAGGCATTCATGCGAAAGATTTCATGTTCAAAAATGAGCTTATTGTGTGCTGTTTTTAGCTGCAGGGAGTTCTGAACACATGGCAAGCAGTCAGATATAATAAAGTAGGAGTCTTTTTTAACTTTCACTGCAAGTAAGGATACCATTTTATTGTATTCTTCAAACAGCCTTTTCACTTCAGCAGACAATTCTTCATTCTGGTCCTGTGGAAGTCAACCAGGGATCATTTGTACAGGAAGGAGAATCAGCATGCTTCACAACACGTTCTCATTTAGTGATGGTGAAACCTACATGCTAATATACATATATAAAATAATCCTTTTTTTTTAACAAAGAAAACCCTACTCCACTCCACCTGCAAATGTGCATATGAAGAGAGCAGAGGTGTAAGAAGTATTTTAGTAGTAGTGCTTCACTACTATAATTATTATTTTTTTTAAATCTGTATTTTACGTGTGAGGCCCCGCCCCTTTATTCTGTGTATGTCTTAGGCGGGAATTATTTAAGTAAGAAATACTGTGTGCTCGTTCCCGGAAGAAAACTCTTGACTACAATGGAGGCGTTTCAGGAAGTTCAGAAACAGTGACACTGATATAGAGAAGAACTCCTTTTAAATTTGTAACTTTGCAGAGCTTTTCATGCTCAAAGAGCAACATTACACACTAAAGAAAGATGAACATGGAAAATAGAGATAGTTCACCCATAAAAACCATCATTCACCCATCATTTACTCGCTCTCATGTTGTTTTAAACCTAAATGATTTTTTTCTTCTGCTGAACACAAAAGAAGATATTTTGAAGAATGTTTGTAACCAAACAGTTGATGGTCACCAGTGAATTCCATAGTATATTTTTCCTATTATGGAAGTCAATGGGGTCCATCCACTGTTTTGTTACTGACATTTTTCAAAATATCTTCTTTTGTGTCCAGCAGAAGAAAGAAATTAATATAGGATTGGAACAACTTGAGGGTGAGTAAAATGATGACAGAATTTGCATTTTTGGGTGAACTATCCCTTTAAGTACAAATAAATGTAGACTTTTAATTGAGTAAATTTTTTGGACAGAGTTTCTGTACTTTAACTTATGTACATTTTCTCAATACTTCTTACACCCCTTGGAAAAGAGCACAGAAGATAATGGAGGTAGAAAAAAAAATAAGTTAAATATGTTTGTGTTACCTGCTGTTGAATGTGAATTTGTGACAACCGCTGCACTTTAGTGGTCAACTCTGGAACAGCTGTAAAAACAAGATGAGAGGAAAAACACAGTGTTGTTAATAATACATCCAGATAACCTCAGTCATACTGAAAAAAGAGTCACAAGAAATGTTTCCAACCAAAGTTGCGAATTTAACTTATGCACAAAATTGGAATATCGCATAAAACATTTGCAAACAAAGCGTTTCCATCCAGTGAGTCAAAGAGTACAAAATCGTCACTTCCTGATAAACTGGTGCTAAATATCACTAAGAAAAGTAGGTGAAGCCACTGTATATAATAATTTTTGTATATAATAAATTACTTGCATCTCAGAGCGCACAGACGAAGCACAATAAACGCATTTCAGAGGCAGGTACCTGCTGTTTGGGAACGCAGTTGTGTAAGACACTTAAATGTAATTATACCGAACCACTTTGATGACAGACTTTGTTCAGGCATTTCAGATGCTGTGCAAAAAGATCGGTTCCCTGGTTAGTCTAGTTATGCCGTCCCATCGCGCAAAGGTTTTTTCTTTTGATGGGCATCGAGGAATTTATTCAGTAAATCTGTTTCCATCATAGTTTATGCATGTTTTCTTATTGGATAAAACATGTATCCAACTCAAACAAGCGCATAAGTATTTCATACACATTTTTAGAATTTTTGCACATCTCTGCATTTCAATCCAGCAGATATCCTAAAATACGCATAGAAATAGGTGTATGGAAACATAGCTACTTACATATTTGACAAATACAACAATAGTCAGTGTTTTACCTTTAATGTGGTTACTGTCCAGAAGAGGCTGCAGATTGTGCACCTGCTCCAATAATGTGGCCTGGGAACGCAAAAACTCTTCCTCTGTAGATATAGGAGGAGGAAAGAATTAAATCTATACAAAAACATATGATATACTTCAGTGGTGCTCAATTGGTGAATTGAGCACCATTGTAGCTCAGTGGTTAGAGCATGGCACTAGAAAAGGCAAGGTCATGGGTTCAATCCCAGGGATTGCACATACTCAGATACAAATGTATAGTATAATGCAATGTAAGTCGCTTTGGATAAAAGCGTCTGCCAAATGCATAAATGTAAATGTAAATGTGAATCCCAACTTGCAGGTATGTGACAGCAGGGGGAAAAAATGCTAAATGCAAAAAATAAAATGCAACTAACCATATAGAGTCAGGATAGCAAAATAAATAAGTTTATCAGGTTTTAAAAGCGAGGAGAAAAAACTTCTCATAGGTTGTGTGGCCCACGGTATCTATACAGTATTTCACTGGAAATTCATCAGTTACTTGGTCAAATTATCCAGCATAGACAGTATGACATGCTCTCATCCTTACAAAACCATGAAAAAAACAATTCTATGCAGACTACATTAAAATACAGGTTCATATGCATTGAGGATAAATTCTTGGTTTGTGCCAAATACAATGTGTTTTGTGCAGTGTATTATTGGTGGCCAAAATCATGACAACTGAAATTCAAGACACATTTAGAAACAAAAAAATTGGGCACTTTCTTATTCAACCTATGGCATTTAATAATTGTGCATATTGGCCTATGGCAGTTCATAGTAATACTAATAAATTTCAATGTTTGACCTTAAGGGCTGATTTATATTTATACAATTCACAAATATGGTATTTTACGTCCAATGTAAAATCAGGGTCCTGAAGCAAAACCAGTTGGGAATCACTGATATACATGGGTGAAAAAAAAAAAGTGCTAACCTGCTAGAATAAACTCCAATTTCATTGCATCTGGTACAGCAATGAAGTCTGTGAACTGGGGGTTCAAATACTTCAGCAAATCTTCAACTGATAGAAAAGATAAATTGATAAATGATGACGCAACATATTAAAACATACATAGGATTTTGATCACAAACATTGCCGAATAATTCAGAGACTCACTTTTCTTGTGAAGGATCTTGACGCGCTCTCTCTTGTTTGCGGTGTTTGCAAGAGCAGCACTGATCCTTGTGAGTGACTCAGCACACTGAAGGAAGGAAAGACTACATTATAAATCCAGCAAAAGGTTAATCAGGTTATATATGAATAGTTGCAAATGGACATGGACTTCCCAACATTTGTTAACCATTTCTGAGTTCACCACTTTTGATCAACTTTTTGCCTTTATTGGTTTGTTTTGAATGAGGCATAACATTTTTTTTTTTTTTTTTTTTTTTTTTTAAAAGTACAAATATTCCATGTAATCTCGAAATTAGAACTAATTTTAATAATTGTAATAGAATTCAGAAAATGCTCAGGACATTCTGCTATTTTGGCACACTGTTTCCATCAGACTCCCTTATGCTGCACACAATTATTTCCAGAAAAGCATTACAAATTTATTTCAGTTTAACTTAAAAGCTTGCACATGTCTGATTTACTGATTAAAACCATTTTAAAGTCACAATGAAATCAAAGTTGACAATTCTTATATATATATATATATATGGAATATTGCAGTATTTATTATAAATCATTTATTCATGCACTTTATTATTTTTTTTATTCATGTGCCTCATAATGTTTCATCAAAATAACTTCTCCAACTTGCAGCAACATCTCTTCTCTGATGACGTGTTTACTGGCATGAGGGCGGGGCAACCTGTCACTCACATGAGATCAACCAATAGCAAACCACAACTATCTTTTTTTCTATCTTTTAAATGCCAAAGACCCCCAAATATGATCATCCTTGTGTGAGGGACCCCCATCCTAAAATTTAAAAGTCAGCTATATGTTTTCATGTATAAGGACCCAATTCATACTATAAAAAAATGAATATTTAAAATGAATATTTTGGAAAATATTTAGTTTCTATTATGTAATATTATTCTAAAAAATTCTATTTACTATACTGTAGCCTACTGTATGGGTTAGGAACTATATTATTTATTTAAATAATTTCTTAAATGTTTATTGTTTTAATAATTATTTATTTAATCAAATGAATTAATTTAATTTAATTTTATTATTTATTTTCACTTTTTTTTTTTTTACTGTAATTTGTCTGCTGCCACGCCCGCAAAACGAACAGCTCTCACTACTGCATCATAACATCTACCAAATGTCAGCATGCAATTTCTGACACAACTAATGCACATTAAATTCGTCAACAAGAATGAATGCTATTATGTCGTGAATATGATCTGTCAAATCCAAAACAATAAACACTGTGCTGAAACAGAGTGCGTCCGCAGCTGACACACACACACACACACACACACACACAGAGAGAGAGAGATAGAGAGCTTTAAACGTGTCTGAGGTGAATCACCTTCACTGGCTTATTGTTTTTTCCTCCTCTTTCCCCATGAATGCGTTTTTCGAGGACTTGAAGGCGAGCATCCAGATCGTCTAGATTGTTTTTCCCTTCCATTTTGTTGTTTGGGAGCTGTTCTCTAAACCGGAAATGACGCTTCGGACAGCGTCTTCTTCTGCGCTTCCCCAGCAGCGGTCACAACGCCGCCCGCCACATCTGCTGCCACCACACGTTCCTCCAGTGAAGAGGAAACATCAAAAGGTGACAATTTTGTAAAAACTTTAAATTATTTCATTTAAAAAGTGAAATCATTTAAGCAAACACTATGCGCAGAAACAACGTAAGTGTTCACACATCACCTTTAAGTCCTTTTGACAGTAGATAATCAGAGGTCACTGAATATAAATGACCATAAAATCAAAATCGATAATTCTTGTTTTATTTTTTTATTCATGTTCCTCGTAATATTTAATTAAAGTAACTTCCCCTGCCCTCTTTCAGTAACATCTCATCTCTAATGATGACGTGTTTACTGCCGCGAGGGCGGGCAACCTGTCACTCGCAAAATGATAGGCTATTTATCATTATTTCACATGACAGAAGGACACACATATTGAATCATGTCTGCTCCAATTTATTTGTGACCACATGGCTACTTTAAACAGCTCCATTAAGGCTTTAAATGATTAGTTCACTTTAAAATGAAAATTACCCCAAGCTTTACTCACCCTCAAGCCATCCTAGGAGTATGACTTTCTTCTTTCTGATGAACACAATCGGAGTTTTATTAATAACGTCCTGATGCATCTGTGCTTTATAATGGCAGTGAACGATACCAACGAGTATGAGCTGAAGAAAGTGCTTCCATCCAAAGCAAAACATACTCCTTAACACAGCTCTGAGGGGTTAATAAAGGCCTTCTAAAGCGAAGCGATGTGTTTGTGTAAGAAAAATGTCCATATTTAACAAGTTATAAAGTAAAATATCTAGCTTCTGCCAGAACGCCTTTCATGTGTAACTGATGTCTCGTCAGTTAAGCTTTTTTGTGAGTTGAATACAGAAGGCGTAGGACAGTGTTTCTGTTTTTGCTCCGTCAAAGAAAGTAGAACAAACTGCAGAACCGTTGCGTCTCTGAGCAATGCAGTGTTTTTGTTTTTCCCTTTGAAGAATCGCATATGACAGATCAGATGATTAAATTATTTAATTAGGCTACCCATTCATTCATAAATACAGTCTTTTGCTAAGAATTAGCATTTTAAATGAATCGGTTGAATGAAGGATTCACCTCACTCATTAAAGGATTAGTTCACCAAAAATGAAATTCTCTCATCGTTTACTCACCCTCATGTCGTTCCAAATCCGTAAGACCTTCGATCATCTTCGGAACACAAATTAAGATATTTTTGATGAAATCCAAGTTGTTGTTTTTTTTATCCCCCATAGAAAGCAACGTAATTACCATCATTCAAGGTCCAGAAAGGTACTAAAGACATTGTTAAAATAGTCAGTGTGACTACAGTGGTTCAACCTTAAAGGCCCACTGAAGAGGGTTGGCACACGCAGCATTATTCAATGTGCTGACGTAATTTGAACTGAAACAGGAAGACAGGGCGATATATCGAACATCCCCGCCCCTTTTTTAAAATAGCCAATAGCGTTTTGTTTATGTTACAGCTCGGCCAGAGCCGTTAGACTCTGTAAAACATCAGTTTCCTTCTAATCTCTAACCGTTTCTCCTCATAATGTCCTTTATATCGCTTATATACAGCATTCTGTGCAGAATTCAAATGGGTCTGATACCTTTTGTGGTCTGCGCTGACTCGCGCATATGATCCGCTCTGTGCTCTCGTGTCTCTGGACCGGAGCAGACTGTGCTCGCGCTGCGGTGGTTCATGTGACACTAACACGAAAACGGACTTCATTTGCATCAAAGGAAAGCATATTTACACTGTTCTCTATATAGTGCACTATGTGCCATTCACCATGTAGAAACTAGTAAACGTGTGAGCAAATGACCGATTTCAGCCGCAGCTTCAGCGTCTGTAAGAGTGTAGGAGGAGGCGGGACTTCAGATTCAAGAGAGCATTTGATTGGACTGAAGATTTGACGAGGAACTGAAGTGCGATGTGATGTCATGAAAATTCGTGATCCATTTTAGTGGAAGTGAGAGACTGTAAGTTTTGAATGCTTATATCTCTTAAATGTGAATTTTGTCATTGTTTTGGAACACACCAGCTTATTCATATTCTTAAGGCTAACATATTAAGCTAAAAAACTTAAATTTTGATTTTTAGGGGGACTTTAATGTTATGGAGCAACGAGAATACTTTTTGTGTGCAAAAACAAAACAAAAATAATGACTTCAACAATTTCTTCTCTACCCTGTCGGTCTCGTACGCAGTTGACACAATGAATGCAGTTCAGCGCTTCCGTGTTTACGTCCGTTCACTGCGTTCACTGCATCAACTGAAGAAAAAAAATTTTGATTTTATCAGAAATATCTTAATTTGTGTTCCGAAGATGAACGAAGGTCTGTGGAACGACATGAGGGTGAGTAAATGATGACAGAAATTTTATTTCTGGGTGAACTAACCCTTTAAGGTTTTAGTTTCATATTTAAAAGTAGCATATTTCATTTAATTAATCAAAAATATAGGCTAACATTTAAACAATAATCTGTTAGCATAATTTATGCAATTATAATTGTTGTGTAAATCCATTCATGCCATGTCTGAGCCTCTAAGGAAGCCACTTGTGT
The DNA here is from genome assembly GCA_037950665.1 of Hypophthalmichthys nobilis. Classification (NCBI taxonomy): domain Eukaryota; kingdom Metazoa; phylum Chordata; class Actinopteri; order Cypriniformes; family Xenocyprididae; genus Hypophthalmichthys; species Hypophthalmichthys nobilis. The sequence continues at coordinate 30,662,077 of CM075481.1, read as the reverse complement.
GTGTGCTGTGTAACAAAGCAGTGTGATTGTTTCTGTGAAGTCTTGTGTGCTGTCAGATTGTCTTGTTTGTGTGAAATGGTGAACAAACAGTTTAAGAGATGTGTTCCCTGTGTCCACGCTTTATTAATCCTGAAGATGGACACGAGTTTTGTGTTATTTGCTTAGGAGCGGAGCACCTGAGTTCAGCCTTTAAGGGGGCTGGATGCACTCACTGTTATACATTCTCAGTGAGAAAACTCTGCTCCCGCTTGGCTCTCTTTACAAGTGCGGGGAGTGAAGCCTCTGAACCCCATGGTTTCGGTCCTGCATCTGCTAAGGAAGCGCGATGACTGCGATAGTGGGGATCTCAGATGGAGCTTGAAGGGGGTTCCCTTGCTTCTCCGACTAACTCCGCAGCTCTTGCTGGCCCGGAAGCCCGCATAGCAGCTTCTTCTGGGCTGGATAAGCAGTTTTGCAGTTTCCTCACTTCTAGTCCAGAGGAAGTAGAAGTAGAGTCCATTTCAGAAAAAAAACAGCCAAGTCTGAAGTTCCATATAAAAGCCCCGCATATGAGAGATATCTGCCGCGTCGTAAGTCTTCAGCTCAGGAAAGCCTTTCATTTTTTCCAGAGCTGCACACTGTGGTGGCAGGTTCATGGAAACACCCGTACTCTGCTCATACAGTCCCTTCGAATTCGAGCTACATGAATATCAAGGGGATGTGTGAGCAGGACTATGGACGAATGCCTTTGGTTGAATTTGGCTAGCTATCTCTCCCCAGGGACATCCTCATTTTTGAAGTCTCCCGTTCTGCCATCCAAGCCATGCCAGACAACATCGAGGCTGGTTGGCAAATCATATGCGGTGGCAGGTCAGGCCAGTGGTGCCCTGCACACCATGACGGAGCTGCAGGCATACCAGGTCGACCTACTTAAAGACCTGGATCAAGGCGAGGGTCTATCTCAATGCTCAACTGCCCATTTCATGTCAGCTATGGTGGCAGTGGAGAAGCATTTGTGGCTCAGTCTGTTGGGCATCAGGGAAAGTGATAAGACCGTCCTTCTCGATGCCCCAGTCTTGCCTTCCAGACTTTTTGGCACTGCCATTGAGATGGTGGTGGAGAAGTATAGGGAGGCGAGAGCGCAGTCGGCTGCCTTTAAGAAGTTTATCCCTCGTCGGGTCCAGGCTCCTCTAAAGCCTTCTGGTCTTTCTCGTCCTTCTCCGGGAAAGAGTTCCTGGAGGAAGGAACAGAAGACGAGTGTGGCGGCTCAAGCCCCTCCTCTGAGGAGAGGTGGGAAGAGGCACCGCACAGGGAGGATAGCGGAATTGGACCTGAGGGCCGTGATTTTGGCTAGAAGGTAGAAAAAAGCTCTCACCCCCATTTCTCTTTTCCTTGCTGGTGGTCTCTTTACTTCTGTGACTCTCCCCTGTGGGGCTTATGAGAGAGACATTTTTACCCACTGTCTATGTTACTATAGCTGCATTTTCACCGCTGGAACTTTCCCCAGGAGCTAGGGACTTTGGGGTGGTACTCTGGTTTGTTTCGACTGCAGGAACCAGGGTCTAAATGAAGTTCCGGGTAAAAAAAAAGCCAGTTGTTTGTTGTAGCCTGGTGTTGTAGCCTCGCGTCGGCTGCTTCTGGACCAAAAAGCTGCGCTTGAACACACAGCACAGACTACAGCCAACTGCACGTCTACGCCTGCATGTAAGGAATTAACTGTCTATATCAGCAGGTATCAATAGTCTATATTCATCATTAAAATGGAGATTTAATTTTCGAGCACTGACTCGTTCGCTAAACTGAACATCCGATCAGAGTTCCCACTCTCACCGATGGCCCCGACGCCGATTCAGCATGCTGAATCAGGGCAAGCTGTCGCCGATGTGAGCCAGACAAGGGCCGACATGTGGAACACACCACAAAACACACCGATGCTCACCGACGGCCGACCGTTGGTTTGGTGTGTCCCGGTGTAGTGGCAAATTGGGTCCCCCCCATTGGTTCAGATTGCTTTTAATAGGTACTCTCTTTAGCGCCTGTTTACAGTTCCTATAAAATCATGTTATGATAAATGCTGTTTCAAGTACGCTATAATGACCATTTATGTCTGTATTAGTTAGCTTATATAGCATACAGATAACTGATTAACCTGATAGCTTAGTTTATACACGCATTTGCACTTACCCTACATGTATTCACATGTAGGGTATTGTATTCACAATACCCTACATGTATTAACACTTAATTTAACATGTTAAATTAAGTGTTAAATGTCCAGATATTTCAGTTTATAAATAAATCAAATTAATCATGTTCAATTATTCACTTAATAGGCTATTTGTTACAATACTGACGGGGCAGAGACAGAGGTAACAGGTAACACGGTTTTATTTCACACACAGCAGAGAATACAGCAGTGCAGGTGAGTTGAATAGAGTGAAGTATGATGGTATAATGAAGTGATACTGTCCTTGTGGTGATTGCAGGAGTGAAGATCCGTGGAGATGATGAGTTGAGGCAGACGTGGATGACAGAAGACACTCACACACACACACGATGGAGACGAGGAGACTAGGAGACGTTGGAGACAGGTAAGTAATTCGGTTAGAGTCCTTGAGGTAAGCATATAGGGTATCCTTGATGCAAACGAGACCGGACAGTGACTGTGAGTGTGTGAGTGTGTTTTATGGTGGCAGTGATGAGCAGCTAGATGAGGTGCAGGTGTGGATGATCAATACTCAGGAGAAGGGGTGCGCTGTGATTGGATGGTGCTGGAACCTGGCGTGTCTGTGACACTATTATAATTATTATTTATTAATTAAAAGTTAATCAAGTGTAAGAAATTACGTTCAGTTGGTTTTATTATGCACTAATTTGTTTTCTTATGCATTATATAGTAAGCTATATGGGTATTTTAAATTAATATCATTCATATATACTTAGGATAATCATTACCTGTGTTTCTAGAGCATAAACATCTGCAAAGTGGTGACGCTCAAAGTTCAATGCAAAGGGAGATATTTTCTTTTACAGAAATCGCTTTTTAAGGACTACAACAAACAGCTAGTAGGGACTACAACGAGCTTCTTCCTGGGTTAGTGCCATCACAAACCCCAAAATTCACATAAACCCCGCCCCCGAGAACACACAACAAAGGGGTGAGGCCATATTGGTCTGCTTTAGAGAAGAGGAAGAGTTGTTGTAGTAGAGTGTTGTTATCATGCCGTCATTTGACACCGGACTGCTTCACAAACAAGAGTCAATTCAACACTGGATTTGCACAAAAGATTAACATGACGGCACATGCTAGTCGATGAGTTGAATCAACTCCACAGCAACTACATAAATTTATCCACTAACCATTCAGAAACTCCAGTTTCATTCTAAAAGTTGTAACTTCTTCCTGAGTCTCTCCATCAGTGTCGACTCTGGTTTGAACAATGTAAGGCTGAACACCGTTACTGACAATCCTCATTTTAGCTGCGTGAGATTCTCCAGCTTTGTTGTTGTTGAGCGACCGAAGCGTGAGCTGTTAAAGCTCCACCCTCTTCTGGAAAGCGGCCGGGAGCAGCAGCTCATTTGCATTTAAAGGGACACACACAAAAGCGCCGTGTTTTTGCTCACACCCAAATAGGGGCGAATTTGACAAGCTATAATAAATGATCTGTGGGGGATTTTGAGCTGAAACTTCACAGACACATTCTGGGGACACCAGAGACTTATATTACATCTTGTGAAAAGGGGCATTATAGGTCTCCTTTAAACAAAAACTCACTTAATTTTCCCCCCAGAAAACAAGACATCTTATGGCATTTTACTACTTTAGTAAATACATCTTGATTTAAGATTTTTTAGATATTTGGACTGGAAACGAGACAAAAGTACTAAGTAAGAAAAGCAGTATAGGATAAAATGAAACTGCTTTCATTGTCGCCTGACTCACCTTGCCCAGTTTTGTGGTTTTTAAGCAAGGCTGCGCTCCTGAAGTTGGCTGTGAGGTTGAGCTGGGCAGATGTAAAAAATGTTTGTTGCCCTTCTTAGTTTTATTCTAGGAGTTGAGATACGATTATGCTCCCGGGTGGCCCAGTTCTCCCGTTCTACATAGGGGCTAAGTCTCCAGGGGCTACAGCCTTGCTACCAATTAATTTTCATCTTTAATAGGAAATTGATGGCTAAAGCAGCAAATTAATGAATGAAACAAATGAAACGTTATTTTATGCAGGGTGCCTTTACATTTTGGAAAGATGATTTTTAAAGTACATTTCCATAAAAACTTTAACCTTATTTGGAGAAAACTGTCTTAAAGTGCTAATAAATTGTACCAAATGAATGAGCTAAATGCTAAATTATTATACTGGGGTGGAACATTTCAGTCAAAATGGCTTCTGCTCTTGCTGTTATCACAGTTATAATTAGTATTCAAGAATTAACTAGTACAATAAATATTTAATTTTGTTTAATTATGGTATTTAAAAATAAATGACTACAGTCTGTGTTATGTGAGGGTGGATATGTTTATGTAATGCTTGACGAATTTTTCCAAGCATTGAAACACAACAGTTTTGAATCAACTTGCCTCTTCTGAAAACTTAAAAGATGTTAATCACAGTTAAAGTGCCCAGATTTAAAAAGTAAGCCTATCCAATATACTAGTCACTAGTGTTTTTATCAAACATCACATCACCAAATATTAAGGGCTGAGCAGAAGATTCAAGGTTTGAATATCAAGAGAATTGCACCTGTTTTGGCGCATGCGCAGTTGAGCATCCTCCTCATTCATTGCTGTCTGAGTCTAGGGGAGCGACCCGAGAGCCGCAGTGATGCCAGTAACCCTCTAGGATGCTCCACACGCGGATGCTTTTATCACCGTCTGTTTTAGCCACAGGCCTTTGAGCAGATCCGGATAAATCCGGGACGAAGGTGTTATTCCACAGCACGGAATAACAGGATCGCGCGACCTTGCGCTGAATGTCATTAGAAAGGGATTTTAATCTCGCTACGGTAAGAACGGAAATCATCATTACTGCATGCGCTCACGACGCTAAATGTGAGTTTAATGTGAAGTCTATGATATTGTTATGTATTTGGGGGGTATAAGAGCGAATAGACTGTAACCGCGGGGATATTTGGCGTTTGCCGCATCGCAACGTTTGCTCGATTGATCCCTGATGTTGGATTGCATCTCTTGATGTTAACCTGTCGTCGTTTAGATGAACTAATAAAAGGCTCTTCTAATGATGATCGTGACGCTGATTTGGGAGAGGCTGTGATGGCGTTTGATATGCAAATACATTTTTGACTTCATATACTGTAGGCCTATACAGTCAAGGATGCAAGTGAATCTCTTCATGAATAATGTGTCATTATTACCATTGTAATTCAGATCGTGTCGAGCAGATCTTTGCTGACACGTGCTGTTCTAGTCTTTGTGCTGAATTACACCCCACCTCCCCATCATAATAAAGCCCTTTCCCATCCCCACCATCACTGGAATAAACCCTTCACAAAACAACACACCATCATTGATTGTATTAAAGCATGGCCACATGGTGTTTTTTTTACCACTGCACCAATATATCTTTCTTCTGTGTTCTCAGACCATTAAGATTTGAGTCTCAGCGATGGATATTTTAAAGCATATAATCAACGACACCGTGGAGTTCTACAAATGGAGTCTCACTATTGCAGGTAACTGGTCTTGACTTCACTGACCTGAGTGTGATACATGATATCATGGCAGCACTCCCATTAAATAAAGCCGGGAGCAGAAGAGGCACCAGCTCTGGCGTGTGATTAGATTTTGACCCATGAGACGTGCACAGCGACTGCAGGTTTCACTTCTGGTGAACAAGAGCAGAGTTCAACGAATATAAATGTTTGGCTACAATGCTGGAAATTGTCGATTGGACTAGAAGTAGAATAGATACAGCACCTGTCAGAAGATTGGAAACACAATTTGTTAAGAATGTTCACCAAGGCTTAGTTTATTTCAGCAAAAATACAGTAAAACTGTAATATTGTGAAATATTACTACAATTTAAAATAATTGTTTTCTATTTTAATACATTTAAAAATGTAATTTATTCCTGTGAATTTTCAGCATCATTACTCCAGTCTTCAGTGTCACATGATCCTTCAGAAATCATTCTAATATGCTGATTTGCTGCTCAAGAAACACTTCTGATTATTATATATTAATATTAAAAACATTGTTTTTGCTGCTTCATATTTTTGTGGAAACATTGACCCCATTCATACATTTGTGGTAAGATTAAAAAAAAGAGAAATTAATACTTTTATTAATCAAGGATGCATTAAATTGATCAAAAGTGGCAGTGAAGACTTTCCATTTAGTAATTTCTATTTAATAAATGCTTTAATGAATTCAAATAAATGCTGTCCAACTTTCTATTCATCAAAGAATCCTGGAAAAAAAGTATTGTTTCCACAAAAATATGAAGCAGCTCAACTGTTTTCAACTTTGATAATAATCAGAAATGTTTCTTGAGCAGCAAATCAGCATATTAGAATGATTTCTGAAGGGTCATGTGACACTGAAGACTGGAGTATATATTCATATATATTAAAATAGAAAACAGTTATTTGAAATTGTAATAATATTTCACAATATTTCTGTTTTTACTGTATTTTTGATTAAATAAATGCAGGCTTGGTCAAGTCATCTTCATTTATATAGTGCTTTTCACAATACAGCTTCATAGTGATAACAGGAAAATTAATGGACATTAATTAATTAATGCTTGGTGAGCAGAAGAGACTTCTTTCAAAAACATAAAAAATTATAATGTTTCCAAATATTTGACAGGTATACTGCATCCTAGACACAGTTTCCATGCGATTACACCACAAAAGTTGCATTTCCACATTTTTAAAATGTCATAAATGTATTTACACAAAATCAAAAAACATTTTATCACATTCCTGAATGCTTCATTTTGGACAAGTTTCTTTATTTCTTTAGTTATTAACAATCTTAAGTTTTTTATCAAATATTGAAATGAAAAATCTTATATAATGTTTGTTATATTTATGTGAGTTGATTATCAACTGTTGTTTTTTACTATTACTGTGCTAATTAAGTTTATTTATTTATTTTTAATGTTGTTCTTGCCATGAAAATAGCCATAGATGCTGATATGGCAAAAAAAACAAACAAACAAACAAATTTCTTTAGTTTTTTAACTAACAAAAAGAAAATCCATCACAGCTCTGTAGATTTCACTGAAGCACTGAGAATTTTACTTTATTTTACCAGCAGTTTTTAAAGGCGGATTCAGACTGTACGATTTTGGCCAAATTTTGTGAATTCTAAAAGATTCCTCGGATCCTAGGCCAGAATCTGAAGTCTTTGATCCTTAGTTTGACATGTTCACCGACAGCAGATTAATCAAAAAACAATAGGAGCACTGAACCTGATGACGCAGTTAGTGAGACAACAACAAACCATCACTTGCTCCACACACATCGTCTTCTTTTTGTTCTAGTTTTCTTTTCAGGAGAAGCCATGATCAAAATTAATGCTAGAGATTGTTTTTGTTTGCTAGCCACCATTTCTATCCGCATGTAAATGCAGTTCACAGTCACCGGATGTGTCATGGATTGATGATGTAAAACTCCAGACGAGTCTTCTTGTTTGCATCCGTTTTTAACTCATCTTCACTGCTGTACAGTGTGACATGAATGACAGCTGAGATCCCACAGCGGCGATCATGTTCGTACAGTCTGACAAGCAACAGTCGTAAAGGACTATTATAAATCGTACAGTGTGTACCCGGCTTTAGGATGGGTTGAGAAGACAAACTGATCGAATGCTTGTGAATGTAAACGCACCTCCATTCACTACACGGGAAAGGGAAACATTTTTGTATTTGCCAGTCAGCGTTTTTATTTTTAACTAAAACTAAAACTATTGAAGCTGAAATAAAATAAAATATAAGTATTAGTTGAAAAAATTAAATGAAAATGAGAGGTTACCTTGGCAATAAACTGAAATAAGTTTATGCACTAAAATTATTAACTGGAAATAAATAAAAACTAACACTGAAATAAAAATAAATTAAACTTAAATAGAAATATTAAAAAATATGACAAAAGCACATAACAGCATAAAAAAAAAGACTAAAATTAACTTGAAAACTAAAAATATAAAACAAAAAGCTAATTCAAAATATTAATAAAACTATAATAAAAACTAAAATAACACCATTACGGTGTAAAAGTTATGCATTTTATCCATTTGAAAAATTAGCAGAGATATTATAATGTAAATTTAACAAGTATCACATTGATTTACTTTTTACTTGCAAAAATATATTTTGCCAGGAAACAGGAAAATCTGATACCAGTGCAATTTATGGACATTTGTAGATTACAGATAAAGCCCAGTAATGGGATCTGATGTGTGTTTGTAGACAAGCGTGTGGAGAAATGGCCTCTGATGGACTCTCCTCTGCCCACGCTGGCTATCAGCTCCTCATACCTGCTGTTCCTCTGGCTGGGGCCGAAGTTCATGCAGGGCCGAGAGCCCTTCCAGCTGAGGAAGACCCTCATCGTCTACAACTTCAGCATGGTCATCCTCAACTTCTTCATTTTCAAAGAGGTGAGTTCATTCCAACTGTCTGCTTCTCAGAAAACTAGTTCACTAGTGTTTGTTTCTATTTCATTGTTTTTTAGTTTTTTTTTTTTTTTTTAGTTTTTATGGTTCATTTCATTTTATCCTTTTTGAAAATGATCATTTATAATTTTTATTTAGTTTCAATAGCCTATATGTTTCAGTTTAAAGGATTAGTTCACCCAAAAATGAAAATTCTGTCATTAATTACTCACCCTCATATCGTTCCACACCCGTAAGACCTTTGTTCATCTTCTGAACATAAATTAAGATATTTTTGATGAAATCCGATAGGTTTTTTTAATCTCCCATAGAAAGCAACGTAATTACCGTCATTCGAGGTCCAGAAAGCTACTAAAGACATATTTTAAACAGTTCATGTGTCTACAGTGGTTCAACCTTAATGTTATGAAGCACCGAGAATACTTTTGTGTGCAAAAACAGAACAAAAATAACAACTTTATTCAACAATCTCTTCTCTTCCCTGTCAGTCTCATATGCAGTCGATGCAGTGCAGCGCTTCCAGGTTCTACATCGGAATGCCAGCTCAGTATTGGCCGACTCTGTTCATGTGATCAGCACGACGCGTGCGTGTGATGCTGACTCAGGAGCCGGCCAATAATGAGCTGGCGTTCCGACGTAGAACCTGGAAGCGCTGGACGTAAACAGCGTAGCAGAAAGACATGGGAGAGAAGAGATTGTTAAATAACATTAAGGTTGAACCATTGTAGTCACGTGGACTATTTTAACGATGTCTTTTATACCTTGCTGGACCTTGAATGACGGTAATCACGTTGCTTTCTATGGGAGATTTTAAAAAAAAACCTCTTGGATTTCATCAAAAATATCTTAATTTGTGTTCTGAAGATGAACAAAGGTCTTACGGGTTTGGAACGACATGAGGGTGAGTAATAAATGACAGAATTTTCATTTTTGGGTGAACTAACCCGTTAAATCTGCCTATGATGAAAACACACCATAGTTTATTAGTAACTACAAAGTCATCAATGCCAAACAGCTGCAGTCTGTTAATGTGTTATGAATGTACCATTACCGCTATGTTTAGCAGTAAATTGTAACTCCCATCTCTGTAACGTGTACGTTCAGTTTTGGTTTGGTTTCTCTGTGTTCTGCTCCTGAGTTCCTAGTTAGTTTCCCTGGCTGTTAATTAATTCCCACACACCTGTTCTGTTTTACCTTGATTACTCCCTGTGTATTTATACCCTGAGTTTCCTCTGTTCAGTTGTTCAGTATCATTTGTGTTTGTTGATGTGGTGTTTTTTTCTCCTGCGCTTCTATGTCCAAATCTCCAGTATTTTCCTGTCCGTGTGTGTTGCTTACCGCACCAGCTGTAACACTCTCTGGGTGTTTGATTCAGCAACATCAACTTCATTTGGACAGAATACACTGAAGTCAGGCTTGAGAAATTAATTAAATCAGCCAACATCGATTGAAATGTGAAAATTATTGTCATTTGCTGATGAGATTCTATTTAATCTTACTTTATATTGTAATGCACATTCATAGTTTTGGTTTGCTTTTTTTCACTGATATTGTTTGTCTTATGCTGCATCCCAATTTGCCTACTTATACTATGCCCTAGAAGTATGTACTGCTTTTGTGAAGAAAAACTACACACTTTTGAGTGTGTAGCAGAAGAGTAGGGTTTGGGACAAGCTGTTAACAATCCTGTCACCATTTAAACTGCCCTGTCAATCATCTTGTCACAGTTAAAGGGATAGTTCACCCAAAAATGAAAATTTGTTGTTCATTTACTCACCCTCAGGCCATCCAAGATGTAGGTGACTTTTTCTTCAGTAGAACAGTAAAGAAGATTTTTCGCTGAAACTGTGTTCCTCTGTGATTCATATAATGGAAGTCAATGGATGCCGTGACTTTGAGATTCAAAAAAAACATATGCAGACAAAACAAAATTAATACCCACCGCTGCTGACAATACATTGAGGTCTTACAGTATGAAGCAAAACGATTGGTCGGTACAAGAAACTGAACATTATTTACAACATTTTTACCTGTAATCCATAGCCTTGGCAAACAGTCCTGAGCGCGAGCTTCCTGACGCATAATGACGTATGAGCTGGAGCGACCTCACACATGACCTGACGCTGTGTTTGTTTACTACAGAAAGGGAGGACACATGTGTTGTATTGTTCATCAAAATCGTACTTACTTGTGCTTACCCTGGATGCTGCAACTGATATATGTGTGATCTCAATCAGGAAGATTGACTTTTCATAGATTCTCAGCGTCTTATGCGTCAGGAAGCTCGCGCTGCAGACTGTCGTGACTCGTGAATGCACTCAGGACCGTTTGCCGAGGCTGTGGATTACAGGTAATAATGCTGTAAATGATGTTCAGTTTCTTGCATCGACCGATCGTTTCACTTCTTAAGACCTCAATGAATCTTCAGGAGCCGCAGGTATTAATTTTGTTTTGTCTGCATATGTTTTTTTTTATCTCAAAGTCACGGCACCCATTGACTCCCATTATATGAATCACAGAGGCCCACGGTTTCAGCTAAAAATCTTCTTTACTGTTCTACTGAAGAAAAAAAAAAGTCACCTATATCTTGGATGACCTGAGGGTGAGTAAATGAACAGCAAATTTTCATTTTTGGGTGAACTATCACTTTAAAATCCTCCACATTCAATTTAATTTAATTCCCCACCGTATCAGAGAGAAATGAAGAATGTGCCAGTCGTGGGCCTTTCATGCGAAGACTCTCCTTGTGTGTTTGTTTGCATAATGATCGACCGATAATGATTTTTTAGAACCGATAATTTTTTGTGTTTATGTGCCCGATAACCGATATGCAGAGCCGATATTTATTTACTGTTATACTGTTTTTTTTGAACACCACTGAACTGAACCAACCATTTTATTTATAACAATCACTCCCTCCTTGCATAGAAAACAAATCTTATTTATACACTAATAAATTTTGTTAATTTTAATCTTCATATTACAAAAATAATTTTATTTATAAAAAAGCATCAGCAGCAACACTAATGTTAACAATAAGCAAAATAAATGTAGAATGTCTAATGTTTTCAAATGGAGAAAGTAAATTAAAGACAGGAGTCATATCAACTTTGCAGAAATGTAATACTTCATTTTAAACTACAGTTTTAGTAGATTTATAAGCTGTTTAATAGGCTAAAGAGTGAAGAATAATTCGCTGGATAATGTTAAATAACTGAATAATATTCTCTGGAATATTGGAATATAACAAACAAAACATCGTATTTTATTGCATTTCTCAACTGGTATGTTATATCAGAATTAATAATGTTTTTGTCATTCAAGATTATGAAATATCTGCTGACAAAGCGCTGTTTATCTATGCATTTACACAGAACTGTACTCAAACTGCGATCGCTCGCGGAGATAATAAATAAATAAGTTGTGTTTACTTGGATGTTTATTAGCGAATTAATGGTTATATAGTAAATGTTTATATAATTACGGTGTTTTAAACAAATGAATCTTGTTAAAAGGTACATGTGGTGGCCGTGCTGGAGGAGCATTTCCTGAGCATTAACCCGCTGAGAGAACAGCAAAATGCAGATGACTTCACCAGACTAATGATGAGCATAGACAACAGAGAGAGAATTAAATTCAGCGCTTTTATTTCCAACATGTGCTCATTCATGGCTGTATTATTTAATTCATGCAAAGTTTATTGGGACAGGACTTGATAGATTATCTTACGTGACTCTGTGAGCTTGTCTCTCTATTTCTTAGAGACAAGCTGCATAAACTACATTTCAGGCATTTATGTAACACATCTAATTTGTGCATTAATGGCTGTTGTGTTAAGTAAAGTTTACTAATAGAAGGTAAGTATACTTTACTTGTGCACGCCGTTATCTCGTCTCCCCTCAGATGCGCTGTAATGGCTATCCTGTGCGCAATTATCAAAACACCCACAAGATGGCGGCGTTTATTGGTAAATCCGATATTACAAAACCGATATCCGATTATGGTAAAATGCTAAAATATCGGTAAATCGATATATCGGTCGATCTCTAATAATGATGCATTTAAAAGTTAATGGCCTAACGGATCTTAATAAAATTTCACAATGCTGTTGCAGATGTGGATAAAATTAAATAAATGTATTTTCGTCAAGTTAGATATTATTAATCACTCAATCCCTTATATCTAAACCTCTTATCAGTCGGTCTCGCATACCCGCCATGTTTGTAGTTTTTTAACAATTTTTATTCATGTTTGTAGTTCTAATCGAATACTTGTCCAGTGCGCAATGGATTGTTGGCAATATTATTTATTAAAATAATTATTATATTTAGAGTGTGCACGAATCTGCACTTTGGATTTTAAGGCTATGTTCACACTGTCAGTCCAAATCTGATTATTTGAGTATCTGATCTAAAATTATTGACATCCACATTGTGTATCACAACTTTTCAGGTCTGATTTGTGATCTGATTTTCCGGAATATCTGCATTGGTTTCTATGGCAATGATGTTGCGTTGGTAGGTATATGGCAAAAACAACAATAACAACCGCAGCATGGAGAGGTTTGAAATACAGATGTTGTCTTATTTACAACCTGACAATGAAGCCGCCGCCCTGGACTACTGCATCTTCTGAGGCAGCAGCAGAAACATAGGAGGCTGATATGAATTCTGTGCTGTCATCTCCGCCGGTCTCAAAACATATCTCCATTATATTGTCATTTTCTGCTCGTCCAGCACTTTGCAACAACACAACCTTGTCTGACGTTTGTTTTACGTGGCATGAGAAAGTCACGTGAACCATGCGAAATCCGATCAGAGCAGTCAGACTGAAATGGATTTCTAGAAATGAGATTTGAATTGGATTCCAAACCACATATGGATGTAGCTTGAAACGGATTTGTTAAAATCCCATTTCACATGATTTTTGACTGTTTACATGTGCTAAATCTGATCGGATTTCAATCGGATATGCACAAAAATCGGATTTGGACTGACAGTCTGAATGTAGCCTACAATTTGGGACACACTAATTCTAATTTCGAAAACTATTAATGATGGATAGTATGCGATGTGGGATGCAGCGTTAGTTTTTCATTCAGTAATCAATTTCATTAGTGAGACTAACTTTGCTAGATGTAGGTCTTAGTTTGCTCTCTCTTTTGCATGAGGTGAAGAAACGAATGATTGGGAATTGTCTTTACACCAATCGCAGCTCAGATTAAACATTTTTTACATCACATTCAGTGCCGTTCCCTCAATGAAATAGTCCAGATGTCAATTTTTACCTGTTCTATTCCAGCTCTTCCTTGCAGCACGGGCGGCCAACTACAGCTACATCTGCCAGCCCGTCGACTACTCAGATGATCCTAATGAAGTGAGGGTGAGTGTGCTTCCCAGATAGGATCACAATGTCACCTGCTCTGAGAACTGAAACTGGACACGTAATCCTGCTCTCCAGTTACTGGACTAAAGCATGTTACCAGAGCGGGATAACCGGGGAGTTCGGTTTCACTCTGTGACTTCAGGTCATCACATTCACAAACACCATCTGACTTTTTCAAATACTAGTGTATTTGTTTCAGCCAGGCTGTGCACCATTTTAAATGCAAGTGTAGTTTTTCAGTATGAATTAACCATCATGTTATCATGAACACAACATATTGAGTATTTCCAGAGAGATTAAATAATATTAATTCATTTAAGCTGTATTTTACAATCAATGATTGATGGCTGTGTTGATACTTTTAAAAATTTAGAGAAATATATAGGCTCATAACTGTGTGAGGTGGACATGAATAATTGCAAAGAGCTGAATCTTTAGCCATATGCACTGAAAAAAGTGAAACTACCGTGTCATTTATTTAAAGTGCATTTCATATTGGCCTAATCGAAAATCATGGTTTCATAGCTAATTTAACTTTTGTTTATAGTAAATTAAGTTATAAAAAGCCAAAAATAATTATACTGACCTACGTTAAGTAACATTTTGGCTTGTGTCTAAAGAAAATGTATTAATTAATTAATTATAGTACACTGAATAAATGGAAAAAACAGATCCAGTTTACTCATATTATTTGTGATCTACGGAACAAAATTGTGTTTCTCTTCTAAACGTTTATGCTTTCAATTAATGTAATTCTGTAAAGTGTGCAATCCACTCGTCACAACTGGTAAAACAAGAAGAAGAGCAAGCGATCTATTAGCAGCCATAAAACTTTAATCATAACAAAAACAAAGACAATAATCCATAGAGCAGGACCCGCTACTGCTTTGTAACACAAGACAACTCCGAACAAAGAGTGAACCAAACTGAAGGTTTAAATACATGAGATAATGAGAACTAACAAGAAACAGGTGGCAAACATAATCAGTAACCATGGGAACAAATGAGAACATAATTAGAAACCATGACAACGAAGTAAAACTGGAACTAAACGGAAAGGGAAACTAGGAAAAACAGAATGAAATAACTAAGAGTCTCTGAACACAAAGAATCAAAACTGTGACACTACTAGAAATAATTAATTAATTTAAAATTTTAATATCAAAATTTAAAGGGTTAACTCACCCATATTCTGTCCTTAATGATGCACCCTTGTGTCGTTTGAAACCCGTAAGACTTTCGTTCATCTTCAGAACACAAATGAAGATCTTTTTGATGAAATCTGAGAGCTTTCTGTCTCTCCATAGACAGCTACACAACTACCACTTTCAAGTTCCAGAAAGGTTTTTAAGATATTAAAGTAATCCATGTGACTCCAGTGGTTAAACATCAGTATTATGAAGCGACGCGAGTGCTTTGTTTGTGCAAAAAAACATAATTTACCACTTTATATACAATTTATTAATGTCCAGCGTGTGTTCACGAGAGCACCATGACACATGCGTGTTGTGTTGATGCGAGAGCGTGAACGCGCATTGGAAATTAATATAGTGGTAAATTATGTTTTTTTGCACAAACAAAGCACTTGTGTCGCTTTGAGTCACATGGAGTACTTTAATGATGTCTTTACTACTCTCTGGGGCTTGAAAGTGGTAGTTGCGTAGGCTGTCAATGGAGGGACAGAAAGCTCTCAGATTTCATTAAAATTTAATTTAATTTATGTTCTGAAAATGAATGAAAGACTTACGGGTTTCGAATGACATAAGGGTGAGTAAATCATAACAGAATTTTCATTTTTAGGTGAACTAACACTTTGAAGCAAACCATAAATATAATTTAAGAAAAACTAATATGGCTGTAACAAAGTATTTTTGGTCCAAAGTATCATTTTTTTTCAGTGTTTTTTACAAAGAGACTAAAAGTCACTTTAATACTCTATAAATAACACTTGAGTAAAGATACTGCAGTTCCTCACGTCTTCTCCTGTATGCTGTTCTCTTGTGATGGCAGGTGGCAGCAGCCTTGTGGTGGTACTTTATTTCTAAAGGTGTGGAGTACCTCGACACTGTGTTTTTCATCTTGCGTAAGAAGTTCAACCATATCAGCTTCCTGCATGTCTATCACCACTGCACCATGTTCACTCTGTGGTGGATTGGCATCAAATGGGTCGCCGGTGGACAGTGTAAGTATTAAATACACAGGCACCACACACAGGAATAGAAAAGTCCCTCAAGTCGTTACAAAAACATTTTTCAGTAGAACACAAATGAGAAATACAGACCATATGTGTCAAGCTCCGAAAAGAACAACACCATAGAAGATGTTCATACTGTTTGATTCATGACATGCGCTATATTACAAGTGTTCTCATACAACAAATCTATCAGAGTAACAGATTGAATTTGAAGATGTACTGATAATCTTCCACTCATATGAAATGGACTGAATGTGCATTTATCTCTTTTGCAGCGTTCTTCGGGGCTCATATGAACGCAGCCATCCATGTCTTGATGTACTTATATTATGGGCTGGCCGCATTTGGTCCGAAAATACAGAAATATCTGTGGTGGAAGAAATATCTGACAATCATCCAAATGGTAAATGGTCACATTTTACAAGCATGTGTGAAAAAACGATGGCATGTTTGAGAATGATGTGGAATACAAGGTTAATTCTTCAGTTAGGGCAACTTTAGAAAAAGATTCTAGTTAGGACAGATTGTAATATTATTTTATATAGGGTCTCTTCAATTACTTTATCCAAATTTTTATTGTCAAATTTCCAGAATTTCTCTTTTTTCTTCACTCGATTATTCTTTTCTTGAGTATAATTTATAGTATAGTGAGTATAATTTATAGTATCATAACTTCCCCTTTGTAATATATTTATTAAAAGTGTTAAAATTAAAATGTTTTTTCTTTGCACTTTTTTCCCTAAGAAATCAAAAAATACATATTTTTCCATTTATTTGATATTTATAGTATGCACACAATTTATTAAAAAAAAATGTCTTCAATGCTGCTGTCATTATCATCACAGTATAAAGCATTTTATACAACAATTCAGTTTTTCCAAAAACATTTAAGCAGAGTAACTGTTTAAACATCAGAAATGCCATTAATTTTAACCTTAGTAGCTTTATAATGTTCGACATGTGACTAATCACTCATTCCAGGACACGTGATAAATATATTAATAGATGAAACATACACTACTGTTCAAAAGCTTGGGTCAGTGTTTTTTTTTTTTTTTAATTATTTATTCAGTAAGGGTGCAGTGAATTGAAAAGTCATTTATAATGTTACAAAAGGTTTCTAATTCAAGTAAATGCTGTACTTTTGAACTTTCTATTCATCAAAGAATTCTGAGCAAAAAAATGTATCACAGTTTCTACGAAAATATCAAGCAGCACAACAGTTTTCAACATTGATAATAGTAAGAAATATTTCTTGAGCAGCAAATCATCATATTAGAATGATTTCTGAAGGATCATGTGACACTGAAGACTGGAGTAATGATGCCAGTGTCCTGACATTTCATCCTACCTGTCAGATTGTCCTACCCGGGCTTACTGCACGTGCGCACATCAATATTACATCATTTTTTATATGTAATATAACTTTATATGACATAATTGTTATCATTGTTCTCAGCATGTCTCAAGGAATCTATAAAGAGCAGTTCCATTAAAATAGGCAAAAATAATCAAAATCTATTAGCATTTTTTGAAATTTCAATATAAGTTTTGACCAGAAAGTGGCGCTGTTCCGAAACTTTTTGAGTACCTTTAAGGCTTGGTCCTGATGACACTTACCAAGTTTCAATGTTTTAATTCTAATGTGATCATAAAATACAGCATTTTACAACGAAATTCAAAATGGCTGACACCCAAAATGGCCGATATGGGAAAATTGGGTATCATTCCACTTGATATGCAGCACTGAATCAAAAGAGACCAGTTTTAGTTTTTTGGGCAAACTGTTCAGAAGTTCTAAGCAAAAATAGCCATTTTTCATAGCTCGTGACCAGTAGGTGGTGCTTTGCCGAAACGCTGCATGTAGCCTCTGGTCATACATTTGTTGACGCATACCAAGACTCGTTTCAATACGCTAAAGCGTTGCGGTGAAATATCCTTGCATCTATTTTAACGGGCTCTTCATCAGATTCGTTCACATGTTTTTCGGGAATTATTGGGTTTATCAAAAAGCTCTTAAAGTCCCCCTGTGGTGAAAATCAAGTCTATGTGGTGTTTTTAATATGCTTTAAGACAAACCGTATGCAAATTCATCAGTGAACACCATTGCTGAGTATTTTTTATGTAAAACTGCAGTGAACCAAAGATAGTCTCAAACCCACGGTTTGAAATCGCTGGTGTTTGTGACATCACAAACTACCTTGTAACCAATCACGTCAGCGTGCCGGCGGGCTTTAGCATGTCAACAACCATGACCGCTCTGAAGCAGGGGAGTCTCAAAAGAAGGTTATCCTGGTATATTTTTCTGTTGATATAAAAATCGGGTAGATTTGGCAATATAGCAGGTCCACTGATGTAAAGGTGTTCAAAGGGTTTCTAAGGAAATTGATTTTTAGAAGGCAGCTGTCTGACTCGTGAATGTGAACATGGTTTGTGTAACATTAGCAACACATTATTAGCAGCTTTTTGATAATGTAGTCAAGAAAAAGGCTAATCATATTAATTACCGTTACGTGTCTGGCGTCGTAAAAAGCGATACCATTGTGCAGTGTTTTTACCTCAGTGAGTAGAGTAAAAGTTGGCAGCGTGGATCTCTTGAGCTCGTGCGAGTGAGTGGAGGCGGGGCTAATTAACATATTCATAGATTCGTGGATAATAATTGAGCCAAGGGTGTAGAGTTACATTCAAGCTATTTTAAGGCATTTCACAGGAAAAAATGTTTAAATGTGTCATTTTGGTGATCAAAGATGAGTTTTAAGGGATACAATTATTGACTACAGGGGGACTTTAATAACTTTTTGCCAGCATAGTCTGAAGATGATCCGAGCCAATTTTATTGAAAATCGGATGAACGTCTACGACAAGTTTGAAAAAAGTAGTTTTTTTGGAAATTCAAAAAAAAAAAAAAAATGTTTAAGTGCAGATTTGGACAGTTGGTGGCACTAGAGGGATTGGGTTAGAGACTCCAAAATTGCTGTGTTTAATGTTGAGACTGTCCTCTATCTGTGTGCCAAATTTCATAATATCCCGCAGACGGCCAGAGACTCAATAGTGGAAGAAGAAAACTAACAGTTAGAATAGATGCCTTCACACCTTCAGTGCTTGGCCCCAGAATATATTCTCATTCAATATAGTTCTTTTAAATTATAATGCTATTTCACAATATTACTGTTTTTACTGTATTTTTGATCAAACAAATGCACTTTGGTGAGCATAAGAGAACAAACTTTTGAACAGTATAGAACAACTTTTTCAGTATTCTAGTCAAAAGTGCCACTAATTGAAAATCAGTCATGACTAAACCGATGATCAAACCGATGTATCTTTTATCTTCTTCTGCAGATCCAGTTTCACGTCACCATTGGCCACACGGCTTTGTCGCTGTACTCTGACTGCCCCTTCCCGAAGTGGATGCACTGGTGTCTGATTGGATACGCCCTCACCTTCATCATCCTCTTCGGCAATTTCTATTACCAGACGTACCGTCGACAGCCCCGCCGCGAGGCCGCGTCCAAACCCGGCAAAGCCCTTCATAACGGAGCCTCTAATGGAGCCCTGACGTCTAGTAATGGAAACGCTGCCAAGATGGACGAGAAGCCGGCAGTGGCAGAGAGCGGGAGGAGAAAGAGGAAGGGCAGAGCAAAGCGCGAGTGAAACGGAGGAGAGGGAAGCAGACACGGCCAGACCTCCGTTCACGAGAGACCGTGCTGAAAGATTGATCAGCTCAGATCAATCCCAAATTGTTACGACCAAACAGTATGGCCACTTTCTGCTGCAGAGAGGGAGAAATATGAGCCTAGATGTAGAGAGACTGAACAATATGATATCTTTCCATATCGCCCTCCTTAAGTTTAGTACATTATTCTATGTATCTGCCTTTTTTACATCACTGTTCTAATGCCAGAAAAGACCCGTGTCTCATCAGTGTACAATGATTATACGAAAGACTCAATGATATCAGATGGGTTTTTCATCATTTGTTGTAGTGGGGTCCAAAAGTTCTGCTATTTTGCAACAAAATGTTTCTTCACCAACTGTATTATCAGCACGATCTGATCTAGATCCTGACGTTGATGTTCTCCAGCATGATTTGAGATGATCCAAAGAGCTTCAGTGGAAGAAGTAAATCGCTGATTAGTCACATAGAAATAGTGCATATTTCTTCTTCATTTTACAGACTTTTGGACCCCACTTTATTTGTAAAACATATTCATGTGTTTGTTTATTTGAAAGTTTTGTATTTCATGTAAGTTGTGTGTTGTTTAGCCATCGGCAGGATATATTACAAACAGCACCGTTCTTTAAAACATAGATCATGTGGCACTGCTTACTTCGTCTTCTTTCAAAAGTAGGGATGCAACTTACCAAGGCCATTGACTGATAATATAAAGTAGTGGGCAAAAGTGATGTCCGGCCTTGGAGAATTGACATCTTCACCCTTTATTCAAATATTGTTACAAAATGCGTTCAAGATTTTGTAAGCATATTGAGTAGTTGTGCTCCGAGTCAATTGTTTTATTTGTGATAACGCAATGAATCATGCCAAATTGTCCGGACATAATTTTTGGCCAGCCAGGCTGACATACAAAGAAATTATGAACATGCAAACACGAGAACCAATGGAATATTAATAACTGAATATGTTGTAGTCAGTGTATGATTTTTTCCTGTGAGCTTTTTGTTTTTCTATGCATTTTTTGCATTGTAAAATAGCAACTGTAGCTGTAGTTGTAGCTGTTTTTTTTTGCCAAATAATTTTGTCAGATAAATACCTTAACAAAGCTTAGTGTTTTGTTCTTCCTTCATATATATTTTTTTAAATATATAAAATATTTTCCTGTAGGGTCATTTAAAACAAATATCCCTTCCGGACATCACTTTTAACCACTACTATATCATATATATATTTATTTATATCTATCTATATATATATATATATAAATTTCTGTTGTCTGTTGTCTTAAAACAGTGTTCACAATCAAATCTCTCATCTATAAATGAAATCACACATTGTAACATGTAACATGAATGATAGGAAAGATAAATACCAGTTGCAATACAGTGCTTTTGTGGCCTGACATAGAAAATAATCTACTGACTGAAAAGGATAAAATATCTGCTTCCATTATCAGACCAATACAGATCATTTAAAAACTGGTATTGGCACAGACTGATATCATGTATCCTTATGAATACTTTTTGATATCACAGGGTTATCATCAAACATCTCATAATATAAGATAGCTTTTAGTTTTCATTGGGAAATAATAACATCACATAAACTGAAAATGGGATTGGGAAATATGTTTGTAGCTGCAATATTGCATTGTGCGTAAATAAAGTCTTGAGCTCCCTGTCATTAGTTTTGAATAGTTCCTAAATTCCTGAAATATATCATTTGTTTCGTCTTGAATTTTTTATAATGTTGTATATTCGGTGCAATTTTGTACATTGTGCTTTTGAAGACGCAATGATCATCAACTACTCATTTTCTTTTCAAATGACAGATATACATTGCTGTATATAATAATAAAATAAATGGCAATGCATTGTCATTGTTATCTGACGTTTCATTTCCCAAAAGCCTCTCTCTCACTCGTGAGCAGGAAATAAAGTGGCTGGCATGACATTTCAAACAGCACCCTGCCGTGTAACATCTGGAAATTAACATTTTACTGATTTTTGTGTAAATGTTGTTATTATGACTACTTATTATTTAAGAGACTACATGGAACCTGTTCTTTTAAGAAAAAATTGGACACTTTATATTAAGTGTCTAACATTTAAATTAGGCTAATCATTTGATACAATGCACTTATTGTGCACATATGTTTTTACATTATATTTGTACTTGCATTATATTTAAAAGAAATACCTGCATGTAATTACAGCTGCAATTAATTTATGTAATTGCATCTATAATTATATGGTTGACTCTTCTCTTACACCTATACCCATACCACCAAACCTGTCCCTAACCTTAGGTCTACCCATATTCCACCTCAAAAATGTTTTTATTATTAATGAAGTAAGTGTAGTAACCTACTTAAAGACCCCTAATATAAAGTGGGATCAAATAATTTGTCACTATTTAAAGAACTATTTAAAGTTGGTATTAAATGGAAGTTGCGATCACCTTTTCTTCCCTATTGTGACATAATCCGAGTGAAATGGCTTCTTGAACAAGAGCAAATGTAGGGCGGGACTTGATTTTGTCCATGAGGAATTGATTGGATGGTTGTGGTTTGCTATTGGTGTATCTCATGTGAGTGACAGTTTGCCCCGCCCTCGCGCCAGTAAACACATCATTAGAGAAGAGATGTTGCTGAAAGAGGCAAGATATTTTGATTGCCTGTTATAATAAATAGGCAACAGCAATAGTCCAATATTCCAAAAAAAAAACCAAAAAGAATTGTCGATTTCATTGTGACTTTAAGTGATCTGCAAAAAACTAACAATATTATTACTATTTTTTTTTTTTTGCAAATGAAAAAAAATATCATAAAAACTAACCAAAGATCAGTATGTTCTTTTGTATCTTTTCTGCTTTTTGGCTTCATTCAATAATTTGTGATGTTTTTCTTTTCTTTTCCCAGTGGAGACCTCTTCTGTTCAACCGCAGTAGCACAAGCGGCCTCTCCTCTCCATCTGTTCTGTTTCCGGTGTGATTTCCACAGACACGCCAGTGGATGAGCTGCATTCTCGTCGTGCTGCTCCGCCCCCTCAGTCACTCACAGACCACAGGGGTCTCAGAGGACCAATCAGAGAGCTGCCTCTCCTCCTCCTCTTCCTCAGCAAAGACAAAGGTTTCCATGGTAATGGTACACACCTGTTTTAAATGCAGGCTTGTCTCTCTGACTGATGGGATTCACCATCTGCTCTTCTAACATCATGTATTCCTAATAAGGATTTTTTTTTTTTTTTTTTTTTGATGCGATGCATTAATACTACACATTTCATTTCAGTTGTTGTCAAAAGAAATGGGATTATGACAGTAAAAATTCTAGTATTAATGAGTCATTCCATGAAAGTAGTGCCATTAAAGTCATTAATGAAATGTATATATACTTCATATACTATATAATGTATACTTCTTGCAATAAATCTGTATAGACTATACAACAATTCTATATAAAAACAATAGTGGATTTAACATCAAAATTAAATGTTAAAATGTATGTTTTTAATGTAACCTTATCCCTTTAAATATTTTGGTCAGTTCAAGAATAATTTATGCAATTGTGTATTGGTTATTTGAAAGAATTAAAAATGCTGTTTCATGTCTATCCATGTATTATTCAACTGGTCGAGGTTGATATGGGATTTATAAAGTAATTAGTCATGTGCTCTGGCATTTATTTACACTTAAAGACTAAAGATTCTTTGTCTGAAAGAAAGTTTAAAATCATACAGACATTTTCTTTACCCCCTTCCAAAAATGCACCCATTTCATAAAATGACTCTGATGCAAAATGGCTTACTTTAGGAAAGCAAACTAAACATTTCTGTGTAACAGTTCTTGTCACGTATAAAGTCTTGCTCTCCAAACTCAATAAGAAGCGGTTCCTCATGTGACCTAGGAAGGAGACAGTCTTCCTCTGTTTTGTTGAAAGGGTTCTTCCCTACGGCAGGACGCAGAGGCTTGAACTCTTCGCTCTGATTCTCCACGGATGCCACAGTAATGTAATCCTCTTCCTGCCTGTCGGACTCTGAAAGGATCTTTTTTTTTATTACTCCTATCAGAAAGGCGAAGTTCAGCCAGTCACAAATACAGTAAGCCTGAACAAAAACACTAAACTACTAAAGAATGCAGAAAACAAGGGAGAATAAAAGCCCACAGAGATACACCATGTACCATGTACACCATAAAAGTACACTACTGTTCAAAAGTTTGGGGTCAGTAAGATTTTTAATAAATAAATGCTGTTCTTTTGAACTGTTTGTTTTGATCTTGTGTATATAAGCTCTTCAGTTCCTTCAGTTCATTGTCTGGTGTCGATTG
This sequence comes from Hypophthalmichthys nobilis, assembly GCA_037950665.1. NCBI lineage: Eukaryota > Metazoa > Chordata > Actinopteri > Cypriniformes > Xenocyprididae > Hypophthalmichthys > Hypophthalmichthys nobilis. The sequence goes on along the minus strand of CM075481.1, from coordinate 30,637,882 downwards.
TGTGTAGACACACTGTTTCGTTGTGTTTTACCTGTGTGGGTTACCTAAGTTATCTTTGTTTTAATAAATTAAGCTATTATTTTGACCTTCTTCATCAACCTTCCTCATCTTCGGACGCCTAACGTGACAGAACACCAGATCTGGGATTATGGATATCTCATCTGTGTTTATTTATCTTGCCCATGAGAACCTACCTGTAGCAATGTTAAAGGCTCAGGGAAGAAGAAGGCGGGAACCAGCGAACGCTCAACATAAACTTTAATCCCAAAAATAAATAAACAGCAAAACAAAAGTAAAGCGGCAGCCCCTCACGGACAACTGCTGCATATAAACATAAAAAAACAACAAAAGTCCAGGCCTGGTACTCTCTCTTCTTGCACTTTCTTCACTCCTCCTTCCGGAGTTCCTCCGTGAGACTTGAGGCCGGTGTAGTGTGCAGGTGACGTTCATTAGCACTTGCACCACCGGCCTTGCTCCATTCCCACGGCTCTCGGCCCCTCCCTACTTGCAACAGTACCTATAATGGAATATTCATTTCGTTTTTGCCAGCTCACCCAGCAAACTGCATTTGATGATGAGACTTTGACATCTCTGTATTGGATTGGGGTGAAATATCACAGCCCTCTTGACCTACCGGATATGAAAGAGGGTACTTGGAGAGATGCTGTCCTCAAATGTCTGCAGTGTGCCCCAAATTGATGACTCACGCCCATCACATCACAGAATCCAGAGGCCAGCCAGACATCACCCCGAGCCAGAGCCTACAATGAGAACAGAGCCAACCATCGCCCCAGAGCCTGAGCCCCACTGTGAGTCGGACCAGGTGTGTGAGCCGGCACCATCGTGCATCGCCGTGGGATGTTTAGTGAAGTTCGAGGGTGTGGAGGAAGACCCTGCTTACAATCCCGCTGCTGAGGGTGAGCTAAGACTAGACTCTATGAAATATAATTATTATGAGGATTTGGATATGGATGTTTTGCTGAATCTCCCATCCCCACTGGTCCCACCCAGCTCTAAGTCTTCTGTGTTTTCATCGCCGCTGATCCTGCCCACTACAAAACCTGTACCAAGTCTGTGTCATCTTTGGTGATCCCACTCAGCCTCCCTCTTCTGTCTCCTCTTCCTGATTCAGCCAGTCTGTCAGCCTCACCTCTGCTGGTTCCCTTCAGCCTCTAGACTTCTCCTCTAATGCCAGTCAGTTGTGTGGATTTGCCTTGGTCCTTCCGTGTCCAGCTCTACCCAGTCAAGTGGATCCCAGCTTCTGAGCCCATCAGTCCATGCCTTGGCTCCTCCCTCCCTCCCTCGGCTCCACCAGATACCATCGTCCTTACAGCTCCACGGGGCTCCCTCATCCCTCCGGCTCCGCCTTGGTCAGACATTACCTTGCCTGCTCCATGGACTTACGGGACTTTAGACTTTAACTTCATCCTTCCACCCCTTCAGCTCCAGTGGGCTCTTCCTTCCCTCTGGCCCTGCCTTGGTTCTCAGTCCCACTGGCTCCGCTTCATCTGGCACTCTCGGACGCTTGTCACAGTGGATCCGCCTTAGTCTCCTAATACATCGGTGTTGTTTAGTCCATCAGCTCTCCGTCTGCACCCTGGTCTCCTTTTCCAGTGGCTCCATCTCTTTCAGTTGTCCCCCTGGTGTCATCAGCCGTCATCCTGGCTGTCCTCTGGATTCTCAACTGGTTCCTCCAACCATCATCGCCACCCTGGTATCTTCTATGTTGGGGGCATACTGTAACAGTTATGCTCAGTTTTGGTTTCATTTTCATTGTGATTCAGTTCCTGTTTTTCCTGCCTTAGTTATCTAGTTAGTTTCCCTTTGTTCTCAGTTTCCTGCCACTAGTTTTTTACTATGGTTATTCATTAATTAGATCACACCTGTTTGTATTCTGTTTGTTATCTTGTATATATGAGCTCTTCAGTTCCTTCAGTTCATTGTCTGTTGTTGTTTGTGTGTAGACACACTGTTTTGTTGCGTTTTACCTGTGTGGATTACCTGAGTTATCTTTAAGTCAGTGGTTCCCGAACTGGGGTACACATACCCCTGGGGGTACGTGAGGTGACAGAAGGGGGTACGCAAACAAAATGCTGAGTCTTGCTATTAATTTAATTCTATCCTACCTTAAAATAACATCTTTTGTGGTGAAAACTGACTGTATCCACACAAACAGTGTGTATATGACAGATTGCTTGCAGAGTATAGCTGCCTTAGCAAATCACACTACATTTCTGTTGTTCTCCTTTGTAAAAGTGGCGATTTAGCACTTACACATATGAAGAACAAATATAGACACAGAGTGGATTGAGATCGATTTAAGACGCAAACTTTCGATACAAAAACATACCCTGTGTGAGTTCTTGTATTTATTGTCGATAACGTGCAAGAATGCAACTGTTCCCAAATATCCACATGCAAACGTGACATTGATTATTATACCTGCATTTTTAAACACAGTACTGTCAGTATTTACTCTATTTTGCAACGAAATAATAGCTCCAACGAAAGCAACAGCAGAACATCAGAACAGCAGCCACTTCCCCTCTGCAATTTTGCATCCACTTCATGGAGTGGACGAGGGAAGTTTATATAGACAAACCCTCGTCCCCTCGATTTTGACAGAGGGAGTGAGTCTACTCCGATGTACACTTCAAGCAGCTTTATATCCCACAATTCAACTTGATTGTGACGTCACAGCAGATTGCGCTTAACTGAAGTGTATGATAAATTAATTATTTTGAGAATGAATCACATAATAGTGTATAATATATTATGTTGAGATTAAATCACATAATACTTGTAGCTACCTTATGTTCACAGTCAAAGTTTATACTATGGATTTTTTTTCGTTTGTGTAATTTTATTTTTCTCCATCAGCTCAAAGTACAAAAGTGGTTTAAATAATAAATCAGCCATAGTGAATTCCACAGGATCAAGGCTTAGTGCGTTCCATTTAAACCTCATGCACGAGTTCTGCCAGTAGTGGGCACTCATGCAACGTAAACGATGACGCACATCCAAGTCCATGAGACGGAGGGAAGTTAGCGCGTGAAGGGCATAAAAATTTGGAGTGGAACGCAGCCCTAGTTGCTTTGTTACTGAATGAATGAATGAATGAATGACTCAATGACTCGCTCATTAAGACAGTGACTTACCGCCACCTACTGGCGGTTTTAGTTTAATATTTAAAAGTATTGCTTCCTTTTTACCATCATTGGATATTTCTCTATTGAACTTTTTTTTTTTTTTTAATTATTTATTTTACAAAGTTATTCATAAAGGTGAAGAAATGCAGTGGAAAATCAATTTAGGGGGCAAATATTGTCCTTAAATGGAAAAGGTATGACTGCAGTCTAAGTGGAAGAGAGGGGGTACGCAGAAGGATGGTAGGCTACTCCACTCTAAAAAGTTTGGGAACCACTGGTTTAAATAAATTAAACTATTATTTTGACCTTCTTTGTCAACCGTCTTCATCTTCGGACCGATAACTTGAACCCATAAACTAGAAAACATTTTAATTTGTAATAATATTTCACAATATTATGGTTTTTACTGTATTTTTATCAAATAAATGCAGCCTTGCAAACTTTTGAACAGTAATGTACATAAAAACCAGGGTGTTTCTATGCAGATGATGACATTGTGTGTGGTTGCTCTAGTGTTGCTAGCTGGTTTCTTACTGGTCCAAGTCAAAAGAATCCACCCCCATGTCTCTTTGATATTAGTCACTCGGTCAATCAATGGGAGTTTTATTGTCCACCAGGTGGATGATGGATGATGATTTACACAATAAAGTTTAAAACTCAAGGTTAGGGGTTTGTTTCAATCCATATGGATGATTTATGCTCAAATTAAATAAGCAAGTCTGTCACATAGTTACAATTCATCATTGTAGATCTCCAGCTGCCATTACACTGAATAGATTCATCTCTGATGTGTTCTTCTAATGGCAGCAATTAGAAACCGTTCCCTACGTTACCCAGCTGCTACACGGCCCTGTCGTTCAGCTACCAGCTGGCCAGTGAGGTCACATGTGACCATCCCCCTTCCCGCAACGGCACACACACTTTATTACAAACCTCAACTAAAGCATCTTGTATGGAACAAATGCACTGACCATAGTGCATCATGTAAGCAATGAGTCAAAGGCAAAAAGTGGTAACCACACATTTTGTCAAAATTGAAAATCAGGTTTTATGATCTGTCCTGTGATAGATGGGTTTGACTCCACTGTGTTCAGATTCAGAGAAATTCATTTCAAACGCATCAAAATTCAATCAAACAATTAGAAGCCTTTGTAGGGCAGTATGACTGGGCAAGAAAGGAAGACAGCAGACATGACTGATGCCAGTGTGTGTGTGTGTGTGTGTGTGTGTGATGGAGTTCCAGATGGTGTGTGTGACTGCAGATGCACTGGGGTGGAGCCCAAAGTATTGATCATGTCAGCCTGGAAGAGGAGAGAACAGAACATAAATATTAATCAGGAAATGTTTTTAGGAAGTTACTCTATATTTAAAAATCAAGATTTTATGCTGTAAAGATTTTTATTACAATGTAATTGTATGCTTTACCATTTTAAGGTAAACAAACAACAGATAGATAGATTTCCTTTGTTGTATAAATTGAAATATACCACAATGATTTGATAATTAGGCCTATTTAATTAGTTTTTGAAACATTACATTTACTTTTTTTAAGGTAAACAGACTATAGATAGATAGATAGAACGTCCCTGTCTGATGCTCAAGTCTCCGCCCAGCGGTGATGTCACCTCGTGAATATTGATCCATTTTAATGGTGGTTTTACGACGCTGTACACTGCCATTATTTTTGCCTGCGCCATGAAGATGAGAAGATGAGATGTTAAAAGGTAAGAATTGTGTTCATTTGTTATTATGGGATGTTTAAGTATGTTGTCTTTGCGTCTGTTGCTCGGCAGGTTACAAAGAAAGGCTTAAACGATTCATTCACCTTGGAAAGGTTATAAGAAAATACATCATAGCAACGTCAATATTAAAAACCCAATCAGTAAAAGAATGACAAAAATCAAGTCTCGGTGTACATGGACACGACCCTGTAGAATCTAAGATGAAAATTTTAACGATAGCCTCTAGGCTTAGCCTAACTAAATTAATGTAAACGAGCCTGGTGCTTTAGTGTCTCTGCATATAATTTATGATGCTTCTCGTTTACAATTGAATCTCAGCTGCTGGCACATGATCGATGTCTGTATTATTTTGTAATTCTTTTTATATTCCCGTCCATATGAGTCGTCATGATATCACTCGGGCCCATATGCAACATACGCGGTACTGTGAACGAAATAGACTAATTTGATCAAAAAGACGGGTACCTCTCCAAATATTAGTCTGTTCTAATATTATCAGAGACTTGCCGTAAAGGTTTACGTGCATAAGAATAGGCCCATCTGCTATTTGAGCCGCACCATCACAACATCTGATCTGCCACATCCTCTGACTTCAGACCAATCAATCAGATCGACACCCTTTTTATTCAAGTCAGAAACATTGCTCAGTTACAGTAGCTGGAAAGGGTTCACGTAGATCACGTAGAAATAGATCATAAAAGTAACAATTGCATGTTACTTTACCACTGGTACCATCTTGCAGTGTAATTTCTCCATTAATGGCCATATTCTGGGGTGTTGAGTTGGGCTGGCACTGCTGGAAAATCCGCTCTGGGTTAGTTCACCCAAAAATTAAAATTCAGTCATTAATTACTCACCCTCATGTCGTTCCAAACCCTTCGTTCATCTTCAGAACACAAATTAAGATATTTTTGATGAAATCCGATGGCTCAGTGAGGCCTCCACTGACAGCAAGATAATTAACACTTTCAGATGCCCAGAAAGCTACTAAAGACACATTTAAAACAGTTCATGTGACTACAGTGGTTCAACCGTAATGTGAATAATGAGAATACTTTTTGTGCACCAAAACCCCCAAAAACAAAATAACGACTTTATTCAACAATATCTAGTGATGGACGATTTCAAAACACTGCTTCATGAAGCTTTACGAATCTTTGGTTTTGAATCAGTGGTTCGGCGCGTATCAAAGTGCCAAAGTCACATGATTTCAGTAAACGAGGCTTCGTTACGGCATAAGTGTTTCGAAATTTCAATGGTTCACGTGACTTTGGCAGTTTGAAACACACTCCGAACCACTGATTCGAAACAAAAGATTCGTAAAGCTTCGAAGCTTCATGAAGCAGTGTTTTGAAATCGCCCATCACTAGATAGTGTTGAATAAATTGTTATCTTGTTTTTTGGTGCACAAAAAGTATTCTCGTCGCTTCATAACATTAAGGTTGAACCACTGTAGTCACATGAACTGTTTTAAATGTTTTAAGTAGCTTTCTGGGCATCTAATAGTGTTAATGATCTTGCTGTCAATCTTAATTTGTGTTCTGAAGATGAACGAAGGTCTTACGGGTGTGGAACGACATGAGGGTGAGTAATTAATGACAGAATTTTCATTTTTGGGTGAACTAACCCTCTGGTTTCTACCTGGTGTAAGCTGGTCACTGTAGCTGGTAGACCAGTAAAAAACAGTTGCCAGCTGGTCAAGATGGTTTTTGAGCTTCTACACGCTTTAAAGGCATCTGGATCTTTGAAGAGGGATGGTACCATTTCAATAAAGTTCCATTATGATCTACTCGCGACTACAGGCCCATTTTAATAGCCTAATTATAACATTGAGGCTGTTTCCCCCCTCACAGCTGCAGGATAAGATGGATCTCGCACACGTGAACTCGCACAGATGACAGAATGGACTCTGTGGAAAGCAGCAGCATGAAGCAGCAGCAGCAGCGCGCGTCCTCGCCAGCCAGATTCAAAGACTCGCCGTCAAAAGCGGCTTCCAAAAGCGCGTCTGCCAAAGCCGCCGCGTCGAAGCCGGGCGGTAAAAGCAGCCGCAGTAACTCTCCAGTCACTGTCCACACCGGCAAAGACAGACACCCGGGCAAAGGCGCGGCCGCTGTCCACCCCACTGGTGCTGAAAGTCCCACTCTGAGAAGGGCGGAGAAGAACAAGAGCATCGAGGAGCGCAGCAGTTCCTCTGAGGAACCCTACGCCGCCGACGAGTCGCTTTTGGGAGCCGATGCTGCTCGGGTGGTGTCCGATCAGCCGAGCTCTACGAAATCCTCTCAGGGCAAAAGAGACAACGCGAGAGCTGATGGAGGCAAGCAGACGGCCAAGAGTGCTGTAGGATGCGGCCCGGGCTTCTGGAGGGAGGGATGCTTGCAGTCTGAACTCATACAGTTTCACATGAACAAAAGCTTGAAGAAAGAAAGCGGCATGGCAACGAAGACCTCGAGCTCGCCGGTGACGGAGCCGCAGCTGCCGCACGCGGAGGCGAACCGGCCCTCGGAGGACTTACCTCCGCCAAACCAGGAGCTGCAGGAGGAGATCGAGAGATTAGAGGAGGAGAACGATTACCTTAAGGTAGGATGAGATAATACTGATGGTGCTTGTGTTGGTGGTGTTTTAAATGCGAGTGGAAATATGGTTCTATATTAAAAACTAATAATAGCCCAGCTAATAAATGCATACGATACAAAGAATGTGGTACACGACTGTTGTAATGAGCATAATTTCATTTTTGAATCAAATTAATTTAGATATTTTCTTTTGCATCACATAAGACCATCCTGAGAACAAAGAAAAAATCTTTTTAAGTAGTTTGGCATAATATTTTATTTATTATTTCTTTAAGAAATGGTAATTGATTTGATTGTTTTTCTTTTTTTTTAATTTAAAGTATTTAAATTTAGTATTTAAAGAAAATATTATTAATAAATGAAAAATGTTTTTCCACCAAATCAAAGTAGATGACGTAACCATACTGGGTTGTGTTATTATTGTGAGTAGAAAACAATCAAATCTCTTAAAATATCAGATAAATTTACCTTTTTTATGATAATATGGATGGTAGATTAGTTCATATTGATGTAACTGCAAGAAAAATTTATGACACATATTTTCCAGTACATGATTAAAAAAAAACGTTTACCTTTGAAAAAAAATTCAAAACTTCTGCTGAAAGTGCAATAAAGATTTTTTTTTTTAAACTAGTGCTGTCAAACAATTAATCGCGATTAATCGCATTCAAAATAAAAGTTTGTTTAGATAATATATGTTTGTGTATTGTGGAATTTTATTTTGTATATATAAATACACTCACATGCATGTATATATTTAACAAAAATAAATTATATTTACATATAAAATATTTATATATAAATATAAATATTTATACAACAGTTCGTCCTGGTTCTTCAATCTGATTGGCTGAGAGGTCTTTCCAGCCATGTGATATTCTACCAATATCGCCACGGGAACCGTTTCACTGTTTGAATCACTTCGCTGTCAGCATTCTCACAGCCAGTGTCATGGCGGACGAGCAAACCCACCATATTTTTATAGATACTACTGTTATTTTGTAACGGAATGTAGTTTTAAGTGTTTTTTAGCCGAGAATATAGTTGTTTAGACCTCAGATATGCGATTTATATGTAAACGTAGCGCCTATTTGAAAATTTGTTTAGACGTTTTCGGAGATGTGAGCTCCAGGCCGTCAGCGACCGTTCAGCACTCATGTACCCGCAGAGAACAGCTTCATCTCGGCCAGTCCTTCGGGAATTTGTTGCTAGCTCTTATGTAGATAATGTATAAACATGAGGTATAATTCGTTTTAGGTATATCAAACGGGCAATCTTTGGTCTTATTAATCTATTACTTGTTCCAAAGCTAATAGATTTGGCTTAAGGGTTATATTAAGTTTCATAACTTTATATTTACATTGAAATTAAATCCTGTACTAACTAGAGTACTGCTTTTGTATGTTTGACTGAACTGTTTGCTTGTGTTTATTTCCTATTTTACTTCTTATACTGTTATAATAGCTATTGTTGTTAATTTAAATATAATTGTTCAATAAATAATATTATATATAAATAACGACATATTTTTTTGGTATTGAGAAAGAGTCTGTTAGTGATTTCGACTTCAGTGGAAGTTACATTAATACGGCATTAGATTTTGTCTTTATGAGTGAGTCAGTCAGTCGGAAAGACTTTTATATTGAAATGGACTGAAACAAGGAAACAAGGATGTTGTTTTTACTTTAAATAACATCTTATGAGACAAATGCATTGACTAGTGCTGTGATGGGAATGTCTTAAATGTTAAAAGGATAAAGACAAAGATATCGCTTTCCTTAGTGGACATTCAAACTGATTTTGTCATTATAAATATAAGATTGACCTGAAGAATATCAGCTAGATGCAGGTAATACACTCACGATCTCTCTCTCATAATACTCTACATATTAAAGTGAGTTTTTTTTTCATGAAGCGACTCAACCTTCCTTCATTACTAGATCTAAAGTGATGTTTAAGAATCAGTAACAAAGGTTTGGGCTCAACTGTTAAACTGTCAACTTGAGATTTGAATCCGTGGCGGAAGGAAGTAGTTCCTCACAAAAGAGGGTTTTTAAAGACACTCCGTTATTATTTCTTATTTATTTACACCCTTGTGCCATCGAACTGTTGTATAAATGCAATATCACACTCGTAGCCATGCGATATGGCTCTATATCAGCACAGCTGTGATTCGGCCATTGGTAATCACAGCCGTGTTGATATATAGCCATATCGCACGGCTACTCGTGTGATACTGCTCATATATAAATATGTATATACAGTATATATATGTAAATATTTCTTAAATATATACATGTATGTGTGTATTTAATTAATATACACAGTACGGACACATATATTATGTAAACACAAACTATTATTTTGGGTGAATTATTTATTATATACTATATTTTTTATATACTATTATTTATAATTGTTTGACAGCCCTATTTTAAACCTAAATAAATAAAAAGATTATATTTCCAACATCTTGATTGTTGCCGTATGAATTTTAAACTAGATTTTTAAAAGAATACTCACCTTAGATATTTTGTCACTAACCCACATAAAAATTATATTTCGCTCTTTTAACATGACTTTGACATAAACTTGTGATTTATTAGCATGAAATTGAAGAAATGCGAGCAGAGATGGATGAAATGAGGGACACATTCTACGAGGAAGACGCCTGTCAGTTGCAGGACATGCGGCGTGAGCTCGAGAGAGCCCATAAAAACTGCCGAATCCTTCAATATCGCCTGCGAAAGGCGGAGAGGAAGCGAATGCGATACGCAGAAACAGGTGAAATTGACGGGGAGCTGCTGAGGAGCCTGGAGCAAGACCTAAAGGTAGAGGAAAATCCTAAAGACAAACTATGATGCCTGTAAACAAATCAATGCACAGGTCAGATATGATATTATTCACTTTGCTGTCAGCATACCTTTTCACTGTACTGTCAAAAAAGTCAAAAATACTGAACCACAAAACAACAACGAATGAGAGAAGTGTCAGTAACAAGACAACAACATCCCTAAAATGTTCTTTCCTCTACCAGGTGGCCAAGGATGTGTCTGTGCGACTGCACAATGAACTCGAGAATGTGGAGGAGAAACGAACGAAAACAGACGAAGAGAATGAAAGACTGAGGGAACAGCTGATTGAAGTTGAGGTGACAAAGCAGGCTTTACAAAATGAGCTGGAAAAGACCAAAGAGGTGAGAGCATCTGGATGTATACAGATGTCAAACTAAACAGGGAGCCATTTTAACTAACCAGCATAATAAACTATATATAACTATAAGATTTGTCATCTCTCCATACACATTTGAAATATGCACAGACATGTTTTCAAAGCATCATATGTTTTGAGAATACAGATATGTACTGCAAACACTGGAAAAAATGATACTTTGGACCAACTTAAAATACTCTAATTTAGATAAAACTAACAACATTTTTACTTACTATGAATAAAGGAAACTTTAAAAGACCTTAATTTATAGAGTGATGCAGGTGTGACGTCAACTACTGGAAGACTAATTTGCCACTGCTTCCCTTTGAGATTTTCCTATGGTTTTTATAATGGGGGTTTTCAATTTCAACATGTCCTCCGACCAATACGCCCATATAGGTTGTTTGTCACTTCCCTGAAATACAACCCATAAGAGCGTTTACTAAAGTTGCTCCCCTTTTGACAACAGGATACTTTCACTTTAATGCACTGTACCCTTTTATCTGCATCATATTTCGGGTTTCGTGTAGCTCAATTGGTAGAGCATTGCAATATACAACAATATGCGATCGTGGGTTCGATCCCAGGGAACGCATGTGCTTGTAAAGTGTATCACTATAAATCACAAAGGGTAGGTTTAGGGTTGGGGTAGGTGTAGTTGTAAATAAAAAATGATTTTTGCTAAATGGAAATAGGACAAATGGTGGGTAGAGGCAGGAATACACCAAGACGACGGTCGGCCATTGGGCAGCTTTTGTTCGTCGGCCGACTAAGTTTTCTCAGTGTGTTCCACACCATCAGCTGAAGTTGGTCCTCGACGGCTTTTTTTAGGCCGATTCGATAAGTTGAATAGGCATCGGAGCTCGTCGGCCCGTTGGGCCATCTGATCATTCTGATTGGCTGTTCAGCTACTGCCACCTGCTGGTACAGAAAGGCATTTCATCTTACGCAGGCGCAGAACGGACGTGCTACTTGGCGTCAGCTGTCGAGCATTGGTTTGGTGTGTCAGGGCAACTTTGGACCCAGACGCTGCCGACGTGAGCCAACCCCGCAGTCTGCTTTCGTCGCCACTAGTTCATCGGTGTCGGCTTGGTGTGTTCCTGCCTTAAGGGACCGTGTAAAAAGTCCACACATTGCATTTAAATGAACACGCATTTTGATTGGTAACGACAGTCATACGTCATTTCAAGTAGACAGACGTAACACAACACTGTCATTATTTTTACGGCATCTAGAGGGCGCATGACTTTAAAGCGTAAATATAGGTCGTAATAAGGTGCTTGAAAAAACGACCTATAGGGTCTCTTCAATTTATGAGTAAAATTTGGTCTGTGGTAAGTTGATGGTACTTGGACATTTTGTTCTACACTCACATCCAAAATATTCTTATCTAGTTACTTAAAGGGTTAGTTCACCCAAAAATGAAAATTCTGTCATTTATTTCTCACCCTCATGCCGTTCCGTATACATATTTAAATCAGTTCCTGTGAGTACAGTGGTTCAATATTAATATTATAAAGCGACGAGAATATTTTTGGTGCGCCAAAAAAAACAAAATAACGACTTATATAGTGATGGCTGATTTCAAAACACTGCTTCAGGAAGCTTCGGAGCGTTATGAATCAGCGTGTCGAATCAGCGGATCGGAGCGCCAAAGTCACGTGATTTCAGCAGTTTGGTGGTTTGACACGCGATCCGAATCATGATTCGATACGCTGATTCATTATGAAATTGGCCATCACTAAATAAGTCGTTATTTTGTTTTTTTGGCGCACCAAAAATATTCTTGTCGCTTTATAATATTAATATTGCACCACTGTATTCACATGAACTGATTTAAATATGTTTTTAGTACATTAATGGATCTTGAGAGAGGAAATGTCATTGCTGGCTACGCAGGCCTCACGGAGTCATCGGATTTCAACAAAAATATCTTAATTTGCGTTCCGAAGATTAACGAAGGTCTTACGGGTGTGGAACGGCATGAGGGTGAGTAATAAATGACAGAATTTTCATTTTTGGGTGAACTAACCCTTTAATAGATATGTTTTTAAAAATAAAACAGCTTTGTAATGTCAAAATGGGTGTGAGTAATTTTCGTTGCAGAACAAAACATCTAAGTATCATTAAGTTATGTTTATCACAGACCTTATTTTACTCATAAACTGAAAAACCCTATTATAAAAATCCTAGGGATGCACGATATATCGGCCACCATATCGGTATCGGCCGATATATGTTCATTTTTAATGTTATCATTATCTTTTATTATATTAAAGCTAATAAATAATGGATTATTTCCTTCAGCTGAGACACTTCAGATGTGCACTGTTCACCATGATGGTTTTGAATTGCTGGAAATATGATTGGAGTCACTTCAAAAAGGAAAATACAGTTAAGTGCAACATATGCAGCGCAAGTCTGTCATATGGGCTATATAAAATCATAATGAGAACATTATAATTGTGTGTTTGGGACATGGCTTTTAATTGTGAAACTTTTGTCTTTGTAATCAGGCTAAATTTGGATTTAGATTTATCGGCTATCGGTTATCAGCTTTCAAATATAAAGAATTATCGGTTATCGTATCGGCCAAAATTTTCATATTGGTGCATCCCTAAAAAATCCATAGGAAAATCTTGAGGGAACCAGTGGCGAATAAGTCTTTAGGGTTTTGACTTCACACCTGCATCACTCTATTGTGATGTTTTTTAAAAAAAAATATGTATCATATTTTCTGTTATATGCTTAAAAAAACATCAGAAAAATTATAAAACCACAATAATTTCTGCAGCCAGTAAAGCTAGCCGGTATGTGTTCTGCATATTAACACTCTGGTGTCAAGCGAAAATACTGTATAAATAAAATAGTTCATTGTATTTTTATTTGTATTTATGGGGAGTGTTATTTGCTTTTAGACAAACTAAACAAAACCATGATATTTGATTAGACCAATATAAAAATGCACTTTAACTAAATGACACAGCCGTTTCACTTTTTCAGTGTAGATAATGAAGTTCCATCATGTTTATTCCAATGCACTGCAAATTTTGAACATGTGAAAATATTTCTATCAGCTTTCTCTAAAACGAAGAGGAAAAGATGTACAGAAATCAGAGAAGAGGACTCCACAAACCCCAACAGAGGTAAGAGACATTCAGATGTTGTTTGCATCAGGAGTATAGCAGCTTTTGTAAGAGTAGAGATTTCCCCCCCGGCCCACACACATATACACTTTTTGGGAAATAATAATTATTTTTTAAGAGTTTTGTTTTGCTTGGCTGTGGTATAAGCACAAGCAGAATCCTTTGCCAACCAGTTGGCAACATAAACAAACGTGAAAGCAGGGCCGGCGTCAGTGGGGGACCCCCAAACGAATTACTGTGCCCCCCTCCTCTCCCTCCCTCCCCTCCCCACTAAAAGCAAGTGAATTTGAAAAACGAGCACACATTCACAAACGGATAACAAATGCGTGAAATGCACGCACCCAACCCATTTCCCTCTAATCCATTTACCCCCAATACCCCCATGGCTGAAAGTGATTCTGCCAGCCGCTGACAATATAAAAGCCCCCCCATTTATGTGCCCTGGCCCTGTGCCCTATTTGAATAAAACCAGTCAATTTAGATTTTGCCATTTTTATAATTTTTTAAGTGTAAATATGGCAAGCGCCTCTGTCACCTAAAAATTTTCATTAGCCAAGCATTTTTTCAGAGTCCTACCTAATGTTCCTATGCCCATTGATTTGCACCAGTAGCATCAATGCATTAACAATTTAACAGCAACTTCGACACCATTTTCCAAACTATATTTTCTTCCATAGGAGGAAAATGAAGATCTAAAATGCCAGTTGGCCTTCATCAAGGAGGAGGCTATCTTAATGCGGAAGAAAATGGCTAAGATAGACAAAGAGAAGGACCGTTTAGAGCAGGAGCTCCAGAAGTACCGCTCCTTTTATGGTGATGTAGACAGTCCTCTCCCCAAAGGCGAGGCTGGAGGTCCCCCCACCACCCGAGAGTCCGAGCTGAAGCTCCGTCTGCGGCTGGTGGAAGAAGAAGCCAATATTTTAGGTCGCAAAATTGTGGAGCTGGAAGTAGAGAACCGTGGGCTGAAGGCAGAGTTGGATGACCTGCGTGGGGAGGAGCTGGCTGGTGGGACGACAGACCCGTCGTCCAGGGAGCAGAGCCAGGCACTGTCTGAACTCCGGCAACAACTGCAATTGGTGGAGGACGAGGCTGAACTTCTGCGCCGTAATTTGGCTGACGTGGAAGAGCAGAACAAGAAAATGACCTGCGAGCTCAACAAGCTCAAATACAAGGCAGGGTCACATGAGGGCTCACGCTACAACAGCGGGGCGGTCGATGCCGCAAAGTTTGAAGCTCTGCAGGAAGAACTGAAGGCCGCCAGGCTTCAGATCAACGAACTGAGCGGGAAGGTGATGCAGCTGCAGTATGAAAACCGTGTGCTGCTGTCCAACATGCAACGCTACGATCTGGCGTCCCACCTGGGCATCCGCAGCAGCCCGAGGGACAGCGATGCAGACAGTGACTGTGGCCGCAGGGAAAGCGACGATGACTGCTCTCGGCTCCCACCGCATCGCAAACGCGAGGGTCCCGTCGGTGGCGAAAGTGACTCAGAGGAGGTCCGCAACATCCGGTGCCTCACTCCTACTCGCTCGCTCTACACCCCAGAGGGACGTTTTTTATCGAGAAGCTTCAAGGACCGCCAGCAGATGATTGATATCCGTATGGAGGCGGAAAGATTGAGCAGGACCATCGATAGACTCATTGCTGACACCAGCACCATCATTGCAGAAGCTCGTGTTTACGTGACCAACGGTGAGCTGTTTGGAAGATTGGATGATGATGATGAGGGCGGACGAATACGAGAGCACGAGCTGCTTTACCGCATCAATGCTCAGATGAAAGCATTCAGGAAGGAGCTGCAGAACTTCATCGACCGCCTGGAAGTCCCAAAACCAGAGGATCGAGAAACTGAAGAACCTCTATCAGTAAGTACAAAGAAACACAAGACCTACACATGCCTGTTTAAAGTGCCCCTATTATGCTTTTTCGGATATTACATTTCATGTAGTGTGGAATATAGCTGTTTGTGTATGTAAAAAGTCTTCAAAGATCAAAGTCTGCAAGGTTTCAAAGATCAAAGTGCACGATAAATGTTATTGTCTTCCAGAAGAAAGATCCGATTCAGATTTGCTTGAAATGAGTTGTCAGTAATTACAGTCTTACTTCCTGCTTGAACCTACGTAGGTTTGTAACAAATTTGCATAAAGCCAGCCTGTTGTCAGGGATGGGTGAAGGGATGAGGAGAGTACTGCAGATATGGGCTTTTTATTAATCAAATAATTAAAGAAAATGAACAAAAACTACCCCGTGGGGGAAAACATGACCGGCTGGACTAGGCAAGGCTGGACAAGGCAGGGAACAACAGGGAGCAGGTAAACATGATGGACATATGACAGTGATCATTTGATGATGAAATTATGTTTTTTTAACAAAGTTCAAGAGACTTGACTCTGTTCCATGACAGTTTTTCGGCATCCCCCCACCACCCCATCTCCTCACTTCTAACTATTCTTATCCCAAACTGGGATGGGGTCAGTACTCTGGGTTCAGGTCAAATTCCGAGCTCGGAGCACTCCTCGGACAGCATGCCAAATATGCATAACCTTTACTCTGTTTAATTTATATGTAAGTGTGAATTCGTGAACTGGCTAGAGGTGGACTTGTTTCTCCTCCTTCTTCGGTGGGAGGTTGTTGGAGAACTGGAGGTTTCACTGTCTGACGGAGGAAGGGTTAGAACCATGTGAGGGGGCACTATTGCTGCAGTGCTGGTTTTTGAGTCCTTTATCCCTTCACCCATCCTTGACAGAAGAACAAAGATTGAAACTGCACACTCACAAAACAAAACCAGAGTGCATGAGAATGAGCGAATGCTTATCCCTTGCACTCATAACAGAAGGCAAACACATGGAGCATGAATGTCCAAACCCCAACACAGAACCGAAACCAAACTAGACCGAAGTGATCCAGGATCCGAACACTACGCTCCGTACACAAAACAACAGAGCGTACAGCCAAACAAACTGAGAACCGCACACTCACAATGATGAGACAGTAGGAGTGTCAGGGCTCTGTCACCAAACAAGAATAAACCAGACCGAAGTGACAAAACCCTGACACCAGTGGTCTTCATTGGCTGCCCGTGAACAACGCCTACTTTGGACACTGTAGTTGTAGCCGAGGCCTGGAAGAGTTTAGTTCGTGTTGTCGACATGTTGAGAAGAGGCAAATCCTTCCTGCGAAGGCAAATTCACATTGCATGCACTTCTAAAGGAAGAGGACTTGCACTGGAATTGCACTGAAGATCCAGAGCTGAAATTCAGATATAGTAATGGGCATTTGGTTTCCGACATGTGATGTAAGCAGTCAACCAGTCACAACAGACTAGGCCATCTGACCAGTCAGAGCAGAGTAGGCTCTCGGAAAAGAGGGGTTTAGAGAGACTGAATTCTTTATTGCTTCAGACGTTGAGAAAAGAGGTAATGCTGCAATGAATATTATGAGAAAATTAAAGTGTTTTTGATCTTAGACGCATGTAAACCTGCTGTAGGAGACCTCCAAAACAAAACTAGGAACCTTGACAATAGCATAATAGGGCACTTTAAAGGGAACGTTTAGCCAATATGAACATTCAATCATCCTCATGTCATTCTGACCCTGCATGCCATTTTTTTTTTTTCACCAAACAAGACATTTTGAAGAATCTTACAACACGTTTATTGTAATTCCATCTGTCAAGCTCCAAAAAGGACAAAAACACCATAAAGCACGTTTAAATTAGCCCAAATGACTTATATTCATGAAGAAGTTTTGTGTGATGAAGATACTACATTTTATGTTGTTTATATACAATGATAAAATTTCTTATTCTGCCGTAGATCTCAAATCAAATATAGCACCAGTTTTGACCTCAGTGACATTTTGTCATAAGACGAATTATGTTTGAAGACGTTACTGATTTCAAACTTGAGGTGATGTGACAAAATGTGTCAGCTATGGTAGAGAGCAGGATTTTTAGAGAATAATGATTTTTGTCCTGTTTGTTACACAGTGAGTCAAAAAATGGCATAAAGATTCTTCAAATTTTAAATAAATAAATGCATACATACAGCACATATTTACAGTAACAGCTTATGGGTTCAATGATGAGTAAATAATGACAAAATTGTCATTTTGGGGTGAACTATTCCATTAATTTGTTACATACTGTATAATATATATATCTTGTTGAATGGATGATTGTGATATTCACTTTTTTCCCCCTCAATAATCTTGATCATATGTAATGAATATTGCACTTTTCTGCCTCTCTTTAGACTCACTGTTCCTCTCTTTCTTATATTTCCTCTTCCATTTTGATATCAACCCAGATGTTTCAACCTATTATTTTGCTTATTCTCATTCTTGTTTTATTCTCATCTTTATCGTATGCCACTATTTTCAAGCTAGTCTTTCTTTTCACTCTTTTCTTTGTTCTGTAATCTTCATTTCTTTTATTTACAGTTTTGTTACTTTTATGTACAGTTTTGTTACTTTCTATCTTTTCTTTTTGTTCTGTTTTCTTAGTTTATCATATTGATTTTGGACATGTCATCAAGGTTACACATGGTACAGGAAGCGATGATTATTTCAGGCACAGACTGCAGTCACTCAACCAAACACAAGCCTCCACTCACAATCAGCGATGAAAGATGAACTGCTTCACTGTTTGTATAGTCAGTTTATTTGGTGAGTATTTTTTTGTGTATTTCATTAACTTATTACATTTAATAGAGTTTAAATTATATGTATTAGCATTGTGTTCTGATTATCTGAATATGTGTATAGAATATGAAAGCTTTAATTTTTGGACTGTTAAAGATGTTAAAACATCTAAGCATCGTACATTAGTAAAAAAAAACTTGATTTGATACTTGTAAGTTTTACGGACAGTTTACTATTTATTTTATATTTTTGCTCTTTAAGTATTCTACTATGTTCCTATTTAGGTATTATTTTTTAATACTTGAAATATATCTTTAACTGTACTTTAACTCTTTCCATTTTAAAAACATTTTATTCTAACTTCATGCATCCTTTTTTATCAACACATGAATGTGGCTGTTTCATAAAAAAAATCAACATTTTAAACAAAAGGCTGAGAAAATCGCATTTTTGTGAAAGACTACGTCCGGATGGGATTCAGAACGATGATCAAAACACAGATGGAGTAGATTGAGTCCATCAACACCTTTGAAGCTTCATAGTCGTTTCCTCTTTAACATTTCATTTTGTAACGTTAAGCAGTTTTGACTTTTGTATAATATTGATGATCGCATTATTTTATATTTGCATTAGCAATTTTCCAACACTTGTTTCTGTTTCTTCTTCGCCTGTGTTTTGATCAGGAGAGTCTATCCTCTTTCAGAAGAAGTGTAATAGCGCCCCCTACCGTATAACAGTGAAAACATGGATAGCCGAGAAATTCAGTCAGTTGCGGCGAAATAGTAATGTAGATTTGAAATAAATTCCTATATGGACTAGTCTACATAAAAATTCAGATAATCAGAATTATGAACATCTGTTTTCTTTATAAATCAATATTTTCAAACAATGTAAGTTTATAAGACAGTATGTAAAAAGTATTTAATAGGCTACTCAATCAAGAGATTGAACACAACTAGAAACTTAAAAATACTTAATTATACTTTTAAGTATATCTTGATCAAAATATTGAGTACAAGTATACGCCAAATAAACGTGCACTTTTCTGTAAGTACAAGTCGAGTATACTTAAGTGCAATTTTAAGTATATTTCTGAGAAATAGCTACATAAAAAGTATACTAATAGCACACTTGAATAAACTTTTTCGTAAGGGTTAATGGTTGAAGATCACAGTTATGATGACTATATACAGTACACTGTAAACAGTGAATATGGGCAGCTGTTGTTTCCTACTTTTCTACTGATTGTGAACCTTAAAAATGAAGATTCTTACTGTTTCTGTTGAGATGTTTGTATTCTCTGTCTTTTTTGATTGTCGTGGTTATCATAAACCAGAAGATAGTCTTTGATTGCCTGTTGTGAGGTATATTCGAGTGAAATGGCTTCTCGAACAAGAAAAAATGTTGGGCGGGACTTGATTTTGTCCATGGGGAATTGATTGGATGGTTGTAGTTTGCTATTGGTTGATGTCGCGTAAGTGACAGGTTGCCCCGCCCTCGCGCCAGAGAGATGTCGCTTTGGGAGGTGAAGTTATTTTGAATAAAGATTATGTAAAAAGTAATGATGTGCACGTATAAATCATTCATAATAAATACTGCAGTATTCCATTAAAAAAAATAAGAGTTGTCATTTTTGATTAATGGTGACTTTGAAGTTGGACGCTGAATGACTCGCGCTCAACAGATAGGCCTACAACATAGTTACAGAGGTAAAAATACATGTGCACTCTTACATCAGTGAGCTCAGAGTATTTTAGGCTCTTGACTCTGCTGAATGTCGGTGTCATTTTCAGTCTGAAGCAGAGTAAGCTAATGGGTGTACAGTAGTTGAGAGGATACTATACTATTTTCAGTGTGAAATCGGCGTCTCCGGAGAATGACAGGCTGACCTTGTCGTCCTTTATTGACATGGAAGGAACAAATGCGCCCGGCGCAGAGAGCGCAGGCTGGGCTGCGGAGGAGATGGCAGAAATGGCTGGTTTCGGATAATAAATAGTGCGTTTTTTTATGGAGAACTGTGACCGCGAATAGTTTTAAAAAAAAGAAAAAGAGAGAGGCTGTTATTCGTGACTGAAAAATGTGGAATGCGTTTGGAAATGGATCAAGCGGGTATGTGAGCAAGGCGCAAGGCTGGGAGTTCGTCCCGTGCTCTCGTCTAGAGAGGCCGGGTAAGAAGGTCCAGAGTCCCGCCCGGGTTCGATCGTTCCCGAGCAACCTTCTGGAGCAGCTTCCACCTGGACCTGCTGCTGCTGCATCCGATGCGACTCGAGAACAAACTCCGAGTCAGGAGCTACAAAGTCCACACACACGCCTAAAAAAGAAATTCGAGGACTTAAAAAAGCGCTACGATCACGAGAAAGAGGAGTGGAGAATGGAGAAGGAAATGCTTTTGAGACAAGTTGCTGATATTCAAGTACAAACACAAGCATGCGACAGCAGTGGTTTTGACCAACCAGCAGAGTGCATTTCTCTTATTCTGCGTTGTGTTTGCAGGGTGGAGAGAACAGAAGGATATTGTTGGATCTGAAGTGTGTTTTAGAGGAGGTGCAGTCGGGGGTGAAGCGTGAAGAAAGTAAACGGGGTGAGCTGGAGCTGCAGTACATTCAGGATCGATGCGCGTGGGAACTGGAGCGATCAGAGCTGAAAAGGCGCATTACTCAGGTATGAAACGTATAGCGTACTATAACATATATATTCTAAGATTATCTCTATTTCTGTGATGATAAGGGAGGTTTATTTCCAAGGTTGGTTTATTTTTGAAAGTATAGACATAAACAGAAAGTGTTGGAAGCTGCTATTCAACATTTGCACCGTATTTTCCAGATAGTTAATTGAACACAGACTATAGCAGGGCATGGTGCCACACTAGACGGGGTAAGTTGTCACAGTGCGAACTTGTTTACTGATATTGATTCGAGACGAATAATTTTTTGGGGGAGAACATTTAGAATTACATTTTAAATCCTTGCATATCTTTATTTAAAAATGTATTATAAAAGATGGGTTAAATATGGACAAACCCAGCGATTTGGGTTGTTTTGACCCAGCGGTTGGGGTAAATGTTTGCTCAACCTGCTGCGTAGTTTTACACTACCAGTCAAAAGTTTGGACACGGTAAGATTTTTAATGTTTTTAAAAGAAGTTTCGTCTGCTCACCAAGGCTGCATTTATTTAATTAAAAATACAGTAAAAACAGTAATATTGTGAAATATTATTACAATTTATAATAACTGTTTTCTGTTTGAAAATATTTAAAAATGTAATTTATTCCTTTGATCAAAGCTGAATTTTCAGCATCATTACTCCAGTCTTCAGTGTCACATGATCCTTCAGAAATCATTCTAATATGCTGATCTGCTGCTCAAGAAAGATTTATAGTGTACAATTGTTCAAAATATTTGTGTACAATATTTCTTTTTCAGGATTCCTTGATGAATAGAAAGTTCAAAAGAACAGCATTTATTTGAAATACAAAGCTTGTGTGACATTATACACTACCGTTCAAAAGTTTGGGGTCAGTAAGAATTTTTATTTTTATTTTTTTGAAAAGAAATTAAAGAAATTAATTATTTTATTCAGCAAGGATGCATTAAATCTTGAGCATCAAATCATCATATTAGAATGATTTCTGAAGGATCATGTGACACTGAAGACTGGAGTAATGATGCTGAAAATTCAGCTTTGCCAACACAAGAATTAATTACATTTTCAAATATTTTCAAATAGAACACAGTTATTTTAAATTGTAATAATATTTCACAATATTACTGTTTTTACTGTATTTTTAATTAAATAAATGCAGCCTTGGTGGGCAGACGACACTTCTTTTTAAAACATTAAAAATCTTACCGTGTCCAAACTTTTGACTGGTAGTATATATAACTCAACTATTGAATAAAAGTTACTATATGGATGGCTTAAAATGAACCCAAAATATGTTGGAAATTAAAAATCAGACACATAATTACTAGAGGCAACAATAATAATCAAAAGGTGAGCATTTATTAATAATCAATTTAATAAATGTTTATTGTTTAATAAATTATTTATTAAACTTATTAATTAAACATATTAATAAATGTTAATTTCCAACCTATTTTAGGTTCATTTTAGGCAAGCAATATAGTAACTTTTAAACAATAGTTGAGTTAAATGAAACTGCCAAGCACGTTGGGCAAACATTTAACCCAACCACTTGGTTAAAACAACCCAATTGCTGGGTTTGTCCATTTTCAACCTAACTTGGGTTGTTTTTAACCCAGCATTTTATTTTATTTTTTTTGCACATACACCCATACCAACAAAATAATATTTTTGGGTTAAATCAGGTAGACGTAGCTCTTTAAAGTAACAATTGCAGGTTACCCCTTTTTACAGTGTATGAAAAGTTTTGCACTAAAAAAAATCTAAAAGTAAAGTTTTTATTAGATTGGCATAGATAAAGCACATAGCTAATGTCAAAGTTTTTAATTATTTGTTGGTTTTCTAATGGTTGTCATTGAGCATAGCTCAGAGATTGCATAGGCTTTATGTAACACAAACACTATCAAGTGCAAATATATCCTGTCAACAGCAGCTCTGTGTGTAAGCGGCCACATAAGACCAGCTCTTTTGCGGCATTAGACAATATATTTCATCAACGAATGAAAAAAAATTCGGCATGTCACGGTTTCAAATGTAAGAGTAATATGCAAAGCAAACTAATGTGGAAACTATGTTACTGAACTAAAAATAGCATCCACCTTAGTGCATTTTCCCTCTCGTATGGAATGCTTTCATTTCTGTTTGTGACATCCTTATAAAAACACTGTCCAGATCGTCTTGTATTTACTGTCCATTGTGAGAGAAGATTTCAATCCGGTCTAGGGCTTTATTGTAAGTGTGAGTTAGTGACTCAGAGCAACTCCTAATACAGTAGAACAGATGGCATTGTTGAGATGAAGAGGAGAGGAGCTTTGGATTGTTGTGTGAAGGCATATCTTGTGACGGACTACACCTCAGGACATATACTAAACACAAGAATCCATACACTGCTGTACTCTAAATTAAACATACCTAATAATGGTGTACTAGTGGTCTTGTATTGATGATTTGATGTTTTACATTGTGAAATTATGGACTCATCTGTCGCTTGACCGCAACTGCACTTGTTTAAATTCAGAAAATGATTTGGGTTAACCACACCAATCCACCCAAATATTGGTTGGTGCAGAGAACAGAATTCAGGGAGGGGTCAAAGTGAACTGTAAAAAGTTGTTTTCTTTTCAGTCCACATCCTACCACAGCACATACTTTTGTCCCAATGGATTTCTTAGGTTTACCACTAGGCTTTCACAGCAGGGTATTTGCCAGCATATTTCTGAGCATATTTTTGATCTTTAAAACAGAGATGAGTTGCTCCAGAGCCCCACCCTTAGGAATGTGAGATGCTAAAGGATTGGTCTTGCTGTCTATTAATAGAGAGCTGTTTTTGTGACATTGTTACACAGAGTGCACTGCAACCACAGTAATTATATTTTAGTCTTAAAACTAGCAGCGCTCTTAACTCTGGTTACATGTCACATCAGTGTTTCACATGCCCTCTGCTTGTAAACACATGCTGCTAGTGCACCCAGGAGAACGCATAGGTTTAATGACAGTGTGCCAGAACATTTTAGTACTGTAGGAGCGCACTGTTTGTACAAACACTGCTTTGCTCTGGTTCGTTGCTATATGAACCATAAATAAGATTCACCTATTTTTGTCTTTGCTGTTGCCCATGGAGGAGCATGCAGGTTTAGTCCAAGACTTAACTTCACAGCTGAGTTGTCAGCTATATTATTAAGAATTTAAAGGGGTCATGAACTGCATTTTTTTATTATTTTATATTTCCTGAGGTGCACGTATAATGTTAGTATATAACATCAAAAATTGTCATAATTTAGAAATAAAAGGCATTTTTCCTACCCAGATTTTAGCCCTCTGATTTGCACGCTCTGTTTGAAGGGGCGTGTCTGCTGTGAGACTTCAGTGTAAACGCCCACTGCTGTGATTGGCTAACATATTTGCATATGAAATAAGTATTACATGTGGAATTCTTGGAATGGAAATGTTTTTACTATTACGCTGTCAAGATGAACTTATCGTGAAAAGTGTTGATTGTAGCATTATATTTTGATCTACTCCCGTCGCATGAAAAGTTGCAGCGATGAGCATTGTAGGTGATCACAGACATGTTGTTGAGCGCATGAATGGGGTGATCTCTTCATTGCAACTCGATTTTTGCACACTAACGAATGCTTTCATCATAACTAACAGTGCAAACACAATGTAAAAGAGATTCATTGTGCAGTGTAGACAGTGTCATTGATTATAACAGGAGTTATAGAAATGTACCAAACAAACAAATAATGCTCTACTGAGACATTCACATAGTTGAAAATAAATAACCTCTTTAATAGCATTATGATCCTTTCGTCACACTATTACGTCATAATGTGAAAAATTCCAAATGAGTCATTTTCTGAGCTTAGATTCAATAGAAGCTGTTTTTGGACTAATGAGGAAGGCACTGACCTATTGGGGAGCTGTCGGTTCTGTTAATCGGCCAAGCTCATTTCAAATGACCTACAAGTCTGATTTTATCGGACGTAGTGGAATAGTGGCATTGTCATATGTTCAGTAGACTGTAGTTTGAGGTTTGGTAAGTTTAATGTTCTTGGCAAAAGTCTCTTATACTCACTGAGGTTGCTGCTTAAAGGATTAGTTCACTTCAGAATTAAAATTTCCTGATAATTTACTCACCAACATGTCATCCAAGATGTTTATGTCTTTCTTTCTTCAGTCGAAAAGAAAGGTTTTTGAGGAAAAGATTCCAGGATTTTTCTCCATATAGTGGACTTCAACAGTTACCAATGGGTTGAAGATCCAAATGTCAGTTTCAGTGCAGCTTCAAAGAGCTTTACATGATCCCAGACGAGGAATAAGGGTCTTATCTAGCAAAACGATAGGTCATTTTCTAAAAAAATAAATATATATATATATACTTTTTAACCACAAATGCTTGTCTTGCACTAGCTCTGCGACGTGCATAATCACTTTGAAAAGATCACGCGTGACATAGGCGGAAGTACCGCGGTAGGGCAAAAAACTCCATCTGATTTTCTCCTCCAACTTCAAAATCGTCCAACATCGTTGTTTTACCTTTTTTTTGTAAAGGCCATTTGACTTCACATTCACATTCACTTTGTAAACACTGGATCGGTACTTCCACCCACGTGTCGCGTGACCTTTCCAAGGTGATTACGTAATGCATGGCACATCATAGAGCAGTGCAAATATTTTTGGTTAAAAAGTATATACATTTAATTTTTTTTAGAAAATGAACGATCATTTTGCTAGATAAGGCCCTTATTCCTCGTCTGGGATCATGTAGAGCTCTTTGCAGCTGCACTGAAACTGACATTTTGACCCGCTGAACCCCAGTAAAGTCCACTATATGGAGAAAAATCCTGGAATGTTTTCCTCAAAAACCTTAATTTCTTTTCGACTGAAGAAAGAAAGACATAAACATCTTGGATGGCATGAGGGTGAGTAAATTATCAGGAAATTTTAATTCTGAAGTAAACTAATTCTTTCATTTTTTGTGGAAACTAAAGGACAGCATTTATTTGAAATAGAAATCTGTAATAACTCATGTAGACTATAGGTCTCAATGACATCAATAGCTTCCATCAGCTGCAGAGTTCAGTCAAGCTCTGTGATAAATATGGTTTTAGTGTTTGCTGTCTAGTGAGCTCTCTCCAGGATCATCGGGGGGTCAGCATACCAATGTGGCCTCTCCATTACATACAAAACTCTTAGCACTAGTCTGAGCTGTTTTTGTCAGTAGGCTTAGGCTGGGCATCCATGGCCTTGGTCATGACACAAGGTCCATTTCATCCTGTTGGCAACAGGTTTCTCTCTTCATGTTACTTCCTGTTCAAATGTTTTTTTTTCTTTGTACAACTGTCCCATACACCCATTTCCTCTTTGGTGGTCAGCAAATCCCTGCCTCTCTTCCCCCCACAGCTAGAAGTACGGGGATGTAGTGTGTTGGTGGAGACTGTGAGGAGTGAAGAACCAGGGGACACTCTGAAGCGGGAAAGAGCGGAACAAAAGAGGCTGCTGGCAGACACTCACAGTGCAGCGATGGACCTCCGCTGCAGGCTGGAGAGCAGTGAGAGGGGCTGGGTGAAGGAAAAATCTGAGCTGCTGGAACGCTTTGAGACTGAGAGGAAGGAGTGGGAGAACCAGCTCATGGATATGCAGCGGAAGATTGAGGAGGTGAGTCTGCGGATGTGCGGCACTCCCCACATCTCAGCAGAAAGAAAGATATCTTGTTTCAAATGAACTGATTCCCTTAGTGCTCCTGTTTACTTCCATGCTAAATGAAAGCTCTGCCAGTAAGGATAATGGTAACACCTAAAATTGGAAGCGATGAAGTCATATTATATAAACCTTGGAATTTCAAGTGACTGCCAAAGGAAGTTTAGCTCAGTGGCGACAGGCCTTCATCAGACCGAAGCTCAGAGCTCCAAACTAGTGGTAGTTAAAGTGCAAACATCAATGCATTTGGCAGACGCTTCATCCAAAGTGCATTCAAGCTATACATCTTATCAGTATGAGCATTCCTTTGGAATCAAACCCACAACCTAGGTGTTGCAAGTGTTCTACCAGTTGAGCAGCATGTCTTAACTTCAATAATGGAACTTTCCATAGGTCTGTCAACGTGTAATCCTATAGAGCCTGACCAAAATTCTAAGATCTAGTTCAAACAATGATCAAACCATCTATGTGTAATTTTCTAGTAACTCTGAAGACCTTTATTAAGCCGCATTTCAACCGAAATTACCCGGAACATTTTTCCCCAAGAACTTTTTTCCTTAAGACCTGTTGCTGTTTGAGTTTCCATCGCAGTTTAAAGTACCGTGAAGTTTAGGCAAATTAGTCCAGTGAAGTAGGACTGCGCACGAATTTTCAGTTCCCGCTAGATTTCATCCTCCGCATATAAGCTTATTAAAGCCTGAACCTTGTCGTCGGTCCTTCGGTCCAGCAAACAACCGCAACAGACTTTTAAAAATGGTGGTTGAAATAAAATGCTGCATGGAGTCAAACAATCAAACTGCTGTGTGAACTGTGTTTCCCGTAAAACGACGCAACTTGCTGCTTCACTACTATAGTACAGTGCATCGTTGAACAATTCAACTAGCTAGTCACGACTGTTTCCCGAAACTGTATAGGTGCAAACCTGCCGTTCAGCCACGTTGGTAAATGATGTCACGCAGGTGGTGGTGTAATAACTTCTTTAAATGAATCCGTTTGTGATTGAATTAATTGAATTAATGAATTAATGAATTTAGTGCTTAAAATCTCTTGGCAAACTAAAATATGTAAATGAGATTTGTATATATTCGAAATAAAATATATACTTTGTACTTAATGTCAGCTTTCTTATTTTGCTCAAAATAACGATTTTTTAGGTCCACATGTCATAAAACAAGAAACTATGCTTCTATCCACAGCTGGAGAGCTGTCCTTCCAACCACACAAGTTTGCGTTGCAGTTTGCGAATGTTTGTTTGAACTATGGTTTCGGGAATCAGCAAATCGTTGAACTATAGCCGCGTTTTAACCGCAGGAACATTCCCCAGGAACTAGGGACTTTGGAGTGGTACCTGGTGTGTTTCGACCCCAGGTAAATGAAGTTCCAGGTAAAAAATTTCCCCTCAGAAAGTACCTGCTCACTAGGTAGTACTTTTCCAAAGTTCAGGAACTTTCGGGGGTGGGACATGGATGCTGAACATGCTGATTGGTTGAGTTCATGCAGCATTTTGATTGGTTGACTCAACCAATGCGGTGCGTGCAGTAAGAGTTGTTTGCTATTCGAATCAACAGTGGAGTTTAAAAATATGACAGATGGACCGACGACGAGGTTCAGGCTTTATTAAGTTTATATGCGGAGGACGAAATCCAGCGGGAACTGGAAAGTTTCATGCAGTCCTACGTCACCGGACCTAATCTTCGCGGTACTTTAGATCGTGATGGAAACGCAGACAGCTACAGGTCTGGAGGAAAAAAAGTTCCTTGGACAAATTGTTCTGGGTAATTTCAATGGAAAAGAAGCTTATGTTAGTAATGACGGAAATTGCGATGTTAGTTGGCTAACGAGGCTTTTGGGAAACGTACTCCCTCATGTTGAACGCCCAAGTCCTCGCGAACAGGGACTTTCTGAGGTGGATATTTTTACCCGGAACTTCATTTAGACCTTGGTCCCTGCAGTTAAAACACACTGAGTGGAAATGTGGCTTTTGCTTACTCAGGTGTCTTTGATTAAGGCTGATTTAAAGATTTACATTATTTCAGTTCATGCATACCCTGGGAATCAAACCCACAATCTTGGCATTGTGAGCACCATGCAGAAGTGTTCTAATAGAGTTTAGCTCTAACTGTAATTAAACACACCTGAACTAGCTAATAAAGGTCTTCAGACTCAATAGAAACTTCCAGGCAAGTGTGTTGGAGCTGGTTAGAGCTAAATTCTGAAGGACGTGGGCCCTCCAGGAGCAGGATTGGAGACCCCTTCTCTACTGAATGGTGGGTGATTAAATGTAGAGGAAATGGCATGGCTGGGCTTCTTGTGGAGGTCTGGCATAATAGATTTAGCCTGGCAAGGTGCAAATGTCTGGGTATTAAAAGATGAATCAAGGACTACACTCATTATTGTTTTTTCTTTTCCAGTTGTACAATGAAGTGAAGGCTCACCGTACAGGAAGTTCTCTCAGACCAATTACTGATGGACAAAATGCACTAAGGCCCAGTTCGTGTTCTGCCAGCACTTTGTCAAGTG
Organism: Hypophthalmichthys nobilis; assembly: GCA_037950665.1. Taxonomy (NCBI): domain Eukaryota; kingdom Metazoa; phylum Chordata; class Actinopteri; order Cypriniformes; family Xenocyprididae; genus Hypophthalmichthys; species Hypophthalmichthys nobilis. The sequence continues at coordinate 30,608,552 of CM075481.1, read as the reverse complement.
AAGTAACCTATCCCTCAGATGCCCAGAGCAATGAATATTCTGAGGCTCCAACCCAGCAAAGCAATGCCAGCATCGACTCCCAAACAAGTCAACTCAGTCACATCACCAGTGAATCCAGTGACCAGTCCAACAGCGAGCAAAGCACACTATTAAATCAGCAAGGTACTGTTGAACAACAGGCTATAGACACTGCAGAGCTGGAAGAAATCCTGGAAAGCTGTTTGAAATTGAAAATGGGGAACAAGACCTACTTTACTGGACAAGATGTCCTCCTTAACCCTTTCAAAAGATTTCAGAGCATGGAAATAACCTGTGGAAGTGACAAAAAGAAGAACAATACTGCCCTTAATGCGGTGAGACTGTTGTTCATTACACTGTAATCTCAATCGAATCACTCAGGGGTTTTACAATTACTGTATTGGTTTACATTCATGGAAATCCTCCTTAACTATTCCTTAATAAAAACACCAAACATATTGAGCTGCAAATTGTAAATTTACTGTACATTTACTTATATTTCATTGTATTCCATGTCAGGATGCTGCTATGTAGGGCTAGAGATATGCAATGTTATATTGTGTGATCTGAGGTCTAAGGTGTGCTCTTATTCATCAACATCTTGTAGGCACTCAAGGAAATTGCCTGTGTGAGTGAAGAACTCTGTAGCTACCAGGATGAAATGAGAAAGTGGCCTGATATAAAGAGGTAAACCTCATTGCGCACAGGTGCTGCATGCATCACAAATGAATCAGATCTTTGCTTCATAATGATGTCACTTTGTTTGGTTTCCCTTCTTAGAAGCCGCAGTGAGTCGATGTTTTTTCCGAGAGAGGCTGAGTTGGTGGGGAGGGTAAAGGATAATCTGGAAATGGAGGACACAGTTTTATATTTGAAAAACATGAGTGAAGACCTCAAATCCCTTGATGAGCAATACTGGATGAACTGGGAAAGTTGTAACATGGAATTACAGCAAAGTGATGCTAAGCCACCAGAAAACATAAGACAGCAAGCCCCGCCCATACCAGCACGTAGTACATCTTGGTACCTTAGCAGTCCTTCAGCTTCAGAATTAGAGTCCAGTGGTACAGAGCAATTGTGCCAACGGCCAGGAACCCATCCGGACAGAAAGTACACCAGCCCCGCAATTGTACGAAAATTTGAGGCGATGCTTCAGGAAAATGAGGGAAAAATTCTGACCGACTCTGGGAATGTAGCCTGTAGCGGTCCTGTTGATTCCAAGTGCAATATCAGTTGCTGCCAGAGCCGCTGGTCCTGTGATGGAAGTAGATTTGGCAGCAACAAGTCATCCAGATATGTACCTGTTAAGAGATGCCTCTCCAATATTGACATTGCTGCTGCAACCACAGATCGCAGTCTAAACCAAACAGATGCCGAGAGCAAAAACGATCTCAAAAGTGCATCTCATCCCATGAACATGCCTACAGATTCTGCTGCATCAATAGACTTTATTTCGCCATATCCCAGCGATACAGCTACTTCCAGAAATGAGAGACTTGAGCAGAAAACTGCAGAGTTCAACCGTACGCTCTTCCAGGCAGGAATGGGTCTTCGGTATGGTGAGGACACTTCTATGAATGTTTCTGCTGATTGTTCTCCAAGTCTACCAGAGGTTGTATCAAAGGACACATTTACAGAGAGCCCATCAATGTATGTTGAAGACAATCTAAAGGTTGTGCTCTCGGATCTTGTGCCACAGTGCCCAAAGGAGGAGGGAAGAAGGAAGGAAACAAAGGACCTTGTCTCTAAGTCTTCATCTCCACAGCAGGAATGTATTCTAGAAGAAGACATTGAAGTTAAACCTTTCCAGACTGAACACACTACACCAACTTTAGTTGAGCAACTTGGCCCAAGTGTTAGAGAAAAATGTTTTGAAATTAGTGCAAGTCCACCACAGCTGCAAATCCAGACGGAATGGTGCAGCAAAGTTGTGGATGTTAGTACAGATCAACATCAAGCAGTCAAAAAATCCAAACAGGCAAAAAAGGACATGTGTAGTAGCACCAGATCTCGTATTTTAGACGAAAATCCTTGGAAGCCCTCTACACTAGCAGCCTATCCTCGTCCAATGGAGTCTAGGTCCAACTATGGAGCTGTTGAGAGGATTCTCAAAAGTTACGAGGATTTGGAGAGATCTCGGGAGCAGAAGCAGTCACAGCCCAGTCCAGGGAAGGAGGAAGACCTCATTGACCTCTTGGAAATGTTGGATAAGCGACATGAGCCCACATCCAGTCAGAGACTAACACACACACCGCAACACCAGGTCATAGCCCACAAAGAGACACATGTAACAGTGCAGGTCAGTACTGCACACACTCCCACACATAGACACACACCATTCAAACCACTAAAGCACACACTTTCACCCGAGCTCCACACATTCAAATACATGCTAAATAACTCAGCCGGAGAAGTGTATGAGGTACAAGTGTAGATGACAATAGTGTATTAAAGGGTCTTTGCCCAAAAAATGAAAATTACCCCATAATTTACTCACCCTCAAGCCATCCTTTGACTTTCTTCTTTCAGACGAATACAATCCGAGTTATATTAAATAATGTCCTGGCTCTTCCAAGCTTTATAATGGCAGTGACTAGAGGATGAGATTTTGAAGCTCAAAAAAGTGCAACCATCCATCATCTGAAAGAAGTCATATACACCTAGTATGGCTTGAGGGTGAGTAAATCATGGGATGATTTTCATTTTTGGTTGAACTATCCCTTTAAATAGCAGTTTTTAGCAGGAAAGTTCCATATTCAAATGCATTTGCTAAAAGGTCTGAAAGCCTGTGTTGTATTGTGAAAATAGACACAGTTAAAGGGTGTTGTTGTAGCACCTGCAACAAATTTAGCCATGGCATATAAATAAAAAATAGTTACAGTATAATAAATATATTAAGGACAATTTTTTATTAAAACATTTTATTTCTGACCCTTAAACTTAAGTCAGTAGGTGGTTTCTTTAGGTGCTGTACAGTGATACACAGTCAATCTGTTTTATCAGAATATGTTCTCATCAATAAATAACAGTAAATATATTAGACATTACTTAGAAAGATTATAAAAATTCCCTCTAAATCTACAACTGAAAGTCTTTTCTCGTGTCTGGAAATATTTAGAATTTCTTGTTAAAATACCTTATTCCCACAAAACCATCTAAGCAGCACAATTAAAATTCCTTAAGTTGAATTTCTGTCAGAAAATATTGGCAGATTGCGCAAAGCAAGAAGCCCAGAAGCTTCCTATTGTTGAAATCATGGATTTCTTTCAAGGCTTTAAATGTAAAAAAAATTAGTGGCACCAAGTTTAATTTACATCTTTCATGTCTAGCTCTTTAGACAACCTCAATTAACTGTTTTTATAGGAGGCCAAGGTATGTGGTGTAATTACAGAAACATGTACCATGGCCAGGATTCCTACTGAAGCTAGTCCTCTGCACGGACCGCTTTTGTAAATTGCTGGAAATGACTGTCAGATGACTCAGAAAGCATCAGAGAGATTTAATCAGTTCTTTTATTTTCAGTTAGTTGTAAAATGGAGAACATATGCAGGAAACAAAAGTTCAGCCATTTCCTTTAAATGCAATGGCAGTGAAAGAAAAATGCAAGAAATTATATTTTTCATATCACAATTTAAATAATATATACTTTCTTTGCATTATACATTATAGACTGCATTACATTACTGATAATAATAACAACTAGGCTATTTTTTTATTTATGCAAACAAAGCATAATTTCTTCTTTGATTTTTGGGAGAAACATGACCTGGACATCTCAGATCTCGTGAGATTCATTCACAAACGTTCTGTACATCAGAACGCACAGAGTAGGTTATTGTGCTGTTGACAGGAATATTTAAATTCAGTGATATTTCATAAAAAATATTTGTCTCAACAGCAAGGCAAAGAGCCCTCTGTAACTATCAAGAAGAGCTTTTCACGACCTGTGTGTCCTGCAAAGAGACGTTTGCCCTCTCGTTGGGCTAGCCGCTCGTCCGTCTCATCTGCATCATCTCCCTCACCCCCACCCACAGTCTTCACCCAGCAACAAACACTCACCTACTCCACCTATCACACAGAGACAGTGATCTAAACGGCCGTTAGATGCAGTCCAATGCCTTTACAGCTGTAAATGTTGCCTGATTACCTGTGTAAATAAACACTGTGACTGTTCAAATGATTTTGTTGTGTACATTTCCATAACCATGAGCTCAAACTGCCTTTTTCGTTCTTTTGTTTACATTTCATTTCTACCAGTGTGACTTAAAAGTGCACAAATGATGTTTTCTGTTTTCATAAACCAAACTGTCATTATTTTTTATAGCTGTTATTGTAGATCTGCTTTACATGTGGCCTCTTGTGTGTATGTGTGTGAGGTCTGATGTCTGATTGATAATTTCAAAGTCTGTTTCACATCAAATCTGTTGTTATACTTCTACCAACTTTAACCAAAATGACTCATTATTACAGAAACAAATAGATTCTACACTCAGTTTACGTGTTTATCTGATGTGAGACATATCATTGAGACAATGCCTTTGCAGTTTTTTTCTTGTTAATTAATATCACAAGTGTATTCAGCATTTATAAAAATAAATAAAAATACAGACACTCCTTCTGTAGATGTGTTTTATTCATAACCTAGTCTCGTCTGGAGCTACAGTACATGGCAATATACAAAGGTAAAAATGAGGTATAAATTAATTTATTTACAAGCCTTGCTTGAACCAATTGTCATCCTGTCTGGAAATATTTTGATCCTGAGGAATGAGCGAAGTCTGTTCACCCAAAAATGAAAATAGTGTCATTAATTACTCACCCTCATGCCGTTCCACACCCGTAAGACCTTCGTTTATCTTCGGAACACAAATTAAGATATTTTTTGTTGAAATCTGATGGCTCAGTGAGGCCTGCATAGCCAACAATGACACTTCCATAGATGACAGATCCATAAATGTACTAAAAACATATTTAAATCAGTTCATGCGGTTCAATATTAATATTATAAAGCGACAAAAATATTTTTTTTGTGCACCAAAAAAACTAAATAACGACTTACATAGTGATGGCCGATTTCAAAACACTGCTTCAGGAAAGCTTTGTGTCGAATCAACGGTTCGGAGCGCCAAAGTCACGTGATTTCAGCAGTTTGGCAGTTTGACACGCGATCCGAATCATGATTCGATACAAAAGATTCAAAACGCTCCGAAGCTTACTGAAGCAGTGTTTTGAAATCGGCCATTGAAATTGGCTATGCAGGCCTCACTGAGCCATCGGATTTCAACAAAAATTTGTGTTCCGAAGATGAACGAAGGTCTTACAGGTGTGGAACGGCATGAGGGTGAGTAATAAATGACATTATTTTCATTTTTGGATGAACTAACCCTTTAACATTTCCCATTATCTCTGTAATACCATGAAATAACTCAGCAAGACACTCTAAACTCTAAAACATCTACTTCGAATTGTCCGTTTAACTTAAAAAAAAGTAAGTTACCTGGTTGTCTTAAGATTTTAAGTTAATTTAAATTAAAAATTTAAGTTACTACAATGAAGGCGATTGGTTTAATCAACAGAAACTCAAAATATTATGTTATCTGAACCACATTAATTATTGAAGTTTATTTGTCAAAAGAAAAAATGTTTTTTTTTCTTTTTTACCGTGTATGATTTTGTAAATAGAAGTAGAATGTTTTTGATTAAAGGTGCAATAGCCACAAGTATATGTATTCAATGAGAATTAAACCTGTTTTAATCCTAAACCTTTTTCCCAATATGCCCCTAAAATGTCACTTTGAATACAGTGTCTGTTTTACAATACAGTTCATTTTATTGAATTTGCATTCTATCTCACATCCCAAGAATCTATTCTAGTCAACTATGAGTGTAGACATTTAGACTCCTACATTGCTCTCTTTAGTCGCTTACAGAATTAAGTCAGGAAAAAAATGTTTTCACAGCTGCAGCATCCTGTCAAAAAACCTTAGCCTACATGCCAGGACGAAGATCGCCTTCCCCAGGCGCAAATCACCTCATCCTTATCCACATTTATTCCACTTCACTCAAACATCTTTCCCAACAGGACGCCAGGAGCCCCACATAGGCATCTCAGACAGGATGAAGCATCTGTCAACCTTCTGAAATGTGATGACATCTGACTGTCATCTAAGGCTCCATGTGTTTGTTCCTGCACTCTTTTGGGTTGAAGAAGGTTCAATGGGGTTCTAGAGTATATAAAATTTTAAATACTTTAATGTTTAATGGGTTATTTCAGTTTTTTTTTTCTAGAGAAAAAGTGTTTACGAGCTGTTTAAATTCCCATGATGGGAAGGGAACCTCTAAAAGGTTAGCCTATATGAAGCACCATAACTTGACTATACATTATTATTGTATAATATATGTACATATAACCTTGCCAGGCTGTGGTTTCATGTTAGAGAGGTTCCATAAAAATGTATCAACAAATAAATGACATTCTACATTACATCTTAAGTGTAACTTGTCAGAGACAGCCAGACAGTTTTTAATATGTAAAGATAAAATAAAGTGATAAATAATGCAGTAGGCTACCTATGTCGGAAATCGCTCGAGCAGCTTCTGTTGCTATACTTTGCCTCCTCAGACGAACAGAGGAGCGTCTGTTTGGCGCCAGATAAAAATACGCGCGCAGACGGCTGTAGTCTGTCCAGCTGTGACGTTGTAATCTAAACCCTTATAACCTATAAATATTAACTAATAAATAATTAAAACTGCATCTAAGTCTTTTCCTTAATAATATATACGGTGCTGTCTGTCAACCAGGCTGTGGAATTGTACAAAATGCGACGTTTTTATTTTTGATGTTGTGAAGGCATTTAGGATGACGTTAAATTAGGTCATCAGGTAAAAGGTCAGATAAGGTACCGCTGCGTTCACATGCTGTCGGAAATTTCCCACTTGTGAAGTCGTGATTACGAGCTCGTCGTGTTCAAGTGCTTTGTTGTCAGAAAGAACAATCATGAAGGACACCAGCATCATTCCTGCCTATTTATTGGGAAGTTCTCACTAAAGCCAAAATGATATTTAGTCTCCCATTCGTCGACAACCATATAAACATTCAACGCGCTATAGCTGAAGATTCTGGAATTTCGGTCAAATTTCGCTGTGTATAAAACACAATATGCTTCAAATGGTAATTCATATTTGTAAATGCACTACTTTAACTACAAGACAAGGTATGGAAGCCCGTTTCCGCCACTAAAAAAAAAAAAAAAAAAAAGAGTAATTGCGACTTTTTATCTCAGAATTCTGACTTTTTATCACACAATTGCGACTTTATATCTCAGAATTCTGACTTTATATCACGCAATTGCGACTTTATATCTCAGAATTCTGACTTTATATCACGCAATTGCGACTTTATATCTCAGAATTCTGACTTTATATCACGCAATTGCGACTTTATATCTCAGAATTCTGACTTTATAACTCGCAATTGCGACTTTATATCTCAGAATTCTGACTTTATATCACGCAATTGCGAGTTTATATCTCAGAATTCTGACTTTATATCACGCAATTGCGACTTTATATCTCAGAATTCTGACTTGATAACTCGCAATTGCGACTTTATATCTCGGAATTCTGACTTTATATCACGCAATTGCGACTTTATATCTCAGAATTCTGACTTTATATCACGCAATTGCGAGTTTATATCTCAGAATTCTGACTTTATAACTCGCAATTGCGACTTTATATCTCAGAATTCTGACTTTATATCACGCAATTGCGACTTTATATCTCAGAATTCTGACTTTATATCACGCAATTGCGAGTTTATATCTCAGAATTCTGACTTTATAACTCGCAATTGCGACTTTATATCTCAGAATTCTGACTTTATATCACGCAATTGCGACTTTATATCTCAGAATTCTGACTTTTTATCTCGCAATTGCGAGTTTATATCTCAGAATTCTGACTTTATAACTCGCAATTGCGACTTTATATCTCAGAATTCTGACTTTATAACTCGCAATTGCGACTTTATATCTCAGAATTCTGACTTTATATCACGCAATTGCGAGTTTATATCTCAGAATTCTGACTTTTTATCTCGCAATTGCGAGTTTATATCTCAGAATTCTGACTTTATATCACGCAATTGCGACTTTATATCTCAGAATTCTGACTTTATAACTCGCAATTGCGACTTTATATCTCAGAATTCTGACTTTATATCACGCAATTGCGACTTTATATCTCAGAATTCTGACTTTATATCTCGCAATTGCGACTTTATATCTCAGAATTCTGACTTTATAACTCGCAATTGTGAGATATAAACTCGCAATTGCGAGATAAAAAGTCAGAATTCTGAGATAAAAAGTCGCAATTACTCTTTTTTTTTTATTATTTAGTGGCGGAAACGGGCTTCCATAACAAGGCGATGTAGCTGTTGTGGAAAAAACAAACAAACTAATAGGCAATAGGCTATAAGTAGGAATATTGCTACTGTAGGGTGAAGTCAGCTAAAATGGGCTATCAGGTAAAATGGGCTAAATAAGGTTGTAGCGTCATATCTCTTTAAATTTTTACAGCCAATCACAATAAATGATCTTGCATTGTTGCTTCAACACTTGTTGACATGTAACAATAGTTTTGATTGGTCTGAGTTTTTAAGGGGGGCAGAGTGTTACCTGAAGCTTGTCAGAGAAATTGTGAGGTAAGTGAGCCTGACATAGTAAATTTCATTCATCACTCATAAGGGCACTAAAGCAATTATAAGTAAACACCAACAAAGCAAAGGTTTATGAACAATGTTTTGACATGCTCCTTCAAATAAATAAAAATTAATTTAAAAAAATCGATTTTTGTGAAAAGGTCGTTTTAGGTAGAAATGGCTGGTTAAGCTAAAATGGGCCACAATTTTCAGCTAAAATGGGCTGCATACACACACACTTTTACACAGAAATTGAGGGTGAAAATAGGTTTATAGGCCTAGATATGTATCCATACAAAATCTTAACAATGTTAAAAAAAAAAAAAAATTGCATTGCAGACAGTATGGCAGGAGGACAAGCAAAGAAAGGAAACGGAGAGACAAGAAGAGAGGAGAGAAATGGACAGAAAGGAAGATGTTAGTAAAATGAGCTGCATACACAAACACACACTTTTACACAGAAATTGAGGGTGAAAATAGGTTTATAGGCCTAGATATGTATCCATACAAAATCTTAACAATGTTTTAAAAAAAAAAAAAAATTTGCCTTGCTAGATGTTCTAATCTTTAAAATATTTCACAATCATACACATATACATGCACACATAAGACACCAATGCACAGAAACACACACCTATACAACACAATCAGTTCATTTTTAATTGCATTTTGTAATGAAATATTTGTTCAACTTTCTGTTTAATGAAATACAAATAAAATAAAATGATTTCAGCCAAAATTGAGCCGAGTGTTGTTCTCTTTTTATATTGGCCCATTTTAACTGAACAACTGGCCCAATTTACCTGAATGTTGTGCCGTGGCTCAAGAAGGTACCTGGTGATACTCTAACTCTCATAATTTTAAAATAATTATACTTTTCCACATTTAAAATATATATATATATATATATATATCCAAGAGACCCATGTGAATTTATAAAAATATCATTAGATCTCATGCATAGCTTTTTTATGGTATTACAAGTCATTTAAGTTGAGCCGAGTCAGTAGGTGGGTGTAAACTGACCATCTAACTGAATCTGAATCAAACCCATGTGAAATTTTAAAGATAATGTACCTATTTTAAAAACTAATTTAATAATCAAATTTCTTTTTACAAATATTCTTTGTAAAAATATTTCTCTTTTTTTAAGCTAAATTAAACAACATAAAATCAACCAAATGAACTTGAAATTCCAGTATCTTTAATTGTTTGCATTTCTGAAACAATATGTTGAAAATCAAAGATGTAACCTTCCCATAAACAGACTAAACAGAGAGTTTGTTGAGTAAAATTAAATAAAAACTAAATAAGAATGAATAAATGTCAATGAAACTAATAAACATTTTAGTCAAAATGTTCTTGACATGGTAGTTTTTCTGCAATGTCGACCATGTTAGGCCATTAGAGACTACGGGTGGAACGATATATATGATTAAACATCCTCTGGTTCGTATCAGAGAAGGATTTGGTGTACTTGTACACTATTCCTATCAAATAAACTCGAAAATAAAGATAAACTAAACCAGTTGGGTAATATTACATTGAAATGACACCAGTTTATACTTCAGATTTAATTTAAATTCATTGCCTTATGGTGGGGTAAGTTAAAACACTGGCTCAATTTACCCCACAGCATTTGACTCACTTTGCCCCAAAGCTGCCATTTTAGGAAAAGCTAGCTAGCTTACCAATTCAGAATAATATTTAGCTAAATGACTTGCATGGTTTTATACGTTGCTAAATCACCAATATGCATCATAAATATTTTTAGACCTGGACAAATTTGCTTTGATGAAACAGCCATTACATCTGTTATGTTAAAATTTTACTTTGACAAGCAAAAAACAGTTTTTAAAGTAAATAAGCGACTTCCACTCCTCCCATGTGCTTCTCCTTTTCACAGTCTGGCAGAAATGATGGGTGGTTCTAAAATACATGGTCACATGACAATAAAATGGTACGGTTGCCAAGATACAAGGGGTGGGTCAACTTACCCACTGGCTCATCTTACCCCACTCTCCCCCTACCACTTGTCCACCTTATTATTTTGTCTACCTTGTTAAGGTTTTTTTTTTTTTTTTATAATTTTGATGAAAATAGCTACCAAAAAAAAAAAATACTAATAATTCAGTGACAATGAAAATTTATTGGAGTATCAATAATGTACTTTAGAAAGTGAATAAAACAAACTTTCAGACATCTGAAAAACGAAAATTGTAAAATGATGCATTACAATTCAGGCTATATTGTCTGATAATTTATTAACTGATATGCTTTTAAAGGGTCAAAAGGACATGAGTTGTCTAAGAAAATGACATTTTTTTGATGTCCAGAAGGCACCAAATACCAGGAATGACCCATAAAGCAACTTTGAGTTTGAAACAATAGGCTATTATTAAACTGTAACCTAACATGCAACATACAAAGTACCATGATACTGACATTTTATACCATCAATGAACGACCCATAGTTATTTTCATGTGTTCAATTTGCTGCACTGAAGTGTGTGTTGGGGAACAGCTCCCCCCTCTGGACAATTGCAGCATCGCCTAGAAAGCGAATTTGGATAAATCCATGGATATATCTAGTGGTATTTCGTCTGCTTTTATTTCTTTGTGATTTTCTTCAACACGTTGACTGCAGCTTTATTTGAATTCAGAATTTAATTGTAAGTTTACAATTAGGTAGGTCTTTAAGAAAGGCGGTATCTATATTAAAGCGGAAAGTTTACATTAATACTTTGTTTCTTTCAGGACCGTTTTTAAAGTTACTCCTACGGTTCGAAACAGGTCAAGTACTTTAAAACATTGAAAAATACATGCATTAAAAACTGAACAATATAATAGACCCGACATAATCATAATGAGTGTGTGCGGTGCTGCTCGGTGCCGGTTGATCCAGAGTCGCAGTGCTGTGAGGAGAATCCTTCAGCAGAACCGAACCGTCTGCAGCCACACTAATGGACCTGCTGAGAGTATCAGGGAGAAGCTGCAGGCTTTCCCAGGAGGATCCATAGAGCTCCAGAAGCAGGAGTCAGGGATTGCAGTGCTCACTGTCAATAATCCAGCGCGCATGAACGCCTTCTCAGGTACTCATGTTCACTCCACATATATGGACAGTTTAATTTGTGGACAGTTTATTGTCTAAAAATTTTAGGTGGAAATTAAACTTTTTGAATAAAATAGCAGAATCCGTTGACTTGCTAAGGATTTTTCATACAAATAATATGTCAAATATTATTTAACAAATAATACCATTGGTTCCACCACTTTATATTAAGCATCTTTAACTACTATGTGTACTAACATTTAAATTAACCATTTATTGTGTACATAATATCAGATTTTACATTGTACATTTAACAATACCTGCATGTAATTACAGCTGTAATTAATGTCTGTAATTACATCTATAGGGTTAGGATTACCTGTCCCTAAACTTACCCATATCCACCTCAATAGCAGCACAAATGTTTTGCAATAAAATATGAAAATAATAATTACATTGTACGTTACTTTTTTTTATTCAAGTACATAGTAAAGACACCTAATATAAAGTGTGACCATAGCATTTTATACAAATAATATTTGTACAGGTTTTGCATAATTTGACAAAGTTTGATTGGAAATGGTGCACCATAAAAATACTTAGTTTGTCCACAAATTATATTTTCCTTAATTTTCTTCACATCACATTCCTCATATTTTATATCAAACTTTTGTTTCCTTGCTGAACAAACATGAAAAAACAAACTAATAATAATAATAATAAACCTTTGTTAGTGGTAAAATTGATTGATGTGGTGAAGTGCTCCCTTTTAACACAATAAATTTGTGAAATTTGGTTTATGTCTCATTAAATTTTGAGATTATCATACTTCTTAAAATGTAGTAATTCATGTTTTTGGAACTTTCATATTTTAAGAATGATTGGCTGGTTCTGAGACAAAAGTTAAAGTTGCATGAAACTGAAGTTAGTTAAGTTTTCTGCCCTGTTTTGTGACGTATATCCGAGTGAAATGGCTTCTGGAACAAGAACAAATGTAGGGCGGGACTTGATTTTTTCATGGGGAATTGATTGGATGGTTGGATTATTGTGGTTTGCTATTGGTGGATCTCATGTGAGTAACAAGTTGCTGCGCCCTCACAGCAGTAAACGTCATCAGGGAAGAGATGTCGCTGCAAGAGGGAGGGGAAGTTATTTTGATTAAAGTTTATGAGGGAACATGAATGTAAAAAATAATGATGTGCACAGATAAATCCTGTATAATAAATACTGCAATATTCCATAAAATTGGAATTGTCAACTCAGTTGTTGATTTCATGGTGACTTTAAGATTGACAGTCTGGGTCTGAAATGTAGCCAAAGTAAATTATGTTAGCATATTAAAAAAAGCAGGTTTAATGTGACCTTCATATAACAAAAAGGACATTTAAATGTGTCAGTTTGAATGATTTCATTATTTGTTGTTTTCCCGCTCTCTCGCAGGCAGCATGATGCTTGAACTGGAGCAGCGGGTGCATGAACTAGAGACCTGGACAGAAGGGAAAGCTGTCATCGTGCAGGGAGCTGCTGGAAACTTCTGCTCTGGATCTGATCTGAATGCAGTCAGAGCGATAGCAAACCCACATGTGAGGAGAGTTATAGACCCATTTTCATACTACCATGATATTTTCAATACATTATTTGTTGAGATCAAAAAGTTAATTGTACTCATAACTAAAAACGTCCCAGTGAAAACAAACATGGTCTATCTTTGCTAACATTATAAGCGGACCTCACACTCTTAAAAATAAAGGTTCTTTATTGGCATTGATGGTTCCATGAAGAACCTTCAACATCCATGAAACCTTTCTATTCAACAAACAGTTCTTTATAGTAGAAAAAGGTTCTTCAGATGATTAAAAAGTTCTTCATTCTAATAAAATAATGGTTCTTTTAAGAACTGTTCACTGAAAGGTTCTTTGGGGTTCTTCTATGGCATCACTGTGAAAACCTGCTTTTGGAAGCTTTATTTTCAAGAGTTTTGGGAAACTTACTGTAGAGCTGACGAACTTCTGTATTGACAAAATACACTGTTTCCAGCTGATATAATGTTTGTTGTGTTTTTCAGGATGGCATGAAGATGTGTGAGTTTATGCAGAACACTCTAACTCGACTCCTCAGGTTAGTTTGTTCAGTCAACACACCAGAGCTCAATACTGTAAATATATATTTTTTGAGCAAAATTTGAAGAAAGTAGAGGATCTTTGCCACACCATGAAAATGAACTCCTGTCCTCATGTTTATGCAAGGGTAGTTTACTTCTTTGTCATAGCTTGACCATGTGAGTGATGTCCAGTTATCATCATGATAATAAATAAAGATATCATAACATTTGGCATTCAGATAAATGAGGAGTCAAACTGGCTGTTATTTAGTCCCATTACTTTATTTATCACACTGGAAATAGAAGTTCAAGTGGAGCTTATATTTAAAGGGTTAGTTCACCCAAAAATGAAAATTCTGTCATTAATTACTCACCCTCATGTCGTTCCACACCTGTAAGACCTTCATTCATCTTTGGAACACAAATTAAGATATTTTTGATAAAATCTGATGGCTCAGTGAGGCCTCCATTGACAGCAAGATAATTAACACTTTCAACAATATCTAATGATGGGCGATTTCAAAACACTGCTTCATGAAGCTTCTAAGCTTTACGAATCTTTTGTTTCGAATCAGTGGTTCGGACGAGCGTGTATCAAACTGCCAAAGATGTTGAATAAAGTTATTTCGTTTTTTTTTTTTTTAAGGTTGAACCACTGTAGTCACATGAACTGTTTTAAATATGTCTTTAGTAGCTTTCTGGGCATTGAAAGTGTTAATTATCTTGCTGGCAATGCAGGCCTCACTGAGCCATAGGATTTTATCAAAAATATCTTAATTTGTGTTCTGAAGATGAACGAAGGTCTTATGGGTGTGAAACGACATGAGGGTGAGAAATTAATGACTGAAATTTCATTTTTGGGTGAACTAACCCTTTAAGGTTTTTTAGATATTAAGATATTTTTGATGAAATCCAAGGGTTTCTGAAGCACACATACTGTAGGCAGCAACGTCATTGCAACTTTTAAGGTCCAGAAAGGTCAAATAACACAGTAAAACCAGTATTGTTGTGAAATATTATTACTCAAATAGAAAAATATTTCTTATGTAAATATATTTTTTAAAATGTAATTTACTCCTGTGATCAAAGCTGAATTTTCAGCATCATTACTCCAGTCTTCAGTGTCACATGATCCTTCAGAAATCATTCTAATATGATGATTTGCTGCTCAAGAAACATTTATCAATGTTGAAACTGCTGTGCTGCTTCATATTTTTTAGAAACCGTGATACACTACCATTCAAGAGGGGCAAGTAAGAAAAAGAAATGAATACTCAATAAATTGTTCAAAAGTGACAGTAAATACATTTATAATGTGACAGATGTTTACTGTTTCAATTGTTCAAAAGTTCAAAGTTGTTCTTTCAAACATTCTATTCACCAAAGTCCAAAATCCTGAAAAATGTATCACAGTTTCCACAAAAAATATTAAGCAGCAAAAACAATGTTTACAAATATTGATAATAATAAGAACCATTAATAATAATAACTGAGCACCAAATCAGCATATATGCAGCTTACCTGTATGATTGTTTACCGCCAAATTTTTTGCAGAATCCCACAGTGCATTATGGGTTTTAACATTGTTTGTACATTCGCTTTGTAGTGTAGGATTGAAAAAGTGCATTCAATAATTTCCACTATGGTTTTGGTACATCTTCAAATGGCTGTCCCCTCAAAGTAGTAGTAGTGTCTAGAATATGACCATCTACTTTCAAAACTGTGCAGATCCATTTGTTTTAAACAGCATTATTTCTGCATTATTCTGTGTCAGAGCTAAACTCCTGTTCTTTCAGGTAGGCTGCCGCTCATCTCCATGGCACTGGTGGAGGGAAGAGCGCTGGGCGGGGGAGCAGAACTCACCACTGCCTGTGACTTCAGGTACAAACACACACATATTTTGACATATTTGTTTATAGGGGTCATATTATTTGATTTATTTATTCAAATTGACTAATTTGCTTTGGAGCACAGACTTAAGTTTGGTCTCTTTTTATAGACAACACTTGGCAGACTAATGCTGAAGTAAAACAAGTTTTAAAAAGTGAACTTAAAAAAATAATATAGAATTTTACCTTTATTGTTATGAAAAATGCACAAAAATACTATTTTCAATTTTTATATGAAATGTATATTTTCCAAAACACTTTTTCATCAAAGCCATAAATCTAAACAAGTTGTGTTCCAAATTTGAGTTTGATATCTCAAAAAATGAACTTTCAGTAAGATTTTGTTTGTGTGCAGTACCACACGTTTCCATTCATTTCCAGTGCGCTCATTTTTGAGCGTGAGGAGTACAAATGTGATTTTTTTTTTTTTTTTTTTTTCAGGATAGTTTAACCTTTTCAAATCATGTCTATGATTTTTTTCACATAGCAAGTGCCAAAATCTTTACCAAGTTTCATACCATTCTGATGAAGTAAAAAATTCTAAAAAAAAAAAAAAAAAAAAAAAAGTAAAATTTTCCAAAGAGCACCAGAGGGTTAAAGCACCCTTTAATTTTATTACATCACTCAGTCTGTTTGGATAGGAGTCTGTCAGCTTGGCACATCTTGACTTGGGAATATTTTCACACTCTTCTTTGCAAAAAAGTGTGTTAAATTGCGAAGGCATCTCCTGTACACGGTCCTCTTCAGGTCGCCCCACAGATTTGCTTTCTATAGGTTTCAGGTCTGGGCTGTGGCTGGGCCGTTCAGTGGATTTAGATGTGTGTTTTGAATCATTGTCATGCTGAAAGGTGAAAAGTCTCTTCATTTTCAGCTTTCTAGCAGATGCCAGAAGGTTCTTTGCCAAAATCGAGTAGTTCTTGGAGCTATTTATGATTCCAGCAACTTCACTAAAGCCCCAAGAAAAGCAGCCCAAAGGTTGATGCTGTCACCAACACGCCTCATCGTCCCTCATTCTTTTGCTGATGTGCTGTTGTTTTTGTGCCATAGCCCAGACAGATGGTCAATACGGGAGATAGTTGTCACATGTAGGGATCAACCAGTACTTGCCAGAAAGTGCTGCAACTCTTTTAATGTTGCTCTAGGCCTCTTGACAGCCTCTCTAACCAGTTTTCTCTTTGTCTTCTCATCAGTTTTGGAAGCTTTTCATGGCCTATGGCTCTTGTAGTAGCATGCAACCAAGAAGATTTCAGAAAAATTTTACAAGAACAGCTGAGATTTATTTTGAGTTAATCAGAGTCACTTCAGGAGAAGACAGGTGTGTGCTGTTTCACATGAGCTTGATGATTAGTTCATTCTGAACACCGCCACATACCCAGTTATAAAAGGGTGTGCGCATTTATGCAGTCAGGTTATTTTAAAGGATTAGTTCACCCAAAAATGAAATTTCTGTCATTAAGAACTTACCCTCATGTCGCCCCAAACCCGTAAGACCTTAGTTTATCTTCTGAACACAAATTAAGATATTTTTGATGAAATCCAAAGGTTTCTGAACCACACATAGGCATCAACGTCATTGCACCTTTTGAGGTCCAGAAAGGTAAGGTAGTAAAGACATTGTTAAAACAGTTAAAAAAGTGCATCCATCCATCATAAACGTACTCCACACGGCTCCAGGGGGTTAAAGGCCTTCTGAAGCAAAGCGATGCATTTGTGTATGAAAAATATGCATATTTAACATGTTATAATGTAAAATAACTAGCTTTTGCCAGACCGCCTTCCGTATTCAACTTACGAAAAAAGTAATTAAAATAACTCCGATTGTATTTGTCTGAAAGAAGAAAGTCATATACACCTAGGATGGCTTGAGGGTGAGTAAATCATGGGGTATTTCTTTCATTATAAGGTGAACTACATTTATTTACATTTACATTTATTCATTTGGCAGACGCTTTTATCCAAAGCGACTTACAAGTGAGGAATACAGTAAGCGAGTCGTCATGATGAGGCAAATAGGGACAAGAAGTGCTCACAATACAAGTTTTAGGCAGTGCTCAGAGTATCATAAGCTACAATAGAGAGGGATTAAAGGAAGTGAAGGGATAGGTATAGAAATTTTTTTTTTTTTTTAGGATGAGGATAAGTGCTCACGAAAGAGATGAGTTTTCAGCTGTCTTTTGAATATTGCCAGGGATTCTGCATTGCGGATGAAGGCAGGAAGATCATTCCACCAGCAAGGGACAGTGAACGAGAATGTCCTGGAGAGTGATTTCGTGCCTCTCTGTGATGGTACCACGAGCCTTCGCTTCTTTTAATGAGCGTAGGCTTCTGGTCGGAGTGTAGACTTGTAAGAGTGAGTGGAAGTAGGAGGGTGCTGAGCCTGTGGTAGATCTGTAAGCAAGCGTCAACGCCTTGAATTTGATGCGAGCAGCAAGTGGTAGCCAGTGCAGAGAGATGAAGAGAGGTGTGACGTGGGCTCTTTTGGGCTCGTTAAAGACGAGGCGTGCTGCAGCGTTCTGAATCATTTGAAGAGGCTTGATTGTGCATGATGGCAGTCCAGCCAGAAGAGCATTGCAGTAATCAAGCCTAGAAATGACCAGGGCCTGGACAAGGAGTTGTGTTGCATGTTCTGTTAGAAAGGGCCTGATTTTCCTGATGTTGTATAGTGCAAATCTGCATGACCGAGCTGTCTTTGCAATGTGGTCTTTGAAGGTCAGTTGGTCATCAAGGATTACTCCAAGATTTCTGGCCGAATTTGATGGGGTAATTGAGGATGTACCTAGCTGGATGCTGAAATCATGATTTAGAGTCGAATTGGCAGGGAAGACGAAGCTCAGTCTTAGCCAGGTTGAGCTGCAGATGATGTTCTTTCATCCATGCCGAGACGTCCGCCAGACAGCTTGAGATTCGTGTAGGTACTGTGGGATCATCTGGTTGGAATGAAAGGAAGAGTTGTGTGTCATCAGCATAGCAATGGTAGGAGAAACCATGTGCCTGTATGATGGGACCAAGTGATGTAGTGTAAATGGAGAAGAGGAGGGGTCCAAGAACTGAACCCTGAGGAACCCCCGTGGTCAGTTGATGAGCTTCGGATACCTCCCCTCTCCAGGCAACCCTGAAAGACCAACTAATCCTTTAACAATTTGAACTGTTGTCATACGCAGTTGATGTAGTGAACGCTGTGCAGGATTCCATGTTTACGTCTGAATGCCGGCTCAGTATCGGCCGGCGCTGTACATGTGAGCAGCACGACGCACGCGTGTGATGCTGACGCAGGAGCCGGTGTTCTGACAATTTGTGCTGTTTCAGATTTTGCTACCTCCCATTCAAACAGTAGGTAGCACAATTCGACAGCAAAAAATCAGATTGTGCTTCCAGGATGATATTAATGTGGTTTAAGTCTTTATTAACATCTACACCTAACCCAACCCTAAACCTAGCCTTACAATAATGCAAGTACAGTGGTGGTAGCACAATCTGATATAGCATTATTCGTTAGAACAAGTACAAATCAACAGCGAAAAATGCTACCTATCAGATTGTGCTTTATTAATGTCTACACCTACCCTAACCCTAAACCTACCCTTGAAACAATGCAAATACAATAATTTTGTGTTATTTATTATGACAAAAATGATGTAATATTGATGTGTGCACGCACAGAAAGCTTGGGTAGGACAATATCAGGTCACCGGGCAATACTAAGCTGGCGATCTGACACGGAAACACGGAAGCCTGGACTGCGTTCACTATGTCAACAGCGTATGACAACAGTTCAAATTGTTAATAAAGTAATTATTTTTGTTTTGTTTTTGCACACAAAGTATTCTCGTCGCTTCATAACATTAAGGTTGAACCACTGTAGTCACATTGACTATTTTAACAATGTCTTTAGTAATTTTCTGAACCATGAAAGTGGTGGTTAAATTGCTGTCTATTGAGGAGTCAGAGAGCTCTCGGATTTCATCAAAAATATCTTAATTTGTGTTCCGAAGATGAACGAATGTCTTACAGGTGTGGAATGACATGAGGGTGAGTAATTAATGACAGAAATTTCATTTTTGGGTGAACAAACCCTTTAATCTTTTATTTGACAAACATATCAAAATCCTCAAAATTGAATCCAGCTCAAGTCAAAGTGTACAAAAAGACGAAGGCTAAGTTGACATGGAATCCCGAACTATGATGGAACATGCAATCTGAGGGAAAGATGTCACTTAAATAGCGAGGGGAATCACCCAGTCACCCATTAGTCAGCCAATCGCCTGTGAGCAACAATGAAAATGTTTTGATCTTTTTGGACTGTAGTGAGAGATTTGTATTCTGAAAGTTACAGTATTTTTTGTTAATCCATTTTACCTTTAATATCCTGTTGGAATAGAACGTCACCATTTTATTTGCTTTTCCAGGTTGATGACGTCTGATGGTGTTATCCAATTTGTCCATAAGCATATGGGTTTGGTACCTGGATGGGGAGGAGCTGCAAGACTAGTTCGTATTGTTGGCAGCCAGAACGCCCTGAAACTGCTGAGTGGGGCTAAAAAGGTTGATCCAGACTTTGGAAAACAGATGGGACTGGTTGATGAGGTGCTCCACTGCTCTTCTGGTGAGGGAGATACACTGGCACACGCCGAGCAGTGGCTGAGTCAGTTCATTAAGGGTCCGGCCCCGGTGATCCAGGCTGTCAAGAAGGTCATTATCTCAGGAAGAGAGCTTCCCCTGGAACAAGCCCTTGAAACGGAGAGAAATGTGTTTGGGACAGTATGGGGTGGTCCCGCCAACCTCGAGGCTCTGGCTTTAAAACCGAAACATAAGTGATTGAAATCATCATCACTGCGTAAAATTAAAACTGTTGCACTTTTCAGATCACATTATAAAATAGAAGTAACTGAAAAGTTACTGAATTCGTTTGCAGAGTTCATGTCAACTTGCACATGCACACATTAGTAAATAAATAACCTATTTCTTAATGTTTTGAAGTTTAAGGTTTTGTGATTTTTGTGAAGTTTTGCAATTGCAAGTATTTATGCACATTCAACCAGTCATTTATTTATGGTATTATTTGCTAAATAACATCTAAAACCAGGCTGTCATCCACCCACCCATCCATCCATCCATCTTAACATTTATGATAATTGTCACATTTTTATGGGACTGAAGTTAAAAATAGACAAATTGTGTGTCTGTGATCTCTTTGTAAAAAATGTTTTAAATTTAGATGTTTAACTACAATCACAGTTTTATTGTGTTAAGGCCCGTTCACACCGAGAACAATAACTATAAAGATAATGATAAAGATATAGTTCTAAAAATTGTTCCAAATATAAAAGAATAGCAGAATCCACACCACAGGTATAACAATAAGGATAGCTAAACAATATAATTGGGATCACTTTTAGAACTATTTTTTTTTTTGAACGATAAAACACTGTCGTTGAGATCATTATGCCAGGCTAGCAAACAGTATAAAATAAAATTACCTCAGATATCCAGCACTAGTTTTGACAACAACTTGCTTCCTTTGAAGTTACAGTGAAAAAGACTAGGTGTTGTTTTTAGTCCACTATATTGACTTCGTCAGCTAAATTCACTGTTAGATTAGATCGATTACACTAGCTATTCACTCGAAACATAGCATGCTGAGGACATCTGCTGGTTAAAGCTGTGTAAATGCAAATCATCTTCCCTATTTACCCCCCATCAAAAAAAAAAAAAAAAAAAAATATATATATATATATATATAGTAATGTGACAAGGTTGAGAATATGTGACGGGGTTAAAGAGCTTAACAGGTTTGACAGGAGACATTGCCTTCAATTTTCCCTTCAACATATCTGCAAACACAGCACAGTCTTTCTGCTGCTGATGTGGCTACAATTTCTGACATAGGATGCTTGTCAATGTTTATGTGGACACATTGCATCAAATATTCTATTTATAACAAAATTATGAGTTGTCATGATTTTGATTAGTATATCTTTATTGAAACCATGACTATTTTATATATATATATATATATATATATATATATATATATATATATACATACACGCATATATATACATATACACTACCAGTCAAAAGTTTGGAAACGGTAAGATTTTTAATGTTTTTAAAAGAAGTTTCGTCTGCTCACCAAGGCTGCATTTATTTAATTAAAAATACAGTAAAAACAGTAATATTGTGAAATATTATTACAATTTAAAATAACTGTTTTCTGTTTGAACATATTTTATAAAGTAATTTATTCCTGTGATCAAAGCTGAATTTTCAGCATCATTACTCCAGTCTTCAGTGTCACATGATCCTTCAGAAATCATTCTAATATAATGATCTGCTCAAGAAACATTTATTGTGTACAATTGTACAAAATATTTGTGCAATATTTTTTTTTTCAGGAAAATTCTTTGATGAATAGAAAGTTCAAAAGAACAGCATTTATTTGAAATATAATCTTTTGTAACATTATAAATGTCTTTACTGTCACTTTTGATCGATTTAATGCATCCTTGCTGAATAAAAGTATTAATTTCTTTAATTTCTTTTCAAAAAAATAAAAATTCTTAGTGACCCCAAACTTTTGAACGGTAGTGTATAATGTTACAAAAGCTTTGTATTTCAGATAAATGCTGTTCTTTTGAACTTTCTATTCATCAAGGGATCCTGAAAAAAACCACACAACTGTTTTCAACATTGATAATAATCATAAATGTTTCTTGAGCAGCAGATCATCATATTAGAATGATTTCTGAAGGATCATGTGACACTGAAGACTGAAGTAATGATGCTGAAAATTCAGCTTTGATCACAGGAATAAATTACTTTATAAAATATATTCAAACAGAAAACAGTTATTTTAAATTGTAATATTTCACAATATTACTGTTTTTACTGTATTTTTAATTAAATGCAGCCTTGGTGAGCAGACGAAAAACATTAAAAATCTTACAGTGTCCAAACTTTTGACTGGTAGTGTATATATATAATATACTGCTCAAAAAAATTAAAGGAACACTTTGAAAACACATCAGATCTCAATGGGGAAAAATATCATGCTGGATATCTATACTGATATGGACTGGGTAATGTGTTACAAATGAAAGGATGCCACATCGTTTGATGGAAATGAAAATTATCAACCTAAAGAGGACTGAATTCAAAGACACCCTGAAAATCACAGTGAAAAAATGATGCAGCAGGCTAGTCCATTTTGCTGAAATTTCATTGCAGCAACTCAAAATGATACTCCGTAGTTTTAATGGTCCCCATGTGCTTGTATGCATACCTGACAACGTCGGGGCATGTTCCTAATGAGACGATGGATGGTGTCCTAGGGTATTTCCTCCCAGATCTGGACCAGGGCATCACTGAGCTCCTGGACAGTCTGAGGTGCAACCTGGCGTCGTCGGATGAACCGAAACATAATGTCCCAGAGGTGATCTATTGGATTTACGTCAGGTGAGCGTGAGGCCATTCAATGGTATCAGTTCCTTCATCCTCCAGGAACTGCCTGCATACTCTCGCCACATGAGGCCGGGCATTGTCGTGCACCAGGAGGAACCCAGGACCCACTGCACCAGCGTAGGGTATGACAATGGGTCCAAGGATTTCATCCCGATACCTAATGACAGTCAGGGTGCCATTATCTAGCCTATAGAGGTCTGTGTGTCCCTCCATGGATATGCCTCCCCAGACCATCACTGACCCACCACCAAACCGGACATGCTGAACGATGTTACAGGCAACATAACATACTCCACGGCTTCTCCAGACCCTTTCCTGCTCTCATCTGTGAAAAGCACAGAGCGCCTGTGGTGGACCTGCCAATTCTGGTGTTCAATGGCTCCACGGTGCCGAGCAGTGAGCACAGGGCCCACTAGAGGACGTCGGGCCCTCAGGCCACCCTCATGAAGTCTGTTTCTGATTGTTTGGTCAGAGAAATTCACACCAGATACCGGTCCTGCTGATGGGTTAAGGACCTTCTAAGGGCCTGTTCAGCTCTCCTAGAGTAACTGCCTGTCTCCTGGAATCTCCTCCATGCTCTTGAGACTGTGCTGAGAGACACAGCAAACCTTCTGGCAATGGCACGTATTGATGTGCCATCCTGGAGGAGTTGGACTGCCTGTGCAACCTCTGTAGGGTCCATGTATCACCTCTTGCTACCAGTAGTGACACTGACCCTAGACAAATGCTAGTGAAAAACAGTCAGAAAAGATGTGTAGGGAAAAAAATGTCAGTGGCCTCCACCTGTAAAACCATTCCTGTTTTGGGGGTCATCTCATTGTTGCCTCCTAGTGCACCTGTTGATAATTTCATTAACACCAAAGCAGCTGAAACTGATTAACAAGCCCCTCTGCTACTGAACTGACCAGATCAATCCCAGGAGTTTAACTGACTTGATGCTATTCTCTGATTAGAAAGTGTTCCTTTAATTTTTTTGAGCAGTGTGTGTGTATATATATATATATATATATATATATATATATAATATTTTTTTTAATTTGAATTCACAATGATTCATTAATGAAGTGGAAAAACTCTGTCACAAGTTTTCAACCCCGAAACAATGAGAAATATACAGATATGTGACAGGGTTGAGCGTGATGGGGTTGAGGTTTTTCGCTCAAAATGGCCACTGCTCCTTGTGGAGTTTAGGAGAGTAGACCATATATGGCAGCAATGAAATAAGTACATTGTAGCCTATATACTTATGGATTAAAATCAAATTTGGAAAAATAATAATTTTTCCATCTTAATTTTGTGTGATGGGGTTGAGTTGTTAAGCTTGACAGTACCCTCCCTGACTATGATAGGCCTCATGAATAAAAGTATGATACTACATACCATCTTCTGCACCACTGTTAAAGAGACACCTTAATGATTTAATGACCTTAACGTAATTTCTGGTAAATGATGTCACATATGGGTGGAGTCTAAATTATTACAGGCGGAGAATGGTTGGCATGACAGGGTTCAGACTGAGGGACATAACTTTATAGTCTGTTTTTTAAAATATCTTTTTTTTCTTTTCTTTTTTTTAGAAAAATATTTGTGTAAAGTAACACAAATAAATACTTACAATATTGCCAAAAATTATAGACACTGCACATTTTGTTAAATATTTTCTAAGTACAAATTCAGTGAAGTGCCTCAGGGACATGATAAAATGCTTAGTGTATGATAGAAATAAGACATTATTTATATTATTTATTTATAAAATAATTAAAAAAACTATTTAAATACAATAATTGTTTTTATTCAATATAATGGACATACCAAAGTATTGTGAAAAGCTTTTAAAGGTGACCTATAATGCCCCTTTTACAAGATGTAATATAAGTCTCTAGTGTTCCCAGAATGTGTCTGTGAAGTTTCAGCTCAAAATACCCCACAGATCATTTATTGTAGCTTGTCAAATTTGCCCCTATTTGGGTGTGAGCAAAAACATGCCGTTTTTGTGTGTCACTTTAAATGCAAATGAGCTGCTGCTCCTGGTCATAGACTGCATAGACAGCATTTTTTGAAGCGAAAATGAGGCCACTGACATCTTAGCAGCGCGTCACTGCACGTCATTCCTGGATAACTGAAAATGGGCAAAGAGGCGGGACGTGGTTGGAACTGAGGTGCTTGAAACCACGCCCACCTAGCTCGATGTGATCATGTTTGCAGGCTAAGAAGCTATCTATCTATCTTAGATACTATCTAAAATATTAATAAAGATAACAAGTTATATCATTTGAAAAGTTCTAAAGGTTTACTGTCAATCTACAGTGTCTTTTTTATGATATAGATGCTCCAGCACCAGTAATTGTAATTTGTCGGGTGTGCAAATAACAACATGAAAAATCAAATGGGACTTCATACCTTTATAATGAAATAGCAATTGCGAGATGAATCCAATCCGTGGCACTTCGGTAAAATGTCCATGAGCGTCCATTGAAAAACAAAAACACAAAAGCGTTAAATCCATGAAATATTGATATATTATCCATTGTTTGCATCACATTTCTTCTTAATGATCTGCTCTCCATCATCGTTCTTCAAGAAATTATGCAACCTGAGCAGCGTTTATGTAGTAAAACTGTATATGATCGTATATATCTCACAAACAAATAAGCCAGCGTCCAAAGTACAATTTTTCAAAATGCAGCAGTTTTAGTTATAATAGTTTAGATTAGAATTGTATAAAATAATCCTAAAAAAAAGCACAAACACGGCAGAGATGCCAAATTCAGCGGCTGGAATTAGCTGAGGTAAAGTGACGGCTCACAGACAGCAGCGGCAATTGACCTGTCACTCAAGTAACCATGCTCTTAATTATGCAGAATTTTAAGGCTTAATATAATTTAAACGGATGAGTTATAAAAAAAATTCACCCCCCTCAGAGTTGTCATGAAGGGCAAAATTAGCAGTATAGACCAAAACCACAATGTGTACCAGCCTGTAAACATGTTTTTTTTTTCTGCTGTAAAGTTGGCCATTTTAACATGGGGCTCAATGAGATTCTGCTCTCTTTTGGAGCCTGTCCCTAGCGGCCAGTCGATGAATCGCAGTTTAAGTCACTTCCATATTGGCTTCAAGAGAAACTGGGGGAGGTTGCCACTTGTTCCTGGTCCACTTTCCAGAAGAGGGCGGAGCTTTAACAGCTCGTGCTTAAGTTGCCCAACAACAACAAAGCTGGAGAATCTCACGCAGCCAAAATGAGGATTGTCAGTAACGGTGTTCAGCCTTACATTGCTCAAACCGGAGTCAGACACTGATGGAGAGACTCAGGAAGAAGTTACAACTTTTAGAATGAAACTGCACGTTTCTTAATGGTTAGTGGATAAATTTATGCGTTGTGGAGTTGATTCAACTCATCGAATAGCATGTGCCATCATGTTAATCTTTTGTGCAAATTTATCCAGCGTTGAATTGATCCTCATTTTTGAAGCAGTCCGGTGTAAAATGACGGCATGGCAACAACACTTTACAACAACTCTTCCTCTTCTCTAAAATATCTATCTATCTATCTATCTATCTATCCATCCGGACAACTAATTTACTGATATTTCAAGCTTGAATCACATTATTTGGTTAACTCAAACTTACACCAGAGTTCACACACCTGCATGTCTCTTTAATTTAACCATTTGTCCTGTTAAAGCTCCGTCAGATTTATTCAGTATGTCAAGTAGATGATCACCATAAAGACACTATCGTTTATTCATCTTTACAGCAGCACTTTTGGTGCAATGGGTCGCTGTTTTACACGGGTTAATCATTGATCGCTGACGTTATCGCGAGCGCTGTGGGATGGTGTGTGTATGTGGACACCGCGCGCGCAGCACTGCAGTTCTGCATTTCAGCTCTTCTGCCTGCGCCAGACTGACCGCACCGCGAGGCTTTATTATCTCCACGCGTGGATTTTACATCCCAGTGTTAACAGGAATTCACCGTGTGTCCCGTGAATGCTTCTCTGACGGGACCGCGAGAACTGCCAGCACCACACACGGTAAATTACCAGAGACATATCTTTATTAAGATTCAGTTCATGTGATATTTGATATTTAGGCTACTTGATGTCATATTTTGAGGACAGAGTGGCGCGTGCATTGCAGGTTTAGAGAGATGTTCTTAATGGACAGATGTTCGGTCTGTCTGCTCTGTTTTGCAGTGGTTTATTCAGGTGATGGATATTGTCTTCAATGCTATTGTACGTCCTTATAATCAGAGGTATTCGAAAAGTTATTAATGGCTCCCTGACTTGAATTTTAACTTGCTTAATTGTAACCATTCAGTCTTATGCATGTAAAGTCATTAAGTAAATAAATGAAGGAGTGTGTTTAATTTTAAACATAATTTCTGAAGGGTCTGTGTATTCATGGTGCAGATGATTTCACTTCTCATCAGTCAGAGGCATACTTTTTATTCTCAAATTGTTTTATTGTATTATTACTGTATTGTGATGTGATACACCCATGTTTCCTTCATGCATCAGCACATCTGCATTATACTGTGTATGTACAATTTTGGCCCTGCAGACCTTTAGAAATCCCCTTTATAACACTTTTCACACACTCCCTTGTATGCTTGTCCACTAACAGTGTCCATCAGTGCATTTGCACCACAGGAGAATATTGTACAATATTTTTGTACTATCATGAACACTTAAATGTCATCCACATTCATTCTGGGGAGGAAATAATGGTAGTGGAAATGAAAGAATTCTTGCCATAAGGCTAACTTCATAGCTTGCCCTTTGTATATACTGATTACACAGAATTAAACAATATTGAAATATCACACTTTTGCATAATTTGATTAAATTACAGCTCGAAAAATGATGGCACAACCATAGGACATAATTTGCGTAAAATGCATATGAATAATTTTCACATTGTAAATATTGAAATAGTTTTATTTTATTGTTTATTTAGCACAGGGGTGTCAAACGCAGCTCCTGGAGGGCCACTGTCCTGCAGAGTTCAGCTCCAACCCCAATTAAACACACCTGAACCAGCTAATCACGGGCAGTGTCTGAAATCGCCCCCCATATCCTTAAATAGGGCACTATTTGAGGGGACAGCCATTTGTAGTGGTGTCCGAAACCATAGTGGACATTACCGAGTGCACTCATTCAATCCCACAATGCACTGCAATAATGAATGTACAACTGATGCACTATCAACGACTAGAGAATACCCATAATGCACTGTGAGGGCCGTGCCAAATGAATTCCCGCGTCTCGCCAGAAGATAGCGCCCAAAGCCGAATCATCCATCCATCCATTTTCCAAACCACTGATCCAATGTGACTACAGCATAATATCATACAATATAAATTCCTTTTTTATTGATTATTAAATAGTTTAAAGGTGCAGTGTGTACATTTTAGCGGCATCTAGTGGTGAGGTTGTGAATTGCAACCAACGGCTTAGTCCACCGTTCACCGCTCCCTTTTGAAGCACATAGAGAAGCTATGGTGGCCGACACAGGACAAAGATCGTCTGAGACAGCAGAGAGTAGCCAGTCAAGCAAACGTGCTCTGTAGAGCAGCTTGTCTGTTTAGGGCTACTGTAGAAATATGGCGGCACAAAATGGCAACTTCGATGTAAGGGGACCCGCAGTGTATGTAGATAGAAATGGTAATAAGGTAATAAAAAACAGAACGGTTCATTATGTAAGGTCTTTATACACCACTAAAAAAAACATAGTTATGTATATTATATTGCATTTCTGTTGATAGATCCTCCTAAATATTACACACTGGACCTTTAATTAAGGTTTATACATGCTAGTTTCCATGACAGAGTTCAGGGTAAATCTTTTCATTACTACTGGAGCTGCTAATTTGCTAGGTTTCAAATAATTATTAAACAGTAAGAACAAACTATGCAAAAGCGGCAGCCCTTCCGGCACACTCAGTGGACTACATTAGTCACTCGTTTTCATTCACTCCTTCAAGTGGACTATATTAGTGGAGTAATGTAGGGAATAGTGAATGAGGGTATAGGGGGCGATTTTGAACACAGCTACGGTGTTACTATGCATACTAGAAACTTCAAGGCAGGTGTGTTGAGGCAAGTTTGCCTCCAGGACTGAGTTTGGACACCCCTGATTTAGCATATCTCTATGATGGAATTTCATAGTTTAACATGTAACAGTTTTTTCAACCATACATATTTACTTTCTTTGCATTGCAATGCAATAGAAATGATTTGAAAACTGAAGAAAAGTGACTGAATACATCAACCACTGAAAATAATTATGCCTAATGCAATTCTATATGAGTGTAGTTGTAGAAACACATCTTGCTCCTTAAATCCATAGAGCCTGAATCCATCTCCTGTTGACTAAGAAGTGCTTCAGTACTTCTGTCAGTCTCTATCAGGTGTCATGCATCATCACATCATGCATCACTGTTCTACTGTATCTGCTGAGTACAGATGATGGAACTGTCATAACAGAGATTATAAGACATCTGATGACTCAGTTAACATCCATCCAATGGGTGACTAGTAGGAAAAGTGTGCTTGCTCTATATCAGATATACTTCTGTGCACCCTGGACTGCTACGTAGGCCTACCTTAACTATTATTAGTAAGAGCTATCTTTACTCCATAGCTATCGTTTGCTATAGACTGTGGTCCAGTAAGTGTCAGTGTTGGAGAAAGTTGCTTTTTAAAGTAATGCATTACAATATTGCATTACTCCCTAAAAAGTAACTAATTGCATTACTTAGATACTTTTTATGGAAAGTAATTTGTTGCAGTACTTTTTCTCAGCTGGGCTGGGCTTGCTTGTTTGTTTTTTAATAACAAAAAAGCTTAAGTTCTATTCTTGCCAAATGTAAAGGTCCTTTCTCACCAAAAGTGAATTGAATAAGCCTCAGGCTGAAGGAGATGCAAATTCACACCTGTACAGTAGAGGGCGCAGCTCAAACAAACCTTTCAGCTGTGCTGCCATTCTGGATTAAAGAAGAATAGGATACAGGAAAGTTTATTCAGAGATTATTATTGGGGAGATGAGAGGGTCTGTATCTCTTATTATTGGAGAAAGCATAACTGCTAACTTGGATCACATGAGGCACCTCAGCCTGTCGTGTAATGGCAGTGACGTCGGTGCCTCACTGCCGTTCAAAGTTTTATGACAGTCAGTTACAGTTTACGTTAATCAGTTTCTTGTGGATTAGCGTGTTGATCTTGTGAATAACTTTTTATATTTGGTGTTATATCGCTAGTAAATGTAGGACTGCATTGTTTGTGGAATGTGCTTTACTGCGAAAAAAAGAGCGTGAATATCTCTATTAGCTGCAAATTTCACTGCAGGGCGCATAAAACTACATTTAAGATTACACTAAAAACGTAACTGTAATTTAATACGTATTTATTTCATTTAAAATATATGTATTTATTTATAAGCATTATATCATCATCATTTGGCAAACAGCAGTCATAAATCATTACATTACAAGTCTAACCTGGCAGTGATAGAAAGAACACTTCATTTTTTATTTTCATTAAACAACATACAATGTAACACAATATTTATAATTATTAAATAATTAATTTTCTCTTTATTCATTAAAATGCATAATATCAGCGTCATTTGCGTACATGCAGTTATAATACTCATATAGTTATCATAACTAGTAAAACCTGAAAGCCAAAAAAAGAAAACATTGGTATTTTTTTACTTTCTTTAGACAATATACAATATCACTCAATATTACTATTAAATACTATGGTAATGCCGTAAATGAGTCCTACCTGTCGCGACATTCCCTTCTCTGCCTTCTCTTATAAAATGACCTTCTTTTCATAGTAAGTAAAATATACATATCGTTCCCAACAAACATATTGTTTAGCGTAAAAAGTCTCTGATGTCCCCAGAGTGTGTATGTGAAGTTTTAGCTCAAAATACCCCACAGATAATTTTTTATAGCATGTTAAAATTGCCACTTTTTTGGCGTGAGCAAAAACGCGCTGTTTCAGTGTGTGCCCTTTAAATGCAAATGAGCTGCTGCGCTCGGCCTAAGAGGGCGGAGCTTCAAGAGCTCATTCTCCCTCTCAGGATTCAGTCAGGACGCACTAAAATGACAGAAACACTGAATATATGCTGCATGGAGATAGAACAGGTATAGTTTAGTTTAATTACGGTTATAACTTATATTGCCTTCTTGTTTTTATCCACTATATTAGTACAAGCCAGTTTACCGATGAGTTTTATGACGTTTATTGTACTTCACACAAAATATGAAGCGTCTGTCTTCACTCTAGAAAATCACTGTAAGAGCTTAATAAAACACAGTGCAAGTGTGCATTAAAATATTATCCATAAACTCTCTCTCTCTCCCTTGCATTATCATCAAGATACACAGTGAAGTACACAGAAACACTCCTTACAGCTAACAGTAAACAAATATATAAAGACATTATGCCTTTTCGGGTGGTGCTTAATAAACTGGTAAACTTTATATCCGTAAATCAACTCCGATGAACTGTAATAAAGTGCTCTCACCTTCATTACTGCCGTATCCAGTATCACTCTGGAGACTGTAAGCTGGATCACAAACAGTTTACTGATCTATCCTTGAGTAACAACTTTTTAGCACAACCTCTGTTTTGTATTGTCCCTTTGTATTGACATTCATTCACAAAGAAGTCCGGTGTGAAATAATTCGGCAATGTCTGTCAACATTCGTGGGCGGGGCCTGTGGCTAATGTGACGTCACACTGTCAGGAACCTGCAAACGGCTTGTTCTGACACACTGCTTATGATTTATGGGGATAAAAAAAAAGAGTGGTTGGATTTTTATCATTATAGGGTGGTTGTGTACACACACTGTCAACACACATTTATATCCAAACACCATGCAAAAGTGAATTTTGCATAATAGGTCCTCTTTAAATGATAAGCTGCTTCCTCACAAAAACGGTTTATTCACTGTAGTGAAGCTTCTTCTCCATTGACATCCATTAAAAAAAAAAGGGCCTCTCATCTCTTTCCCTGCATACCGAGAAAGCCCGAGCGTTAGCATTAGCCATTACGCTTTTTTGGCTAAAGGTTGCAGGCTTCCCTTCCAGTGGCTTTGGTTTAACACACTAGCTTCAGCTATAAAAACAACAACAACAACAAAAAAAAGGAAACACAAATGTGGTTAACTAAAGTCATTTTTGCTCATTAGTATGGTTGAATTGGATCATTGAAGGTCAGCAGCAAAGACATTGGTTAATAAAGTGACGTTAAATACATAAAGTATATTTGTAAAGTATATCTGTTTTTGTGCAAGTGAGATGAGTAAATGCTCACATTTAGTCTAGAACTACAATAACCATCATGGTCACAGAGCAGCACACAATACCTCTGCATTTACGATTTCTCTCCACATGGGGACAGGAGAGCTGTCAGTCAGTAAATGGGAAAACAAAGTAACTTGCGTTACTTATTTGAAAAAGTAACTCAGATATTTTGTTGTGAATTTAAAAGTAATGCATTACTCCTTACCTGAAAAAAGTAATTTGATTACGTTACTCACATTAAGGCAGGAACACACCAAGCCGACGCGGACGAACTAGTGGTGATGAAAGCAGACGGGTTGGCTCACGTAGGCCTAAAACACCAAACCGACGCTCGACAGCCGACAGCCAAGTAGCACGTCCGTTCTGCGCCTGCGCAAGATGAAATGCCTTTCCGTACCAGCAGGTGGCAGTAGCTGAACAGCCAATCAGAATGATCAGATGGCCCGACGGACAGACAAGCTCCGACGCCGATTCAACATGTCGAATCGGCCGAAAAAAAGCCAACGAGGACCAACTTCAGCTGACGGTGTGGAACACACTGAGAAAACTTAGTCAGCTGACAAACAAAAACTGCCCGACAGCCGACCGTCGGCTTGAGGTGTTCCTGCCTTTACTTGTAATGCGTTACCCCCAACACTGTTAAGTGATCACTGGAGGTGTGAAGTGTTTATAACCCATGGGAAAATTGATCAATCAGTTGTTGTGTGGAGTTATGAGTTTTGATTCATGTACACTGGAAAAAAATGGCTTTGAGAAACTGCTAGAATATTTCACAAATCACACAGAAATGCCAAGTAAAATTAAATTTTGAAGGAGAATGACTGAAATAGTATTTTCCTGTTGTTTACAACTTCAAAAAAATATTTTTTACAGTGTACATTTCTCACTATACCATTATGAATTTTGAATGTTTTATATCTCAAGTGTTGGTTGTTGTGGCAACATACTGTATTAATGTTTGTTCATATTAATAATAACCTATTATGAGTTCAGTGAGCCTTTCAGAGAAGTGAACATTTATTACAGGAGTTGAGTTCTGGTTTCAGGGTAATAGGTAGCTAGAGTTCATTTACATCTCATTTCTCAGTCCTTCATCATCTTCAAAAAAAGAAAGGTCTATATATGACACATCTACATGCCCACAGGCTCACACAAACATCTTATCTTACTTTGTGTTTGTTTAGCATGTGGATTTTTAGTGGAAATACTAAACTGGTGTGGGCACAATATCTAGAGCTGGTGTTAGCCGTTATATCCAGTGTTTTGCTCTGTTGATTTTAACATTGAAGTCAGTGTGATCTCCGTGTCTCTTTGAGCTGCTGCTTTACATGAGTCACGACACAGATAAAGTTATATACGGTATATATATAACACTCGTTTTACATAGTTCTACTTTATAAAGGAGGTGATATGAAAATGTATTAGATACTGCTGCTATGCCTGGGTAATGCTGTGGTTAATCATTTACTCTTAGTTAGCCTAACTTTAACACACGGGTCAGTTGACTAACCCATCTGAGTAATGTGAGGAGTTTCTTTTTATAAGTCAGAAACATTGCGATTTAGCATTGCACCAGGGTTTATCATCAATTTTATACAGAAGCTAAGACATTCCAAGATATTTAGTGGTTGCTGATGCAGCGTTTTTGTGGCTTGATTGACTTTCAGTAGCTGAATGACATGTGGTTCCTTGCTTTGTCATAAAAAGGTCAAAATATTATATATTTGAAGAGACTTATTGACCTTGACACAATCATCAGAGGTCCTGTCTCTAATGTCATTTAAGGTTTTATGTTTGTTTTTTAATGTTTTATGTCAAGTTTTATGTTATGCTTTTTCAGATATTATCTTTCATGTAGTGTGGAATAGATCTGT
The DNA here is from genome assembly GCA_037950665.1 of Hypophthalmichthys nobilis. Taxonomy (NCBI): domain Eukaryota; kingdom Metazoa; phylum Chordata; class Actinopteri; order Cypriniformes; family Xenocyprididae; genus Hypophthalmichthys; species Hypophthalmichthys nobilis. The sequence continues at coordinate 30,574,134 of CM075481.1, read as the reverse complement.
TTGTGAATGTAAAAAGTCTGCAAAGTTTCAAAGATCAAATTGCAGCTAAATGGAGTTATTTTCTCCCAAAAGAAATAACCGATTCTGAACTGCCTGAAACGAGTAATTACAAATTAGCATGTTGTCCTGAAGTCAATGGGTTTTTTGAATGGGTTTTAGGTTAAATGCCTGAAGTAAGGTCTGTGGTTAACACAAGCTCAAGATATTTTCGTGTTTTATTTTACTACATGAAATACATCAGTAACACCCATGGTGATTTTTTCTGAAGCGTCATCATTCCTAAACATCATCAGGCCCAACAGGAATACTCATCTGCTCACTAGTCTGCTTTCATAATCCTCATTGTGTTTATAATCGCACTCTAAATTGAACTTTCAATGCTTTTTGAATAATGACTGAAAGAGTTGTCAGAAGCTTAGTGATGTTCACGTTTATAGCCTATGATTAGCTTTTTACTTCTAGCCATTGTATTTAGGCTTCAGAATTCATAAAAGCTGTGTTCATTTGTTAAGATTATCATGAAGAACAAAACGTGTATCATAAACTTTTGTGGGTCACAGAGCTTATTTTCTGTAATAATACAAAAGCCATTGAAAAAATACTATTGGGATTTTGTCAAGTGAACCATGCTAACGTATGGGTTGGACCAAAAAAAATATGTCTTCACTGCAGCGCTCTATTGAGAATGAATGGGGAAAAGTCATGTGAGAGGAGGCAATGCCTCCATCGCGCTATGATTGGCTGTTCACATGATAAATCCTACCTCGTTTTCGTGCACGTTCAGTGTCTGTGAATGGGCCTTAAAAAGACTAATTAAAGAGAAATGTGACTTTGTCACATGAAAATCACCTAAAATAGCTTAAAAACACTATCTGTGAGTGTTTTTTTTTTTAGTGAGCAATCAGTTTGGAGAAATTAAAGTTACATCTGCAGTGTTTACCGAGCTTTGATGAGTGATGATCCGAAAATAAGCTGCTGACTACTAAAAAGAACAGCTGAACATCAGTTAACAACTAAAATATACATTAAATTTGAAATTTGTTATTATTTTATAATAAAAGCCCCAATATACTCACGGCGAAGTTCTTTATCGTTCTTCGCTTCGGGGGAAAAAGAAGTTTGCAATACGTGACCAGCGATACACTGTTAGCGAACCTCCTGATGCCGCCCACACTGCTGAGAGAGACGTTTAGTTATGTAAATAACATGTGCTGCACACTTTCCTTGCAATAACAAAATAAACACAATATAAATGACAGCAATTTATGCAATAGATTGTTTAAAAGCAAGCAGCTTTACAGTATTAAACATGAAAAAACAGTGTCAGTGTCTCTTTCAATTAGAATTACAACATCAATTTTTACTATAAAGCAGCTGTATTGCTTGGTGTTTTTGTTTACTTGATAGTGTAAGGAATATGTATTTATTTAACCTGAAAAATGTATCAAAATTAACTCTTTCCCTGCCATTGACGAGTTTTTCTGACAATCCATGTTTTCAGTGTTATACGTTAGGGGGCGCATGGATTTTCTGAAATAGCATCTCCAGATCAAAAAACAAGCGAAGAAGAAGATCTGCGTAAACCAGAAGAGCGGATGTGTATAAGTAAGCTAACATGATCATCAAATGCAAAATATAAACTCGCAGTTCTTTTTTTCTTGCAATTCTGACTTTTTTCTTGCAATTCCGAGTTTAAATCTCACGATTCTGACTTCTTTTCTTAGAATTGTGAGATATAAACTCGCAATTGCATGTTATAAAGTCAGAATTGCGAGATATAAACTTACAATTCTGAGAAAAGAAGTCTTTATAAAGACTGTTTACATATTCATGGAACAAAATATTCTGGCGCTGGCTGGCAACTTAAAAGTAAAACTCTGGCGGGTAAAGAGTTAATTGTAACTAGAACATGAATTTACATAAACTAAACAAACAAACAACAACAACAACAAAAAAAAAAACAGTGAGAAATGTGCCTCCTCATTTCAGAACAGCACTGCACGTCACTGACTGCATTGTTTCATTTGCTGTAAATCTTGCAGGTGATGGCTGCTGGCCACTGGGACAAGCTGCGAGATCTTCCTCCGGCGGAGCAGAGCTCCAGTGAGAGGAGCAGCTCTCCTGGAGACACGCTGCCCTGGAACCTCCCCAAACACCAGCGCGTCAAACGCTCCAAATCCGCCTCAGGAGACGTGCTGGACCCGGCCGAGAGGGCCGTCATTCGCATCGCAGGTCTGTTCTCATTTCTGCTGACCTCTGCGGTTCTCAGCTGATCTAATCATGACTCATTCATTATAAGCAGGAAATGACACATTCATTCTTCAGTTGAAGTGATGGCTGGAACGTGTGGTAGAGGAAATGTAGTATTGACTTTACTAAAGAGCAAATCTACACAGGCAGATAATGCTAATGGTCTTTTCAATGTCTCTTTGTAATAGAGGCGCAAAGCACTCAAGCATTAATCATTTAGGCAAATTTCACCCGCATTCATGTGGGACGTCTTTAGATTGTTGGAGGAGTGTAATTAGAATAGATCTACTGCATTAGATGGTATTACAACATAGATACGAGTAACTGAACCCTCAGTGTGATGTTAATGAGAAATACGAGCCACGCATGAATATAAACACACAACATTTTTTGGAAGATCCAAAATTCTTCAATGGAAATGTGGAACAGAAGTTGCTCTGATATTATATATTTTAAATTATTATATTTATGTGATACCATGAAGTTTAAAACAATTTAAAATTTTGGAATTTTTGTATATTTGAATTTTTTATTATATTTTTACGTTATATATTACATTACTATATTTTACATTTTAAAAATGTATTAGATGTAGGGTTACTGATTTGGTAAATTTGTATATATTTTTTATTTTTTATAATATATTATTATAATTCACATTTTAAAATACTTTAAAATTGTATCTGATTTAGGGTTACTGATTTATTGTATTTTTATAAATTTTTTTATTTTTATTACATTATTATATTTTGAGTTTTAAATACTTTAACATTTTATTAGATTTAGGGTTACTTGTTTATAATATTTTTATATTTTATATTACATTATATTTTACATTTTAAAATACTTAAAATGTTATTAGATTTAGAGTTTTTATTTGTTTTCTTTTTATATTACATTATTATATTTTAAATATTTAAATAGTTTACAATTTACTGATTTGTTATATTTTTATAGTTTATTTATTTTTATTTTACATTATTATATTTTGAGATTTAAACTACTTTAACAATTGATTCGAATTAGGGTTACTTGTTTATTATATTTTTATTTTTATATTTTGTTATTATATATAAAATTTTAATGTATTTAGAGTTACTAATGTATTATATTTTTATGTTTTATTTTTTATATTACATTATTATAATTACATTTTTAAATACACTAAAATTTAATAAGATTTTAGTTCGTTTTTTGATCAAACTTATAACAGTGAGTATTAAAGTTAAGTGTGTGCTCTGTTCAGGACTCTTTCCACACAAGACAGTAACAAACCCCCTAGAAACCACACAGAACACCCTGGCAACCACATAGCGATGTGCTAAAAGCCACTTCTGTCAAGCACCCACAGCAGCATTGTGGCAGGAAGCATTTTCATCAGAATATGTAAAAATCTTTTTTTATGTCCTGAATAGGTAATTTAGATGGCTCTCTGCATCAAGACACTCTTGCGTCAGAGCTGCCAACTGCCTGCAGTCAGAGTAGAAGTCAAGCACCGCTGACAAAAGCTTTAGAAACATTGCTTTAGTGATGGACAGAAAACGTGTCTGATGTGACAGGAGTGTCCTCAGGAAAAATATAGCAAGAATCTGTAAATATGTGGCATATAAGAGACAATTCAGCATCTAGCAGGTCTCTCTCTCGCCTCTGTCAGGGCCTGAGTCAGCAAACGCACACAGACACACACACGCACTCCTGCTGACAAGCTCTTGAATAGAAGTGCCTTTTGCCTTAATATGTAATATGATTTGAGAGCTTCTGTAATAGTTGGGCTCTGTTATGGGTCAGGTGACAGTAACACCATGACTACTGATATGAGAACACTTAGAAAGTGTTCAAAAGTTTTAGGTCAGTATATTTAAAAAAAAAAAAAACTTTTATTCAGCAAGGATGCTTTAAATTGTTCAAAAGTGACAGTAAAGACATTTATAATGTTATAATAAACTAGCAGCAGAGCTGAGCATCATCATGGAACTTTCTTTGTGAAGCGTTTTACAGTTTTTTACGATTGCTTAAGCACAATTTTAAAAACAAGGCTCATTTTGTCAAAACACTACACACACGTTCACAGATCCACACACACAAGTAGCAGAACACCTCAGTTCTTTTGCAAAATAAAACACTTCATTCAAAACTTTACATTCATTTAACAAAACCCAACTTTGACACTGTATGGAACACACATGGTTCATACATTCTGATTCTGTTTGAGCACAGCAGTGTGTAAATGAATCAATCTTAAACACTTGTAACTTTTATACTTTTCTAATGATGTAGTCTGGATTTGATTTTTTCAGAGATATTGTTGGAGTAAAGTACATGATTATATTGACAAAAAACAAACAAACAAAAAAAAACACACAAGATCAGTACTGCTGTAACGAGGAGTCAGAAGCCATAGGAACCTTGTGCAGCTTTATTGTAGATAATCGAAGTACAACAGACCAAGGTAAATCACCGGCAACAGTAGTATCACAGGCAAGGCAGAATCGTAATGAAGAGACAGGCACAGGGTCGGGGCAGGCAGCAAACAGAACAGGCAATATCCAGATACACAGGCAGAAGGTCAATTGGCGAGGCAGCAAAACATTAAAACAGTATAAACAATCCAAGGTCATACACGAACAAACATTACACATGAAAGAACGCTCAGAAATGTCAGCCGTGGCAAAACAAGACTTCGCTGTGAGTGTGTGTGAGAGTGTCTGTCTGTCTGTCTGTCTGTGTCTGTGTTTTATAGTCCACTGGATGAGGATCAGGTGAGCGAGTAATCAGCGCCAGGCAGTGGGTGATGGGAAATTAAGTCCCAAAAGACTCCGGTGAGGGAGCCTTCAGGTGGCGATCGGAGGGAGCCACAGAGGTCGAATTCGTGACAACTGCACATTGATGAAAATATTTATTTCTCACCACATTGTAAAACCATTCAATACATCCATGCCTTTCCAAAGGTTACATTTTGCACTGAAAATCAGAACATATTCTAAATATAATATAGTACACGAACAAAAACATTTGTAGAGACAAAACAAAAGCACGATTTTAAATGAAAAACAATAGAAAAAACACCTAAGCATCATCTCTTGACCTAGCTGGATCTGGCCATAGCACTTCATCCACATCACAGGCGATGTCCTCTCTCACAAGACAGTGAGGGAAGAATCTTCTTGAATGGCGAATCCATCCTTGCACAGACCCTACATCAATTAGGTCAGGCTGTCTCCATGGCTTGAATGAGGCATATCCTGACATAGGGCTGGAGATTGTAAACCTTCCATGGCAAAAAAAAAAATATTGTGGACGCTAATGAATTGGACCAGAGCAGATAGGTGGAAATTTACATTGTCCCATATGACAGTGTATCTCATCTGCTCTTCTTCCATTTGGTCTTCTGCTGTGAGGATTTTGTGTAGTCTTTCTAAAATGTGAATATGTGGGCCGTGTTGTAAGGGCCTAAGTTGGGATGCTGGCGGAGGACGCCATTCTGCGTTATTGCAACATACATTGTGATGTTACCACCACGTTGTCCCGGGACATTCAAAATAGCTCTGTGGCCAATGATGTTTCTCCCTCTCCCTCTTACTGCAACATTGCCTCCCATTTTGTTGAAGACACATAAACTCACCTTTTGCCTTTTTATTGTATTCCACCTGATTGTTGAGTTTACAGTTAAGCACCTAAGTGTCTGAACACCTGACGGCCACGTTCGATCAATTGGTTTATAGGCGTGGTATTTTGGAAAGCAGTGTCTTGAAATGGCAAAGAAGTGACATTATGTTAGATTTCTGTGTCTAATGTAGAGGAGTGTGTTTAGTGTGGTGTAGTGTATTCGAAAAGTGTGAGGCTGAGAATGTGCTTAAAGTTGTGCAGTTCTGGGCTAAGGTTTTGCTCCTTGAGTGTAGAGTTTCAGTAACTGTGTGTTATTTTTAATTTTAGTGTGTAAGCAATCGTAAAAAACTGTAGTTGGACATTCACCTGACATTTTTTAATTTTATTACTACTTGTTTCAGAACGTTCAGAGAACATTCAAAAGTAACAATTCCATAATGTTTGCAGAATGATCAAATGGAATGTTCCATTAAAGGATTAGTTCAGTTCAGAATTAAAATTTGCTGCTAATTTAGTCACCTCCATGTCATCCAAGATATTTGTCTTTCTTTCTTCATTCGAAAATAAATTTTCAAAACATTCCAGGATTTTTCTCCATATAGTGGACTTCAACAGTTACCAACAGGTTGAAGGTCCAAATTGCTTCAAAGCTTCAAAGGGCTCTACACGATCTCAGACGAGGAATAAGGGTCTTATCTAGTGAAACGATTGGCCATTTTCTACAAAAAAAAAAAAAAAAAGTACCACGGTAGGGCGAAAAACTCTTTCTTCTCCAACTTCATAATCATCCAACATTGTTGTTTTACCTTTTTTTTTTGTAAAAAAAACATTTACGTTACACGTTCACTTTGTAAACACTTGCTCGGTACTTCTCCCTACGTCACGCGTGACCTTTCCAACATGATTACATAATGCTTGCCACATCACAGAGCAGTGCAAGATGAGCATTTGTGGTTAAAAAGTATATCATTTTGAATTTTTTATAGAAAATGACAGATTGTTTCTCTAGATAAGACTCTCATTCCTCGTCTGGGATCATGTAGGGCTCTTTGAAGCTGCACTGAAACTGACATTTGGACCTTCAACCCGTTGAACTCCACTATATGGAGAAAAATCCTGGAATGTTTTCCTCAAAAACCTTAATTTCATTTCGACTGAAGAAAGAAAGACATAAACATCTTGGATGACATGGGGGTGAGTAAATTATCAGGAAATTTTAATTCTGAAGTGAACTAATCCTTTAACGTTCCCACAACCAAGGAAAACATTTTAAAAACTGAGCGTTTTGAACATTTAGAGAACATTTAGAAAGAACATTTTCATAATTTAATGGGAATGTTATTTTGTTAGGATAAACTGCCTTGTTTTGTAGAAACAAATTATAGCAACTACAGATTAATCATCATATTTCATGACACAGACTGAATTTGAACCTGAATCTCTTTGAACACGAACGCAGATATGAGCAGCACACACTGAGCTACAGCTGCGTTCTGGTGTGGATTCATATTTCATGCAATATAAGCAGACTTAAATTGTTCACGTTTAAATTGCAGCGTCGTCCTGTGACATGATGGATTATACTGTTTACCAGCGCCTCACAAACGCTGAGTCAGAGTGGGTGTTTTTTGTTGACGTCCACAGTGTTTCATGAATCCTGCATAAGTGAACATTGAGCCCACAGGACAGCAGTCCTCCACCCTCATTTTTACACCTGCCCTCTGAATGAAAGAGTTACATTCACAAAAAAGTCCATAAGCTCAGACAACAGATGATTGAAATCAAAGACATCCAATCCGTTTTTGATGCCAGGTTATAACTAAGATTTTTATTCTGCTCTGCTCAAATAGTCCTGTGGCAAATTCATTTATGAAAGTACAAATAACCCATGTTATCCCATGTGAAAATGAAACGAAGTAGAAAAATGCTTTTATCTTGAAACTGCAGTTCCATTTAGATCCACCAGATGTCAGTAAATTCTAACAGTCATCTGAAACTTTGCAGTAAATGGAAAATGTGATTATTTCACTAGACACAAATAAGATCGCTATAGTTGATTTATTTGTCACAATGGAAAGGTGCAATGAGAATCATCATTTCAATAAGATAAATGTTTCTTTAAATATGGGCACTTAATAAATACAATTACTCAGTACATTTTAAAATAGTTTATATTTTTCAATTATTTCACTCTTTGTCATTGAATTAAAATGTAATAATATTTTTATGATAGATTTAAACTTATTTTAAGATTTTAAAACAATAAAATCTAAAACAACATCATTCAAAAGTCTTTTGAAGTCATTTGAAAAATAGCAAAACAGTTTTAATGTGACCTTCAAAAAGTGGGGAAAATTGAAATGCATAAGATCATTTTGATGTACAAGAAAATTAACTTTTTAATGAACTGAGATGGAGTCTCTTTTATGGTTAAAAAATAAGAACTGTCTAGATCTTTTATCCTTAAACTTAAAATCTTAAAGTCCTGCTAAATTAATTCAATAAGTTATACATCACTGTTTCTTCACTCTAAAAAATGCTGGGTTAAATATGGACAAACCCAGGGATTGGGTTGTTTTCACCCAGCCATTTTTTTCAACCAATTTTGGATTTATTTTTTTAGCCAGCAATATGTTAATATAGTAAAAGGCATGTTTTTGCTTACCCCCAAATAGGGGCAAATTTGTGGGGTATTTTAAGCTGAAACTTGACCAGACCAGAGACTTATATTACATCTTGTGAAAGAGGGCATAATAGGTGCCCTTTAACCCAACCTGCTGGGTTTGTCCATATTTAACCCAACTTGGGTTGTTTTTAACTCAGCATTTTTTAGTGTTCAATGGGCACTTTAAAAAACAAAAAACAAACAAAACAAAAAAACAGTGAAATTTTAAATGGTTTATATTTTTTCCCCTTATTTCTCTATAAAATGTTATAATATTTTATGATGGATTTAAACTTATTTTAAAACAATAACAATTATACACAAAAGATATTTAAAAATAGCGAGACAGTTTTAATGCCATAGATAGGAGGGAATAGAAAAATGCATATGTGACCCGTGCTGGCAAAAAGAGTCGGAATGCACACGGGCTAATTACAAGCTACAAAGGAAAAAATACCAATTTTAGTTGAATTTGAGTTTTTCACAAAAATGAGTTCATTAAGCCCCCATCTAGCGATCCCAATGCTCCAAACAGAAATTAAACATCTAAAAGTATCTTGATTTGTATGTTTTCTAAAAGGAGTACCTTTACTTTGACCATGAAAAATGCTGTTTTTCTCTGCTCGCTTCACCACTTGCATATGGAGCCCCGCACATAACATGCAAGAAAAAAAAGTAAATTATGAGCACGATTATACTATTTTGTTCCCTCGATTTGGCAAATCATGTGCGCCATTTACTAATTCGTTCCCTCTATTTGCTAAATCGTGCACGCAATTTACTATTTTGTTCCCTCGATTTGCTAAATTGTGCGCGTGATTTACTAATTCGTTCCCTCTATTTACTAAATCGTGCGCACAATTTACTATTTTGTTCCCTCGATTTACTAAATTGTGCGTGCGATTTACTAATTCGTTCCCTCGATTTACTAAATCATGCGTCAATGTACTATTTCGTTCTCTCTATTTGCTAAATCGTGCACAAGATTTACTATTTTGTTCCCTTAGTTTGCTAAATTGTGCGCAGGATTTACTATTTTGTTCCCTCGATTTATAAATCATGTGCACGTTTTACTATTTTGTTCTCTATTTGCTAAATCGATGCGCGCAATTTACTATTTTGTTCCTCGATTTACTAAATTGTGTGCGTGATTTACTATTTCATTCCCTCTATTTGCTAAATCGTGCACGCAATTTACTATTTTGTTCCCTCGATTTACTAAATTATGCGCACAATTTACTAATTCGTTCCTCGATTTACTAAATTATGCGCACGATTTACTAATTTGTTCCCTCGATTTACTAAATCGTATGCGCAATTTACTATTTTGTTCCCTCAATTTGCTAAATTGTGCACAGGATTTACTATTTGCTCCTCGATTTACTAAATTATGCCACGATTTACTAATTTGTTCCTCGATTTACTAAATCGTGCGCGCAATTTACTATTTTGTTCCCTCAATTTGCTAAATTGTGCACAGGATTTACTATTTGCTCCTCGATTTACTAAATTGTGCACACGATTTACTATTTCATTTTCTTAATTTATAAATCATGTGCACAATTTACTATTTTGTCCTCGATTTACTATTTTGTTCCCTCGATTTACTAAATCGTGCGCACAATTTACTAGTTCGTTCCCTCTATTTGGTAAATCATGTGCATGATTTACTATTTCGTTCCCTCAGTTTGCTAAATTGTGCGCAGGATTTACTATTTCATTTCCTCGATTCATAAATCATGCGCATGATTTACTATTTTGCTCCCTTGATTTACTAAATTGTGCACACGATTTACTATTTCATAACGAAATAGTAAATCTTGCGCACGATTTAGCTTACTATTTTTTCCTGCATGTCATGTTCGGGGCTCCATACTCACGCTTCCCCTCAGCAACTTCCTTTGGTATCGTTTTAAAGCGCAGCATTCCAACTTTGTGAATATTCTTAGAGAATTTTTGATGGCATGAGTCTGAACCAATGAGATGTGATTTTCAAACTCATGCTGATGTAAACAAATCGAGCTTACCCACGCTGACTGACAGATCCGAAGCACGCACAAAGACGCCTCAGACAGCGCGCGATCCCGATATCACATATAAACAGAGTACTTCAAAATGTTGAAGTTAAATATTGAAAAAAGTTGAATATATATATATATATATATATATATATTTTATTTTTTTTTTTTTTTTTTTTTTTTTTTTTCCTATAGATATTTGGTTTTGAAGGGGTGTGTGCTAAATTAGGTGTTATTAACAGGGTTCCCTTTCGATACTTCACTCGTACTGCGTATGGGGAAAGGTCTCCTTTTCCCCGTTACTGAAGCCTTTTTCAATAACGCAGTGTAACTGCATCGTCATTGGTTCACTCATGGAAAGTTGTTGAACCAATGACGGCGCGGCATAGCTGCGCGACCTATGGCGACAAAGCGCCCGAAGAAGCCCGCCAAAAAGGGCGGGGCTTGCGGCTATATAAGCAGGCATTTCGCCATAGGATTTCAGTTCTCTCTCCTTCAGCGACGACATCGCATCTCCTCGCTGATCTCCGAGCTGAAGCCTTCGCCGCCTGGAACAAGCTCTCGCCGCCGTCGAAGAGGCTCCCGCAGCGGATTGAGCTGAGCTCGCCGGACGACGCCGGCGCTCTCGTAGACTGCCGCCTCGAGCGCCGCTCTCGAGACGCCCGCTTCCCGCTCCCGGCCGTCCTTCAGCACGTCTCCTGCCGCCATCCGGCGCGCCTATTAGAGCGTTTTTCTTCTCTAAAAGAGCTTTTCCCCGCGGCTCTCGCCGCTCTAAAAGAGCTTCCAGCGGCCCTCGCCGCTCTAAAAGAGCACCCCAAACGCCGTTATCACGGCGGCGGCGTTGTTGCAAATGCCGCGCCACTCTTGTGGCACATGCAGAGCCCCTCTGCATGACAACGACGGGCACGATGAGTGCGTCGGCTGCCTGGGCAAGTCCCACGCGGACGCCGCGCTCACCGGGACCTCATGCTCTCACTGCGAGAGCATGAGTCTAGCCTCTCTGCGCTCGCGGATCGCTTTCTTCACTGAGGGCGGTCCCGCCGCTCGCGCCCTCCCGTCTTCTTCCTCCCGCGAGCCGGCGAGGAAGAGACAGCGGGGTAAAGCGGTTCAGCGCCCGGAGTTGTGCGAGCTCACGCCGGCTTAGCCCCGCGTGCCTCGCCTCTCTCCTCTAGAGAGCAGTCCCCGTCTTGTTCTCCCGCCCTGACCTGCGTCCCTCTGCAGAGGCGAGCGACCTCGTCTCATTCCGCGGATCGGACGAAGAGCCGCTTGATGACTCTATGTCTCTCGCGGCCTCCGAGACGGAAGGATGGGCCGGTGACTCTGAGGACCCCGCCCACCTACCCTCGCTGGAGCCCATTGACTGCAAGTCGGGAATGGACGCCGAACTTCTCCGCGTCCTCTCCAAGGTGGTAGAGGAACTGGACCTCGAATGGGCCCCACCAGAAGAGCCATCACGTAGCAGGCTTGACGAGTGGTTCCTGCCAGGTCGTCGTCAGACCCCTCGTCAACGCTCTGCCCCGTTTTTCCCAGAGGTGCACGACGAGCTGACAAAGTCGTGGCGCGCCCCCTATTCTGCCCGCCTACGCACTACACACCAATCAGCTCTCACCACTGTGGATGGCGCTGAAGAGAAGGGCTATGAGCACCTACCACCCCTGGATGAAGCGGTGGCGGCTCACCTCTGTCCACCCGTGGCTGTGGGCTGGAAGACTAAGAGGGCCCTTCCATCCAAGCCCTGCAGGACCACCTCTGCCCTGGCTGGCAGAGCCTACTCATCTGCAGGCCAGGCTGCCTCAGCGCTGCACACCATGGCTATCTTTCAGGTGTTTCAAGCCAAGCTTCTCCGCTCCCTGGACGAGTCCGGCATCGATGCACCTGCCTTCCGTGACCTCCGCAGCGCCACCGACTTAGCCCTGCGTGCCACAAAGGCCACAGCCCAGGCCATTGGACGATCCATGGCCAGCCTGGTCGTGCTTGAGCGCCATTTGTGGCTCAACTTGACCGAAATTAAGGACCTAGACAAGACGGCCTTCTTGGATGCCCCAGTTTCTCCCTCCGGTCTCTTTGGGCCAGCAGTAGAGGGCTTCACAGAACGCTTCACTGCAGCACAGAAGTCGTCCCAAGCCATGCGACACTTCCTGCCCAAGCGCTCCAGTTCTGCTTCTGCTTCCAGCCGCCCCAGGCCTGCGCCGGCTCAGCAGAGCAAGCCTGCACCCTCTACCTCTCAAGCAGCGCCCCCCAAGGAACAGCGCCAGCGTTCACGCCCCGCAAAGCGCTCCTCCTTCCCGAGACGTCAGGGACCACGGCCTAAGATTTCGCTGGACCCGACGCCTCCTAAGTCTTCCTGATCTACCAGGAAGGAAGAGGATGGGGCAAAGTCTCGCCGAGGCTGGACCACCCCAAAAGCTCCTTCGTTCTATCTCCCCTCCGCCCGTTTAGTTCCGGGCGTGGGAGATATGTTCAGTGTTGCGCCAACTGGGCCCAAAAATTTGTGTCCATGCAAAACGCCGCTTCTCATGGCGAACACTATAAATATTTTACCTCCTCAAAGAAAGAGCAAACTTCCTCTTCCACTCTCTCCGGTGTGCGGGCCTCGACCGGCGGTCCGTCATCCGACGTCATTCAACCCCTTGTCACGCTGGGCCGAGGCCTGGCAGGCCATCCCGGGTGTCAAGCTGGGTCCTGGGGACCATAAGTCGGGCTACTCGCTTCAGTTTGCCCGAAGGCCCCGCGCTTCAGCGGGTGCTTCAGACTTTAGTAAATTCGGACGACGTTCATGTCCTCCGAGCCGAAGTCACGACTCTACTAAGGAAAGGAGCTATAGAAATAGTCTCCCCCTCAGAGAGCCAGTCGGGATTCTACAGCCGTTATTTCCTGGTCCCCAAGAAAGATGGCGGTCTCAGACCCATCTTAGATCTCAGACTCTTGAACCTCTCCCTCATGAAACGGAAGTTCAAGATGTTAACGCTGAAGCAGATCCTCGCTCAGATTTGCCCCGAGGACTGGTTCTGCTCTCTGGACCTGAAAGATGCTTACTTTCACATCCAGATAGCCCCCCATCACAGGCGATTCTTGAGATTCGCATTCGAGGGTGTGGCTTACCAATATACAGTCCTTCCCTTCGGGCTGTCTCTGGCTCCGCGCACTTTTACCAAGTGCATGAACGCGCCCTTTCCTCTGAGACAGATGGGAATCCGGGTTCTGAATTACCTCGACGACTGGCTCATTCTGGCCCAGTCACGAGCCGAGCTGGAGCATCACAGATCCGTGCTCCTCAGCCACCTGGAATGCTTGGGACTCAGGGTCAACTTTGCCAAGAGCTCACTGTTTCCCAGCCAACGTATCACGTTCCTGGGGGCAGTCTTCGACTCAGTCCGTATGACGGCAGTAGTCTCGCCAGAGCGCGCCCTGGCCATTCAGCAGCTCGCGGCTTCGGTCAGGAACAAAGCCTACCTCCCTCTGAAGTTCTTCCAGAGGATGTTAGGGCTGATGGCTTCCGCCTCCCCGGTATTGCAGCTCGGCCTCCTTCGAATGCGGCCTCTACAATACTAGTTAAAGTTTCGGGTCCCTCCTCACGCCTGGCGGCACGGCCGCCTGCGTCTCAGGGTCAATCAGGCCTGTTTAGCAGCCCTGAAACCTTGGACGAACCCTGTATGGTTCAGTCAGGGAGTACCCCTACAGGCGGTATCCAGAAGGATGGTGCTCTCAACAGATGCGTCCAACTCGGGTTGGGGCGCTCTTTGCGAGGGCAGACCGGCCTTCGGCTCGTGGTCTCGCGAGGAAAGCCATCTGCAGCAACGTCCCGGAGCAACGTCCCCTCAGACGAGTGGATGCTCCACCCCCAGACGGTTCTCAAGATCTGGGAGCTCTTTGGGAGGGCAGAGATAGACCTCTTCGCCTCAGAAGACAACTCTCACTGCCCAATTTATTTCTCAAAGGAGGAAGATGCTCTGGCCCACAACTGGCCCTGCACCCTTCTTTACGCCTTTCCCCCAATCGCCCTGATCCCTCAGGTCATCAGGCGGCTCAGGGAAGACAAACACAGAGTCCTCCTAGTGGCCCCGTTCTGGAGAAGCCAAGTCTGGTCCTCAGAGCTGTTCAGGCTTTCCAAGGAAGCCCCGTGGCCGATCCCCCTGAGACAGGACCTCCTCTCTCAGGCATCCCCAGCCAGAACTCTGGGCTCTGCACCTCTGGTCCCTCGATGGGAGCCTGAAAACCTCCCAGGAGATGTACTAAATACCATCTCTCAGGCAAGAGCCCCGTCTACGAGACGCCTCTATGCCCAGAAATGGTCGGTCTTTGTTGACTGGTGCTCTGCGCGCAACATAGACCCTGTGGAGTGTGACGTATCACCGATACTGTCTTTCCTCCAGGAGCGTTTAGATATGGGTCGCACCCCTTCAACGCTCAAGGTTTACGTAGCAGCCATTGCAGCGTTTCACGCTCCTATCGCTGGCCAGTCAGTGGGTCGGAACAGCCTTGTAACGCGTTTCTTGAGAGGTTCTAGGCGATTGAATCCACCTCGACCTCTCACCGTTCCCACCTGGGACCTCTCCTTGGTCCTCAGGGCCCTCAAAGGACCCCCCTTTGAGCCTCTGCAGTCAGCTGACCTCAGGCCCCTAACGCTTAAAACCGCTCTGCTACTTGCACTAGCATCGGTCAAGCGTGTTGGCGACTTGCAGGCCCTCTCTGTGAGCCCTGCATGCCTTGAATTCGGGCCTAACAACTCCAAAGTCGTTCTGAAACCTATGCATGGCTACGTTCCTAAGGTGCTCTCGACTCCTTTCAGAGCACAGATCATTTCCCTCTCAGCGCTCCCTCCCTCGTCGGACGAGCGAGAGCTGGAATTACTCTGCCCTGTCAGGGCATTGAGGATCTATGTCGAGCGATCACAGCCTTTCCGGCAATCCGATCAGCTCTTTATCTGCTTTGGCGGCCGCACCAAAGGGTCTTCGGTCTCAAAGCAACGTCTTTCGCATTGGATAGTCGACGCCATTGCTCTCTGCTACTCCTCTTTGGGCCTGAACTGCCCCATAGGAGTTAGAGCTCACTCCACTAGAGGAATGGCTTCCTCTTGGGCATGGTCCAGTGGGGTCTCCATTAAAGACATCTGTGAGGCGGCCGGCTGGTCCTCGCCGTCCACTTTTGTCAGATTTTACAACTTGGATATCCCGACCTTGCAAGCTCGGGTCCTCTCGGTATGACTCAGCGGCCTCTATCGAGCTCCGCCTCATGCCACTTCGGAGTTAGCTCCCCTTTGCAAGTGTAACACTTGGGTTCGACGGCCCGGCCCTCTCACTTGTCCGCTGGTTCCTCGCGGTGTCTATGACAAGCTCAGTCGTTCCCTGCCGTGGCACGGCGCAGTTGAATTCGTTCCCCCACGCAGTACGCAGTGAAGTATCGAAGGGAACCATCGGTTACTAACGTAACCTCGGTTCCCTGAGATACGGAACGAGTACTGCGTTTCATGCCGTGCCACGAGGCTGCGGCTTCAGTGTCGCCGCTTCAGTCGTATGACCTGAAATCCTATGGCGAAATGCCTGCTTATATAGCCGCAAGCCCCGCCCTTTTTGGCGGGCTTCTTCGCGCGCTTTGTCGCCATAGGTCGCGCAGCTATGCCGCGCCGTCATTGGTTCAACAACTTTCCATGAGTGAACCAATGACGATGCAGTTACACTGCGTTATTGAAAAAGGCTTCAGTAACGGGGAAAAGGAGACCTTTCCCCATACGCAGTACTCGTTCCGTATCTCAGGGAACCGAGGTTACGTTAGTAACCGAGTACGATTTTAAGGTATGGTTGCTAGGTGATTTTGTTTTGGAACCTTCAGAAAACTTTAACTCGATTTTTCTCAAAATTCATTTTGCTGACTCTATCTACTCAAAGCAGGTGTAGCTCAGTCATTTGTTCTCTGATTCATACATCATTTTAAAGATTTTTTAATAGAGATTGTGAAAATAACAATAACTCACTTTTGAAAGTTTGCTTATTGCGACTCATTTTGCCAGCACTGGTCACATATGATAATTTTAATGAACATCAAAATGAATGTGTTGATGAACTGAGATGGAGTAAAAGAGCTGTCTGTGTATCCTTTATCCTCTGGTAAAATTGATTTAGTCCTTCTTCTGTGTTTACTTGAAATTCTCCATCTTTCTCCATATGTTAATTTTATATCTATGTATTTTATATCTATGTGAATGTGTTCAGGTTGAATTGTTGGCAGATGGCAGAATATGTTTAGAGTTGTTTTAACGTTTTTTGGGTTACTACCTGAGGTCATAAGTGAGGGGGTCAAAGGTCATGGCAGCTGTGAGGTATTATAGGTAGGCGTGAACCGTGCTAACGTGCTCATGTAGGGTCAAACCGCTCCTTGAGCAAGTCGGACATATTTAATTTGACACTCACGTCGGGTTTCTTTGTGATCGCATGGGGATGTTAACTGCTCAGATGTTTCCAGCGTGTCTTCACACACTCCACCGAGAGACCACACACACTTGTGTAACTCAAGCCCACAGTAATGTCCTCACACTACAGCTCACACCTGTTTTTGGCTTCCAGACTGAAGTCCTGAAGGAGTGACTCAGGCTGTTGGAGACGTGCCCCTCAAACACACGTTTGAATATATATATTCACAGCCTTACAGCCCACAATATGTGTTTGCACTATATATCTTCATTTTGCTTTGGCTGTATTTACAGGATGGCCTTGGCTTCCACACGTAATTGCTTGCTAAAAATGGAGCAACTTATGAGGTGTAGCTTTACACTTCACAGTTTACTGTAATCTTAATCTTTAACTGAAGGGTAACATGAATCAACCCCCAACTGTGTGTGTGTGTGTGGGTGTGTTTGTTTGTTTGTGTCTGTGATTTTTATCCAAATTGCACTCCTCTCCTTCAGAGCATAAACGTGTGTTCTGTTTCACTGAATCAAAAATAAAAGCATAACTTGTGATATGTTGTGTTTAGGATGTGGGTGTGCCCAGCAGGCTTCACAACTAGCAGAATTTGCTTGATTTCCAGCTCTAACTATTCTAACCCAGGCTGTATCAGCATGGAAATTCATGCTTCTTTTCAACAGGGACAGACATTACTCACTGCTGAAGCCCTCTCTGCAGCGACATTAGCAAGACATGGGATGTTTTATCAGAAAGACACTTCATTAGAGTGAGTAAGAGTCTGGAGCTCCTCGGGTAGTCATTATGTGAGGAATCGTCAGGTTTCTAGGAAAACCTGAGACACATAAGGAAAAAAATCACATTGACTGTTTTTAGATTTGCTTTCATTTTCATTTAAAGAGGACCTATTATGCTTTTTTACATGTTCAAAATTCTTTAGTGTGTAATGTTGCTGTTTGAGCATGAAAAAGATCTGCAAAGTTGCAACGCACAAAGTCACTCCAAAGGGCATATGAAAATAAAGGTGCAGGGTGGAGTTGAGTTGAAATTCTCGGTGATGAAAAGGGGCGTGACATTTACGAAACACACTCGAAGTGGTTGACCAATCACAGCACACTGGTCCAACCGACCAATCAGAGCACACTGCGCTTTTCGGAAGGAGGGGCTTCATAGAGACCAAAAGCCTAGTTTCCCAAAAGCCTCGTTAGCCAACTATGGTCGCACGTTCCGTTGAACTCTGTTGGTACTGACGAAACTTGTGACTGTAGTTGCTTTTGGGAAGTGTTACTGACAGACTGGAAAGAGAGGTGCTGCAACAATGTCAGATATGTGAAAAATAAGGTGTTTTTTGAAGATTCAAGCATGAAAACCTATTCCAGTAGAGCCAAAAACAAAATCAATAATATAGCAATAATCAGCAGTTCGGAGCGCCAAACTCACGTGATTTCAGCAGTTTGGCGGTTCGACACGCGATCCGAATCATGATTCGACACGCTGATTCATTATGCTCCGAAGCTTCCTGAAGCAGTGTTTTGAAATCGGCCATCACTATATAAGTCGTTATTTTGTTTTTTTTTGGCGCACCAAAAATATTCTCGTCGCTTTATAATATTAATATTGAACCACTGTACTCACATGAACTGATTTAAATGTTTTTAGTACATTAATGGATCTTGAGAGAGGAAATGTCATTGCTGGCTATGCAGGCCTCACTGAGTCATCGGATTTCAACAAAAATATCTTAATTTGTGTTCCGAAGATTAACAAAGGTCTTACGGGTGTGGAACGGCATGAGGGTCAGTAATAAATGACATTATTTTCATTTTTGGGTGAACTAACCCTTTAATGAGTTTTTGAATATGATTTGCAAAGCGCAGAAAGAAAAACAGGACGATTCTCATATGTCATGGGATATGTGGGCAACTTTGACAGTGCACATTATTCCAGGAAAAAATTTAAATCCTAAGATCTTTTTTAAATTATTATTCATAATACTTAAATATTTAAAAGGGAATGAAGTCTCGTTGAGGCTGGCTCCAGTCTGCTTTCTATCTTCCTTCAACTTATTTCTTTAAAGTTTTGTCATAAATATTCATTGAATTTTTTGTGCTCTTGCAGAAGGTTTCTAGTTGTTTCTGGTTTAATTTTGTTAATGATAATAATAATTTTACAACAGGATTTGCAACAGGATGATATTGATGAACTGAGTGGCTTCATCAGTTGTCTGACACGAATCGCTCAAACCTGTTCACACACACCATGACGTCACACAGCTTTTCAACAAAACACCTTTCTTTGAAAGTTTCACTCATTAGTGAGGGAGGAGTTGTGCAAGATTAAACAAAGACTGAAAGAAAGCAAAGGAATTTGTGATTGAAACATGGGCTGTGTTTGGAATGGAATTTTAGCATGCTGCACAGTGTACACTGCCTACTATTGTTTCACAAGTACGCCTGCCCATTCAGTCTTAATGGTTAATGGTAAATAAACGTGGCTTACTGTCCTCGAAGGAGGCTCAAACTCCAAGCTAAACCCCCTATAACAGTACTGCGCAGAGGGAGAATAAGAGAAATAGAGGAGGAGATGGGGAGGAGGAGGGATGCTGGAAGAATTGTTGCTGGGATGACGCAGTGACTGCTGCTTAAATACGCTCATAATGATGATTGACAGGACTGAATTTTAGGCTCCTCCCAAACCTCTGTTTGGAACTACATTTGAAAGTAGTGTTTCAAAGTAGTGAAATGCAATATGATGAAGGTTTTCAGTAGTATGGCACAAGACCTATGTTGCATATTTAATGCAGCAAGTAAAGTAGCATCCTGTTATCATCTCACAGATAAATATTATTTGGTTTTTTGTGCTATTTTATGTACAAATGTGTAATTTTTTTTGGCAGTCTGATCCAGAGAGATGTTAATATCGTGATTAATATTGCATCCGGTTTCTTTGTGAGACTGGAAATGAAGGTGAAGTCAAACACATTGCATGGTTGGGCTACAGTATTTCATGCAGTGCATTCTGGGATACTGTCCTACTGCTCACTGCATACTGCTCAGTATATACATTATACTCCTTACTATGGTTTAAAAATAGTATCTGAAACAAAAAAAATGTGGTTGGTGTCATTGGATCTTTCGTCACAGAAAGGTTTGCATTGCATTGCATGAAACAGTATTCCACACACTACACTCTAAAAAATGGTTCTATATAGTATTAGTGGTTCTTTGGCTCGTAATCATAGGGGAACCACTTTAAGTGCTGTATAGAACCAATTTTTGGTGCTTCAGTGGTTCTTCAGCGGTTCTTCACTGGTTCTTTGGGATGACTGAGGTGCTATATATAGCTACCATATACAGAACCTGTTAAGCCCCTGTATGGTTCTTCAGTGGTTCTTTGGGGTGGTTAAGGTGCTATATAGCACCACTGCCATACAAAGAACCTGTTAAGCCCCTTTAAAGGTTCTTTACGAGCCAAAGAACCACTGTTGGTGCTGTTTAGCACCATTTTTGTTGAAGAAATAAAATGCGATATGGCACCTCTTATGGGTTCTACATAGCACCATTTGACAAAGGTGCTGTAGAGCACCTTTAAAAATATGATGCTACATAGCACCAAAAGTGGTTCCCCTATGATTACGAGCCAAGAACCACTTTTAGTTCTGTATAGCACTTTTTTTAGAGTGTATGGCTGCATCCGAAATCACATACTACTACTATATAGAAGGCAAAAAACATATTTGAAAAGAGTAGAATGTCCAAATTCACAGTATATATAAAACAGTAGGCAAAAGATACCCAGACGATCTACTACTCTGAAGTGTGCGTATGATGGATACTTTACAGTCTAAAAAATGCTGGGTTAAAAACGACCCAAGTTGGGTTGAAAATGGACAAACCCAGTGGTTGGGTTAAATGTTTGCCCAACCTGCTGGGTAGTTTTATTTAACCCAACTATTGTTTGAGAAATTAGTGTATTGCTCACTTAAAATGAACCTAATTTATGTTGGAAATTAACATTTATTAATATGTTTAATAAATGAACATTTTAAGGAATAATAAACATTTATTATAAACAATTATTGTAAACATTTGTCAACAATAAACATTTATTAAATTGCTTATTAATAAATGTTCACATTTTTATTATTATTGTTTCCTCTAGTAATTATGTGTCTGATTTTTAATTTCCAACCTATTTTGGGTTCATTTTAAGCCAGCCATAAATAAAACATTTAACCCAACCGCTGGGTTAAAACAACCCAATCGCTGGGTTTGTCCGTTTTCAACCCAACTTTGGTTGTTTTTAACCCAGCATTTTTTAGAGTGTACTATCCCATGAGGCCACAGGACAGGATTTGTGAATGCCAGTGAAGCATGCAACTGATGCTGTAGGTCAGATGACAATGACAACATGACGAATGTAGTACGTCCCGATTACATTCACACTACACACATTTATACAGAATGGGACTATATATTCATACTATATAGAAAATTTTATTTTTCATACTTTATTTTAAGGATCACAAAGTAATTACTTATTCAAAAGAAGTACCGACTCAGAAAGTATGTGATTTCGGATGCAGCCTATTTCTATTGTATACTGCGCTTTTGTCAAATGTAGTAGTAATGCAGTGCACTTCACTTGACCTTTGTTGAATGAATCAGACATTTTTTATGATTGTATTTTTTTTCTCGACCCATTAATTGATCAAATATTTTAAAAAATAATTTTTATTTCACTTATGCAGTAAGCAGGGAGCTAGTATTTCTCTTCAAACATCACTTCTGAATGTATACTGCTTTTACAGCTTTCAAAAATAATAGGTAGTACGCTAAACAGTGTAAGAGGCGTGTCAGACACGTTCAGGTGTTTTGAGTGGATAATTAGATTGATGTCTTGTGTGTCTTTAAGAGGCGGGCTTCTCAGGGCCTGCTGGTATTTCCCAGTCAGGAAGGAGGGGGTGTGGCTGGCGCTGGCTTTTGGAATGAAGTTTAGAGCAGAGAGAGAGAGCGAGAGAGAGAGAGAGAGAGAGAAACCACGGCACTGCTGTACACACTCATCCACACAAACAGAGGTGCACATCCTCTACCGGCTTAGAGAGAACAAGACAGAGGAGAGGACCTGTGATTGACCCAACAATGGCCATGTACGAACCCCTCAGCCTGCCGCCCAATGCAGATGAACAGGACTTTATTCAAGCTTATGAGAATGTCCGAGAGAAATATAAAGGTATGTGTGTGTGTGTGTTTGCTGGAGCCACGTGCAGTCAGGCTTCAGCTGCTGGTGCCGAGTGATTATTGATCTGCACACATGCTGTCTGTCAGTCTGTCTCTAGAGTTTGGCAAAGTTCAGAATGGGTTTGCAGGAGGCATGTGACACTGCAGCAAGTGTTTCTCTGACAGACAGAGAGGTGTTTTCTAACTTAAGGGCTCTTCATTTTTACACTGGGTGTAATTTAAATGCTCATGTTTAATTCTTCAAGCTCTGAGCCACAGGAACAGCCCACGCATGTTCTGGTACTTGATGCTGTCGGGATGTTGTCTTTCAGTGTGGGTCACATGAGTTCACATGGACCAGGCTGTGTGACTTTCCTTATGTGATTTTCTCACACAATGTAGTTTTTATTTATTAACTGATGGTGGATAGAATGCAAAAAAAACCAAAAAAAAAACTCCTTGCTTTTTAATATCTCATGTCAGCTTGTGATATCTACTTTTTTGGGAGGATTGACTCTCAGTTTCATCATCTGTTTTTAATTATTTTTCCGATCACCTCTACGGTTTCTTTGCTCTGACTTTGAGATGATCACAGTACTGTTCAAAAATTTGTGTTTGGTACATTTTATGTTTTAGAAAGATGTCTCTTCTGCTTACCAAGGCTGCGTTTATTTGACCAAAAATACATTAAAACTGTTTTCTATTTAAATATATATAAAATATAATTTATTCCTGTGATCAAAGCTGAATTTTCAGCATCATTACTTCAGTCTTCAGTGTCACATGATCCTTCAGAAATCATTCTAATATGCTGATTTGGTGCTCAAGAAACTGATTATCAATGTTGAAAAAGAACCACATTTCTTCAGACATTTTGTCCTTCTGTCCTCCACCTGCTTGCGTTTCTTCCTCTGCTCTCTGTTCATCTGAATGTGGCAAAGACATAATGTTGATGCTTCCTCTATAAATATCGCCCCACTTTTGTTCCTGTGTTGAGAGTGAGACAGAGGTCTGTGCTGAATCACTGTCTCGTTGTCCGTGTGCTGGGCCGCATGTGTGTTTGGGACATGTAAATTGGGAGTTTACCGAAGCAGCATTCTTTTCCTGCTCTCCTTTCTCTTTTCCTCCGCCAGCGGATCTAACGGATCTCCTTATTAAGGCACATCAGACGGGATGTTATTCACATGCCATCACTCTCTCTCTCATGCTCTATTCTTCATCATACAAGTGTTGCAAATATCCTGTTCTTCCTCTGTAGTTTTATCTTGTTTTCTACAACAATAACAAGTGTATTTTATTATATATATGTTTTATTATATTTTTTTTTACACCAAATAGATTTCACTAGATTTTTCACTGAATTTTATTTCTTACGCCACATATCTTTTGTTGTTGATAAACTCAATTTTGTGTTTTTTTTTTTTTTTTTGTTTTTTATGATATGAAAACAATACTTATATCATTTTGTTTCTCAAGTAAGTGGATCTGAGCTTTTTTACATGTATTTTTTTATTTATTTATTTATTTTTTTGTGGATCTAGAAAATACAATGCAAGACAGTCAATGTCCATAAATGTAGGTTTTTTTCTCAGACAGCTGTTGCTTTAAGAAAATGACTTACAATGAGTGATAGTGGCCTTGTTGCTTGCAGTTGTTTTTTGTTTTGTTCCTCCGCTGATTGGTCTACAGATTTCCAGCCAATGGCAGTATTGTAGTAAGAGCATGAGCTAATAACACTGAGCAAACAGTCACAGCTCTCAAACAGAGTCCACAATCCCATCTCTACTCTTCTTTTTTACAGTGATTTATCTGTATAAACCGTAAAGAGATTTATGAGTTTCTATATTTATTTTTTCCTTTTAAAATGTTCAAAATGGGCATAAATAATACATTTGTTATTGTGGGCCATTGAGAATTATTACAAATTGATTGTCATGAAATCTAATTTGCATGAGGAGTGTAAACCAAATTTACAACTAAAGGCTGGAATACACCACACGAATTTTGCTCAGATTTTCATCCCAATTTGCAGTCTAGATGAGTCTACAGTAGTTGTTGAAAGTCTGCAACAATCTACAGATTTTGGGCAGCTGGAGTTGTGAAATTTCTCAGAAAAGTGTATGATGGAAACCAACTCTGAACCAAAGCTTCAAACTATGATTCCATCCAGTCGGAGGATATCAAAACATGTTTGATATTTTGAGCCGATTTTAAAACACATATCGCAGTGTATGACGCGTCGCTTCTGAAACCGAAGCTGTCCTGTATATGCCAAAAACAGTAAAACAAAAGTAAACACACGTACCCAATTAGCCTCAATATTTGACTCATCAGCACAGATAAAACAACTGACTGTGAGTCCATACTGAGAGTCCATACTGATTGCGCTCGGCTCTTTTATCTTTTGTGACTCAGCACACAGAGTCGACTACTGCGGTCATCTCCTGCACATCCATGTTTGTTTCATCTGTCATGCGTCTCCTAGTCTCAGCCTCAGGCGTCAATGATGCCCACGGACCGTTGGCTGAATGTCTGATGCATATGGCACACAAAAATCGAAACACTTCAGGAGTTTCAAAAGTCGTCATCTGATTGGTTGAATTATTCAGGATTTCCGGGAGATGTGTGTTGCATTCTTTAGTGGTCCATCTGGAAACAAAGCTGTTGTGTCACCAAACCCCTTTGTCGAAGAAGAAAGCTGTTGTGTTTACAGCTGTGACAATGAGAGCTTATCAGGATCGACTAAACGCTGGATTTTCAAAATTATTTGAAGTTCACGGCTCCATTGTTGCAGTAAACTTGCACAATGTTCTTGAATTAATAATCGATTAGATGCACACTGGTCTGTAATCATAGGGACATCGACTTTACATGACGTGGAGCAAAACAAACTGTGATTGGTTGAGTTACATGTCAGTCAATCGGCCTCTTGGGCAGTCCTTGGCTAATGAAAGCTGCGATAGAGTCCAGACCTTCTGCAGTCAGTCTGGCTATATGAGACTATGCTTCTCCTAGTGTTTCTGTGTGAGTTTGTTGTGTTCAGAACGATTTAAAGTCGTTTAGTGTATGATGCCAAGTTTTTCTCTGTTCAGATTTTAAAAGTCATGTAGTGTATTCTGGCCTTAAAAGAGACCTATAATGCCCATTTTCACAAGATGTAATATAAATCTCTGGTGTCCCCAGAATGTGTCTGTGAAGTTTCAGCTCAAAATAATAAATGATCTGTGGGGTATAGCTTGTCAAATTTGCCCCTATTTGGATGTGAGCAAAAACATGCCGTTTTTGTGTGTGTCCCTTTAAATGCAAATGAGCTGCTGCTCCTGCCCGCTTTCCAGAAGAGGGTGGAGCTTTAACACCTTTGCAACAACAAAGCTGGAGAATCTCACGCAGCCAAAATGAGGATTGTCAGTAACGGTGTTCAGACTTACATTGTTCAAACCGGAGTCGACACTGATGGAGAGACTCAGGAAGATCTTTTAGAATGAAACTGGACGTTTCTGAATGGTTAGTGGATAAATTTATGTAGTTGCTGTGGAGCTGATCCAACTCATTGACTAGCATGTGCCGTCATGTTAATCTTTTGTGCAAAACCCGTATGGACATGCTTAGCTTGAACTTTTGCCATGGCGTTAGAACTGGTACACAGTTTTCACTTGCGAAAACAAAATGGCGGCGCCGTGGGTGGAAACACAGATTAAGTAATATTATAATAAGATCCCCTTCCTACGTCTAGGGCTGAAACGATTAGTCAACATTATCGTCAACGTCGTCAATAAAAAATTGTCGACAAATATTTTTGTTGTCGAATAGTCTTTTGATCTCATATAATCTATTTGAAGGGCCTGCAATAACGCGGTTTGACCAGTGGGGCGCTGTAGCGCGATACTGTAATGCAGCCATCCCGGATCGAATCCATTAGAAGAAGACACAGTGCTTCGGAGTGCATAGGGCAAACGAATTTGAACTCGTAAAATGTAGGAGTTTAAC
Organism: Hypophthalmichthys nobilis; assembly: GCA_037950665.1. Lineage (NCBI taxonomy): Eukaryota > Metazoa > Chordata > Actinopteri > Cypriniformes > Xenocyprididae > Hypophthalmichthys > Hypophthalmichthys nobilis. The sequence goes on along the minus strand of CM075481.1, from coordinate 30,547,991 downwards.
ATAGCATAAAACATAACCTTTAGCATAACTACAAAAAATGCTGTCATGCAGAGCCACCAACTCCCATTCAGACTCACTGTTCTCACGCCACACGTCCATTTTCTCACGCAGTGAAAGATACATAGCAGAGCATAGAGGACACAGACAGCGCGCCGACAGATAAGACAGATCAGGTTACTTTTGATATAAAACAAAGTCTTAACTTTTAAATTCTGTCAATTTTACTACAGGATTCAAATAATACATGTGGTTTTGGCGCTCTTTTATGTGGCATGACAGATCGCTGTAGCGCCTCAGGTCAAGCGGCACGTGAACCTATTATCTCTTCCTCTTTTCTGCTATTACAGCACGAAATAAACATTAATGAACATTAAAAAGTATGTTGAAAGATACTGAAATGAATCCATCTCTAATGTAATCACTTGATCGGAGTTTCAACCGCAGAAAGACGTCAATTAAACAGCTTGCAAACAAATATGTCACAAAATGTTACATTTACCCCAGGAAAGCCATTCAGTGATCATAAACTCGATAGTTAGTAAAAAGAAAAAAAAGAAATCTAGAGAGGAGCATTTTTCAGAAATTTTTGCACAATATTACATATTCATATTTTTACTCTTATTAAAAAGTTATTACAATTCCCAGACTTAATAAAAACACAGTACGTCATTTTAACAGTATTTTTTTTTAACAAATTCATTAAAAATACTCTTTCAAAAGCTGAAGTGATTTCATTGTTTTAATTATTAGTTAAAGTATAACTCTATAATCTATAATAATCGAATGAAGCATACTGATTAACTGTTATAATAATCAATGATTAGTTGATTAGTCGTTCCAATAATCGGTAGATTAATCGATTATCAAAATAATCGTTTGTTGCAGCCCTATCTACGTCACAAGGGGAGCGAAATCTGAGCGGTAGATGCACCGGGGACCCGATTAAAGCACTTAAATATGGAAAAAGTCATATTTTCATATGTCCCCTTTAAATGGTATTTAGATTCAGACAGATTTTGTGAATAACTTACAGATTCTGTGATGAACTTACAGTAGTTCACTCCAATATTTTACTGTATGTTGCTTCATAAAAGCATACATTACCAAAGGTTGTGTTGATAAATAGTTTCATATTCAGCATGTTTTCTGCTGAGTTCAGTGTGCGACAGTATGTGCTCTGCACAGAAACTCTACTTGGACTGACGCTTCTGTTACGCTGCTGTCAATATAGCCAAAATAAATCTGCTCCGCTTACGTGCTGCGGTGTGAATTATCCTTCAGTAACAGTGTGACACCCTGGCGTTTGGATTCCGTAAGTGTTCACATAGGTCAGTGTGCTACTGTTCTGCTGATGTCTGACAGTGGAAAGTATTTGCTCTGTAAACCGCCTGTAACTCATCTGTGACATTGTGAAAAGAGTCCGCAGTCTCTCATGAGGCTCATTCTGGTTTGATTGTACGTCACATCCAGCCCAGTATTTCATTATGGCTTATGGTGCATGAATTGCACAAGCACTTCCTGTGTTTAGGAAGAACGGTTGCTATGTAACCATACCATAATGTTTGGGAGAGTTTCTTATGAAAGATAATACCGATGGAAAGACTTCTATGATGTCTATCGTCACAAAAAATGCCAACTATGTTTGCTTCCTTAAATGACTGAAACTGATGGTGAAGTAAGAAGTCTTCTTGTTTATTGAACCATGTTCTTTGACAACTTTAGACACTGACTTTCTTGAGTGAAATTACACTGTTGTTCAAAAGTTTGGGCTCAGTAAGATACTTTTGTTCAGCAAGGATGCATTGAATTGATCGAAAGTGACAGTAAAGGCATTTATAATGTTACAAAGACTCCTGAACTTTTTTTTTTTTAATCATGGTTTCCACAAAAATATGAAGCAGCACAACTGTTTAACATTGATGATGATAAGAAATGTTTCTTGAGCAGCAAATCAGCATATTAGAATGATTTCTGAAGGATCATGTGACACTGAAGACTGGAGTAATGATGCTGAAAATTCAGCTTTGAATCACAGGAATAAATTACATTTTAATATATAAAATAAATAAAATAAATTTTAAATTTTAATAATATTTCACATTATTACTATATTTTTGTCAAATTTATCCAGCCTTGGTGAGCATTAGAGACTGACTCCAGACTTTTTAACTGTATTTCATGTTTCTCAAAATGAACATTTTATGTACAAAAGCTGCTAACTTTCAAAAATCAGAACATTATAAGTAACATGAGATTTTGAAATCATCAAGTTTTCTCTGGTCAAATAACCACAATCATGATTAATCAATAATCGCGACAGACCTACATGTGAATGCATCAATGTGCTGATGTGTTTGTATCTTGCGTTGTGTTATGAGAACAGTGTTTTTGACTCTCGGCTGAGATTGGCCCCTGTTATAGACATATTTTGTCTTTAGTTGAGTAAGTTTACATCCTCCAATGCAATTTGCAGCAGCAGGTGGCAGGGCGTCAGTGAGCCGCCGTAGAGAGGGATCATTACCACAGACACACACACACACTCACTCACTCTCTAACAGCTTGCTCCATGCAGTCCTGTTGAAACCCCCAAAGGGCTTAAAATAACACCCATATTGCCCCCGCTTGCATGGCCTCCAATTAAACAACTATTTTTGGTCTTTGGCAGTCTTGATTGTTTAGCAAAGGGCAATTTAAATACCACTGTATTTTTGGGGCTAAAGAAATAAGGGTACGTCTACACAACAACAGTGTACTAAAAACTGAAAAGTTTTTCCTTTGAATTTTTGTGTACAGACAATAATGTTGTCAAAACGATTCCCGTTCACACGGATCTGCAAAAACGACTTAAAATGCTGTATTTTGCATGCCAGGCCAGTAGTTGGCAATGTCACTTTGTAAAAAAAAAACACTACACCTCTGCGCAAATACACATTCTTCTATAGAGCGGTGAATGCAAGCAATCAGGTGGGGCGAAAGCATCGAGCATGTAATACGCATGCTCATGACGTCACAGTTTTCAATGGTGTAGTTCAGTTTTCACGTAGATGATAACGGTATCATTTTCAAAAACTTGCTCTTCAAAACCCGTTTTCAAAAGTTTTAAAAAAGGGGTTTTGGTCGTTAGAGTAAACAAACTGCCAAAACGCATAAAAAAATGTCAGTTTTTAGTTGAAAACGGTGTTGTGTAAACACTCCTAAATCAACATTCATGTTATCTTTTGAGGCTGTGCATATGATTGATTGAGAGATTTATCATTTATCATTGATTGATTGGTAACTGTGGCATTATGTGCATGTCTGTAGGTGTGTGTGGTCCTGTGTGCACGTGCTCTGCTTCAGATCTGTAGTGTTCATGAGCTCTCTCTGTTACTGTGGCGGTAAGAGATCTTCATCTGTACCATCATTATTATACGACACTTCTGGAACAGTCTCGGCTCAAGAGATTTACACATTCACAGCACAGTGCACAGCTTTACCAGCGCGCAGCACATCCCCTTATATGGCTGCTTCATTTCAAATGCTTTTCCTACCAACAGTGTCATAAACATTGATAAAGAAGTAGAAAAACAAAAAAACATGTTTTTTTAAAGATTAATTCAGTAGATTAATTCAGTAGTGCATTTAGCAGAACATGATTCATTTTCAGTGCTAATACTTTTTTTGTCCATTTTTTTTCTTTTGTGTATTATTAAGCTTAAAGAGGACCTTGTATGCCTTCTTTACTTTCTTTAGTGTGTAATGTTGTTGTTTGAGCATGAAAAAAGGTCTGCAAAGTCCCAAAGCACAAAGTCCCTCCAGCAAGAGTTATTCTCTATATCAGTGTCACTGTTTTTGAACTCCCTGAAATGCCTCCCGTTTTTTTTTTTTTTCCGGGAACAAACACGTCACAATATTCCTCATTTAAATAATTCCCGCTCAAGGCATACGCAGAATAAAGGGGCGGGGCCTGGTTGAGTTAGTAGTGTGTTGAAACTGGTGGTTATGGTAAGGGGCGGGGCATTTCCCAAACATGCTCAAAGCGCTTGACCAATCACAACACACTGATCCAGCCAACCAATCAGAGCACACTGCGCTTTTCAGAAGGAGGGGCTTCATAGAGACAGGGACTAAACAGTGTTACTGACAGACTGGGAAGAGAGGAGCTACAACAATAGAGAATATGGGGAAAATAATGTGATTTTTGAACATTCAAGCATGAAAATTCAAAACAAAATCAAGACTTTGTAAAAGGGCATTATATAGCCTCTTTCAAAATACAATAATTTGCTTTCTTATCAAAATTAGATTCTTGGGTCCATTCACAATGCAGATGTTATTGTATATAAAATAGATATTTTCAGAATAACATTTTCTCAGAAAGTCTAAAAGTGAGTTTGGCCAATAATACATATGTTTATGCATATATGTTTATAGAAGATTTTTTACTTTTCAGAAATTTTCCTAATAGACTGTGTTAAGTACACTACCTATTCAAAATTTCAGTTACAGTTACTACATTTCATCTTTCATCTCAATAAAAATAAAATTAAACATTTACTTAACTATGACTGTTTGTAATTGAGTATTAAAATATTTAAAATCACTAATTATTACCACACACTGATTATTTATTTTATTGAATGAAGTATAAAATATGTAAAATTGTATATATGAAATATATAAATGATGTACAGGAAAGGGAGAGAGAGAGAAGAAATCAAAGTTTTGTCTATTTAAATGTATTAAATGTCTATTTTAAATGTATTAAACTTTTGTATTAAACTTTTAAATGACATGTATGTGATATATGGTGACCTCTATACTTCCTTGTTTTTTCACATTATCATGATGGCAACCATCCATTGGTGTAGTAGCAGTATTGGATGCTATGTATAAGTACAATAGCTGACACAATAGATGAAAAAATGTCTGTATTTGTATGATTAATGAGAATGTCTTCTCTCTTTATTGCTGGTGTTTCTCCGCAGTGACATGAAGCAGGTTAGAGTTCAGTCCCACAGAAACTCACATGCACTGCAGCTTCCTTATTAGGAGTTTCTACTGAAAGAATTCCACATAGTTGTGCATTGAATTTATCTGATCTAAAGAATGCATTCATTGTGAAAATACGCCGCTGCTGTCAGGCTAAAGTTTGTGTCTGTTTTGATGGAAGTGATTGTGTGAGTTTATGTTTGTTTGTTTAATAGTTTAACTTTAAGCTCAGCATGGTGAGGTGAATATGGACCCTAAAATGCACCTCTCAGGTGCATATCCTGATGTGTGTGTGTGTGTGTGTGTGTGAGTTTGGTCTGAATATCTGAACATCTGTGTTGTGTAGAATATGAGTGACCGGTGAGTGAAATCAGTCTCTCTAAGTCTTAGTCATTAAAGGATTAGTTCACTTCAGAATTAAAATTTCCTGATAATTTACTCACCCCCATGTCATCCAAAATGTTTGTCTTTCTTTCTTCAGTCGAAAAGAAATTAAGGTTTTTGAGGAAAACATTCCAGGATTTTTCTCCATATAGTGGACTTCAGTGGGGCTCAACGGGTTGAAGGTCCAAATGTCAGTTTCAGTGCAGCTTCAAAGAGCTCTACACGATCCCAGACGAGGAATAAGAGTCTTATCTAGTGAAACGATCGGTCATTTTCTAAAAAAAATAAATAAAAATGATATACTTTTTAACCACAAATGTTCGTCTTGCACTTCTCTGTGATGCGCCACACATTACGTAATCACGTTGAAAAGGTCACGCGTGACGTAGGCAGAAGTACTGATCCAGTGTCTACAAAGTGTTTTATGAACACTTTTTGTTATACTGGTTGAAACTCTCTTCACATTGTGATAGCAATCAATATTAGAAGGGGTCTAAATATTAAAACTTACAAATATCTTATGTGGAAGTCTCAGGACCAAAAAATGTTCGTCCGAATGTGATGATATGATGTCCTACCTGCTTGTCAACGTATGTATTTCCATACCTCCGCGCACCTGCTCGCGCAGACATCACACATCATCAGCACGTTCAATAAGGCTATGTCGAGTTGTAGACAGACAGTCACAGAGTGCCACAAACAAACAGCAGCCGCCTTTTTCAGTTCCTCCTGAACCAAAACCATGAGTTTATGCAGTGTTCACGCCATGTCATTTATCGTAATTATGAGATGGCAACCTGTGACGTTCTACTCTGAGCTGTTTGCATCCTCAGACTCGGATTTATGTGTTTATACTGTATGTCAACACTGTCAACGGCAAAATGAATCTGCAGCAGTCAGGTGGTACATGTAGAGCTCTGTAAGTTGTTTACGTTCATTATTATTGTAAAGTTGTATGGATCTTATGCTTTCTAAGCTAACTTGCTATTGCTAGCTTCTCCGAAATTGCCTACCCTACTCTTAAATATAAAAGTCTTAAAGGTACAGTAACAAAAACAGCCTTTTTAATTGTAGAGAGAAAGAGGGAGAGAGCAAAAATGGTCATGTGACATTTAAACGTTTTTGGTGCAAGAAATGAACACTAAATTAACTTTATTTCCCTTAATAAAGCAACATGTAAAATGAAGAATATAGAATCTTCAAAATGTATTCACGCTGTTGGCAGTATAATATGTGTTTCAGTATTACTTCATTTTTCCACTGTTATTATTTGTGCGTAATTCTTACTGTTATGTAAGACGGATCTGAGTTTGACATTGAGTGGGATTTCCCTTAATGTTAGTGCTTCTTTCTTGGCTTTTCATCACACTGCTCGCTTTGTGCCACATGGAAATCATGGTAGCAGTTTCCGTAGAAGTGTTCAGGGGTCAGTCTATTAATGACTGACTGAGTGTCTGTGGTGCTCATAGGTAAAATCTGACCACACAAAGAGCTTCTGTGTGCTGAAGGCCGTTCTGGTGGGTGAAAGTGACCCTCTCTCCTGTACCTGGCCTTGTGTTCTTGCTTCTCTTTCTCTTTCCACACATTTGTGCACACATAGTGAGTAGTAATCATTCATTTACTGTAGCAGATTAGGGCAATTCATCACTAGAATTCACACAGTCTCAGAGTGAATATCTTGACTTGAATGAAGATGAGGTGTTTGAGAAGTGATGAGAAGTTGAGGATTTTTTACAGACTTTGATGTAGTCATGCAAACACTTCATCAGAGCTTTTTCTTGTGTGTACGGTACACTTACAGATTCAGTTCAGACAGTGCCTGGTTAAACTCTATTCTAATTCTAGTTGCGCACGCAGAAATATATCCTTACTGTCTTCACACACACACACACACACACACACACACACACACACACACCCCCAGGACGGCATGGACTGTTCTAGTTGTGAAGGAAGTCATCTCCTCTGTCACTCCGAGAACATTCTCTCCCCCTCAACTCCCAGCTCTCTCTCTGTGTGTGTGTGTGTGTTAATCATAAAGTAAGATTTATGTCATATGTGTAAAGGGAGATATAGAGATAAAATTAGTCTGTTTATTTCATTCATTTAAAAGTTCAATTAATTTACATCTGTCTGTCCGTCCATCCGTGAGATATAGAGATAAAATGATTCTGAAGGTCATTTTACATTCATTTATGAGTCAAAATCTTCTAAGGGGTAATAATGGAACAACCATTTTCACTATTATTTACAACAGGATCTGCATTTTCATGCCTTTAAATAACAGATTTTTGTTATGAGAGATAATAAAAAAATCTTTGTGCATCAAAAACCACTCCTTTCCATGTAAAAGATGAACTTTATTTTCAAAAGTCAATGAATTTGCAACAGCTGAATGTAAAAATTTTTAACAAGCCAAACATGTTAACATAACAGTTTAATAAGCCACGAAATAAACTTCATTCTGTAAAACAAGTATAATGAATAGGGGTGGGAATCTTGAGTCACCTCACGATCTGATCCGATCCGATTCTGAGAGTCACGATCCGATTCCAAAACGATTCTTGATCTACTATTTTTTTTTTTTTTTTTTTTTTTTTAGTTTACCGACTTAACCTTTAAAATCCTTACATTTACATATCCTTACATAAATAATTATAAGTAGTACTTTTTTAAAATAATTACAAATTGAAAAAGTTAAATTAAACAATTGTATGTTAAGAATTTTAAACTATTATAACTTCAAAACATACAAGCAAGTAGCAAATAATAAAGAGGAGCAACGAAACATATTACAAGCAATAAACAAAGAGTGCTTTCAATATTTAAGGTTATCTGAACATTTTCTTTCTCATGTTTACTGTCGTTTGATTGTTACATCATAGATAGCGGGAGATCTAATAAGCTGCATTCACGCACAGATCTTTTTTGAAATATAATAAGTAATGTGGTTTGTCCTGTCCATTTAATCCCCTAAGACAAAACTGGCTGTGTTTACATTAATTTTGCGTCATAAAACCATTTTGAGACGCGAGTACATTAACCACTTACACAGAGTCGCGCACAGCCGCATGCGCGAGCACTCTTCACAAACGCGTCAGCATTTGAAATTGAAAGCAGCCTTCTGTAAGTGAGTTTCATATTTTAAATATATAAGTCCACTGCATTCCAAACGACATAAATGATGCTTCAAAGAGGATTTGTAATGAAAATACCAACGGGCGAGACCGCGCACAGCAACATCAAACAAAGCTCGCGTTTCTCACAGCACATTCCTCTGCAGTAAAGCCTGCGAATGTCGTTGTAATTCGCTTCAACCTTTCCGAACTTTATGAAAGATTATTTTATGGAAAGTTCGAGTGGTGTATGTGTGTGAGGAATTGGAAGCAAGCAGAATACGGGTGTTTCTAAATCACACTCCGCGTCATCGCGCATTGGAATAAAAACTAAGCTCAGAATCGATTCTGAAATTCGCACGATTTGTCTAAACCCCAGTGACAGGTAGGTTTAGGGGCGGGGTTTGGGGTAGGTCATTCGTTTGAATTCATACGAATGTGTCAACTCGTAAAATACGTACGATTTAGCCACCTCGTGAGATCAGGTTGGCATAACACATGTGAGTAAAAACAGAAAACTGAGTGAAATACTTCACACTGCATGCTAAAAAAGTTAGAGTTAGTGAACATCGTTCAACATTTGTGTTGTGTTATATTTTGACAGACAATTTTTTTTTTTTTTTTTTTATGCACTCACTACGCATTCCGATTCTGACATTACTGATTTGAATGTTTTCAATCATTTTTTTTATTCTTGACTGATCTTTTTTTCATAATTTTGGCAGTAGATAAACTCTCTCATACGCTGATGTAATATATATTATAACAGGTGATTAAATTGACAGGTGATTAAATGCAGTTTGATCTTCTCAGTTGTTTAAAAGATTAAGGCGGTTATCAAAGTTTGATAAAATTTTTAATTTTTCAATAAAAGATTGTATATTTTTACATGATTTGTTACATTTAATCACCCCTTAGCAGATTTGTACTCTTATAATTTTTTTTATGACTATTATTTAACATTTTGTAAAGTGTTGGGTTTTCCCGGATTACATTTACATTTCAAATCCCAGAATTTCAGTGTGATCTCAGATGTTTGAACCACTCATGCATGCTTACACAGTCAACCAAGAGTACAGATGGCAGTCTTAAGGAATGTAATTATTCCACTTCTGAGTCCACTAATTTTTTCTTCATAAAGTGATTCATGTGTGTGTAAAGAGAGATATGGAGACAAAATTAGTATGAAGGTCTAAGAGAAAGTTCATTTAGTTTACATTTTAAGTGAAAGTGAATATTTATTATTCTAATCATTATTATTATTATTATTATTATTATTTTTTTTTTATTATTTATTTTTTTTTACTTTTCTCTCTCTCTCTCTCTCTCTCTCTCTCTCTCTCTCTCTCTCAGGATTAAATACGATTTTTTTGGACCCTGCTGTAAATCTTTGTGTATGAGTCTGAGAAAGTCCCATGCATTGCAGGGTATTTCATCAGGACCTGTCAGTTTAAACTGCTCAAGGACAAGTTCGACAGAGCATTTGTGTCCTTTCATACTTCCGCACACACATCAAAGTTGTCCTTTGCTTTATTTGGAATATAGTCATCCGGATTCCGGCTACTAGAGCATGAAGTCCGTGTCATGCTGATGGAGATAAGCTCACGTAGCAGACAGTCATTTTAACTCCAGAAGTTTCTCATTCAAATAAAGAGCTCTTTACTGCAGCAGAGTGATAACCAATAGATGGCATTTTTATTTTTAATCACCCTGAGGAGTGTCCATCTGTAGTGAGGGGGGTGAAGAATGTTTGCACTCCTGAGGCTGTGTAAAATCTGCAGCAAATCCTCTGAGATTTCCTGTTTTCTCACGGCACCCTCATCTTTCATTTTCTGTTTACTATTTCTTGAACATCAGTGATTTTTATCAGCTGGTATCAGATGACACATTTGTAACATTTACAAAGAGCCAGAAACCAGCAGCTTACCGCAACACAGTGGCATGTGAAAGACTCAAACTTACAGGAATGTCATGGCAGGTCACAGACACAGCTGCTGTCACCCGCTCATGCACGCTCGCGCACTCACTGACACACTTAACCAGGAGTACGGATGACAATCATTAGGAATTTAATCATTCCACTTCTGATTCCACTTATTGGGAGTTAGTTTATTCCTTCCTAATTCAGTAGGTCCTAGACATATTATAATATCTAGCAAACTTTTTGTTATATTATTAAAAAACAATTAACATACTAACTAATATATATACGTACACACACACACACACACACACACACACACACACACACACACACACACACACACACACACACACACACACACACACACACACACACACACACACTCTACTGTACAAAAATTTTGAGGTCACCAAGGCTGCATTTATTTGATCAGAAGAACAGTATTATTATAATAATATTTTTTTTATTGAATGTAACTGTTTTCTATTTGAATATATTGTAAAATGTAATTTATTCCTGTGATCAAAGCTGAATTTCCAGCATCATTACTCCAGTCTTGAGTGTCACATGATCCTTAAGCAGCAAATCATCATATCAGAATGATTTCTAAAGAAACATTTCTTATTATCAATGTGGAAACAGCTTCATATTTGACAGCATTTATTCGATTTATTACAGGATGATTATACAGTATTTATGTTGGTATTGTATCAGCACTAGTTTCAGCAAATGGTCTGTATGCAATGAAGAGCGAGATTTGCTTTATGAACCTTTCAAAAGTGCAAGGAAAACCCTGCTTTCCATGACATATGCCTTTAACTAAAAATAGGCCCATTTAATGATCTCAGATGTGGATCCCAAATGATTTTTAAATAACTCTGAAATGGGTTTTCCCCTTTCCCTAAGATTGACGTTACGCCTTTTTCCTCCTTATGTAGGAGCTGCTTTTATTTTGGGAAGACTAATGTTTGTGTCTTTAACATGGTGTTAGAAGAGTGCACATTTCTGTGCTTCCTGTAGTAGTTTATTTGAGGCCCAGTTTGGCAGAGCTTCAGAAGCAAAGCATTGTGGGTGAGGTCAGCAGGAAAAGAGCGCCAGCTCTCTACTGAACTCTTTAATTAGTGTGTGTGAGCCTGATTACAGTTATTATTATTATTATTATTTCCACAGCAGAAGGACCATCCATGCGTCAGCAGCACACAGTCAACAGGTTTTTTAGTGTCATAACAGGAATTGGAAAATGGAATCGCTGTGCTGCTCTTCTGTTTCATGCAGCGTCCTTGTGTGTTGAATGTCATGTGTTCTGATTGTCCGCTCATGCAGTATATCATACAGTGGCATTGCAGTGTGATTGCTGGACTCTGGAGTGTGAACCACACATGTGCTAATAGAAATACATTTATAGGAAATAATGTTTGAAATGCTGAAATGAACTTCATTTAATGTATTGTTACCACACATAAATAGCAGCTGATTACTCATTAGAGCTTTAAAATATTGTATGGTAATAACTACTATTTGTTTTTTAGAAGCCTCCTTTTGAAATTCTAATTCAATGTCTGAATTTTAAGGTAAGACACTACAGGAAAACTCAATGTTTTTTCATGCACTGGTCAATTGTGAGATATTTTGCTTCCATGGTGTGTCTTCTTACAGACTATTGGAAAGAAAAAATCGAAAATACACATTTAAAGGATTAGTCCACTTTCAAATAAAAAATTCCTGATAATTTACTCACCCCCATGTCATCCAAGATGTCCATGTCCTTCCTTCTTCAGTCGAAAAGAAATTAAGGCTTTTGATGAAAACATTCTAGGATTTTTCTCCTTATAGTGGACTTCAATGGCCTCCAAACGGTTAAAGGTCTAAATTACAGTTTCAGTGCAGCTTCAAAAGGCTTTAAACAATACCAGACGAGGAATAAGGGTCTTATCTAGCGAAACGGAAAACTAAAAAATTATTATATATACGTTTTAACCATAAACGCTCGTCTTGAACTAGCTCTCTTCTTCTTCTTCTTCTCTATTAGAATTCCGGCAGTGTAGACGCTGCTAAGTGTCTATGGTTAAAACGTATATAGTTTTTTTTTTTTTTATTTAGAAAATGACCGATCGTTTCACTAGATAAGACCCTTATTCCTCGTCTGGTGTTGTTTAAAGCCCTTTGAAGCTGCACTGAAACTGACATTTAGACCTTCAACCGTTTGGGGACAATTGAAGTCCACTATAAGAAGAATAATCCTAGAATGTTTTCATCAAAAACCTTAATTTCTTTTCGACTGAAGAAAGAAAGACATGGACATCTTGGATGACATGGGGGTGAGTAAATTATCAGGAAATTTTTATTTGAAAGTGGACCAATCCTTTAAGTGTTTATTTTATTACACTTTATCTATTTGTGTCTGTAGACTTCAATTAAAGGCCATTTTTTCTAAATGTGTTTTTCCTCTGACACTAAATCAGATATCTCCACTTCAGCAGTATTTGTTGCAATAATTTTAATTCTATCTATATTATAAAAGTTACAGTCCTACAGTCTTACTTCCTGCACAAAACTGCATAAGTTTGTAACAAATTTGTATAATGCCAGCCTATGGTATTCATTGGCTGCACTTGAACAGTGTTGTTGAATCTACTCTAAGACTATTTGACAAGCTACAAGCTACTCATAAGTTAAATTAGTTAAGATACAGTCAAACTACCCTTCTGAAAAAGAAGTTAGCTACACTAAAAGTTACTATCAAAAAGTAACTAGTTACATTGAAACTACTTTTTTTTTTTTTTTTTTTACAATAACATTGTATATTACAAATAACTGAATACTTGTTAATGAAGAACGTAAAAGATTTGGGGTTTTAAAACAACATAATTAAATACAATTGTGATTTCAAAGAGTAGCCTATTGTTTTGTCCAAAGATAACCTACACACAATGCTCAAATATATATCTCAAACTGTGTTGAAGTGCAAAAGTGCAAAATTGCAACAAATGTAAAATCATTGCAAGAACAACTTAAATTGGATATACAGGAGTAGTCAAAAATGCGCAATAAACTCACAGCACATGCAGTGATGGAGTTCGCAGCATTTACTGTGAACGGAGCCGCTTTGAGACGTGAATCATGAGCTGCTTCGCACTGAAACCCACCACAACAAACAAAAGCTACATACACATTTAAATAAATCATAGCCTTTGCTATGTGATGAGCGCACTAAGCTATATTATGATTTCATTTTCTGTTCGTTTGACAGATGCTTTGCCAAAGCAATGGCGCTAAACAGAATGTAGTGATCTTTAAGATTCAATACAAAATTGTGTTGGGACAGATTAGTCTATGTAATTAATGGCAAGCACTGATTCATCATTGTAATTAAAACATAAAACATGCAAAAAGTATAAACTCTACTAGCCGATTCATGTGAAATATCAAGCCACCCATCCTTTATGTAATCTTCAGACGATCTCTTCTCAATGAACCGTAAAGCTGCAATTGGTGTGATATAAGAATGGTAATGCACAATTTTAGTTTGTGATCTAGTAAGACACTGCTGCTTTAATACATTGCAGGTTCATCAAAACTAAAAACAGAATGTAGTAAACATTACTGTCTGAAAATTTTGTCCTAAACCTTACCCTACCCATAATTTCTCCCTGAAATCTGAGGGAAATAAAAGGTGAATATACATGAGATTTGACTGCACTCTCACTTGCAAAAAGTTTTTATTAACCAACGTTTCGGCACAAAGCCTTTATCAAGGTATGAGGCTTTGTGTCGAAATTTAGATTATATCTCTTTTGACCTGCACCTCGGACGGAGTGCGTTTGTTTATGTCTTTTTTTGATTAAATGATAGGTGAATAACACTGATGTAGAAGCATCTAACCCTGGTTGTAAGCCTGAAAATACTGACTTGGTGCTGGACGACAAACAGGCTCGGTGCAGGACGATGAAACGGGCATTGTGTGAAATCTTTTTTTTTTTTATATTTATGCGGGGACTAGAAATCCTGGCATTTACCTCAGCCTCTGGACTGTGGGCGGGGCTCCACTCCATTCCCTCGTACTCCACAAGGACACTCTCATGGACAGATGATGTTGCCAGCTCATGCACCTGGTCAGACATTCTGTTGGGCTTGGGCTCTGGTATGATATTCGATTCAGGCTTCGATAGTGGCTTTGGCTTTGTGACGTGCTCGGGCTCTGTGTCTACAGTGGGCTCTGGCATTTGTTCTGCAATGGGCCAGTTATGTGGCTGGCTGGGCTCTGGCCATGAAGGATCCTCCTCACTCTCACCGATGGTGAAGGGGATCCACATTGGAAAAATACCCAGTTGACGAATTCCCTGGAAGCTCACTCAAGGGCTGTCGCCGGGCATACGTGACTTTGTGCATTGAACCCTGCTCAAGAATGCACAGGGACTATCGTCGTAATAATGCACAAGATGAGCCAGATCTAAAAATTTCTCTGTGTGCTCCTCGAGGGAACAATCCCCCTGGGAGAGGAGGAGAATCCGAACTGCTGCTAGATCCATGTATCGCGGTCTGATATTCTGTACCACTTGGTTGAAGCAAAGGTGAAAAGGAAGCAGGATCTAGTCGCAGCAGAATATATTTAATGGTAAAATAAGCAAAACTAAACCAATCTTGGAAACCGCAAAAAGAACAACTGTGGACAGGTATTGTTTAATCAGTGAACTAATGAGTAACAACATAATAAATAATAAAAAAAATAAAATAATTAAATAAAAAAATTAAAAATAGCTGTTTCTGTCACAGTTATGCTTAGTTTTGGTTTAATTTTCATTTGTATTCAGTTCCTGTTGTCTTTCTTTTGTTCCCGCCACTCATTTGTCTCTTTGGTTACTCATTAATTACAGATCACACCTGTTTGTATTCAGTTTCATTATCTTGTTGTATTTATAAGCCCTTCAGTTCCTTGTCTGGTCTTGGACAACCAGTGACCGTTTCCCATTTAAATATAAAGTATTATAATTTTTTTTTTCCTGTGATTCAAATAAATTGCTGAATAAAATTTTCACTTCTTATAAACACATTTTAATGGTAGTGCAATCTGAGAGAAGAACAAGGTTTTGTGGAGTAGCATCAACTTGTGTTTGTCGAGCAGTGATTCATCAGAGGTGAAGATCTTGAACTCTATTCTGATAGATGGTTTCATTGTGTGTGTACTGAACCAATGCCAGAAGAACTGTTGTAAAAGTGAGATAAGCAGCTGTTTTTGTTTCCTTGTAGTTGGCAGGATTACATGAACTTTCACTCAGAACTTTATGTAGATATCCATAGTTGGCCATCTAAAGACAGTTTGATGATATCAGTAATGTAACTGACGTCATTTGTTGTTTCTTCTGTGTTCATCTTTATCAATGAGGTTTGGATTTGACATGTTCAGACTGAAAGACGACTAACACATTGTCATTTGACTGTGTGAGCACAGCCTCTAGTGGACTGTTTCCACCATAGCAGCAAACCATGAGGGGAACCTTTTTATATTTTCATTCTTGCAGATGACTGTGTGCGTCACTGTCCGAACTAATGAAGCCCCTGCTGATGTGGAACTTGCCCTTGACCTCGTCTCTGATTCTGTGTTTGTGTTTTGAGGTGCTGACGTGAGATGCGAAACAAAGGAAACCTGTGAGTGTTCCTCTTTCCTCCATTCCCAGTATTCCTCAACAGGAAGAAATGGTCTTTCGTGGCCTGGGTTTCCCCAACACATGCGTGTCTGTGAGGGCTGTCGCTATCATTAATGGGTTTTAAGTGGTTTGAAACCTCTTAGAAACCTACTGAGCTTAAATGTTCCACAACTTGATGTCACAAGGTGAAGAATATAGAGAATGTGCTACTTTTGCAACTTGATTGCAATGAAAATGTTTTTTTTTTTTTTGAATAATATGTTAAAAATTTGATTTGATGATAATATGACCCCTTTAAAAAAATGTCACAATGAAAGGAAGTAGTGACAAATCTCTTTTTCCATATTGTTATGTACTTCCAAATGTAATGGAATAATGTAGCGCAGGACTTTTTTGGTTCTATGCATCGATTGTTGATGTGGGTGTGGCACTCAAAAGTGTATGCAGGGTGGGGTTTAAGTGGAATAAATGATGGAGAAATCCTGCATACGTTACCAGAGAAAAATCGGACATTTCACTGGAAGATCCAGTTATGACGTTTGATTAAACAATTACAAAGGTCAATACATTTTAGAGGGGACCTATTATACCCTTTTTCAAAGTCTTGAGTTTGTTTTTGGGCTCTACTAGAATTGGTTTTCATGCTTTAATGTACATAAAACACTATTTTTCTCTTCCCAGTCTTTCAGTAATGCTCTGGGGTGCTTTTCCCAAAAGTATCGTTAGCCAACTAACATTGCAAGTTTCGTCATTACTAACATAGTTCAACGATTTAGTGTTTCCTGAAACCATAGTTCAAACGAACATTCACAATGTGGTTGGAACAATGGCTCTCGAGCTGTTGTTAGAATAGTTTCTTGTTTTATGACATGTGGACTTGATAAATTGTTATCTTGAGCAAAATAAGCAAGCTGACTTTAAGTACAATCTATATCTTTTATTTCGGATATACAAATGTCATTTACATACACTGAACAAAATTATAAACGCAACACTTTTGTTTTTGTCCCCATTTGTCATGAGCTGAACTCAAAGATCTAAGACTTTTTCTATGTACACAAAAGGTCTATTTCTCTCAAATATTGTTCACAAATCTGTCTAAATCTGTGTTAGTGAGCACTTCTCCTTTGCCGAGATAATCCATCCACCTCTCAGGTGTGGCATATCAAGATGCTGATTAGACAGCATGATTATTGCACAGGTGTGCCTTAGGCTGGCCACAATAAAAGGCCACTCTAAAATGTGCAACACATCTCAACACAATGGTCACAAAAATTTGTGACCACCATTTGCCTCACGCAGTGCAACACATCTCCTTCGCATAGAGTTGATCAGGTTGTTGATTGTGGCCTGTGGAATGTTGGTCCACTCCTCTTCAATGGCTGTGCAAAGTTGCTGGATATTGGGAGGAACTGGAACACGCTGTTGTATACGCCGATCCAGAGCATCCCAAACATGCTCAATTGGTGACATGTCCGGTGAGTATGGCTTATGGTAGAGAAATGAACATTCAATTCATGGGCAACAGCTCTGGTGGACATTCCTGCAGTCAGCATGCCAATTGCACGCTCCCTCAAAACTTGCGACATCTGTGGCATTGTGCTGTGTGATAAAACTGCACATTTTAGAGTGGAGAAAGTCTTAGATCTTTGAGTTCAGCTCATGAAAAATGGGGCCAAAAACAAAAGAGTTGCGTTTATAATTTTGTTCAGTGTATTTTAGCTTGTCAAGAGATTTTAAGCACCGTTTTTGAAGAGTGCACATGTGCGTACGTGCTCTAGTATATAAGAACGAGCCTATGATTGAATCTGGAAATAAAGCAAAATAACTGAGAAAAATGAGAATTAGTCCTCAGATGCCATGTCCATAATTTATAGCAAAAATCTAACATTAATTCGATCTCAAACTGATTCATTTAAATAAGTTATTACTCCACCACCTGCGTGACGTCATCCACCAACGTGGCTGAACGACAGGTTTGCGACAATACGGTTTCGGGAAACAGTTGTGACTAGTTGTTTTGTTCAATGATGCATCGTACTATGGTAGTGAAGCAGAGTTACATCATTGTATGGTAAACGCACCACTGTTTAGTGCCTTCTCTATTAAGCCCCTCCTACTGAAAAGCACAGTGTGCTCTGATTAGTCGGCTAAACCAATGTGTTGTGCTTCAAATGTGTTAGGAAATGTCCCGCCCCTTACTATAACCGTGAGTTTTAACGCACAACTCAACCAGGCCCTGCCCCTTTATTTTGCGTATGTCTTGGGCAGGAATTATTTAAATGAGGAATATTGTGACGTGTTCGTTCCCAGAATTAAACTCAAGACTACAATGGTGGCGTTTCAGGGAGTTCAGAAACAGTGACACTGATATAGAGAATAACTTCCGCTGGAGGGACTTTGTGCTTTGTAACTTTGCAGAGCTTTTTCATGCTCAAAAAGCAACATTACACACCAAAGAAAGATGAGCACGTAAACAAGCATAAGAGGTCCTCTTTAAGAAACCTATAGATGGATCAGTTGTTCACAGTAAGATAACACGCATTTAGAAAATATATTGGGTGAATTTACATTTCATCCTGATGTAAATTTTAAATGGAAAAATAAACAAAAATAGAGCATTAAAAGAGAAAACACATGGATATCCTATCAGGTGTTTGTGAGTGAGTTTGGAACAGTAACAATGGGCCAAAACAATGACAAGTGATTAGAGGAGATCCTGAGGCAAAAGGTCCCAGTGCCCAGTATATATACACAAACACACACACACACACACACACACACAGTAATTAAGTGTATGTGTATGGTCATTTCTCTACTGTTCATCCAGTGCCTTGTCTGCTCCAGATATGAGTGTGTTTGAATAGCACTACTTCTGTTCGTTCACAGTCCATAGATAGACATGGTCTCTCAATGGAGTCCAGAGCACAAACAACCAGATCAGCAGAGTGTTTAGATGCGTTTGTGGGATTGGGTGAACTCAGAGGTATGGAATGTTTTCAGGACATCCGTAGTGCTGCTTTTGGACGGCACTGACACAAAAGAGACTGATGGTACCTCTCTGTGATCATGTACATGGAGTCAAATAACCTCTACCGGTGTCTGTGGCTCCCCTCGTACATAGAGGATTCTTACTAGTGATTCGCGAACGAATCGTTCTTTTGAACTGGTTCTTTTTAGTGAACCGGTCGAACCAGTTCACCAAATCGGACTGAATCGTTTGAAACAGTTCACATCTCCAGTAAGCAAACACTAATCCACAAATTACTAAAGTTACTCACTTTTTGACGTGCTTGAAACTACCTCTCGAAATAAACCAACATCCCGGAGTTATTCAGTTACTCCAACAGTACACTGACTTTACCTGCTGTGAGAGAAGTGATGATGATGAGCACGAGCAGCAGAGCAGCTGATATACTGAGTGAACATGCGCGGCGTACCCAAACGTACCACACGGCCTGTCACCGTTCTCGTTCTCGAGTCAAGAATCGGTTGCAACGGTTTTCGGATCACCAGTTCACAACCGAGAACTGCTTCTTTCGGACGTGTCCGATTTGAGAACCGATGAGCTGATGATACTGCGCATGCGTGTACTTTTTCAAGAGAACGAAAATCACGTTAGTCAAGTTTTGTTGAACATCGGAAAGTGTGATAATATAAAACATACTGGAAATATGTTTATGACTTAATTCAAAATACAAAAAGTGTATACACCATAACACATTAATAGCATACATAATACTGTACATAAGAAACTACATGCCAA
This sequence comes from Hypophthalmichthys nobilis, assembly GCA_037950665.1. Taxonomy (NCBI): domain Eukaryota; kingdom Metazoa; phylum Chordata; class Actinopteri; order Cypriniformes; family Xenocyprididae; genus Hypophthalmichthys; species Hypophthalmichthys nobilis. The sequence goes on along the minus strand of CM075481.1, from coordinate 30,528,185 downwards.
CATGAACATAAATATTTTGTACACAGATCAAACTAATGTTCAGAAATAGTTCTACAAATTTATTTTTCTATATTAATGTTATTTAAAAAGCATTATAGTAAAAGTTGCGCAGTTGTGCTTTCAAGTTAATTTTTTTTTAAAGATTGGAAACAATTAATTGTTTGTAAAACTATCAAACTAAACATTTATTTGTTTCATAAATAATCCATGGACAGCTTATTTAATTTCTAAACAAGGTGATATAAAGATAAAAATGACATAATCAAACTACAGCGAGAGCAAACAAGTGACTCCTCTTGCGGTTCTTGAATCTCAATTCAGTGTGCGATCTGAAGCTACCGAACAGTAATGACTGTCACAGCACCGGTTAACTAGGACAACTGATGCTATGAGAGGACTCGAATGACGGGCCAATCTGGCGAAACGTAAGTTTATTTAATTACAAATAAATCGTAATGTAAGAGGATCATGGTTTCTGCGCTGATGAAGACTAATTTATTAACTTTATAACAGTAAAACTTTGTTTGCACATCACTGCCTGTATATGTGTTTGGATGCTTTAGATGCAAAACTAAATTGTAAGAAACAATCAGATTATAATGATTATAATCAGTTTCAGATTATAATGATGTTTCAGTTGACTGATGTTATGATTACTGACTTTATATATTTGAATGTGTTAAGTGTTTTTTCATCCCGGCACGCGATAGACGAGCGTAAAAGAACCGGTGAACCGTTTTTTTTCAACCGGTTTATTGAAACGAACTGTCCAAAAGAACCGAACTTCCCATCATTAATTCTTACATTCGTTCATTGCACATTATTAATGAAACCCAAACAGAATGAATTTCTAAGTAAATCACTTTCAAAACCATTTATACATCAATTATTGCATTCAAATCTGCACGGATGGATTCACTTATTTACACGTTTGTGTGTATGGTCACTGGTCTTTACTGGTTGACATTTTTGTTTTGTGCACAAAAAGTATTCTCATCGCTTCATAAAATTAAGGTTGAACCACTGTAGTCACGTCGACTATTTTAACAATGTCTTTACTACCTTTCTGGGACCAGAAAGTAGTAGTTAAATTGTTGTCTATGGATGAGTCGGAGAACTCTCAGATTTCATGAGGGTGAGTAATTAATGACAGAATTTTCTTTTTTGGGTGAACTAACCCTTTAATGAGATTATGAAATTGCAAACCAGAATGTGACAGTTACAATATATTTATTTTGTTTAATATTTTTATTTAATAATAATCACAAGAAACACGTTATGTTTTATTGTTGTATGGCTATATTATAGGAATGTTGTCTATGAAAACTTGGAATGAGATTTATTTATTAATTTTTTTGGGAAATTCTGTTCACCTTACGGTGGCAACAGAGGTTTGAGGTAGTTCTTGTGAAGAGTATACACTTTTGTGAACACCTAAATCTTTCACGTTTTTCCCAAATTCAGCCCTAAAGGAATGGTAAACAAAATTGGCCCAGTTATTCTTGAATGATAGCCATTCAAATCATCTAGTGAAAATTTCTGTATTTTTACATATCACACAAAAAATTGTATTGCAATATTAGTTTTTACCAGTTTCATGCAGCCATATAGGAAAGACAATGATGATGACGGTGATGATGGTGATGTCGAAGTTCACTCAAATTAACAATCTCTTTAAGCTACAAAAAGCACACAGCTATAAGGTTCTGTTATGCTTTCAGTCTGTGGATAGTGCAGAGCAATTTTCTTTCGAAAAAAGAATATTATTAAAGGTGCAATATGTAAGATTTCTGTCCACTAGAGGTCGCTAGAGGCCTATTAAAAACAAAGGCTTTGCTTGATGACGGCAAGTTTGAGTGCAGAATCTTGGGACATGTGGTCTTCACATCACAGCCGGTGGAAACAATCGGGATAGGACTCAGGAAGAAATCATGTTCACGGATGAGATTATTAACGTTACTGTAGTGAAGCAGAGCAGGACCGAGTGTTGTGGGAGCTGAACGAGGCCGCTGGAGCGATTGCACAACACACGCCTCACGAGCAGCGGAACTTTTATTATGCCACAGTCGCCGGTGCCGCTTCCGCTTTTCCGGTCATGAGTATGAGGTAACACAGCTCTGTTTATCATATTAGATACATTTGAGAGTGTTGAAAATGATGTTATAACGTTACTCTGTGCGTTCGCTCGACGGCTGCTGTGAGACACTTGTTTGAGACACACTGCAGTAAGATAGATCGATTTTAGAATATCATATTAAATGCTGGATGGCTTGTGTTGATAAATGGCATGCAATTAATTTTAAATATTGTATGATGGAGAAAATGCTGTATTACTGTTACTAAAAATAAAGCTGCATCTGATTATGCTATGTTAGCTACTTGACAAAATAGTGTTTTTCTCTGAGGCATGGTAAAGCATGGTACTCGCAAAACGTCAAGAAAATTAGAAACAATAAGACTAAATGTGTTGAGCTATATAACAATAATTAGTTTTTTGTCTATAACCGTAACCAAACAGTTGTTCCCTTGCCTATTAAAACATGTAAATATTAAAGCGTCTTTGGTGTTTCCATGGTTTTTACAAAATAAAACCGGAAACCGAGGGTAACGTGGTGATGACGCAATTGACAGGCGACTCTTCACACGTCCCGGAGCCTTGGTTAAAATTGCAATTTTCTCACGATTTACAAATAGTTGGAAACATTTGGGATATTGTAAGTACTCAAGTGAACAAAATACATAACACTGGCCTAGTGGTTTATGGATATTTTACTGCAAAAATATTACATATTGCACCTTTAAGTAATTAGTAACATTACCAATAAGTCTAGATTTGTAGTTTGTTGTAGATTCTGCAGAGATCTTCAAGTATGCAGCGTGCACTACTGATGTACTTTTAGCAGGTATCAGATTGATGCTCAGAGCCTTTTTTTCACCGGTATGTGAAAGTGAAATCCTGCATAATTGTCCTGAGTTAGAGGTGGAGCAGCATTGAATGGTCTGGGAGCGGTTCTATTGTTTGCAGTGGTTGTGTTTCCTGTAAAGGCCTGTCAGTTGGGCTGCCGTCTCTTTAGGGTCATGTTTACTTCTGACTAGTGTTCATGTTGTACCATAGATCAGATTTCCTCATGCTTACAGCTTCAGAACGATCATTGAGAGTCTGTGCTGCTGCTGTGTTCATGTATGTGGCGTCTCAGCCAAGCGGCGTAGTAGACGATTGGGATCTAGAAGCATTTTCTTTCTTTAAAATGTTGCAGATGGTGTTTTCCTAAATAACCAGAATTCAGTTTTCTGTTGGGATTGTAATGTTGGATGTTGGATGTTTCCTGCTGTATAATTAGGGATTCTGGGATATGTAGTTTCAGAAGGACTGTAAGGATCTTTCGAAAGCATTGGGCCGCTTGCAAATTTTGGGTGCATGAAACAAATAAATTAACATGGTTAAAGTAAAATGAAGGCTATCCTCCTGAGACCCAGAAAAAAAAAAGATTTTTTGAATTTAGTATTTTTTCATGTCATTATATTGTTTAGAGCATAAGAAACAAATTTTTTACATTTTTGAAAAATTAAATTTTATTCATGTGTTATGCTATGTCCTCTGTAGTGGACACCAGGACTAAGTTGTTTAAAAAAATAAAATGACGTGACATGTATAGGCAAAAACAATGGGATTTTTTTTTTTTTTTTTTTTTTTTAATCACCAATCAATTTTTAGGCTTCAGGATTGACCAAACTTTGTATAAAGATGATTCTCAACTATGTTATGAAAGATATAATGGAATTAATTGATATACCATTTTACTTAGGCCATAAATCGGTTTTCCAATTCAATACAGTGTATCTATACACTGTATCTAATTTGCATATTAATGTGTTCTTGGAGCAGCATGCAATGAAAAAAGAAGTGTAATAATGGGAGCAATAATTGGCAACATTTTCATAATAATATCTAATAATTAATAGGAATATTGATATATAATTTTATTCCCTATTCACTTGTATCTCCTAAAATGCCTGATAATGATTTAAGTCCTGGTGTCCTCTACAGAGGTCATGTATGAAATCAGTGTCCTGTTTCGTAACAGAAAGTCATATTTTGATTTGAAACCCCATAACATTTTCCTGAGATGTTGATTTATAACAAACAATTTGAAAATGAATCCGATTTAAATGAAAATTACAAAATATCATATTTCCATAAGAGTGCTACTTTTCATTTTCAGTCATATTTAAAGACCAAGAAGTCGTTGTTGTCATGGCAAAACCTCTAAAAATTTGGTATCTCTGCAAAGCCCTGAATGTGCTCTTTACAGGACATGTATGATGTCTCAGAAAGTCACAAAAATATAATGTCCACTACAGAGGACAGAAGTCTATTCCTGGGTCCCATAAGGATATAGCAGTAGACTATGTAAACCAAAATATAACCAAAATTGTATATAGGTATATATGAAGATAGAAAGGTCCTGAGTTTTTTTCCTAAACAGTATGTGGTTTTCTTATGTGCTTGTGGATTTTACATGTTTACTGGATGCTCTATCTGATCTAGCTCGTGTGTGTGTGTTATGGGGGACAAAATATCTCCACAGAGATGGTAATATCTGAAATCCTTGTCCTTGTGGGGACAATTTAGTCCCCTTGAGGGGAACAGCTTATAGTTGATATAATTTACTGTTTGTACAGTATAAAAATCATTATGTCTATGGAATATACCCATAAAGCACGGAAAACCAATGTGTGTGAGGACTTGTGAGGGCCAACTGACTAGCGAGGACATTTTACTGGCCCTCACTAGTTAAAAAGGCTTATAAATTGGCCAAAACATGTTTTTATTTAAATCTAGTGTTTTGCACATGTTTCTGTGATGGCAGGTTTAGGGGAGGGGTTGGGTTAGGCCATAGAACATATCATTAACCTGATAGAAAATCATTGGAAGTCTATGTAATGTCCTCACTGATATAGTGAAACAAACGTGTGTGTGGGTGTGTATGTTAATTTGCTGGGTCTAAATGTGATTTACTCTGAACACAGGAAGCTCAGTCCTGGCCAGACTTCTTGTCTGTAAGTTTTGGCACATTCTCAGATCATTAATCCTGGACAGGAGAGAGAAAGTTAACTTTTTTTCTCTTTTCTGTGTAGAGAAATTGACATCATCATGAAGTACACTTCATCAATACATGATATATTTTATTCAAACAGAGGGAAAACAAATGTTTGAAAATGACTGTCATGTGACAGTGTTGTGGTTTCAATACATTTAAACTGATATATGGGTGGTTCAAATGAAATAACTCAAATTTGATACACAGTAAATACCTTTTGTTATTGGCCAGTGACTGTTTTATTGAGTTTGAAGTGAACCATCCTGAGAATGTGCTTGTCTTTGTGGGATGTTTATTTTTGCAATGTCCAAGAGAGCAATCTTCAGAGATGAGCTCTGCTTCTCTCTATAGGAGTTAAACGGTTAAAAAACTTTTGATCTCTAGGCCTAAGAAATGAATATAGTGAGTATATTTGAGAATCAGTTAATAGAACTTAATGACTGCATGAGGAGAGCACAAATCATTACTATTAATTATTTTAGAAATGTTTTTTTTTTAATACTAAAGTGTTTTATGATGTTTTATTTTAATAAATTAGTCAAACTTTATAATATTTATTAAATTGCAAGAGTTATAAAGATAATATATCTTTTAAAATCATCTACACTACCATAAAGTTTGGCGTCTGTAAGATTTTAAATATTTTTGAAAGAAGTCTCTTTGCACCAAGGCTGCATTTATTTGATTGAAAATTTTTTAAAAATGTGAAATATTATTACAATTTAAAATAATGGTTTTCTATTGTGATATATTTTAAAATGTAATTTATTCCTGTGATCAAAGCTGAATTTTCAGCATCATTACTCCAGTCTTCAGTGTCACATGATCCTTCAGAAATCATTCTAATGTGCTGATTTGCTGCTCAAGAATTATCAATGTGGAAAACATTCTTCCTTTTTTTTTTTTTTGTGTGGAAACCATGTCCTTAGAGCTTGTTGTTCATTGCTTTGATCACTAATATATGCATGCAGCAGTGCAGGGATTGGCCGGGCCTTCATGAATATGAATGCTGGCTCAGGCAGGATGCTCACAGTTCAGGGCTGAGTTTGGTCAAAGGGATGGGCGGCACACGGACAGATTCCAGCGCAGGGAGAGAGTGTGGGCGTGTGTGTATGTGAGGAAGAGGAGGAATAAGACCAAAGGCCGACTGCATGACCTCAAGCCAAAAGACTAAAGAAAAGACAGAGAGAGAACTGCGTTATCTGGCAGCAGGTGCTTGAGGACAGACCTGAGAGACCGAGAGAGACAGGGACCAGGGACACCTGAAGAAATTCACCATCCAATCATGACTTCCAGATCCATTCAGCGTGAGATTGCGACTTTGAAAGGTACAACCACTCCGGTCTGATCAATCTTTGCTCTGTTCTTTTCTGAGTCTGAAACTCTTCAGTCTGAAGTGTTTGAGATTCTTTTTCTAGGAGAATAGTGAAAGTTGATTGGGAGGTCAAGTGAAGGATTAATTCATAAGTAGACTTAATTTGTTGTCGGGTATTGTGTTGAATGTTTCGGTGTTAATGCTGTAAAAGATAAGCAAGAGAAATGTTGTCATTGTTTTGGCTGGGCAGGGAGGGGCGTCCGGCTGAGACATTGTTTTCAGAGTGACCGGAAGTTCAGACAGACTGTCCTTCTCAATATGTGTGTTTGTGTGGCTTAACTATACTTTGTGGACAAAACTGTCCCCAGAGATCAACTAATTATGACAACTATGGAGCCCCTAAGGGGTCATGGTGATGGTAAAAAATGGGAGGAAAAAATTATTTAAATGCTTTTGTGTTGTCCTGCAAAACGTCTAGGGTTATGTATGTAACCCCGGTGCCCTGAGAGGTTGCTGATGCTGTGGGGACGTGCTCTCGCGGATGCCATTCAATGCCATTCGCCCCAGCATATAAGAAGGGTGCCTGAAAACACGTCATCAGATTTGTGTTGTTTAAATTACAGGTCTGCATTCCCGCGAGAACCTCTGACCCAGTCAGATTTCTTGCGTCGCAGGATTAAATCTTCAAATGAAAGACGGTAGAGGTCGGTACTGACCAATACCTGCTTGTAGTTCTCCAATGATCAACCTAAGCACTAAGCTCAGAGGCCTCGTCCCTGAGCCATTAAAGTGTCAGTGGGCGAGCTGTACCCTTGCAACACATTGCTCCCAAAACAGTGTTAGGAAGGTCCTGAAGCTTCTATGCTCAAAAAAGGAATATAAACTATGATAGACCCCTTAGAGCAGAGCTACCAGTAAAGAAACAAAGCCTCAGCTAAACCCATGACCCACATCTAACAATATGGTCAATGAGAAGGAGCATAACCTCACTTAACGTCCAAACTTGAAGGAGGTGACAGTTATCCAAAATATCTCTCCAGCTCTACTTCTGAAATATTTTATCAGGGAGCCAAAGGCTATAGTTAAGCAACTCGCCTTACATTTCAGGGTAAGGAGTGGGCCCGACCTCAGTTTAGACCGCCACCATTTTCCTAAATAATATCCACAAGTGCCAGGTTCATCCTGATGCTATAGCCATCACCTACTTTTATTTGCTCTTCTCCCCAGGAACTCATTCCTGGAAAGGGCACAGACTATTTAGGAGGAGCTGAAAGGGATAAAAAAGGGGGCAAGAGCTTGGGGCTCAGCTTTTTGTGCTGCCTTAAAATTAAGTTTAGTCAACTTGAAATGTGAAGTTGTACTAAGTGACAACTTAGATATATTTGAGTTGACTAAACTTAAAATTTTAAGGCAGCATGAACACTTACTTTTTTAAGTTGAAACAACAGTGTACTTCGCTCCCAGTTCCTCAGAAGGGAGAGCTAGTTAAAATATGAAGCGGCACAACTGTTTTCAACATTAATAATAATAATAATAATAATAACTGTTTCTTGAGTGGCAAATCAGCATATTAGAATGATTTCTGAAGGATCATGTGACACTGAAGACTGAAGTAATGATGCTGAAAATTCAGCTTTGATCACAGGAATAAATCTCATTTTAAAATATATTTGCATAGAAAACAGTTCTTTTAAATTGTAATAATATTTCACAATATTACTGTTTTGACTGTATTTTTTGATGAAATAAGTGAGCAGAAGAGACTTCTTTTAAAAAAAAAAAAAAAAATTATGTTTATGTCTTTGTAATGTTGTTCAGACTTTTGACAGGTGCTGTAATAGTTTGTTTCACATTGTCAATGTCCTATCTGAACTCATACATGCTCTGGGTTTGCAGGTTGGATTTATATCATCACAAATCCTGGCATTCACCTCCCTTTGGAGTGTGTGAGGATTTGTACGATATTTGCCTCATCCTACAAGCTTATGTGAAAAAGATTTATCACTCGTTTGGTTTATTCTTGTCCTTTCATCTCATGTTAGAGCGTCTCAGAGAACAGCCAGAATCAGGCTGCGTGAAACCATCACGTCACAGTGAAACTTTCAGTTTTCTCTCAGCAGACATTCATTATAAACCGTCTGTGAATACTCGACCCTCACTGTGAATGTCTTCTTGCATATTAAGTCACGTCATAGTGCTAAGTTTAACCATGACAGCACATTCCACATGCTCAGAAGTCAACTCTGTGCCTTTTCCCACTGCCTATGGATATTGATTTCAGCTTGAGCATTTGGACCTCTTGATAGGGATCTACAGCAACCTGGAACCATAGGGAGCAGTGGGCTACTTAGTGAAGCCAAAATTAAATATGCAAAATAGGGGAAGTTTAGGTCGGCCCTCTCAGATGCGTTCACCAATCCTGTGTGAAGGCATCTTACAAAATGTAGGTAGAAAGTCTCAAGTTTCACTCATATTTATGCTACTGTTCAAAAGTTTGGGGTCTGTAAGAATTTTTTTTTTTTTTAAGAAATTAATACTTTTATTCAGCAAGGAAGCGATAAATTGTGACATTACACATGTGACATTTATAAGGTTGAAAACATTTTCTATTTCAAATAAATGCTGTTCTATTGAACTTTATCCAAGAATCCTGAAATAAAAATATATATATATATGAAGCAGCACAACTATTTTCAACATTGATAATAATCAGAAATATTTTTTGAGCAGCAAATCAGAATATTAGAATGACACTGAAGACTGGAGTAATGATTCTGAAAATTCAGCTTTGATCACAGGAATAAATTACATTTTAAAATATGAATTGTTGATCAAATAAATGCAGCCTTGTTAAGCATAAGAAACTTTTTGCAAAAAACATATAGATGGCATATAGCATAGAGGAAGTTGCAGTGATTACAGAAGAAAAATGTATGGGTCTCTATGGATATTGAGCCGAAGATATTTATAGATCAACTCTTTGGTTTTGTTTCTGAACCCTCAGTAAAATATCTACAGTGATGTCTATAGAGTTTCACAGGGCGTTGCTTGTTCTCACACCTCACACGCACAGTCACATCTCTCGTCATTGGCACTGACGCACACAGACAGACATAGCAGGGGCTCTTAGACCGGGAGGGAATCCCAAGGCTTTCCTGTAAATATATATGCGCTGGGAAGTCCACATTCTTTCACGTCCTGTTCAGCTCTCCCCTGAGCTACACATTTCATTGGCTGTGCTCAGCCCTGTTTTCCGCAGCTGTCAGGATCACTGATGAGGGCCACAAGGATGATTGCATGGATTCATGTGTTGCTCCAAATTGCTAATGGCAATGCATCATTTTTTCAAAACTTCCATTTTGTCAGACACACTCTATAGAGGCTGATTGAACTTTTAAATGTAAAAAAAGATAGTGTTATATAATTTAAATAAAGCAAATTTTTGGCCATTTAGTACAAGCAACTTAACTGTGAATGCTCAGTTTGAAGTGTTTTTCATTATATTTTATTATAAAAGTTATTATATATTATTATTATTATTAAGATTAGTTTTTCATTTCAGCTAGTGTATTCAACTTGTTTGGATACAGTATATAAAAGTGGTTCTATATAACCCTTTCATTTTGCTCAACAAACCAATGCACAAGTTAGACAATCAAAGACAGTTATATTAATGTTAATGTCAATGCTCAGCTTAACTTGAAAATCCAAGCTTTTTGGATCCACAAGTAAAAACATTATTTTTGAGTTAAACAAACTTGATATATTATGTTTGATGAAAGCATGAGACCAATTTTAATTTGATACAATAATTTTATTATTCATAAGTTGAGCCCTGATGCTGGTTTCCTCGAGTTTTTCAGTTTTCCCAACTTCCCAATTCCCTTTTTTTTTTTTTTTTTTTTTTTACAGTATATATAGTAGGTGCAGCTTCCGTACTACTATCCATTTGAAATAAATGAATTGTCGAAGTGAAAAGGCAGCTTTAGTCTCAAAGCCTCCACTAGTGACACTCCTGAGATGTGCTGTCAAAGACAGTCTATAAGATGGTTGTTTTTTTTTTTTTTTTTGGATATGCTTTTTAAAGGAGACCTATTATGCCCTTTTTAAAAGTCTTGATTTTGTTTTTGCCGTCTACTAGAATAGCTTTTCATGCTTGAATGTTCAAAATACATTATTTTTCACATATTTCATATTGTTGCAGCTCTTCCCAGTCTGTTGCTGTGTTCAAAATCGCCCCTATACACTCATTCACTATTCCCTACGTTACTCCAAAAATATAGTCCACTTGAAGGAGTGTGTGAAAATAAGTGGGTGAATACGGACACTGAGTGCCGCTTTTGCATAGTTTGTGCTTCCGTTTAATAATCATTTGAAACTTGGCAAACAAAGTTTCACTGTGGTTTCGGACAACACTACAAATGGCTGTTCCCTCAAATAGTGTACTGTTTAAGGGTATAGGGGGCGATTTCAGACATAGCCTGTCATTAACGCTCTGTTTAGTTCCTGTCTCTATGAAGCCCCTCCTTCTCGAAAAGCGCAATGTGCTCTGATTGGTCGGCTGGATCAGTGTGTTGTGATTGGTCAAGTGCTTTGAGCGTGTTTGGGAAATGTATAAACTTACCATAACCACGAGTTTCAACACACTACTAACTAAGTCAACCAGGCCCCGCCCCCTTTATTCTGCGTATTGGGTGGGAATTATTTAAATGAGGAATATTGTGACGTGTTCGTTCCTGGAATTAAACTCAAGACTACAATGAGACTTCAGTGAGTTCAGAAACGGTGACACTGATATAGAGAAGAACTCTAGCTGGAGGGACTGAAGATCTTTTTCATGCTCAAACAGCAACATTACTGTGCCGTCGTGCTCACCAAACCCTGACTCCTTTGTTGATTAGTCTCTCTGGTGGTCTTGGAACTGAAGCACAAAATCTCTTTCCTTGGTAAACAAGTAATGAGGTAGTGCAGGCTCTCTTGGACAGGCGCTGTACCTGTGGTTAGTATTCAGCGCGTATGAGTTGGCAAGCTGTACTTGGCACCAAAGTTTGTGCCAGTAGTTGTGCCAGCTTCAAATGGCACACAAACTGACATTAGTCTCATATGTCTTTATTTGTTCTCTTGTCCAGTGGCCTAGTTGAGTCTGAGTTTCTTCATTTGCTGTTACTCTGGTGCAGATCCTTGCACCAGATTGAGATGAATTTTAGATCTTTAAGATTAACTGATTTAATTTTCTACTCAGCCCAGAGAACGAATGCTGTTCTAACCAGGTGTGATGGAATAAAACAACAACTGATAATGGTGATAACTCTTGCATGCAATTTTATATTTTTTATTGTCTTAACCAGCCACAAACACAACAAAAAATGAACGACAGGATGTTTTGTTAGTTGATCAGGTTTTTTCTTGCATCACACTGGACAGCTCCGATCACTTTTTTTTTTTTTTCTTTTTTTAAATTTTGATTTTGAGTTAGTGATGATGCAGTTTAATCTGTCAGTAAGTAATAAAGAGCCAGAAACTTTTTTTTAAGTGGTTTTCGCCCTCTTCTGCTCAAACACAGCACATTCCCAGCAGCAGCAGCAGTGGTAGAGAACAGTTTAAAGCACATTTAAAGCTCATTTTCATACACATGCATGTGTGTGTGCGCGTTTGCTTCATACGTGTGTATGAGCATGTGCTTGTGTGTGTTTAGTCTGTTGACTCTGAGCTCAAAGAGGTTCATAACAAAGGCAGGAAGACAGCATGGAGTCCATGTGAAGATTTACAGATGTGTTTACTTGTGTGGAATCTGTTCTTTCGAGATGAAAGGCCGACTGTTGTGTTAGCAGTGTCACAGGCAGTTGGACTCTTGGGGTTCTGTTATAGTGGATCTTGTTACAGGTGTAGTATACTGTACATTACTGTTCAAAAGTTTGGGGTCTGTAAGATTTATTTATTCATTTTTTTGAGAAGAATTAATAATTTTATTTATCAAGGATGCATTAAGTTGATCAAAACTGAAAGTAAAGACATTTATAGTGTTATAAAGGATATCTATTTCAAATAAGTGTTGTTGTTTTGAACTTTCTATTCATCAAAGAATCCTGAAAATAAAAATGTGTCACAGTTTCTACAAAAATATGAAGCAGCACAACTGTTTTCACCATTGATAATAATAGTAATTGTTTCTTGAGCAGCAAATCATCATATTAGAATGATTTCTGAAGGATCATGTGACACTGAAGACTGGAGTAATGATGCTGAAAATTCAGCTTTGATCACAGGAATAAATTACAGTTTACAAATAATTCACATAGAAAACAGCTATTTTAAATTGTAATAATATTTCACAATATTACTGTTTTTACAGTATTTTTCATCAAATAAATGCACCCTTGGTGAGCAGAAGAGACTTTCAAAAACATTAAAAATTGTACTGACCGCAAACTTTTGAAAGGTAGCTTATAATATACAGCTGTCAGACATTTTTACAGTGACTAGTCACTACAGTGTTCATCCATTTGTTGAAATTCTATACAAACTCTTCAGGCTCAGTTGTTTGTAATCCTAAATTCCTCAAGTTTGAAAGTGTTTTATTGGCACGGAAATTTTCACTCATGTTTAAAGGAATTGTTCACCTGAAATGAAAATTCTGTCATCATTCACTTGCATTTTTTTTTTTTTTTTTTTTTTTTTCATTTGCATTTATAAAGAGCTGTACAGAAATGAAGCAGAATTTTTGTTGGTTTGGAACAACACTAAGAAATCACTGAATTTTTATTTTTAATTTAGCTATTCCTTTAAAGTGCTTTCTTGCCACCTTTACATTTTGGCTTTGTTGTCAAAGTTCACTTATACATTTAGGCTTATTATGAGGCTCCAAACCTTCTAAATATGTGTTGTATGGAAACCTACAGTTGAATATGTCAGTCTTGAATATATTATATTGTTAATGTGAAATCTGTAAATCACACTAAAATATACAGACACAAAAACATTTCTTAGACGTGATCAGCAATGCTCTACAGAGTCATTCATTTTTTACTGAGTTTGTAATCCGTAGTAAACTGCTTATTCACAAGTAACGTAAGGCTTAGATTATAGCTCTACATTCGGGGAAAGTAACAATTAAAGCTGCATTAACAAGTACTTTGTGAAAAGAGTCACTGTTTTTGAAGGGAAACAGTAGTACTTTAACTAGTGAGCATGCTTCAGCAGTTTTAGGGACTGTTTTTACCTCTTTCTCATTGTTTCTGGATGTTCATTGGATGGGACAGGAATTTCTAGCCCATTAAAGTGTCTGGCGCTGCTCCAGTGGTGCAGGCTGGGAATTAATGAAGCAGAGAGACACCTTAAACTATGAGCCCTCTTATTTGTTTTTCTCATTTTGATTTATGAATCTGCCAACAGCTAATTATCAGAGGTTCTCACTCTGACTGCAGGGATTCAAATTTTCTGTCGCTATGAAGGATTTCCGTCAACTGGATTGCAGAGAGGCGTGTATGAGATCAGTGCAGATCAGGGTTGGAAATTATCGGGCTTGGGGTAGAAATGCCAACAAAATGCCCCCTAAAATCAAGATACAGGGGCAAAAAATACCCTGTGCACAATTAAGCTAAATCGATTCCTAATTAAAGTCGTAAATAAAGTGAAATGTGAAAGTGAATAAAAAGTATTGATTGCTCACATTGCATCAAAGATTTTTGCAGCATTGAGACTTACAACCACACGTTTCTATTGAGTGTATGAATGCAATGGCCAATCAGAGGCATTTGAAAAGCATTCTAGAAAGTTTTGCACAAGATGGTTGATTATTTGTATGACTAAAAAGTGCCAAACACTGCAAAAAGTATGTTTTATATTGAAAACAGCCCTGAAATTATGCAAGCTGGCTGTTGTAAAACATTGTATTCCCGTAAAACACTTTTGGTCTTAAATTGACAATTAAAGGAATATGCCGTAGCCTGAAAAAAGTTTTCAGCCATAAGAACTGTTTTGTGACTGTGTTCTGTTATGTATTAGTTCAGATTTCTGAGGCCACACTGTAAAGGAGAGAGTTGCTGATACAGATCTGTCTGGATTCTCAGCAACAGACAGGCAAGATTAATCACCAGCATATCTATTTTTAAACTAGTTCCCCTTCCATGGCGTGTTTGACATTATTGATGATGTGAGGGTGAAATATACATTTTAATATTTTACCTTAATCATGCCATTGCTTTGTTTAAAAGAAAGGAAAGAAAAGTGTTGATAACATTTCATGTTTAGATGTTTTTTATGGTAGCCACTCAGTAATCATTTGGCAAATTGATAATTTAAATAAACAGTTAATTAGGAAATGGATGACTAAATATATAAAAAATGATCAATTAATTAAAAAAAAACATTCAAAGGTTTAGGGTCGGTAAGATTTTTTTTTTTATGTTTTTGAAAGAAGTCTCTTCTACTCATCAAGGCTGCATTATTTGATCAAAAATTCTGTAATATTTTGACATTTTTAACTGTTTTCTATGTGAATATATTTTAAAATGTAATTTATTTTTGTGATCAAAGCTGAATTTTCAGCATCATTACTCCAGTCTTCAGTGTCACATGATCCTTCGGAAATCATTCCAATATGCTGATTTGCTGCTCAAGAAACATTTCTGATTATTATAAATGTTGGAAACAGTTGTGATGCTTCAAATGTTATATTTCAGGATTCTTTGAATACAAAGTTCAAAATCCTTACAGTATTGATTTCCTTAAAAATTCTTTTGAACGTTTGTGTAAACAAATCTTCAGTTTAGCTAAATCAGTTATTTTTAAAGCAATATTTGTTAGGGTTCGAATAGAAGAGATTCAATTTGCAGGGTAATACACAGTTTATTAGGGAAACCGATCAAGGAGTGACAAAATAGCAGCAAGGGCTAGACTGGATAAAGTCCAAAATCAATGACGGCCTCAGGTAGCAAGACAAAGTCCATGGAACAGAAATGCCCAGCCAAGAGCAGTCTGCAGCTCAGGAGGTCAAGGATGATGGCGGACGAGACAGGGTGAGCAATGGGCAGTGATGGCAGGTGAAGCAGGGAGAAGAGGAAGGGAGATGGCAGCGGGGAAGCCGGAGGTAGCGGGAAGATAAGAACAATCTGAAGGCAAAAACCACAAGAGAAAAATAAAATAAAACAAAAAATAAGTAACCAGTAGGGATGCACTGATACCATTTTTATTTTAAGGACCGAGTACGAGTACCGATACTTTTTTTTTTTTTTTTTTTTTTTGGTGATGTTGCAGTTTTCCAAGCACAACACAGTGAGACTAATAAATGTATGACAGCTTCATTATTACTCTAATTATTATTATTATAAATTATTATTACTCTAATAATTTTTATGTGCTTGTCACAAACTTAAAGAACAAAAATGTCCAATAACCTTCAAAGGGCATAATTACCAATATATATAATTGTTGTTATATAAAAAGAAATTTACAAACAATACATCAAATACTATAGTGATACAAATTAAATAAACTTGTTTTTCAGATACAGTAGGTTTATTTACCATGTACAGGGGCGGCGCTAGGGGTGGGCTAAGGGGGCTGGAGCCCCGAATGTTTTTTCAAAAGCCCCGAATCTTTCGGGTTTGAGGTTTCTTAACAGTGCTATCAAAATATAATTTTTCTAAACATATCTCTCTATTAAAATATGTTAAACAGTTCATTACCGCTTTTCTACAGTATCCTTTCTCTCTCTTCTCTCCGACAGCGAGTTCACGCACACCGCAGTTGTACAGAGCCACGCCTCCTGTCACTCACTCAGAGCAGCGGCAGGCCTCGAGACTCTCTTTCGGTCCGGTTGAAGGGTTTTTGTTATGATATTTCAGCTGATATGACAACTTTAGCACATTTGTCAGCTAAACATTCATTCAGTGTTTCCCATTAATGACCCTGAGCCGCCGCCACTGTTTCATAATGAACTGAAATTTTAAAACATACATAGCTAAATGGTCTTTGTATTTTGCCAACGAACTAAAATCGAAACTGCGAAATGGCTTTGTGACTTTTTAAAACAGCAAAAGACAGCGATTAAGTAGTCTGTCTGTGCTGCTTGTTTTAAATAGAAGTTGGACAATATAGATTTGGGCTAAGCCCTGAATGTTTACAATGTCTGGCTCCGCCCCTGACCATGTATACATTTAACATATTTTGTTGTTTTATTAACATTAATGACAAATATAGACTACGGACCGTAGTCTATATTTGTCATTAATGTTAATGGGGACCCTTTAAGACAGAATCCATGGATACTGACACATATCCTGTTTTCACCCGAATGTTTACGTCCACTTAAGCCATAACCGACTGTATTTGCGTGAGATACTCCACACGATGGACATTTTGACAACTATGTGTGCATTTGACCATTCAGGCGCAAGGAGAACTGATCGCGTGCTGTCTGAGAGAACTGGGATCACGTGCAAGAAAGAGAGAGAGTGCGTGCGAGAGAGAGCGCTTCTGGTCTGTGTCATTCAGCGCGATTCCGCCTATCCCGCCTTCACTAATCGACAACGAAAGCATACAGTTCGCAATGTGTGTGTTGTCATCATTAATTTTGAAGTATTTCCACACACCTGAGGATGACATTGTTTCTGCTGCTGCCGCCGGTGTCTCTGTGCACTAAAAATTCTGTCAGTTATGTCACGTGAGGTATCGGTCTTTGGTATGGGAGGTATTTTTCAAGTACTTGAGCTTGGTATGGGGCCGATACCAATACTGGTACTGGGGGGGGAGACAGTTGAACAATAGACAACAATAGACAGTTGAACGCATGGCGCAAACAACACAACAACACGTGCCGAAGCACATGGCGAACAAACACCACATGCTGAAACGCGTGACCGGACAAACAAGACAGCCATGCGTTCCGGACGAACAGTGGTACAAACACAAACACAAGGCAGATCAAACCGCCGTCCTGACAATATTATGTTTAACACAAATGAAGTTCTATGTGCAGTGTCTGTGAAGTTGCCGATTACCAACTGGAAATAATTTAGACTTGTTGCTGGGTCATTAACCATGTTTACAGTAATGCACTAACTATGGGAGTCTGTGATTTGCACTGTGGTAAATGTTAAAATACATTTTTTTCTATCTGTTATTGCTTTCCCAGTCATGTGGTGGCATCCAGTCTGCCTTCATTCATGTAACAGAAGCTGCCACTGGTCACTGCTGATTGTGATGGTAGTAAAGTAGTGTTTGTTGTTTTATCAAATGATTATGGCATCAGCAGAAAAACTTTCCATTCATTCCTCTGACAATGTTACTCAATCACAGGGTTAATGATCTATTTTATGGTCTTATTTCTTTATAGTCTCTATCTCCCTCACAACACCTGTTGTGTGTCTTAAATCATGTTAGAAAACCGTGAAACAGTCATTATTGTGTAATTATGTACGGTGACGCAAAAATGACAGGTCTGACCTTTCACTGTGTGTAATGGCTCTCTGCTATCATTATTGGCTGTGTGTGAGATGGGATATGCATTCTCCTTTAAACCAATTAGATGTCAACAAAAGACGCAGAGCTGGAGTAGAAGTTTATTGCTGATACACCCTCCTTCTACAAAGAAACTCTCAGCCACTGGTCGTGTGGGAATATCTGGACTCACCTGGGTGGGAGGGGGACGCTTTCAACCTGTAGCTCTGGAAAACAACACGCGGTAGAACGTGAGACAGAGAAGTGAGCGAGGAAAACTGAGCATTCAACTATAGGAGCGAAGGAAGAGTCATTAAAACACTTGAATACTGTTGCTGTAGGCAGTTCCTCTTCACCGCACTGCATGATGGATCTGTACTGCTCCAATAAAGGTAGGAGATGGTCGTGTTCGGAGGAATAACAGGGCAGACGGAGAGGGTGGAACTTTAGATAGCAGGTGTAAGACGTTCCCTGGATAGTGAACTACAGCAGCTGCTCGTGTGTGCGTCATATGAGAGTCATGGAGAACTGGATTGGCTTTGGTTTCTAACAAATCCATTGTCAGAAAGATACTTTCATTGGCTAGCTATAGTACAGTAACTCAATTCATCAACACCACAGCGGCAGTATACTGCAAGATAATAGTGTTAAATTGATATCTGTAGTGAGTGAAGTTAATAAAGATATATTAGTTCTGTTTAAACAGTAGAAACCATAAGGGCTCATTTTAAATTAAAAATAAATTACATTTAAAATTCTAATTAGATAAGAAGGCACGTTGGGATGCGTAGGGCTCCGGTTGGGTAGATACTGAGGTATTTGGTTTTAGATTAAAGGGGTGGTTGATTATGATTTCACTTTTTTAACTTTAGTTAGTGTGTAATGTTGCTGTTTGAGCATTAACAACATCTGCAAAGTTACGAAGCTCGAAGTTCAGTGCAAAGGGAGATATTTTCTTTTAAAGAATTCGCTGTTTAAGGACTACAACAAACGGCTGGTAGGGACTACAACAAGCTTCTTCCTGGGTTAGTGACATCACTAACCCTAAAATTTACATAAACCTTGCCCCGGGAACATGCAACAAAGGGGCTGAGGCCATGTTGGGCTGCTTTAGAGAAGAGGAAGAGTTGTTGTAGTAGAGTGTTGTTATCATGCCGTCATGCTTCACAAACGAGAGTCAATTCAACGCTGGATTTGCACAAAAGATTAACATGACGGCACATGCTAGTCGATGAGTTGAATCAACGACATAAATTTATCCACTAACCATTCAGAAACGTCCAGTTTCATTCTAAAAGTTGTAACTTCTTCCTGAGTCTCTCCATCAGTGTTGACTCCGGTTTGAACAATGTAAGGCTGAACACCGTTACTGACAATCCTCATTTTGGCTGCGTGAGATTCTCCAGCTTTGTTGTTGTTGAGCAACCGAAGCACAAGCTGTTAAAGCTCCGCCCTCTTCTGGAAAGCGGGCGGGAGCAGCAGTTCATTTACAGTTAAAGTGACATGCACGGTGTGTTTTTGCTCACAGCCAAATAGGGCAAATTTGACAAGCTATAATAAATGATCTGTGGGGTATTTTGAGCTGAAACTTCACAGACACATTCTGGGAACACCAGAGACTTATATTACATCTTGTAAAAGCGGCATAATAGGTTCATTTTAAATAATATTCAACTCAACCCTAGCATCTTAACTGTTTTAACTTGTATTTAGGTCTGTTGACAACAGTCGACTCTTGTTTAATATTTAGGACATCTTGTAGTGGATTTTCAATAGACTTCAAGTTAGGTTTTTTTTTTTGACCGTGTTTGGCACATATATGCAATTTAAATGTACCTGAAAACAGTACACTGCTATTTAAGAATTTGAAGAAGTTAAAAAATTATATGATTTTAAAACCTTTTGATCTAAAGGTTTCAGCTTAAATTCTTTAATTTAGTTTTGTCGATAAAATGAAATTTTACTAATGTAGCAAATTCTTTAAATTCAAAATAGCATTTTAATGAATTAATTAGCCTAATTTTATTATTTTTGGAAACACTTTACAATATGGTTCCATTTGTTAACCTGAACTAATAAAATATATGCAAAATATTTCTAAAGAAGTATTAATATTATTTAATAGACGTGAGCTGGTAAAATGAATGATATAAAAAGGCTACATCTGCATTAATCCAGATATATTTTCAAACAGTGTTTTTCACTAACGTTTTCCAAAAGTTTCTTGTCCACCGTCAAAGACAGAAAATACTAAAACATCATCTTACTGCAGAGGCATAAAATGTAATAAATAAAATAAATTAGTAAAATATCTTGACTATCTTTATTATTGACTACTGGGTCAATCGCCATTCAGTGTCATAAAAATGTACGCATGAGGACAGCAATTGTGAGTACATTTTCTGTCATCTTTGCAGGAATGTAGTATGAAGATTGTACAAAATAACATTTATCTTCAGCAACACTGTGAAAGTGAATAACACGTACATACTGGTATAAACATAGATATCTATAGGAACAATATGCAATACATGATTAAACATGCGTCATTGTTTTCTACCACCTCAGTTTTCATAATTCAGAAATCTCCATTTTCACCGGATAAAAACATTGCGTCTCAGTGTGGATGGAAGACAAAAAAAAGATGCATTTGCAAATGTGTCCAGATTAGTATAGATGTAGCCGAAGATGAATAAATACTGTAACAAATGCATTGCTCATTGTTAGTTAATGCATTATCTATCATTAACTAATGGGACTTTATTGTGAAGTGTTACTGTATTTTTTTAATGGATGATTTTGAGCGAATCATGAAGTAAAAGCAGGTTTGGATTTGTTGAATTATTTTTATTTTATTTTATTTTTTTTGCTCACTACATTATGCTCATACTGTACATCACTGTACAGACTTTAGACTGCTAGTGATCTCCAGTGATCCTTTTAAACAGGTGGACAGACACATGCAGATATGAATGAAGTATGTGCAAACCCACACACACACACACACACACACACACACACACACACACACACACACACATACTGTATGAACTCACACACTGTCACACACAAAGTTTATAATGGATGCCGTTTATAACAAAATTACCAAAATCATTAGGACTGAGCTCTGTGGTTTTGTGGTTGTGTGGCATTTCTGAAATGATTCATCCATCTAAAGACACTCCATAACTCTGAACAGTCTCTGTTACTGACTGAAGCTCTCTGTTCTGCTAATGACATCTCATTCCGAGCCCAGACCACTCTGGCATTTACTGGATGACATGTAAAGCTCCATGAGCTTATGGAAATATTCAGCGGAAAGTTCTCGGTGTTTAATGCCAATGCCAGCTCACCATTCAGAGACCTTTCTCACACTGATAGTGAGTATGTCCGTCTATGACCTTCCATGTCTTTTAGTTTCCATTCAATGATCATGTGACCAAGACTCGCACCTAAAGATCATCTTCTGTCCAAGCTGTATACTTTTATTCAGTAAGGATGCAAATCAGTAGTGACAGTAAAGACATTTATAATGCTACAAAAGATTTCTATTTCTAATAAATTCTGTTCTTTCTATTCATCAAATTATCCTGAAAAATAAAAATGTATCACGGTTTCTACAAAAATATGAAGCAGCACAACTACTTTCAACATTGATAATAATCATAAATGTTTCTTGAGCAGCAAATCATCATATTAGAATGATTTCTGAAGGATCATGTGACACTGAAGACTGGAGTAATGATGCTAAAAATACAGCTTTGATCACAGGAATAAATTACATTTTAAAATATATCACAATAGAAAACCATTATTTTAAACTGTAATAATATTTCACATTTTTTAAACATTTTCAATCAAATAAATGCAGCCTTTGGTGAGCAGAAGAGATTTCTTTTAAAAACATTTTCAAAATCTTTCCGACCACAAACGTTTGAATGGTAGTGTACATGCAATAGATGAAGGTTTCTGACATGATTAATCAGACATGGTTGATAAACTATAATAGATATGAGTCTTCTGTAAGCATGAACTGTTGTCTGTCTATCTGCTCAGTAACAGTCCACACTCAGCAGGTGGCAGTGTTGGAAAACACATTTGCTCTGCAGTGGTTGTTTCATACTGTTGTAACACCGTCCGCTCTCTTCACATGCCATATCTTCACATCAATATGAATTTTCCCTGAGGTCTGTTGTGCCCAGATTGCTGTGCTTGAACAAATGTCCTGCAAAGTTTATCTCAGTATTCACTTGTAATTTGATGCAGCATATCCACAGGCTGGAAACTAATGCCAGTTTTCTTTGTGTGTTTGTATTTGCAGGTGAGTTGCAGCTTTTTCCCCCACATCTTACTGTCCTGAAGAGCTGTTTCAACAGGGAGCAGAGTTGTAGATGTCTCTACCTCAAGTATTACACACCATATTACACACTATGACTCTCATAAGCACTAGAAAATAACCCTCAGAGGTGCGAAACAGCTCCGTTCTGCAGTTCACTGAGCTCAAAATAAATAAATGAATAAAAAACTCTCAAAGGTGGCAGCTTTCATAGACAATTCTTCATAACAATTTGGTTTCTATGAACACTAAAAAACACTCAGAAATTGCACAAAATAATTACAAAGAATTTAACACATTGTATTAAACTTTTAGGCAGAAAGATTGAAGGTGTTTTCTTGTAAAACGTCCTCCAATAATCTCTCTATGAATCCCTTTTTACAGTGTAGATGAATGTAATGCGCTGTAGTTAGGCAGTGCTTCTGGGTGTAAGCGAGTGTTGCTGTATCTCAGTGAGGGTGTGGTAGGGCTCTTTTGTAGCGATGGACATTGCTGACTAGCTCATACAGGTTCAAGGCCTTTAGTTCTTACAAAACCAGGTCATAATCATCTTATCCGTCAGCCTACAATGTCTGAAGAGCGGCCAGGCTGCATTGTGCCTTCAGCTTCTCTGTCTTTCACTTTTTAGGGTGGTGTTTATTTTCATTGTTCTCTAAAGAAATCATACCTTTATAACACCCTCTGTAATGTAACCTGAGCAGGCGGCGCACACAAATACACCCACATCCATACACATACGATACACACTGTGTAACGTCATGCTCGGATTATGCTGTTACCAGCACATATCATGTTTTCTTACTTGAGGAAAAAATGCTTGTAGTGTGTTTCATCATGTTTTAAGCTCTGTCTGTTCATAGGCCTTCTCTGTCTCAAATTTTTCTATTACTTTTAATGGCATAATGTGGTTGCATTATTGTTGATGACAAATGGCTGCAATGATTAGAATGACTGTACCTACAAATCATAATGAGCATATTGTATCATTTGTTTGTATGCAACACTGCAGTTTATAAAGCAACTGAACACTTGTGATTCTAAAGTGCTCTGCTAAAAAGTCAGCAGGAAATAGACTTTTCTTTCCTATTGTGATGAATATCTCAGTGAAACGGCTTATGGAACAAGAACAAATGTAGGGCAGGACTTGATTTTGTACATGGCAATTGATTGGATGGTTGGGGTTTGCTATTGGTGGATCTGAGGTGAGTGACAGGTTGCCCCGCCCTCGTCATCAGAGAAGAGAAGAAATGTCCCTGCATGAGGGAGTGGAAGTTATTTTGATTCAAGATTAAGAGGACACATGAATTAAAAAAACAAAACAATGATGTGCATGGATAAATCATTTATTATAAATACTGCAATATTCCATAACGAAATAAGAATTGTCATTTCATGGTGACTAAGTCAATCCTGGGTGACATCTGCAAATACAATATTTCTACAGAAATGAATAATATGTGCATGTAATATGACATTCACATAGACAGGTGTCACTATAAAGCAAAGCTGTTTTTTTTTTTTTTTTTTTTTTGAGTTAAAAGGCATTTAAGGGAATAAAGAAGAAATAAGCATGGTAAAAGAAGTTCTAGATCTAATTATAGCCTAATTATAGGCCTAGTTGTGAAGTAGTCCATTTAAACTCTTTACAAATATTTTATTTAAAAATATGCACACATTCACTCTTGTTTGTGTCTAATATATCAAAAATGTACGAAACGTCATTTAAATTATAGCATATTTTCATTTCAAAATGGGGAAATTCCATTAAAAAGTTGAGTAGTTTGCATCACTGTATGTTACTGTGGGTCGTTAAACATTTCCATCGTAAAAACAGTTGTCAAATATTAAATGTTTAGCTAATTATATCTTACCACGCACACACTCGTTCACTGTAAAAACTAAAAGCGTCGCGTTGGAATTCACACTCGTCTTTAGTGAATTGTAAGCCCTGCCTTCAAAAAAAGATTTGTTTGATTTACTTAAAAAAGAAGTGTCAAGTGGTTCCACGCAACTATATTGAGTAATTGTACAAATAACAATTTAGTTGTATGAACAAAAGAAATTCAAGTAAAGCTGACAAAATTTCTTTGAGTAAATACAAATCATTTGAATTTGTCAGTTACATAATATTTATATGTGCAGTTTACTTAATAATGTTGTGTTTATTATGTAAGGTGAACACATTTATTGACTTAATTTACCTTATTAAATTAACTATTTACTCTACAAAATGCACTCAAAAAACAAACAAACAAAAAAACCGTCATTGAACAAACTGAATTGACCCTTCGCAAAGACCCGCCCCCCTTAGTTACTGTTGCTTTGTCTGACAAGCCATAGCGCTGTCACGCCACATGCAGTGTAAAATACATCGCAGAGCAAAGAGGACACTGACAACACGACAAGACAAGACAGAGCAGGTTACTTATGATATTAAACAAAGTCCCAGCTTTCAAATTGTGTAATTTTTTTTAAGAAATTCGAACAATAAAAACCATTTTGTGGCTCTTTAGTGTGTCGTGACTGATCACTATAGCGCCTCAGCTTAAGCAGCTCGTGAACCGATCATCTCTTCCTACTAGTTAATTTATAGCATCAAGTAAACATGAATGAACATGAGAAGGAATGTTGTTTCAAACGCGAAAGACGTCAGTACACACCATTTTTCAAGTTCAAGTCCACCAAGGTTAATTTTCTAACTCCTAACTGCTTTGTCGGACAAAATGGCGGATTCTGCGTTATGATTGGTTAGATAGCTTGTCAATCAAACTCCCAGCAAAGGGTCAATTGAGGGGAATTCCATCCTATATACATGCGAGTGCTCACAGCCTAAACGCAGGCGCCACACTTTTGCATAATGGTAACCACAAAATTCAAAAACATTACAGAAACTCCTCTAAATGTCCAACATAACTAAACATTAAACACTAATATAAACTAACAACATCTTTCCCTTTACTGAAAACACATAAACACTTTATTCCCTAAATTTTCTCTCTTAATGCAGTCAGTTGCAAAGCATGCTAGGAACTACGGATCCACTGCCCAGTTAGTTATGTCAACATTAATTTGTGCGTTTCACTCAGCAATGTTGACTGAACAAACACTTATTAAGTAAAGCTGACAATACTCACTTTTAGTAGAAACAACTCAGTTAAATTAAGTTAATGTAGTTACATGTGTTTTGTAAGTAATGTGAACAAGGGTGGTTTGAGTGAAACTAACAACAGTGAAAGTTCATTTGGCATCATTTTGACATTGACAAGCGCTATTAGACTGCTGAGGCAGAACAGCCTAAAGATGTAACTTTTTAAACTATCTGTCATCCTAACAACAAACAGTGCGTGTGTAAGAAATATCAAATATTGGGGGGGACAATTTGGCCATTTCCAATCATTGGAAGGGACTTGTCCCCCTCAATGCCTGTGGTGGTTATGGCCCTGCTATAAAGACCAAAACCACTGTCATACTTGCCAGAACAAGATAAGCAAAAATGGGGTTATATAGCATATACTGCTCCTACTATTTCTACAATATTATGTTGCATAAATAGTAAGCAGCATGCTATTACAAATTCAGCTTGTGTTTGTACAGAAGGTGTCGCTATTTTATATCGGATGAAAATTGTGCTTTTAAAAGCCAAAATATCAATATGAATCCAGTGGAAAGTATGCCCTGCTGTAAATTATGAGCATGAAAGCACATTTGTTCAGCTTTCAGAAATTTCTCGCTGTGTGAACAAGGGCTTTTTATCACATAACAACAGAGGGAGAAATGATCAAAGACGTCCTGCTGTGAGATATCAGCTATTGTGCTTTTATGTGTTTATGATTAGATGAGGTGTGTTCTGTGGGAATCAAAGGCTTCTCAGCCAAGCACACCACACCCATCCCGCTGCACTGATCCTGACATTTACACCGCTCAGGGCGGGGAATATGATTTCCTAGCGTTCCTCGTGGTGTTTAAGGGAATCCTTTCCATGCGGGATGAGACAAAAACAAAACTCTCTTTAATGAAAGTAATACAATGTGCTTTATGAAATCCTAGGCTGGGTTACAGAGAGACCATAAAATACTTCACATTCTTTGACTTGGACAAGGTTTTGGAGAAATTTAGCTCAGACTGGATTCGTTCTAGTGGAGGTTTGCCTCAGCTGTGAGCACATTTAATCTGAAAGGGAGGTAGATGGTAATCTCTCACATGAACTGAGATGAAACGGGCTGCAACTCTCAATAGTTTTCTTATCTGTTCATATAATATGTTCTGGAGCTCCTCGTTGAGATGATTGATCTGCCCTGATAACCTATAACAGCTGTTGAGCACATGATGCAGCTCTGAAATGTGAACATGTAAATGACACCAACAGGTTTATCAGGTGAAATATCAATAAAATTTGTGTTTGTAGTCTAATCTACTCACATTTTTGCAAGTATTGAGTACTATTGAACAACATGCTTTGTGATAATTTTTTTTTTTTTTTTTTTTTTTGGAGCAGATTCCACATAGTTATTTTGGTGCTATTGTAATCATATAAACATATACACAAATGTTAAAAAGTTTAGTTGGTAAGGGAATTTTTGTAAAGTCTCTTTTGCTCACCAAGGCTGCATTTATTTGATCAAAAATACAGTAAAACAGTAATATTATGAAATATTATTGCTATTTAAAAGTACATTTTAAAATATATTCAAATAGAAATGTCATTTATTTCTGTGATCAGAGCTGATTTTTATGAAAGCTTGTTTCCGGCAATAAAAAAAAGGTAATTGCGACTTTTTATCTCACAATTCTGACTTTTTTTTTCTCTGTATTGCGAGATATAAACTCACAATTGCAAGTTATAAAGTCAGAATTGTGAGAGATAAACTCACAATTCTGAGAAAAAACATCTTTCTCCCCTCACAACTGGACATTATAACATGCAATTGCAAGGTTATATCTCACAATTCTGACTTTATAATTTGCAATTCTGACTTTATATCTCACAAATTCTGACTTTATATCTGGCAATTCTGATTTTATATCATGCAATTTTGACTTGTCTTTGAATAGAAAGTTCAAAAGAACAGCGTTCATTTGAAAGTATTTGTGTAGTATACTACACACTTATTATACTAAACGTCAAATTTGCGATCAAAATTGCTGTATGAAAAAATAATCTATTTTTTTTTTTTTTTTTTTCCACAGTTCATAATTAGCTAACCAGTTAAACACTAGTTTGTCCAGGCTGAGAGAGCAGCTAGACTAGCTTAAACCAGCTAAATGGTTGTTCCAGAGCTTTCTGAGATATTTTTACCAAAAGTCATAAAGGGATGTGCTGTTTTTCAGTTCCCCTGGGCACACACAAGCAAAACAGAAACAATATGGTGAATTTACATTAATAGTGCAGCCTGCCAAACTGCTGTTTGAACAGAACAGACAGACTAGTGTATACTAAAGGACAGCAGGTAGTGAAGAGGCTGATAATGTTTAACAGTAAAATTATATGTTCATCATATTCCCACATGATTCTTTCTCAGGTTAATAAAACTTTATTTTCTTCAGGATAGAACTGCACTGGTCAATCTTTAATGAGGATAGTTCATAAATCACTTTAATGCATGCTGCCGTGTGTATGTTACTCACAGATATGCATGTGCTGTCTGTGTACTTAGTTTTATTAAGCATTAATTGCGCCTCTTTTCAACATTTTTAGCAAGTTGGTAAAGAATGTGTTGGATAGTCTGGATGCCAGTGTATAAAATTCAGGTTTGGATGCAAATGCACAGAAGTCTGTCCATTCAAGCATGGCATCCTGTGTGAGTTTTGCTTTGCTGTTGCTGGGGTAACGCTGACCTAAGTCCAGGACAGACGGTGTATTTACCCAGCCGACGGCCCGTCTGTGACTCATGCTCCCATAGCAACCACAGGGCCTGGCTGACCACACCCTCATGTGCTGTAAAACCGTTCTTGCTGACTCACAGGACAAACATGTAGTTTGCTTTGTGTTTTCTGTTGGGATGTGTTAACTGCTTTGTGAAAACAATCACTCTTTTGTTTATTTAGAATTACCTAAGTGTTCCTTTTTATAGCTTGATCAGATTTTGACCAACAACCATAGTTGACCAAACGATTGTGAACTGTGGTATTATTTGTAAAACTATGGCAAACACAGATTAAAACATGGAGGACTCCTCAATATCATGGTTAGTATATCATGGTTAGTTTACCATGGTTAGTATATCATGGTTATTACACAAGAACTATGGCAATTTTTTCTGAAGGAATACTCGGAATGCACTAACCGTATTTTTCAGAAGACTTGCAATAGCATGATTTTTCATTTCACAGTAAATGTCACTGAAAAACGACTAACATGTGCAGACAGGAATATGAAGCATTTCGGATAGAGTTGTGGTTAAACACTTACAGATGTGTTCTTACTAGTAAAGATGAAACACAGTGTACCTAAATGTAATTCAACATAAATAATTTAAATAATAGTATTTCCGTCATAACAACTCTCTGAGAGTTTGGCATGGTAATGGATATGACAATGTTGATATATTTGGTCTTGGCGGTGTAGATCTGCTACGCCGCTGTTGCTGTTATTGCTGCTGCTGCAAGTACTGGACTTGCTGCTGCCAGTCCATACACAACACACACGCTGCTGTGAGCAAGTAAGACATGCTGCTGCTGTACAATATAGTGTACATTAATTACCCCTAGCAGATCTATACAGGTGGTGCTGGGGAAGGAGGAGGGTTTCTGAAAGTGCCCTGCAACTGCTACAGCAAATGCTGACCACATATTTGAAGGTTGAGCAGCGAGCTCATTGGCTGCTGATATAGCAGGAACCAATCAGCTGTGCCATATAGAGAATGACGTGATTGCAAACAAAGTGAGTTAAGGGCTTATCAGCCTGCGCCATCTAGAGTTTCATGACAGAACTTTGTAAAACAATGTAACACTGTATTAATTGTGATGTTTTTTGAGGTACCATTAGCTAACCTCTTTAGCCTATCTAAGGTTTTACACTTTCTGCTGATAAGATAGGTGTTTTTATCCCATAAAGATTCTCTGCAGTGATAACCCTTTATAAAGACATGCTTAAAGGGTTGAAAATGTATTTACAATGCAAATAATTTACAATGATTATTGTGCCACATTCTTTCTTTGATGGTCTTTATCTTGTGTTTTGTGTCATAAATTCAGCAAATGTTTTTGTATGCTAATGTAATATATTGAATAAATGTTTAGTAGTTTTCACTGAAAACTATGTATTTGTTGTTTTAAACAGTCTCAATATTGGCTAAAGTAATCATGATTTCTGCCATAGTCGAGCAGCCTTCATTTCAGTTCCAATAGAAAGATATGGGTCATTCCGTGTCAACACAACCAGAGGTCCCCGGCTCAAATTTGATTTTGTATAAATAAATAGTGAATAAATAATGATAGAGAAAAAACAAAAAGAATCCCGCACACTATCAATTTGGTTGTTAAGTCTGACGTCACGCGGCAGCACTTCCGGGTCCAAACGCTCTATCTCATACCACAAGAAAACAACAAACGGTGCTATTATACACACATGATGTGGTGTAATACTATCAAAAAAGTATAATCATAACCTTTATCTCCAGACCAAAGTCCCAGATAGCCAGACAGTGATTCATCTTATAAATCGTTAATATATTAATGTCTGTGACGCTAAATAAATACATAAATAAATATACAAAGAAATGTGAAAAAGCAAATATAAATAAATATACATAGAAAAGCAAATAAACAAAAATAAATAATTATTTATACATTTATTTCCTTATTAATGCATATATATTTTTTCCACATTGATTTATTTTTTCTTTTATTTATTTATACATTTATTCATTTCGATTTTTATTTATTTCCACATTTATTTATTTATGTATTTATTTCCATATTTGTTCATTTCCACATTTATTCATTTCTACATTTCTTTATTTCTACAATTCTTTATTTTTACATTTATGTATTTTTACATTTCTTTGTCCGTAGGGTAATGAGGAGGGCGTGGTTTACCTCAGACATAGCAATCAAGCTCAGAGTAGGCGAGGGCGAAGCGTTGAGGCCACAGTGACACCTTGTGGTGTGCCCGAAATACAACAAGTGTAGCCTTCTTATGTTGATACGGTCGGTGATAAATGACTTGGATAGGTATATGGCCAAAATCTTATATCATGGGTTAAATCATCACCCTAACTGTACTGTGTGACATGGATAGGCTACACTTTATTCTGGGCATGGCTGTAAAACATCGTCTGGTCTGGATTTGTAAAATTTCCTGGACTGGAAAACATTAACAGCAACATCTTCAACAGATCTGATAACAGGGACTGAAATGGAAGCGCTTGATATTTTCCATTATTAATCATTTGGTGACGTGAATGAATGTGGCTGATAAGAGCTTGTGTTTGATTGAGATTCAGATCAAACACAATTCTTTTTGTTTTCTTTATTTTACAAGCAATGTTTTGTTTTTATTTTGAGTATATGAAAATAATAAGCCTAGTTAACCCTTCACAGGTGTTACTGCATATTTTAGGTTGTTTCTGCTTTTATAAGAAAATTCAAGTGATCGCGCCGGCGCCTCACACGCACACAGTTTTAGTAACTTGTCATCGCAGCCCTCGACAGGTGCTGTTTGAGCATGATGCATCTGTGTATGATTAATGCATGGTGTGTGTGTTTCACCAGCTCCGTTTCCATGGGCACATTTTGATTTATCTAATTCTGGATATTTCTAGTTGATAACTTAGCCTAAGATGTGAGATTAATAATAAGACCACACCAAGAAAACCCCATATTAATCAGTGATGCTGTGACCACACGGGAAGTGACACGACAAAGTGTTCTACTGTAACCGACGCCTCGTTCTATTTTGGATCTTTGAAATATGCGTAGTATTTTAAGCGTTTGTCACATATGGTGCATGTAAAAGCATGGAATATGAATGTGAAGTGAATTTATGGTCTCGTTTCCAATGCATTGATTAATATGCTTGCATCGACTTCACTGTAGCCTATATGTGCACTGCTTGCTTTGTGTTCTGACCATTCATTCAAATGATTAATAATGGGAAATAACAAGCGCTTCCATTTCAGTCCCTGTTATCAGATCTGTTGAAGATGTTGCTGTTCATGTTTGCCATTCCAGGACATTTTACAAATCCAGACATCAGGCATAAAATATTTTTGATACAGTTTTGCAAGTATTGATAGTATGCAGGATTCTTTTTGTTTTTTCTGAATTTTGACTTTATTGGTCTTCTCTCCAACACATCTATCCATTACCTACAGGTGTGCGACGCTAATTGGTAATAAACAGTGATGAAAGCCAAAATATTAAATGTAACAGATGTACAGTATATTTACTGAGTTATCCACTGTTTTGTAGAGGGGGTCAAATTGACAATTTTCACCTGAGATTTGGAGCCAAATTAGAGGGGTGTAAAAATGACTTTAGAAAGATGGCAGCATCATTATTTTATTTTTATTCATACAGCTGATACTTTTTCTTTTAAAGAGGAATATCTAAAGAACAAATAATGTTAAACTTAGAAATGGTATCTCTTTTTTTGCTATGAGCTCAATTGCATACCTGTCTGAGTGCCATAATTCTCAAAGTTTGCAGGCCTGTAACTCTAAAAGTATTCAAGATCTTAATATCCTTCTAGATTCTCATTCTTAATACACTTTTCTTTTGAAATCTTCATTTTTAAGTTCCTATATTCATTCCCATAGATATGGGGTCCCCAATGTGACTTAATGTCTAAATTATTGAATTTTACCCATTTTCAATGGCCAAGAACCAAATGTAGTTAACTTTTTAAACAGCCGATAGTTATTGTGTTTAAAGAAGAATGTCTGAAGAGCAAATAACACTGAAACTAGAAATGTATCTTGTTTCCCTCTATCAAAACAACTGAATACAACACACCTCTCTGAGTGCCAAAAACAAACATGTCTTTAATTCAAGAAGTGTTAAAGACATCTTATGTCATTTTAGATTCTTGTTCTTATGAAACTTTTCTTTTGGAATCTATTTTTTTTTTTTTTTTTTTTTAAGGCGCTGTATTGTTCAATCTCATAGATATAGGGATGTAGGGATATAGGGATTACGATTCTGTGTATTTGAACTCTTGGTAGCTTCAGAAGCTGTTGAAATGAACAAAATCCCATCTTCCAAATATCTCTAAAACTAATTAAAATATACAGTAGTCAATTTGAAGTGGATCAAAAAAGTTCATCAAAGTTCTTAGGACAACTAAGTTGTCCTAAGAAGAAGCTTTAGGACAACTTTGAAAGGTTTTGATCCTTCAAATGTTGACTACTGTAGATTCTTATAAATGCACTTGTGAGAGCAAGTTAATGTGCCTCAACTTAACCATTTGCAACTTAACTCAGAGAGTTATGTTTTATGCAGTTCTTTTATGCAATTCTTTTCAACTATTAAAAGGGCGGAGAAAATACTTGCATCCAACCAAACTCTAATGTGGACAATATTATTATGTATTTCACCCATTATTTGTCACATGATCAGTTTGAATATTGTTGGGTGGATGCAATAGTAATATTGATGGATTTCATGTGTGATATTAAAGGGATAAGTTGGATAGTAGAAAAATGAAAATTCTCTCATCATTTACTCACCCTCAAGTTGTTCCAAACCTCTGAGTTTCTTTCTTCTGCTGAACACGAATGAAGATATTTTGAAGAATGTCTTTAACCAATCAGTTGATGGACCTCATTGATTTCCATTGTATTTTTTTTTTTTTTTCCCCATACTGTGGAAGTCAGTGGGGCCCATCAACTGTTTGGTTAGCCATATTCTTCAAAATATCTTCTTTCGTGTTTACCAGAAGAAAGAAACCCATATAGGTTTGAAACAACTTGAGGGTGAGTAAATGATGACAGAATTTTTTTTTTTTGTTGTTTCTATATGATGAACAATTTTGAGACTGTGTTGGATCACCACTTGAAGTTCATTATAAAATCTGGGTGGTGAAGTAAAAACCAGTTGAGAACCACTGCCATGAACAGCCTTTAAAATGTAAAAGCTTTGTAAAAATGTTCATAGTTAGCATTATAAACACCTTAAGAGCAATGTGGATAAATAAACTTGAAGACAATGCTTCACTTCTCAAGATTCTGTCGAACAGGAACATTTACCAAATAATGCTCTCATTGAAGACAAAGTAAACTACTTAAATTGACACAAAAGATTCAGGCAGTAGTAAATCAGCCCTCTGGGCGTGTGGTTGCTATGGGGAAGACACTCATACCTGTAAGACCTTCTCTCTAATGATGCACATCGACAGTCCAAAAGCCTCCTGCACACCCTATTATCCCAAACACAGCCAGTAACTGTTTATTAGTTTGAGCCTCCCAAATGGCTTGGAATTTTGTTTTAGTTAATGGCGATCAATCCCACCTCTTTAAAAAGATTTATTTAGTTGTGCTGCCAAATTAGGCTAAAACCTCTGAAACCCCAAACCCAAGTGCCTGCTCTCTTTCACAACACATCAATGAACCTTGTCTCATTGATTGAAGGCTAAATTTGTTGGTGTGGCAGAACAAGCCAGTGTTTGTGCGGAAGTAAGTGTTGCAGGATGGGGCAGTTGTATGGGACTCTGGGAGAATAGGAGGGGGCAGGACGGGACAGATTTATCGACTCCATGACTTTGTGTGTTTGTGGGCAGAACATGAAAAGAAGCTCTTGTTTCTTCACTGCATTCCCCTGTCATTCTCCCCGATGTGGCCCCCTCCATTCCGCTTGCCCCGTTCTGCACGCCGCGGGGAGAATATGTTTCAGATGGGGTGGTTCCGTCCACATGGGGAAGACATGGTGGTGCGGTTAGACTGCTCACCCGGGCCTGTTCAAACATGCATTATCAGAAGAGTCTGGACATGGGTGATATTCTGGGAGACCGGTTCTGGCGCAGCAGCAAGAAAGGTAGGTGATGGGTAGACATTGACATCATCACAATTAAGGCAATTATGAGCGCTTTCTGTCCTGGAAAATTCACCTTTTGCATATTGTTTTTTAAAAATAAAAATTACACATTCAATTTGCTATACTGCACAATATGTCATGGTCATGGTCATGGTCAACATGTGATTGCAGCAGATTATTATTGTTGTTTTCAAAATGAGGGAAGATGACTCATTTCCAGAGACCAGAATATCATAGAGGCTTGGTGTTTGGCTTTTTTGACTTAGAACCACCTAGCAACCACACAGAAACTGTGGCAACACTGTGGCAACCACCCAAACACCCTAGCATTGTATCTGTGACTTTTGCACAGGCAGACATTCTTATCTGTGTTGAAAGACCAGCTTAGACCACTGTGAATTCCAGTGCTGGTTCAGGCTGTTTAATGCTGTTGGTAGGCTAAAAAAGTAGCTGATGGAGCTGCTCGACCAACATGATCTTTCTCGTGATGTCCTGCTAGTTAAGCAATCTTTTGGTGTCAGAAAGTGTGCTGGTGACCAACCAGGGTAAGTTTCCAATACAATAGGGGTGTAACGGTACATGTATTCGTCCCGAACCGTCACGGTTCGGTTCATGCAGTTAGATGACGAATACAGTCAGTCACAGTCGATCCACACTACAATCCAGAAGTGGCAACGCAGAGTAATGCTTTTTAGCCTAACCTCTTTTAACCAGCATTAACCACCAATAATTGCAATAAGTTCTGTGTTTTGTTACTTTCAATTAGAAACAAAGTGCCATCTTTCAAATTCTGTCCATTTTGACACTTTTTGTTGTGGCATGACAGATCGCTGTATAGGCGCCTTAGTTCAAACGGCAGCACGGAGCGCGAGTGAACGCGATCATCCCTTCCTCTTTAATATTACAGAATGAACATGAATGAACATCTGAAGGTATGTTGAAAGAACGTATCATATCTCGTGTAATCGCTCAAAGTAAAACAGCCACGGAAAGACGTCAGTAAAACAATTTGTAAACAATGTCACGTAGTATTACATTTACCTCAGAAAAGCCATTCAGTGTCAACAGCTTGTTAGTTCGCTAGAGAAATTAATTAGTTTTGCTAAATATATGCACTATATTAGCCTATATATTAATTATATTTTACTTAACCTGTAAGGCCTTAATAAATCCGTCATGAAAACAAGTTATGACAGCCGCTGTGTAAATTGATTATATTTCAACAACGAATTAGAGAAACAGAAGTTAATGCAAAAACTGCCTTATGTGTAATTTACATATTTACAATACATACATTTTTTATTATTATTTGAGTGTTGATGATTATATCTAAAAATAGCAACTTAATTTAATAATTTGGGCTCTGTTGTTAATTGTAACCTTTATTATAGTAATGTGCAAGTAAGGGCTCCCTAATAGTTTACAGCATTAGCAGAGATAGACTTTTTTTATCCTTAAGAAAATTTGAATTATAACTGAATAAATTAAAACATTGTTTAATAAAAAAAGAGAAAAAATTGTTGTTTTCTCACCCTACTATACCGAACCCGTATTCGAACCTTGACTTCAAAACCGAGGTACATACCGAACCGTAATTTTTGTGTACCGTTACACCCCTACTATACAATGGCGTAACTTGCAGCTTAACCATCATAGTATGATGCATCGTTAGAGAAATTAACTAGTTAGTCACAACCATAGTCGTTTGAACCACATCACGTCGGATTGTCATTAATGATGTCACATTCAGTAATAACCTGCTAATTAGATTGCAATGAATGTCAGATTTTTATAGTTCATTTACGTGAATAACAGAAAGCTGTTAATTTTCGATTCTCAGTACCGGCAGGAAATGTAAGAGCACAACAACAACCCACAACTGAGGTGCCCTTGAGCAAGGCACCTAACCCCCAATCACTCCCCGGGCGCCGCAGCAAAAACGGCTGCCCACTGCTCCGGGTGTGTGTTCACTTGGATGGGTGAAATGCAGAGCACAAATTCTGAGTATGGGACACCATACTTGGCTACACATCATGTCACATTCACTTTAAATGGCATAATCTCATATACATGCAGTTCATTCAGTCCCTTCTCACTGTTTCTACTTCGCTATTTTTGTCTTGCTTTGATTTGATTCATCATGAGTTCTCTTTTACGTCATACTCCGGGGTTCCCTCATGCATTTATGCACATACACACACTCTTCAGAAAACGGCGCTGATTGTTGGCATGCATGTTAGCTTGCTTATTGTGCCCAAGAACATGATCTATTTAAGTCTATATGTCATACATCACCACAAGTCGAGAGCTGTAGTTCCAGTCACACAAGTTTGCAATGCTGTCTGTGAATGTGTTAGAACTATGGCTTTGGGAAATGCAGAATCATTGAACTCTGTTGCTAACGACAGAACTTATGACTATGGTTGGCTAATGATTCTTTTGGAAAACATACCCCAGATGTACAAAATCAGAGTTACAGATGGTCTACCAAAGAACGACATCGACTATGACCTTATTTCTCGTCTGGGGAGTTGGGATAGTATAATTCACAGGCTTATCAACTTTTAATAGGGAGGAGAAAACGCTCACATCCAATCAAACTCTGCAGTATTTTGGTGCAAATCCATCTCCCACTTGATTATATGAAATTTGACCCACTGTTTGTCCCATGTTATATACAATATATACTTTGTTTTGCAGTATGCATTTTTATATGCGACAGAATCTTTCAGTGCTGGTTGGCCAAAGAAGTCTTGCTTAAGCAGTTTGTAAGAGTCAGAATGTGTGCTGGTGCTGGTTACTTTTCTGTGGTGTACTAACATTAATGACCATTAAACCTACAGTTCAAGTTGGTCTTAAGTTTTCTATCCAGGCTTTTTCTAATGAAGCTGGATCTTTGCCTCTCCCACACAGATCTGACTCTTGAACGCCGATTCCTCTCCTACTGTGCTCCCAAAGGGGCAGCTGGGAAATCAGGCCTGTTTCAAATTCCCAACAACCTCAATTGGGTATTTTTCCTCTGGAGCTGTTTACTGCTCACAAAGCATTCTTTCGTTTTACTTCCAGGCTATCATGTTCCAACTGCAAACCTGTGTTTCATTAGTAGATATGTAACAGAATATTAGATTAGATTGTTGAAAATGTGAACTATATTAACATTGAATAAATAGTTTCATTATCATTTTTTTGATCTGTTGGGGTCTTTATACCCTCCAACTTCCATTGTACGTTTGAGCAGCATGCTGGATGTGCGCTGAAGCTCGGGGTGTTGGCCAGAAGGTTGACGGTGCTCAGCTAGGGCTAATCTGAGACGTTGTATTTCTTTCCACTTAGGAAATGGACAAGCCTGACTGACCCATGACTCATGATGTGGAGAACACAAGGGAGACTTGTCATTTTTGCCATGTTACATAATTTTACTACTTTTCCATAGACGCGTGTAGCCAAAGAGAGAAAGACCTTGCACTGTTTCAGACGTCAGAGCTGTTCTAAATGTGCACCTCATTTAAATGTGAATACATTTTAAAGACCGTACCCACAAAAAGTAGATCTGAGCATTGTTGTAACTTTTCATTAGTCATTCTTAAAACAATGTAGCTCTGTTTGAGAAGGTAACGAATATGTTTGGAGAAGATCGCTGTTAAGCAGTAATTTAACATATCTGCTTCTCG
Organism: Hypophthalmichthys nobilis; assembly: GCA_037950665.1. NCBI lineage: Eukaryota > Metazoa > Chordata > Actinopteri > Cypriniformes > Xenocyprididae > Hypophthalmichthys > Hypophthalmichthys nobilis. Next base: position 30,490,352 of record CM075481.1, on the reverse strand, counting down.
TCCATTCAGATACAAACTGCTGGTTTCTACTTTTACATACTTTAGGTCCCAACCAGGGCTTGACATTACCTTTTTTGCTCACCAGCCACTGTGGCTAGTGGTTTTCCAAAGTTAATAGCCACTCAGCATTTTCACTGGCCATAATTTTGACATCAATACCATGGGGAAAAATAGACACATAGACATTTTTTTAATATTATCTCATAATTTGGCAGGTATGTTAGGCTGCTGTCACTTTAAGACCTGGCGCACGGATCCATTATACTGTTACACATGCCTTTTCTTTCTCAACTGTTTACATTCACTTATAACATAACTGACTGTGTTTACGTGAATACTCACCAAGACCGGCATTTTGACATTATTTTGTGTTTATTTGACTGTTTAAGCGCAATAAGCAGTGAAAAAGAACTCTATTTAGTACTGAGAGGCGGCTTTATGTGGCACACTTTGGGTGTGCGCACAAAATCTGCGGGGATGAGTAAATTTATGCGCAATACACACAGTTCCACGCCAAAATTCAAGCCACCGATAATATTCACCCGGAGCAAATGAAACGAGTCAGGGGAGGCTGGTTTTTGTGTCAACTTGCTGTCGGAGAGATGAGAGAGTATTGCAAAACCAGACGTGAGGAGTATTGAGTATTGGAAGTGTTTGAGATATTTCAGTATCGTCATGTATCGAAAAATGTGTATTAACATCAAATTATATCATTAACATCAAATTTTCTTCAGAGACCCTACAGAGTACAAGCGGTTTTGAGAATAGATGGATGAATTGATGGATCAAAATCTCTTTGGGAGGAAAGCTAATTTGCAACTGAAAAGGTTTATCTTAAAATTTGCCAGCATCTCACAAATATTTATGAGCTGCAAATTGGAAACAGCTCTTTGGCTTGGACCAGGTTTTGCTGGAAAAACTCATCAACATTTACTGGTTCTTACTCCTACTCTGTCTGTACACCTCACAAAGCATTTTGGCATTTTTTTTTTTTTTATGTCAACCTGAAATTTTGGTTTTAGAAGAACTGTCAGGAATGTGCAGAGCTCTTTTTTCTGTTTTACATGCTGGTAAAATTAGTTTTGTCTTTGTTCTAACTTTTTTTTACGCTTTTTGTCTAGTCATGGTTGAACTTTGCTGTGTCATTCTATGATTGCTTGAGAATAATATTATTTGCTCAAGCCATTTCACATTTCAGTGTAAACCATGCTTCAAGCAAGTGAGTACGGTCTATATTTAGTGACATTTACTAAGGCAAGCATCACTATTGCTATTAGTGTATGCCTCATTTAATGCTAAGTGACTCTGAGATTGGTTGTTTTGAGTGTTGCAAATGGGAGTATAAGTACAACAGGAAATTAATATATGGCATGATAAGAAATGCTTGACCTCAGCTGTGTTAATGGGTTGGAGATTGTTCAACATAGACATATTTAGGGCAATTTTTCCAAAAGCTGCTAATGATGTTTACTTCCTTAAGATCATATGATAAGCTGCAAAACCCCATGGCAGTTACTGAAATGGTCTTTTACGCAATAAGATTCCAGCAACAAACAATTTGTCTGTCCACACCAGATGCAGTGTGACTGAGATGTGACAAAATCAATCAAAAATCACTGAATATTCAATCAGAATAGCGTGTGGGCGGAGCGGTCTCTGCAAACGCACTGCACTCGCAACAATCGCGATTTTTAGTCATAAAGGTAATTTAATCATATTACTATTGTTTTGCATTAATAAGTGCAGTAACTAATATTATTACATGTTTATTTATTGGAAATTTGACAGTAAAGCACTGAGCTTGAATTAACTTTTTTTTACAGTAACGTGCAAAAACCTCATTTTTATAGGGAAAAATGTAAATATTCTACTCTTATTAAATGTACCATACTGAACTGACAGCTTCAGTGATTATAAAAAGTGCTCTTTACTTGATTTCTGTGCAGTTCATTCACAATTTGAAGAAAAGTTTTTTTTCATGAGACTTTTCGTACTTTTCCGTATATTAAAGCTGCAGTCCGTAACTTCTTTTTGGTTAAAAATTATTCCAAATCAATTTTTGAGCAAATACATAACCAGCCAATGTTCAAAACTATCTCCTTACCTTAGCCCAATTCAAAATGGTAAGTTTGTAATAATATTTTAAAATAAAATCATTACTGGTGGGTTTCCGCAGGAAATTCGAGGATGCAACAGTTCGTCTTTGCGTCATTATGTTACATCTGTAAACAGAAAGAAAGGAGTCCCTGCTCGGTTAGTATTGCCCTGCTAGGCTATATGGCATGTGACGGATCATTTATAGCCTTTTCTCACAGCAGCTGCAATAATTAAACTTATCATTTTGATGGCGGATTGTAATTCAGAAAGGTCCAAATGACAATCATCAGTGACAACTGGAGATTCGCCCGTAGTCAAAAGCAAAAGACTTCGGACTGTGGAGTGGCTACAGAAATTGAAATCTACAGCTAACGCTAATACACAATAAATACACATAGTCACGCAAAGCTGATGTTGTTGACATTAACAACTTGAGAACAAAGTATAACAAAAGTAATAATTTGCACGGTTTGACGTGATCCAAGCTAAGCGATCGTTAGATTTAATCACCATTGGCAGCACGATTGTAATGCTTTTTTCCACATTAGATTAATTTGTGCTGAGGAGTCGTGCCAATGCACAACGTACGTAATAATAATAATAATTCCGCAAATAACTGCAATTGCAGGTTTCAAACAGAGATGGCGACAAAGAGGCAAAACTTAGGACAGCAGCTTTAAGGAGTGGAAATGGCTAATAAGTCAATAAGTGCTGTCTTTTTTTTTTTTCCAAATAAAAGTGTTTGTTTGCCACAAAGTGTTAGTTTTCCTACATCTTTAAACTTTTAGTTTTAAAAATCACATTAAAAATAATAAAATTGGATAATATTTAGAGCTTTGAAGTGCTGGAAAAAGTGTGAAAGCCTTTAAAAAGTGTTTGAACTCCACTCTCAAAAGGTTGTACGAACCCTGAAATGAATAATGTAAAAACATTCGACTATTTCTTCCACAATACCATGGTTACAGTTAGAATTAGCTACATTAAATCTATAGTGAACATTAGTGATTTGTGGATTGAAAAGCATTCTATAACTTCTTCTTCTGCATCAGTGCTGTTTGATCTGATATCTGTGGTTTATAACCGAGATTTCTGCCCCGAATTTAAATGCTATCTCACTGGATCTCCCAGCGCTGTTTAGTTACGGTTTCGCGTGATCGAGATCAGTCTGCGATTAAACCTGTTCTAAGCTTGCGCTGCGTTGTCTGTTATTGCTCCGAGTTGATAAACGGTCCACGCCGAGCAGCTCAAACAAGTAGCGCAATTTCGTTCAGCTTTCATTTTATTTGCCTTTTGATGTTTCTCATATGCAACAGAAATAGCAGCTTTGGCACCAGTGCGACTTCTAACAAAATTTAATCGCACAGGCAGAAAAAAATTGGTTGCAGTCTGGAGCTCTGCAGTTTGAACTTTCTTGCTTCCTTTCATTTATTTTAAAGATCTGAGGAGAATTATCCAATGTCGCTTTCAGTACAGCTATGAAAGTCAGACAAAATGATATTAAAACTCGTATTAAATTGTTTTAACATTAAATAAAGTACATAATCAGTAATTATAATTTTCATACTTTGTATGTTATTCCAGCCACAGTGTTGCAGAAATAGAAACCGTTTCTAAATCCCTTGTTGCGTATCACCATCATGGCTGGTAAGGACAAAAACTGTGATTATCATGGAAAAGAGTACCATGGCGTCGCATCACGTCTGGTTAGGACATGGTGTTAGGATCATATTTGACCTCTCCAGGTGTATTAGAATCATTGATTCCATCCATATAAGGTTCCTGATCAGCTGAGAACAGCACGAGATTCAGTTTCCTCTGGGTTGTGAACAGGTGCTGGAGGTTAGAGGTGACACTATGTCTTCTGACGGGATAGACCGCTCTGGTGTCAACACTTTTTCACTTGGGACAGCTGAATCCCTGTCCCCAACTCCACTTACAGTACTAGCCACGGGCTAAGAGCCTGAACTTTTTATAAGTCTGAATGTGTTATGTGCTTCCTAATTATAATGTGTGTAATTACATTTGATTAAAGGATGATCTATATCTATTATGTTTTTTTATTATCTATTATATATATTTTTTCCTTTGATTCTCTTTTTTACTTGTTTTAGAGACTAAATGAAAATCTAAAACTATTTGTTGACTTCATTGTTTGCAGATGTGTGGTTGGAAAGCTAAATAGTGTAGTGTGTACTTTAGAGAGGCTGTTAATAGTAGGTGTGTGTTCTGTGTGCTCAGCTTGATTTGCATTCTACGTCAATATTGCAAACCATATTCAACTGTTCATTCAGCAGATCGGAAGAGTATTCAGTTTAGATTCTTCAGAAGATGAGCTGAATATGAGTCATAGACATCCATGCAACAGAGATGAGGCTTCCATTGCCTTGAAGAGACTGACAAATTCTCATGTGGCACTCATCTGTTTTATGCTTCTGCCAATCACATCTGATTCCATTTACATCCATTTGCATCTCTTTTAGGACTGAAAGTGACTTGGACAAAGTCGTTCGAAAGTTGAAATTGAAATTTAATATGATCATTTTAAAAAAAATAAGAATGTCTTTAATTATTCCAGCTGACGGGTCTCTCTGTTGCCACAGACACATGCAAAACTGACCTTTGGGGCATGTCGACCTTTGTCAGCGGGCTGAAGGAGGAAGGCACGTGTTTCTAAACCCTAGTGAACACTTAACAGTGGGAAGAGAGCCAGATAATGTCTATTCTGGGCAAACTGGGCTCTGATACAAAGAGCTGAAGTGATCCAAATGGAGAGCTGGATTCTTCAATAAATTATTTTAGGTGACCTCGAATTCATTCTCCTGCCTCTTCATTTCATATACAGTTCCTGTTTTTACACATTTTGAAATGTGTGAATGTGAGCTCTAAGCACCTCTAATGACTCACAAAGGAATAATTGAGAAACAAATAGCGATCAGTGAATCACCACCACTGCTTATTCATGAAGAAATTTTACTTAAGGAGGATCTTTTCTTTTCTTTCCTTTCCTTTTTTTTTTTTTTTTTTTAAATCAGAGTGGAGGTTATGGTAAATATGTTTATGTGTATTTACTAACTCTCACTGATTACCCAAAGATAGATTTGTAACAGTCTTCAACTAATGAACTGGAAACAAGTCCTGAAATGTATACAATTTTGTGTTGTTGTAAAATGGAGTACATCTTTCATTGTATAGCTTCAATTGTTTATAAAACCATTAAATCTTTTTTTCTTTTTCTTTTCTCTGAGCCCAGTCAGAAACCGCCTGGCTGAAAAGTGGCTCTTAGAAAATTTTTGACAAACAACCAAGTAAGAAAAAAGATTGAGATCCTTTATTGCTCTTTCTAGGTCTGTTTTTTTTTTTTTTTTTTAGCCATATAATTAATCAAAATTTAAATAATAAGCTACAGTTCAGTGGTTTGGAGTTGGTAAGTTTTTTTTTTTTTTTTTTAAAAAGTCTCTTATGCTTATTAAGGCTGCATTTATTTGATCAAATATACAGAAAAAAATATATATTTTAATAATAAAAATGTTACAGTAATATTGTGAAATATTATTACAATTTAAAATAAATGTTAATTTAAATTAATGTTTTAAAAGTTAAAAAGAGCAAAAAAATCTTTTGTATATTACAAATGACTTTAATTTCACTTGATCAATTTATTGAATCTTTGCTGAATAGAAGTATTAATTTCTTAAAAATAAAAAATCTTACTGACCCCAAAATTTTAATGGTAGTGTAAGTAAAATAATAATAACCATAATAATAATTATGCATAATTGAACATTGTAATGTACTAAATTAAAATAAAAATTACAAACATAAATTTTAACAAAAAAAAAAAAAAAAAAAAAAGTAGTTGTCACTATTGTGGCCTTTTAGGCACAGCTTAACAGCTGATGACTTTAATGAGTGCACATAAATCAATCACATATGCACTGCCTGTTCCCAGAGAGCATTCATATGTGCTATGATAGATTGGTTGTTCTTGGTTAAAAGTGCTGTGATGTCCTGCACAGCTGCCCAGAAGTTATTTTCATAGCGTTGGAGCGACGTGAAAGAGGATATTCGAGTTTCCCGGAACTGACACACTGTCTGACTGTTTCCATGGTGATTAAAACAAAAACATTTTCCGTTTGAGGTATGAAGTAGTGCACAAGGCATATCCTTACCACTTATTCCTACCAGATATACTCAAAAAAAAAACTGGTAATTGCTGTTTTCATTACGAAGCATCTATTCAGTTTTTCCAGAAGGCATTAGAGACAATCGGTGCAACTCTACCCCTCTCACTTTCTGCTCTCTGTATCTGCATCTGTCTGTGTCTATCCCTCCCTCACAAATCAGACACCATGTTCTTGGTTCCTTTGAAAGGTTAGCAGCAAAGCATGGTTCTTTATTTAGTAGACTCTCTAATAGGAAACTCAAATTCAACAGCTAAATTGAGATTGAGATATATAGAGCCCTAGATAAATTCTTCATCCGTACTTTCAAACTGTTGCATCATGTCACTGTGCTTGTAAAAACATGCTTATTGTGTGTGCAATCTCTTATCATCTTTTAACCAAATTAAAGATGGATTTTGCCGTTTAGAAGTATACAAATGTATCAGTTTGCAAAACATTATCCAGCTATTCATTTGAAATTAGCTTGTTTAAAACAAGCTAAACAGTAACATGTGTTCTTCTGCTTGACGTGCTTTTAGTGTAAATTTTTCCCATTTGAGTCCCTGCTGTCTCATGCTTTCTCCCTTTGCAATATCCGCAATGATTCATCAGTTAAGTCAGTTATTCGTTTGTTCTATGTCAGCTATTAATTAAATATCTAAAAGACTTGCTGTAAGGCATATTCTGAGGAATTCAAGTGTCTGTAGGGCAAAAGGAGTGTCCTGTCACATGATCTAAAGTGTGTAAACCCTGGCTGCCTAAGGTGGGTGTTAATAATTGTATCTTTCACCTATTGGATGTCACACATGTGAAGGGTGTCTCCTTTTCTCTGACCTAGCTTCTCATTGACCAATCTACTCTCTCCTCTTGTGAGATGGTCCCACACACCCGGGGGTGTGTAACATGTGCCGTGCACCACTGTGGGTGGTTCCTCTTAGACACTGCAGCACATATGCCTCAGTGAGACATAGGTGTGCTGAACGAGCACTTCTTTTTTTCCATTTTTAGAGTTCTATTTTTGCTCCCTATACTTTTGGCAATTACCTTTACAAGTGTTTACATCAAGCCATTCACAACTGTTAAGAGTCTGTCGACCAGGCTGTTTGATTCTAACAGTTTGTTCCTTGCTTGAGTGAGGTGGGAGGGGCCGACTGGATCATAGTACTCTCTCTCTCTTTCTCTTTTACACACACCCCCTCTCATTGCAACTCTGCCAGTCCGGACTATGCTCACTTCCAAGGAAGGCTGAGTGAAGGAGAGAACAGTTTTCCTTTTCTAAGTTTTTCCTTTGCCTCTGAGAAAGTTTGAGAAGAAAGAAGAAACCCTTTTGATGAGGAAGGAAGTTAGCTAAACAACAACGGACAAACACAAAATAGCAGGTTGTATTTATTTTTAGTGTCTTTTTTGATTGAATTGGTAGCACGTGGCAGCAGGCTCTGCCACAGGACCCTGGAGAGTGAGGTTATTTAGTGATTTATTCTTCTTTGGCATAGCTGTTCCTGTTTACTTAGACGCTGCAAGACTAAGGAAGCACAATGGTTGCTGGAATGGTTATGCCCCTTGGCAACCTGAAGGCCATCTATGAGCATCTGTTTCGGGATGGCGTCATGGTGGCCAAGAAAGACAAGCGCCCTCAGACCATGCACCCTGAGATTCCTGGTGTGGAAAACCTGCATGTGATAAGAGCCATGGGCTCGCTGAAGTCCAGGGGATATGTAAGGGAGACCTTTGCATGGAAGCATTTCTACTGGTACCTTACTAATGCAGGAATCGTATACTTGCGTGATTACCTACATTTGCCTCCAGAGATTGTGCCCACTCCTCTACAGAGAGTACGACGGCCAGCTGCCACTCTGGCCGTCGCCCGCAGGGCGGAACGGGTTCAATCTGTTCTGGGTCCAACTTCTTATGTTCCCAAACCCGGCAAGATGGGTGCAGAGGCTTTGATGGATCGACAGGGGTACCGTCGCAAAACGACAAGTGTGGATGAACCTGAAATTACTGAATCCAATGATAGAACACCAAGATTTAGAGGTCGTCCAATGGCTAGCAGTCAGATCAAACCCAGAGGATCATGGGAATCCAGAGAGCAGCCCATGCTTTCTGAAACTCATGATTACACCAAAGAGATGGAACCAAGTGTTAGGAGGAAGGTTGCTATGCATTCAGTCTCTCATATTCCTTCTATTGAAACTCGCCATGCTAAGCCAGTTGAACAGGAAAAGATGGTGGAACTCAGGGAATGCACAAAGGCAGCATTCGTTCAGAAACCACAAAAGGTTGATATGAGCCCAGATGTGTCAACCATTTCGTCAACACTGGGGGCAACAACAGTGGAATCCAAAAGCCAAAAGAAGCCAAAAGAAGAAGTGCCTATCAAGGTCTCTCATGAAACAACATCCACAGCAACTGACGATGGCAAAACAGTTAGGGATGCTCATCATCCTACTCCCTCAAAACCGAAGGTGGAGAAAACACAGAAAACCCTTGTGACGAAAAATATGCAGGATGTGCCAATTGTTTCATCAGCAGAGGGAACAATTGCAGTGGAATCCTCTGTGTTTTCTGTCCATACTGAAGCATTCAAAGAAAAGCCCAAGGAAGAGGTGTTTATGGAGGTCTCCCAGCAAACTACATCCACTGTAATAGGTGATAGCAAAACAGCTAAGGATGTTCCTCGACATACTCCCTCAAAACCCAAGGTGGAGAAAACACAGAAAACTATTGTGGCCAAAAGTGTGCTGGATGTTTCAAATGTTTCATCAACAGTGGGCGCAACAGCAGATAAATCATCTGTGTCTTCTGTCCAAACTGAAGCAGCTAAAGAAAAGCCAGTGGAAGAGGTGTTTATTAAGGTCTCTAAGAAAACCACATCCACAGTAGCAGATGGTAGCAAAAAGGCTAAAGACGCTCTTCATCCTATTACCTCAGAACTGAAGGTGGAGAAAACACAGCAAACCCTGGTGACAAAAAATGTACAGGATGTGCAGACTGTTTCATCAGCAGTGGAGACAAATGTAGTGAAGACCTCTGTGTTTTCTGTTTCTACTGAAACAGTCAAAGAAATACCAAAGAAAGACATCTGTGTCAATGTCTCACAGGAAACCACATTCAAAGGTGATATCAAAATGGACAAGGATGCTTCTTGTCCTACTCTCTCAAAACCGAAGGTGGAGAAATCACAGAAAACCCTTGTGACTAAAAATGTGCAGGATATATCAGCTGTTTCGTCAACAGTTGAGGCAACAGCAGTGAAATCCGCCATGTTTTCTGTCTCTACTGAAGTAGTCAAAGAAGTGCCCAAGGAAGAAGTGTGTATCAAGGTCCCTCAAGAAATAACATCCACAGGTGATAGAAAAATGGAAAAGGATGCTCCACATCCTACTCCATCAAAACCAAAAGTGGAGAAAATGCCGAAAACCACAAAGACCAAAAATGTGCAGGATATACCAATTGTTTCATCAGTCGGGACAGTTGCGGCAACAGCAGTGGAATCATCTGTTGTTTCTGTTTCTTCTGAAGGAGTCAAAGAAAAGCCCAAAGAAGATGTATATATAAAGGTCTCCCAGGAAACCACATTCACACTAACTGACGATAGAAAAATGACTAAGGATGCTCCTTGTCCTACTCTCTCAAAACCGAAGGTGGACAAAACAGAGAAAACCTTTGTGACCAAAAATGTGCAAGATGGAACAACTGTTTCAACAGCAGTGGAGACAATTACAGTGAAATCCTCTGTGTCTTTGGTTTCTAATGAAACATCAAAAGAAAAGCCCAAAGAAGAACTATTTGTCAATGTCTCTCAAGATGCCACATCCAAAGTTGATAGCAAAGAGGATAAGGATGCTCCACATCATACTCCAATACCAGAACAAGAGAAAAAGCAGAAAACAACAAAGACCAAAAATGTTCAGGATAAACCAACCATTTCGTCAACAGTTGGGGCAACAGTATTTTCTGTCTCTGATGAAGCACTTATAAAGGTCCCTCAAGAAACCACACTCACAGTAACTGATGATAGCAAAATGGCTAAGGATGCTCCTCATCCTACTCCATCAAAATCAAAAGTGGAGAAAACAAAGAAATCCAAAAAGACCAAAAATGTGCAGAATATACCAACCATTTTGTCAACAGTGGAGGCAACAGCAGTGGAATCCTCTGTAGTTTCTGTCTGTACTGAAGCAGTCAACGAAGAGTCCAAGGAAGAAGTGTGCATTAATATTTCTCAAGAAACCAGATCCACCAGTGGTAACAAAATGGATAAGGATGCTCCTTGTCCTACTCCATCAAAACCAGAAGTGGAGAAAACGCAGAAAACCACAAGGACCAAAATTGTGCAAGAACAACCAATCAAGAACGAAACAACAGATGTTACAAATGAGACTTCAGTTGCACCACATCACGTGCCTGCTGCTAATGCAGATGAGGTGAAGCCAAATACCTCCGTTAGCTCCCAGGTGCCTGTCAAATCTGTCAAATCAATACAAATTGCTGAAAAGAAATCAGAGATTAATCTCCCACTGCATACTATTGAGCTTTCTGTAGAGGAGAGTGTTAGTAAGTCAGCCATCACAGCAGTGCCGCCCACAGCATCTAGTGCTGTTCAAATGACTGACAAACAACAGAGAATACTTGGTTCCCAAAAAACAAATGAAGCACAAGAAGCAACTAAAGATGACAACACTTGTCCTTTAAAAGTTCATGAAAAGGTGGAGATTCCTTATACCATTTCTACTGCTGAGGTCAAGGCAGAGGTTAAAGGTAACAAGCCCGATCTCAGCCCTAAATCTGCTGATGCTGAAGTGAAGATTACCACAGCTGACTCCAGCAAGACTTCAGAAGTAGTTGCACAAACTTTGAAATCTAATATAGAGACACCAAAACAAATTGACTCTGTTCAACAAAAATCATCACCAGCAAAACAGACTGAGGAACCTGTAGTCACAGAAGAGGCCGAAGTTGCAAAAGACAAGGATGCAGAGGATACATCAAAGCCTTCAAAAGCCAAGAAGAAAAATCAGAAATCTGCAAACAAATCTTCTGCTGTAAAGCAGGTCCCTCCACCTATAGCTGAGACAAAAGTGACAGAGGTAAAGACAACAGCCCAGAATGCAGGTCAGGTTGACCTCCTTAAGGTTGAGGGCCCCGAGCAAGTTGCAACAAATGACTCTGCAAAGACATCCCCAGAAGGAATGCACACTGTGGAGAGCTTGCAGCCAACAGCTGTACAGAATGAGGCCCCGGCTCACAAAGGGGAGGTGGAGCCTGCTCAGCCCTTGGCTGAAAAACGGGAGGTTCTGAAAGGAAAAACATCCTCCTCACAGAGACAGTGGGAAGCACCGGCAGCCTCAGCGTCAGCAGCAGCAGCCTCGGCCCAGCTCACCCCCCTCCCTGAGCAGGGGGAACCTCCCAGCATTGCACAACACACGGCTGCTCCTGACACACAGCAGAGCACAGAGAAGCAGAACAGGCTCTCGGATAGCAAGGCCCCTTCACAACCTGTCATCACTGGACCCCTTCCTGCCAACGAGATCACCTGCGACGTGCAAAATCAGTCCACAGACGACGCCATGCGGAAGAAGATAGTTGTGGTAGAGGAAGTGATTGAAGTGCAACAGATTACCAGTCCTGTTGCAGGCCAACCTACTACATCCCCACTGCCAGAGATTGCAGGAGATGATTTGGACTATGATGTGTTGGAAGAACTGGCTATAGAGCGTGGCCTCCTGCAGGGTCCTGCTGAAGAGACTAGTTGGGATCATTCTCTGCAAGAGCCAGAGGGCAAAACCTTCCCCAACTTCATAGAAGGTATGAGTACTTTTCAGTTCTGTCACTCTGTCTTTCTTACATGCTTTGATGTCTGCTCTGGTTTCTATCTGTATTTGCTGTGTGGGAGGTTCAAGGTGACTGCTGTAGTGTCGAAATAGTTGTGCTGTTATTAGACTGTTGGCCATGCTTTTCTTGAGAGGCGTGTGTAACATTATATGCATGCTATTTGAGTGAACGGTGCCTGAGCTTTATATTCATTGAATGAAACATAAGTACATTTATAGGTTTTCTATACTTGTGGAGAGAAGCTTCACAATTTTATTTAAATATTCTGCAGTGCAGGCAGTTTAAAATCAAATGAGCTTGCATAAAGATGTGGGCAGTATCAACAACTGTGGAACTTCTTTCAAAACATGTTTTGTCTATGCAACAATGCACATCTTTTAGTAGTTGTATTTATTCAACCTCCCTGGTTTGTCACTGTTTCTTTCCACAGGCACAAATCTGGGCATATTTTTTTCCAGTTATTTCGAGAAATCAAAGTGATTTACACCGCACCCACACCCAAAGCATCAAATGCATGCAGTGTTTTGCAACCACCCTTTCGCTGTGCAACATATTGGGACAAGCTAGTGATTTTGTTGCAGTGTTTCATTCTTCAAGGGGAATACCAGACTGCTGGTAATGAGCAGTTAAGCAGCACTGTGTTTCTGACAATACAATGTTTGGAGTCAGTTCTCCCCTCCCTGTTGCCAAACACAACCGTGATATAGTTTTCTCAGAGTAGTAAAACAGCTATTCTAGAGTCATGAAACAAAATCAATGCTGTGTTCAGAGGACTCTGTGTGCCACTCTTGCAGGAAGCACGTGTGTTTGGTTATTTCCTCTGGTTTGTTGTCCCTGCTCTCTGGTTTCCAGTGGTCAACTATTAGCTTCATACTTCTGCTTTGTCGCTTTGTGTATTATGTAATAGGGCATACCACAGATAGCATAGTCCATCCCAAATTCCACCTTTGTGTTTCTCCCCTAGTGCTCTGGAATGTTTGCTGCAGTTGCCTTTGTTGTTGTTTGTATAGCTGTGCATTTCAGTTGATGTTGGTACACTTTAAAGACATTTAATGGAACCAATGATTTGTGTTTTATTTTGTATACTGGGATAGTCTACTATTGTAGATTTCTGACAGCAACTAGTTAAATTTTGTACAATATAATGGGTGTGTTTAGTAGGTGAATCACAGAGGAAAGATCAAAAAAAAATACCTTTTGTTTGATGGTTTTTGTTAGTCACTTCATCATGACCGGTCTTTCGGGAAGCCACAGTTCCCATATTCCAACCAAACACAATTGGATTTGAATAGGAAAAAGAATTTATACAATATTATGCTCAGACTAACTAACTCAAGTCAGATGTGCTTGAGGTTACATGAGAGATCTCTGTAATTTTCTGCTGCCCCCTACTGTATCTCTAAAGATCTGTCTTTGAAAAGAACCTCTTCCTCTGTAGCACCTTCAATGAAACTTTTCAATAGGAACCTTTCAAAAAGTGAAATTTTAGCCTACAGCAAGGTCAGAACGTATTTATTGTGCCTAGCACCTTTTTGTTGTTCTTTAATGGCCTAGAAGCAATACTTTATTCATTAGCAGTCCTTCAGTGGTTCATTAATACGCTGGACATTTATGAACAGAAGTGTGAGATCTCCATTAGCATTGTTCTCTGTTCAAGCAGCAATGTGTTGTGCAAGTTTGTAATTCTGTCCGCCTCCACCAGGAATTCCTGCATGTTTGTGATGTTGTGACAGGCACTCTCTGATGTTCTCAATGCCATGTGATTGTGGTGCAGTCCATGAGTCATCCAGTGAATTCAGTGGAGCCAGATGAATCTGACCTTTAAGAAGTCTAATCGGACACATTCTATCGCTGGCTGGTGTTGCGATATCTATAATTGGCCCTTCTCCTCTTGTGAAATGAGCCCTTTTGTTGGGACGAGTCCATGTTTTTGGTATAGAGGAAATTCAGGCTAGTATTTTTCAGGCTGAATTTTTTTGAGTTTAGAATTATGTTTTTAAAGTCAATTTGTGTTTAGGCCCAAGTAGCCGGCATACCGTCCTACTTAACCTGTCAGATTAACGTCTTAAAAGTCGAACATTTTATTGTGTTCACTTGTTACCTACAGTAACAGCTTTTTTTAAAAATATGATATTGGAATTTTGTATGCATAATGTTTAATAACATCTTTAAACTAATTGGTTAACATATAACAGTCAGTGCTAAAGATTCCACACAATCTTGTTAATCTTGTTTGCCTTTATAAATATAATATTATTCATTGTTAATTTGTAATATAGAAAGTTAAAGTATGTTACTCTTAATGTAAAAAGTGTATTAGTATAAAGTACTTTAATGTTATATGTATTAGTCATTATGAATGTTTTACCCATTTATGCAATTGGATTTTAACACAAAATATTATATTTACTGATATACCCTGTATAGTATAGAGCCACGGTCTCGCCTACATCTGCTTGTTTGTTTAATATTTTGTTACAGCCTGGTAACATTATGACCTTGTAGTTGTTAGCTATGTTATAGGGTTAGTTCACCCAAAAATGAAAATTCTGTCATTAATTACTCACCCTCATGTCGTTCCACACCTGTAAGACCTTCGTTCATCTTCAGAACACAAATGAAGATATTTTTGATAAAATCCAATGGCTCAGTGAGGCCTCTATTGCCAGCAAGATAATTAACACTTTCAGATGCCCAGAAAGATACTAAAGACATATTTAAATCAGTTCATGTGACTACAGTGCTTCAACAATATCTAGTGATGGGCGATTTCAAAACACTGCTTCATGAAGCTTCGAAGCTTTACGAATCTTTTGTTTCGAATCCGTGGTTCGGAGTGTGTATCAAACTGCCAAAGTCACGCCCCCCAGTGGTGAACCATTGAAATTTCGAAACACTTATGATGTAACGAAGCCTCGTTTACTGAAGTCAGTTTGATAAGTGCTCCGAAGCACTGATTCGAAACAAAAAATGAGTAAAACTTCGAAGCTTCAAGAAGCAGTGTTTTGAAATCGCCCCTCATATTGTTGAATTATGTTATTTTGTTTTTTTGCCGCACAAAAAGTATTCTTGTCACTTCATAACATTAAGGTTGAACCACTGTAGTCACATGAACTGTTTTAAATATGTCTTTAGTACCTTTCTGGGCGTTTGAAAGTGTTAATTATCTTGCTGGCAATGGAGGCCTCACTGAGCCATTGGATTTTATCAAAAATATCTTAATTTGTGTTCAGAAGATGAACAAAGGTCTTACGGGTGTGGAATGACATGAGGGTGAGTAATTAATGACTGAATTTTCATTTTTGGGTGAACTAACTCTTTAATAATAAACCCATGAAACTATATTACTACTTCAGCTTTCTGAATTAGTAAAACTAAGCGAGCTATCTGATAAATAACCTTTTCCTTGAGCGTTTTTTTTTTAAGCTGTCCCAGATCTTGTCTTGCATAAGTAAACCACCTGTGCTTCTACTAACAGTAATATGTGAGAGATTTATGATACATTCCTCTGAAATAGCAGTTGTTCACACAGTCTTTTCTGTCAACAAGGTTCAAATTCCCCCAGGTGAATCTATAATGACACGCAAGAACTCATATTTGAATTCTCTGTTTGCTTTCTCGGTATAGGTGCATTAAGCAATTTTTTTTTTTTTCTTCCCACTGGCTGATACAATGTAAAAATGAGTTGCCAAAGTTGTAAAAAAACAAACAAAAAAAAAAAAAAACATTGAAAGACTGAAAAGGTATTTCTTGTAAAACATACCATTTTTTTTTTTTTCAGTTTTCAAAATTTCACGTTAAACTCAATGTGTTATTTGCCGTTTCTTTGACACAGATATCATTCATAATTTTGCCAGTAAATTTCACAAATAATTACAAAGTAAATGCTACACACACGAAAAATTCAGTGTACAACAGGGGTCAATGACTTTATGCTATTGACACCTAGAGGTGTGGATGCTTCATCAGTGGAAAGTGAATTTGTTTGTGTGTTGATGCAATGGTAGGCTATTTGCAGATGCATTTGCCATGTTATTTTATTAAGTGTCTGATCATAGGTTCTATCGAAATAAACTGAATAGTATTTAATTGGTGATTAGATCTCTGACCTGCCCTATGAGGAATAAAACTTCTAGGCTTCTGATGGGAGTAACTGTCATGTGAGTGTACATCCTTTTAAATATATTTGCCAAAATAGGTGACACACTCATATTTAGATCTGTTTGTAATGTGTTAAACAGCCTCAGTGGAGTCAGACTGGGAATTATTACTAGATTTGCTCAGTCAATGCTCATCTCATTTTCCAAATAATTCCCATGCCAAGTCCTGCAAATTAGATGCCTTCAAATACTGTATTTAATCACGGTCATATGTGCTTTAAATGTGAAAATGAAATCAACACTCTGTCAACGCCATAATTCACAATGCCATATGCTAATTTCAGTGAATTGCTGTGTAAAACTCTACTATATTTAGCATACGTCTGGCTTCATGGGTGGTCTCTGAAGACTCATGATATGGCACAAGAGAGAGGTTGAGACTTCTAGTCATGCCGGGCATCTCATTACCACATTCCATATTTAAATGGAAAAATACAAACCTTGGCATTCATGTGCTTAGGGTTTGAAAATGTTGAAACAGGCCCATACAGTCCAGCATTGTGCAATATATTCAAGAAGGAATGGAGTTGTTTCTTCTATAGAAATGGGATTTATTTTATTTATTTATTTATTTATTTACATTTTTTTATTTGGTAGATGCTTTCGTCTGCAGTTTAAGAACATTCAGTACAATTAAACGCACTTTTTTTCCACAAGGGTACATTCTATCAGATCATTTCGTGCCAATTATTCCTCCCAAACTTTAATGAAACTGCCGTCTTGGTGTCTGACAGCATTAGAGAAAGTAAAGCCGAGATTGTGATGCAATATCATAGAATAACTCTATCATCATCCAGGAACAAGCTGGCCTCCACGGGTTTCATCAGTTTCTAACTGTGCCAGTGTGAGTAACTTGCCCAACATGATATTTATATCCACGGTGAGCTCTTTTACCCTTCCCCACTCACCCCCCACCAAGACCCCCTCAGCCTCCGCCCACCTAATTGCAAAGCCACCAGGGAGCAAGGCTGACATATCCAAACAACAGGCATGGGCTGTCAAAAATAAGAAGGGGACAGTGCCGACCAAACAAACGGAGACTCTTTCTTTTACTTTATTGTCACGTTCTTGCTCTGGTTGTCTGCCTTTGCTGTTCCGCAGACTTCATGAAGATTATACCTGGTAGGTCAGATGATCAACAGTTTGATTGTGTCTTTTTTTTATATGTTTGATTGCATGTGTGGTCGAGGTGGGAGAGGAGACGCTCCGTGTTGACATACGCAGATGCTTCCAATTTCAGACATTGAGTACTAAATTCTATTCCATATTTAAACCCGCTCATCTGTGATGTGTTTTAGATTTGTTTTGGATGATTTGGTAGATATGTTTTTTTTTTTTTTCCATTCCACATTGGATGCGGTGTGAGTTCTCTCATCATCCTCCAGACACCTAGAGGAGTTACCGTTCACCAGGTCTGATGGATGGTTATATCATGGCAAAGCTTGGTGGGCGGGTAGAAAAACAGTGTGAGTTGGATTTCAGAAGGAAATTCTCTGTGTCTACATGGGAATGTGAGGTGTCCCGTATCGGCGCTATTTTTGAGAACTGTAAAAAAGCTTCCACCTGTTTTGCAGTCTTAAAGCAGGCTTCTCTCACACTGAAATAATACAGAACGAAATGTAGCATAGCTCCAGTGTTGCTTTGGTTTCAAAACATAATCGTGTATAGTAAAGAATTGTTCAGTCAATATGTTTCGCTTTGTGGACAGCATCTATGACATGACTTGACTGTAAAAACAAAACCAAACGTGTGTGTCTTACTATGGAACTGCATTCCATTTAAAACGGTCATCTGCATTTTTTTAAATGAACTGCAAGTCCAAATTATTGCCTGTGGCAATCAACAGCGTAACAAGTGCTATTTTAATATAATTTATATACTATTATAGTATTCATATATTCGATAACACATTTCAATCGTCTACTTTAGACATTCTTAGTTAATTTTCATCTAATATTCATAATGTATTTTATATCAGCTTTATTCCAATTAATGAAACCAATTTTTAAAATTTATATAACGGCTGCTGTCAGTAGACCTTAAAATCAACATCATTTACAACCCAAGTGGGTGTTACATACCAAAATGGAGCCAAATGTTTAGAAGGCTTGAAAAATAAGTAATTGCCTGCACTGATGAACTGAAAATAAGACCAGAAAGATGCATTAAGAAAGTAGAAAATAGAGTCCGTTTTGATTTCATATTGAGTTTTTATTTGCACTGAACCTGTAATTTTTGTGTTTTTAAATTGCTCTTAAAATGAAGATAGGGAGTTGTTTTAAAGTGCCACTGATTACTTCATTGCCTTTGGATGTATCGTTACTTATGGATTGATGAAATTCTTTAACTAGTTTGTCCTGAGAGACTGGATGTGTCTTCTGATTTCAGACTCAACAGGTTGTGTAAAGCCTGGGGTGTTGTTTAATGTTCAAACAAACTGTCTTATGAACTTATTAGTCTAACATACATTCTTATTTGATTTTATATTAAAACCTGTTCACACTTTTAAAAGTTGAAAGAAATCTGTAGTGCGACAACATTGTGAATGTTGGCACAGTGAAGTTTCATCTGCTGCAGGTATGTTTTCAGCATTAAAGATGACATGGGCAGTGAGAATGGATGGAAGGAATGTAGACATGACAAGAAGCAGTAGAGGAAACTCCCTTCAGAAGGAAGGAAGGAGAAAGATACTAACTCAGTCCCCTTCGACTCCACGTTTAGCTAAG
This sequence comes from Hypophthalmichthys nobilis, assembly GCA_037950665.1. NCBI lineage: Eukaryota > Metazoa > Chordata > Actinopteri > Cypriniformes > Xenocyprididae > Hypophthalmichthys > Hypophthalmichthys nobilis. The sequence continues at coordinate 30,471,371 of CM075481.1, read as the reverse complement.
AGACGCTGCACTGGTGTCTTTTTTTAAATGTCTGGACTTAGCCCTAACTCGGGAACACACCCCATGTCGCCCCATTCCCTCCCACCTGTTCCCGCTGCCGGCCTCATCCAGGCTTATCTCAGCCCTAATGCCACTGAGCCCCTCAGAGTCCGCTCTGCCCACCCTGGTGGTTTTTGTTCACATTGTCTCTCTGATTGCAGTCTGGCATTTGAGGCAAAACAGAAGTGAAGGTAAGATATTTGATAGCGGTAGCAAATTAGAAGATCTTGGTGGTTCTTGAGTTCTGAGCTTGTTTTATCTTGTCTCTCCTTCTCTGGCTCTGCCAGGGCATTGTGGCAGTAAGATTAACCCTTTAATTCCAGTAAAAAAGGGCGTCAGATAATGAGAAACGGGAGTTGTTAATGGATTCATTTTGTTTTGTCAAGTTGCTTCCAGTGCATCGAATGGATAGTCATACATTTTTGGTTTATATGGGTGATTCTCATGAAATCTTGGTTTCAAAGATTTCAAACATGAATTCCAGAAATGTTGGGACGTTTTTTAAATTTGAATAAAATGAAAACTAAAAGACTTTCAAATCACATGACCCAATATTTTATTCACAATAGGATATAGATAACATAACAAATGTTTAAACAGAGAAATCTGACACTTTTATCCACTAAATGAGCTCATTTCAAATTTGATGTCTGCTACAGGTCTCAAAAAAGTTGGCACGGGGGCAACAAATGGCTGAAAAAGCAAGACATTTTGAAAAGATTCAGCTGGGAGAACATCTAGCAACTAATTAAGTTAATTGATATCAGGTCTGTAACATGATTAGCTATAAAAGGGATGTCAGAGAGGCAGAGTCTCTCAGAAGTAAAGATGGGCAAAGCTGTGAAAGAGTGCGTTAAAAGATTGTGGAATACTTTAAAAACAATGTTTCTCAATGTCAAATTGCAAAGGCTTTGCAAATCTCATCATCTACAGTGCATAACATCATCAAAAGATTCAGAGAAACTGGAGAAATCTCTGCATAAGGCACAAGGCCGAAGACCTTTATTGGATGCCCGTGGTCTTCGGGCCCTCAGACGACACTGCATTACTCATCGGCATGATTGTGTCAATGACATTACTAAATGGGCCCAGGAAAACTTCCAGAAACCACTGTTGGTAAACACAATCCGCCGTGTTTATCTAAAGCTCTACCATGCAAAAAGGAAGCCATATGTGAACATGGTCCAGAAGCCCCGTCGTGTCCTGTGAGCCAAGGCTCATTTAAAATGGACTGTTTCAAAGTGGAAAAGTGTTCTATGGTCAGACGAGTCCAAATTTGACATTCCGGGCTAAAGAGGAGGGAGACCTTCCAGCGTGTCATCAGCGTTCAGTTCAAAAGCCAGTATCTCTGATGGTATGGTGGTGCATAAGTGCATACGGTATGGGCAGCTTGCATGTTTTGGAAGGCACTATGAATGCTGAAAGGTATATAAAGGTTTTAGAGCAACATATGCTCCCCTCCAGACGACGTCTTTTTCAGGGAAGGCCTTGTGTATTTCAGCAGGACAATGCAAAACCACATACTGCAGCTGTTACAACAGCATGGCTTCATCGTAGAAGAGTCCGGGTGCTGAATTGGTCTGCCTGCAGTCCAGATCTTTCACCTATAGAGAACATTTGGCGCATCATTAAACGAAAAATACAAGTAAGAATGGAACCAAATTCCTACACCAAAACTCCAGAAACTCATAACCTCTATGCCCAGACATCTTTAAATTGTTTTGAAAAGAAGAGGAGATGCTACACCATGGTAAACATGCCCCCGTCCTAACTATTTTGAGACATGTAGCACGCATCAAACTTGAAATGAGCTTATTTTGTGCATAAAATTGTAAAATTTCTCCATTTAAACATTTCTTATGTTATCTATGTTCTATTGTGAATAAAACATTGGCTCATGTGATTTGAAAGTCTTTTAGTTTTTATTTTATTCAGATTTAAAAAACATCCCAACATTTCCGGAATTCGGGTTGTAGATAATGGAAAGGTCGTCCAAAAACGATATTTCTAGAAAAACTCTGAATTAATATCATTTAAGGCAGCTAAAAAATTAAATTTTTAAATCTCATCATGTCCATGTGAAGATCTGCAACCACTCAAATGTTATTGTTTCTTTGAGAAAGATGGCTTGTTATGTATTTAGAAAGGTCACATGTAAGCATACTTTCTTTTACACCTTTATAACTCACCTCTCAAACATGTCTGATCAGGGCTATGTATCAAATCTTTCACCCAATAAAAGGCGAGAGGTGTTTTTACAGTTGAAGATGTGTTTGCACTGATAGCTCACAGGTGTCTGATGCATACATTTAGACATAGACATGTTTATATAGAAACCTGTCCAAAGTTGTTACCTCACTTTTTGAGATCTCCATTGGAAAATTTTGGAATAACACTTATTAAAGTATAGTCAAGAAGTTGGACACTTCTTTCAAGCAGAAGCTTCTTAGCAGGGCATGGAGGAGGCTTTCAGATGAGAAATGCCGTCCTAGATGAGTGCAGTATTTCAGTGACAGTGGCTGAAATAAGGATCTGTTTTCCAGAATGATCCATGGTGTTGTTGTGACAGAGGTGACCTCTGCTAGCGGTTGGCTGGTGGCCTCTGTCACTGACACTGCTCTGGATCACGTCAGTTCCTCCCCTCCTCCTTCTTGATCTTGTTGTTTGTTTGATCATAAACCTCATATACATAGAATAGCACAGATTTTATTACAGATTATTACTTTATTGCTTTCCAAGTAGCTCAGTCTCTCCATCCTGTGTCCATTGTGCATTTTGTAAGGGGAGAATGAAGTGTTATATGATTCTGTTTTGTGTTTTATGTGTATGAGAGGTTCTGATCTCATTCCAACCTTTTCTCTGTGAGCTTAACCCTTTATGCATCTACATTTCTCTCTCTCTCTCTCTCTCTCTCTCTCTCTATATATATATATATATATATATATAAATACTATATTGCCAAAAGTATTGGGACACCCCTCAAAATCATTTAATTCAGGTGTTTCAATCACTTCCATGGCCACAGGTGTATAAAATGAAGCACCTAGGCATGCAGACTGCTTCTACAAACATTTGTGAAAGAATGGGTCTCTCTCAGGAGCTCAGTGAATTCAAGTGCGGTACCGTGATAGGTTGCCACCTGTGCAATAGGTCCATTTGTGAAATTTCCTCATTACTAAATATTCCACGTTCAACTGTTAGTGGTAGCATAACAAAGTGGAAGCAATTGGGAACAACAGCAACTCAGCCACGAAGTGGTAGGCCACGTAAAATCACAGAGCGGGGTCAGAGCATGCTGAGGCTCACAGTGCGCAGAAGTCGCCAACTTTCTGCAGAGTCAATAGCTACAGACCTCCAAACTTTGTGTGTCCTTCAGATTAGCTCAAGAACAGTGCATAGAGAGCTTCATGGAATGGGTTTCTATGGCCGAGCAGCTGCATCCAAGCCTTACATCACCAAGTGCAATGCAAAGCGTCGGATGCAGTGGTGTAAAGCACGCCGTCACTGGACTCTAGAGCAGTGGAGACGTGTTCTCTGTAGTGACGAATCACGCTTCTCTGTCTGGCAATCCGATGGACGAGTCTGGGTTTGGCGGTTGCCAGGAGAACGCTACTTGCCTGACTGCATTGTGCCAAGTGTAAAGTTTGGTGGAGGGGGGGATTATGGTGTGGGGTTGTTTTTCAGGGGTTGGGCTTGGCCCCTTAGTTCCAGTGAAAGGAACTCTTAATGCTTCAGCATACCGAGACATTTTAGACAATTTCATGCTCCCAACTTTGTGGGAACAGTATGGGGATGGTCCCTTCCTGTTCCAACATGACTGCGCACTAGTGCACAAAGCAAGGTCCATAAAGACATGGATGAGCGAGTTTGGTGTGGAGGAACTTGACTGGCCTGCACAGAGTCCTGACCTTAACCCGATAGAATACCTTTGGGATGAATTAGAGCGGAGACTGTGAGCCAGGCCTTCTCGCCAACATCACTGCCTGACCTCACAAATGCGCTTCTAGAAGAATGGTCAAAAATTCCCATAAACACACTCCTAAACCTTGTGGAAAGCCTTCCCAGAAGAGTTGAAGCTGTTATAGCTGCAAAGGGTGGGCCAACTCCATATTAAACCCTACGGATTAAGAATAGGATGTCATTAAAGTTCATGTACACGTAAAATAAATAAAGGATTGCATAACATAAAAAATGCATTATTAATTAATTGATTAATTAACTTGTAATAAGGTGAAGTAGTATTGCAGTTATTAACAAAAAATAAATAAAAGATTCAAGTTCATTCATTCGTTCATTAATTAATTCATTCTCCATTTATGACACCATTAGCTTATCAATGCTCTTTGATTATGGTTGTCTTTATGTCTCTGGCAGTAGTATTAATGTCACGAATGCCAGCAAAGTTCCCTCGATCGGCCACTGGAGGTCTCTCTCCCCCGAGTATTAACTGGACTACAAATCCCAAGCACCCACATACCTGGCCTGATTACTGCGCACCTGTTTCAAGTCAGCCAGCTATTTAAGCCACACACACACACACTCCTTGCGAAGTATTGTTTGCCCTTGCAACAATTTCTGAGCGTTATTTCCTGTACTCTGTCTGCCCGTGTATCGACCTTGTTTGGATTACTGACCTTGGATTGTTTGTCGCCTGCCTGTTACCCTTTTGTTTGCCTGGACCGCTACTTTGATTGTTTGCTGCCTGCCCTGATCTCTTGCCCGGTTATTACCACGATTATTGGACTGTCTCTGACACTGTTGTTTACACTGGTGATTCGACCCACACCTGCCTGTACTGTGAGCTTACTGTTTGCTAATAAACCGCTTATGGATCCCAATCAACCTGAGTCTGCATCACAATTAGACAATTAAACAATTAATAATTTGGTAATAAAAATAAAATACGCTAAATACGCATTTTCATTAAACTTGTGTTCTTTAATTGACAATGTATAAACACACAATAAACAGATACTGTGAAAGCAGTGAGTGAAGCGTTCCATAAATCCTGTATTGATCGAATAAAGCTGGTCATATTCAGTTAAAGAATCATGGGATAGGTGAACACATCTACAAGGCTGTAGTATCACTGTAATTCACAACTTTGAATTGCAAATGGCATCAAAACTTTGAATAACAAATGGAAGTCCAGAGGCTTACATTGTCCACGTGTACAATGAATAATAACAAGTACAACAGAAACATTTCTGTATATATTTCCAGGTCTAATCCATAATCCTATAGGAGAGCTCCCAAATGTCTTGTGAAAAATGGTCCCATCAGAACGTATACAGTATCTTTATGTATACTGTGGCTCTCAGGAAACTGCCATAATGGAAAGTTCCAGACTCGAGATGTAAACAGCACATATGCTGGAGGTCTGGACGTGAGACCTGTGTGCTGTCTTGTTCTTGGATATTGTTGGATGTTTGAATGACTCTGTGTTCCTCAGGGAGCAGCAGGGCATGTAGATTAAGTGTGTGGCATACAGAGACGTGCTGTGCTGGGCTTTCAGGACTCATGAAGGGGCTGCCGCTGTCTTTGGACTTGATTTATAGTCTTTTATGGACCAAAGGGATGCTACTGCTTTAGTTTGGCTGTTATTTTTAGCCCTTCACTCATAACATACTGTGGTACATCTTAACTGGGTCTCATCCAGTTACTTTTAATAATAATTCCTCTCTTCTAAACTCTTCTACTCTCTTTGATGCATTGGTTTATTTTAAGAATGTTTTTCATCTCTCATAATAGTTCAGCGGTCTAGATGTTAATTAGGGAATCATCTCTTATTACTAAATCGTTAGTGACTGGGAATCAAACAATCATTATGAACTTTAAAGTAAGTGAAGACACATTTATTTATATAGCACTTTATACAATACAACATGGTAATACACAAGCCAAAAATGACATCAGATGTAATTTCAGATATAATGTCATTCCAGCCAATGAAACTGTGCAGTGCAGTTTACAAAAATTACAATAACATTATAAGGACACACAGTAAGTAATACAATTATTTCACTGTAAACAATATACTTAGAAGTACCAAAAAAAAAAAAAAAATGTAGTAACAAACAAAGAAAAAATAAGTACCAAGCAGCTCTACAGAAGACAGTCGTCATTATTCAGCTCAATTTAGTTCAGTGACAGTGTCAGAGTTACAAAGTTCATCAATAATGAAACCAATTCAGTTCAGCTATAAAGCAGCTCTACAGAAGACAGCAGTATCATTATTCAGTTCACATCTGCTCAGTATCAGATTATGACGTAGATAAGCCGCGTTTGACGTGTTTTTTGGCCCTTCTTTGTGTCATGGGTAAGAACTGCCTAACTAGGCCTCTTATAATTTCCTGAAGTTTCATGACATTTTTGTTGGTCTATTAAGCTTTATTTAAATGTCCATTCTTTGGTGACAGATAGATGACCCAGGCAGCTGTGCCATTGGGTAATGGAGGCCTTTTAACTTCCTTATTGCCCATGAATGCGGTCGTGGGAAGCGTGGGAAATCATTTACCGTCTTTAAGAATGACTGCAGGAGACCCCAGCGATATCTCAGGATGTTTTACACTATATAGCTGTTGTGATGGAATTAATCCCCAGAGAAGTTATAGACAACAACTTCAATTTTTGTACAGCAAGATGTGTTGTGTTGGTAAGTGTGTGAAAATGGCTGGCAGGAGTTTGATACTGAGCAGGCGTGGCACAAACATGCCTCTCTCAGTTCCTCCTTCTCTTCACTGGAGGATTTTTACTTAATCACATCAGCGCTATGTATTTTTGTTCACATCATTGACTGTTATGTAATGGCTGGCTGGTTTAATTATCTTAATCTTGCTGATGAGATTCTAAATCACTTAAATCACTTCACTTTGGCAGTCTGGTGCCAGTTTGTTATGTAATGTGATATGTGCTCTCACTGCACACGGCTCTACCTCAGTACATGAGGAAAAACATGCACGCACTTTTGCTTGTATACTACAGGTAGTGTAATTTAATCTAATTATTGTGTGATTATTCTACATAGAGTTTTTATGACCTGATTAATAACTGAGGGACTGTGAATTATTTAGATTTTATTTTCACTTAAAGAATTAGTTCAATTCACAATTCAAATTTCCTGATAATTTACTCACCCTTATGTCATTCAAGATGTTTATGTCTTTCTTTCTTCAGTCGAAAGAAATTAAGGTTTTTGAGGAAAACATTCCAGGATTTTTCTCCATATAGTGGACTTCAGTGGGGTTCAACGGGTCCAAATATCAGTTTCAGTGCAGCTTCAAAGAGCTCTACATGATCCCAGACAAGGAATAAGGGTCTTATCTAGTGAAATGATCGTTCATTTTCTAAAAAAAAAAAAATAATAATTTTATAAAAATAATAAAAATTAAATAATTTTTAAACACAAATGCTCATCTTGCACTGCTCTGTGTTGCACCACTCATTATGTAATCATGTTGGAAAGGTCATGTGTGATGCAGAAGTTCCGATCCAGTGTCTACAAAGCGAACGTTCAAAGACTAAGTCAAACGGCCTTTACAAAAAAAGGTAAAACAACGAAGTTGGACGATTTTGAAGTTGGAGGAGAAAATGAGATGGAGTTTTTCGCGCTACCGCGGTACTTCCGCCTACGTCACGCGTGATCTTTCCAACCTGATTACGTAATGCATGGCGCATCACAGAGCAGTGCAAGATGATCATTTGTGGTTAAAAGTATATTAATTTTAATTTTTAGAAAATGACCAATCGTTTGGCTAGATAAGACCCTTATTCCTCGTCTGGGATCATGTAGAGCTCTTTGAAGCTGCACTGAAACAGCAATTTGGACCTTCAACCCGTTGGTAACTGTTGAAATCCACTATATGGAGAAAAATCCTGGAATGTTTTCCTCAAAAACCTTAATTTCTTTTCGACTGAAGAAGGAAAAACATAAACATCTTGGATGGCATGGGGTGAGTAAATTATCAGGAAATTTTAATTCTGAAGTGAACTAATCCTTTAAATAAAGTTTAGATTATGTTTAGAATAGCATACTACTCGCACAATTTATAATATATTTGACACAGAATGCACAGTTTCTGAATGCAAATACACTCTTGAAAATTAAGGTTTCAAAAGGGAGTTTTTTATTTTTTCTTTTGGCAGGGATGCCACAGGAAGAACCATTTTGGTTCTCCAAAGAAGCTTTCAGTAAACAGTTCTTAAAATATTTTTTATTTTTTTTTTTTTTTTGTAGTATGAACAACATTTTAAAAAATTTAAAGAAGTCTTTTCCACTATTAAGAAACTTTTTTGCTATTGAAAGTTTCCATGGATGTTGAATGTTCTTCATGGAGCCATAGATACAATAAAGAACCTTTATTTTTAAGAGTGTAAAGATAATATATATGTTGTAAGCATTTTTTTCCATTTTGATCAACTCTGTCCAACTCCCATCCATTCAATCAAAACGATCCATAACCCCGCTCTTAATAGACAAGGCAGCCAATTGGATGTCAGCAAAACTGAACATGCAAAATGATTGATTCACAAACAGAGTGTTTCTGATGGTGGATTAGAAAAAACGGCGGCTCACTTAGTTGAATTTTGTTGTTTGCTGTGAGTTCCGTCACAGTCACGCTTTTTCAGTGGAAGGACGGAAGTAGGAAAGTTATGTGTGGTATTTCACAAAAAGGTATAGTTGAAACACTACACCATCTTTATATGCACAATGTATGTATTTTTCTCTTGTGAATATTGTGTTTTGTCGCCATCTAGTGTTAAGTCTCAGTTTAAAACTTCATTGTTATAACTTTCTCACTGAAGGTGGGATACTTAAGGCATATAACAAAAACCTTCATTAAAATCACACTCAGTGAGTCTGTAAAACTTGTCAGGATAAAGAGAGAACGGAGTTGCTTTGGGCTTTAGCCAAAAAATTTGAGGTTTAGCCAAAAAATCTGGATGTGTGGCTTATGTATGTCCTTTTAATAAGCATTGGACTCTGATGCACTTTAAAATAAATGTTGAGTCTTCACTGATGAGTTTTATTTCCTTCACTTTTACTGAAGCTAATACTGAAGTGTCCTACTGGCATTTATTCTCTCCCTCTACAAACATTTTATTAGTGACAAGAATCAGCAGGCATGACTATTTAGTAACACGGACAAGGCCATACAAAAATGGGGTTTAGTTTGAAAATTCCACCCATTTTCATCTGTTGCTCAGTAGCAAATTTAGATTTTGATCTAATTTGATGTAATAAATGAAGTAATTTCACATTAAGTGGTAAATCCTCCCTATGCGGTCAGCCCTTCCTGTGAATGACTTGCGTTCAGACTATAAATACAGATATGAGTAAGAGTGTGTTCCTCTCATCTGCTGCCATGGCTACTGTGTGTTTGGACAACTGTTCTCAGATGTCTGCCGTCTCAAAGCGTATCTGCACCATCAGCATCTCAGATGAAAGCAAGTTATGTCACTAAGGCAATGCTGTCAAAAGCAGAAGTCATATTCAGCTGGTCTCATTCAGGTCATTCGGTGTGTGCGTCATGTTTATCTTAAGATGATAGCCGTTGTAAAATTACCTGCCAAGTTTTATGATTATGTCCTAATTATTGGCCAGAAGAGGGAGACATTTATTTAATGAAGTCAATGGGAAAACGATTCAGTATTAAATAGCGATATTTACCTACATGTTAATCAGTGTTAGGTGTAAAAAGCTAAAGTAAGGGATTATTCTTAATTTTTTCTGTAATTTAATTACAGTTACTTCTGATGTAATTGCATTAAATACTGTATAGACTATAGAACAATTCTATATAAAACAATAATGGATTTAACATCAGAATTTAATGTTAAAGTGTATGTTTTTAATTTACACCCTTTACACACTGATCTGTTCAAAGATAATTTATGCAATTGCATATTGTTTATTTGAACACTGTAAAAAAAAAAATACAGTTCATTGAAATTAAAAATTTAAGTTCATACAATGAAGGGGATTGGTTTAATCAACAGAAACTCAAAATATGTTATCTGAACCACACTAAGTTGATTTGACAAAAGACAAAATGTTGTGATAAATCATGAAAATAATTTTTAAAAGAATTAAAAGAGCAGTTTCGTGTCTATCCTTGTATTGTTCAACTGGTTGAGGTTGATATGGGATTTACAAAGTAATAAGTAATCCAATACATTTTAGAGAGAGTAATTAGTAATCTAATTACACTGTTGAAGATGTTGAAGATAAATTACTTTTTTAGAGTAACTTACGCAACACTGATTTTAATACATGAAAAATACTAGCAACAATTTATCAAACACAATCTCTTCACAGTGCAAAAATTCAACCCATCAGATTGACTTCAGTAGAAGTGTTTCAGTGGAAAGATTTTACACATTGATTAAAGATTATGAAGAACAATATTTATTTTTATTTGAAATAACTGGCTGATAAATCATTCACCAGTAAGACCAAGAATGTGCATTAAGAAAGCAAACTGAGTACATTTTGATTTCATGAGGACTTTAATATGCTTCTTATATTACGCTTTTGAAGTGCATGTCATCATTTTCAGGAGAGGCCTGTGAGTGAGTTTGCAGATCCGCTCGGCATGTCCGTCTGTTTTCCACTTTGGCTGAGATGAATGCAGAATGTCTAATAGGTTATTTTAGATCTCAGCTGCTGTTGATGTTCTGTTTTGAATCTCCTGCTAAACAGAGATTTCACCAAATCCAGTATGAGTATCACATCAGCACTTGATTCCTGGATTTAGGTAAGCGCTGATATTAATGCTCCCTGGCTCTTGGAATTATGAGCGAATGGAAAGACACATAATTACGGCTTCTAGCAAAACGACAAAAACCCATGTGAAGAAAAGTAAAAGCATCTTATGGAGAGGCAGAAAAAAAAGCTCAGGTGTCCATGTTGTTCTTGTTGGGAAGGACAGGGTGTGTTCGTGATTCAGGTCGGTTCAAAGCAAATGTAAAAGCGGATTCCACATTCCTCTCCTTCTGGGCATGAAAGACATCCCTGTACACGCTCTCACACGCGGGAGGAGGAGAGACAGATCCGGAGGGAGAGAGAGAGTTGTGGATGGGAATGGGTGGCACTTTTATGGCTAATGTGGTTTGGTTACACCTAACACAGGAATGTGAAAAGAGTTACCATTATTATAACATCAATCTCATTACCTTTAAAGACAACCTTTAGTCTTATCTATGACGTTTTGATTTCATTCTGTTACTGGTTGCTTCTATATTCACTCAACTATGCATCTACTGCAAGAGAATTTTGATTGCTTAAATATCACACACAAAAACAGTGCTTCATTGATTTTCATTAGAAATGCACTGCATTTAAACACTGTTAGTCTATATGTTTTCATTCTTTTCATTTACAGTGAAATAACCTGTCTGTATAGTTTTCTGCTTGATTGACACTTTTTTTTTTTTTTTTTGGTTTAAATCACACTGTACTATAGTGCTGAAAGAATGATGTAGGATTTACTTTTGAAAAACTTTTCACTCAGAAATTGCTAGCAAATTTCACATATAACTAAGAAATGGCAAGTGTAACACATTGAAATTAAATGTGAAATGTTGACGTAGCAAGACTAAAATAGTAAAATTGTCTTGTAAAATGTACTCCAATATTTTTTGTTTTATTTGCAACTTGGAAATTATTATTTTTTTTGATTACTACTGTTTATACAGTGTGATATCATAGTATGATACGCACTCCAGACCTCTTTAAAGATCTGATCTTTGACCCTTATCATCTGAGCAGAGATATTTTGGGACATTCTGAGATCTAAGATCCGGGTCACGGCACCAAAAAAACGTGTCAGTTTTACCAGTGACCAACAAAATGTCTTCAGACTGGGTCACATTGACTCTTGCCTGCATCTTCTCATCTGACCCCAGATCCAGAAAAGTTTTGTGTGCATGTGGTTCATAGAAAGATCTGAGGGGTGTGTGTAAATGTGAGGTTAAAAGATGAATACTTGATAATGTTTCAAAAAGGCATACCTTATGCTTCACCCTGCTCTTACGAAGGTTCGGTCTTGTGTAGACTTGACTATCGGAATAAGTCTGATGCAGCTTTTGCCAAGAACCAACCATAGTTTTCACAATTTTATACTTACCGGCGAGCCTGAACAGGTCATCAAATCTCAAAGCTTCTCAAAGTTTATGGTGCAGGTCTGTTCAGATGATGAGCATGTGATGAACGCCCCGTCCTCATCTTCATCTTCTAAGCTTTTGGTTTTTCTTTATGAGACCTTCTCCTGCAATGCCAGAACTGTCACTCATCACCTATTATATATATAAATCTTTCTCTTCCTACACATTCTTTGGTGATGCACATGCAAGTTCAGCATGATCATGCAAACAAGAAATGATTCTTTGAAAGAATTTTCATCTTATTTCTGGCTGTTCATTTTGCAGCCTTTGGTTATGTATTTTACTGGGGTTGGTTTAGATATAATAATGTTCATCTCCAGCATGTGTAGACGTGAGCGGCCCATCCCAGAGCCTCGCCCTGTCTTATTGGCAGCACACACTCTTAGTCATACTTGCCCAGCCTCTCAGGTATGTTACAGTGGTTAATCATTAAAGGGCCTATGTGTGTGTGTGTGTGTGTGGAGTAATGTCTGTTAGCATGAGTAGTTTTAGAGTGTGATTGTGTAACTCCTGTTCCTTTAATGGCTCTCAAGGCCAGTTCTACACACTCATTTAGTGCTCTGCATAAAGTTACTCAACTCTTCACACTCTCCGTTTCCTGTTGCGTTATTCTTGAGAGGTTGTAATATTTTACTGTGTGTGTTTGGAGAAGGTGTGGGATTCTAGATGAGGCATGCTGGCGGACACACCTTCCCACTCACTTTCCCTGATTCCACACCTTCTTCCTGCCTCGGCTCCGCCAACATGACAATTCGGGGAGGCGGGGCCAAGCGTAACCCGCAATGCCCTCCAAGCACCATGTCTCACAGGAGTCAGAACTGCAGGAGAGCAGGCCCAGAACTTGTAGCCTACTGACATCATTTACTGGAGCTAGAACATGGACAACAGAGATTAAACGGGAACCTTAAGTCTTAACGGGAACATTGCTGCAGCTTTCTAATTGGAAAAGTGAGGAAGCTTGTAAAGAACACAGATTTGTGGCTAGCAGAGCGCTGTGAGTGTGACGTAAAGGAGATGAGTACGCAACAGAAACGGAGGGAATACTCGACCGACAGCGTGGACGGGCAGAGGGAGAGGATCCCCTCAGATGACTTGTACTATCAGGGAGTGCTGAAAGCCGTGGAAGGCAGGAAAGGTACCTAGGACAGCTGCTGCTCATGTGGGAAGAGACTTTGCTGTACAAAATTATAAGCGTATGAACAAAAATGATCTTCTTAATCAGTATTTTCATCTTGGTTTTAAAAAAGTTTTAATTTTTTTGATAAGTGTAATAAACTGTATAGGATATTATGACTGACGCATAAATCAAATAAAATTTAGTGCGGTTCATTATTATAAGATTTGCCAAAAGGGTTAAAAAAAATAATTTCAGTTTCAAAAAAATATTTCAATTTCTCTCAAGACAAATTATCTGAGAATATGTCTTAATACCTAATGCAAGTTTGCTTCCCAAGTAAATGTATCTTATTTTACTGGAAAATGAGACAAAAATACTGATATTGATTTATTTATTTTTTGGGCAGTGTAATCTTGATGTTTCGTGATTTAAAAGACACCAACCATGAAAAAAATATTTTCCCCCTATTTTTTAATGCAATATTGTGAGCAAACAGGATTATATTAGAAGATATTTTATATAATGATATCTGATACTAGAAGATCTCATTATGTAAAAACAGCCTTTAAATATTAATCATTCTGAAGGTTTTTTATTAGGTTTATGACTTGCCTCATAATGTTTGCAATCTGCTCAAGTGCATTGCTTGCAGTCTTTATTTTTATTGGCAGTGATTTGTGTCTCATACAGCAGGCGTTTGGTTTAGAAATATCAGACTTAAAGTTGTCTCCCTTGACCAAGGCCATTGTGTCAATATTTACATAGATGGCATATATTTAGCAGTATAAAGATGTTAATTGGGACCTGTCACCTCAGTCCTGCACCTGATTGGCTCATACAGTATGTCATCAGCAAACAGAAACAATGCATTTGTCACTATAGGTATACATATCACTGCATCAAATATCATTGAATACATTTTAATTTTATAGGTAAAAGATAGTGAATTCTCTTGTTTTCCTCACACACTCCGGAAGGCAGGCTTAAACATTAGGCGGGCAGGGGCGTTGGTTTAAACATTAGCGCTGTAACATTATACATGTGAGAAGATAGAAGGCAAAGAATGGTGGTCAAATGGCAAAGGTCTGTTGACGACCCTGTACCGGTGGTCATAATTATCCACACCATCACCCGCAGTAAGACTCTTCAAACGCTAAAAAGGGAAGTCTTGCATTAGAGGTCAAGGTTTACTGCCTCCACTCATGATAGTCACCATGGTAATATTATTTCATAATATGCTCATCATACTCCACCCAGCAGAAGCAGAAGTCCAGCAGGCGCGTCTGTGCAGGTCTGAATCAGCTGTTCCCTCAATGCAAAACAATAGCTGGGTGTGTGAGTTGTGCTGTTGCTCAACAAACTTCTTTCACTCCTATATTTTTATTATGCATTCAACTGTCCTGCTGTACAATTGCTGCGATTATTGAATAGGAATCAATGGAGAACACTAGAGAGTAATTAAGTGTGTAGACTTAAGTGTTGCGCTTTAACTGAATGTCATGTATTCAGGGATGTAAGCCACTCCAGTTTGGCTTTCGCTTTATTTTAGGTCACGCATTTCTCCAGGATTGTTTGATGCGTGACTCTTACAGTGTCTATATCTTTTTAACTGTCACTGTCAGCTGGACACTTGGCACACATTTTTTTTATTGCCTTTATCACATATTTTAGTAGTCATCATACATTAGGTATCATTCACAATCCTGTCACCCTGTTTTGAAATTGGACATTGCACTACCATAGAAACAGCTCAATGTTTCTGATATCAACTTCAAATTTGGTACACAACTTGGTTAGACAAATAGCTTGGATTTTCTAGCAATTGTAGAGTGTATAAAACAAAAATGTTTAGCTCATTACATTTGCTTTACACTAAACTTCTATAACTTTTCTACACTTTAATTTTTTGAAGTGTATTTCTACATTAATCTGCTGAGTATCTTCTTTAAAAAGAGACCAACCTGAGGTCTCTATTCCGACGCATTCATGAATTACAACCATTTAAGTTCAGATCTATGCTCAAAAAGGGTGATGACCCCTAACGGTGAACGCACAACATGTTCATGGATCAACATCTTTGTTGATCCTGGAACAACATTTCAATCAACCAATCAGATTTGAGGGACAAGTTTACAGTTTGTCAAGTTTAGGCTTACAACCTATCATTTCCCTCTGATTTTAGGGATAAGTTATGGGTAGGGTTAGGTTTAGGGGTGGGGATAGGGGTAGGACTAAATTTTCAGATGGGAATGTTGTTCCGCAGGATCAACAAAATATGTTAACCCAGGAACACAGGGGCTTTCACACCGGGGAACTTTTTCATAGTTCCTAGATCTATTCGCGGAAGTACCCAGATTTTACCGTGTTCGCACTGCGGGAACTAGGAGTGATTTTAGTTCTAGTAATTCTTTTGGAGGGAACTAAATTAGCTCCTACTTCAGAGTAGGGTCTAACCCAGCACTATAGGAACTATGAGTAACGTAAGTGTATGTTGATTGGCCGAACATACGCGAAACACCAGCACCTGCCATTTTTAAAAAAGCGTGTACACACGCAGTTTATAGCCTATATATTACTCCACAAACTAACTCTATGAACATGGAAAACAATGATAGATGGTTAAATCAACTCTGATCAGAGTACATATGGTCCCTCTCTAAATAGTGTTAAAGTAAAACTGAAGCAGAGTTAAAGTTAATGAGATAATTAAGCAATTAATAAGGCTGTGACTGAAGTCAGTTGTAGTTCTTGTGTTTCTCTTTTCTTCAGTGATTCTGCTTGTTAACATCAGGTGTTCATCACTAATGCACAATCATCGCTTAATTAATTGCTTAATTATCTCATTAACTTTAACTCTGCTTTAGTGTTATTTTAACACCATTTAGAGAGGGACCATATGTACTCTGAGCAGAGTTGATTTGACTCTGGAGATTGTGCTGTGTAGACAGGCTGTTAAATAAATTGTAAACTAATGAAGATGGAGAACGGGAGAGCTGTGTGCTCTGTCTGGCGTTCTCAGCAACGTTCTCGGGGAACCAACCTGATGGCTAGTTCCTATAACTAAGTTCCGGTGCGAAAGCCACTAATGTCTTACTTGGCAAAATCACGGTGACCAAACGTTAACAGGTTAAAGGTTTATCAGTCCTTGCATGCTCAAAGCATGATCCGTCATCACCATCCTTCAAAATATGGATGGTGCTGGGAAGTGCTATGCACCTCATGAGAACTGATGCCCATCGCTTCATCGCTTCAGGTTTGGTCTCTTCAGGCCAAAGAACGTTCTTCTCAATCCTACATGTGATAAGAGAAACTGTAGCCGAGATGATTTGAGTTTACAGCAGTTTTCTTCTTGCACCTGCTCCCAGAAAAAGTTGTATTGAAAGACTCTATCAAAGACCACCAGCAAAAAAAAAAAAAAAAAAATTGTTTTAATCTTATGCATGCCATTTTGTGTATTTTTTTACAGTATCATTACAGTCACACTTTATGTTTGGTGGCCTTAACTACTACCTATTAACATGTAACACCTACAAGACTATGGATTTACTGTGCAACTACATGATGTTTTCACATTTACTGCTAATGAGTTTGAGGTATAGTTAGGTTTAAAAGTAAAGTTAGGGATAGGATTATAGGGGTTAGAGGTTTTAAGGCAGTGGTGTCCAAACCCGGTCCTGGAGGACCACTGTCTTGCAGAGTTTAGCTCCAGCTTGCCTCAACACACCTGCCTGGAAGTTTCTAGTATCCCTAGTAAGACCTTGAATAGCTGGTTCAGGTGTGTTTAATTGGGGTTGGAGCTAAACTTTGCAGGACAGTGGCCCTCCAGGAGCAGGATTGGACACCCCTGTTTTAAGGTAAGGGTTGGGATATGTGTAACCCCTCACCCAGGTCCTACACGTCTCGCTCTGCGCGGGCCTCAAACCTGGGTCTCCAGCGTGGACACTCTAACAAGGAGGCTAAAGGCTGCAACCCCTAGTGTCAGTCACCAGAGCATCACTTGAGATCAGAGAAGTGAGGTTTACTTGCACAACAACTACTAGCTGGCCTCTGTTACATATGGTTAGGGGTAAAGTTAACAGTGATGCAAATTAAATGCAAGTACTTTAATTGTAATTACAATGCACCAACATGTAATGTATATAATAATTATATGGATAGCACTTTATTTTACAGTCCTGTTCCTCATTTACATGTACTTATTATAGTAATTGTAATAACTCTGTAATAGCTAGGTAGTATAGTAATCTTGAACCTACCCCTAAACCTAACCTTAATCTTATAGTACCAGTACTTTCTTGGGTAAGTACAATGTAAGTACATGTGCGTACTGTAAAATAAGGTACGACCATTTTATGAAATGGTTTAGCAGTTAAGGACACTTAATGTCTGACCAACTTTACTAACTCACTAACTTTAACAGTAAATGTGAGCATGTCAAAGTACTGCAATATTCTCCAGTACTGATGACTAATGCAGTTGCTGATAAGTTGCATGAAACAGCAGTGTGGATCATGTTCTCTTGTGTTTGATGCTGCTGAGGGAACATGATTCTGCAGGCTGTAGGTGTGTCTGTGGTGACGCACTGTTAAGATTAAAGCTGTTCTGCCTTCACGGTCAAATTTCCCAGCCTGAGGCTTCAAAATACATCACATTTTCTTCTCCCCAAACCTGTGCTCCGTCTTTGCTTTACAATGGAGCTGTCTAGACACCTCCTGCAGTCATAACTCTCCAGCTTTACCCAGAGATTGGGTGTGCCTGTGGGCTGCTGTGTTTGAATAGTTTGGTAGGAGATGTGAGGCGTTCCTACACGAAGAACTGCTTTGAAATCATTCTGATATTGAGCTTTCATCTGTTCCACTTCTCTCTTCGTGTGCAGTTCAACTGTTTCTTTATTAACGCCACAATGAAATCAAAACTGACAATTCTTGTTTATATGGAATATTGCAGTATTTATTATAAATGATTTATCTGTGCACATCATTTTTTTTTTTTTTTTTTTAAATTCATGTGCCCTGTAATCTTTAATCAAAATAACTTCCCCTCCCTCTTGCAGTGACATCTCTTCTCTGATGATGTGTTTACTGGCTTGAGGGTGGGACAACCCGTCACTCACATTAGATTGAATGGTCGTGGTCTGCTATTGGTCAATCAATTCCCAATGGACAAAATCAAGCCCTGCCCTACATTTGTTCTTGTTCAAGAAACCATTTACACTCAGATATACATCAAAATAGGGAAGAAAAGATTATCGCAACTTCCGTTTCATGCCGACTTTAAACATTTGTGTTCAAAACAAACTCAGACCATTCCGTGCATCAGTGTTGTTGTTTTGGGCTGGTCGTGATGTTCAAACCAACAGAACGATGTTTTGAAAGCATCACAGAGACAGTGTTACAACTTTTAATGGAAATGAACCTGCATATTCATTTGGGATTCAACATCAAATTTGAACCTCAAAATAGTATTCTAAGTGTCAACATGTTTAAACATTAATAAAATGACACGGTTAAATTTCTTCAGACCCAGATTTACTCTAAACACTTCTGAAGTGTGTTTAATGTTCTTTTTCTTTATCTTTTGCAGATGAACGGGACAGAGTGCAGAAGAAGACTTTCACAAAATGGGTGAACAAACACTTGATAAAGGTACATATATTATTTTTTACTGCAATTTATCATGTTAAAATTTGGTAAAGTTTGATTAGGATAACTAATCATATTAATTGACAAATCCAATGCAACTTACAGTACAAGCATCATACATAGATTCAGTCCTCCTGAAGTAAACTGTGGTTTAGTGTCTTGATCAAGGGCACAATGGGGATATTCTTTAGATTCACTGAGTTTGGACCTATAATGGGAAAGTATGACCAACATCTTGTATCGCGAGATGAGTATTTTATATCACTATAACAATATATCACGATATAGTTTGTTTCACTGGAAGTAAAAAAACTATAACTAGCCTAAATAATGTACAGTAACTAAAACATTCAGAATGTTTTAGTCGGTAATAAAATAAGAACAATTTATTCACAGTTCTGTTCACATGCTTTGGGTTTGTGCACAGAAAACGTCTTTTAGAACCATTTTTATTTTAGTGTTATTGAGATAATATTATAGTTTTTATTAATTTTGAATTTTTGGTCATTTTTATGTTTTTTTTTTTTATGTCTTTATATAGTTTTTATTCAATTTGATTTCAGTTTTAGGGGTCGTTTACATGACACCGATTTCAACTAAAAACTTTTTATGCATTTTGGCCGTTCATTTACACGACAACAGCGTTTTGGGGGCCTGAAAATGCGAACTTTTGAAAACAGGTTTCAAAGGGCACGTTTTTGGAAACAACACCATTATCGTCTCCGTAAACTACAAAAATGCGAATTTGTGAAAACAGTGACGTCATGCGCATGTGTATTACAAGTTTCGTCTATGCCCACATAGTGTTTCTTTATAAAGTGACATCGCCAACTACTGGCTTTGCAGCAAAATAAAGCGTTTTTATTCATTTTCACAGATCAGTGTGAATGGGATCATTTTGACAATGTTGTCGTTTGTACATGAAATATGAAAACCTTTCAGTTTTTAGTACCTCATTGTCGTGTAAATGTACCCCTAGTTATTTTAGTTAAATGAAAATTAAAAATTCATATATATATATATATATATATATATATATTTTTTTTTTTTTTTTTTAATGCTATAAAGCCTTTATTATAAAGGTCTTCATAATGTACATTATAATGCATTATATATTTTAATAAATAATTGCAACCAAAGTTAAAATGCTTTATAATATGTGCAGATTCCTTGTTACATCTGACATTGGTTGTTTGTCATGTGTTTTAATGCATTATACTTTCTAAAGTTATAACAATGAATAGATGCGTATTATAATGTATTATAACTGTGGTTTTCTTTCGTGTCTTGAATAATGTAAAATTGCCTAAATGCTTGGCTTAAAAATGCATACAAAGGATATACTTTTATGACAGTGCAGCATTGCAATGTCATGTGACCATAACCACGATAGATAATCTGACATTATACCAGTTGCCAAATTTCTCAGTTTATCCAACGCTATCTCACGACCAATTCCGAGGTGGCGAAGTCATACGGATTTGTACGATTTGTCTAAACCCCAGTGACTGGTAGGTTTAGGGGCGGGGTTAGGGGTAGGTCATTCGTTTGAATTCATACGAATTAGCCATCTCGTAAAATACGTACGAATTGCTGTGAGATCGGGTTGGTTTATCATGTCTACCGGTAAATTGCCCACACCTGGGCTGAACATGATTTCTGTTTCAGCCCTGGGATTCTTTTAGGTGAGGACAGATATTTGCAGAGAAGCGGGTTATATCCTGTCTACACAGGTTATAAATCTACACGCAGCTCATTTCTCAGTGTTAATCTAAAATGTATTTAGGCCGAGAAGGGCTGCACTGAAAAGCCAAACAAAAGATAATGAAGATGTAACACTGGACAAGAATGGAGGTTATTTGCACTCTCACAAATCAGTCAAGCCTGTTCATTCACTGTAGATGAGGAAAAAACAAGAGACCCCTTCAGAACAAAAGACAAACATGCAAGTTAAGAACATCTGGATTCATTTTGCAACTCCCGTATCATATTCAGGGTATAAACACTTGTCAGTCCAGCCAACAGTAGCACATGTGCTGCACAGATGTTTGGCTGTGTTCATCTACTCACATCTACTGCTCTATCAGTCTTATTCAAACCCTTTATCTGTGATTAAACAAAAGCCTTATTCAGATGGGACTGTTTTCTGTGAGGAGGCCAGGAAAAATGTATGTTTCATAGACATAATTTTTGTATTTTTATCCCATCTGAATGAAAACCTGTTTTTCCTCACAACTCTTTCAGGCTAATTTTGTGTCCTCTGAGAAGTCCGCTCCAATCTGGATAGTCATATCTGCGTAATATTATTTCTGATAATGCTTCTCCTAATTCATTTTGACCTTTATCTAATGCCTAAGATTCTCATTGCTCTACCTGGTGCAACTTCATTATGAATTTTGATGTTTTGGCCAAGTTTCTAAAATAACAAGTTTTATATACTGTATGTAATTATATCGCTATCATTTATATATTTATATTTAACAGAATGATTAAGTCTATCTTGTTTTCACTCTTTATACCATCAAATATGATATAAAGTATATAAGTATAAAGCCCTTATTTTGAGAGTCAGACTGTGTTCTACACTGACACATCTATATTTGCTGACTGAATGTTTGAGTTTGACCTTGACAAACACTTACAGATCACAAAAAACACTGATTGCTCAGTTTATATCTGTCATCAGTTTTTATGTAGCACTTCTTAGATGTTAATATTGCTTTGTGCTGATTGACCTGAGAGGGAAAGATGGACAACGGACAAATAAATGGGTATAGACAGTACAAATGAGACGTATTACCATAGGATACACACTGATGTTGGTTATTTCAGTATTGGTGTTTTTCCAATGTATGAATTTAACACAGACTGTGATTAAATACATTATAGCACATCATTTGTGTGTGAGCTTCTGCTAGTGGACATGTTGGGTAATATAGACTGACATTCAGTGCATCAACAGAGACCTCTAGTGGCTCAGTATGACCTCTGCACTAGTATCTATCTATCTATCTATCTATCTATCTATGTATCTATGTATCTATCTATCTATCTGTCTGAATAAATCCATTATGAGTTGTTAAGTTTCAACATCAGCCTTTAAATCATATTAATCTTAATGTTGTCCTTCATTTTCAACCTTCACTTCTTTCTTCCATTCTTTCTACATCTCTAACTCTCTCTCTGCCCTCTTCTCTCCTCCTCATCATCGTGTCCTTCCTCTTTTCCTCTCCTGCTCCATTCATTCATCCAGCACTGGAGAGTTGAGGTAGGTTCATCTGTCAGCGTGTCCCAGCAGGCCCTGCTCTCACACATGCATGTACAGTATTCCTGTCCTCCCCAAGGCTCTCGACCTGATGATTTCTTCTGCTGTCACATGAAGAATGTAGATTGACGCTCACAGTTAGAGCTTGAAGATTTTAGTCTCATGCAGTACAGCAAAAGAAATCAAAAGTCTGCCTCATCACATGCATGGATCACCATCTGCTCACTCGTACTGGATGTACACTGACGGCAATTTGTCATTGTACTTTGATTTGGATTTTGTACTTTGAAAGCAATGTTACTATCTTTTGAAATATTGAGAAAGATAGGTTTTGCTGTATAACAAAGGGAATAGTTAATTCAAAAAATTCTGTCATTGATCACTCACTGTTATGTTGTTCCAAATCCAAATGCATTAGTTCATGTTGACCATGACTGTCAAACTCCATAAAGAACAAATAAGAGAGAAAATATATATATATATATATACACACACACACAATGGGGTTTTATACAGCATCTGAATATGCAACTAGTGACTTGGTTGATTTAAAAAGAAAGAAAGAAAAAAGCTTCAAAATGTAATTTACACTGTCACTCAATAAATCATTTGTCAGATATTTTTTGACGTGAGGCAGGTGGGCCGCCCTTCTGCCTAGAGTGATGCATTGCCTCGTCCTGTACTTGCTGAGCAAAGCATGAATGAATCCCATTGAACTCAGTATTGTTTTATCCTATTAACAAGAGACCATACATGCTTGTATTTAGAAGTTGCTGCCCAGCTTAAGTCAGCTTTGGAGTTTAAGATGCACCCAAAAATCACAATTTGTTTCGAAATCTTGTTCCGTATATTCACATTATTTTCAATTAAACACAAAATTAGAAGCTAGGTGGAATGTCTTCTGAATGAACTTATGTTTTATTATCTGTACTAGAAAAGTGAATAGGGATTCATACTGCCAAGCTTCAAAAAGTACCATTAAAATAAAAATTGGAATTGGAAAAGTGAATTGGAATATATGTGACTGTTCATGACTTGTATTTTTGGAGATTGGCATCACCTTCCACTTTCCTTGAATGTAAAAAACAAAAAAAAAATGGAAGCTCACACATTGTGCTGAGCGTCTAATTTAGTGTTTCATGTAAGGAAAATTATATGATTGAGGAAGGATAAATGATGACAATTTTGTCAACAAAATTGCGTGATATAAAGTCACAATTGTAAGTTATAAAGTCAGAATTGCAGGATATAAACTTTTTATAATTGCGAGTTATAAAGTCCAGTTCTGAGGGTGAAAAAAAGACTGACTTTTTTCTCAGAATTGCGAGTGTATATATCTCACAATTCTGACTTTATAACTCGCAATTGCGACTTTATATCTCACAATTCAGAGAAAAGAAGTCAGAATTGTGAGATAAAATGTCGCAATAACCTTTTTTATTTTTTATTCAGTGGTGGAAACAAGCTTCCATGCAGAACTGTGATAGCATGATCAATGAAATCTTTAGAATTTTTCTTTAAGAAAATGAGTTTGCGCTTAACTAATAATGCATTCTAAGTTGTTTTCTTATTGCAGATGATGTGATTTTTAATGCAACACTCATAAAATGATTTGTTTTTTCTCCATCCTCAGACTCAGCGTCATGTGAATGACCTGTATGAAGATCTCCGAGATGGACATAACCTGATCTCCCTTCTGGAGGTCCTCTCCGGGGAGACGCTGGTGAGTATTACAGATTGTCTTGCACTGACTTGTATGGCCCTGTCCTTAATGGAACCTTAAGCCCTCGCAGCCTTCCTCCGAGTCCACACTTTGTGTCATAACACCTCTTTGACTGTCAGGTAGAAGTCTGCTGCGGCACTCACTCCAGTGTGGGCTCAGAAAAAGCGCATATCGGCCGCAAAAGGAAACCCAAAATGACAAATGGGACACCCCATGGTCTTGTAGACTTAATGGACATTGTAAGCCCACAAGACCGCAAGTCCACATGAAGTGTGCTATTTGGAACAGGGCCTATAAAGCTAGCCTCTGCTATTTCAGCACAGCTAAACAAGAGAAGACCCATCACTTCTCCTATTCAGATTCCAACCTCTCCACCTTCAGTACTCCAACCCTGCCCTCAGCCTTCAAACAAATCCAATGTCCCGACCTCCAGGTCAACGAAGACCTGAACACCCCACCATATTTGTGGGTGATGCCTTGGAATACGTCTTCAAATTCGAAAGATGTTATGTTGAATCACACCCAAAACACTGGGTTCAGATATTCCAGGCAAATTCTTGACATCATCCCATCATACTGCTTAATTTCTTGGCTCTAGCTAAGACATTAACTCTCTGGCTTTTCTTTTTTCTGTGTGGCACCTCTTTGACTCTTTCTCTGCCTATCATTCTATCTTCCTTTGACACTGACCCGCCATCTCTTTGCTAACTTTTGCCCTTTGACTTCTGTCTGCTCTCTTTGCACTTCTCTTGTTGGGTCAAGACGAGGGAGAGGGACGTTGTGCGGAGCGTACGGTTGGTGAGTGATGTAGATGCTTCATTGGCATGGGTCACTCACTGTGGCTGGCTTGCGCATGATGTCACTTCCGCCAGTCTCGTTGTAGTCATGTTTTCATTCGCTTCCTAGAGTTACTTTGATGTTTCAAGCTATGTTTGTCAATGCTAAGTATCTGAACTGATAAAATAAAGAGATACATGTTAAAAGACTTCATTAAGAATTGTAAATAAAAAGATCTGTTTGGGGGGAAAAAACATTGCGTCTTAATAAAGCATGTTTTTTCTTTTAATCTGAGGGACTTTTATTTTGGAATTTCACTGGTAGGAATAACATTATAGCAGCCCTTTTTTCAATTCCGCTTGCGCATGACTGATGCTGTTTCTTTTTATGACACCATCTATCTGAACCTCGTCATAGTTTGGGTGTGTGACCGAAATAGCGAATGATATCTAAGTAACTACCCTGACAATTAGCAAAATGTGTATACTAGTGCTGAACAAAAAATTTGCACAAGACATACTTACAGTCTGGACTGTATTTTAAAGTTAGTGTTCAGGTCATAAAAAGGTGTTTGCATAAAAGGGTGTGTCAGATGGTGAGTTTTGGGTTGTTTTCTATAATATAAACATTTATAGCATTCATCCAAAACAGTTAACCACACTACATCCCTGAGTCCACAAGACCATCACTTCTGTCATATACAGTACTGTAGTCTTGAAGACCCCATGAAATGACTTGCAGTTATCTGTATTGATGGGAAGTTGGGGTGGGGCATATCAAAGTCTGTATTGTTTATGAAGAGCACGTGCTCATTCTAGTGTGGAGCTTATTGGATGATACAGATAAAATACAGATTTAGTTACACTTACATGTACACTTTTTTTTTTTTTATAGTTCACTTACATGTAAATGCCATCAATGCTAGCAGATGTGGACTAGAAGATTTGATTTCATGGGGTCTTTGTCTTTTCTTTGCATTATTAGTGTTCACATATCTGGTTACAGTTTATTTCGATTGTCCACTTTAGACATTCTACTAACTATAAGTACTACTACAGTAGTACTTATACTACTAGTAGACTGTCTACTACAGTCTACTGGGGTGACCACCATCAAACAAACCAAATGTGGGATGATTACTAAGTTTGTGTGGGACAAGGTGGGACATGTTACCAACACTAAAACATAACCTGAAGCTGTATCTAACTTAACAAAAACATTTGTATTCTGCTTTTCAGCTGATAAAAATACTTTGTTCTTTAGTCCCTTCCAGAAAACACCATTACAAATAGATAACTATTTTTGAATAAGGTGACAAGATTTCTGAAATGGAAACTGGGGACATTTCCTATTTTAGTGGTCAAAATATCACCAAAATCTCATTTGTTATTATCTATTTATTAAAAAACAGGGACAATACATTTTTTAATGTTTTTGTTTTTAATTGTTGTGGGTTCCTTATAGGCTATTATTACATTAATAATTATGATTTAGTTTTATTATTAGGATTTTTGCTCTGGTTTTAATACAATTCACCAAAAAACTTTTACACTATTAATAGTAACCAGTTTTTAAATATAAAACGGCATTTAACAAATATTTTAACATTATTGAATTTAATATTTTAATTTTCACAAGCTGTTTTTAGCTACTGTATACAGAAATTACAACAGTTTTAACTTTTTTTAAAACTATTTTTAACTATTATTTGCATTTTAGACTCATTTTAATTGCTGCGTTGTGACTGTGGAACTTTTGTGGACGTGTA
Organism: Hypophthalmichthys nobilis; assembly: GCA_037950665.1. Taxonomy (NCBI): domain Eukaryota; kingdom Metazoa; phylum Chordata; class Actinopteri; order Cypriniformes; family Xenocyprididae; genus Hypophthalmichthys; species Hypophthalmichthys nobilis. The sequence goes on along the minus strand of CM075481.1, from coordinate 30,444,875 downwards.
AAACAATCTCGCACCCTGTTGAAGCCCTGTTATAAAACATACAAACAGTATTACGTTAATTTAACATGAATAGTTAGTATGTTACTACCTTGAAACCGATAACGATGTTTATTTTGATATTTGACGATAATGGCGCTGTGCTCTGGTCCAGATCCAGATTACGTTCCTCATGAAGCAGCGGCGCGCGCACTGACCAAGTGTAGCTGCACAGCCTCTGTTGGTGAACATGATCACTACACAATTTCTCCAGCAGGCTATGCTTGTCTGGCTTTATGCAATGTACACGCCGGTTGTTTTGAACGCAGCTATAAAACGGGGACATTTCCGGGGACAGCTCCAGTCGGGGACAGAACACCAAAAACCGGGACTGTCCCCGGAAAACAGGGACGTCTGGTCACCCTATTTTTGAAACAGTTCTGACCAAGTCCAACTCCGCTCCACATTTTGATTGACAGCCGTCACAACCTACTAGTGACCGTGTTTACTCCTTTCTTTTCAACCATTGGATAGGATTTAAAAAACGGCTGTTGTATTTGTGTAATGTACGTCTGTTAAATATAGGTGAAAAACTACGCAGCAAAAAGAATAAATAAAATGCTTTCTTAAAAAAGCAAATGAACGCATGCACGTTTTTGTAATATGATAATTAAAAACCAACAGACTGATGAAAATGCGGGACATTTTCTCAATATGCGACGTGCAGGACAAGAGGTGAAAATGATGTGCGGTACAACGCAAAGCGGGACGGGTGGTCACCCTGCAGTCTACTAATACTCTGGTAGTTGACATGTAGTTGCAAAGTTACTTGCAGCTAGTAGAATGTCTAAAGTGGTCCATCGAAATAAACTGTAACCATATATATTAGCTTCATAAAAAGGTTCTCCACGTTTTTCATTCTTCCTTCATTTCGACCTTCAAAAGAAGCTTAGGCACTCAAGGACACACGGCAGTCTCATCCTTTGTGTTTTGTGTCTTAACCGGCCTCTGTTTGTCTCCACAGCCGCGTGAGAGAGGACGCATGCGATTCCACAAACTGCAGAATGTGCAGATAGCACTGGATTTCCTCAGACGCCGGCAGGTACGAGACCAACTCAACTTTCAAACTAAATTAAAATGATAGTTTATTCCAAAATGAAACTTTTGTCATTTGTTTCCAAACCTGTGTATTTTCTTTTGTTCGTGGGTTGCCAAAGGAGATGTTTAGCAGAATGTCCAAGCTACTCCCTTCCATAAAGTGAAAGTAAATTAGGAAAACTTTCCGGTCACTGCAAAACTGACCATCAAAGCATTACAAAAAAGCCATTCAGACAACTTGTGTATCATCAGTCGGGACGATTCACTTTAATAGTGTGGAAAAGAGCAGCTTGGACATTCTGCTATAAATGACTCCTTAAGTCATTCAAATGTTCAGTACTTTTTTGTGTGGACAGTATTTAAACATTATTTATTTGTTAATCTTGATTACAAGGTAAGACAATCTCTCAAATTAAACTTTAACTTAAATGTGAATTGATGTTCTTCTCTGGAAATCACAGGTCAAGCTGGTGAATATCAGGAATGATGATATTGCCGACGGAAACCCAAAGCTTACACTGGGACTTATATGGACCATCATCCTCCACTTCCAGGTCTCCTTTTCTGTCAGTGTTAAGTTCCCATACCATTTACCTCCTCCTCCTCCTGGGCTCCAAATCGGTCTGGCCAATCATTTGAATCTGGGTCAATCACTGGTTCAATTAATTTTACACCTTCCAATCAAACATCAACAGGGTCTATAATTTTAGCTTCAAACCAGTATCTGCCTCATGCAATAAAATATGTTTCTTATGTTTTATAACCTCCTACAATCAGGAATATCCAATATGATCCAACCACAATAGTCTTAGTATGCGAAAATGAAGATTCTAGAAATGAATCTGTTCAGTGTCTTGGGCGCCATGAGGAATTGAGAGTCTCTGATCTAATCTAATTTCATAATCTAATATCCAGGCAATTTTTTAGACCTAATTATGTGAATCTGGTGTTCAATGTGTTCAATTACAACCACACCTTGATTTATTCCACCTCAAACAATTAAAAATACACACATAAAGACTCAGTCATGTTACAGCTGCCGGAGTCTGACACAAATCCAGAGGATTGCTGCTTGGGTGCGTCCAGATTTTGAAAGAATCTGATTTCCTTGGATAGATGAAACAAGTTGGCAGGATGTCAGGTTCATCCAGAAGAGGTAGAGAGGTTTATGTGTAGGGGTGGAGTATGGACTTCTGCTCACTTTGCCAGGAAATAAAAGAGCTTTCTCTTTGTGGAGGTAGTCTGACTAAGAAGAGAGTCTCATGACCAGGGTTTTGGATGGTGCCAACCTCCCATGTGCTTATATCCAATCCTGATTGACATTAAACTCTATTTAATGATTGTTTAATGTTGTATATACTATATCATTTTATTAGGGGGATCATGTTCTGTAAGAGATGTGGTTAATTTCCTCAAATTGAGATAAAATATCTTGAGTTTAAGCCTGTTTCAACCCGCTTCCTCAGCTCCCAATTCCTATTTTTTCTTTCCACATGGCACAGATTGAATGACACACGAACGTATAAGCAGGAAAAAAGCAAATGGATTCCAATATTCTCAGATCGGTTTCAGGCCTCATTCATATGTGGAAATAAATCTGATGTGAATCAAATACGTGCATTTGCATCTGTGGACAGATCGGATATTCCCCTGTCAATGCGAGTCATACGCCATTGAAAAAGCGACAGTGGCAAATGACGTCAACTCAGGTGGACACCAACCGTGATCACATGACTCTTCAATGGCACAATGAAGGACAAAGGCTTAACCATAAGATTTGCTGACCTTTAAAGATGGTGCGGAAAGCAAAAGCTTATATTATCATTTTTGTTTGCGTCCATTGCAAATTGCACCATTTTTATTTCCTTTTTTTGAGCTTTTCCAGGTCAGTACGTCTACTTTGGGTTGTTTCGCCAAGTGTAGCCTATAGTGTAAGTGCAGAACTTAGATATGGATCACTTTTAAAAGATGTAATCTGGTCATTAAAAAAATAGTCCTCAAATGGGAATTGGGCATTGGGCACATGCACAGTCAGCTAGTCTGACTTTACTGTCTGGAAGTCTGACTTTTGTTTTAGCGAATTGATTCTTTCAACTGGTTTGTTTTGGAACTGATTCACTGAAACCTGATTCACAGAATCACCACTTAGTACTGTTACCAGAAGTATAGCATTTTGACTTTTTGCAGACAAATACAAATCTAGTTTAATGCTGGTTTTATTAAAGGTGCAATATGTAAGATTTTTGCAGTAAAATATCCAAAAACCACTAGGCCAGTGTTATATATTTTGTTCACTTGAGTACTTACAATATCCCAAATGTTTCCAACTATTTTGAAAATTGCAATTTTAACCAAGGCTCTGGGACGTGTGAGGAGTCGCCTGTCAATGGCGTCATACCCGCGTTACCCTCGGTTTCCGGTTTTATTTTGTAGAAACCATGGAAACACCAAAGACTCTTTAATATATTACATGTTTTAATAGACAAGGGAACAACTGTTTGGTTACGTTTAAAGACAGAAAACTAATTATTGTTATATAGCTCAACACGTTTAGTCTTATTGTTTAAATCTAATTTTCTTAATTTTCTTTACCATGCCTCAGAGAAAAGCACTATTATGTCAAGTAGATAACATAGTATAATCAGATGCAGCTTTATTTTTAGTAACAGTAATACAGAATTTTCTCCATCATACAATACGTTTTAAAATTAATTGCATGCCATTTATCAACTATTTAATATGATATTCTAAAACTGATCTAGCTTACTGCATTGTGCAACAAGTGTCTCGCAGCTGCCGCCGAGGGAACGCACGGAGTAACGTTATAACATAATTTTTCAACACTCTCAAATGTATCTAATATGATAAACAGAGCTGCGTTACCTCATACTCATGACCAGAAAAGCGGAAGCGGCGCCGGCGACTGTGGCATAATAAAAGTTCCGCTGCTCGTGAGGCGTGTGTTGTGCAATCGCTCCAGCGGCCTCGTTCAGCTCCCACAACACTCGGTCCTGCTCTGCTTCATACTACAGTAACGTTAATAATCTCATCCGTGAACATGATTTCTTCCTAAGTCCTATCCTGATTGTTTCCACCGGCTGTGATGTGAAGACCACAAGTCCCAAGATTCCGCGCTCAAACTTGCCGTCATCAAGCTACGCCTTTGTTTTGAATAGGCCTCTAGTGACCTCTAGCGGACATACATCTTACATATTGCACCTTTAACTATATTTAGTCTCTAAATCTATCCTTTCAAGTTGTTCTATTTGAGATCCTCATTGTTTTGTGGCAGATACTGTTGTTTAGCTACTTCAAACTGTGAGTTCAAAAGGTAATTGGATTTTAATTTAATGAATTGCGTTGTTTTTGCTACACGCTCATGCATTGAGTATGACGACGGGTCTCAGAATGGTCTTAGGAGGTCAATGGTATTTAGTGGGGATGAATTTGCATGGTAATGCATGGCTAAAAATCAACCACTTTAATTATTTATTGACAATTATACGATAAACATATTGCTACTGCTGCTGCATGTCACTGAATCCATGAAACTCATTTTTCTGGGCTGGTAGATTTCAGATATCCAGGTGAACGGTCAGTCAGATGATATGTCGGCGAAGGAAAAGCTGCTCCTCTGGTCTCAGCGTATGGTGGAGGGTTACCACGGTATCCGCTGCGATAACTTCACCACTAGCTGGAGGGATGGAAAACTCTTCAACGCTGTTATACACAAACATGAGTAAGTGCCTCTTTACCAAACCTCAAGATTAAGGTGGAATGTGTGCTTGTATAATGAAGCGTAATTCATTCTCTTTTTAGCTAACACTTTATTTTGATGGTCCACATTAGACAGTCTACAAACTAAAAATAACTTTGCAACTACATGTCAACTAACTCTCATTAGAGTATAAGTAGACTGTAGTTGACTGTTAATAGACTGGCTGGGGGTTAGTAGTTTAAGTTTACATGTAGTTGCAAAGTTGTTATTTAAATGTTGGAATATAGAAGTGTGTTTATCAGGTTCTTACCTGACTCAACACTGGGCTTCACTCTTGATCAAACTTGTACTTGTTGCCAAGGAGTAAAATGTTCTGATCTGAAGCACATATTTTTGTCAAGATAAACACCCTGACTGTAAACACCGTAGACATGTCAAATCAGCATTGTGTACACGACTTACAGTTTATACTGTAACGATTTACTGTCTTTACTGAGTTTCATCAGTCTTTGAAGTTCAAACATAAATATTTTAATTCTTCTACACATACTTTCCTTCTTCTAAGGAACACAAAAGAAGATATTATGCAGAACTGCTCTTTTCCATTAAACATAGGTATATGATCAGGGTCACATGTGAGCCAGAGAAATGCAATGCTCGATGCTATAATGATCAGATTTATGGAAATGGAAATGAGATTTGAGAACTATGCAAGAGGGCAATAATAACTTACATAATTTAAGTGTTCCTCACACAAAGATTGACATCAGAAGACTTGGAATATAGTGCACAAATTGTATGGAGTACTTTGTGAAGTTTGGCAGCCCATGGTCTGATTTTATTATGTGGAAAAGAGCAGCATGTTCATTCTTAAAAATGTCTCCTTTTGTGTTCCACGTGGTTTAGAACGATATGAACATCAATTATACAATGAAATAAATGATAGATGGTTTTGCAAAAAGGAAACAAAGCCACACAGATCCAGGCCAAATGAGTGCAGTTTTTCTGTAACGAGGGTGTGTCCCGTATATAGACGCAAGGACAAAAGAGAGCAGGGCGAGACTGAGTAAGAAAATAGGGTTAAAAGAAGTGTACAATGAAGGCAGTTTTGCAGTGAAAATTGAAAAGATTAAATGCCATGAGGTGTGGTGCCTGTTGGAGCGGAGACAGGCCTCCCCGCAGGGCACCTTTCCTGAAACATGGACGTGTACCTGCAAAGCTTGGGTACGCCCCGCTGACCCTCACATGAGCAGGGAGGATTTGATGCTTTTGTCAACCAGGAACACCCATTGGAGTTGTAGGATCTGCCTCCTTTCAGAGACTTTTACAGGCACCACCTGCATTGCAAAAAAACAACTTCAAACTTCAACTTGGTTTCTTTTTTGGAGCTCTTTGGGAACAAATGGATTTGAGAAAAAGAAGAATAACTAATAACAGAAGGGTTCACATTTCCATGAAGACGAGATATTGAGAATTCAAGAAACATTTTACTGGAATTGCATTGTGTGGAAGCAGCATTTTAAACGGTTCAGGACACAATGATGCTAAACATGAAGAGGCGTCTGTCCTTTAAGAAGCGTCGGACTGGCTCCAGCAGTACTGTGGCTTCTGCGAGTGACGCTGAGGACCGTGTGATCATGCTGTGTGAGGATATCCCCTCCGAAAGCTCCCTGGACTCTGGCCGGGGCTCTCAGAGTCCAGGTGCTCACTCCAGCGGGGACTCTCAGACGGGATATGGGCCAGACTGGAGCTCAGTCAGCCATGTACCAGAAAGGGAGCTGAGGCAAATCAATGGAGGCTTCAGGATGGACAATCAGACTGTTGTGGCAGACTCTCATTACCACGCTGGAGGAGAATCCTATACTATACCTTACACCATACATGTCTCAGAGATGACAGGGTGCTTGCTTAATTTCTAACTCTCTATAGATTTATGTATATATATATAGAAACTAAAGGTTTTAATGTTTTAAGAATCGTGTATAGATTTGTTCTCTCTGTGTTGTTTTGAGCCACTCCCATCTCTGGGTATTCATGGCATGTCAGTTATGGCTCCATCCCTCAGGAGACAGATGTTATTTTGGATTTATGGAGCAGGTGGACACCTGTGCTCTGAACCTAGTGTTTAGCAAGACTTATTTTATCCTGCAATATTCAAAACCAATGATTCCAATGAACCAAAATGTTATCATTCTGATTGCATTATATATATATATATATATATATATATATATATATATATATATATATACATATATATATATATATATATATATAATGTAACAATTTATTTGAATTGTTATTTAATTATTTTTAGATATTATGTTGACTATAAGTAACTTTGCAACTACATGTCAACTTTTTCTACTAACCCGAGCCCTAACCTAACAGTCTATACTCAACTAACTCTTCTAACGAGAGTTAATTGACATGTAGGTGCAGCGTTACTTATATTCAACTAAAAGTCTTAACGGGACCATCAGAAAGTGAAAAAATATTTTTAGTAACACTTTACAATAAAGTTCCATTTGTTAACATTAGTGAACATGAACTAAAATTGAAAAATGCTTGCATACTCAAAATAAAGGGGCGGGGCCTGGTTGAGTTAGTTAGTAATGTGTTGAAACTCGCAGTTATGGTAAGGGGCGGGACATTTCCAAAATGAGCTCAAAGCGGTTGACCAAACACAACACACTGGTCCAGTCAACCAATCAGAGCACATTGTGCTTTTTTAGAAGGAGGGGCTTCATAGAGACAGGAAAAACAGAGCGTTACTGGGAATAGAGGAGCTGCAACAATGGAGAATATGGGAAAAATAATGTGTTTTTTGAAAAATCAAGCATGAAAACCTATTCTAGTAGACCCCAAAAACATCAACATCAAAATCAAGACTTTGTTAAAAGGGCATAATAGGTCCTCTAAACTTTTTCTGCTGCATTTATTACACACCTACTTACTTACTGATCCTCATGGGTTTGTTCCTCTTCATTTCACCAGGCCCAGGCTTATTGACATGTCCAGAGTGTACCGCCAATCCAACCTGGAGAACTTGGAACAGGCATTTTCAGTGGCAGAGCAACAACTTGGGGTCACAAGACTGCTTGACCCAGAAGGTAATGTTAAATCAAGTGGTATAAGCTGGTATTAAAGAAATTTAGATATTAACACCCAGCCTTGAAGGTTGATCTTTCATTGAGTTTGGGACATTTGTGTCAAAAGTTTGTGAACCCTTTCACTTTACATGGAATTTTTTATAAACTGGTCACCAAAAAATCAAAACTGACAATTCAAATTTTCATGGAATATTGCATTTATTGGAATATTGTTTACTATAAGTAATTTATCTGTGCACATCATTTAAAAAAAAAAAAAAAAATCATGTGCCCTCGTAATCTCCCCCTCAAAACGACATCTCTTTTCTGATGATGTGTGCACCGACATAAGATTGAAACGAAAACAATCAAACAACCCCATCAGTTCCTGATGGACTAAATCAAGTCCCGGTTACAATAGAGAAATACAAACAATCACACATTTTCATGTCACACACTGAATGAAACAATGAATTCTTACTGATCTACAATTCTTTTCATTTGCAGATGTGGATGTACCTCATCCTGATGAGAAGTCCATAATCACCTATGTGTCCTCCCTTTACGACGCTATGCCACGAGTTCCGGACGTCAAAGTCAATGTGAGTTTTTCCCTCATCATTTTCAAATGACATAATTGCCACTTAACAAACCAGTTCCAGACTTAGGCAGTCAGCACATAGTCCAGTTAATATGCAGTCAAACCAAATCTAATAAAACTAATGAAGCATTTTTATGAATGAGGTTTCTTAAGGCTTCCTGCCCTTGTCCATTCCCACACTACTGCTAAATAGCATCAGTGTCCAGTCTCTCTGACAATGATGAGATGTTCATCATGTACTCACAATCATTTATGGCTTCATTCCAGACCTCATGATTTTCTTAAATTTGTGCATCACAAAAAGAGAAGTTTAGCAAAATGTTCATGCTGTTCTTTTCTACATAATTACAGTGAATGGGAACTAAAGATTCACATTTATGTTGCTCGTCATTTCACTAGGAATCCAGGTCTTCTGGAGTTTTGTGTGAAAAATTTCCCATTGCAGATTTTGCTTGTGTTCAAGATGGTCATTCAAATTCACTGCCTTGAAATGCTACACTATTGATAATGCACAATGGACCTTTTTGCCTGCAAAATCTTGCCTAAATTTCATTAATGTGACTATCATTCGCATACATTCCAATATGGTGAATCAAGACCCTTTTTGACCCTCATCCTGGTCCATAGTCAAAATGTCAGAAGGCTCTTATGTCACCTCCATGTTTACACCCTTAATATAGATAGAAGGTTTAGGAAATAGGTAATAGACGTCGTGTGATCTGGATTTGGATCCGGTTGCTGTCAAATGCGATTTATTTGATTCCTCCTTCACTCCATCAGAATCTATCATGAGAATGAAATGATCAATGTGAGCTGTGTCACAGACTATCAATAAACCCATCTGGATCAGCTATTTTGGTACTTTGATTCCTCTTTCCCTTCATATGCTGTTATCAGACAAGGCTACGATTGTTGACACCTAATTGAGAGAATGTGATAAGTGACTTAGCACAGGGGCAAAAGAGTGTTCCTGTTCTCCCCTGAATAGTTTTCGTGTGTTTTTGTTCCCGCTTGCAGGAGCTGGAGCTGCGCTGGCAGGAATACTATGAGCTGGTCACCATTCTACTCCAGTGGATCAGACATCACATACTCATCTTTGAGGAGAGGAAGTTTCCCAGCAGCTATGAGGAGATTGAGGTGAGAAAAGTCTGCTGGGTTGGTCTGCTGGGTAAAAGTCTGGGTTGCTACTAGTTACTCTGTTCTTATTCAGTTATTGAATGAACTGCATTCTTCATTATTTGCTGTGAGATGCACACTGTCTGGGTTTTCTGTCAAATTATCTGGGTTAAACGATCAGCTCGGTCACCAGCATATGCTGTGATCTGGATACTGGACCCCAGTCTTAACTAGTCTTAACTAGTTTAACCAGCAATATTATAAACTAGTCTTGACCAGCATAGAAATTTATACTGATCCAAGCTAGTGTTTTCAGCAGGGCGGTAAATTGTTTAGGGTCATGTAAAGAGAATGCATACAGTGTTGGGAAGTAACTAACTTTAGTAATCAATGATTAAATTAGGGATTCCACTAACTTTACTACATTTTTAATTAGTGTGACAGTAGATTTTTGGGGAAGTAATTTATTTTAAGTGACATTTCATAGTTTCAAATGAATGTTTGAGTCGCTGTGCTTTATTTATTTATATAAAACATTTGGTTCCATGATGTTTCAATTTGTTTTTGCCTCGGTTGTGAAAATTAGGGTGTCTAGTTTTATTAGTAGTATTTAGTGTGGATTTTTTCCATTCATGTAATTCTGTCACCTTCATCCATCCATCCATCCATGAGATATATATATATATATATATTAGTTTGTAGCTGTAACGTGCTGGTTGAGAGGAAACACACGACAAAGAAGATAACTCTCAATAAAGTCTTTACTTGAGTCCAATGGGAAAGATACAGATACAGGCAGGAACACAATGCAACACAATGAACATACGAGACCCAACAATGAACTGAGTGAAGACAGGAACTTAAATACACAGACGATTAACTCAAATGACAGACAGCTGTGATGATCTGGTTAATGTCCATGATGACAGATTGTGGTGGGAAAACGGAACAAAGGAGCACATGTGACAGATGACAAACCCAAACAAACAGAACGTGACGGTGACCGTGACAGTACATCCCCCTCCGGCGAGGCGCGTCCTCGCGCCATAATGGAACATCCAAAGGGGAGGGCCGGAGGGGGTTCAGGAGGTGGACGGAGTGATGGTGAGATGACAGATGATGCAGGAGGTGGCTCTGGAGGAGGACGGCCAACCGGGAGGAGGAGCCAGATGGTTGCCCAGGCCACAGCCAGGATAGTGGACCACGGCGGCAGCGCTGGAGAGAGGAGCCATGGTGGTGAAGGCTTCAGCGCCACCTTGGGGACGAGCGAGGGCGACGGCGACGAAGGAGGAGGAACCCACGGCGCAGATGAAGGGCTGATGGAGTGGAGTGATGCCGAAGACCCAGACGACCACGGCGGAGCCGCAGCGACGACCCCACGAGATGGATGCAGGGATCCGGAGGGCTGAGGAGTAGCCTGAGCGACCGAGGGCGGAGGCGGAGCCTGAGGGAGGGCGGAGCTAGCCGGAGCTGTAACGGTGGAGGGCCGGAGAGCAACGGACGGCCGCAAGTCTGTGGCGAAGGTGACGCGACGTCTGACTCGGGTGAAGCCGACGGTCCGAGGGAGCTCAGCGAAGCCAAAGGCTCAAAGGTCCCTGCAGACATTGAGGGAGGGAGGAGCACAGGTGGAGGAGTCAGGGCGAAGGGGTCGAGGTGGAATGACACAGTCAGAAGCTGGAGGCGGAGCCACGGTGATGAATTTTACCCATTCATCTATTGGGCGGTCGGGTCTTCTGTAATGTGCTGGTTGAGAGGAAATACACAACGAAGAAGATAACTCTCAATAAAGTCTTTACTTGAGTCCAACAGGAAAGATACAGATACAGGCAGGAATGCAACACAACACAATGAACATACGAGACCCAGCAATGAACTGAGGGAGGACAGGAACTTAAATACACAGATGATTAACTCAAATGACAGACAGCTGTGATGATCTGGTTAATGTCCATGGTGAAACGGAACAAAGGAGCACGTGACAGATGACAAACCCAAACAAACAGAATGTGATGGTGACCGTGACAGTAGCTTGGCAAAAAACAACAACAACACCCTTTTAGAAGAAAAGGTTCTGTATAGAACCTTAAAGGATTCTGTCAGGCGCTTCATACTGTATATATAGGGATTCACATCATGGGGTCATTTTATGGATTTAGTTTTAAGTAATTTTCTTTTAATTAATTTTTCATTTTACTTCAGTTTTATGAATTAAACAGCTTGTAAACATACTTTATCACTAGAAAAAATTAAATAACCATTAAGCATGAAAGTATTATCCAATCATTTAAGACATTTGTCCTTTTATAGAACATTTTTGCCATAAAGGGTTCTTTAAAATTGAGCCGAGAACCCTAGAGTTCTATATTGAACCACGCTGAATCTTTTTTCTAAGAATGCAAACACTGTCAATAACGTGGAGAACTCTATCCTCCTCATCTGATGGCATGTTACTGGAAGAAGTCCTTCTCTGCAGCGCATGAGTCATGTCATATGACACCACATCCTGAAGAGCAGGCATTCTGCCTTTGATCGTCTTTGTTTGAGTTTGTATGGCTCTGTCTCATCAGGGTGGGGCGGCTGTGTAATGGGTATATCATCTTAGTCTGAGGGAAGGTACTTATATTACCAGCTTTGTGAAACAATCCTCAGTCATGTCACTCCATGTTTGATGAATAACAAAGAGTGGGTACTTTCAACAAATGCTTACTGAATCATTCAAATGTACCTGCTGAGGATGATCAAGGTCAAACTGTGTCTTGCACAATTTGTACTATATGAATATTCCAGTATCTGTGTTTATTTATTGGTTTGCTTGTTTAATTATACTGTAGATTCTGTGGCGTGAGTTTCTGAAATTTAAAGAAACCGAGCTGCCCGCCAAAGAGTCAGACAAGAGCCGCTCCAAACACCTCTACCAGTCCTTTGAGGTTTGTACACAGGATGTCAGAATTCATAATGCTACAGTCTTGGAGATTTAAACATGTAACATGAGATGTTATAATAATTGGTAACGCTTTAGTTCAATAGTCCACTTTAGACATTCTACTAACTATAAGTAACTTTGCAGCTACATGTCAACTAACTCTCATTAGATTATTAGTAGACTGTCTGCTAACACTTTATTTTGATGCTCCCCAACAGATATTCTACTGACTATAAGTAACTTTGCAACTACATGTCAACTTATACTTCTAACCCGAACCCTAACCGAACAGTCTACTTATAATCTAATGAGAGTTAGTTGACATGTAGTTGCAAACTGAATTATATTTAGTAGATTGTCTAAAGTGGACTATCGAAATATAGTGAAACCAAATTATTTTAGTTGACCAATTAATCGTGTTTCATTTTGGTATATTGATATATTACTTCTGTCCTAATATGATGTACTGCAAATTTCCCACAGAGTGCGGTTCAGGCTGGTCAGGTTAAGGTTCCTCCTGGATACCACCCCATTGATGTTGAGAAGGAATGGGGGCGTCTTCACATGGCCATTCTGGAGAGGGAGAGACTGCTCAGAATCGAGTTTGAGAGGTGAGGAACATGTCTAAAAACACAGACCTCTCACTCTGCAGTCTTAGTTTTGTTGTAGCTTTGTCTCGTGGTCATTGTGAATATGGGAATGTAATGGGTGTGTAATGCAATGACTGATCCTGACTAGAATAGGACAGTCTGCCAGTCCAAAAACTGACATTACATCAGCCATTATAACACACAATGAACGGCATTCTAGACTAATAAGAGCTGCGTGAGAATGATGCATCTCTACCAGATCTCAATGTGACTCCAAAACATATTTGGATACTCAGGCAGCACTTTGAATTTCATTGCATTTGATGCAAAATATCAGGTATTAAAAAGTGACATTGGCAGACAGAGCTTCTATATTCACTCTTCTTCAGCATTTTTGCTTAGTGGCTTTTAATCGGCTGGTGTTTTGGTGATTTTTAGTTCATCACATTAACTATTAACATATTCCACTGTTATTTCACAAAGTGACAACACTTTTTGTCTGTAATTTCATCACTATATTTATTGTTTATTCATTTAAAACTCTCGTAACCATATGACTGCCTATGTTACATATTAATACCTCAGTGTTTAGCAATACCGTAATGAACGACAGCGTGAACTGTGATGGTAGTTTTGCATGCATATTGTTTAGCCAATCACAACAGACATCATTTATATATACTGTAGACGTCTTTAAGGTAAGGTAGTCAAAACAGAGAACTAATAATAATGTAAGTGCGAATGTAAAGGAATGTTGTGGTTTTTTTGATCTGGAGTAAATGAAATTGAACAAAACGGTTATTAATATCAATCATCTAGAAGGAGAAGGAATATCATCTAAAACAGGACACATCCCCTGTCACAAGACAATGTTGCTTCTTGCTGGACAAGAGTAATATGCAGCACACAGATCCTTTATGGGCTGGACTGTGGAATGGCTGACCAAGCGCCACAACAACTTTTTCCTGGCTGTGGTTTGGTTTGTCCGAGTCCCATGACAGGATTATAACAAGAAAAACATGATTTTATGCATTTCGGAGAAAGTCTTGCATGCTGTTGGATTGTAAAAAATGGCCTTTATGACTGACCCATATCGTTTAGAGCATTTACTTCTTCGTGGAAAACTGTGAGTTTCTTGATACATACTATCTTGATATGTTTTTTTTTTTTCCCAAATACTTTTAACCATACAGGTGATTTTTAGTGGTTGTATGAAGTAATTTCCTATCATATTATTCTCATTTGTATTATTTTAGTTTTAAAAAAAAATAATTTCCCTTAATTCTATTGAGGAAAAACTCACTTCCAGTTGTATGTGTGTTAGTCCTTCGTACACCAGACCTTTGACTATTTGGCATAACGTCTGGTCCCGATTGCAGCTTGTTAGGGGCCAAGCACAGAAGGTGCAATGGCAACTTTTGTATCCGTTGGCATTCTTATTCTTCTTCTGCTCTGGGAGTCTATGGCAGCCTATAGAACTGCTTGCAGGAAAGTTATGAAATTTGATAGAGGACAATCCCAACATTAACTACAGCAAATTTGGTGTCTCTAGATCAAACTCTTTAGCGCCACCACTTATCCAAAGTTTCACTCATGTTTACGCTAATAACTTTTGAACTATAAGGGTTAGAAACAAAATGTTTTCCTTTGATTCCTTGGCTCAATATGATTTGATTGCACCCTATGACTTCATTTCCTGCCAAAAAAAAAAAAATTCGAACTCCTCCTAGACGGTTGCTCCAATTTTCATGAAAATCAAATCAGATCATCTTCAGACTATGCTGGCTAAAAGTTATCAAAAGCTTTTCGATAAACCCAACCAATGCAAATGGGATGTGAGGTTATATCTCCGCAATGCTTTAGTGTATTCTGACCAAACTTGGTACATGTTATCACAAGCATAACCTGAGGCAACATTTCTGAGTTCAGTGATACCTAACATGTTAGCTTTCGCCTTATGGTTTGTACAATGTTGCTATTTCACATTAAAACAACCAAAAAAGTGGTTTGATTGTGCCTGTTGGTGTTGCTATAACTGAACAAAATATTAAATTGCCACTAACTACAATAAAGTATATGAAATAAAATGCTATATTTTACTGATGATTTTACTTCTTGCTTGATTCTTTGTGCTTGGCCCATTAATGGCTGCTTGCAGCTATATTTCTGGCCAAGAACTGCCAGTTTAGAAAATTAAAATGTAATAATTTGTATGCAAATTCTCATCATTTCCAGGTTAGAACGTCTCCAACAGATTGTCAAAAAAGTGCAGATAGAATCAGGCATGTGTGAGGAACAACTCAACCAGACCGAGTCTCTACTGCAGATGGTGAGAGCATATTCTGCAGAATCTTCAAAATGCATGCAAATTTGACCATGAACTATGAAGTTGCCGTGAAGGCTTTGACTTCTATTATAGTGACTTTCCTCATCACTGTTGTTGCAGGATATTCGTCTCCTGAATGCGGGGAAACCAGCGCAGCACACAGTAGAGGTGGAGAGAGATTTGGACAAAGCCGATGGCATGATCCGTCTCCTCTTTAACGATGTACAGCTTCTCAAAGATGGGCACCACCTGCAGGCGGAGCAGATGTATCGCAGGTGAGTCCATTTGATGTTTCTTGGCACTACTATAGTTGAAAACCTTCGTCCAGTAAAGAATGTCAGTCTACATATGTAAATATTACAAATTATGTCTTTTAAATAATCAAACTCACTGCTAAACATCTTTAAGTCAAGGAAAAAGAATGACTTGTGATTTTCTTTTCTTAGGGTCTACCGCTTACATGAGCGCTTGGTGAACTTGCGCAGTGACTACAATCTAAGGCTCAAGTCCAGTACTGTTTCTCAAGTCACCCTCACCCAGAAGCTTGTGCAACGTGGGCGACCCGAGCTTGATGATGTCACTCTCCACTACGCACAGGACCTGTTAGCCTGGGTGGAGGAGAACCAGCGCAGGATCGATTCTGCCGAGTGGGGCATTGATCTTCCGTCTGTGGAATCTCAGCTGGGCAGCCACAGAGGTCTTCACCAAACCATTGAGGACTTCAAGGCTAAGACTGTGCGAGCACGTGCAGATGAGGTACTTCTTTTTTAGTTTTTTTTTTTTTACAAATTAATCATTAATATCAAATTATGCAGCTATTAAAAGTGTATCCAACTTCACCAGCAAACATAAAGTACACTCACATAAAGCGTTATATACTATATAGAAAATCTTAGTTGTGCAAATGTTTATATCATCGCAAACTGTAAATTATAATATCGCCCAGTTCTAATCTGCTAAATATGGTTATAAAGCAAGAAGATATTTTAAACATTAACATCATGATTTACTGTAAAGCTGCTTTGTAACAATGTATTGTAACTTGTAAGTGGACTTGACTAAACAAATGTACAATTTTACCTTCTAATTTTACTTAAAAGAGCTTTAGAGCATCTCTTGATCTGACGTGTCTACCTCTTTGTGTATTTCAGAACCAACTCTCGCCTGTTAGTAAAGGCACATACAGAGAATATCTGGGCAAACTGGATCTGCAGTACAGCAAACTGCTGGTGAGCGTTCTAACCAGTAGCTATTGAAAATCATTAAGCCTGTGCATGTCCATCTAAACATATACTGTAAACTTCTTCTCTCCAGAACTCCTCCAAGTCCCGCATGAGAAATCTTGACCAGCTATATAACTTTGTCAGCGCCGCCACCAAGGAACTGATGTGGCTTAATGACAAAGAGGAAGAGGAGATCAATTACGACTGGAGTGAGCGCAACACCAACATGGGTGCAAAGAAAGAGAACTACTCAGTAAGTGTAGAGCATTTTATAAACCTGTTTATCTGTTTAGGGTTAGGATTAAGGGGATATTTTTGACATTGATTGGTTGGTAAATGGGTTGTTCCAGGACTTGTTGCATTGTAGTTGGACGTGTAAATGGAAGATATTTTACAGTTTGAAGTGCTCTTCATGGCCTAATTAATTCCTCAGGGACTCATGCGAGAACTGGAACTTAGGGAGAAGAAGGTCAATGACATCAAGGCCACTGGAGACAGACTCATTAAAGACGGCCATCCAGGCAAGAAGACTGTTGAGGTACGGCATGAACTACACTTCTTACATCACATAAGTATCATAGATACATTACTGTTCAAAAGTTTGGGGTCGGTAAGATTGTTTAATGTTTTTGACAGAAGTCTCAAGGCTGCATTTATTTGATCAAAAATACAGTAAAAACAGTAATACTGCAAACTAGAGGTTAAAGTTCGCAAATAAACATTGATTTTGGCTTGAGAATGCCCTGACCTTGAAGCGGGAATCAAACTCTGGTCGCCTTGTGCAGAGCTGCAGCATATGTCGTGGTGCTGCCCACAGTGCTATTACTCCGAAATCAAATGTGTCGTAACATTTCTTACAATTTCTGCTCGTTCTAAATCAGATACAGAGAAAATAACACAGTAAGATTACATTTATTTGAATGCATTAATGAGAGAGCGATTAGTTCTACTTGTGCAGCATCCCTATCATGTGCTGTCGGAGATGTGGCTCTCTGTGTCAAACAAAACGGCTCGTGAGCACTGAATTGAGTTGTTTTGCGTGTTGTTGTGCTTGAATTGTCTGAAATTGCTTGAATGTTCAAACTGGCAAGCATTTAAACACAATTGACAAACCTTCGTGAGGACACAATCGAAAGTAATCGAGAGTATCCAGATGGTATAAACAAAGAAAACTGCTCCTGAATCTTTCCATGTGCCTGCGATCTGCACTTGATGTGCGAGCTTCTGTCTGTATGTATGTTCGTGTACTACAGTGCATTAGAACGACAATTAACTTACCTGCACAATAAACTGTGTAAAACGTGCATTCACTCGATCAATTTTGAGCATCCAGTTGGTATAAACGTGTGTGTGTGTGTATGTATATATATATATATATATATACAGTCAAACCAAAATTAATTCAGACACCTTGAACATTTCATTCATTAATACAGTTTATTCACTATAGTTTAAAAAAAAATGGTAATAAAATATGACAAGAACTCAGAGTTAAACTGTGTCAGAAAAAAAATTAATCTTAATTATGTCAGATAACACTTAAGCAAAACATGATCAGGTCAAAGTGTCTGATTAATTTTTGGTTTAAATTTTTTATCAATTTTACCAGTAGTGCACTGTATGAAGAATTTTTGGGTATAATATATCACAGTTTACTTTATTTTGCTTTCCTCACTTACATAAATGAACTATAGTGTCCAGCACCCACTAGTAAAAATATATAAAAAATGTCTGAATAATTTTTGGTTTGACTATATATATATATATATATATATATACATATATACACACACTATATTGCCAAAGGTTTTGGGACGCCTGCCTTTACGTGCACAACAGCTTCAACTCTTCTGGGAAGGCTTTCCACAAGGTTTAGGAGTGTGTTTATGGGAATTTTTGACCGTTCTTCTAGAAGCGCATTTGTGAGGTCAGGCAGTGATGTTGGCGAGAAGGCCTGGCTCACAGTCTCCGCTCTAATTCATCCCAAAGGTGTTCTGTCGGGTTGAGGTCAGGACTCTGTGCAGGCCAGTCAAGTTCCTCCACACCAAACTCGCTCATCCATGTCTTTATGGACCTTGCTTTGTGCACTAGTGCGCAGTCATGTTGGAACAGGAAGGGACCATCCCCAAACTGTTCCCACAAAGTTGGGAGCATGAAATTGTCCAAAATGTCTTGGTATGCTGAAGCATTAAGAGTTCCTTTCACTGAAACTAAGGGGCCAAGCCCAACCCCTGAAAAACAACCCTACACCATAATCCCCCCCTCCACCAAACTTTACAATTGGCACAATGCAGTCAGGCAAGTACTGTTCTCCTGGCAACCGCCAAACCCAGACTCGTCCATCGGATTGCCAGACAGAGAAGCGTGATTCGTCAGTCCAGAGAACACGTCTCCACTGCTCTAGAGTCCAGTGGCAGCGTGCTTTACACCACTGCATCCGACGCTTTGCATTGCACTTGGTGATGTAAGGCTTGGGTGCAGCTGCTCGGCCATAGAAACCCATTCCATGAAGCTCTCTACGCACTGTTCTTGAGCTAATCTGTAGGCCATACAAAGTTTGGCGGTCTGTAGCTATTGACTCTGCAGAAAGTTGGTGACTTCTGCGCACTGTGAGCCTCAGCATGCGCTGACCCCGCTCTGTGATTTTACGTGGCCTACCACTTCGTGGCTGAGTTGCTGTTGTTCCCAATTGCTTCCACTTTATGATACCACTAACAGTTGACCGTGGAATATTTAGTAGTGAGGAAATTTCACAAATGGATTTACTGCACAGGTGGCAACCTATCACAGTACCGCACTTGAATTCACTGAGCTCCTGAGAGAGACCCATTCTTTCACAAATGATTGTAGAAGCAGTCTGCATGCCTAGGTGCTTTATTTTATACACCTGTGGCCATGGAAGTAATTGGAACACCTGAATTCAATGATTTTGAGGGTTGTCCCAATACTTTTGGCAATATAGTGTATTTAAGATGGTATAAAGTTTAGTGCTTGTAGCATTAAAGCTTTAGAAGGAGTAGCAGTCAGTTGACTGGGTGGATCAGGTAGTCCAAGCTGGTGTGATTGAGTGGAGGCGGGGACTAATTTGCATATTTATTTACTAAATGAAGCAAGGGTCTAGAGTTACATTCAAGCTATTTTAAGGCAGAAATATGTCATTTTGATTATCAAAGATGAGTTTTAAGGGATAAAATTTTTGACTGCAGTGGAAAAAAAAAAAAAAAAACCTTACTGACCCTAAACATCTGAACGCTAGTGTACAGTATGTTGTATTTGTTACATACGTGTTGTGTTGGGGATCTTCAGGCCTTCACCGCAGCTCTGCAGACCCAGTGGAGCTGGATCCTTCAAGTATGCTGTTGCATTGAAACTCATCTCAAAGAGAACACTGCATACTTCCAGGTATGGCATCATCAAATGTCCGTCAAATATAATGTAACCCCATTCTTTACCTCAGCAAAACTTTTTGTTGGTCAATCATGTATAAACAGTACTCTTCTTTCTCCACCTCCATCATCCGTTTTACCAAAAGTTCTTTGCTGATGTGAGAGATGCTCAGGAGAGGATGAAGAAGATGCAGGAGACCATGAAGAAGAAGTACATGTGTGACCGCACCACCACTGCCACTCGTTTGGAGGATTTACTCCAAGACGCTGTTGTGAGTTTTAGTATACAGTATATATAGTGAATAGTGTTCCCTAATCTAAAGTGTTACAATATACATATTGTAATGCTGGTATTTGTTTTGTGGGTGTACAGTTATTGATAGTGATTGCTTACTGCAAAGATTTACTAAAGAGACCTTATCATCTTATCATTATTTTATTCATCACAGGAGGAAAGAGAGCAGCTGAACGAGTTTAAGACTGACATCGCCAGCCTGAACAAGAGAGCCAAATCGGTCATCCAGCTGAAGCCGCGAGACCCCACCACCCCCTTCAGAGGCAAACTGCCCATCCAGTCCGTGTGTGACTTCAAACAGATGGAGGTAGACGTAGTCACATTCGCTCTTACACACGGTCAGCCGGAGCTTTGTGCTGCATGCTTAAATCCTTGTTTCCCATAACAGATCACAATGCACAAGGGCGACGAGTGCGCACTCGTCAATAACTCCCAGCCCTTCCAGTGGAAGGTTCTGCACCGCTCCGGCAATGAGGCCGTCGTACCTTCTGTCTGCTTCCTGGTGCCGCCCGTCAACAAGGAGGCTGTCGAGAGTGTGTCCAGGTAAATGATATAAATGTCACTGTAATGGTGGAGTCCTTTAAACAAAAAAAAAGGTATTTACTGCCTACCAGTGTTGTTTTAGTATCATTGATACAGTTTTTGTTTGACCGCTATGTTGATGTTTCTCACAGTCTGGAGGCTGGTCACCAGCAGACACTGGTTCTGTGGCAGAAACTGCACGCTGACCTCAGGAGTCTGCTGTCTTGGCAATACCTGATGAAAGACATCCATCTCATCCGCTCATGGAACATCTCTATGGTCTGTTCTCTGCTTTATTCATGTCATTTAGTCACCTATTGATGTTTGAGCCATTAAGTTAACAAATAAGTGATTATGAAATGTATTTATGAAACTTATTTGAAGGTAATGTACTGGCTGGTTATTTCACTAGATATATACGATATGTGACCGTGGACCACAAAACCAGTAATAAAGCATTGATGTATGGTTTGTTAGGATAGGACAATATTTGACCGATATTTGAAAATCTGCAAAAAAATCTAAATATTGAGAAAATTGCCTTTAAAGTTGTCCAAATGAAGTCCTTAGCAATGCATATTCACTCACAAAAATAAATTTTTGATATATTTACGGTAGGAAATTTACAAAATATCTTCATGGAACATGATCTTTAGTTAATATCCTGATGATTTTTGGCATAAAAGAAAAAGACCTTTCCTAAAAAACTTCAAGCACTAGACATGGAAATAAACAACATGAATTGTAAAGTAATTAAATGTACAAAAAAACAATATATACAATGCGTCCGAAATCAATAGTATATAGTATGTGAAAAACAGTTCTTTACTATCCCATGAGGCCACGGGAGGGGATTTGTGAATGGCAATGTAGTGACGCAACTGACGCTGGTAAGTCACATGACAGTAACAACATTGCGGATGTAGTACATCCGAATTTCATTCATACTACCCATATATTCATACTATATAGAACATACTTTTTAACAGTTGTGAAGTAAATTGAAATTCATATGTAGTAGCTCAGACAGTATGCGATAGTCTTCACTGTGCAAATTAAATATACATTTATTCTTATTAAAGTTACAAAAGTGATTCAGTCAAGAGCAGTGAAAGATTGTTGGATTAGCAGGGAACTAATTGAATTAGTTTCTATTTGAATAACAATGAACGCTGGCATCCAAAACCTGGTGCGCACCAAACAAGTGGACCAAGAACCACGTCCGCTTCCAAACAAACTCTTGTGCGGACTGAAATATGAACGCAACACAGACCAAAGATATCTAAACGAACCAAAAACACCCTAAAAAGACAGAATGCTGAAGCATACCTGTTTTTTCTAGTCATAGTCACAATGTTACCCATCACAGTTTGGTACAGGCATCAGAACCACGTCTCTTCGCAGCAGATCTTCGTTTGTGTGTGTGACAGAGGGATTCCTGCTGCTGTTTTGACTCCTTTTCATATTTTAAAAACTCTTCAGTTCTCAGCTGGTCAAAATACTATCATATGGACGCACATACAACAAGCGCATTTAGCCCAGAACACAGCATTTTTGGATGTTTAAGTTCCGTTGCAAAATCATTTTTTTCTTCTTTAGGTTTTTTTAGGATCTTTAGGTTTGTTCTTAAAAATGACAGTGTGAACGTTAAGCGAACCAGGACTAAAATAAGTAAAATAAGGTCTGCTGTTCACATTGTAGAACAAAACGTTTATGTATCATCAAGTTATGTTTACCACAGACCTTATTTTACTTATAAATTAAAAAAACAAAACAAAAAAAACTATTAAAACAACCAGGGAACTAGTGGCAAATTAGTCTTCCAGGTTTTAACATCATCCCTGCACCACTCTATTGCTCTTGAACAAAATCACTTTTTTTTTTAAACCACAAGGCTTAAAAACACATGGCCCAGCATGTAAATGCGATAGAGACGACAGTCTAATACAGTGGTCGGCAATAGGCGGCCCGTGGGCCAAAACTGGCCCGCCAGCAATAATATATGGCCCGTGCCCGCATCCAGATTATTTTGATAGTGGCTGGTTCTGAAATAGATCTTCGTCTCGTGGTGCCGTCTAATATTATCTAATATTATAGACTCTTTGATAGTGCCATTTTTTTCTCACCAGCTAGCTTAAATGTTAACATCACTCTGTAAACGGTGTAATAGCGTACCTCCAGCACGCAAAAAATAAAAAAAAATTTCGTACGTGAGGATGCCAAGGAATAATTCTGAGTGTAACAGTAGGCTATATTAAATAATTATTACAATAAGTTAGGCTCCATTGTGTAACAAGCAAATTAAAATGAGACACATTTATTATTCACAATATGGACAGAGGAAATAAAACATATTTCATTAAGATCATGACTCAAACATGCCATTAATGGGCTTATTCAAGTCCTCTTTTATTTTTTGAGTTATGTTTATCCATTCCGCCTCTCTCACAAGGCGGTCTGTTTTGCAAGTTGGTGAATGAAGATACTTGCCAGGTCACTACTCCTCTTTATTAATTTATCCAGTGTAAAACTCGGACACTGCCACACAAATGTGGCTTTTTGTTAATAACTGTCCTACTACAGGATTTAACACAGAGTAACAGCTCAATACCAGTTACAAAAGACACTGTAACAGTTTGTCACAGGCAATTCTAGTTGCATTTTTCATTAATTAATTCAAATTATCCTTTGACTATGTTCTGGCCCGTCATCTAGTGGTGAAATTTTTTTTTGGCCCGATGCCAAACGTAATTGCTGACCCCTGCTCTAAAACCTGTACCGGTTTATCATGTCTATGGGTATATGTCCCAACCCTAGTTCTGCAGTAAACAAGATGGGATTTAACTTGATTTTTTCAGTTGCAGATCCACTGAGTTATATTTAGGAAACAGTCGGTAAACAAGGAGAATTGCTTTATTGAATAAAAGGGCCTTCAAGGGCTCTCCCAAACAAATTAAAGAGAAGACGTGATTTAAATGTTTGTCCACTTGTGTTTCAGTTCAAGACGATGAAGTCAGACGAGTACCAGCTGATTTTGAGGAACCTTCAACTGCACTATCAGGACTTTCTCAAAGACAGCCGAGAATCGAAGCTTTTCGATTCAAATGAAAACATGCAGATCGAAAGGGACTATAAGGAGACAACACAGCATTTTGACAACCTGCTCCGCACCCTGGAGAAAGGTACAGACTTCACCCCACAGTACACATGAAGCCTCTGACAAAGCCCAATGTGCACCATGAAACACTTTTCAAAAATGAGGGTGATATTTGTACATATGTTGGGTAACTGTTAAATTCACGTTACAGGAGCAGCTGTCAGAGCACAGGGTGAGTCTTGTGCTCCTGCTGACAGTCATGAGCAAAGTTTTGTTATCATGGATGAGCTGGAAATGGAAAAACATGTTGTGTCAGCTTTTGTTGTTGTTTGTCTCCTGTGCTTTAGCTAACTGCGCATCTCTACAGAGTGTGCATGTACTGGATTTAAACTCAATATAGTGTTAAATACAGAGGAAAAACGTATCCTGGTCAAACGATTAATTTTTATATCTGTATTCCTCATATATTTGTAATTTAGATGACATCCAATAATACATGTTGGATTCCCAACATGGAATCCTAAAATCAAAATAAAGAAACAGTGTCTTGTACACCAAGTGCAAATAGCCCGCCTTGTTGGCAGAGGCTATTTACACTAACTCCGCTCACATTGTCTGATTGAGAGAAAATAACAAAAGAAATCCCGCTGATAACAGGATCAGTGGCATGGAGACTAAAGATCTTTGCACACTGAGTCCGAAATTTTCTGGCACAATCTGTCTTTATATTCCATCTCTTTGTATTCCGCACTTTGTTTGTCATACAGTGCTTTGTGCTGTGATCAACTTATTCAGGATTTTGGCGTTCGCTTGTACGGTGGCTCTGAATTGTCAAAACATCTCTCAAAATGCTTGCTACGGATGCAAAAAATGCAGAAAATTGAACCCAATCCGAATTTTTTTATGACTTACGAAAGTTTCGGAGGCAGTGTGTAAACACGATTCACACAATGTGAGGTTGTATTTATTTTTTTTACGTGTGAAAATTTCGGACGAGAATTTCGGACTCTTTTGATGCAACCAACATCAAAATGAATCCACCTTTTTCTATATATTCACTTTTTGCATATCAGATCAGAGAGGTGTTTATTTCAAATAAAAACAAAGTAAAGTGTAAATAAAGCGGCTAACGGATATTTAATAGCGGGAATAAAGTGTTTGTCTGCAGGGTTATAGATTGGTGTAGCGGAGGGATTTAGGGACAGGGACAAGTAATGTCCCAATAAGGCAGCATCCATGTATGCGTTTAATAAATAGAACCATATGTGCTAAATATGTTGTTACTACATACTGTTTTATAATATACTACAATACACTGAAGTGCAAATAGTTTCTGCCACTGTTTGCACTAAGTAAAAATAACATCTAACCAATATTTACACTTACATTGCAAAAAAAATACTGCTATTTTCACTTTGTAAATAGCATCTATCTCTATTTGCACTTAGTGTAAATGGCATTTAACATAAAGAAATAAGAAATTATATTTTGCTTAAAGTGTCCATGCTAATTAACCATATTATTTTTTTAAAAAATGTATACATCTGGGAAGTTTTTTGTACTTTTTTAAATTTGTGATGATTTAAATACAAAAAAAATAATGCAATAATATTTATTTATTTAATAATATATTTTACTGTCATAAGCTGTAATAGTTCCTGAAATAGGCTTAATTTTCTTCATGCATAGTGTTATATGGGTCATTGACGAATAAGGTTTTTAAAAGTGTAAAAAAACCATAATGGAGATATAATTAATTTTGAAGTTTTATTAAGTGTTAACAATGAGATTATGTGGTTTTTACAATCAATTAACACTGCTTTTGGCATTTTTTACAAGATGGACAAAAAAAAAAGTCATTTGGTTTAACCAAAATTTCAGTTTTACCGAATGACACTTTTGGTGATACCGAATGACGATATTTTCAAGCAATGCTAACAAGCTGATATCTAGCTAGCTAGCAAACAATTAAACATTTTATATTTAGTACAAGTTTTTAAAATATTACAACATTTTCCATGTTTTATAGCGGTTGTACCGAATGACCTGATGTTACGGGACATGCGTATGAGAAAGTGAAAACATGAATTTTTCAAATAGTTAAAAGAGAGTTAGTTACTTTGCTTCATGACCATGTGGTCCTTTGCAGGTGTCTGAATGATGTCACATCCTGTCACATGATACTGACTGCATGACTTGATCCAAAATGGTCCCTTTTATATTGGTTACTCTGAATGACATCAATGAAAATCATTTTTCCGGACATTCTTTGCTCACAAAGCAACGACTTCTACACATAATTTTAATACCATTTTGCACTATGTTGATATATGATGTTATAAAATCATGCCAGAATAAAAAATATATACATTTATTACATTTTAAGATATTTTAATCACAAATGAAATGGCTGTATTGGCCTTTGGACGGTTAAACCGAATGACTTTTTGACACTTCAGAATCTTTAAAATACCTTTATATGTAGCAAAATATAATTAAAACCTTTTGGATTCAATAAAAGAGATCTAGTTGTACCAACTTACATACTTTGGATGTCATATCTTTTGTTTTTTTATTATTATTAAGGCCTTTGGACAAAAAAAATTGACCCATATATTGTCTTTTCTTTTGATTTTGGAATGTCATTTGTACCACTAACACAGACGGAATGTGTGTGACATGAATGTTGGCTGCAGTGCACAGATAAAATTAGAAATAAACTGTTGTTTTTATTTAGAAAACCAGATTAACAGATCTTTTGTGTTCACAGGCGAGCAGGATGAATCCATAAGCAAGTCGTACATCACCCAAATCAAAAACCTGCGCGTGCAGATCGAAGATTGCGAGTCTCGCACAGTGGCTCGTATCCGACAGCCTGCGGGTAAAGATCCGCTCATAGACTGCAGTCAGAAGAGTGTGGAACAGAAGGTACGACAGAAAAATCACTGTCTTGCACTCAACTTTTCTTTTCCTTTTATCCAGGTAAAAACTCCTGTGCAACTGAAATATGTGTATACATATTTTAATCATAGTTGTGATTTTGATGAATGAGCAAATTTCACAAAACCTGTCAAAAACATGTCCGTCCTATTTCACCCCAAAATCATAGGGGGAAAAATGTATAATTTATGGCCATTACTATTTTTTACCTTGTGACATTTTTCATGACTATTAAGCCTACAGTATTTCCCTCAAATTTTCTTCTTATTGTAATGTTTTGTAGCTCATTTATTGCAATAGCAAGTTTACATCTGGTAATTTAGATTTTTTTTTTCTTCCCAGAATTGAATGATATAAAGTCGCAATTGCGAGAAATAAAGTGAGAATTGCAAGATACAAACTCGCAATTCAATTGGACTTTATAACTCGCAATTACGAGTCTATATATCACAATTCTCACTTCATTTCATTGCAATTAAAAAGTTGCAATTACCTCTTTTATTTTTTATTCCATGGTGGAAACAAGCTTCTTTCTTCTTGAAACAAAATTCTTATTACCATAGTGCAGAATAAATTAAAGACAGAACAAGTACTAAAACAATTTGAGGTATAAAAATAATGAGAATGAGATTTTTTTTCCCCCCTGAAAATAATGTCACAATATAAAAAATCTGAACAGGCTGAAAATACGCTGGCAAATGATTTGGTGTCAAAATATGACTTGGACCATTTTCTTTGTCATATTTAACAAAATGGATCAGATCTTCTGAGAGTTTCTGTTTCTGCTCAAACAGAAAGTGCATGCGGAGTTGGAAGGCATTAAGAAGAACCTGGATAAAGTGTCTCAGAAAGCTGAGGAGGTCCTGGCCTCCCCGGAGCAGTCCAGCACTCCCGTCCTGCGCTCAGAGCTGGCTGTCACCCTGCAGAAGATGGACCAAACCTACAACCTGTCCTCAGTGTACCTGGAGAAGTAAGAACCACTCTTACTTAAGCAGTATTTGTCTTTGCACAACATTTCCATTGTTTAGAACATTAGTCTCAAGTATGCTGCTTTTCATGTGTTTTGTCTCTAATTAATTAGTGTCAGATTCAGATTTTTTGAAAGAAGTCTCTTATGTTCATCAAGACTGCAAAAACTGCTGATAATAATAAGAATTGTTTCTTGAGCAGCAAATCATCATATTAGAATGATTTCTGAAGGATCATGTGACACTGAAGACTGGAGTAATGATGCTGAAAATTCAGCTTTGATCACAGGAATAAATTACATTTTACAATATATACAATGTTACAGTCAAATAAATCAAATAAAATGCAGCCTTGGTGAGCAGAAGAGAGTCTTAATTATTTCAAACTTTTGACCGGTAGTGTATTATGTACTAGTTTAAGCAGGAATAAGATTAACTCAAGTCAATTCTTTCCTCTGTAGACTTAAGACAATAGAAATTGTGATCCGGAACACAAAAGGGGCTGAAGATGTCGTGAAGAAATATGAGAGCCGCCTGCGTGAGGTTCACACGGTTCCTTCAAACGTCCAGGAGGTGGAGAACTACTGTTCTGAGCTCAAGGTAACATGGGATGGAATATTTAATGTCTTTGTTTTATGTGACACTAGGTGAATACCATTTATTTAATATGTAGATGATGATGTAGATCAGTGCTTAACCTTTTTGACTCCTGTCCACAACAATATTTGAAGGATCTGCATTCTTAGTTTCCATAAATTAAATTTCAGGATTCCAGAAGTTTTAAGTGCTCAATGTTCTTCAAGGATCCCACTCTTTTTAACCAATTAATTTACATGATGTTTCAAGTTGTTTGTGATTTACTGGATAAAAATAAGTATTTTTAAAAATATTTTTACTCACAATTTCTGCCCACTAAAATATTTTAGTTTGGTATAACTACAAAAATGTGTATTCATCATGGACTTTAAATATTGCATTTATTTGCATGACTTTTCTTAGCTTTAGAAATCACACTTCTTCATATATCCAGGTTTTACAGTTGTTGAGGGGGTGAATTTCAAATATTATAGAAATATATTGAGTATTTTAATGCTTGTTTTGTAGTCAAGTAAGTCATCAAGTCATTTTGGAAGTTTGCTGAGGCTCCCTAACGGGCCCCGGACCCCTGGTTGAGAACTGCTGATATAGATATATGAATAGAAGAAATTAAAATTGTGTAAAAAAGAGGCTATCAGTATTTTAAGCCAATTCAAACTGAGTTTAGTGGACATTAATTGTCATTTCTGTGGCACCAAACTTAATAGCAAAATAATGTCTGTGTTCAAACAGGTTTCCCAATCTGCCATTGTTTAGGCAAACAGATAGTCATGTGTTGGGCTGATTCTTAAACTACCAGATTATGTTTTGAAGAGCCAGTTTTGCACTATTTGGGAAAATCAACTTGCTTAAAGTTGACTCTGCACATTATACTTGGAAACTAGAAAGAATTTTAACATGGAAAAAACTAGTTATACACCCAAAAATGAAAATTCTCTCATCATTTCCCCACCCTCATGTCATTACAAATATGTATGATCTTCTTCTGTCTGTGGAACATGAAAGAAGGTATTTTAAAGAATGTTTGTACCCAAACAGTTCATATTCACTTCCATTATTTGGACCAAAAAATACAATGGAAGTCCATGGGAACCAAAACTGTTTGGTTACCAACATTCTTCAAAATACAGGTCTGGAAAGACAAGATGGTGAGTAATTGATAACAGAATATTCATTTATGGGTGGACTGTTGATTGAGACAAAACTTTTTGCCCAGTTATTTAATTATACATACTGTCTACTGTATGTACAATGTAGTTACATTAATTTTATTTTGGGATTAAGTCAACTTGTTCTTGTATGTTCAGAAAATGCGTGTGGAGGCAGAAACCCAGCGGCCCGTGTTTGATGATATGGAGGGTGAGCTGGCCAAGGCCACATCGGTCAGCCAGCGCATGCTTCAGGTTTACACTGAACGGGACACTGAGCTAGACCACTACAGACAGCTCCTGAGCAGCCTGCAGGACCGCTGGCGTGCCGTCTTCGCCCAGATCGACCTGCGTCATCGCGAGCTGGAGCAGCTTGGCCGGCAGCAGGGCTACTACAGGGAGAGCTACGACTGGCTCATCCGCTGGATCGCAGATGCCAAACAGCAGCAGGAGAAGATCCAGGCAGTGCCTATAATTGACAGCAAGACACTAAAAGAACAACTGGCACAGGAGAAGGTACTGAATGACACAAGCTTTCTATAAAGGGTGTTTCAAACTGCGCTTAACCCATCTCTATAACCCTTGGGTAAAACCAGATTTAACACTTTTTTTTGCAGTCACATCATAAACATCTGCTATGTTTCATTTCAGTGTCTAAGTGAACTAAAAATGGGCAGTGACATATGCATTAATTGAAGTGACGAACAAAGTATTATTTTTATAGTATGTTTCAGAGAGTTAAGTGCCAACATTTTCACAGATTGACAAACAGGGTTTACAAATGTACAGTGTGGCATCTTGAAATTTGAACAAAGTTTGAGCAGTGTGAAATATTGAAAATCAATAAATTGTGAAAAAATCTCAGAAGAGGAGCTTCTGGAATATTAATTTCTGTGCATTAGTTATCTGATACACATTGCAATTAATTAATGAATTAATTGTTTAATTGCTTTTTGTTGGCGCATTGAAAAGGTAGAAATATAATATACTGACTTTTTCCCTCACAGAAACTGCTTGAAGAGATTGAGAAAAACAAAGAGAAAGTTGATGAGTGTCAGAAATATGCCAAAGCTTACATTGATACAATTAAGGTAAGAGATTTATACATTTGAATATAATTTAAAATGTAGTTTATTCCTGTGGTGCAAAGCTGAATTTTCAGCATCATTACTCCAGTCTTCAGTGTCACATGATGCTTCAAAAAAATCATTCCATTATATTGTATCATGATTTCCACAAAAATGTGAAGCAGCACAATGTTTTCAAGATTGTTAATAATCAGAAATGTTTCGTGATCAACAAATCAGCATATTAGAATGATTTCTGAAGGATCATGTGACACTGAAGACTGGAGTAATGATGCTGAAAATTTTGTTTTTGTTGTTGGAGTGCTACAATCTTTATTTTTTTCAGGATTATGAACTACAGTTGGTTGCCTACAAAGCT
Organism: Hypophthalmichthys nobilis; assembly: GCA_037950665.1. NCBI lineage: Eukaryota > Metazoa > Chordata > Actinopteri > Cypriniformes > Xenocyprididae > Hypophthalmichthys > Hypophthalmichthys nobilis. The sequence continues at coordinate 30,413,813 of CM075481.1, read as the reverse complement.
CAGGTAGAACCTCTGACTTCTCCTTTGAAGAAAACCAAGATGGAGTCTGCCTCTGATAACATAATTCAAGAGGTTGGAAAAGCTCATAGATCAGTTCATTCTAATTTATACATTTGCATTGTTTGATTACTCATGTTTGCATTGATTGCTATGGTGTTTTATCATTTTAAATGTGCAATTATGTTATCTTGTAATCTTGTTAAATAGTACAGCTGACCTACTGATATCATCTGAATGATCAAAATGCTTTATCTTTTTCATCATAGTATGTAACTCTGAGAACTCGCTATAGTGAACTGATGACGCTTACCAGTCAGTACATCAAGTTCATCACAGACTCACAGCGGCGCTTGGAGGACGAGGAGGTGCGTGACACCAAAGGGACCCTATTCATACCAGACTAACTCAACACACTAACATTAATCAATCCAACCAACCACTCATTAAAAAAAATCATCTAGATATACTTAATGTATGGGTGACTCAACATTTATTCTCATTTTGGAAACAAAAGCTGTATGTGACAAACAGAAGTAAGCGACAGGTAGAATAAATATATCCTGTCCAAATTATGTCTTGCTTAAAAAAATGAGCATTAACAATCACTTTATCTTTTAAGGACAATTTCTATTTTTTACACATTTATTTTACAAAAAGTTAGAATAGCTTATGAATCATTTGCAGATACATTTTTAATTAATTTATTATTATTATTTTTTTTTTTTTAAATCACCAATACTTACCAGCAGCTGTTGAGGTATTTTGAAATATTTTAACAGAACAGAACATGTTATATTTGTACGTCAGACAGTGTCTGATACACACTAGGGAAAGCAAGTTGAATGAGGCCCACTTTTCCTATATGCTTTTCTCTTTTCTCACTACTGTATGTCTTTCAAACCCTAACCTTTGGTTTCTTTGCTTCTCCTAACTGCTTGCCAGTGCTTTGTCTTGATGATTGCTTGATCTTTTTTGGGCTCTAAAGAGGTAAAACTTTTCACTACGCTCTAGTCATCTTCATAGTCATGTTCCAGTATCCCTCTTCATGAATATTCTGAATTTCCTCCCATCAAGCTTATATTATTTAGCCTTTTTTTTTTTTGTAAATGTTATTGTACTTTTGTTCATTGTAGTTTTCTGATTCTTATAGCTATATTCTCTTAACTATAGTAAGTGTAAATAATTTTCTTTGAGAATCAGATTCCTACTGCCCTTATATTTTTTTTTTTTCAAAGTAACTTGAAATGTTTTTTTCATACTAACCTCTCCTCTTTATCTGTGGATCTGGACCTGCTTGTCTGCCTGAATCATTGCTTTTAACACCTATAGCTTACTTTCCATTGCTAACGTTGGAGTACTTGCTTGCACTATTGGTATTTAGCTGCTCTGTTCATCTCACTATTTGGTCTGGCCACCAAATCAGGTTGTCTGAATGATGATATATCTTTAGAAAGTCAGGATTTTTTTGTTAACACACTTAAAGCGTGTGTTAATTGTGTGCTAAGTTTTCATCCATTCATCTAGTTTATAATAAAAGCATATTGATTGCATACTATTAGACAGTTTTTTCTTGAATCACTTTAACTGGAATGCAGTAAATGGTTTTCAGAGTGCTACCATTTGGGAGCTTCTCCCTCGCATGTCATGAGAGTGTAGTGTTTTAAAGCAATGTCTTGTGTCTCCATACATTAATTATATTTGACTATTAATTTATCTTAACCCCATTTGTCATGTTTGCATCTAAACCTGTCTTTCTTTGAGCTAAACAAAAACCTTAACACTTAAAGAATTAGTTCACCAAAAACATGAAAAATTCTGTCATCATTTGCTCACCCTCATGTTAGTCCAAACCTCAAATGTCTTTCTGCTACCATGGAACAAAAAGGTGACTTTTTTAAATGTTTTTTGCCATACAATTACAATGAATGGGATTTGAAGCTTTCAAACTTCAAAAGTGACAAAACATGATGACAGGCATCCATACAACTTCTGTGCTGTTTTCCAAGTTTTTTGAAGCCATATAATAGCTTCAGAAAACTTAGAATATAATGCACAAGTCATATGGGCCACTTTTATGGTACTTTCATGGTGCTTTTTGTCATTTTGGAGCTTGACTTCTCCAGTTCTCATTATGTTGAAAAGACTGGCCAAGATATTCTTAAAAAAAATCACCCTTTGTGTTCCACGGAAGAATAATATAATAGAAAGTCAAACAGGTTTGAAATGACAGAGTTAATAAATGATGATATCATTTTCATTTTTTGGTAAACTAAATCGTTTAACACCCTGTCATGCTTGATCTTAATCATAATTTTCTTTACCATTTACTTCCACTAATACAGAAAGCTGCTGAGAAACTTAAAGCAGAAGAGAGGAAAAAAATGGCTGAAATGCAGGCAGAGTTAGACAAACAGAAGCAGCTAGCTGAAGCTCATGCCAAGGCCATTGCCAAAGCGGAGAAAGAGGCACAGGAGCTCAAGCTCATGATGCAAGAGGAGGTTAGCAAAAGAGAGATTGTTGCTGTGGATGCTGAAAGGCAAAAACAGAACATTCAGCTGGAGCTGCATGAGCTCAAAAACCTCTCTGAACAACAGATCAAATCAAAGAGTCAACAAGTGGAGGAGGCTCTGCAAAGCCGAACCAAAATAGAAGAAGAGATCCGCATCATAAGACTTCAGTTGGAAACTACAGTAAAGCAGAAGTCCACTGCAGAGGATGAGGTGAGGCAGCTTAGAGACAAGGCTGCAGAGGCGGAGAGACTTCGCAAAGTTGCTCAGGAGGAGGCTGAGAAACTTCGCAAACAGGTTAATGAGGAGACCCAGAAGAAGCGAATGGCGGAGGAAGAGTTAAAGCTGAAGTCTGAAGCAGAGAAAGAGGCCGCAAGGCAGAAGCAGAAAGCCCTGGATGACCTTGAGAAGCTCAAGATGCAGGCTGAGGAGGCAGAGAGACACATGAAGCAGGCTGAGATTGAGAAAGACCGACAAATTAAGCTCGCTCAAGAGGTAGCTCAGAAAAGTGCCACTGCTGAGCTGCAGAGCAAGCGCATGTCCTTCGTCGAGAAGACATCCAAACTCGAGGAGTCACTCCGAGAAAAGCATGGTACTGTCATTCAACTGCAGGAGGAGGCAGAACGCCTTAAAAAGCAACAGGAAGAGGCAGACAAGGCAAGGGAGGAGGCTGAGAAAGAGCTTGAAAAATGGAGGCAAAAAGCCAATGAAGCCCTTCGTCTAAGGCTCCAGGCAGAGGAAGAGGCCCACAAAAAGACTCTTGCGCAGGAAGAGGCCGAAAAACAAAAAGATGACGCTGAGCGTGAGGCCAAAAACGGGCCAAAGCTGAAGAGTCTGCCCTGAAACAGAAAGACATGGCTGAGCAAGAACTTGACCGGCAGAGGAAGCTTGCAGAGAGCACAGCACAGCAGAAGCTTTCAGCAGAGCACGAGTTGATCCGCTTGAGAGCTGATTTTGATCATGCTGAGCAACAGAGATCTCTGCTTGATGATGAACTGTACCGTCTTAAGAATGAGGTCAGTGCTGCAGAGCAGCAGCGGAAGCAGCTTGAAGATGAGCTTTCCACAGTTAGAAGTGAAATGGACATACTTTTGCAGCTGAAGTCTAAGGCTGAAAAGGATAGCATGTCTACCACTGAAAAGAGTAAACAACTCTTGGAAGCTGAAGCTGCTAAACTGAGGGATCTTGCAGATGAAGCAGCCAAGCTCCGTGCCATTGCTGAAGAGGCAAAGAGGCAGAGGCAAGTGGCTGAGGAGGAAGCTGCAAGGCAGAGAGCAGAAGCAGAGAGAATTCTCAAAGAGAAACTTACTGCCATTAATGAGGCAACTCGCTTGAAAACTGAAGCAGAGATAGCTCTTAAAGAAAAGGAGGCTGAAAATGAACGCCTTAGAAGGAATGCTGAGCTTGAGGCTTATCAGAGAAAAGCTCTTGAAGATCAGGCAAGCCAGCACAAGCAAGACATTGAGCAGAAGATCGACAAGCTCAAGAAATCCTCTGAAATGGAATTGGAAAGACAGAAAACAATTGTGGATGAAACTCTTAAACAGAAAAGAATAGTTGAAGAGGAGATTCGTATCTTGAAACTTAACTTTGAGAAGGCTTCATCTGGCAAGCTTGATTTGGAGCTTGAACTGAATAAGCTGAAGAATATTGCTGAGGAAACACAACAAAGCAAACTACAAGCTGAGGAGGAGGCAGAGAAGCTACGTAAGCTTGCCCTTGAAGAAGAAAACAGAAGAAGGGAGGCTGAAGAAAAACTGAAAAAGATAACTGCCGCAGAACGGGAGGCAGCTCGACAGCGCCAAGCTGCCCAAGAAGAAGTGGAGCGTCTCAAAAAGAAAGCAGATGAGGCCAGAAAGCAGAAAGAAGATGCTGATAAAGAAGCTGAGAGGCAAATACATGCGGCCAGAGATGCTGCTGAGAAAGCAATTACAGCTGAACAGCAAATCCAAAGTGTTCTTGTTCAGCAGAAAGAGGACAGCCTGGTACAGAAAAGGCTCAGGGAAGAGTTTGAGAAAGCTAAAAAGCTTGCCCAAGAAGCAGAAAAGGCCAAAGAAAAGGCAGAGAGAGAGGCTGCCCTCCTCCGCCAACAAGCAGAAGATGCAGAGCGTCAGCGTCAGGCTGCCGAGGTTGAGGCAACCAATCAGGCCAAAGCCCAAGAAGACGCTGAGAGGCTCAGAAAAGAGGCAGAGCTAGAGGCCGAAAAGCGAGCCCAGGCTGAGGCAGCAGCACTGAAACAAAAACAGCTAGCTGATGAGGAGATGGCTAGGCACAAGAAACTTGCAGAGCAGACACTTAAGCAGAAAACTCAGGTTGAGCAAGAGCTCACTAAAGTGAAACTGCGGTTGGATGAGACAGACAAACAGAAGACTCTCCTGGATGATGAGCTTCATCGCCTGAAGGACGAGGTTGGTGATGCTGTTAAACAGAAAGCCCAGGTAGAGGAGGAACTGTTCAAAGTCAAGATTCAAATGGAAGAGCTCATCAAACTTAAGCTTAGAATTGAAGAGGAGAATCAGCGTCTCATCCAGAAGGACAAAGATAATACTCAAAAATTCTTGGCTGAAGAGGCTGAGAACATGAAAAAGCTTGCTGAAGAGGCTGCCAGGCTCAGCATTGAGGCCCAGGAGGCTGCTCGCATGAGACATCTTGCAGAGACTGACCTTGCGGAGCAAAGAGCACTTGCTGAAAAGATGCTTAAAGAAAAGATGCAAGCCATTCAGGAGGCATCCAAACTTAGAGCAGAGGCAGAAATGCTACAGAGACAGAAAGACCTTGCTCAAGAGCAAGCCCAAAAGCTGCTTGAAGACAAACAAATGATGCAGCAACGGCTTGAGGAAGAAACTGAGGGCTTCCAAAAATCATTGGAGGCTGAACGCAGGAGACAGTTGGAGATAGCAGCTGAGGCAGAGAAACTTAGACTTCAGGTTTCCCAGCTCAGTGATGCACAGTCTAAAGCTGAGGAGGAAGCCAAGAAATTCAAGAAGCAGGCAGATGAGATTAGTGCCCGACTTCATGAGACCGAGCTTGCTACCAAAGAAAAATTGACAGTTGTTGAAAAATTGGAAATACAGAGATTGAGCAGTAACAAAGAAGCAGATGACTTGCGCAAAGCCATTGCTGATCTTGAGAATGAGAAGGCAAAATTGAAAAAAGAGGCTGAAGAGTTACAGAAAAAGTCCAAAGAGGTATTGTGTAAAAGATGGCATAAATTGTTGCGTATGTCATTGTTAACCCTCTTTCCGAAAACTAACATTGCTTTTTTTACAATTATGTTCCTATATTTAATTATAATCCATAATTCTTTCTCATTAATCTTAAAATTGACATTTACATCATTGAAAATTATTTGTCCGAATGTTTTTTTTTAGCATTGTTTTAACATTGTTCATTGTTTCTTCTTTTACAGATGGCAAATGCTCAGCAAGAACAAATTAAACAGGAGAAAACTATTCTCCAGCAGACATTTATGTCAGAAAAGGAGATGCTGTTGAAGAAGGAAAAACAAATTGAGGATGAAAGGAAGAGGTTAGAGAGCCAATTTGAAGAAGAGGTCAAAAAGTCAAAAGCCCTAAAAGATGAACAAGAACGTCAAAGAAAACAAATGGAGGACGAAAAGATGAAACTTAAGGCCACTATGGATGCTGCTCTGATGAAACAGAAAGAGGCTGAAAAAGAGATGCTCAACAAGCAGAAAGAGATGCAAGAACTTGAGAGGAAAAAGCTTGAACAAGAAAGGATGCTTGCTGAGGAAAACCAGCAACTGCGTGAGAAACTTCAGCAGCTCGAGGTTGACAAAAAAGTCCTCAATGGTCAAAGTATTTCTGATGAAGTTGACAGCACACATGGTTTCTCTGCATTATCTTTCGATGGCATTCGTGAGAAAGTGCCTGCAAGTAGACTTTTTGACATAGGACTTTTAAGCAAAATGGACTATGATAAGCTCCAGAGTGGTGACACCACAATCCAAGAACTCAGCAAGACAGACAAACTTAAAACAGTTCTTAAGGGCAAGAACTGCATTGGTGGCCTGCTTGTTCATCCAAATCAAAAAATGCCCATCTATCAAGCCATCAAGGAGAAAAAGATTGCTCCTGGGACAGGGCTAGTCCTGCTGGAGGCACAGGCCGCTTCTGGATACATAATTGACCCAGTTAAAAACAAGAAACTCTCTGTCAATGAGGCAGTTAAAGAGGGTCTAGTTGGACCTGAACTTCACAACAAGATGCTGTCTGCAGAGAGAGCTGTCACTGGTTACAAGGATCCATACACAGAGGGAAAGATCTCCCTCTTTGAAGCTATGAAGAAGGGTCTCATTGGAGAGGATCATGCCATCAGATTGCTTGAGGCTCAGATAGCAACAGGTGGCATTATTGATCCAGTCAACAGTCATCGTGTGCCAACTGAAATAGCCTATAAGCAGGGTCAGTTTGATGCAGCCACCAATAAAATCCTGCAAAATCAAACAGATGATGTGAAGGGATTCTATGATCCAAACACCCAAGAAAATCTGACTTACTGCCAGCTATTAAAAAGGTGTGTCGCTGATCCAGAAACAGGACTGCTTCTTTTGCCCATTTCTGAGGAGGCTGCTCTAAATGCCAGGATATTCACAGATGAGGAAACAAGGGATGTTTTTGACAAGACAACTGTGTCTGTGCCATTTGGCAGGTTTAAAGGAAAGACTGTGACCATCTGGGAGATTATAAACTCTGAGTACTTCACCGAGGACCAGAAAAAAGATCTTATCCGTCAATACAAAACTGGAAAAATTACAGTTGAAAAGATCATCAAAATTGTTCTAACTGTGGCAGAGGAAAAAGAGAAAAAGAATGAGCTTGCCTTTGATGGCCTGAGAGCACCTGTACCTGCTACAAAACTTCTTGAATCCAAAGTTATTGACAAAGACCTCTATAACAAGTTGCAGAAAGGACAACTGCTGGTAAAAGATGTGTCTGAGATGGAGCATGTGCGCAATGCCTTGAAAGGCACTAACTGCATTGCAGGAGTAATTATTGACTCAACCAAACAAACGATGTCCTTGTATGATGCCATGAAAAGGGACATGATGAGACCTGGGCCTGCTCTTAATCTCTTGGAAGCACAAGCTGCTACAGGATATGTCGTAGATCCTGTTAAAAACCAAAAACTTACAGTAGATGAGGCTGTCAAAGCAGGTGTTGTCGGTCCAGAGCTTCATGAAAAACTACTGTCTGCAGAGAGAGCTGTCACAGGCTACAAAGATCCTTACACTGGAAAAACAATTTCTTTGTTTGAGGCTATGAACAAAGATCTGATCATGAAGGACCAGGGAATTAGGCTGCTTGATGCACAACTGGCAACCGGAGGCATCATTGATCCTGTTCAAAGTCACCGTATTCCACATGACATTGCCTGCATGAAGGGCAGTTTTGATGATGCAACCCACAAGATTTTGACCAACCCAACTGATGACGTTAAGGGATACTTTGACCCAAACACTCAGGAATATGTCACTTATACGCAGCTTTACAAAAGATGTGTCACTGACAAAAAGACTGGTCTTCAGCTTCTACCTTTGTCTGAGCATGCCATCAATGCCAAGGAGGAGTTGAAGTTTACTGATGCCCAGACCAAAGACGCAATGACTCAGGCAACTGTTGAAGTTCAGAGTGGATCTTTTAAAGGGAGAAAAGTTACCATATGGGAGCTCATTAACTCTGACTATCTCACTGAGGAGCAAAGACTTGACTTAATAAGGCAATATAGATCTGGGAAAATGACAGTTGAGAAGATTACAAAGATTTTAATTGTAATTGTCACTGAGAAAGATGCCAAGAAACAAGAAGAGGGCTACTTTAAGGGACTAAGGGCACCAGTTCCAGCCAAGTCATTATTTGACTCCAAAATCATTGACAAGTCTACCTATGATTTGCTGGAACAAGGTAAAAAGACTCCAAAAGAGGTCAGCAAAAACTCTTCAGTCAACAAGTATCTCCAAGGCTCTGAGAGCATTGCTGGAGTTTACCTTGAGCCTACAAAAGAGAAAGTCAGCATCTACCAAGCAATGAGAAAGAAATTCCTCAGACAAAACACAGGTATTGCCTTGCTTGAAGCTCAAGCTGCCACAGGATTCATTGTGGATCCATCAAGAAATGAATGTCTCACTGTGGATGATGCAGTTAAAGCCGGACTTGTTGGTCCAGAGCTTCATGAGAAACTTCTCTCTGCTGAAAAAGCTGTCACTGGATACAAAGACCCATTTACAGGCAATAAGATCTCCCTATATCAAGCCATGGAGAAAGACCTTATCCTCAAAGAACATGCCATGCCACTCTTGGAGGCACAGTTGGCAGCAGGTGGAGTTATTGATCCAGTAAACAGTCATCGTATTCCTGTTGAGATCGCAATTGAACGTGGCTATGTTACCAAACAGCTGGCCAGCAGCATTGCTGAAAGCAAGTACTTCTCTGACCCTGCATCTGATGAGAACATATCATACAAACAGTTGAAAGACAAGTGTATGGCAGATCCTGACACAGGTTTAAATCTGCTAAAGCTCTCCAAACCACAGGCCCCAACAGTTGTGGAGAAGACATACCTTTACAGTGAAGAACAAACACAGAGTGATCTATCCACTACCCAGGTTGATCTACCCATTGAAGGTCAGGGCTCTATGTCTCTCTGGGATGTCATGAATTCAAATCTACTACCCGAGGAGCAGAGGGCTCAGCTTCTGGAAGAATATCGTTCTGGCAACATAACAAAGGAACGGATGATAATCATTATTATTGAGATTCTGGAGCAGAGAGAAATTATTAAAGGGGGGAACATCCAGACGGGCAGCACAAGAAGACGTCAAATTACTATTGAGGATCTCTACCATGCCCGCATCATTGACCTTGAGACCTACAACCTGTTGAAGAAAGAGAAAAAGACTATGCGTGATGTCATGGAGATGCAAAGTGTTAAGCAGTACTTGTATGGAACTGGCAGTGTTGCTGGTGTGGTGACTGATTCAAATTCCAAAATCAGCATTTATCAAGCAATGAAAAGAGAGATGCTGAAGCCAGACATTGCAATTGGTCTCTTAGAGGCTCAAGCAGCCACTGGATTCATCATCGATCCTGCCAGAAATGAAATGCTAACCGTAGATGAAGCAGTGCGCAAAGGTGTGGTGGGCCCAGAAGTTCATGATAAGCTCTTGTCTGCAGAGAGAGCAGTCACTGGCTATAAGGACCCATATAGTGGAAAGGTTGTCTCCCTCTTTCAAGCAATGAAGAAGGACCTTGTGCCCGAGGACTATGCCCTAAGGCTACTTGAAGCTCAAACAGCAACAGGCGGTATTATTGATCCAGAATATAACTTCCATCTGCCAACAGAGATTGCCACACAACGTGGATATATTAACAAAGAGACAAATGAAAAGCTGTCCAATGAGGTTAAAGGATATGTCGATCCATTAACGGATGAAAAGGTTTCATATGCTCAGCTTCTGAAAAGATGCAAGGTTAACAACGATGGGCTATATCTGTTGTCTCTAGCAGACAGAAGGCTGTTCTTTAAAGGTCTCAGAAAAGAAATAACAATAGAGGAGTTATACCGCTCAAAAATCATTGATGAAAAAACAGTCAGCGAACTTAATGAGGGGCTACTAACAGTGGAGGAGGTGAGCATTAGATTGCGGAAATATCTTGAGGGCTCAAGCTGTATTGCTGGTGTGTATGTGGAGTCTTCTAAAGACCGTCTATCTATCTACCAAGCCATGAAAAGGAATATGATCAGGCCAGGTACTGCTTTTGAGTTGCTGGAAGCTCAAGCAGCCACAGGTTATATCATTGACCCTATCAAGAACCTCAAGTTAACAGTTAATGAAGCAGTTAAGATGGGAATCGTCGGCCCAGAATTCAAAGACAAGCTACTGTCTGCTGAGAGGGCTGTAACTGGCTATAAAGATCCTTATACAGGCAAAATGATCTCACTGTTCCAGGCAATGAAAAAGGGCCTGATTTTGAGAGACCATGGAATTCGCCTTCTTGAGGCCCAGATTGCTACTGGGGGAATTGTTGACCCAGAGCAGAGCCACCGCTTGCCAGTCGAAATTGCCTACAACCGAGGGTTTTTCGATGAGGAGATGAACGAGATCCTCAGTGACCCATCGGATGACACCAAGGGCTTCTTTGACCCGAACACAGAAGAGAATCTTACCTACCTGCAGCTGATGGAAAGGTGTATTGTAGACCCAGACACAGGTCTTGTGCTCTTGCTTCTAAAAGAAAAGAAACGCGAGAGACAGACTTCTTCCAAATCATCCGTTCGCAAACGCAGAGTTGTCATTGTAGATCCTGATTCAGGCAAAGAGATGTCTGTGTATGAAGCCTACCGCAAAGGGCTAATTGACCATCAGACTTACCTTGAACTTTCAGAGCAAGAGTGTGAATGGGAAGAAATCACAATGACATCATCAGAAGGGGTAGAAAAGTCTATACTGATTGACCGAAGATCAGGTCGACAGTATGACATTGATGATGCTATTGCACGAGGCCTTATTGACCAGAGTGCAATCGACCAGTACCGCTCCGGCACCCTTTCTATCACAGAATTTGCCGATATGTTATCTGGAAACATGAGTGGTTTTCGTTCCCGATCCTCTTCCTTTGGATCCACCTCCTCTTATCCAATGAGCCCCATACCTTCCATCAAAACTCCTGCAACTATATGGAATGATCCATCTGAGGAGACAGGTCCTGTGGCTGGAATCCTTGATACAGATAGCCTAGAAAAAGTTTCAGTCACTGAAGCCATGCGTAGGAACTTAGTGGATTCTATAACTGGCCAGAGACTGTTGGAGGCACAGGCTTGCACTGGTGGCATAATAGACCCAACTACTGGAGATAAATTCCCAGTTGCCGAAGCGACAGAGAAGGGTCTTATAGATAAGATAATGGTTGACAGACTCAACTTAGCCCAGAAAGCTTTCCTTGGATTTGAGGATCCTCGCACTAAAGTCAAAATGTCTGCTGCTCAGGCTCTCAAGAAAGGCTGGCTTTATTATGAGGCAGGACAGCGTTTCCTGGAGGTGCAGTATCTTACCGGTGGCCTTATTGAGCCAGAGGCTGAGGCACGTATCTCCTTAGAGGAGGCAATCAGGAAAGGTTCTATTGATGGCCGTACAGCCCAAAAGCTCAGAGATGTGAGTGGTTACACAAAATATCTTACATGTCCCAAAACCAAACTGAAGATCTCCTACAAGGATGCCATGGACAGAAGCATGGTTGAAGAGGGATCTGGCCTTAGGCTTCTGGAAGCTTCATCAACATCCAGTAAAGGTCTCTACAGTCCCTACAATGTCAGTGGTGCTGCATCTGCCTCTGGATCTCGGTCTGGATCCAGGACAGGCTCTAGGTCAGGTTCAAGAAGAGGCAGCATTGATGCTACTGGCTCTGGATTCAGCTTGAACTTCTCATCATCTTCATATACTTCCTCCAGTTACAGCCGCAGATTTTAAAGCTGGGCCCCCCTTTCATATCAGTGATCACACTACATTTACATAATACACAGAAATTAATTAGACAAAAAAAGAATGACTTTATTCTACTTTGCATGTATTTGGTATAGGAAAATGCATTCCAAAAACTACCAGTATCTTTTTGTCTGGCAATGGTTAAGTTCCCATTTTAAGTAGTTTGGATGCTTTAAGAACTATTAATTACCTGGTTAGCTTTAATCATAGTTCAAGTTATTTCATTTAGGTATATTTCAGTTTATACAGATATATTATGTATTTTGAACGTGGTATTTTTTTTCTTTCTTATTTTATACTGAAATACAGCATCTAAATTCAGGAAATGTTAAAATACTGCAAATTACTTTCAGCATTTTGGAGATTTTTTTTTAAAATCCAACTCAGATTAGATTGTATTTAATATTACTTATATTTCTACTTATTGTTTTAGAATTTTTTTTTAATACTTCATTTTATTTCAGGATAATGTACCAGAAAATATACCAAGTTTTACAAAAAAAGAAATTAGATTAACAAAGAGTGTGGTTATTTTTACATATTTGTATAGATTTAATAGACAGATATATTAGAGCGAATAAAAGCTCCATTTTGTTTTATGGAATGTAAAAAACACTATACCTATGCATAAACACTAAAGGAGAAGCAATTACCTTGTGCAGCAAGCCTATATTTATGTCTCCTAAAACTGGAGTTTTCTGTTATGAAAGTCCATTTTTCATTTACTGGATCCAGTCCCTCTCCTAAGTCCCTTGCAAAAGAACTCATTACTCCAGATTCACTGTCAGTCCTCCACTGATGTGTTATCCAATGAAGATTTCAGATGTCTCAGGTGTCTGATCCATTCCTCACTCATTACATCTGGACAGATCTGGATGAAATGTAGTACTTGTAAGTTGAACTACATTTACATTTATTGCAGCTGTTTCGTAATGACCACACTGATTTTACTTTTCAAAATTCTTTTTATTGTCTCAAAGCCTTTCTTACTCTGTTCTGTCACTGTGCTTTTTAAAACAGCTAGATTATGTTTCTGCAATCTTGAGCAGCTTCTTTATTGAACTGAATGGCATATGTTTGCTTTTCCTTAGTATTTATTGACAGCATTCAGCCATATAGTATTTGTGCCCGTGTCATTAACAGTTTGTGTTTTGTCATGTTTTTCCCCCCACAGAGATCATCAGTTACTAGATATGGACTTGATGATGCCACACATTTGGTTTTGGATCACAAGATAAATGATGCTCATCAGCAGCCCACATCCTTAGACATTCAGGTAGTTTATTATGTTCACATTTACCACCTCTCTATGAGGGTTTGTTTTTGCATTGTATGCATCTATGTTTGAAACCAAGTATATTTTGGTTTCCCTTCATTCACTGTTTTGTTGCCTTTTTTGTCATTTTGTTGCTTCATAGTATATTTTTTAATGTTTTTAGATCCTTACTGAGGGTTTCCTTCTTCCATTGCATCCGCCATTTGCATGAAGACACTAGAGGCTAGGGCTACCTTGAAGTTTGCCTTGGATATCACTGAGAGCTGGACTTTGGAGTTTACACAAAATAATTCAAAGCAACAAAAGAATTGGATCCATTAGATTGATCTTAATGTGGACTTTTTATGTAGAATCTCTGAGTTCTACTGCCTACATTGTTTCTAGCCCCAAAATATGTTTTTAAATGAAACACTTGACTTAATGCATTAGATACACTACACATACCCTTGTGTTGCACTTCTCCAGGAGATTACACATTTACATAATACAGATACACTCAGATTGCATGATTTATTGAATGTATTTAGGCTCATTTGGTGTACGGCAATTTATTTGATTTTTTTTTTTTTTTACGTTTTCTGTGCCAAAAAATGTTTTGGTCTCTTGTTGCCTCCCATGTATTTTTTGCTTGTTTTTATATTACTGTACTGTTGTGTCTTTTGAAAGTACTTGACGTTTTTCTTTGTTTCTTTCTTTCTTTTTTTTTTTTTTTTTTTTTTTTTTTGATGTTGTATATGTAAAATATTTTCGCATGTTTTACTAACTTGCTATAAAGTGTTCTAAAAAGATGAAGAATAGAATTTTGAATTATTACCAATATATGGAAGATTATATTAGTAAAAGATGTATGAAATACTAACTGGTGGATGAACTTTTTCCTTAAGAGATACTGGTAATAAAAAATGAGTTTTTAAAAACACAAGACTCAAGTGTAAATAAATATATTTTGGAAAGATCAGTTCCAGCCTTGTAGAGTTTGTGTTTTCATTAATTGATCATCCATTTCATTATGACATTGCAGCAAATAACTGGTAAGTTATTATAAGTAATCATGTATCAAAATACCTTTACAAAGCAAGCAACTGAAGAACAAGGATTAATAATCACCAGACAACTTAAACATAAAACCAGAAAATATCATGCAGATCATACTGATTAGAGAATAGGGTTGCAAAATTCCGGGAATTTTCAAAGCTGGAAACTTTCCATGGGAATTATTGGGAATATATGGGAATTAATGGGAATAAACAGGGAATTTGCAAAATTGCAGGTTAGCCTATAAAAGGGGACTTAAATGTAGTTGAAAAAACATCTTGCAGCATAATTTTGGTTAAAACAAGCAGATTTAATGCCATTTTTACCCTGCACATTCCTCAGTCACATTCACACAGCACACTACTTACTGCAGGCTATTGAGGCCACACCCCCTTCATGCACAGTGTGTGCATTCCCCCAGTCCATAACATACACATTTGATCAAAAATACAGAAAAAACAGTAATGTTGTGAAATATAACTACAATTTAAAAATAATAGTTTTCTATTTTAATATACATTAAAATATAATTTATTTCTGTGATGCAAAGCTGAATTTTCAGCATCATATCTCCAGTCTTCAGTGTCACATGATCCTTAATATGCTGATTTGAAAATCAATTTTGTTGGAAACAGTTGTGCTGCTTAATATTTTATATAACCTGTGATACTTTTTTCAGGATTCTTTGATGAATAAAAATTTAAAGAACAGCATTTATTTAAAATAGAAATCTTTTGTAACAGTATACACTACAATTGAAAGTAATTTTTTTCAGTAATTTTTTTCCTTTTTTAAAAAAAAAGAAATTAATATTTTTATTTAGCAAGGATGTGTGAAATTGATATAAAGTGATATTAAAGTGATATTATTAGAAAAGATTTCTATTTTGAATAAATTCTGTTCTTTTTAACTTTTTATTCAGCAATGAATCCTAAAACAAAAATTTTTCAGGTTCAAAAAAAATTTAGCAGCACAACTGTTTCCAACAATGATAATAACTGAGTATCAAATCAGCATATTAGAATAATTTCTGAAGGATCATGTGACACTGAAATAAATAACACATAATTGCTGCAATAAAAATATATTTATATTACATATTTACTAAATTAGAATTAATTGAATGTGAAAAATAAATAACTGTTATTTCATGTTATGACCAAACAAAATGTTTATATTTGTTTTTATATGATACATTTTATATAAATATTATAAATTTATATAAATTTCCCAAAATTTCCAATTACTTCCCATAAATTCTCATAAATTCCTGTTAAGTTTCCAAATTGGAATATTTCCAAAATTCCCCAGGTTAAGTTTCCTTGGAAAGTTTCCAGAAATTTACCGGAAACTTTCTGCCCCTTTGCAAGCCTATTAGAGAAACAGTCAGTATTCAGTGCACAGTCCTCTGGTGGTATAGAAGTTGAATGACAGGCTCAGATGACAATATGTTAAATCTGTAGGCTGAAAGACAGAAGCCAGAGGGGGACACCTTTATGGATGGACTGCCTTTCTGCCATTATGCTACCGACAGCCTCTCTGGAGCCCCCGCATTAACTGTGTCTGTGCCGTGCCTTTCTCCTCATGATGGCGGCTCCATGGTATGTTTTCTGATCAACAGAGATAAAATAAAACCAAAACAAATCTAATGTACAAAAATAAATGAAAAAATTGGACTAATAAGCTAGCTAAAAATATTTTAAATGCAAATAATTGTGAATAAGTATGTGCATGTAATAAGTGTGTGCTGGTGTCCCTCTGTTTCAGGAATCAGCTGCACAGACGGGCAGACAATATGGGTAAACTAAATACAATGTTCATTTCCTATTGTATATTGTAATTTAATAATAAACCCCATATATTTCTCAATTAAATTCCACAAATGTCATGCATCCTGACTGTAGGTCATGTATGAGCGAAAATCTATATTACATTATATTATATTATGGGAGAGGGGGTGGGGTTACAGAGTGAGTTCTAACATCATCAATTTACAATTTATTGTTTATTACTAATGTCATTAAAAATGAATATGTTAGCACAGTTTTACTTAAATATCTCAAACAATTTTGATCCATTTTCCAGTGAAGTTATCGTCCAGTCAAATTTATTTGTATAGCACTTTTAACAATACGCATTGTTTCGAAGCAGCTTTACAGAAGGTTGTACTGTTATGTCAGTAATTTATATGTTAATTTTATGTCAGGTTTTGTTGTAAGCAAGAGTAGAAAGCATCAATTAAGATATGATCAGTTGTCTAATGTGAAAACTATCTGGTTTTCAAAGGGTCTGATGTGAGTTTAACATTTTCCAAATGTAATTAAAAATCATTTAAATCCGTAACTTTTTTTGGTTAAAAATGATCCAAAAATCAATTTTTGAGCAAGAACATAACCAGCCAGTGTTCAAAACTATCTCCTTACCTTAGCCCGATTCACAACGGTAAGCTTGTAACAATATTTTCTAATTCGGGTGGTACTGGTGGGTTTCCGCGGGAAATTCGAGCATGCCGCCGTTCGTCTTTGTGTCATTAAGCCACGTGTGTTTACATAAAGAAGGAGTCCCAGCTAGTAGGCTATATGGCATGGGAGGATGCTGCTGGTAGCGGATCATTTATAGCCTTTTCTCACAGCAGCTGGAATAATTAAATTTATCATTTTGATGGCGGATTGTAATCCAGAAAAAGAAATTGAATTCTACAGGTAACGCTAAAACACACTAAATACACATAGTCACACAATGCTGATGTTGTTAACAATAACAATTTGAGAACAAAGTATAATAATAATAATTTGCACAGTTTGACGTGATCCGAGCTAAGCGATCGTTAGATTTAATCACCATTGGTAGCACGATTTATTGTAGGCTTATGTTTTTTTCTCAGTTGGTCAGAACAAAAGTGGCAGACATGTTACTTACTTGTTTTAACGATTAATTGTGATCGAATCGAAATCGCGATTTGGCTTAGTGCGATTATGACATCGCAAAGGCTGCGATTTTTAATTATATAAATATGTAACGTTACTCAGCGTGTTAGTGAAGAGTTGCTCTGTGATCAGTAACGTTAGTAAATGACGATCCATCTGAGAGCACTGCATTAGAAAAAGCAACACGTCAAATATACAGACTTTCCAAACATGAGAAGCCTTTATGAACTTCTTTTCTAACAAAAGACAACATTTACTGTGTTTTTACTCCAAACTCACTTCATAACCTCACTTGAGTCTTTGAAATAGCATTTTGATTAGCACTGGATTATAAATATACTTTTTATTATTACGGAAATACCCGAGAAGGCTTGAAGAAAACATATATACACATGTATTGTTGTAGTCGTCTGTTTATTTTATTCATGTTTAATCAATCAAAGCGTTTCTACCTTCCTTTTATTCAGTCACAGCGATAGCATGATGCCCATTGGGGATTTCCTGGAAATATTACTGGATTTCAACAGTAATATTTCTTATTACATTTGTTATATTGCGTATATTTGGAGTATTTGGAGTCAAGGGCGCCCTCCGGCGTCCAGTATGAAACAGACATGTTTAGCGCCAAGTAAAGCTCACTCAATCCTATTCAGGGTATAAATAGGAAAAGTAATTCCTCTCTCTAAAGAACTTTGAAGGGAACATATAATCAATATGTTTTTCTCCAGCGTACATAAGTGTACAGGGTTTTTTTTTCCACAGTGGATGCATAAGAGGCACAAAGTTCATATTAAATACATGGACTCCTGACAAAAATAAAGAAATTACTGAGACAGATTTTTTATCATAATAATATAATATTTGATAATAAATCCTTAGACCTTTCTAATGATTTATAGACATACTGCTTGCATGTTAACAGGTAACCCCACATTTTGTCATACAAGTTTTAAATATTATTTTCTAATTATTATAGTTATATTTATTATAATTAAATACTAATGCTAAGTACTTTAATAATGAAAGTTATCACAACAGTAATATTTCTTATTTGGTTTAATATTTTTTATTTAGCAATAATGATAATAATACAAATAATTAGTCAAAATAATATATTTAACACACAATTTCAATCCAAATTGTGCAACCCTACAAACAAGCAAAACAAGCCTGGTATTGTTTATAATTTTTTTTTTTTTTCATTTGTTTTATAAAATCGCATTTTAAATCGCAATTTTAACCAGAAAAATCGCAAACAGATTTTTTCTCCAAATCGTGCAGCCCTTGTTCAAATGACATTTTCCGGTGAAAATTCTTATTTTGGTCATACTTCCAAAAATTAGAATCTGTGATTCAGAAGTACAGTATCCACACCGGTGCCATGACTGAGAGCAAACATTAGATTCATCCGCTCTGAGGAGTCCCACGTAAAGATGATAATTCCACAAATGACTGCAATTGCAGGTTTCAAACAGAGATGGTGACAAAGAGGGAAAACTTACAGACTGCAGCTTTAAGTACTGAGCAATGGCTTACTGATGGCTTACTGTGGTTGAAAAATACTTATATCAAGGCTAAGATTTTGGTTGATTTTGAATATAATGATTTTGGTCATATCACCCAATTTAAACTGGGAGCTGCTAGAAGCTTTATGATCTAATTTAATCTAATTTAATTTACCAGTCATGAATATATTTAACCATTATTGAATTTATTTTTATTTTATTTTATATTTTTTTACCAACAGCTAAACAAATAAATGAATCATTAATTATTTTTACTTTGCATATTTGTGGTAAACAGTGTGTAAATTGTGTCACTTGGAGAATCATGTTCAATCCAGTATATCAGTAAAAAAAAAAAAAAAAAAATCAATTAATAAACATGTAGGCCTATATGATTTTATCCATATATTTGTGTCCATGTGGTTTAAGATTTAGTTTTGGTTTAAGTTCTGAATTCTATACTATAGGTTTAGGTTTTGTTGCATGTAGTTAGCATAGTTTACAATAACTACTACTGTAAGTACAGTACATGTAATATATGTAACGAAGACGCTAAAATATGTGTTACCAATTTTTTACTGTGATAAAAAACATAAAATCATATCAAACTAGGTTAGGAACACCTGGTTGTTTTGTGTTGGTGTTGTAGTGCCCAGGGCTCATTATCACAGTTATTTGGTATAACCTTTAAACAATTAATGGGGCTTTGCACCAAACCTACCTATAATTTACTGAAAATATATATAGTAACAGCTAAGATATGAAACACCTGTTACTCACTGCACAGCTCCCTGCTCTGATTTTAAGGACTTTCAGACCAGCAGGACATATCAAATCAGCTTTATCCTCTTGCAGAAAGATGATTAATTCATTTGTGTCCCATATTATTATTATGTGGGAATTGATTTATGAAATGAATAAGGCACACGAGGATGTGCTGAATATACTCACTCCGCTGTCTGTGATGTCTAACAAACACCCTGTAGCTGTAACTACATTCACAATGCACAATATTGTGTACAAATGTCCTTAATTATATATTCTATCTATTGTATTGTATTCTGACCCAGCAGAGGGTTTGTTGTCAAAATGTCATGAATTAGTTTGTACTGAGTAATAAAATGAACAGAATAAGTACAGAAATTTGGTAGACAATCAACAAAACAGACAACAGTAGACAGAAAAATATTCAAAGACAAAAACACTGTACACTACCAGTCAGACGTTTGACACATCCAGTCCTTCTTTATGATTGATTTCTACATTTAAGAATAATGGAAACTGTGAGGTACCACAAATGGAAGTCTGGGAATGATGTAGTGACCAAAACATGTGAAACTCATATCTTATATTCAGGGGTGCACATAACTTTTTTGGTCTGGTTCTCAAGGGAGCACCTGGAGATGTTGCTTGGTACTCACACTTTACGCGACACACTTATCCTAAAAACTGTCCTCAGCACTTTCCTCCTGACTGCTCTCCTCACTATCTTCTTTTCTCTTGAACATGGTAGATGATGATAAATAGATATACATTTTATTTTATTTTATTTTATTTTACTAACATTAATGACAGAGACAACAGCAAGAATATTAGGCTGCTGTCACTTTAAGAAGGAAAGCACGGACCGAATAACTGAAACACATCCGGTTTCTTTCTCAACTGTTCACTTATGACATAACCGAGAGAATACTTGCCGAGACAGGTATTTTGACATAATTTTGTGTGTATGTGTCCGTTCACGCGCAAGTAAATGCGAAAGAGGAATTAATTCGGTGTTCGAGCGCTGTCTCTCTCTCTCTCTCTCTCTCTCTCTCTCAATTCAATTCAATTCAATTCAATTCATATTGCTTTATTGGCATGACATATTTAGGTACATATTGCCAAAGCATTGCATAAAGCAAAACAAAAAACAAACATACAAACAAGAACATATATAAAATGCATTCATATATATATATATATATCTACATTCATTACAGACTCGCTCTTCTTTAGGTAACCATGTCTTCTTATGTCACCCTCTTTCTATGGCCAGCTGGTGGTCACTGTACTTGGTTAATAAATTCCTGTGTGTTGTGTTCCTGACTGAGGTGAGATATTTAGCCAGACTGTACTCTCTGTTACGTCTAAGATAACACTGGAGACGACTTTGCTCTTTGGTTTGTTCTTTCCAATGCTGCATGTATGCCTCTTTCTCTTTACTCATTTTCAGGGTTTTCAGGGGCAGTGATTTTGAACGCTTTGTTTGTCAGTTCTGACACCATTGCACAAAGATGACTTTTCTGAGCACTCAGTTCTTGTGTTTTTAGTGCTTTAAAATGAAGAGTGTCTTCAGGACTAGATTTTAAGTGTATCCAGAGCTTTAAAGCTCTTTTTTTAATCATTAAATTGAGGGGAAGACGGCCTAGTTCCGTTCTACAGGCATTATTAGGTGTGTTTCTGTGGACATGAAGGATGCTTCTACAGAACTCTACATGTAGACCTTCTAAAGGATGTTTGTCCCAAACCTTATGGCTGTAGTTACTCGTTGGACCCCAGACCTCACTTCCATATAAGGCAATAGGCAGTATCACACTATCAAAAATCCTGATTGGAATGTTAATTTTGAATAATTTAGTTTGAATGGCATGCATTGCTCTGCGGGCTTTTATAAGTAATGTTTTAATAGCCAAATTGAAATTTCCAGTGGGTGTTAAAACCAAACCAAGATAATTATATTGTAAAGAGTGCTGAAGAGTGGTGTTGTTTACAGTAAATGCATGTTTATGTTCCAGGTTTCTGGGTTTTTTTCTAAAATATGATAAGCTTAGTTTTTTGGATGTTGACTTCTAAGGCCCAGTCATTGCAGTATTTAGTTAAAATGTCTAGGTTGTTCTGGAGACCTTCCGCAGTTTTAGATAGAATTAGTAAGTCATCTGCATACAGTAAATATTTGACTTCTGTGTCAAATAGTTGTAGTCCTGGACTCTCTGATTGGTCCAGTAGATCTGCCAATTCATTAATATAAATGTTAAATAAAGTTGGGCTGAGGCAGCAGCCTTGTCTGACCCCTCGATCTTGGGAAAAATATTCTGTTCTCTTTTCTCTTTTCTGTGCAATTTTCACTGCACATTTATTTTGTTATACATGTTTTTAATTAAGTCATATATTTTACCCCCAATACCACTTTGAATGATTTTATAAAACAATCCTTTATGCCAAATGGAGTCAAAAGCTTTCTTGAAATCTACTCTCTCTCTCTCTCTCTCTCTCTCTGCGTGCGTGCGTTTCGGGGTGTGAGGCTGTGCGCACAGATAAAGCCGAAGACAATTTGACGTTTGTCGTAGAACGTCAATTCTGACACTGCCAGAATTGCGTTGGAGGTAAAATTTGATCGCAACAGTCATTAACAGGCTGTCTGTGAATATGTCAAACTAGCGACCAAAGACTACAGATTTTAGGCTAGGATTACAGGAATCTTTTAGGATTTGCAAAATTTGTCTCAGACGACCAAATTGTGGCCAAAATCGCACAGTGTGAACCAGCCTTAACAGCTCGCGAGTCCCGATTTTAAATCCGCTTTTAAAATCGTTTGAATGTGTTAAGCCGGGTGCACACTGTGCGATTTATAATAGTCCTTTAGGATTGCTGCTTGTCAGACTGTACGAACATGATCCTCATGTCACACTGTGGGATCTCAGCTGTCATTTATGTCAGACTGTACAACAGTCAAGACGTGTTAAAACGGACGCGCGCATGAAAACTTGTCCGGAGTTTTACATCATCAACCCACACACGTTCGGTGACAGTGAGCTGCATTACACGCGGGACTGAAATGGTGGCTAACAAAGACATCTCTATCGTTAATTTTGATCACGGCTTGTCTTGAAAAACGAAGACAATTTGACATTTGTCATAGGAGAAGTCACACTGCAGGACTGTGCGCCAAATCTTCTGACACTGCCAGTAAAATTTGATCGCAGCGGTCATTAATCAGCTGTCTGTGAAATGTCAAACTAGCGACCAAAGACTACAGATTTTAGGCTAGGATTACAGGAATCTTTTAGGATTCTCAAAATTTGTCTCAGACGACCAAATCGTGGCCAAAATCGCACAGTGTGAACCCGGCTTAAATCCGCAAGACAAAACACGTCCAAATGATAAACTTTCACTCTATGACGGTTAAATTTATCAGTTAATTTGCGAATCACATTCATGCCGAACAGTTGGACCTTATCCGTACGGAACACGGATTAACTGCGACCCGTTGCACACCTAATAATTAAAGAACACACTTATCATCATGATTGCTATCTTACCAGAGATGGAGAAAAATCCTACTCCAGTAAGTAAACGTGTACCTGTGAACCGGTCCTCAAGAATGTTTGTACTCAAAAGCGCTTCCCTCCATGTTTTCTGGTGCGCATCGTTTGTTTTTACCGCGCATGCGCACCTGTGTACCACTTATGTGCACCCCTGCTTATATTTAAACTCTGCTCACTCTGAACATTCATCAAGCATCTTTCCACTGTATAAGTGAAGTGTTAATGTGTTGTGGTATTTTCTGTCACAGGATGGATTCAGAGGAGTGGAGTCAGTGGCAGAGTGAGTTCAGAGGTCAGATCAGGGCTTTGCGACACTGGCTCAAGGCCATGGAGATGAGACTCCCTCCAGTGGATCCTGCTGTGAGTTCCTCACATACACTGGGGTCAAAAACACCTGAGAACACTTCTTAAAATGCTTTGATTTTAAATTATTTTCTAATGTAATAGAAAAAAAACATGAAACATTTAATTGAATGATTTGCATTCCTGATGATCATATTCTCCAGCGGGATTTGAGTATGTTCAAAAATAAAATCTTGTGCTTGAGTCACATGATCAGTGTCACTCATTCACTTGTATTTAAGTAGAAACCTAGAAATTACAAGTGCAAAATCAAAAAATACTTCTTATTCACAATATTTCAATTTTTTTTTTCTTTACAAAATACTAAAAAAATCTGTTTATGTTCACCATTTACACCTCTGAACCCCACTTTACACATACATTCCATGGCCATTATTTCATTCTCTTCTGTTACTTGTTATACAACAGCTTTTTATTTGAAAACTGAATAAGCTCAAGTTTCTTTTGTGCTACTATTGAGATATTTTAACCGACTCCACCCAGAGTTTTCATCCTTTTGTCTTGTGAAGTATAGCATCTCATTTCTCATGACGTAGTACTGTATGGAGATGTACAGAAATTTCTGGTGAAGCGGGGAGACATTTATGCCATGTTGCTTAAGTTTTTAGATTTAAGACTACAAATCCTTATTTAGAACTAAACCTAAACATATAACTAAAAGAAATATGTAAGACTGTGGATATATAAGAACCATTGATTTTATTTTTCGATTTTTATTTTATTATTTTATTTTATTTTAGATGTGTGAAATTTTCTTAAAACATGTGAAAGCTTGTTTCTGCTACTGAATAAAAAAAAAATAAAAAAGTTTTTTCTCATAAATCTGACTTTTTGTCACAATTGCATGTTTATATTGCATAATTCATTATAGCCTCAGAATTGCAAGAAAGAAATATCAGAATTGTGAGATATACATTTGCAATTGCAAGAAAAATACAAAAATGCTAAAAAATTCATAATTACCTTTTTTAAATGTGAGTTTATCTCACAATTCTGAGAAAAAAGTCAGAATTGAGAAATAAAGTCAAGATATAAACACAATTGCAAGAAAAAAGTCAGAATTGCAAGGTATAAACTCCCAACTGTGAGAAAAAAAGTCAGAATGGCAACTTTATATCCCACAATTCTGACTTTTTTTCTCAGAAATGTGATGTAAACTGCAAGAAAAAAGACAGAATTGTTAGATATACTGTAAACTTGCAAATTACGAGAAAAAAAGTCAGTATTTTGAGATAAAAAGTTGCAATTACTTTTTTAATCGCAAGTTTATATCGAAATTGTGAGGAAAAAAAGTCAGAATTTCAAGATATAAACACAGTTGCTTAAAAAAAGTCAAAATTGTGAGATAAAAAGTCACAATTAGCTTTTTTAATTATATATTTATATTACAATTTTGAGAAAAAATATCAGAACTGTGAGATATAAAACTTGCAATTGCAAGAAATAAGTCAGAATTGTGACTATATATCCTGATATTCTAATTTTTTTTTTCCTCAGAAATAAACTGCAAGAAAAAAAGACAGAATTGTTAGATATACTGTAAACTTGCAATTGCAAGAAAAAAAAAAAGTCAGAATTGTGAGAAAAAAAAAAAAAATTATTCCAGGAACAAGCTTCCATATATACTGTAACATGACCACCTGCAAAAAAAAAACAAACAAACAAAAAAAAAAAACTTAAATGTTATTCCTGAGGACATCCGGAATATGGCAGGCCTCTTTGTTCAGTAGTAATTGAGTGGGCAGGGGACTTTTTTGATGGAAAAACCTCTGTGATGAGAAAAAAGCTGATCAAAGGCGTCAATCTGAGGCTTGTAACACACTGTCCCCATGGTGCCCGGGTAAGCATCCCTATCGAATATGCTCAAAGAATATGCTTGAGCTATAGCCATAAATCCCAGATCCCTGGAGGGCCGGCCTACGAGAGAAGAGAGAGAGAGCGAGTGAGGTGCAGCTCCTCAGAGGAGAGGTCTTTTGTGCTAAAGCTGGTTGAGGAGAGTGGGGTGCAGGTTTGTGTTGGGGCCCCGTGCACACATGAGAGAGCACTCTGAAAGCACATTAGATTCAGATGAGACGGTGACGAACCGGAGAAAAACACAGGATCTTACAGTGGGAGTTCTCTTATCTTTCCACAATGGAAAAGTTGTAACACTCGTCTCTCTTGTTTTATCTCTTCACTGTCTCACTCACATCAACAGTAATTGATCCATTCACTGCCATTCCTGATGGGCTGTTTTTATACTTTTAAACTATTCTCTTCTTGCTGCCATGATGCTAAGCTGTTGAGGCTGGTTGCCAGGGTGTTGCTATGCAGTTGCTAAGGTGTTCCGAGCATGTTCCTATGCAGTTGCTGAGTTGTTCTGTATGATTGTTTGCTGGCCCAAGTCAAAAATCTTCTGGTTTGTAGATGGCTCGGGTTCCTCCTTCACTGTAACTTACAGTATTGGATTGTTGCAAATATGTTGTTGGGATTTTGTCCTGTTTTACTTTGCAGGTGAAAATGGTGCGTCTGATCACTTATTAAACAGCACATCTCTCCTCAGTAAGACACTTGATTTAAGGAATCATTCACGTCTGAATCACAAATGCTGCCTAATGAATAACATACCGACAGCTAAAATTTACAGTTAGTATGAGTAATAGTAATAATGACACTTGTCTTAGCAAACACAATTCTGAGATGTATAAATGTGAAGAATCTTTGGTTACACTTTATTTCGATAGTCCACTTTAAAGCAATAAGCTTCGTGAAGCCGTGGTTTACTGTGAATTTATAACAGCTAAGGGGCATTGTTAGGCATAATGTGGAGCGGTCATAAAACGGCTACCACACAATACAAATATTAAAGACAAAAAAATATGGATCAATGAAACTTTCATGAAGTAAAATCATTAGTAAAATCAAAGGCTTCCCTCCGCTGGAAAAAATAGTCCCTGACCATGAACAGCAACAGAAGTTACATTTATTACGCCATTAGATGGCGGCATGGAGTCATTCAGTCGCAAAGACTTTTAAATTGAAACTTGTTGTGAACACGGAACGACTCGAATGACAAATGCTTTGACTAGCGCTGTCAGTGTCAGCAGGGCACGGGAAAACCCATTAACTGTTAAAAGGACAAGATCGCAGTGGACATTCAAATGGATTTGACATAGGACGGACCAGAAGGAAAATGCTCAGTTTGAATGCAGGTAATACACTCGGTCAATGAACGAAATCAATAGAGAACAAACATATGTTTATGTTGCTAAGAGTGGTTGCTAAGACAGACGCAGCAACATACACACTCAGTGGTGCAGCGATACTTATGTAATGTGGTCAGCTGTATGTTTTTGGGAATTTTACATCGGCTTTGAACGTGGCTCAACCAGTCAGAATCAAGGGCCGGAACTATCCGTTTTATAATAGACATTTTACTAACTGTACTTTAAGTAACTTTGCAACTGCATGTCAAGTAAAGCCCGGAACACCAAGCCGACGCCGACGAACTAGTGGCGACGAAAGCAAACTGCGGGGTTGGCTCACGTCGGCAGCGTCTGGGTCCAAAGTTGCCCTGACACACCAAATCGACACCCGACGCCAAGTAGCACGTCTGTTCTGCGCTTGCATAAGAAGAAATGCCTTTTCGTACCAGCAGGTGGCAGTAGCTGAACAGCCAATCAGAATGATCAGATGGCCCGACTGACCGACGCCGATTCAACATGTCAAATCGGCCGAAAAAAAGTCGACGGTGCGGAACACACTGAGAAAACTTAGTCGGCCGACGAACAAAAATTGCCCAACGGTCAACCGTCGGCTTGGTGTTTTCCGGGCTTAACTCTCATTAAAGTATTAGTAGACTCTTAGGTTAGGGTTAATAGAATAAGTTGACATGTAGTTGCAAAGTTACTTATAGTTTGTTGAATGTCTAAAGTGAACTATCGAAATAAAGTGTTACTGAATCTTTTTTCTTTGATTGTTACATTTCTATATATAAGGACAACACACAATTATACTACAGTTTCACAATCAGGGTAATGCAAATAAAAATAATAAAATAAAACAAAATAAATGAAAAGTGATACACCAAAATTTCAGCAACCAAAAAGTTTTGGCTAAAAAAGCTGACAGCTGACATGTGATTGACACAGTTTGTTTAATTAGTGCTTCTCCAATGACCCATTTTGACTGTATCAGCATCTTTTTCATGCACACAATGTGAATAAGCAACAACAGGTAAACATGTCTGCTTTGTGGATGACTGATCAAAAATTATGCTAAAATAGCAATATGTAAAATTTGTTGAGCTGAAAATTCGAGAGGCAGCTTGTTTGCCGAAGAACTTTACAGTAAATGTTTTAATTTATCATCTGAGTACATGACAGGCTGCAAACAGCATAACGAGTTCAGGTAACCAGTTACTCAAATTTAATATTTTTGTTTTTGGTTTTTGGCTAAATTATAATGTTAATTTTGGTGTTTCAGTAAAAACTTTGGTGCATCACTATAAAAAAGCGTGTCCCCCTTTATCACTTGGTTTGATTCTTGCCCGGGGCCTCATCCATTGCTTCCTGCTAACGCTAAAGTCTTTGTGTGTCTGTGTCTCTCTTTATCCTGAGCCTGTGCCTAACTCTGCATCCCAAATGAGCCTCGCACACATAACCTGCAAACAGAGCCGTGATGGAGCAGGGTGAAGGGTTACAGCACAGCATGGTCTCCTTTTTCTCGTCCGTACCCTTAATGACAGCAAACATCAGCTCTCCTCCTCCTCTGAGAAACACACTGGTTCATCTAGAACTTACGAAGGCAGAGCACTCTTTTACTTGCATAAAGAATTATTAAAATGCTGCTTGATTGAAATTTGCTATTCATATTTCAGTAAATAGATTATTGACTACATAAACTACTTTGGTAGTTTTAATTTTAACATTCATAAACTGTTGAAGGAAAATTTGTAACACTTTACAATAAGGTCCCATTAGTTAATGTCAGTAAATGCATTAAATAACAATGAGCAATACGTTTGTTATTTATTCATCTTTGTTAATGTGAGTCAGTAAAAATACAACTCATGTCCATTTAATAATATTAACTGAAACGAGTTTTAATTTCAATTTTACAACTTTCAGTTGCAAGTATAAATGTTGAAATTAACATTAACTAAGATTCATAAATGATTTTTAAATACACCGATCAGGCATAACATTATGACCACCTAAGTTTATGTTGGTCCCCCTTTTTGCTGCCAAAACAGCCCTGACCCGTCGAGGCATGGACTCCACTAGACCCCTGAAGGTGTGCTGTGGTATCTGACAGCAAGATGTTATCAGCAGATCCTTTAAGTCCTGTAAGTTGTGAGGTGGAGCCTCCATGGATCGGACTTGTGATCTGGGGAATTTGAAGGCCAAGTCAACACCTCAAACTCGTTGTTGTGCTCCTCAAACCATTCCTGAACCATTTTTGCTTTGTGGCAGGGCGCATTATCCTGCTGAAAAAGGCCACAGCCACCAGGGAATGCCGTTTCCATGAAAGGGTGTACATGGTCTGCAACAATGCTTAGGTAGGTGGTACGTGTCAAAGTAACATCCACATGGATGGCAGGGCCCAAGGTTTCCCAGCAGAACATTGCCCAAAGCATCACGCTGCCTCTGCCGGCTTGCCTTCTTCCCATAGTGCATCCTGGTGCCATGTGTTCAGGTAAGCGATGCACATGGACCTGGCTATCCACGTGATCTGAAAGAAAATGTGATTCATCAGACCAGGCCACCATCTTCCATTGCTCCGTGGTCCAGTTCTGATGCTCATGTGCCCACTGTTGGCGCTTTCGGCGGTGGACAGGGGTCAGCATGGGCACCCTGACTGGTCTGCAGCTATGCAGCCCCATACGCAACAAACTGTGATGCACTGTGTATTCTGACACCTTTCTATCAGAACCAGCATTAACTTCTTGAGCAGTTTGAGCTACAGTAGCTCGCCTGTTGGATCAGACCACACGGATCAGCCTTCGCTCCCTATGTGCATCAATGAGCCTTGGCCGCCCATGACCCTGTCGCCAGTTCACCACTGTTCCTTCCTTGTTCCACTTTTGATAGATACTGAGCACTGCAGACCCGGAACACCCCACAAGAGCTGCAGTTTTGGAGATGCTCTGACCCAGTCGTCTAGCCATCACAATCTGGCCCTTGTCAAACTTGCTCAAATCCTTACGCATTTTTTCCTGCTTCTAACTCATTAACTTTGAGGACAAAATGTTCACTTGCTGCCTAATATATCCACCCACTAACAGGTGCTGTGATGAAGAGATAATCAGTGTTATTCACTTCACCTGTCAGTGCTCATAATGTTATGCCTGATTGTGTATATTTCATTGTTAGTTTAATTTAACTAATGTAGTTAACTAATATTAAAAAATATAAATAAAACCATATTATGAAGTTCTGACAGAAAATGTAATTTCTTTGTTCATTATTATATAATTCATTTTAGTGCATATTGTCTGTGTGAAATATCTGTCTATGAGTAATAAATCCCTTAAAGGGATAGTTCATCTAAAAATGAAATCTCAGTCATCAGATACTGGCCCTCATTTCAAAATATCTTCTTTTGTGTTCCACAGAAGAGAGTGGTGGTGAGTAAATGATGACATAATTTTAATTTTTTTGGGTTAACTATCCCTTCAAGGAAAGTGTGTACTTTTAATACATATTGTAAAACTTCTTCAAATAACAGCATACTACATGTCCTGTCATCATAGCAGGTTAAGATTAAGGGTATGTTTACACATCAACAATGTACAAAAAAACAGAAATTTTCTTTTTTCTCGTACAGACCACAATGTTGTCAAAACGATCCCTGTTTACACAGATCTGTGAAAATGATTAAAAACAATGTATTCTGCTGCCAGGCCACTAGTTGGCTATGTCACTTTGTAAAGAAACACTACGCGCCTATAGATTGAACACACATGACATTACCGTTTTCACAAATTCATGTTTTTTTGTAGTTTACACAGAGATGATAACGGTATCGTTTTCGAAATTTGCACTTTGAAACCCCTTTTTAAAGGTTAGCATTTTCAGCCCCCAAAACACCATTGTCATGTAAATGAATGGCCAAAACACATAAAAAATCTTTCATTTTTAATTGAAAACTGTGTCATGTAAATGGGCCCCTAAGATCTAGTTAGTGGGGTGGGTCATTATTCACAGGGGAGTCTGACTATCAAACAGTAATTGACCCAGGTGTGGATCTTGTGTCCAAACATGACCTTGCCACATTAATTACCAGATTTACACATCTGTAGACTGTTTGTCAAACGATTCGAGCTTCAGATCCGTCACACAAACAGCTTACCGTAAGTAATAAGGATTAATCTATATATTTTGGCAGAGCAGGTAAAAATCAGAATCGGCCCAACTGGGCCAGTAGAAGAAAATTCTGTATAGTGTTGAGCCCTGCTATATTAAAGCACAGCTAAATGTGACATTTATTATAATAGGTTTATGTGAAGATCACTTAAATTTAAAGTTGTTATGTTTTTAAAGCCTCTGAAATGTTAAAAATGATGGCTCTCAAACATACTGTAATGTTGAATGGCTATAATTTCATCCCCAGAAATTGAGAAAAATCCATTTACATCAGTAGCTGGTACTGATATTGGTGATACTGGCCTTCATTCATAGTACATAGAGTTGCCATTAAGCAAATATTTAAAATATACCTTCTTTATCTTGTTTCTACATTTCAATGTGAAATTATACAATATCAAATATAATTATAATTAAAATTTGAATGTTAGGTGTGATAAATAGGATTGATTACAGAAAAAAATGCAATTTATTTTTTTTTTTAAATCGATTGACAGCACTAATTTAAATATTGTGGACCTTTTTGTTACGGACAGATGGGACGGAGACACAGAGGTGAACGTAGAGGGATGTTTATTTAACAAACAGCAGGGAGACACAGTGATGCAGGTAAGTGAACAGGTAAGGAAGACTTTGCAGAGAGGTGACTGAGTAGTGATACTGTCCTTGTCTTACAGAAACATGGATCTGGGATGGATGGATCTCAACGGAGTGGACAACAGTTGGAGGTAGGTAGACTCACACACAGACACAAAGCACAAAGACTGAGGAAACACGCTGGAGTGGAACAGGATAGTAGCTTTAGACGTCTTGGAGCTCAACATAGAATAATCCTTTGCGTATCATCACATAAACAAGGCCAGACAACTGAGGGAGGTGAGTGGTGTGCTTAAATAGTCCTGTGATTGAGTGCTGATGGGGAACAGGTGTGTGTGATTAGCTGATGGTGGAGTGAGTGCAGGTGAAGGCCAGGGAGGATGATGGGAAATGGGGTCCAGGACAGACGGAGACTGTGACACTTTTATTGTACATACTGTCACAGAGTCAACAACATCCACAACACAAGACCTCTAAACTCTACCCACTCGTTCCCAATCACCAGAGTTCTAATCATCAGCACCTGTCACCACTCATCACAAACTAAAGCCTGCACACTTCAGTTCACCATTGTCTGGTCTCGTTGTTGAAACCTGACCATTTACCTGAGAGACACTTACCTGTGCGATCCTTTTTATCCTTCTTAAGTCTTTAGTCATCTGCCACCTGGTCATCCGGTTCACCATCTCCAATTCTCAGCATCTGGAACAGATAAGACTGTTGTCCACTGCCATTTATACTACAATTACCCAATTCTCAGTTACTTACCTGCTGAAATCGCTTGTCTGCAATAAAACCTGTTGTTTGGAAATTACCTCTGTTGCATCCTTCTGTTTTCTGTTTCGTGACAGAAGACCAGACCAACATTCAACGTGAAGAAGATCTAAGCGATGCCAGCAATCCACCATTGGATCCCTTTGCAGACTTAGTTCAAGCTATCCGTCATGCACTTCCACCACCCCATCACCACTTCTTTACCATCTGCCTCTGCCAGGCCCCACCATTGTGAACGGAACTGTTACCAACTCGATAACGGCGAACAATGCATTTCAATGAGGTCTTCAGTCAAACCGCCAGTGCAATCTCCATGCATGATCAATTTTTCTGGCTTCGTCAAGGAAGCTCTTCAGTCAATGATTATGCTTTTATGTTCCACACTCTAGCTGCTGTCAGTGGGTGGAATGAGACCGTGCTGATCACTGCATTTCATCAAGAATTAATCCCAACATCCGTCAAAAAAATGGCGATCTATGACTATCTCGCAGCGACTCACTGGACCCTGGACCAGCCCGCCTCTACATCTGTCGCCCCTCCAGCACCAGAGCCCATGCAAATTGACTCAGCCCATCTGTCTAATGCAGAGCGCCAACACAGAATCCTCAACCGATTATGCCTTTACTGTGGTGCAGAGGGACATCTCCTTTCAACCTTTCCAGTTAGACCACAACACCCAGTGGTGAGTACTCTCCATATACCACCTTCAATCTCTTTTTTTTCTCTTTCTTTTTTTTTATTCTCTGTTCTGATGTTATTGTGATGACTCCTAGTCAATCTATTTCAGTGAAAGCCCTCGTAGACTCTGGATCTTCTGGCAACTTCATGTCACTCAACCTGCTATGCAAGCTTCATCTTCATAAGAAACCCTGTTCTCAAGTTCTCCATGTTCAGTCGATCCTGGGAAAACCGCTGGGCCCATGGCTACATCCGTCACTGCACCCCCACCATGATGCTTCGTGCTGGATGCCTGCATCAGGAAAAAATATTGTTTATTGTGCTGGAGGGGTCAACTGCTGACATCATCCTGGGATGCCCGTGAATGCTGTAACATTCTCCCCTTGTCTGCTGGAACACCGGAGAGGTTCAACAGTGGAGTGACAGCTGCTTTGAGAACTCCTCGAGACACCGACCTCCTCTTCCAGAAACGTTGCAGTGTGTTCCACTACCATTGAGAGTCCAGCAACTACGAAGCAGCAAAAGATTCCCCTCAAATACCGGGCGTTCCAAGATGTCTTCAGCAAGCAGCTAGTGACCAAACTGCCACCTCACCGGCCATGGGACTCTGCGATCAACCGGCTGCCTGGGGCCACATTACCAGATGGTAAAGTATACCCACAGTCCATCCTGGAACAGAAGGCCATGGAGGAGTACATTGAGGAGGCTCTTAAGCTAGAATTCATCCATCCATCCATTGCCCGTGCACTTCTTCGTTGGGAAAAAGGACGGAGGCTTGCACCCCTGCATCGACTACCTTGCTCTCCCTCTGGTCTCTGCAGCCCTGGAGCAGTTATGTGGAGCTCGCATTTTCACGAAGTTGGACCTGCGGAGCACCTATAACCTCGTTCGGATACACAAGGTTGATGAATGAAAGACTGAGTTCATCACACCATCAAGCCACTATGAGTCCCTCGTTATACTGTATGGGCTGTCCAACTCTCCCTCTGTCTTCCAGGGATTTATGAACGAGGTGTTCCGGGAGTTCCTCCACCGTTTTGTCATCGTCTATATCTATGATATTCTCATCTATTCCCAGAACCTGGCTGACCATCACCACCACGTCACACAGGTCCTCCAAAAACTTTCAAAATTCCCTCTATACCTGAAGCTTGAAGTGCAAGTTCCACCAAGACACTGTTCACTTCCTTGGTTATGTCATCGACCAACACAGCATCCAAATGGACCAGAGGAAGGTACAGGCAGTTGAGAGTTGGCCACAACCATCATCCATCAAGGAAATACGGCGCTTCCTGGGATTAGCTTTCTATAGGAAATTCATCAACAACTTCAGTAAGATCAGTTCACCACTCACCTCGTTACGTAAGGCCAAGTCTCTGTCCTGGAACTCCGAAGCTACCACCGCCATCAACCAGCTCAAGAAAGCCTTCTGTACAGCTCCTACCCTAGCACTCCCCTAGTTGTTGAGGTTGATGCCTCCATCACCAGGGTAGGAGCTGTGCTATCTCAGCAGCAGGGTGAGCCTCCCAAACTCCATCCATGCATCTTCTATTCTAAGAAACTGTCCCCGGCAGAGCGCAACTATGACATAGTCAACTGCAAACTGCTGGCGATCAAACTGGCTTTAGAAGAATGGCTATATTTGCTGGAGGGAGCCAAACGCCCACTTGAAGTTATCACAGACCATAGCAATCTTGAGTACCTCCGTGAAGCCAAAAGACTGAACACCCGTCAAGCTCGCTGGGCTCTCTTCTTCACCAGATTCAACTTCTCTGTGACTTACCGCCCAGGTAAGAAGAACCAGAAAGCTGACGCACTATCCCGTTTACACTATCCAGAATCAGTTACCACTCCTTCAGAACCCATTTTCCCTCCAGCCATCATAGTCAGTCCCATCCAGTGGTCCATTGATGATCAAATCTTAGAAGCCACGTGGTCTGAGCCTGCTCCGCTGGGAGGTCCAGAGGGACAGACCGATGTTCCAACTCATTTCAGTCTGTCCCTCATGGACTCCGTACATACATCACCGGGCTCTGGACACTAAGGCAGCCAACAGACCCTCTCGTGCATTAGCAACCACTATTGGTGGCCCAATATGGCCCAGAAAGTCTCCCGATATGTCCAAAGATGCTCAGTCTGTGCCATATCCAAAGTTCCATGTCGCCTTTCTGAAGGTAAATTGGTACCTCTACCTGTCCCTAATAGACCCTGGTCCCACATCGCAGTCGATTTCATCACGGATCTACTACCTTCTGACTTCCACACCTGTGTCCTTGTCACTGTGGACTGCTTCTCTAAAGCATGCAAATTAATTCTTCTGAAGGGACTACCCACAGCCTTCGAAACAGCCAAAACCCTCTTCCAGCAACTCTTGTCACTTTGGGATACCTGAAGATATCGTCTCTGACCGTGGTCCCCAATTTACCTTCAGAGTATGACATGCCGCCTTCCAACTGCTCAGAGTCACAGTAAGCTTATCATCTGGATATCATCTGCAGTCCAACGGCCAGCCTGATCAGAAGATACAAGAGATCGGGAGATACCTGCAGTCATATTGTCATGATCATCAAGACAGCTGGAGCCGTTTCCTCCTATGGGCTGAGTAGAGCCAGGCTGACGCTGAAAGATCTGTGACACCCCTAAACCATCCAGGGCAGAAGGTCTGGCTCTCAACCAAGGACATCCATCTTCAAATGCCCTGTCGCAAGCTGAATCCCCGCTATGTCAGTCCCTTCACCATCCAGAGGCAGATAAATGATGTCACATTCGGTTGAACCTTCCTCCTCATCGTATTTCACCATCATTTCATGTATCATTACTCAAACCCTTCAATAACCCTCTGGTTCCTTCTTTCCCAGGGTCTGGTCCTGATGACGTGCCTTCTCCTACAGTGGATCCTTCGGAGGAGAACATCTACAGAGTCAAGACTATCCTGGTCTCCCGGCCTACTAGAATACCTCGCTGACTGGGAGGTGTTTGGTCCAGAAGAAAGATCTTGGGTTGCTCGTGACGACATTCTGTATCCATCACTGTTACTTGACTTCCATGCCAATCATCCCAATCGTCCGGAACCGAGAGGCAGAGGCCATCCCTGTCATCATCCGCTGTGGTCATCAGGAGCTGCCTGTGGACAGGGGGTACTGTCACAGTGTACACTCAACCCACTCGTTCCCAATCACCAAAGTTTTAATCCTCAGCACCTGTCACCACTCATCAACCATGCTCTACTTATGCCTGCACACTTCAGTTCACCATTGTCTGGTCTTGTCGTTCAAACCTGAAACATTTACCTGACTACTTACCTGAGAGACAGTTAGCTGTGCGATCCTCTTCACCCTCCTTTAGTCCTCAGTTTTCTGCCACCTGATTCAGTCATCCGGTTCACCATCTCCAATTCTCTGCATCTGGAACAGATAAGACTGTTATCCACTGCCATTTCTACTATTACCCAATTCTCAGTTACTTACCTGTTCACATTGCTTGTCTGCCTAAACCTGCAATAAAACCTGTTGTTTGGAAATTACCTGTGTTGCATCCTTCTGTTTCATGACAGATACAGACACTGTATTAGGCAGTACATTCAAGTATTGAATGAAGTGTTTGTCTGAATTGTCTGTGTATTTGGCAAATATTGCATCTAATCCACTTCATCTGTGATAAAATATGTAAACACTGCGCGAGCATCGCTACAAGAAGCAGAAAGTGTCCAACGTGCTATCTCCGTTTTCAACTCCTCCCCGCCAGCAACAGGCAGATCTCACCCTTCGGTGGAAGCCTAGTATAGTTCAACTCGAACACACCTAATGCCTGATTGCAATAGGTATGTTCGACATCGGCTGCGGCTGGATGTAATCGATCGGCGAGAGTAGGCGTGTGCAGCTCCTCTTGAGAAACTGTGCTGGCTGACTCAGGTGGCTGATCTCGAATTGCTCTCGCGGTACTTTGAAGCCATACGTCACAGTCACATGGCGTTGGCGCTGTCTCAAGTTGGACAAAATTTCTTAACGGCATGCACTGCTTCAAGTCAGCTGCCGATCAGTCTGTGCGGCGCTGCATCAAGTCAAACAAGCCTAATGCCATCTTAACACAAGAAGTCACATGATTACATGGATCACATGATAGTCATATGGCTACAAAACCAAAGTATAAGTAACACACCAAAATATCACACAAAATAAGTAATAAGCTCAGATTTTTTATAGTTAAATCAGTTTTCATTATATAAATAAGTGTATAATTTATCTGAAAACAGGAACCCTGTTTGAGAAAAGCCTCATTGTTTTGTATCAGATAAATATATTTTTCTGATTATTTTGTTATATATTTAAAAAGGTTATTGCCCTGTAAATAGCTTCAATGTATGTAGCAACTTTGTTAGCAGCTTTTAGTGAGGCTTATTACCTTTTCAAAAGGGTAGCATTACTTTAGTCTTACTCACTACTGTAAATAAATATCAAACTTTCTTTCTATCACCCTCTTTTGACACCCCATGTTTTTAATCCCCTGTGATGGTTTAATTTCCAGTATCCCAGCAGGGAAGCTCTTCACACTGAGTCGCTCGTTGTCAGTCTGTTTTGGGAAGTGACTGTTCTGGTGACACATCACTGTGTTTGTCGAATGACATTTCGATTTTTCTGTCCAAAGGAGATCCTTCTGTAGTTTTTCCATTAATCTTGAGGCTCACGGACAGCCTCACCAACAGGGTGTGATATGTCTGCTGAGGTGCTAATTATATACTGGAGGAGCCATTGTGTGTTATTTGATTTGAAAGCAGGAACGATGGGGGTGGAGAACATGTCTGTAGGATTAATCCACTTTAGGGCTCTCTGGGTATTTACACACAGGGGACCTGTGATCAAATTTGGCCACATCTGCAACCCATTTGGCATTACGCTGATTCATCTGCTACTCTCTGAACATACAAGCCTCATTCATTTCACATGTGCAGCAGTCTGCCAGGCAGACAATAGATCTGAGGTGAATTATTACTCATATCAGAGCTTTTGATATAGTCTTTACAGTCCATTGTGCACAATAGTCTATATGCATCATAGCATGTGAACTGCAGAATACATACGTTTTTAGATTGTGAGACTGACATTGCCATAGGAGTGAATAACTCACCCCACAGTCAACTCCCTTACCAATGTTATCATATGATTCACACACTGGGTAAACGATATGGTCAATGAGAGGACAATTCGATTTCCCCTTTGAGTGATCAGGGAGCCTGGATCAGGTGTCTCTGTCAGATTGGGTATATAATGGCAGTATAGCAGTGCCAAGTGTGGATACGACACCGACCTTTTATCATAAATACTACATTGGAATTATCTGTTCATTTAGATAAGATAGTAATAAATATTTGGATGCACCGTAAAAATGAATTGTTGGTTTAACTTAAAAAAGTAAGTTACCTGGTTGCCTTAAAATTTTGAGTTCATACAATTTTGAGTTAATACAATTAAGGCGATTGGTTTAATCAACAAAAACTCAAAATGTTATGTTATCTGAACCACATTAATTATTGAAGTTGATTAGACAAAAGAAAAAATGTTATACATCATACAAATTTATACGAAATCGCCACCTCGTAAAGATTTTGAGATCAGGTTGGATGTAACATGAAACTACCATTTAAAGAGCCATTTTAGTTTCCACTTAAAACCTGATTTAGGTGCTGATTCAAATGATCAGGCAGTATACAAATAAAAAAAAATAATTACATACTTGATAATTAAGCTAGACCCAAAATTTGCAGAATCGGAGAGGAAAGCACAGACTGTACTAAGTTTGCAATTGATAAGAATATTAATGTTTTTGCTCTTATGCTCATCAAGTCTGGTATTTGATAAAAAATACAACAAAAACAGTAATAATGTGAAATGTTATTAAATTTTAAAAGATTCTGTTTGAGTATATTTTAAAGTGACATTTATTCCTATGATGCAAAGCTGAATTTTCAGCATCATTACTCCAGTCTTCAGTGTCACATGATCCTTCAGAAATCATTCTAATATGATGATTTGCTGCTCAAGAAACATTTATTATCAATTTTGAAGTGTTGACATTTTTGTGCAAACCATTTTTCATGATTCTTTGATAAATAGAAAGTTCAAAAGAATGGCAAGTATTTCAAATAGAATCTTTTGTACATTATTATAATCATATATATTGTGATGTCATGTCTAATGTTATGCTTAGAATATAAAATATGTTTTGTGTTGATGCACAAAATAGCAAAGAAAGATTTCAGGCCAGGATTGCAGGAAGAGATCCTTGCTACCCAAGAATTTGCTTCCCAAATCTGATCTAGAATTAAAATTCTTGCCATGTGAATTCACATACATCACAAAGAATTCCAAAATGGTCTGTTTAAGGGCCATAACTCAGGACAGACATTGATGTCCTGTCTCTGTTTAAGAGCCTGGTCAGGTTAAATATCTTGACCTCATGGGATCACACCACTGAATTCCCTTTCCCAGGACAGTCATGGTGACAGGCATTGTTGCTCCTCTTTTATCCTCGTCTCTTCCTTTTGTCTGTTTTATTTCCCTGGCTGTCTCAATAGGGGGATGGGCTGGGGTTAATAATTTAAGTGCTGTGGTTAGTGTAGTGGCCGTGTCTTCCCCTCTTCTGCAGGTCCCCTCTGAATTAGAGGGACGCATTCATCACTATAAAGTGGATGTGTGCACTCTGCCGCTCTTCTGAGCTTTCATCTTTATTTTACCGCTCTTCCCCATTCCACTTCCCTGTTGTGTGGATACTGCCTCCCGCTTCAGTCTGGTGGGCGTGGTTCTCTTGCTAACGTGGGTGGTGTCCACTCTGATGACCCACACTGTACCGCCGCCCCAGCTCTTTCTGCTCAAGGTCAAGATTCTCAAAGACTCACATTCTTAGACTTACTGTATTCTGTGATCATTTATGCTGCCTGCAGTCAGGAAATGGAGCAAGACAATAACCCATTTACACCTAAAGGAGGAACTCCACTCAGTGCTATAATACCTGTCACTAGCAGACAACTTCGCTCTCTAGCATTATCCATATATTATCAATGGTGTAGAAAACATCGGCAGGATATTAGCAACATTCCTATTTCCTTTTTAAAATAACTTTATAGAAAAATTTATAAGATTAATAAGAGTCTGGTTTTGTTATAAATACTTTTATAATACAGCAGTGTTATTTTAGTATTATTTATATATATACTTGTTCATTGTAATGATTATGTTCTGTTTTATTATCATGGTGTTTTAAGGGCCGTTTACAGGACACCGTTTTTAACTAAAAACGGAACTTAGTTTTAGCCATTCATTTACATGACAACAGAGTTTTGGGGGCCTGAAAACACAAACGTTTGAAAACGGGTTTCAAAGTGCAAGTTTTTTAAAACTATACCGTCTGTGTGTAAACTACAAAAATGCGGATCTGTGAAATTGGTGATGGCATGCACATGCATATTACATGTTCAGTCTAGAGGCATGCTTGTTTGCTGTGAGTGCTCTGTAAAAGATTATGTATGTGCGCAGACGCGTAGTCTTTCTTTACAAAGTGACATCTCCAACTACTGACCTGGCAGCATAATACAGCGTTTCTAGTCGTTTTCGCGGATTCGTGTGAAATGGGAACATTTTGACAGCGTTGTCATCTGTACAAAGAAAAACCTTATCTGATTTTTTGTACATCGTTGTCCCCTTAAGTCCTGTTCACACCAAGAACGATAACTATAAAGATAACTATAACGATAACTATATTTGCGTCCACACCAACGAACGATAACGGTCTGTTTATTCTAAGCTCACGCACTGTGGTTTTAAAGTGTGTACGTCACTGAACATGTTTTTGCTGTTCTTGTTGCATTTACACAGCTTTAACCAGCAGATGTCCTCAGCATGCTATGTTTCGAGTGAATAGCTAGTGTAATTGATCTAATCTAACAGTGAATTTAGCTGACAAAGTCAATATAGTGGAACAATGCCTAGTCTTTTTCACTGCAACTTCAAAGGAAACAAAACAATGTCGAAACTAGCACTGGATACCTGAGGTAAATTTATTTTACACTTTTTGCTAGCCTGACATAATGATCTCATCATTAATACTAATCACCATTTTTTCTGAGGATTGTTTTCCATATATCCATTTTCTTTAAAGTATGCTTGAAAAGGGGGTTTGACTTGTCAAACAGTGGTGAATTTTTCTGGACCTCTGCGATTAATTTGTTTGCAACGTTGCCTGCCATTTTAAATGCATGAGCCCTTAAATTAGAAAGGATTCTGATTGGCCATCAGTGTTTTATCATTCAAGAGCTGGAAAAAAAAATAATTCTGAAAGTGATCCCAACAATATCATCCCTATATATCGTTATAGGTATAGTTGTGGTGTGGACTCTGCTATTCTTTTATATTTAGAACGATTTTTAGAACTATATCTTTATCTTTATCGTTATCTTTATAGTTATCATTCTTGGTGTGAATGGGCCTTTAGTTTTCCCCTTTGCCTGTGTGCCTGCCTATGTTCCCTATTAGTTTCCATAGTTCCTAATTAATTATGCACCTGTTTCTGTTCAGTTCATTACCACTCCTTATGTTTTTAATTCCTTAGTTTCCTCAGTTCTGTGTTCCATGTTATATTTCTGAAGATACTCCTAAGTGTTCCTTTTGAATTTATTAATTAAAGATGTGTTTGATATATTCTCTGATTGTAGTGCGCTCCGTACAGTCACAGTTTGTTACATTAATATTTTGAATTAGCTTTTGTGTTTTTATTTTCCATGTCAGCTTTATTTTAATTAACAAAAATGATTTTTTTATTGTTTTCAGTTTTGTTAACAATAACAACACTGTAATACTGTTGCCTCAGAATGTATACATTTTTAATCAGCTGGGGTTTTGGTGAGTTTTAGTGGATGTATGAATCGGTTCTCAAGTTCACACAAATTTCCTGGCAGAGGAATCACAGGTTACACTACCAAATAATTTTGAAAAGCATATCTATTGTTTGATCATTTTAAACCTGAAAAAGGTTTGTGTGTGTGTGTGTGCGTGCGTGTGTGCAAAACAACTGCATGAAAGCGGGCTTGTTACATTGTATTTGATAAAAATGCTACTGGATTTGGTATTGTGTATCTATTGCAATGACATCGTGCACTTTGAATTGTGGTTTAAGTGTCCAAATATGTTTTGATGGCACAGTATGTATTGACAGTGGCATCACAAGGACTTGTTAGTTTCCTGTCCTATTGAGCGAATGAGTCTTTTGTGAGTGTGTGTGTGAGATAAAGGATAAGGCCAAGTAACAGCGCAGGTGTTGGACAGAGTCTTTTTGTGTGGCAAAAGAATGAGAGAATTGTGTTTGTTACACACCTGAGTCTCTTCCCCCTCCCCCATCCTCCTCATTGCACCTGCTATACACACCTGTCCCCAATCTCCCTCTCTTCCCACATGGGAAACAATCAGAAGGATTATTTGAGATCTGACACCTAGATATAGTGGCCGTAGGAGCTTCTATTCTCAAGCAGCAATAGAGCAGAAAAGTGGAGATTCAGCATCACGTAACTCTCATGAAACTCCCATGAGTCCTCCACTCTATAGGTTTCTCTGCTGTTCTTTGTTTGTTTGGCAATTTCAGGACTGAAAGTGACTTGAAAAGTAATCAGAGATGTCTTACAGTAATTAGTCGTCTTTGTAGCTGTGGCGGGGGCTTTGAATAGTCATGGAGGTTTTGTTGTGCGGGATGGTTGGCTCCTTTTGTAGCCCGCCTCGGTCTGCCCCGCACTTGCCGCGGAGAGGGAGGGAAAAACGAGAGCGAGGGGCTGGAGGCAGCTGTCACTTAACATGTGAATGTTCGGGAGCAGCCTGGGGGTCTTTAGAAAGCTTTTTTATCCACCTCGTTTTCATTAGAAGCTGAGTTTGTGAGCCAAAAGAGGAGCTGGGGGAGGGGCTAGCACTGGGAGGGAAAGA
Source organism: Hypophthalmichthys nobilis (assembly GCA_037950665.1). Taxonomy (NCBI): domain Eukaryota; kingdom Metazoa; phylum Chordata; class Actinopteri; order Cypriniformes; family Xenocyprididae; genus Hypophthalmichthys; species Hypophthalmichthys nobilis. Next base: position 30,371,037 of record CM075481.1, on the reverse strand, counting down.
GGGAGGTGAAGGGACTGCTCCTCTGTCTAAATGTCTGGCACAAGAGTTCACACAACAGGCTGCCGACTTACGGACCTGCCTTAACTCTACCAACATCACCAGATGGGGAATATGTCATATTCTGGACCTTGAAACACCGCATTTAAGGAACTTTTTTAACAGCTGAATGCCCCATCGGTTGCCTCAGCTAGGAATTCCTCTATCGGAGTGTGCACAACAAAGGCAAGAGAGAGAGAGAATACCGCTGACGGGAGGGGGCAGCCGGAGGGAAAGGGGGACATTGTTTGCTTGTGGCTGTGGGCGACGGAAAAGCATGGGTCATCTTGCATAAAGTGTGTGTGTGTGTGTGTTTAAACCGGGATTTGTGAGTAAGTGAGGTCCTGTTTGAGCAAGTGAATGTGAAGGTTTCGCATGTTTATACGTCGGTCCCGCTGGAGAGGAAGGCCTCTCAAAGGATGCTGAGAGAAGACAGGTTTTTTGTTCTTCTGTTTGAATGATGACGGAGGAACTTGTGGAATTGTACGGTTAGCCGTTTGTCCTGCTCTATGCACAGGGGTAAGTATGCACCACCGAGACCCCAACCGCCACAACCGCCACTGCTTTCAGCTCATGGTGGGCTCATTCAAACTTTCTCACTGAAACCGCCAGCTGCTTTGGATGCAGGGAAACAGTGATGCTATCTGAATCACTTGAATTTCACTGAAGGGGATTTTGGCACAAATGTAGTATGGATAGAAGCAGCTTGTAAGGATTTGGGTGTAATTAGTTCATTTGCTGCTGTTTGTGACTGCCTCTACTGTACTGTAAGTATATGTTTTTTTTTTTCAATTAGTAGATTAATGTGATATATTCATCGGCAATTACTAAAACCCTCTACTAAAATTATATATAAAATAGCAGTCACACTTTAGATTAAGGTCCAATTCTCACTATTAACTAACTATTATCTACAACTTTTGCCTCAATAAACTCTTAATTACTGCTTATTAATAGTTAATAAGGTAGTTGTTAAATTTAGGTATTGGGTAGGGCTGTAGAATCTGTTCATGCAGAATAAGGCATTAATATGTGCTTTATAAGTACTAATAATGAGCCAATATCCTAGTAATGTGCATGCAAATTTAGATTCTATACCAACTATAAAATCAATTTGACTAAAAACAGTACATTAATTATGGCGTTTATACAAATTTTCCAAGTATGCATTTACTTTGTATTTATGAATTATCATCAAACACTCTTATCTTTCTAATAGGTGACCATGTGGCTCTCCTTGTTAATTAGATAGACCATTATCATGATTACTGCACAGACTCACCTAGACAGAGAGCGCTCGTTTATGATTATTAGGAAATCCATAAAAACACATAAGTACATCCCAAGAGAGCCAGCACTCTCACTACTATGGATACGAGTTAATCCACCAGCAGAACGTGGCATGACACCAGTATACACCGTCTGTCTGCCATATTGAGGTTGGATTAGGAAAGGGTATTGTCAGGGTGCTCTCTGACAGCACCCACACCCATTGGTTTAATATGTAAAGTGGAGCATTTCTGCCCCCTTTATTTATTTAACGTTATTAATTAGAATATGACAGAAGAATCTTTCAGTTTGTGCTGAGACTTAATTAATCTTGCTTCATGGATTGTTGATACACAAAGCTGTCCATCACAGGGGTTAATCTAGCTCACTGGGAGGTCAGTCTGTGACTGGCCTCATAAATCAATATCAAGAGGCTACACAGGGTGGTCTTAAATCAAAGACTACGTCATAGTTAGGTTAAGTGGGAGGTTGGTTCAGATAAGCCTTGATAAACATGCAAAGGAGAATCAATCGGTATCATTTATCACAATTTAGATAGTTACTGTCATTCATTCAGGCACTAACCTGGCACTGGTCACCATACTGGTTTGTTTTGGAGGTTGTGGATGTTAGTGTGCTGCTATAACAAAGTTTAACCAGCAAGACTTCTATGCTCAAAAAGCATCATCAGAAAAACATTACTGGCCTTTTGAGCATACAGAGCCTCATTTAGATGTATAAGTTGGTATCACTTCTATTGAAATGTTCAGCACTGAGGTGTAGAACGTTGGGTCGCCTCTAACTCCATTGAAACTGCCATTAAAGGTATTCGACACCATGCCATAATGCTTGTAAATCTATATATTTAAATGGCTGTGGTGTCACTGCTCTTACATCAATGACTATTTCTACTTTCTCTTCCATCTTCCTTGTGTAAACCATCAAGCCTGGGCATGAGATGGATGGAATGAGCTAATATAATTAAGTTAATTTGAAGAAGACCATTTGTCAATGGTGATATTGTTGATATTGACTGCATGTAGATTTTATGGCTTTATGTGATGAATGAAGAAAAATGGGTAACACTTTAGAATATTGTTCCATCATTAATGAATGACAGGAACAAATGAGTAACACAATATTAACATTCTTGTGACTACTATTAACTAATAAGAAACTCTGATTAATAAATTAGTAATAGCACTCATTTGAATGCGGTAGTTCACTATTAGCTAGTCAGACCTACTATTTTTTCATACCTCCCAGAAGACTACTATATACAGGTTCATAATTAATGTAAAAATGCATAATATATAATTATCCTAAAGTGAAGATCATGGTAACCCACTAGTAATGACTCAAATGTTACCAAATCCACCAGAAGGAATTGCTATCCAAAACCCTATAAAAACATCAAATGCTTGCAATGACTTCAGTCATTATTAGGGAGTTATCATGCTTTTCACATACTGTTCCAAATAATTAGTAATTTCTTTAGAAGGATGTAGTAACACTTGAGTCATTACTAGTGGGTTACCATGATCTTCACATTAGAATTAATTATACATTATGCATTATTCACATTATGAACCTGTATATAGTAGTTCTTTGTAGTCCTCTGGGAGGTACGAAAAATAGTAGTCAATGATTAGCTAACAGTGAACTACCTCATTCAACTAAGCGCCATTACTTACTAATTCATTAATCAGGGTTTCTTGTTAGTTAATAGTAGTATCTTAATTGTTTTAGCGCAATCAATTTTTTTCAAAATATTTTTTTATTGGTATTTAACAAGACAAAACAACTGTACATTCATTGAATCGAAAAAATTACAGATAGTCTCAAATGAAATACCTCCTCCCAGCCCTCCCTGCCCCCATTGAACCTTCCAAATCAACATAAACCCAGTTACTCACACCCTATATTCAAGGTAGGGGAATAAATAAATAAATAAATAAAAAAGGCTCAATCAATTGTTATTCTTTGTCCAGAGCATCAGAATCATCATTACAATATTTCCTGTCACGTGTTAGCAATGTCAGTTCACACATTATACAAGTTAATCCACCCTGCTAGAATGTGGGCTGATACTAAGTCTTCTGCTCCAGTGATCTAGAAACACTGAGTCTGTCTGGTGTCTGGAGCCAGTTCCCTCAGCACCCGTCATTAGCATGCAGTGAACCACAATGACCTGGACTGACCCAGATCACCTGTGCCAATTAACATACACTCTTATCTGCACTCAGTGGAGCTCTGTATTACCTACACAAACAAAACTGTCCAGCTTATTGTGCCTTGAATGTCCAGCTCAAAGGTCAAAATGTCACTGCATTCTTTAAAGCTTCACTATGTAAATTGTTTGTTTTAAAGAGTAGCTTGAAAAAGTAGCTTGAAGCCACAACAACTGAATCTCGAACCAAAAAGAATTTGTAAACAAAAGAGAAAGCGACAGCGCCGTAATAAATCACGAATCAACACAGTTTGCATCACTTCACATTTGCAGTGCATTGACTAGGTTCACAAAACAATGTTATGTTTGTAACTATGCCAATCTTTAAACCAGTTTTTACTTTGGTCTATTTGCCTATAAATAGCCTTGTCAAGTTATAGGTTCCACCATTGTCTGATATTAATAGCAATCATTATGTGTAATGTCAGCAATGCCAAACTGTAGCGTTAATTTAAACCAGTTGATTTCAACAAATCAAAACAACAATGGCATTTAGTAAGATACTTACTACTGCTCATAAGACATTTTTCAGATGTCCGTCTTTCAATATTGGGAGAGTTTTGATGTTGTTACTGACATTTGCCCTGACAAGGCGATCTTTTGTTACCATGGGCGCAGTGGTGCACCAAGCCATTAAATTAATCTGCACAGAATAGCAGAGCTGAAGCACAACTCACGGAATGACCAAAACACTGTTTCTCCACAAGTAACTTCGAGTTAGAGGGCTAAAAGTTACATAGAATAGCTTCAGAAAAGTTTATGAATTTGTTATGTATTTTTACTGAGAAAGAGACCATAGTAATCATATATAGTCTCCTATAGTTTCAAAAGAGATCTCAACTGTGCAGAGACACCAAAGTCAGAGATTTCAATATCTACTCAATCAAATAGTGTCGATAGTGTTCGATAGTGTCTCTACAGAAATGTCTGTGCAGAGTAGACTGGTTCTGTGTCTACGTGTTCATCCCTGTCCTGCTCCACAGGCATGTGGTCTGTGTTTCCAAGTAAACCATGAACACGTGCACTAAAAAAAACACTGTTCATTCTTTTGTGGCAAAGAAATGAAGCAGCATTTCCATGCCTGTCATATTTGATCAGGAGCTAAATAGTTTCCCAGGGCCATCCCGGGGACAGTCTTGGCAGAGAACAGAGGCTGTGGCTGCCAGGAGGAACCGTGGGTATCCTGGAGGAGACTGCCCTCATAAACAGGCTTGTCACTTGCATTTGTATGGCTAGTACTAGCAATTTTGTGTTCATGTTGTAGTTCTCCAGCAGTAATCTGGCCCCTCTTGGTCAGGACAGAGCCTCAGTCAAGTGTTACCCCTTTCTGGCGTATAAATAATGATGGTGGTGTTTGTTGGCATGAAAGTGGTAAAAGACTCTCCTTTGTAGGACGGCAAGGAATCTAATTGAGATTTAAACTTAGTGGTCTTTGTCAGAGCTGGATAAATCTCTCTTGAAAACTGCAGTAGGAAACTGGAAACTAATACCATTTCCTTGAAGGGGTAGACGTGTTTTTACTGTTTAAGAAGAGTATCTTCTCACTTTGACCTTCCTTGTGTTGTAGGTAGTTTAGGCAACGGCTGTATGTATGGCAAAGGGACCCGATTAACCTGTGGGTTGAAGAATCATGGGTAACCTCATTAGCAGACCTAGCTGTTTGGGACAAAAGTCCAAACAAGTTAAGTCAGATGAGAGCGTCCTGAAAGAGTGCTACCAGCAACGGAGAGAATGGCCACTCCCGGAGCCTCCTAGAGAAGAGAAAAGAAAAGAGGATGTGGAAGATGTTCTTCGGCAAACTCCAACACCGGACAAGCAGAGGAGTTCCCCAGCCCCTACTGTCACCACTACCAGCACTCTGGACAATGCTTGGCGAAGCACTCCGTCCCCAGTAAAAACACCACGCAATGGGTCTTTGCCAAGAAGATCTAATATTCCAGAGTACAGAAGATCCCCCCTGAGTCAGTATGGATCCGTGGACAGAAGAGCCAGCCTACAGAGAAGGGATTCTGGAAGCCCCTGGTCCTGGAAGCCTTTGAACACTCGAGAGGTTACTGAAGTCACAGAGGTGACAGAGACTATTGTGACAGAGATTGTGGAGGTGACAGAGTATCCTCCTGGGGGGAAAGGAGGTGACCCTATTGTCACCAGAACTGTTAGAGTCCTTACTGGAGCTGCTGAGGAACTTGCAGAGGTTATTCAATTTATAATAATGATTAAAAAAAAAAATCAAACTAAGGTTCTTCATCGAGTTTTCTTTTATTTTTTATCTTCATTTACCATTTTCATTGAACTGATTTTGGAGTCACTGTGTTCACCAGTTGTTAATTTTCCAATTAAATAAATTGTTGTGATTCACAGCTGCAGAGTGATGGTCAGTCAAGTTCAGACCAGGAATCGAGTGTAACTCAATGGAAGGTACAGTTCAATTACCTTTTCTTAAACTGTATTTTCTTTATGAATTTTGTTGAATATTTAGCATATTGCTTGGTATTTTGTTAAGGATGGCAGAAGTGCTTTGGCTCTGAAAGATGAGTTCAGGGATCCGTTGAAATTCCAGCAAAATCTGGAAACACTGATGACTTGGGTCTGTGAGATTGAGGAGCTGACAGCCAATCAAAAACCACCATCCTCAGAGTTCAAGGTAGTGAAAGCCCAACTGCAAGAACAGAAGGTATGTTCAAAAATCAGTTACTGCTATATAAACAAACAAGCAAACAATACATACATTAATATACATTGCCCAGGCAAAAAAAAAAAAAAAAAAAAAAAAAAAAAAAAATAAGAGTCTGTGACTGGATCATTATTGCTGTGATTACTATGTTTCTAGCATGTTATATGTTTGGGAACATTTTTTTTTTTACCATAATTGATGGAGTGTGTAGTTTTTAATTTCTTAAACAACCATGTAGAGGAACCATGAAGTGATGTTATTTCCATCAAGAGGTGCATCAATTTTTGGTCAAGATCTTGAATTGACAATGCAAGAGTCAAGCACTCTGTAAAGTCTACTCCAGCACATCCCAAAGAATCCAAAAAGCAATTTTTTTTTTTTTTTTTTTGGTCTGGGCAGTATATACAAATGAATAGTAAAATAGACTAACCTATTTTAAAAGTCTTGTAATTCCTCATCCTTAAACGTTTCATGGGTAGAGAAGCCTGCTGTGTAAGTTTATAACAAGCCTCTAAATCCTTTGTGTATATTATAGGAAGGGAGGGGAAAAACAAGTAATTCACCTCGTAATTTGACATAGCCATCATTGTTAGCTTAGTGAGTGAGGTGAAACATGCCTGAAAGTCCACAATGCTCCTCTGATACATGATACAAGCATTTGGCTTAAGTGCCACAAAGAGAGAACAAGGTGCATTATAAAGCTTGTAGATTTTCAGAAGTAGCAATACCTCTGTAAACACAATGTGTGTTTGCTTCCTCATATAAAGCATCTTCAAAGACAAAATAATGGTTTTGGGATGGAATGTTCTACAACATTCTGTAAGTTTCTTCAATAGTCTGTAGGCCTACAGAGATCATCAACACATTTATGTAAGCCACTTAAAGTATATGTCCAAAGTAGAATATGTCCAGAATTTGCCAAAGGGCATGTACAATGTCCAGTGCTAAGGTACTCTGGGACCAGAATTGAGAACCACTTGCTTGCAAGCCCTTGGCTTTGAAGGAAAAAAATCATTTTTCCAAACATTTCTTGTCCTGCAGCTCTTACAGCGCCTCCTAGAAGACAGAAGACCCAGTATAGAGACTGTGATACAGGAGGGTCCACATCTAGCAGAAGGGCTTGAGGGAAATGACAGTGAAAAGACCAAAGTGCAGCTCTCACAGCTCAAACTCAAGTGGGAGGCTCTACTTCAGGGCGCCAACAGCAGGTTAGTCTGGTCCACAATGCAGCCTACTTTGGTCCAGAACTACCCACTTAGATGGGATGGGATCGACATATAAAACAACCAACCAGAAATTTTTCTTTAATTATGCTTTGGGTGGGTAAATCTGACAGCAGAGAGAATACAGAGAGAATATGGGTAATATTGCTTGAGACTCTGATCTCAATCGATTTACCATTATACATACAGGTGCTGGTCATATAATTAGAATATCATCAAAAAGTTGATTTATTTCACTAATTCCATTCAAAAAGTGAAACTTGTATATTATATTCATTCATTACACACAGACTGATATATTTCAAATGTTTATTTCTTTTAATTTTGATGATTATAACTGACAACTAAGGAAAATCCCAAATTCAGTATCTCAGAAAATTAGAATATTGTGAAAAGGTTCAGTAATGAAGACACCTGGTGCCACACTCTAATCAGCTAATTAACTCAAAACACCTGCAAAGGCCTTTAAATGGTCTCTCAGTCTAGTTCTGCAGGCTACACAATCATGGGGAAGACAGCTGACTTGACAGTTGTCCAAAAGACGACCATTGACACCTTGCACAAGGAGGGCAAGACACAAAAGGTCATTGCAAAAGAGGCTGGCTGTTCACAGAGCTCTGTGTCCAAGCACATTAATAGAGAGGCGAAGGGAAGAAAAAGATGTGGTAGAAAAAAGTGTACAAGCAATAGGGATAACCGCACCCTGGAGAGGATTGTGAAACAAAACCCATTCAAAAATGGGAGATTCACAAAGAGTGGACTGCAGCTGGAGTCAGTGCTTCAAGAACCACTACGCACAGACGTATGCAAGACATGGGTTTCAGCTGTCGCATTCCTTGTGTCAAGCCACTCTTGAACAACAGACAGCGTCAGAAGCGTCTCGCCTGGGCTAAAGACAAAAGGACTGGACTGCTGCTGAGTGGTCCAAAGTTATGTTCTCTGATGAAAGTAAATTTTGCATTTCCTTTGGAAATCAGGGTCCCAGAGTCTGGAGGAAGAGAGGAGAGGCATACAATCCACGATGCTTGAGGTCCGGTGTAAAGTTTCCACAGTCAGTGATGGTTTGGGGTGCCATGTCATCTGCTGGTGTTGGTCCACTGTGTTTTCTGAGGTCCAAGGTCAACGCAGCCATATACCAGGAAGTTTTAGAGCACTTCATGCTTCTTGCTGCTGACAAACTTTATGGAGATGCAGATTTCATTTTCCAACAGGACTTGGCACCTGCACACAGTGCCAAAGCTACCAGTACCTGGTTTAAGGACCATGGTATCCCTGTTCTTAATTGGCCAGCAAACTCACTGACCTTAACCCCATAGAAAATCTATGGGGTATTGTAAAGAGGAAGATGCGATATGCCAGACCCAACAATGCAGAAGAGCTGAAGGCCACTATCAGAGCAACCTGGGCTCTTGTAACACCTGAGCAGTGCCACAGACTGATCGACTCCATGCCACGCCACATTGCTGCAGTAATTCAGGCAAAAGGAGCCCCAACTAAGTATTGAGTGCTGTACATGCTCATACTTTTCATGTTCATACTTTTCAGTTGGCCAAGATTTCTAAAAATCCTTTCTTTGTATTGGTCTTAAGTAATATTCTAATTTTCTGAGATACTGAATTTGGGATTTTCCTTAGTTGTCAGTTATAATCATCAAAATTAAAAGAAATAAACATTTGAAATATATCAGTATGTGTGTAATGAATGAATATAATATACAAGTTTCACTTTTTGAATGGAATTAGTGAAATAAATCAACTTTTTGATGATATTCTAATTATATGACCAGCACCTGTATATACTGTGTGTGTATATATATATATATATATATATATATATATATATATATATGTGTGTGTATATACACTACCAGTCAAAAGTTTGGACACGGTAAGATTTGTAATGTTTTTAAAAGAGGTTTTATCTGCTCACCAAGGCTGCATATATTTAATTAAAAATACAGTAAAAACAGTAATATTGTGAAATATTATTACAATTTAAAATAACTGTTTTCTGTTTGAATATATTTTATAAAGTAATTTATTCCTGTGATCAAAGCTGAATTTTTAGCATTATTACTCCAGTCTTCAGTGTCACATGATCCTTCAGAAATCATTCTAATATGCTGATTTGCTGCTCAAGAAACATTTATTGTGTACAATTGTACAAAATATTTCTTTCAGGATTCTTTGCTGAATAGAAAGTTCAAAAGAACAGCATTTATTTGAAATATAATCTTTTTGTAACATTATAAATGTCTTTACTGTCATTTTTGATCGATTTAATGCATCCTTGCTGAAAAAGATAATTAATTTCTTTAATTTCTTTTCAAAAAAATAAAAATAAAAATTCTTACTGACCCCAAACTTTTGAACGGTAGTGTATAATGTCACAAAGTTTACTTGGTTTGGGCCAAATTCCAAGCTCGGAGCCCTCCCCTCGGACAGCACACCAAATATGCATACTCTTTACTCATTATATGTAAGTGTGAACTCATGAAATAATACTGCCACATATAGAAAGCAGTGAAGGAATGCAAGTTGTTTTGACAGACACCGGATTCTGGAGGTCATTCTTCCAAGGGCTCAGCTATTCCAAGAGAGGACAGACAGACTTCAGCAATGGCTCATATCTGTAGATCAGGACTTAGCCGAGCTCCGCTCTGCCGAGAGAGGGATGCTCCATCTGCAAGAAGCCACAGAACAGGCCAAGGTTAGCAGACATTGCAAAATTTGCATATTACACAATGTCAATGTGGAAAGAAATTACATTTCTCTATCACCTTTTAGGCAGTCATGGAAGAGATCAAATCTAAGAGTGTTGACCTGGGGAAACTTCAACAATGTGCTCATGAGCTCATGGAGGAGATTTCAGGTGGTGTTTCCTCCATTTCTCCTTGTATTTCATTGAATAAACTTCATACAATACCCACAAGAACATTTTTCAAACATGTTTTGGTCTTTCACATGCTTTTCTAAAGAGGAGGAAACCCAGCTGGTGCAGGAGCGAGTAGACAGCCTGCGTATCAGGTACTCAGTGATGAGTTTGGGTAGTGCTGATGTCCTGCAGAGGCTGGAACAGGCTCTAGAGGCATCTAGTCGATGTACCTCCAGTCAGGAAGACCTCCACCTGTGGCTGGGTCGTATTGAGAGAGAGCTGCTGGTTCCTGCTGCCCAGAGTCAGACTGGGGACACAGTCTTGTGTTCAGCTGAGAGGCAGAAGGTAAGAGACACATGGATAATTGCTTTGTCCTTTATTTGGCCATGTCATAATCTAATCACATACACAAGACATCGTTCTGGACCACTGTGGCCAGTGTAGTGCAGCATTGGGTGTTGTGGTTTAAAGCTAAGGGCAGACAACCAGAATGTTCATCTAAATTTAGGTTGCTTGAAGTGTACTGTAAGTCACTTTGGATAAAAGCAGCTGCTAAATGAACCTGTTTTTCTTTAATCAGTTGGAACAGGCTGTTGAGAAAGAGTTGGCTTGGTTTAGAGACACCTCACTGGCAATGGAGGAGCTCAGAGCCATTAATCTAGACCCAGACGTAATTGCATCCCAGCTTAATGAGCAGAAAGTGAGTTTTAGCACATTTACAAAGATTTTCTCTGTATATATTCTAGAAATGTTGTAAAATTCCTCCAAATGATTTTAATGATGTCTGTTGTTCTGCAGATCCTTGCTGTAGAGATTCTGCAGCATAAGTTTAACATTGAGAAAATGGTGAAGATTTTGGAACTCCTGCAGACATACACTGAGGATGGGGAGACACTGGGACTCCAGGTAAGATACTGTTTATTCTTATTCACTTTTAAATATTTCAACACAAGGACAAACAAAATACTACTCTGTGATAACATCTATCTTTTTTGTCTACAAAGTCATCCCTAGGTACCTTACAGGAGCAGTGTCAGGTCACTACTGCCACTAATTCCCATGTTGTGCTTCAGCTGGAGCATGCTCAGTCGCTCTTGTGTCAGTTCTCAGAGAGCTATGCTGAAGTGTTACCATGGTTACAGGAAACCAAAGCCCTTATTGGCCAGTTTACCCTGAACACCATCAGCTACGAGGCTTTCCGAGAACAACAGGACCTCTTACAGGTACTAAACAACCTGCATCTTCAGAGCAAGGCATTAACAGTAGATGCCTATGTTTGTGGTCAGTTTGCTATAGTACAAGTTTAGGCTTAAACACATCGGAATGCTCACACTGTTCATTTTAAAATTATTTAACTTTGAAATGTTAGTTAGTAGTTTCAGATAAAGCAATACAAAGATAAACATTTGGTCATGATGCTCCATTACTTCCCAACAGGGCATCAGGGAGTCCATAGCAGAGCATAAGCCGCTGATAGCACGGCTGATCATGCTGGCCCAGCGTCTATCAGATTTGAATACAGCTCAGGGACAGGAGTTCTGCCAGAAAGCCAGAGACGCTGAAGAGCAGCATCTCTCCATCAGAGACAGGGTTCGAGAAGCTGCTGGAGTTCTGGAGGAGTCTCTACCCCGATATACACAGGTGACATACTTGTACATGTAGACAAGTAGCAAAGTATACATTTTATCAGTTCTTGCTTTCCCTGGGAGTCAAACCTATGACCTTGACATTGCTAGTACCATGCCCTACTGTCTGAGCTATAGGAATGCCATCATAAGCTAATATAACCTGTTTTCCAGAAGCCATATGTTGCTAAAGAGGTATAGAAAGACATCATTGCCACATTTTAGCCATATAAATGTTAGCTCACTCCTTACACTCTATATGCCCTTGTCAGCTGAATGAGAGGATGACTCTGATTGGAGAAAGACTAGAGCGTCTGTGTAGTCACCTGCAGGCCTCAATGGCCCTTCAAGGCCTCACACCACGAATTCAGGAGCAGCTACAGGACAACAAGCACACACTGTCTGAGCTCTCCAAATTGGATCTGGACCTCAGCAGTGTGAGGACACAGGCTCAGGAGCTCCTGACCAACACAGGGGCTGTTGGGGACAGTTCCATTGGCACAGGTACCTCATCTCCTGGTACATACAGCATTAAATGATACACATTATGAAGCATCTCATAAGCACTATTGTTTCAAAAGCATGGTCTGTCTAAAATAATCTTGGTAAATTCCCTTCCAATTTCAGCTATTCAAGAGCGGGTTTGCAGTCTAACAAGCCACTGGGAGGAGGCTCAAAGAAAAGCTCAGGAGAAGGAGAAGTGGCTTCTCAATCTTCTTGATCTAGCAGTCAGGTTCTGGAATGATGTGAATGAAATGACAGCTGGACTGAATGATGCCCAACAAGCTGTTCTGGACCTCAATTCCAGTCGAACAGATTCAGAAACCATCCGACAGAGCCTGGAGACCATGCAGGTAGGGTACAAAAATAATACTGTAGTCAATGTTTCCCTACACAGCTCCAGGCTGGTCCAGGTTGGACTTTGCTAGTTTGGTGCTGGTCCAGATGGTGAACCAGAAAAGCTGGAAAAGCTGGTGAAGCTGGTTGACCAGTGTAATCTTGCTAGTTTTGCTATAGCAGCATTTAGTGTAACTGCTCCTACTCGACCCACTCCGAGCGGGATTCAAAACGGTGTCTCTGGCATTGAAAGGCGGGCGCGCTAACAAGGACGCTAAAGACCGCAGTCTCTAGCGTCAATCGCTAGAGGCCAGGGAAGTGAGGTTTACACGCACAGCTATTACTGGCCCATATTACACTCACCCCCCTAAACTTCACTCCCATCCGGGTCACTGCACCAAATGTAACCGGCCCTACTCGACCCACTAAAGACCACAGCCTTTGGCATCAGTCGCTAGCGCACGTCTTGATGCCAGGGGAGGGAGGTTTACACGCACAGCTGTTACTAGCCCACGTTACGTTAGCAGTACATCGCATGTGTGGGACTAGCTTCCAAAAGGGTCTTTTTTCCTCATTGTCTCTTGAAATTGTTTAAAGAGTTTTGAAGAAACTCCTTGCCTCATTCCATCCAAATTTTCTAATCCTGCCTTTTCAGACTCTAAGGGAAGACATTGATTCTCTGCAAGGTGACCTGGACACACTAGGAATTCTGGGAATGGAACTCATGTCAGCTTGTGGTGAGACAGACAAACCAGAGGTCACCAAATGTTTGGATGAGGTTTGTATTTGAAACTGAAATGATACTAAATCCCATAGAGTTGTTGTACATCATACGGTTAATTATTCAAATTTCACTACCCAGCTTTCCCTCTTTCTCCGCAGCTTTATGGCACATGGAACAATCTCAGTAAGATCTGGACAAATTGCAACAGTAAGTTAGAAGAATGTTTACGAATGGCGCTCCATTATCAGGACAGCATGCAGGTGAGTTAGCCACAATATCAGTCTCAATTCTTTTCAAGACATTCATAATGAATGCTGTACTTAGAAAACATTTAAATAATCTCGAATGATGGTCTGTCCATCCGTTTTTCTATCTTGTCTTCTCCGGTGGTGGTAGGTCTCTGTCTACAGATGTAGTATTTCAGTATTCATGACTCCATGTGGGTGTAGAGTCTTTGACAGACTGGCCAATTTCCTGCCAATTGGCAGGACTTTTGGATGCCCTTCTGAGAGAGACCAAAGCTAGCAATAGAGAATTTGGATTAAAGTCAGTTTATTTCAGTGTATATTCTTGTTGGTTGTGCTGTCTTTGTGAGACATCAGCTATGTTTCCATCCACCTATTTTTATGCACATTTTTATGGAAGCTTATTTCAGCCACTGAATAAAACATAGAAAAGGTAATTGTGACTTTTTATCTCACAATTCTGACTTTTTTTCTCGCAATTATGAGTTTACATCTCGCAATTCTGACTTTTTTCTTAGAACTGCGTGATATAAACTCGCAATTGCAAGTTATAAAGTCATAACTGCATGATATAAAGTCGCAATTGCGTGTTATAAAGTCAGAATTTTGTGATATAAAGTTGCAATTGCGAGTTATAAAGTCAGAATTGCGTGATAAAAAGTCGCAATTGTGTTATAAAGTCCGAATTGCGTGATAAAAAGTCGCAATTGTGAGTTATAAAGTCCGAATTGTGAGATATAAAGTTGCAATTCTGAGATAATTAGTCTTTTTCCCCCCTCAGTATTGGACTTTATAACTCGCAATTGCGACTTTATATCTCACAATTCTGGGAAAAGAAGTCAGAATTGCGAGATATAAACTCGCAATTGTGAGGAAAAAATCAAAATTGCAAAAAAAAGGGTCAATTGTGAGATAAAAAGTTGCAATTATCTTTTACTTTTTTTTATTCTATGGCTGAAACAAACTTCCATACATTTTGGCATATCGCATAAAAAACTACTGGATGGAAACGCCAAGATGCACATAAATTCTAAAAATGTGTGTAAAAAAACTTTTGAGTCGGATACATTTTTTTAAATGTTTTTTTACTACGATGGAAAAACATTTATTGAATAAATTCCTCGATGCACATCAAAACAATTGTTTTTTTTCTTTTCTTTGTGATATTTAGTGCCAGTTTATCAGGAAGTGACGATTTTGTTCTCTTCAACTCACTAGATGGAAAAGCTGCTTTATTATATATTTCAAACATATTTCAAATGTTTTATGCGATATTCCAATTTCTGAGCATAAGTTAAATTCGCAACATTGGATGAAAACATAGCTGGTGAAAGAAACTGAAAAAAAGTGCATTTAAAAATATACATATTTTAGAGTGGGTAAAGAGAACATTACAAAAGGGTTTTTAAAAGCAGGTTTAAAAATAAGACCTTGTTTTAAAGGGACTCTTCGAGTGGCTGAAGTCTGTGGAGTTAAAATCCACTGAGGAGTTCTCCGTGGGATCTGACCTGGGATCAGTTAAAGAGCAGCTATGTGACCTGAAGGTGAGACCAAATAAACAACTTACCTTTAGAAGCTGAAAATGTGCCACAAATGAATGATCATTTATGTTAGAGCTTTTTTGATGATGTCATCACCTCTGTCAGGAATTTAAGCGGGAGCTCTATCAGAAGAAGATTGAGATAGAGAGTCTCAACCATCGCTTTGTGTGTCGTCTTTCCCCGGGTACTGAGAGGCCTGGGTCCATCTCTCCACTGTGTGACTTCCGTCAGCGGTGGGACAACCTGGAGTCAGTGACTGTCAGCAGACAGGTAAGATCTGAGCAAACTGAGTAACATTATTATTTCATCATAACGATACTTCAACGGCACAATGTGTTTTTGAGCAGCACCAGTTGGAATGTGCACTGCTGGGCCTGGGTCAGTTCCAGAACACTCTTGATGAGTTGCACGCCTGGCTCTCCCACACGGCTGACCTGCTGCAGGCCTCTCAGCCAATCAGCATTGACCTGCAGACCTGTGAGATAGAGCTAGCCAAACACAAGGTACAACCACAAACTTTAAGGCCCGGTTTCACAGACAGGGCTTAGCCAAAAAAATGATTTGGTAATGAATCTAGCTATCTAACAAATCTATCTAATTAAACTATTGCTTCTGGGATCAGGTCTTGATTTCTTCAGTTCAAAATAAGGAAAAACAGTGTGTTCTTTATTCAATTTAGTTGAGTAAAAAGTAGTATGCTTTGGAATGTAGTGAAGTAAATGTTTCCCAGAATAAATGATCTGTTTTGATAATAATTTCGATAAGAAATACTTCAGTTTCATACTTGAAAAAAGTACAGTAACAAAGTAGAAATATTAATTACTGTCCACTGTAATAAGTCATTACTATACTGGCTACTTTGAAAAAAATATGCAGTTGTAGGTAATATGCTGTTCCAAACATACTTATAGTTTCAATCGTTGATTGACTCACTGTTGTGTGTGTCTAGGTTCTGCGGAATGATGTGATGTCCCATGTGCACACGGTAGACTCTCTGAACCAGGCCGGCAGAAACCTGATGGAGTCTGGGGCGGGAGACAGTTCACATGTCCTGCAGACTCGTCTGGAACAGCTGAATGAACGCTGGGAATTTGTGCGCTGCGAGACAGAGCGCAGACAGCTAGAGCTGGAAAATAACCTCAGTCAGGTGACCACAAACACCATCAAATAAACCTGATTACAAAATTATTTAAAACAATGTCTTTAGTTTAGTCAGTCTCAGTCCCACTGTGCTCATATATTTACATTTCACTTTTCTCAATTTGCATAACCCTTAACTGTATGTATACATATGTATGTGTGTCTATCCATCTATCTATCTATATATAGATATATATATATAATATACCTTGAGTGAGTGTGTGTATATGGGCAATTCTGCAGAATTGGTTCAAAGTCAGAGTTGGAAACATCTTGAAAAAAAAAAGTCACTCAAAAAACAACGATGTCACAAACGATACTTCACCACATGTTTCAGTGGTGACTCTTTCGGTAGTGACAATTTTAGATACTTTTGAGTCTAGCTCAAAGATGCTTATCAGCACATGGTTAGCTAGCACAGTTCTGAACAGTTGTACACAAATAAAAACTAAATTTTATGGAATAACACCCAAAAAAGTTTGGTGTTTGGTAGTGACGTTCCTTAAAGTTAGACACAGATTTTCAGACTTTTGAACACATTTAACTCAAAATGAAGGTACCTATCTACTATGAAAGAGAGGCTATGAGAGGGAGGGACACAGGAATATTTCCTGATCAAAATCAGTTAAAATCAGTCTCAGCCTATTGTTTCATTCACTGTTTCGGTAGTGACATGAAAAGGCAGGACACGTTTTTTTTACAAGTTTCATGATTTAAAAATAAAATAAATATTTTTTTTAACTTCACTTTAAAAAATATATATATATATATATATTTTAAAACAACAATGGATAAAATGCAAAAATTATTAATTTTTAAATGATGATTTTATATATATTAAGTTTACTGATATTTTAAATATTATTGTGGGATTCAATAGATAATAGAAGGATTTTAGTAAACATCTAAATATTTGAATACTTAAATAGTTTTAAATGTGTTTTTTGGTTGTAGTGGGACAGCAGTTTGCACCAATGTAGAATGGCTCATATTAGTGCTGTCAAATCGATTAATCGCATCTAACATAAAAATGTGTGTCACAAACTTTTATGTTAAATGCGATTAATCTTGATTAATTGATTTGACAGCATATATATATATATATATATATATATATACACACACACACACACACACACACATATATACACACACACACTCAAAGTAGAAGTTCAAGCTCATGCAGAACTTTTAGATAATTCATTGCCGATTTGCAGTGTATTTTAAACTCAACAATTATAACTGGATTTCAGGTTCAAGACGTCACCATGGAGATCCAAGATCTCCTGCAGTGGCTGGAACACACAGACCTAAGGCTGTCGTCCAGTAAGACAGTGTGGGGTATGCCAGACTCTGCCAGCGAGAGACTAAACACTCATTTGGTAATAATGACTTCAATTGTGCTTGCTGAAGTTTTGGAGTCTCAACCCTGTAAACTGTGTTTATAAAACATGACTCTATAATGAAGCATGACTGGTTTCTGTCTTGTGCTACAGGAGTTGTGTAATGAGATGGATTCTAAAATGCACGCCTACACAAATGTTCGCAACGCCATCCACAGGATGCTGGAGGGCAGTGAGGTGGCACGGGGCTCCAGCACGGAGCACAGCTTATGCATACTGGAGCAGAAATGGAGCTCTGTCTACGCTAAAATGCAAGAAAGAAAGGTGATGAGATTCTGCATAATTATAGCCACCTATATCTACAGACATTACAACATAGTACATTTTGCCTGCCTGGCCAAAAAAAAAAGTCACTGATTGGATTTAAATAGGCAAATACTTAAGAATCTATGACTGGATCATTATTGCAGTGATTATTATGTTTCTAGCATCTTTGGGAGCAGTTCTTTTAACCATAATTGATGGAGTGTGTAGCTTTTCATTTCTTTAACAACCATGTAGGAAGACACATTATGGCCATATTCCAGGATGACAATGTTGAGATTCATCAGGCTCAAATTGTGAAAGAATGGTTGGGAGGGAGCATGAAGAATCATTTTCACACATGAATTGGCACCTCTAAGTCCAGACCTTAAATTCATTGAAAGTCTTTGGGATGTGCTGGAGTAGACTTTACAGAGTGCTTAACTCTTGCATTGTCAATATAAGATCTTGACCAAAAATTGGTGCACCTCTTGATGGAAATAAATGTTGTGATGTTTTTTCCATCAAATGGTGCATTTTTGGTCAAAATCTTGTATTGACAATGCAAGAATCGAGCACTTTGTAAAGTCTACTAAGTAACAAAAATGTTTTTAATGTTTTTTGTTGTTTTAGGCAAAGTTAACAGAGGGACTTGGTCTTGCAAAGGAGTTTAACAGTAACGTCCAAGACCTGCTGACCAAAATGGCGAAGTGTGAGGAGTCCATAAACACTCTACCTGCGCCCAGCTTCATCCTGGACACCATCTGCTCACAGCTTCAGGAGCACAGGGTGTGTGCATCTGCACTGGATTTATGTATGCATGTGGTGGTGTACGTGTTTGTGTGATTTAGTCATCTTGTTCGCAGATGCTGGTAGGTGAGGTGCAGTCTTATGGAGAGAGGAAGACGAGCGTGGAGAACGCTGCCATACGTCTGTCTGAGCTCAGCAGGAAGGAAGACTGCGATATAGTGCAGAACCTGATCATGACCGTTCAGGACCGATTCAAGAAACTCCTCCAACACACCACAGAGAGGGGGAAAACGCTCGAGGACATCAAAAGACATGCTAAACAGGTATTCACTTCTCATTTGGACTTCAACACAGACAGAAAGAGTTAGTTCAAAGTATCCAGGAAATCATCTGGCAAGTACTAAACTTTTGTGCTTTTCACTTCCACAGTTCAATGAATCATGGCACTTACTGGTGGACTGGATGACGGAGGTTGAACAGACACTTGATACACACAAAGAGATTGCTGTGTCACAGGAAGAGATCAAACAACAGCTTACTGAACAAAAGGTACTTTACATCCTGGGACTCAACAAGAAGGGTCTGAGACCAATGTGAGAGCGTTTCGGCTGACAGTTTGGCCTTTTGGGCCAGTGCTGCACTCCCACTAAAATTTTCCATTCATTGGTCTTGTAATTTTATTTATTTAATTGTTTATTTATTTAGCCATGCAAAGTTTGGTTTACTTTGATATTTTATATTGTATTTGGGGGAAAAAATGTCTTGGTAGTCTTGGTAAGCAGTAAGAATATGTTGGAAAACTAAGAATGGAATGGAAACATAAAAAAAAATGTTTTCCATTGCAAAAGTGCAAAAAATGTTTTGCAGTGTATTGCAATTGCAAAAGTGTTTATGAACTGAAGGAGCTACAGTCATGTGAAAAAGTTAGGACACCCTATTGAATTCCATGGTTTTCCGTATCAGGACATAAAAAATGTTTGCTTATACCATCTGGATGCTCAATATTGATCGGGTGAATGCACGTTTTAAACTTTACATGCAATTTAATCACTGTTCTAAACTAATGTGCTGCTACATTGTACGCTGCTCGGTGCTCGCACATCTGTGAGAAGAAAGACCCAAAGGCAAAAGAACTCTTCAGGCTTATTTGTTCATTAATGACGTCATTAGCGACTAGTCGATGTCGACTCGACTTTAATCACATAAATGTCGACTTAAAAAAATCTGATGTCGTTCAACACCTAATCTACAGTATAATATGTATAAACCACACTGGAAATTTCACCCCAAAAGAAGGAAATTCTTCACAATGGGTCATTTCTAAAATGCATTTGTATATTTTCAGGAATTCCAGAAACTTCTCCGCTCGAAGCGGCCCATGTATGAGGCTTGTCTGAAGAGTGGCCGCTCACTCCAGGAGAAAGCTCAGAGCCCTGAAGACACACAGCACCTGGAGAACATGGTGTCCGAGCTCAGAGATTCATGGGATACCATCAGCGGGAAATCCAGTGAGAGGTGAGTCTGATGTGAGCTGCACTATCTGATCTGTGGTGATTTGAGGATATTTTTGAGCTCTAAATTGTGTTCTTTTCAAGGCAACACAAGCTGGAAGAGGCTCTGCTGTTTTCAGGGAGATTCACTGACGCTCTCCAGGCTCTTAATGACTGGCTGTACAGGGCAGAGCCACAGCTGGCTGAAGATGCGCCTGTCTGTGGTGAAAAAGACCTGGTCAACTATCTGATTGACAAGCACAAGGTACATGTCATCATATTGCTTCATAAAACTCTTAGAAGAAAAGGTTCTATATAGAACCTTAGAGGGTTCTGTCAGGCACTTCATATATAGAACCTTTTAGGGGTTCCCATTAAAGTCCCTTTAAGACAAGTCATTTCATTTGGCGGCCATCTTTGAAATGCCTCTCTGGCATGCAAGTGCAGCTCCTATCTCTTTGAATTGGGAAACATCAAATTCTCCAAAACTGTTTGCCAAAGGTTACGATTAAATTTTATATTTGAAATCACCAATGAAATCTGACAACAACTGTCTCATAAATGTTGTTTCTATGCTCGAATCATGATGAAAATGTGCATTTTTCAGGCTGGACCAAGCTAATATGCATGCACAGCCCTAAGCGCGCATCTCAGATTAGGGATGGGCAGATCAATATGAAGTATCGATATATCGATACTCAAATAAAAATATCGATACTAAGGTGTTTTTTTTTTACCAGTGATTTTGTTTAATTAACAATAAATTTAATGCGTACAGTATGCATTGAATTGGACAAATAATCTATGTTAGCGAATAATTGTTTAGTAGAACTATTTTCCTGCTCATCTGAACACACGCAAATGCTGCAAGTCAGAACCAATCAATCACAGAGAGCGTTCACTATATTCAAACAGGACTGTATGGGTTTAGTATCGTAAAAAAACATTGATGATTTTGGGAAACGCAGCCCAGAACAATGCTTAACCTAAGACAGAACAACATAATAGGCTATGTTTGAGTTATTTCACAACAAACAAATTGAAATAGTAGCCTACATAGTTTTTGCAATTACATTTATTTAAATTGAACGTTAAAAGTTCGTATTGATGTGCTGTTCTGTAACTACACTGTCAGAATACAAAGTTTGCATTTTATGGGTGCAACAGCCTGTCACTGGCAGTCCCTTATGTAAATGAACCATTACCACAGTGACCATTGTTCAGCTAGGCCTGCAGTATTTATAGATTTCCATGGTTACCACTACAAGTAAACATTTTAACCATGTGTAAACAAAAATATAATCTAATAAGTTGCAATTAAGGCGTATTGAATGTTAAAATACCTATCAAATATAATGTTAAGTGGGTATCATAACCCATTTTACTCATAGTAATTCAATAATTTAAGGACTTCAATTATTAATAATTTAATAACTTAAGTTCAGATTAGACGTATCATATCGGTATCGATTGGCCTTGAAAGTATCGGTATCGAAAACAAAATAAGCGGTATCGCCCATCCCTATCTCAGATCACTGACTGTTTCTATAGGAACTGGAGCTTCTAAGGGCAGCTGCAGTGATGTGATGACTTTACCAATCTGTGATTGGCTCTTTTATTTAGAAGGCGGGACTTATACCTCCATATTGAGCGTTGCACTTTCTCCCATTCATAGTGATACGAGTGAACCGCCTTTATGTATAAAAAGTATTTGGTTTCCATCACGGGATCGTTTTATGCATTTAGTTTTAATTAATTTTTTTTTTTTTCATTAAATTTTATGAATTAAACAGCTTGTAAACATACTTTATCACTAGAAAAATCTAAATAACCCATTAAACATGAAAGTATTATGCAATCATTTAAGACATTTGTCCCTTTATAGAAGCTTTTTGGCATGAAGAATTCTTTAAAAGTCACGAACCCTATGGTTCGTTCTTCTATAAAGAACCCCATTGAACCCTTGCTTCTAAGCATGTATACTTTAGGTCTAAGCTGCTAGGTGACCACTACACCTTCTCTGTGACTGTAGGTGTTCCAGCGTGAGCTCGGGAAGCGAGCTAGCTGTATCCGGACACTGAAGCGTTCAGTCAGAGATCTAACGCGGAGCAGCACGGCTGATGCCCACTGGTTGCAGGAGCAAATGGAGGAGCTGGAGGGCCGCTGGGAGGCCGTGTGCAAACTCTCTGTGTCCAGACAGGCTCGACTAGAGGCGGCACTTCAGCAGGTACCGTCACGTTCCTCTGTGTTGTGTGATAATCATGGAACCTTCAATCACAAAAGTTATATTTACACTATGCATTTGGCTGAGACTTCTTCTGAAAGCTCTTACATAACATTCAAGGTACTATAGTGTTATCATTATCTAAAACTAAAAATACAAAAAAAAATAAATGTTGACATAAAAAAAATGTAAACTCATTTTGTTTCAGTTAGATCTTTTGATCAGTTTAATGCATCCTTGCTGAATAAAAGCAATAATTTCTTTAAAAAAACAACAACTTTTGAACAGTAGTGTACAATCAGGCATATTGGATATTCCCAACATTTTGCACACTACGTACCTCTGTTGTTGTCAGGCGGAAGAGTTTGATGGGATGGTTCATTCGTTCCTGGATCATCTTTCGGATGTTGAGAGGGTTCTGAAGTACGGAGTGCTGCCTGAGGAGGAGGAGGCTCTTCTGGCATTTCGTACATGTCATCAGGTATGGTGGACACTGAGCCACTTATTACTCCAGAAAGTTATACTGAGTGTCTATTTACATTATTATCTGTCAGTCTTTGCTCTGCATATACAGTAAATAGCATCTAACTATTTACAATTAGTACAAATAGCTGTTGTCAGTGTTATTACTGTATGTGAGTTGCATGTTTGTGTCTGTGATCTGCAGGAGTCAATGAGTTCCTTGAACGATCAGCAGATGGCGCTAGAGAACATTCGTAAGCTGGGTGAAGAGATTCTGTCCTCCTGTCACCCTGACTCTGTCATCACCATCAAATCATGGATCAGTATCACAAAGACTCGCTATGAAGAGGTGAGTCAAGTTAGAGAATTAGATCTAGATATTAACAGTTGCAGTATGCTGACAATTAGAGTGCAATAGTCGGGTTCTGGAAGTAAAAATCTAATTCTTGAATTTTACCAATAACATAAAGTATAAACTGTCAAGACAGACCTACCATGAGCTCTGAGGTTGCTGCTAAGTGATGAAATATGGTTCTGTAAAAGTGATTTCAAATTAGGTTTTGAAATATAACAATTGCTGAAATACTGCTAAAGAATTACACTAGTTATAACCCTGAAGCGAGCTAAACCAATCAGAGTCTTTGTTGCCATGTAAGTGGAATGATGTATTGTGAATGAGGTCAGTTTCCTACTTGCTGGTGGTACCTTAAAACTATAGACGATGATTATAAAATTATTAAGAAATATATGCAGGCTTAGAAATTTTTGAATGCCTTTGGGCAGCCACTGTTGTGTTGTATATTTCTGACTGTGTAGAAGTACAAGTGTGTGATATGTTCATGTGTGATTTCATGCATCAGGTCCAGATGTGGGCGAAGCAGCAGGCCGAGAGGATCCAGACCATGCTGTCTGCTCTAGAGGCAGAGAGAGAGGAGGTACAGCGATTACTGGACTGGATCTCCTCCGCTGAAGATTCTCTCAATCTAAAGGAACAGGAGCCACTGCCTGAAGACCTAGAGCTGACTGCAGAGCTCATCACTCAGCATGCGGTACTGATAGCCAATAATAAACTATTCATATTAAACTTAAAGGGAGTTCACCCAAAGATGACAATTCTGTCTATATTTACTCACCCTCAAGTGGGTTCAAACATGTATAACTTCTTTCATCTGCTGAGAAAGAACTTTGTTTTATGTTCCACTGAAAAAATAAGGTCATACAGTTTTGGAAGAACATGAAGGTGAATAAATGATGACGGCATTTGGAGTGAACTAACCCTTTAAGAAAAGCAGATACATACTGTGCAGATACATACTGTACAGAGGGGATATTTGTTTTTTATGTATATCAAAATGTGAGGAAAATGTTTTATATTTTTTAAATATGAGAGAAGAACAAAACACTAAACTTGGTAAAGGTATTTATCTGACAAAATTATTTGGTGAAATACAGCTACAAGTTTTATTTTACTGTGCAAAACACAAACACAGAAAAACAAAAAGCTCACAAAAAAGCACACATTCACTACAACTGTAACAATTGGTGGCATATTAAAGCACAGACGACATAGCAAAACAAACAGACTTTAATAAAGATCCTTAGAACACTTAGGGAATATAACCAAACAACCACCAGTAATCCAAATACAACACCGAACCATGAACTGACAGAACTACAGAGGGAGAGCTAATGAACAGAAACAGAAACAGGTGCGTGATTAATCAGAAACCACAGAAACAAACAAGGAATTAGAAGAACTCAGGCAAACAGGGAAAGCCAAACTAAAACACAAAGAAACTGAACATAAGCCTGACAACAACATAATCAGCTATTAATATTTTGTTGGTATTTTTGTTGGTAATTTCTTTGTATGAGAAAACATTTAGCATGTTTTCATTGCATTATCACAAATAAAACAATCGACTCCAAGCACAACTACACAATATCATTACAAAATCTTGGTAACACTTTACAATAAGTTTCTATTAGTTAACATTAGTTTACTATATTAGTTAACGATAAATACATCTAAAAGCATTCATTATTCTTAGTTGATGTTAATTTCAACATTTTCTAATACATAATAAAAATCAAAATTTGTATCTAATAACATTATTTAATTGACCTGAGCTAACATGAACTATCAATGAAAAGTTATTTTTCCTAGACCAGACATCACTTTTGGCCACTACTGTATGTCTTTACTACAATCATTACTGACAGAGGTTCATTTTAATACACTTTTTTATGAAGTTTCACACCTGTGCATATACTTTAGAAACCTTTAAAAAATTAGGCAAAATCAAGGTCAGTCTTCATCCTGAAGGTCCTCTTTCTATATTTCACCTTCTTTGAGCTCAACATGGGCATACTGTCAATGATTAGATTTATGGTTGTTTTTATAATAAACTGTGTTCATCTTTCTTTGAATGAATTATGTATTATTATATGATGCTAACTTGTGTGTTTTAAAAAAATCAGTTACATTGATCCACATCTCAAAGTCAAAAAAATTACTTTTTTAGTCTTAAAAACGTGTTATAGTTAAATAAAAATAAAACAATAAAAACACACCTTTTTTTTACCTAAAAAATACAATCATATAATATAATAATAACAAACTTATTTCATTTATTATATTAACTTGATGTACTAAAATAAAAATAAAACAGAAATAAAACTTAATAAAAACAATATAGACATATTTAATAAAAACTAATACAAATGACAAAAACACACAGCAATAATACTAAAACTGTAAGGGAAAAATTAAAATAAAAAAGGAAAAATTAAAACTTTATTCAAACTATTAATAAAAACTACAATAGTATCTCAATGATACTAAAATAAAACTAACCTACATTGAGCAACAATTTAAAAAGTTCTAAAAATCTAAAAAGTTAAAATCAAAACAAGACCATGATGACAAATAAGGTTTAAATTCAGGAAATGCTGCTTTTGCAGGATTTTATGGGTGAGATGAAAGGGAAGGTACCAGAGGTTGAAAATGCCACAAAATCCTGTAAACACAAGCTGGTTCCCAAGCAGCAGGTTTCCCCCAGTCGCAAGGCACCAACAAGTGAGTAAAGAGTCAGTGTGATTAATTACTAAATATTGTGTGCATGTATTCAACTGTAATCTCTGTGGATTGCATTGCATGCATAGAGAGGAGAGGCACTGCAAAGCCTCCGCCGTCAATGCCTCTTCCGCTGGAGAAACTGGACCCTCAAACCCCCATGATGTGTCAGCTGGTGAGTCACTGGCAGAAGCTCTGGATCCTGGCACACGGCAGACAGAGCAGACTAGAGGAACATCTACAGAGGCTAAAAGAGGTGATCATGATTGTGCTGAAGCTTTGATAAAAGAATAGGTTTCTGTTTGAATCTATACAGTTGTCTAAGAACCTTCTCTTTGGCACATGCAGTTGGAGGAGTTTGCTAATTTTGACTTCAACATCTGGCGGAAAAGATACATGCAATGGATAAGTCACCTCAAATCCCGGATTTTGGATGTCTTTCGTAGCATTGATCGAGATCAGGATGGCCGAATCACTCACAAGGAGTTTATTGACAATGTTCTGGCCTCTAGTAAGTGCAGTTTTCACACTCTTGGTTGCTTTTTTGCATCAAAGTGTTTGATATGTATGTAACTGTTCACAATATTTGCCTTTGCATATGGACAGAATTTCCCACAAACTCCCTGGAAATGACTGCTGTTGCTAACATATTTGATGTAAACGGTGATGGATTCATTGACTACTATGAATTTGTGAGTGCCCTCCACCCAAGCCGAGACCCTTACAGGAAAACAATAGATGTAGACCAAATCAATGAGGAGGTATGTGTAGTTCTGTTTAATCTTTCATAAACACACTGCAAAATGTGATTTTCTTACTTAGAATTTTTGTTTTTAATATCTAAAAATCGAGATACATTTACTTGAGAAGGAAAATTACTTAAGATATTAGTCGTTTTCTGAAAAAATTATCAAAATTAAGTGAGTTTATGCTTAAACCTGCTTGACGCACAAAAACAAACCTCTTGCTGAAGCTCAAACGTGCTGCGTAACACAAGAATGAACCTCATAGGTACAAATAACATACTTTACATACTCCAATGAGAGAGAAGAGAGGGCGGGGGGAGAAAAAAATTCATTCTTTTATATAATCCAGTATGTTAGAAGAAAAGCATTGCCAAGCATGGATAGTACTAGGTTTGGCCTTATTAATTCATGCTGTTGTACATTCACAGGTCACTATTTTAAGAAGACTGTGGATCTAATATGTTTTCCCACACGTGCGGTGTAAACCAGTTCTGTATTATTGTCTTTTTTGCAGCTGTAAAACCAGCAAACAACATTCTTTTTTGTATTGAGCTTATACAGAAGTCAGAATCATCATTAAGAAGACATAAACTTGGCTTAACCATGTAATAAATTTGTAGTAAAGAGGATAAAACAAAGTTTACATGTGTGTCCATAGATTACTGACAATAGGACACGCCCAAAACATATGAAGAAAAGTACCTGGTGATGTAGTATAACAGATATGGCAGTGATAATTTGGTTGTAGTTTCATTTTGAATCTTTTATAAGGAGTTATATATGCTCTATGAATAACTTTGAAATGTATAAGACGATGAGCCAAGTTTTTAGAAGTTAAGATGAGATTAGAACACACCCTCTCCCGGTCGACAGATAAATTAAGGTGAGATAATTCCCGATTCCAAACAGATCTGATAGAAAGAGGTTTTGTAATGCAGTCCATAATTGTATTATATATTAAGGAAACAGATGGTCGACCAGAAGATGGTGCAATCCAATCTCGCATAGGATGAGAGGAAATAGGAGATGCCCAAGGAACTCCATATGCTTTGAGAGAAATATGAGGATGCTGGTAAACAAAACTTAACAAAACAAAACTTGCGGAAGATCAAACGTGCTGCGTAACACACGAGAATGAACCTCATTGGTTTTTGCTGAAGCTCAAACTTTCTGCGCAACATGAGAATGAACCTCATTGGTTCTTGAGGAAGCTCAAACATGCTGTGTAACACATGAGAATGAACCTCATTGGTTCTCACACGTCAAGCAAACATGCTTGAGATTCCGTTTACCACAACTGTGTGCGTTGATCAATGTTTATATGTGAATAAAAGCCTAAATTCAATCTGTTCATCATATAAAGTGATCGAGTCTCTTCAGTAAATTTGGACTAAACCGCTCAATTCATATGGATTAGATTTATGATCTCTTTATGAACTTTTTGAAGCATCAAAGTGATAATTGCATAGCTGTCAATGGAAGGACAGAAATCAATCAGATTTCATTAAAATAACATCACCTGTGTTTCAAAGATGAACGAAAGTCTTACGGGTTTGGAACAACATGAGAGTGAGTGAACTATCCCTTTGTTTATTTTTTCATACCCCACAGACAGACATTTTTTCTTGTTTTAAGTGTAAACTCTGTGTAAATTTTACATTTTAAACAAGACTTTATATCTCAGTAATTTTGCTTTTCAAGTAAATGTATCTTGATTTAAGACCTTTGCAGTGCATTTTATCATCTACATTGAGTATTTCTGTAAGATAACTAACAAAAACACAATTTTGCAGGTGAGTCGTCAGGTCTCTCAGTGCAACTGTCCAAAGAGATTTCAAGTCGAGCAAATTAGTGCAAACCGCTACAGGGTGAGTGGAAATCTATTCTAGGTACAAATATGGCTGTTTATACCTGGTAATAACACCTGGGTTGTGTTTAAGTCCACTTTTTTTATGCCCTTCCCTCGCCAACTTCCCTCCGTCTCGTTCACTCGGATGTATGGCATTGCTCACGTTGTGTGATTGCCCACTACTAGCAGAAGCCTTGCAATTGGTTTAAATAGAACGCCCTAAGCCCTTGATCACTTGTGGGTAAATGAAGGGCAAGCACTGCGAGTTGCATTTGTGACATCACATCATGTTGCCTTGTGGTCTATGGATCTGCCTGAAGTGTACATATGAGAAGACTCACTCCCTCCATCAAAATCGAGAGGTCGATGGTCTGTCCAAATAAACTTCCCTCGTCCACTTGACGAAGTTGAAGGCACTTCAACTTCCCCCAAGGGGAAGTGCTTAGGGAAGTTTGCGAGTGTATGTATAAATGTGGATTTAAAAGCAACCCTAGTCTTGGGTGATCTGACCACAAATAATCAGGTGACACAGATCGCCAATTACACCTGATGGTAACATGTCTCAAATGTGTCTTCTCTGGACACTTAAGATTTTTTGAGAGACGGATATCTGATTTCATGACTACATACATCACTTACTACATCAAAACTTCATGATCACTCTTTACACCTGTATTTAGTGCCCAGAACAGATAAATGGGGCAGCACTACTACACATTCACAGCTACATGCTTGACATGTGATTTTCATTAGTTTGGAGACTCTCAGCAGTTGCGGATGGTTCGTATTCTCCGAAGCACTCTGATGGTTCGAGTTGGTGGTGGATGGACGGCATTAGATGAGTTTCTGGTGAAGAACGACCCCTGTAGAGGTGACTAACTTGCACTTATTCAAAATCTGCATATCACAACCAGTATATGGACAAGACAATATTCTTCAGCATTGGCTGATATCATCTCCCGTTTTGTTGGTTTGGCTAATTACAAACCTGTGTACCTCTAACTCATGAATGTTGTGTGAAGATCATCCAATGAGACCCAAGAGCCTGAAAGGTCTTGCTATTTTCTTAGATTTCAAATGATGTAATAATATAATGTAATGTGTCATATAATTATAATTGTAATGTAGTATAATGTAATTGTTTGCTATTAATATCATATTCATTGTGGACTATATAATTGCTTTTTCCAGTAAAGGCACAGATTTATCCGTCATTACCAGACTACTTTCTTCACATTGTTTACTTCTTTAATATTACTATAATATTACTATAATATTACTAAAGAAAAACAAGGAGAAATTGCTACTATGAAACAACATAAAGAACATACCTCTACAGTACCATTCAAAAGTTTGGGGTTGGTAAGATTGTGAAATATTATTACAATTTAAAATAACTAGTTTTCTATGTGAATATATTTTAAAATATAATTGTGATTTTCAGCATCATTACTCCAGTCTTCAGTGTCACATGATCCTTCAGAAATCATTCTAATATGCTGATTTGCTGCTCAAGAAACATTTATTATTATTATCAGTGTTGAAAACAGTTGTGCTGCTTCATATTTTTTTCAGGATTCCTTGATGAATAGAAAGTTCACTAAACAGCATTTATATGATTTTTTTAATTCTGTAAAAGTCTTTACTGACACTACTGATACATCACTACCAGCTTCTGAGTGAAACACTGACACACATCATTTCTCTGGTTCTTTACACACAGTAAAGGGACGCACAAACCTGAAGATCAAGGAGAAGTATCTCTCTCCAGATGCGTTTGAGCCATCGGGTCGCAGAGGGAGCGCTAAAGGCCTGACTGTCAGCAGATCCAACTCCAGCCTGAGTTTATACAGCAGCGCTTCAGCTCCCAGCAGCCCACTGACACGCAAGGTACACCAGCTAACCGCTAAGTGACTGCACTCTTTGCAACCATAATAAAACAGCTCTAAATGTCAGTGGTCTGATTTTTTCTTAAGTCACTCTGTTTTTGTCCTGACATAGGCATTGCTACGCAGAAGTTTCTCTGGTGAGAGGTGCATTCGACCCAGGAGCTCTATTGCTGCACTGGGGAGCGACCATTTCTGTGCTGACATCGACTCACCTTCACATTCAGGTTAATGAGTCGGGTTTAAACTCACCATAACCTAGTCAGCTCTGCCGCATTGTGTATTTGCCATACAGTGTGCACTTGTTTTCCAGTATAAATATCTAAATGCAAAATATTAAGGCTTGTTTTAGATTATGTTTAAACAAATGAAAGAAATCTGGAAGTTCTACATTAGAAAATACACTTCAAAAGTTAGGATAGAGACGAAACTGCTCTTGATTCTTTGAAATAAACGGTAACACTTTCTTTTAACTAGTTGCTTATTAGCATGCATATTACTAGAATATTGGCTGTTTATTAGTAGTTATTAAGCACATATGAATGCCTTATTCTATATGACCTTATTCTACATTTTTAATCCTACCCAATACCTACACTTAACAACTACCTTACTAACTATTAATAAGCCGTAAATTAGGAGTTTATTAAAGGAAAAGTCGTAGTTAATAGTTTATCTGTGTTCCCTATACTAAAGTGTTACCAAATAAACAATATTCAATTGCATAAATTATACTTGAACGAACCAAAGTGTGTAAACGGAGAATGTTACATTAAAAACATACATTTTAACATTAAATTTTGATGTTAAATCCACTATTGTTTTATACAGAATTGTTGTATAGTCTATATAGTATTTAATGCAGTTACATCAGAAGTAACTAATTACAGAAAAATTAAGAGTAATCCCTTACTTAACTTTTTAAAGGGAAAAGTAATTACAGTTTTAATGTCTAAATGATATTTTCAACTTGTAAACTTCTGCAACCTTCCTATTTATTTTTGTCCTCTAATACATTATAAATGATTTTGTGATTTCTTTTTGTAGAAGAAGCAGAAAGACCGCCAACATGACCACATCTTGTCCCATACCATGAGATCAACCTTACTGTTCCTTACTGTTCTGGACCCCAGGATGGACAGAAAAACCGCCCCAGCAGGCCTCAGATCAGTGAACAGTTCAAGACAGTTTGCTCATCACATGAGCTCCTCTGCACTAGTGGTCTGAGGTGTGTTACACCATCAGTTTTCTATCATAACATGCCTTGATTTGACCTTCACAGACTTTGTTTTTACGAAACGGACTCCCTGCTTTGATTGTAATGAGAGACCGCTAGAATGTTTGCATGGGTTTGAACAGCACGATGTCCGTAGTCTCTAAGAGCAATAGCTTATATAGTGCTTTACACAACATATATGCACTGAGGTCTTTATTTTCTGTAGTTGCTTGCTGTTGGGGGAAATGTTTAATCTTACCCTGCATCCTCAAGAGTAAAACCACTGCCTTTTTATTTGTTTCACATAAAAGACACCCCGCAGTTAGTGATGCAAAATACAAACCAAAAACAAACAGATGTCAGTTGTTGTATGGTTTAGGCTTTATGATAACCACTGCTTTTGGGGTCCATTTTATTGTTCTGTGTAACTGTGGCTATTATATCCTCAGGTTTCAAGTGCTAGACTACTTAAGGGTCTAGAGAATGAATTTAAAGACCACATGAAATATACTCATATACCCCTGTAACACCATAAGCAATAGCAAGTAGGCCTAATGAATTATGGTTCACGGTGGTGAATGAAGCTATCAGGGTTTTTTTTTTTTTTTTAAAAGCGATGTTCCCGTCAATATGTCCTGCCTGATGCTCCTGTTTTAATAGAAACTTCTGGCAAGGTCTTCATTAATGCTACTCAAAATGTGTTTAAACTAAATTTGTACAGTCAATATTCTTATTATAATCAGGAAAAATGATTCTTTAATTAAAGGCTGAAATACACTACACAACTTTTGTCCAGAATTTTGAAAATCAGAAAAGCACGTTGTATATGATGGGCACAAACTCTGATTTTTCTGATTTTTTTTTTAGCTTCAGGGTTTGATTTCATCCAGCCAGAGGATATCAGACATGTTTGATATTTTGAGCTGGTTTTAGAACACATATTGTTTTCATTTGTTTACATTACTTGCCCACCACCGTCGTTTTGCTTTTTTATAGAAATAAAAACCATTTAGTTCAGTTGGACAACGGGCGCTATAAATTGAAAGCGTCTGCTCTACTCCATAAAGTCAATTTCCAAGAAAGTCTGTTCACTCGGTGGCCATATTTGCAACGCCTCCTGGAAGCTATTGAATGGGGGAATCCTGAAATCTCAAAAACTGTTTGCCGAACACACAATTAAATAACATATTTCAAATCAGAAACAAAATCTGACATGAACTGTCCGATAAATGTTGTTTCTAATGCTCAAATAGCATTAAAAAAGCTTATTTTTCAGGCTTGACCAGCCAATGTGCATGTGCAGTCCTAAGCGCGAGAGTAAGGAGAGATGACTGACAAGACGATGGTGGAGGATTTGGTGTGCAACAGATTCTGAGCGTCATTGACTAATATCTTATCTTGTAAAATATGCTGTCAATACAGACGCTCCCTATACACAGAGTAGGCCAAAACGAAAGGCGGAAAACTAAAGTAAAAAGCGAGCACACGTTTAAAAGCGATTTTAATATTACACATATTGTTAGTGGCTCATTGATGTCCACAAATTATAAGCCTTTATGCAGAGTACGCGTGCTTGTGAATTCAAAAGTGAAAAGCGAGCGGTGTAATCGCAAGTTTATATACTGGTGTGAAAATGTCCTCACCATGACATCCCTAGTAGTGATCTTCAGTCAATTAGTGTATGATACCTAGTTTTAATTTGTAACATTTACAAAGTTGGCACATATATGATGCCTAGTGTTTTAAAATCTGCTCAGATTTTAAAAGTCAGGTGGTGTATTCAAGCCTTAACACATCACCAACTCAGAAAGTTCTAGCTTAAGAAAATTTCCTACTGATAATTATGACTTGGTGGTGTAAATACAATCATTCCAACCTGACTTGAATGCAACACATTTTTTATATGCACTCACTGAGTCATTTCATGAGGTCTTTAAATTGTTTCTATTGTGAGCTTTGAGTCTGTTTAGGAATGTTCTTTAGCATTTAATTGTGTTTACCACATATTTCACGTCCCAATGTCTGTAAAATGTATATTAGTGTATTTCCAGTATATATAGAGTATCTGTTTTGTTCATCCCTAAATATGTCTTTTTTGATTTTGAACAATCATGCCACCAGTTGTAATAACTTCCTTTGAGGATATGAAAGTGTAGGTCTCAATGAGATTAGCTGACATAATACCCCACCACAAATGCTCCTTTATCAGTGCCGGCTTATTTTTGACTTTTATTTGAGCCAAACAAAACCACATATGACCTGCTTTTCTATTGTGTCCTGCTCAGGGCAAAGTCTGCTGTATTCATTTTTTGCCTTAAACCTATTTGTGAATGTCGTGGGTTGAATTCTTATATCATTGTACCAAGTGTTATGGATGTAGCATTTGATTCAAATTACATATCAAATATGTGTGTGTTTTAATTTTGTGCATATGCAGTTCGGTTCTCTTAATTTAGGAGAGTTGAAATGGGTTTTGAGGGTTGAGGATTACGGCATTTGAGTTATTTCTTGGCAGGTGTACTTCGCTTTAGCTGTTGTACTCTGTCCCATCTAGGAATCATCAAATGAAGGCATTAATCTCAAAACAAGTGGCCATAAAAGTTATATGGTCAAAAAAGGAACATATATTTGCAGATAGAGGTGGTCAGCGTTATTTATACTTTTGAGCAGTGCTACTGTATGTAGTCGAAAAGACTGTAAATGATAGTGTTTTATTGTCATGTCTAGCCTGGCAAGAAATAATAATGTCTGGCGGTGATTGACTATCTATGCAAAATCCATTTGACACTCAAAATCCATTTCATTTCTGTGATTATTCATGTTCAGCTTATAAATGCTGGTTTATATAATCCATTTCTTGGACACTGGAAAGAGATCTGCTATGCACCTGCTATTATTGTACTGTAAATCTCTGAGCCTGTAAATAATGGTAGCATTATTGCTTACTGTACGTTTCTGATCTTGTAAAATATGGTTACATACTGTAGAATTTGTGTTCAGCTCTGCATTACTTTTAGGGCCTAGTTGTGGAGTGACACTATTATAACATTTCTTGGGATTACAAATCTGTTCAAATAAAATGTTTTATAGAATGTTGTGTATAAAATGGTCTATAAACTGCTTTGTGCATTTTTGCAAAATGCAGCACTCGAAGAAAGGTTGGTTACATTTTATTTTTAAGATGTCCTTGTTACAGTGTAATTATACGATTATGTACAGAGTGATGGATTCTATTTATGATGGATGGATGTGCTTTTTTGGGCTTCAAAATCTCTATCGCCATTCACTACCATTATAAAGCTTGGAAGAGCCAGGATATTTTTTAATATAACTCTGGTTGTGTTTGTCTGAAAGAAGATATACACCTAGGATGGCTTGAGGGTGAGTAAATCATGGGATAATATTTATTGTTGGGTGAACTAACCCTTTAAGGAAGGGTATTGATACATTTATATCTTAAAGGATTAGTTCACCCAAAAATGAAAATTCTTTCATTAATTACTCACCCTCATGTCCTTCTACACCCGTAAGACCTTTGTTCATCTTCAGAACACAAATTAAGATATTTTTGATGAAATCCGATGGCTCAGTGAGGCCTCCATTGCCAGTAATGTCACAGAACTTCTCAAGATCCAGAAAGGTACTGAAAACATATTTAAAACAGTTCATGTGACTACAGTGGTTCAACCTTAATTTTATAAAGCGACTAGAATACTTTTTGTGCGCCAAAAAAACTAAATAATGACTTTTCAACAATATCTAGTGATGGCTGATTTCAAAACACTGCTTTGGAGCTTTACGAATCTTTTGTTTCGAATCAGTTGTTCGGAGCGCCAAAGTCACGTGATTTCAGCAGTTTGGCAGTTTGATACGTGATCCGAAACACTGATTCGAAACAAAAGATTCGTAAAGCTTCGAAGCAGTGTTTTAAAATTGGCCATCACTAGATATTGTTAAAGTCATTATTTAGTTTTTTTGGTGCACAAAAAATATTCTAGTCACTTTATAATATTAAGATTGAACTACTGTAGTCTCATGAACTGTTTTAAATATGTCTTGATATTTAGTAGCTAGTAGCTTTCTGGATCTTGAGAGGTTCTGTGACATTGCTGGCAATGGAGGCCTCACTGAGCCATCAGATTTCATCAAAAATATCTTAATTTGTGTTCTGGAGATGAACTAAGGTCTTACGGGTGTAGAACGACATGAGGGTGAGTAATTAATGACAGAATTTTCATTTTTGGGTGAACTAACCCTTTAATTCTAAATACAAAAAAAGAAAATAAAATGAAGTGAAATTAGAAGGTTGAATAGAATATTCTACATGAAGCCATGTTTCAGATGTGTTTATCCAGCTAACATTCTCAGAACATTCTGGCAAGATTCTCTCAAGGTTATGAACAAACATTCTTCCAGTAACATTAACAGAATATTATTTCAAAGTTATCTGGTATTTAATAATGCTCTCAAAACATTAGCACAAAAAAAATGATTTATTCATTGCATGAAGCATTTTAGTTGGACATTCATCTCGTTTTTTGAAATGTTAAGCTTGCTACTTTTGAATGATCTTTCTATGATTTAGAATGAACATTCTAAATCATTCCCATAATGTTTGCTAAATGATAATATGGAACGTTCCCTTAACATTCACATAACGTTTTTAAAACATAAAAAAAAACTGGATGTTTTAAACTTTCAGAGAACATTCTGAACTAACATTCATATAACCTAATGGGAACATTAGCAAAACATGCTTAGAATATATTTTTGTTAGCTGGGTGGACACAGAGTTGCAAGTTTTTCTTATCTGTACTGAATCCATTAAGAGCTGCTGTCTGTTTGACAGATAATGTTCCTGTCTAGTTCATTACATTATTTAAAGAGAAACATTTTAATGTGTTTAATGACAATGTAATATTTACGGTCCAAAGTTGCTTAATATGCACCAATTCTCTTACACCGGGCTGTTTTAGGTTTTTGGGAATTGTTTCTTCTTGAAATTATCTTCTCTAGCCTCAACATTCTTTTTGTTCTTACCTACTCCAAACACTGTGAGCTTCGGCTTATTTCCACTTGATACCATTCAAGGGTATTAAAAATGCTGACAGCTCTTGCTGTGAGGCCTTGGAGAAGCCAGTCTTAACAAGTGACCATGGAGGTGGACTCTTGGCAGAGGTGAAGCTAGAAACTTTCTATGTTTCAAATAAATAATTCACAGAAAATCAACATGCAGTGCATAAAACTATACAAAGAGAAATACTAAAAAACTATACAAAGAGAAATACCTTAAAGTCATTGCATGAAATGGAATTTGCAAGAGTCTTTTCTTCCCTGTTGTGATGTATATTCAAGTGAAACAGCTTCTCAAACTAGAAAAACTGTAGAGCAAGACTTGATTTTGTCCATTGGGAATTGATTGGATGGTTGTGGTTTGCTATTGGTCGATCTCATGTGAGTGACAGAGGGAGGGAAAGTTATTTTGATTAAAGATTATGAGGCACGTGAATTTAAAAAAATGATATGCACAGATAATTTATAATTAATACTGCAATATCCCATAAAAAAATAAGAATTGTAAATTTTGATTTCATGGTGAATTTAAAATGAAAATACAGAAAAGGTCTGCACTCTAAAACACTTTATTCGTTAAACACAGGAGATAACAAATGTTTTGGCTCTTTGTCTTCGTCAGTGTGCAGACCTTTTCTGTATTTTTTAATTTGATATATAGGTCTCAGCACCGAATCAGCTGAATGCTTTGATTGGAATTTAAAATGAAGAAAAATGTTTGTAATTGCTTTCTTCCAGGGTTTTTCAAGAACCTTAAATCTTAACAGGCTTTCCATACACAATGACAGTGACCACTTCCAAAAACACCATTAAAATATCACATGACTTATTCTAAGGCCCTGTTTCCACCTGGTATTAAGATGCGTTTTGGTCGATCGGATCACAAGTAGACGAGGGAGACGCATTCCTGTTTACACCTGGTGTTTTAATCTGTCTCTTTTTTGTCGACTTTCAACCACTTCTGTCCTGATTTCTTTGAGGGGAGGGTTTATGGGCGGGTAAATGTATGTTTTTTTTAGATCTTTCAATTTAATGGACGAAATAAGCTCACGCAATTTACAGATGGACATGACCGGAGGCACCGGAAAAAACACACGGAGAGCATCAGCTTTCATTTCTGCTCTGATAGCGGCAAGACCACACCGAATGCTGAGAGTGTGTGTTAGAAATCAGGAATGGTGAGAGAACATTGTGCTTGGTACATTTTTTGTCTTCAAACAAACTTGGGTCTTCACCAGACTTCAGTTTAAATCCCGTCTGGCTAGTGCCCTTCCCATAATGTTCCTGTATTAGGTCAGTCGGTGGAGAATAGGCAGTCTTTTGTGGCTGTTTGCAACGCATTCAACCACATGAGCATCTACACTACGAAAGCAATCCGGTCAAATGCTTTTTTAAACTACGTCTGAAAGTGGTTGAAAGTGGACAAGCTCAAAACATTTTTGACCCTGTTTACACCTGTATTTAGCGTTGTCCACTTGTGATCGATTAAAATGCATCTTAAAACCAGGTGTAAACAGGGCCTAAGTTCCAGGTCTTCCTATGTTATACAATAGCTTTTTGTAAAGAAAGTTTTGCTCACTGAAAACCTTTTCCTTTGCCAAAGTTCTCAGATCTCATTTGTGATCATGTTCAGATTAGAAAACTGCCAATTAACACATGATGCAGGGTTTTCCAGCTCCAGAAGATGCCTTCAGATGACTTGATATACAGTAGAAGATATTAAAAGAGGATATACTATTCTATACATTTTCTATACTATACATACTGCCGCATACTGTTCCTTTACTTTAAAAAAAAAAAGAGAGAGAGAGAGAAATAGAGAGAGTTAAAAGTGTACTGAGCTGCAAAAAAGAGTCTGTTCCCTAGGCTGATTTTTCTGCAAGTGATCCAAGATGGAGCGAAAGACGGACAGGTATAAGTTACTTTGAGTTTTGGGTGTGCGGTTAAACGGACAAACCCACACAAAAATATGTTAAAATGCCCGTCTTGGCAAGCTTTCAATTAAAGGATTATTTCACTTTCAAATGAATATAACTATAATTAATATTTATAATTAATAAAAATAACTATAAATAACTATAATTAATAAATATCCTTATGCATCCAAGCTTTATAATGGCAGTGAATGGGAGTCACTAGTATGAGCTGAAGAAAGTGTCTCCATCCACATCCATCAATCACAAATATGTGCTCCGCATGGCTCCGGGGGGTTAATAAAGGCCTTCTGAAGCAAAACGATGCGTTTGTATAAAAAAATATCCATATTTAAACAAGTTATGAAGTCAAATATCGAGCTTCCGCCAGACCGCCTTCCGTATTCAAGTTACGAAGCAAGTGTAAACTGGTGTCGCGTCAGTTACACTTTTTCCATAAGTTTAGTAGGGAAGGCATATAACGTAGTGTAAGCTTTCTGAACTGCAAGAGTTTTACACTTTCTTCGTACGTTGATATTTGACTTCATAACTTGTTTAAATATGGATTTTTTTTACACAAATGCATCGTTTCGCTTCAGAAGGCCTTTATTAATATGTTTATGAACAACTGAAAAAAGCACAAATGTCAGGGCATGTCAAAACTTCTCCAGGGCTCCAAAAATCCTCAGACCCCTGAGGGTTAACCCCCCGGGAGCCGTGTGGAGCACATATTGATGACTGATGGATGTGGATGGAAGCACTTTCTTCAGCTCATTCTAGTGACCCCCATTCACTGCCATTATAAAGCTCAGATGCGTAAGGATATTTATTAATATTTCTCCGATTGTTTTCATCAGAAAGAAGAGAGTCATATACACCTATAGCTTGAGGGTGAGTAAAGCTTGGGCTAATTTTCATTTGAAAGTGAACTAATCCTTTAAACACAGTCGGTTATGTCTTAAGTGAAGATAAACAATTGGGAAAGTAATCAAATGCTTGTCAGTATATTTGCATTTGGTCTTAAAGTGACAGCAGCCTAATAAAGCTGCTGCTGTCTGTGTCATTTAATGTTTATCAAACAAGAGAATTATTCACTGCTCTTCACTGAATAACTTTAGTTACTTTAAGAATCAATGTATATTTAATTCATACAGTGAAGACTATACCCGAGTTTTATTTGATTATTTAATTCAATTTCTGTATAGTATGCTATTATGAGTAGTAGGCTAAATTGTTTGAATTTCATTTGTATCTTTTTTCTACTGTATTTGTCCTATTTTTATTTTTTTAATATTATTTTGGTATTATTTTTAGGTAGTGAGTTTCAACTCACTGTTGTTTGTTGACAGTGAAACTGCTCTGAAAGAACAGATTAAGGGGTCATTTTGGTTTTTTTATGAATGCATTGACAGGGACCCCCTTACAAAGTTTTGCTTAGGACCCCCTAAAAAGTCATATAGGTTTGGAATGACATGAAGGTGAGAAAATGACAGGATTTCCATATTGAGTGAACTATTTCTTCAAGCAAACGTTCTTTTTGTCATTGTGGAATCTGTGTTGAACAAAAAGCGCTCAGCCCTGCCTCTTGAAATCAAGCGTGTAACACCCTCCCTCCTGCGTGACCTGCTTTACTCCTCGTCTTACTCAGACCAAGGTCTGTCCGATAGCAGCAGCTCAGCGCAGCCCTTCATCCACAGCATTGACTCTCACCGTCTTATACATTGAAGAATACAACAATTAAAATAACAGGTGAGTACACAATGACAGGAATGATGACAATATTTTATCCTTCATATAAGTCTGCATTGATGTGACATGATTTACTGTTGTAGAAAAGCTCTTTGCAGACTTATGTGGCACATTAAATTACCAGATACTTTGTAGAGGAACAACGTATCAAGTTATGTCATTATTCTTATTCAGATACTTGGAAATCATTCAGACAAATCTACAAAATTGTTGAATTTAAATGTTTGAGTCAGCATGTTATTGAGGTAAAGACTACAGTCTTCAACTTATCATTTGAGTGAACTGTTTTTAAAAGTATTTTTATTTCTTCAAATGTATAGTAGCCAAAAGTGATGTCCAGCCTAGGAAAAATTGACTGCATGGTCTCCTTAAATACTATAAAAAATGTGTTATTTGTTAATTTTTTAAGCATATTGTGTAGTTGTGCTTGAGTCAATTATTTTATTTGTGACAACGCAATGAAACAAATTGTGTAACATCATTTTTGGCCTGGCTGTCACAAAGAAAATATGAACACATGCAAAAACAAGAGAGAACAACAAAATATTAATAACTGATTATGTTGAGGTCAATGTAAGCTTTTTCCTGTGACCTTTTTGTTTTTCTATGGATTTATTTTTTCATATAAAAAATCTGCAATTGTAGTTTGCCCTTTTTTTGCCAAATAATTTTTTTTTTAGATAAATACCTTCACCAAGCTAAATAAAATATTTAAAAATATAAAATATTTTCCTTACATCATATGATGATGTTTTAACTGAACTTGTAGGATCATTAAAAACAAATAATATTAAAAGTAGTGTTACCACCCAATTTCAATCCCAGAGTATTGCAAAGTTCAAAAGGATAGTAAGCTTGACGGGTGCTCTATTGAAAGAGATGAATTTTCAGTCATCAGTCATTAATAAATTATCCTCAATTAAATGTTGTCCTCCAAATGAATCATATAACATTTATTCTCTTTAGCACAGCCAAGCCTTTTCTTTTCCCTTTGCCATTTTCGTTTCCAAATGCCAGTAGTTTCTCAGAGCTTCTAAATAATATTGTGCTTCCCATGTGTGTAGGTTCCCACTGTGTGACAATAAAGGCTTTCAGGATCTCATTAAGTTTGCACACTGTATAATCCAGTATTGTCATACTCGACTGACAGTCCGCTTCATACAATAAATGAACTGTGTTTAAAGCCTTGGCACATGACTTGAGTAACAGGTGGTGGATGACAAAACCAGTTTAAACCATTACTTTTATCCCACAGTAATCAACATAACTATAAAAATTAAAATATATTGTTTACAAGACATAAGAGCTCTTATTTATACAATTATTATATTTATTATTGTAATGAAAGCAACAGAAGATTTCAGATGAGATGCTGACACAGGTTGAGTGACAAGATTTTGAAACTGATACTGTGAAATTGTTTATCTATTTTTTTTTTTTTTTTTTTTTTTTTGGGGTGAATTTTGGAATTTACATGAATTCCATGTAAACATTAAAAATTACATGTTGATTTTCAAGGTAACATTTCACCGCTGTTATACCAAATGTGTTTTCTTTCCCAAGACACTCTTTAAAGTTTTATGATTCTGGGATCTATCCTGTAAAGTACCTGAACGTACATATTTAGATGTTCATAGAGAATCTTCCCAGTAAGGGTTCATCTGGAAAACTTTGTCATTTTAATGGAATGTCCTTTGTTGTACATAAAAATCACATTGCATTGCAGCTGCATTTCTCCAAAACTGAGAAAAATTATCACATATTTACTTATGGAAGTAAAATAATGCCATATGTTTTTGAAACAAAAAGCATCTTGA
This sequence comes from Hypophthalmichthys nobilis, assembly GCA_037950665.1. Taxonomy (NCBI): domain Eukaryota; kingdom Metazoa; phylum Chordata; class Actinopteri; order Cypriniformes; family Xenocyprididae; genus Hypophthalmichthys; species Hypophthalmichthys nobilis. Next base: position 30,328,722 of record CM075481.1, on the reverse strand, counting down.
ATTTTAACTACTTGAAAAAAATATGCATTGCATTAACCGTGCTTGTATTTTAATGCATTGTATTTTTAGGGCTTGCATTTTTATGGGCTGAAATTCAACATGGCCGTATATTTAAGCTGTGAATATTTCAATTCAAAACATTTCAAACACATTTTCATTGTTAAAAATGTAATAATCCATATTCACCTGTCAGATTTCACTTCTAAAATATTCATTCTGTTTAAAAATACAACCTATAATATTCAGCAGGCAATTTTCTGTCCATTTTATTTCGCGTCCACAAATTCAGTGGTTCAAGGCTGCGTCCGAAAACCTAGGTAGCTGACTTGCTGCCTGACTTGTAAGGCAACGTTTGTGCATGAAGGCACCTCATGAAACGGATTTCGGACAGACTTCTGAGGCAGCATAAGAGTTTAATGATCTTTTTCGCTAGAAATGACATCAAAAGTAGAAAATGTTGGTCAAAAACTGACCAGCAAACACAATTTTCGGACGCCATCTTTATTTTTCTAGCTCAGCTGTCAAAGATTGGAAAGCACAGGATTGTGGGATATCAAAGGCAGCTAAGGATACATCTATGCTGCCTTCAAAAATCGATCAGATGAAGGTATCTCAGGAAACAGGAAGTGAAGTTAACATTGAATTCGGACGTGCCTTGATGCCTTCCTACCTTGAAATGTGTCCTCCGAAGGCAGCATTTTCCAGAGGTGCGTTCCATTCAACCTTAAGTGGACTGCGAAGTGGACTTCGCAGGGTATTTCGCCATCTTAAGTGAGATTCCAATCCGAAGGGTGCGAACATGTTCAGTTCGAAGGGCACTGCGAATGGCATAGGGAATAAGGGAACATCGATACATCACTTCACAGGAAGTAGAGAGGTAAAATCACCCAACTGTCATTGCACACCGCATCACCAGTCAGAACTATGATGGAGCAGAGCCGTTGAAAGAGTTTTTAAACGGCTCTCCAATGGAGGAATTTACGTTTGCGTTTTGAGTATTCATAAATTGTATTATTATAGGAACGAAAGTATGAATGGTTATGGCGTTGAGTGTTACATTTGCATATTTTATTGTATGAATAGGCATGACAAAGTAAAAGTGTTGAAAAGCAGCTGAGGCTGTCATTTTTCTATTTTACTTTATTTACCTCAGGAGTGTTTACTATGCGGCTGCGCGTGAAAAAGAAAGCGCACGAGCTGAGACCCAGATCATGGATTAAGAATACATTTATACAGTAACCATGAGAATTTATTTTCATATGGCATGACAGTTACAAATCTTCAAATCTGTTAAGAGTCAATTTTAAATTTGAAAGTAAATTATAATATCTATTTATTTGTTTTATATCATAATCTGCGCAACACCGTCGTTGACTTTCTTTGATGACGTTTGCAGGGCTTTCCAAATGAGCGATTATTGTCAGCGAAGTCCACTTCAATTGATATACCGTGCTCAGGGAGTAGGGAGCAGTGAACACTGCGTAGGGGCCCTGTCGAATGGAACGCAGCTCAGTTTCCGGACGCAGCCCAAATTTCAACATTTCACAACCGGGAACTGCAGGAATAGCAGTAGAGTACCGAGCATAATCTCCATCTGCTGTTAGTCGACCTCACCAGCAGGTGGTGCAAGCGCGTGTTGAGGAAGAGTAGAACAACAGTTAGAGCAAGTCATTCATTTCATTCATTAAAACGGTTTTACATTAACGGAGCAAGAGGCATGTGAGGTGATTATCAGGGACAGTATACGTATATGCAGAAAAGCTGATAAAGACACAAAAGTTGTGTTTACATTTAATTCAATGTCTTCACTGTTACTGTTATAACGTTATTATAACGTTATTCCCCGATGATGATGTAGCCTACAGTTCAAATGTTATCTGAGATAGACATATAACTTTCCTTAAATTTATATTGCAGCTATGCTGCAGTACTGGGGTTTCCCTCAATACGTCATACTCCAGGATTCCCCTGCCATCGGGACATATAGAACGCTTAACTTATCTTTATAGACTAAATACAGTGATATAAAAGACCACCGAACTCGCACCTATACTGTATGCTACAGATAAGCAGGTGGACTCAGAATATGAAACGTAACGTGCAAAGTTTGATGCTAAGCGTTTCCTAGTGAAATTCTGGCATGCAGTTGGCTTGACATTGGACGGTCCATATTCGCAAATTTAGGGACCGTCTCTAAAGTTAGATAAGACATTGGTATACACATTTCTAACTTCAATATCATTTAAAGATAATGACTAACAGTCATAAACTGTAATGTGCTCGTGTAGGTGTCAAGCATGATGCACACCTTTTAGATTTTTTATATTTACTAAAATAAACAAATAAAAAAAATGCTAATTTTTTACTACTGCATGAGCTTATATTTATTATCAAGTCTAAATGTTGTGCATCACACCTAGATGAACACTTTACAGACTGTAATTCATTCCCTTCAAATACTATAGAACTTTGAATTATGGTATATTTTGTGTATGAGCATATAATAGGCTAAGTGAAATATATAACGATATTAGCATATGACTTGACAGTTTATTTTATTCAATATCAAGAATCTAAAAGGTGTGCATCATACCTGAAACCTACATGAACACTTTACAGTTTGTTTCATGACTGCAAGTCATTCTCTTCATATGCTATTGAAGTTAGAAATGTCGTGTGTAACTTTAGAGACGGTCCCTAAATTTGCGAATATTGACCGTCCGATGTCAGGCCAACTTTATGCCAGTATTTCACAGGGAAACGATTGGCATCAAACTTTGCGCATTACGTTCATATTCTGAGTCCACCTGCTTGCCTGTAGCCTATATAGTATAGTATAGGTGCGAGTTTGGTAGTGTTTTATATCATTGTATTTAGTCTATAAAGATAAGTTCTATATGTCCCGACGGCAGGGGAATCCTGGAGTATGAGGTATTGAGGGGAACCCCAGTACTGCAGCACAGCCGTGATATAATGAAAGTTATATGTCTACATCAGATTTAATGTTTGAATTGTACATAAGCATCATAACGAGAATAACGTTATAATCTCATTCACTGTAGAGAAAGCTGCTTAAGCTACGCAGTGAAAATAACAGTGAAGACATTAAATTAAATGTAAACACAACTTTTGTGTCTTTAGCTTTTCTGCATATATATTGTCCCTGATAATCATCACACATGCACTTACCTCTTGCTCCGTTAATGTAAATCCGTTTTAAAGGGGGACTCAGTGATATTTCAAATCCACTGTTTGGAAGTTACTTGGCCGTATCCAATAAAAAACGTCTAACCAATCAGCATTAGGGGGTGTATGACGTTCGAGGAGAGAGAACGAGCAAGAGGGAGATTTGAAAATAATAAGAAAAAAAAAACTGCAGAACGAGAAATGGGACACAATACAAAACAGCTCAAAAGAATATCACTGGAATGAAGGTTTATGCCTGGGCAAGTGCTTTAGGATCCGGTTATATTAGAAAAGCTTTCCAGCGCTGGAGAGAGCTAAGAGGGAAGTCCTGAAAACTGCTTTGCTTGCATGCCAACAGCGGTCGGGCAGCGGTTGAAGACCAACTCAGAACAGGGTGGTTAGAATTGGATTGTGAGTTTTGAAGGCGGAGCAATGAAGAGAGGGGTGTGTTTCTTTGGGTTGATTTCAAATATCAGCAATGTCAAGCGTAGTTCAAATACCACTTACTGCACCTTTAATGAATGAAATGAATGACTTGCTCTAACTGTTGCTCTGCTCTTCGTCAACACGCGCTTGCACCACCTGCTGGTGAGGTCGATTAACAGCAGATGGAGATTATGGTCAGTACTCCACTGCTATTCCTGCAGTTCCCGGATATTAAATGTTGAAATTTGAACCACTGAATTTGTGGACACGAATTTGTGGACGCGAAATAAAATGGACCGAAAATTGCCTGCTGAAAATTATAGGTTGTATTTTTTAACAGAATGAATATTTTGGAAGTGAAATCTGAAAGATAAATATATGGATTATTGCATTTTTCACTATGAAAATGTGTTTGAAATGTTTTGAATTGAAATATTCACAGCTTAAATATACGGCCATGTTTAATTTCAGCCCATAAAAATGCAAGCCCTAAAAATACAATGCATTAAAATACAAGCACGGTTAATGCAATGCATATTTTTTTTCAAGTAGTGAAATTCAAGATGCTTTTTGTTTCAAAAACATATGGCATTATTTTACTTTCATATTTACTCACATTTATAACAATTTTGGGATGCTGCAGTTTTTCACTAACATGCTGAGAACTAAAAAAAAAAAATGTAATGTTTTCAGACACTTAAATGAATGTAAATTGCAATCAAATAAAATGTATTGTCTAAATTTATATTAAATGCAATTAGTTGAATTTAAGAGTACTTTTTGACCTAGTTAAGTACATCTTTATATGTAATTTCATAATTGCTTCTATTGTCTTTGAAATATGGTTAAAGTGTACTGACATGCATTTATGGTAAACTAAAATAATGTAATTTCTATTGTATTTGTTGTATATCATGTAATTAAATATATTTGTAATGATGAAGTTGGAAATTAGTACATTTATCAACTTTAAATGCAATATCAAATAGGCTAACACACTACAGTTAAAATTATAATCAAGTACATTACATGTGCTTTAGGGCCAGATTTACTAACAGCTTGCGCTAGCGCAAACCCTCTTTTGGCGTTAAAAAACTACTGTCGGGGTTTACTAAAGGCGTGGACTGAGTTGTTTTTGCGGATGACCCTTTTGCATATGCATTTGTAGGAGTTTCCCTTTCAGTTTTGTGCTTCAGCAATCACATTTAGTGGAACTTGCTTCGTTCTCCTCTCGGTGAAGCACAATGGATCATCGACGTTGCCAGTCACCGTGCTCTCGCTTTATTGCAAGTGACGACCTGCATGGTAAGTGTGTCAAACGCCTGGGCCTGTCACATGCACGCAAGGCTATTTATGGCGCTTCTGGCTGCAAGTTTTGCAAGCATTTTAAGCTTAAAACTCTCCGTGCGAGGCTTGCTTATTTTGATAAGGAATCATCCGCTCTCCCCTGTTGCTCGCAGGTAAATGAAGTGGCTGACGCCCTTCATGAACCCGAGGCCTGGGGATCGATGTCGAGCTCGAGGCTATGGAAAGTGAGCAGGCCAGTTTCTCCCTCTCTCTCTCTCTCGCCTGAGCGTTCGCGCCACACTGATTCGCCGGTGGAATTTCTCCACAATTATTTATGCCCCAGTCCAGAGGCATGCGATGCCGTTTCCTTTGGAATGGAGAATGTTTTATTCACCGCAGTGTCAGATTTTGGGCCTGCGGCCGAAGCTCTCCCACCTAGGGGCCAGGAAGTGAGGCCTACATTGAGATCGTGGACATGGACTCAACATTGAGTCACCTGACGAGCCTCACCACTCTCAATCCTCTAAGCTTAACAAACGTTTTCTGAGTGGCCAATCTAATTCACGCCCCATTCAGAAGAAGCTTCTATTTTTTAGTGATCTTCATCACAAGATTTCAAGACCCTGGAATCAGCCTTTTTCAGCTCGTCTGATCAATGCAGCGGCCTCTGATTTCACCAACCTGGTTGGTTCTGTGGAGCAGGGCTATACTAGCATTCCAGCAGTTGCGGACACACTGGCCACTAACCTTTTGCCTTCTACCACTCCCTCTTGGAAGTCCCACCCTCTTCTTCCATCTAAGCCTTGTAGGACCACTTCCACACTTGTGGGAAAATCCTACTTACCGGCTGGTCAGGCAGGTATGCCGCTTCATACCATGGCCATTCTTCAGGCCTACCTAGCAGACGTCCTTAAGGAAAAATGGACGAGGGCAGGGGGCCTGACACCAGAGGCGGTCAAGGAGCTCAGCAGAGCTACTGAACTGGCACTGTGTGCGACTAAGCACGTTGCACGCATGGTTGGATGCACAATGGCAGGTTTGGTGGCTGTTGAACGCCATCTTTGGCGGCCAGTAAGGTTTGTTTGGGGAAGCAGTCAGCTCAGTGGTCGATAAATTCTGTACTGCTAAGACGCAATCTGCCGCGCTTAAAGGATTAGTCCACTTTCAAATAAAAATTTCCTGATAATTAACTCACCCCCATGTCATCCAAGATGTTCATGTCCTTTTTTCTTCAGTCGAAAAGAAATTAAGGTTTTTGATGAAAACATTCCAGGATTATTCTCCTTATAGTGGACTTCAATGGACTCCAAACGGTTGAAGGTCAAAATTAGTTTTAGTGCAGCTTCAAAGGGTTTTAAACGATACCAGACTAGGGATAAGGGTCTTGTCTAGGTCAAAAAACAGAACTAGCGCCGCGTTTGTTCCGTAAGTTGAATAGGGAAGGCGTAGGACATACAGCGTAAGCTTTTTGAAGAATATGGGAGGTGGAATGGCAAAGCACCTGCAAGGCGATCATTTGTGTCTATAAAGCATATACATTTGTATTTTTTTTTAAAGAAAATGACCGATCGTTTCGCTAGATAAGACCCTTATTCCTCGTCTGGTATCATTTAAAGCCCTTTGAAGCTGCACTAAAACTAATTTTGACCTTCAACCGTTTGGAGTCCATTGAAGTCCACTATAAGGAGAATAATCCTGGAATGTTTTCATCAAAAACCTTAATTTCTTTTTGACTGAAGAAAGAAAGACATGGACATCTTGGATGACATGGGGGTGAGTAAATTATAAGGAAATTTTTATTTGAAAGTAGACTAATCCTTTAAGCAGCAGTTAATCCCAAGGAGGGCCCACAAACCTCCCACTCCTGCCCTTGCGCACAGGGACCGCCTTGCACACAGGAAGGAGACCTCTACAAGGAGTGAAGAGCCGAGACATCCCCCACTTTGCACGGTTTGGGGAGCTTGTGGCCATCCCATGCCTCGCCAGCGCCCTCGTAAGCACATTGACCTGAAGCAGCCAGATAAATCCTCTGCTTTGGTGGCACTGGGTCACACCTGATCTTTGCGTCAGGAAACGGATAGCTGCCTCTATCTCAGGAATGGACCGCTAAAGTGTATCTGTTCCCCCTTGAGATGCTCTCCAAGCATAAATCTGGTATACCCGCCACCATGCGTGTTTCGGGATATAAAGTTAGGTTACCAGCAACATCTTCCTGTATTGAAGGACAGAGACACTTCTTCGATACCTCTTCTTCGCTCAAGCTGCTTTACTCACGACGGGAGATGCGTCTGGCTTTCTCCTCATGTCAGATGCTCCAGCCCCTACGCCAGACCCTAAAGGGGGAAGAACCTCTTCACTAGCCCTCATGGGCCAGTCTTCATTGCCAGAGGACACCTCAGGCCTTCCTCCAGTAACTTTGGCTTTGTTCCCACCATTTCTTGCGGGCAGCCATATAGAAAGTCTGGTGGACGATTGGCTCATTCTGGCTCAATCCAGAGAGTTGGTGTGTCGTCACAGGGACGTCCTTCTCCACAACTTCTGGTCTCTTGGTGTCAGGCCTAACACTCAGAAGAGTGTCTTATCACCATCTCCAGCTTTGGGTGTCCAGCTCGATGCTCTCTCAATGAGAATCGAGTTTCCAGTCTCTGTGTGTGCTTGGCCCACTTCAGACTCATGTCTCATGGCAGCAGCCTTCCCTTCGCTGCTTTTGGGTCTGCTTCACATGAGGCCGGTGGATGAAAGTCAGGGGCATTCGTCCTTCTTGGTCAGCTTTCCGTCTGCTGAGAGTATTGCGCAGTTGCCTTCATGCTCTCTGGAGGTTGAAAAACCCTCTCTTTTTCATTACAAAGTAATGTACTTAGGTACTTGGGTACAGAGGCGTAATTTGCGGGTGGGATGGGTGGTATTGGTCGATATTGTCCCCACCACTTTTTTTAAAGTAATTAAAATAACTTGCAGAAAGGATGCATTAAAGGAAAAGCATGATCTTCATCATTCTTCATAACCTAATTCAAACATGCAACAAACTTATTTTGCACCAGCCAGAACATATGTTCTAAAATGGTACAAACAGTGAGGAGTTACTAATATGATAATGAACACAAGTGTTTGTGCTCGTATGATATTATTATGATCAAACGCCGTCACTGTGTTGCGTGTTTTTTCTCTCTCGGTTCACAGACCGCTAATGTTCGGGAGACCATTGATAAATCTTGTGTACCTTCTACAAGACAGCAGTATGTTTCCAAGTGGAGGGTCTTTGAGTCTGGGTGAACGGCTTGTGCAGTGGATCCACTCAACTGCCCAGTTAGTTCAGTGTTGGAATTCCTGCAGGATAAGTTTATGGCTGGAGCGGCTGAGACTACTTTGAGGGTTTACGTCGTGGCTATCGACCACCCGTCAGGAGTCAGACAAGGTCCCCTTGGGTAGACACCATCTGGTCTCTTCGTTTATGCATGGAGTGCATGCGCGAGCTATTAGTGTTCCTTTCTGGGATTTGTCGGTTGTTCTGGAGAGGTTATTAGAACTGCCTTTTGAACCTTTGGAGTCAGCTCCTGATCAGATTGTGGCTCTCTCTGTGAGTGGGCCTTGAATTGGTGTGATTTTATATGGGTTTAGACAATCAGCACCGTCCAAGGGTGTTTCCCCATTGCGTCATTGCTACACAGCATCTTGTTCCCTGTTCAGAGAACATGTTCTCTGAATAGGGAACAAGATGGTACATTTGCTGCCAAGCGAAAATCCGTGGAGGAGATGATGCATTCGCTATATCAAGAGTGAGTGACGTAGCGCTGCTGAGGCGGTGCCCGCACCATCAGCCAATGAATTGGTGTGATTTTATATGGGTTCAGACAATCAGCACCGCCCAAGGGTGTTTCCCCATTGCGTCATCGCTACACAGCATCTTGTTCCCTACTCAGAGAACATGGGTTATGTAATCCGAGATGTTTTTGTCAGTGTTTTAATAAACCTAGTCGTGAAAGTGTACTCTCTTTTATTTCATTTATATTATCTGAAATTATTATAAATAAATAAAAATACTTTTAAGATTCGAAGTATACTACAAGTGCAAATTAAAAGCAATTAAATGCACTTCTGCTGAGAGACACAAATTATATATGTGTTCCTCCCAAAACCATTGTTATAATAAATGTTATAATAAATGACTACGAGCTGCTCTTGTATGGTGTTTGCCCCATATTTACTAAGTAAAACAAAATACTTTTAATTGTTGAGTGGGTGTTAAAGGATCATTTTAATGTCAGTTCAGGCTCTGTCATGTAATAAGCTACACTTCCTGTTTCGGATCAACGTCAAGGTTGTTATGAGAGAAGGAGAGAGAGAGAGCGAGAGAGAAGGGGAGGGGGAGGGGTTAGTTGCGTCATGCTTACATTTGCCTTCCCTGTTCACTCTCCGAAGGGCAGTTGAGCACATGGTTTTGAATGTTAGCCCACTGGGATCAAGGACCCCTGCTTCTCACAGCTCGTGCCTGTGTGGTCTTATTACCATCAGGTGAATATCAGAGAAAGAGAGAGCCAAGGAGCACACAGGATCGAGAAAAACAGAGCTCAAACTCCCATGCTAAAGGCTGTTGAAACTGCTGTCAGAATGTACTGAAACCTCAGGAGAATCAGGTGGGATGTGTGTAGCTTTGGGTTTATCCATGAGTGTGTTAAAAGTGTTTTTTTGTAAACCAATGAGCCAAAAAGAGATTCAAGGGCACTGGAGAGTCCGTAGCCACTGGTATGAACACACACTGGTTATTGTGAATGAGGTGAATAATACAATCAAGTAGAAGGAAATAGTTATGTCATAGAAAGGTCATCACAGTGAATATACAAAGGTAATTACAGGAACTGTTAGTGTGGTATTATGTGTAGTGAGTTTATAAGTAATCTGTGTTGTATGGCTTTAGTACTGTAAGTTTGAATGGAGAAGGTCATGTGACATCTCTGACAAAGTGTGATTTCAAATAACAACAAAAAATAAATATAGAGAACTGCAAAAATTCAAAAGGAGTAAAAAAAAAAAAAAAATGGGTCTCACTAAAGCCAAGTAAATAGAAAATATTATATTTTCAGTGTAATTAGTAATATTTGCTATGGCAAACATCACAAGGACAACAGAGATGGGAATTTGCATAACTGTTCACAGGCACAGCCACATACCATATGCCACACACAGTCTCCATAGAGCATGAGCTGATTTTTTAGAATGCAGTCACCTCTCTATCAGACAGCAGTTCAAACTACTTGTCATATAAATGTACATTAGATTTAAGTATTTTTTCTTATAATGTGGGAAGGAAAATTTAGTTTAGCTTCATATGTAAATTTGGTTACATTTAACTAAATAACTTGAGTTAAACTTAAGTCCATAAACTGCAGAGCTCAATAAAAAGGACTTAGGTGAACATAAACAGTTAAGAAAGAAAACACATGTCAGTATAGTGGAGTCTTAAAGTGACAGCAGCCTAATATACCTGCTGCTGTCTTTGTGATTAATGTTAAATGTTGTGTTTACGCCATGTTGTAATTACGGTAGTCTCGACATGAACAAGGACATGAACGCTTTTTACAAGTTGAAATCGCGTAATTGCGGTAATTACAACATGGTGTGAACGCACCTAAACACCTGAACCAGCTAATCAAGGTCTTCAGAACCGCATACTGTGTCTCATTTCGAAGGCTGTGTCCTCCGGATTTTGAGTTTGTCAGCCGCATATGTCATAAAGGATGTCTTATTTAAGAACGGTTAAAATGTCTTATTTAAGAACAGTTGCAGCCTTCGACAGGAGAGACAGGAAACTACTGGAAACTTATAGGCTGATTTGTTGTAGCTAAACTCTGCATGAAGGTGAAGCATGATTGGGCACCACTGCTATACAATTTGTAGTGAAGTGCGTTTTCTAAGATCTTAGTTAGCCAACTATCGCAAGTTCTGTCGTTGTTAACAAGTCAATATTTCCCAAACCATAGTTCCAACGAACATTACCAAACAGCATTGCAAACTTGTGTGATTGGAAGTCCAGCTCTTGACTTGTGGTTAGACAAGTAGTTAAAAAGACAAGGATTTAAATAGATCACGCTCTTGGGCACAATAACCAACCTAACATGCAGTACAATCAGTGCCATTTTTTAAGAGTGTCTATCTGCATAAATGCATAAGGAAACCCCGGATGACATAAGATGGAGACAGTCAATTAAACATCAGATAAAACAAAACAACGGGGATCAAAAATAGTGAAGTTGTCCACAGATGCCATGTTCATTACAGCAGCTTCTCAGAGAAATTACTTTCTGCCATTAATTTTAAAAATGTGACGCTTTGAGCGCTGTTGAGCGGATTCATAAATGATTGACCATTGTGTTCACGCGCTCATCAGATATGTCCTTGATTGGCTACAATGATCAACACTTCAAAAACATGTTGTAAATAGTCATCAATGATGCTCTTTATCGAGTGCTTACAAAGATACACACGGTCCGCTGATAGACGCCTGCTTTCAAACGCTCCCGCTTTCAAATTCAGACACTGCTTTCAAACGCTCCTGTGTGTTGATCGTTGTAGCCACATACATATTGGGTGAATACAGGTTGACTGGGAGACATTTTGCCATTTAGATTGTGACATAAAAGTGTCACAGTCAAGCTGAAATTCACCCTATGTTGAGTGCATGTACACAATGACCAATCAGAGGTGTTTACGAATTCGTTCAACAGCGCTCAAAGTGTTACTTTTTTTTAGAATTTCAGGACCACCTTGGTATCGAAGTCGGTACTTTTGACAACACTAAATTGCACTGTGTGTGACGTCATTAACAACAGTCCTATTGTGGTTCAAAGTCAAACAATGAAAGTTACTGTGACTGCTAGGTAATTTCTCCAGCGATGCCTGGTACCATGGTAGTTAAGCAGCGAGTCACATCGTTGTACGGGAAACACACCCCTGGACCATAAAACAGCTGAAAAAATCCCACAGATTTAAACTGAAGGAGGGACTAGAAGATCACAGTGATTTTTTATTTCAAAAATTTCGATTTTTGATTTCACTCAAAAAATCCTAGCAACAAGAGGTCGACCGATAGTGGATTTTACCACTAACAATAACTAGATGGAACGACACTGGCCGATAACCGCTTAACCAACCGATAGTTTTTAAAATGGATACTAAATGAAAACAAACAAAATACTTAAAGTAAACTAGCACTGAACCATGAAAATGTACTGTACTTACTAAATTAAATAAATAGACTATATAAATATTAAATATTAATATATTATACCTTCATGTAGTTCATAGTGCATTAGCTAATGTTAACAGATTTGAAAATGTATTAATACATGATAAAATTAATGATCTAACAATGAACAATACTTCTACAGCATTTATTAAACTTAGTTAATGTTACAGTTGGACTCTTATTGTAAAGTGTTAGCATTTTATATAAATCCAAACAATCCTGCTTAAAGATGGTCATCTTCTTTAAATATCTACACAAAGGCTGCAGCATTGCAAATACATATATATGTATATTGTATACTCTCACGTTATAGCTTCTATTTTATAACACTTGATGATTATATAATCAAAATAACAAAATTTTGCCTGCATGAACATCAAGTTGCTTTCCCACATTACTATAGCTTTGATTATGCAACTTTACTTGCAAATGAATGCATAAAAATGACCAGCTGGATATTATAGACTAATGCAAACAGATGGTAACAATCGTGACATTAAACATTTGGGTCGGACTGTCGTGTGTTTTTGTCACACTGTTTTAGTTTGAGGTACTACTGTTAGTGTCCTCTCAGCCTCGACAGCAAACATACTGCTGTTCTTTCTCTACTAATGCATCATCTAGTGAACAAATGTATTACTTTATAATGATTTGAAAACACGTAGTTTAGTATTCTGTACACATACCGTTTCGTTGTCTCTGTTTTAAATCTGCACCTGAAGTGTCCCATTCAACACTGGCTTTTTTATAGCTGCCCTTTTAATACAATTAACTTGTTTGACAGAAACTTTCCTTAATAAGCCTTTATCTGACCGAGTTCTGCTGTGCTCTAAATCACTCACAAATCTTGTGATAATTCGATAATCTCCATTCAGTTTTCACACAATATTAGTTGTTTTCATGCCTTTTGCACAACATTGCACCATTTCATGCTTTTCATCTTGAGAAAGGTCTTTCTTCCTCCCCATATTGCATGAGAACTGTGACTTGCTTAATAATGTGGAACAACCTCTAAGTAGGGTTTCCATTTACCTAAGTAGACCTGGCAAATTATTTTGTCTGAGATTGATACCAGTTATCTAAAAAGACATGGATAAATAAACAAACAAACACTTTCTTAGAAAAACTAAAATCTGAATGTTTATTGTACTGAAATCCTACTGATATGTCACTAGCATTATAATTTGGAACACAGTATAATGATAAATGACCCTTCTCAGCCGCTGCAGCAACGGACGCAACCCGGAAAAACTATTGGTATGGATTTTTGCCGATAACCGATAGTCAGCAGCACACTAACAACCACTCAGAACACCTTAGCAACCACTCAGCCACCCAAGCATTGCGGCATGGAGTGCCACTCACATTCTATTTACCCTTATGTACCGCAATGTTGAAGTAGTGTTGTTAATATCTCCTTGCTTCATTATAGTAAATGTATAGTTTTCTGACATCAAAACAGTGCTTGAAAGTCAAAGAAATGGAGGGGCTATTGTAAAACTAATCACTTTATCTTTCATCCTTCAGATAACCTTGAAAAACCAGTTGCCTTTTGAACGTGTGGACATCAGTGCCTTCATCATGTCACTGTTCACACATGTTTTGGCCTGCCTTTTTGGCATTGGATCATGGGTGGCCATTAACGGGATGTGGGTGGAGCTGCCTCTGATTGTCAATGCCATTCCTGAGGGTTGGTACCTGCCCTCTTATCTCACAATAATTATCCAGATGGCCAACATTGGCCCTCTCTTCATCACGCTCATGCACCGCTTCAGACCGGGCGTGCTGGACGAGCGGCCCGTTATCTACACGATTGTGACGGTTGGCGTGGTGGCCACCTTACTCCTGGCTTTCCTCTGGAACCTCAAGGTTACTTTTGCAGATGGCGAACATAGTGTTGCCTTACTGTCCCTCAGCTTCCTGCTGTCTGTTGTGGACTGCACCTCGTCCGTCACCTTTTTACCCTTCATGATGCGTCTACAGCCTCAGTACCTCACCACCTACTTCATTGGAGAAGGTCTAAGCGGTCTGGTCCCAGCGCTGGTGGCTCTTATCCAAGGTGTAGGGGTGGTCCACTGTAAAAATGCAAGTGCTAATGCGAATGTTAGCATGGGGAACTTATCCTTCGATGGAGAACTAAAGGCACACTACCAGCCGGCCAACTTCTCCGCTCAGGGTTTCTTCCTTTTCCTCAGTGCGATGATGATGGTGTGCCTGGGCGCTTTCCTGTTACTCAATTTCCACCCAGCTGTGGCACGGGAACACAAGAGCAAAGGTTATATTGATGATTCTAAGCGGGTAGAGAAGATTGATATAAGTCAATCCCCGAACAGTGAAACTCCAGAACAGAGACCCATGCTGGATTTCCCAGAAGGTTCAGTGATAAAACGACGCAGCTCATTTGGAAAAGGAACCTACAGCAGAACAGAGCTGGTCTTCATTTTTGTAGTTCTGGCCTGGGTCAATGCATTGACCAATGCAGTCCTGCCCTCAGTCCAGTCTTACTCATGTTTACCGTATGGAAATCAAGCCTATCATCTTGCAGCCACTTTGTCCTCAGTTGCAAATCCAGTGGCATGCTTCATTGCCATGTTTGTACCAATCAGGTGAGAACAATAATGAACTTCGATTAAAGCCCTGTGTATACTTAGTTTTTTTATGTGTACGCTAGTGTACACGCACACAAAGCCTTGCAAAGTATACTTCATTTAACTCGTACACCTACACAGGCGTTTGACGTGCAGTTTTGAGCTATCTCTCGCCATGAGTTACAACCATTGTAAACATCTTTATATTATTTCATGCTAGAGTTGTACAAATGAGGGTACTTTATAAACTTTTCACACAATCTCTCATCTGTGTAGGTCTCCATTGTCGCTGTAGCTTGCATGCGTTTAGATCTGTACTGTTTATGCAGTTTTTCTTCAATTATCTTGTGAATCGACGCCCCCAAGGCACGGTTGCCACCTTGTGGATAAACTAATTGCTGCAAAAAATGTACAAGTACGCGCGGTCACAAAAATCCGGCAGTGCGTGTACTCTTCTGATGATGAAATTTGCGTCACGCGCACTGTACGCTGACCCTCGCGTACGCAGTAAAGAGTGAAGTATACTTTGGCCTTAATTCTGCCTGAAATCAGAGATGCTACTAATTAAAATTAAAGCCATACCCTATATTTCTCAACATCACTTAAATGACATTAAATTTGGAAAATGTTAAACTCACATCAGTCTCTTTGATAACTGGCTAGTTTTCACTAGTTTTTTTGGCTGGTTTTAGTCTTCACTGATGCTTTCTGAGAACTGTTTACTCTTGCTTACAACAAAATCTAAAACCTAATACCTTATTTAATTAATTCCGGCATGTGCCCAAGCATCAAACTTTTCACCTGCGACATCTTATTTTCATTAATACTTTTTGAGAATCATACTCATTTGTATTCTTACTTTGAACAAAACGGACCAATATTTAAATCTCTTATCCCCAGTTTCACAGACAAGTCTAGTCCCAGACTAAAATGCATTTTTGAGCAGTTTTAACTGAAAGCAACTTGCACTGAAATATCTTAAAATATTTCAGTGCCATTGTTTTGTCTCAAGATTCACACCAGTAATGTTTTTAAGGCACATTTATAAAAGATACTTAAATGCCCTAATTGAACTAGGCCTAATCCTGGATAATCTAAGCCCTGTTTGTGAAACCAGGCCATAAAATATTACAGACCCATATTTGAATCTGTTAATATAACAATACAAACCAAGATTTAAATCTGTTAAATGCTCAGATGTGTGCCTGAGTCACTGATGCACGGATTTATGTGCTAGACAACATTATAAACACAGTATAGCTAGATCTAAAATCTGGAGGATCACTTGTATTATTGTTATATATCGTCATTTTGCCAAGCCCTAAAAATTGCTCTGTGGTAAAGCATGTGGTAGATTTTTCCCCTACGCACCTGATTTAAAGGATTAGTTCACTTCAGAATTAAAATTTCCTGATAATTTCCTCACCCCCATGTCATCCAAGATGTTTATGTCTTTCTTCAGTCGAAAAGAAATTAAGGTTTTTGAGGAAAACATTCCAGGATTTTTCTCCATATAGTGGACTTCACTGGGGTTCAACGGATTGAAGGTCCAAATGTCAGTTTCAGTGCAGCTTCAAAGCACTCTACACGATCCCAGCTGAGGAATAAGAGTCTTATCTAGCAAAACCATCAGTCATTTTCTAAAAAAATAAATACAATTTTAAATTTATATACTTTTTAACCACAAATGCTTGTCTTGCACTGTTTTGCCATTTGCCACGCATTACGTAATCACGTTGGAAAGGTCAACGTTTTGGAAAGGACAATTTTGAAATTGGAGGAGAGAAAGAGATGGAGTTTTTCACTCTATTGCGGTACTTCCGCCTACGTCATGCTTGACCTTTTCAAAGTGATTGCGTAATGCGTGGCAGCAGGTTTTATAGGATTTCAGGTAAATCACACAGTCAAAATAACATGATCTCATTATCATCTGTCTAATATGATTGGTTTAGATTTGAGCAAAACAAGCTTCCACCTGCTTCCTCTGTTACTGGCAAAGCAAATTTGATCAGAATCACTGAATCACAGAATCATCAAAATCACAAAGTTAATAGTTCGTTTGATTACTCAATATGTCATGGGATTATTATAGACTTTTATATCTGGATGCTGTCTAGCTGCCAGCACTGCAAAATTTTCCACTGTTACAACACACAACACTTTCAGTCTTAGTAATTACTTTTCTATTCTCAAGAGTTAATTGGTAGGCCTTTAAGGAAAAAGAAATGTTGTTAGTTAGTCATGATTAGTTTTAAGAAATCCACAAGCACTAACAACACGACAACAATTTACTAAATACAGACAAAAAAAAATTCTTTGCTTTTTTTTTTTTTGCGTACAGGCGACATTGTCAAAAACGATCCCCGTTCATATGGATTTGCAAAATAAAACACTGTATTATTTAAGCCAGGCCAAAGTTGGCAAAGTGATTTGTAAAGAAACACTACGTGCCTAGACTGAACACGTAACACGCATGACGTCACCGTTTTCACAAATTCACATTTTTGTAGTTTACACAGAGATGATAACGGTGTCTTTTTCAAAAAACGTACACTTTGAATCCCTTTTTCAAAAGTTTGTGTTTTCAGGCCCCCAAAACGCTGCTGTCGTGTAAATAAACGGCCAAAACGCAAATAAAGTTTTCCGGTTTTAGTTGAAAACGGTGTCAAATGGCCACTAAGGCATTACTGACATCACAATATGACTTTCTGTAAAGCTGAGTTTGAAACAATGTATATTGTAAAAAGAAATTAATTTGACTAGAAAAATGTATGCAACTATTCTATTTCCAAGTAATGTTTGACTGGCTGACATGTTTTTATTATACAAATTTATCCAACTACTTGACTATGTCCAAGGTCTCTGGTGCTGATGGCGGTTCTGACAGTGACGGGCACCGGGTTTGGAGCGTATATAATGGCCATGGCAGCACTGAGCCCTTGCCCTCTGCTGATCAATCATGACCTCGGAGCAGCTCTCATTGTAAGGCTCACAGACACACACACATGCTTTCCACTGGTGATAGTTGTTCCATATTGTGCAAGCATTCAATGTGACTGTAAAGTAAATATACTGGCACTGGCATTTACCTTGTTTTAAAGAATTCAAAAGGGCATCTAATTGTAGGTTACTACTCTTACTACATTTGTTAGAAATTCAACATATTCAAGACGTACAGTGCACAATACTACATACTTCAGCACAAATGTAATGTGAGGGCAACTACGTCACATAATCTCCATTTTCACTTTATCCCTTCTTTAGGTCATAACCTGGGTCATATTCGTCCTCACTCTGTCCTATGTGAAGGTGATTATTGGAGTGATCCTGCGAGATGAAGGCCACAGCGCCCTCGTGTGGTGTGGAGCTGTGGTGCAGCTGGGCTCTATGTTGGGTGCCCTGTCAATGTTCCCTTTGGTTAGTGTTTATGGACTTTTCCAGTCAGGAGAACCCTGTAAAACCAAGTGTCCTAAATAAAAGCAGTCGTTATTCTGATAGATTCAGAGTAAAGTGAATTAATGCCACACAAGTTTGAATAATACACAGATACTGTATCTGACCACACACATTTTTCCATTATACCTTTTTTTTTTTTTTTACATTTACTACTGTATTGTTCCAACAACTATTTTTCCTTTTGGTTGTCATTTAGTTCAAAGTACTGTTACATCACAACAAAACAAGCTTCATAATCTGCTGTAATATCTGGCACTCCCTTACAGTTACAGTGTAACTTGTCAATTATAGCATTTTTGTTATATTTAAATGTTATACTTGATATGTTGTATTTTTAATATCTTATTGAAGTCCGAGGTCTTGTTTTTTTTTTTTTTTTTGTGTTTTTTTTTTTTTTAAGAATTGTAGAATATTTATGATTTTATGACATGATGCCTAATAGGTATAAAGCCTTGACAATCCTGTTTCTTTCTTTTTTTATTTGTATTTTTTATTTATATGACTGTATGAAGTTTAGAAAAAATTAAATATTTGTTCTCTAAGAATTAAGTAAAATTGTGTTGTGGTTATTTCTGTGAAAGGTCTATTTGACTAATATAAGTCTGTCACATGAACTTGAAAACACATAAAAACGTCAAGTAATCAGCTCATCTGGTATATATTTTAGTACTGAGGCTCTCAAACTGGGGAACCTCAAAGAGAATGTAAAATTTTGATGGGCGTATGAAATTATTTATTATCATCAAGGAAAAGTGAGCCTAAATACTTATACAGCATATCAGCAAATGTGACAGGAATTCCTATTTCTATAAATCATCTCTTTAGTATATTACATTTTCTCCCAAAGCAGCTTTATAAAGACTTGAAAACCCAAGTGAGCAAGCCAGTGGCGATAATGGCCCAAAAAAAAGAGCAAAAAGCCTAAATCTTAACCTTCTTTCTCTAACATGCTTTAATGACATTTTGGACAAACACACATACAAACAAACATCAGCTGGCTATATTTAATATTATAATTTTAGGTGACAACCTAATTAATTACTTCAATTATTGTAAGACAATTTGTAAACAAAAGAAGAAGAAAAGAAAACGACTTTATACTATTTTCTAAACTATTAATGCAAAACACCTGAGTTTTCACTAGGGCCTTAAATGTTTTCTTTTTTTAGAACTAGTATTTCAGCACACCTTGTTACATATAATGAGAATATTTGGTTTACGCTCTTATATGGAATAAGCTGGCTACAAGTATCATATGAATAAGTAGGCTAGCCATAGCATGGGGATGGGGGGGTTCTTTTGTACCTTTTTGAAATAAGATTCTTGAAATATGCTGAGGAAGGAGCTGATAGGGTTTGGTACTGATTTGCAAAATAAATTGATGGTCATGTTTACTTTTGGCGTTACAACTAGCCTGTCGCCTCGCCTGGTTGTAACATCACTAAGCTACATGTGTTAAAACTAAACGTTTTTTTTCTACTACTACGTACTGAATGAGTACTAATATCTAATAAGTCTATACTACTTTTAGAAACACCTTTTTTTGTTTTGTTTTGTTCACGAACTAAAAAGAACTAGCCCTTACCAAGATGGCCGCAGTTCCGGGTCGTGAATTCCACTGGCTGACAGCCGGCGCAACTTCCGCTCTCAACTCCTCCTTTGTCTGAGTCCTTTCGTTCCTCCGCCTAGTTATTTATTTATTTCGTCTTCGTTTGTGGGGTATATTTTTATATATCCTTATCTCTCGGTTATTGAATGACATTCGATTCCGACACATATATGCCTAAAAGCAAAGCCCCCAAAATGGATGATCTGGACTACAGTAAGTAAAGCTGGTTTTAGCGTTGTGTGTAGTGCCGCATTACGTACTGTATCATATGAGCTTCGGAAAGGCTTCACGCAGAAGGATGTTTTTGCTATTTTAAAGGGTTAAAACCTAATGTCATTAGTTTGTCCTCACATCTATCATTTCTGCAGCTTTAATACATCATTCAGCTGCCCATCTTCAGTCATTGTTCTGGATTCATTCATGTTCGGCCTCCTTCAGTTGTTTACATCTGTATTGTGTCTCTGCTTTTATCACAGGCTGAATATATCCATGTCAACATTGTGGTTTTCATAAGTGTAGTACAGACATGATGACATAGTTTACAGCTGTTCATCATCATACAACTTTTGGGTGGCATTATTGGATTTTTAACAGTATTTCTGTCTGTTGGCTTAAAGGAGTAATTCTTAAACACGTACAAATTTGTCTTAACTCAATTTTTAGTGAATTATGAACTTAATGTAGGCACACAGAGTGAAATGCTTGTCATCTGTCATCATCAGTCTGCTGCACATTTAATTCTTTACAGGAAGACATAAAAGTCTGAGACCACATTGAAAACCTAGGATTTAAACAAAAAGAAACGTTATGATGAATCCTTAATTTCTATGTTACTAACCAGATGTACAGTAGTGGCCAAAAGTGATGTACAGAGAGGATATTCTTTGTAGTATGTAAATGGATGTCAGTGGTCATGTGATTCTGCAGATGGTCAGATTTTCTTCTTCCATTGAAACACAAGATGCTGGAGAACATGATCATCAGCTTTATTTCATGTAGCCCCAGTGCTGCTGTCATTACAATAAGAGAGACACACCCCAAATATTGAGATATAGATTCATATTATTTATTTAATCAACTTTCTTCAAAAAAAAAAAAACAGATTTTTGTATGTACCTCTGTTCAAATTTAGGATTTGCAGACTAAAAAAGTATAAAGGTACAAATGGCAGATGAAAAACTGATATCATCTGAATTGGCAGGTTGTTTTTTAATCGTTAGCCTTTTAACATTTTTGTAACGGCTGTGCTGTTTTTTACAAAATCAATTCATGTTCAAATTTAACATCAAATTGTCATGCTGATTAAGTCAGTTTGTAATGGAAAAAATGTATTAAAATAGAAGCATTTAGACCCCATTGTATACCACTGACTGTTCAAAAAGCAGAATCTAATAGTGTCATGTGTTTTATTTTAAGTGATTCTCTTGAAGCTTTTGATCTGAAGATTGTGAAAATTTGTTCCAAGGAACGTCAAGAGTATGTGTGTTTGCCTGCAGGCGTTGCTTTCTGAGTTTCTGTGGGTTTGGCTCTGTTTTGTCCTGGCTTGCTCTCTTTAAAGCTTCCAAACACCCGCTGGTGTCGCAAGAGTCATCCTTTAGTCCACAGAGAATCCGAATGTAAATCTCTCTTCCAGTATGCAAACAGTTTCCTGCGCATGTGCAGTGCCCCGAATCCCGATTATGTTTCCATCTCACATCATAAAGTGAATGATATTAGACACAGGCCAGCAATTACAGAATGTCAAGTGCAGCAGGAGCATGAGAGATTGGTAACGTGGAAGACGGGGGTTTCGTGCGAAAGAGGCCCGGGTGTAGTGAATAGGAAAGGAACTATCCACAGTCCCTGTGTCCTCATTTCGTCCTCCTTTCACTCTCTTTCTCCACAGTCCCAGCGGACCTGAGCCCAGAGGAGCGCTCCGAGCTGGAGGAGATCCGGCGCAGAAAAGGAGCGCTGCTTCTTGAGATCCAGAGACTGAAAGAGGAGCTGAGAGAAGCCATTATAGAAGTGGAGGGCTGGAGACCAGCACAGAGGGCAGGTTAGGCTCACATTTATACCTCTTATATTATTGGGAACTGAAACATACAACAATTCCTCCGATGTTTGGTAGATATTTTTATTTCTCCAATTTGCCTTCTCTGAGAGATAACACTCAATAAAAGTGCACACATGTTATCTCTGTGTGAACAGTGCAGTCATTGACATGAACTTGAACTCTCCATGCTGTGTGTTCAGGAGGTTCAGGAGGTTCATTGAACACTCAAAGTGAGCCATTGTATTTCACACCTGAAAACAATATTGATCTCCTGTCTTATTTTATAGTAAAACATTACAGAAGAGTCGACATGTGGCCATGGGCAGGAAAAAATTCAACATGGATCCGAAAAAGGTAAGCCATCCTAAAAGTGAAGTTAAAAAGTAATAAAGAAATGCACTGTTCCATTCTGCCACTGTTTTCCAACGTAAACGAAAATGAAACAGAAACAAAGTTGCTTTTATATATATATATATATATATATGGTCATTAAGATTTTTTGAAAGACTGCATTTATTTATTTGATCAAAAGTACAGTAATATAGTAATACACTAAAACCGTAAAATAGTGAAATATTATTACAGTTTTATAAGAACTGTTTTTCATTGTAATATATTTTAAAATGGTACTTTTTTTTAGGGTTAGGTTAGTCTTTACTGTCACTTTTGATCAATTTGATACATTCTTGCTCAATAAAAGTATTAATTGTTTAAATATATTTAAAAGAAAACTTAACATTTTATGAAAACACGTATAGGTTTCTCTGACACATATAAATATGTTGCTAAAATAAGGATATTATGTGGCTGGACAATTTGTGAAATATTAAAGGATTAGTTCACTTTTAAATGAAAATTGGCCAAAGCTTTACTCACCCTCATGCCATTCTAGGTGTATATGACTCTCTTCTTTCTGATGAACACAATTGAAGTTATATTAATAAATATCCTGTTGCATCCGAGTTTTTTAACGGCAGTGAGCGATACCAATGAGTATGAGGCTGAAGAAAGTGCTTATATCCACATCCATCAATCATAAACATACTCCAAACAGCTCCGAAGGGTTAATAAAGTCCTTCTGAAGTGAAGCGATGCATTTGTGTAAAAAAAAATAAAAATAAAAAATCCATATTTAACAAGTTATGAAGTAAAATATCTAGCTTCCGCCATACTGTGAAGTATGTTTATGATTGATGGATGTGAATGGAGGCACTTTCTTCAGCTCATACTCATTGGTATCGCTCACTGCCATTATAAAGCTCAGATGCATCAGGTTATTTATTAATATAACTCCGATTGTGTTCATCAGAAAGAAGAAAGTCATATACACCTAGGATGGCTTGAGGGGGACTAAAGCTTGGGCTAATTTTCATTTGAAAGTGAACTAATCCTTTAAATATTTTGTTACGTTTAATCTCTTCTTCATTTTTCGACATATTTTCCTCTTTTCCACAGGGCATTGTGTTCCTAGTGGAGAATGAGCTTCTAAGACACACTTCAGAGGACATTGCTCAGTTTCTGTACAAAGGAGAAGGACTCAATAAAACTGCAATAGGAGACTATTTGGGTGAAAGGTACACTTCAGCTGTATTGTATCAGTGATTTTTATTTATTTTTATTTTTGTGACTGTGTAAGAAAAAGAAGTTTCCAGTTGGTAAAAAAAAAAAGAAGTACAATAACATATAAGCTAAGCTTGTGCAAAACTATGTATTTTTTGTTTTAAATCAATTGTATAAAAACTATGTATTTCAGATTCTCGATGCGTATAATAGCCCAAGACGTGCATGTGTATTTGACTCTAGCGGAGGTGCATTTGAGATGAATTTAAAGACACTTTTTTGAGAGGGTTTAACCTTGGAAACTGTCTAACAGCTAAAGCAACAAGCATGTTTAAACCACTGATTTATAATGTTATAGATCAGTGATTTTAACGTTGTTAAAATATTTCTCTCTCTTTCAGAGATGACTTCAATATTAAAGTATTGCAGGCTTTTGTTGATCTTCACGAATTCACAGATCTGAACTTGGTACAAGCACTTCGGTAAATCAGCAACTTTTATCCTTGTAACTTTTCTCAGTGTTATTTTAGTTTGTTTGTTTTATTAATATTTTGAATTAGCTTTTATTTTTAGTAATTTCTTTGTGCTTTTTTTTTTTTCTTTTTTTTTAGCTTTTTAGCTCTAATTTATTTTCAGTTTAGTTAGTTTTATTTATTTCCAGTTAATAATTTAGGTACTTAACTAAACTTAAACTTATTTCAGTTTTTTGCCAAGACAATGTTTCTAATAATAATTCAACTAATATTTATATTTTATTTTATTTCAGCTGTATTTCAATTAACAGAAATGTTTTTTAACAGTATTAGTTCAAGTTAATGATAATAACCTTGACTTTTCTGCATGTTTTTTCATAGAGGGTGATCTAGCAACATATTGTTCATTTTGTTTTGAGTGTTTTTGTATGTTTAAAACATGGTTATTTTTGTAGTATTCACACAGTTATTGTGTTGTGCTTGTGTTCATGGTGTGTCCGTTTATTTCTGTTCAACGCAGGCAGTTTCTGTGGAGTTTCCGCTTGCCAGGCGAGGCTCAGAAAATCGACAGGATGATGGAGGCCTTTGCACAGAGATACTGTCACTGCAATCCTGGAGTCTTCCAGAGCACAGGTCTCTCACACGCGCACACACACACACACACACACACACACACAACAACTCCTGAGGTGTTCATCTAACATGTACAGTACACTAGCAGTTTCACATGCTTTTGATCAGTTTCCATTTGTATTATTTCATAGTTTTGATTCTAAAATGCTCAGTATGGTTATAATTGAGTAAGTGTATCTGGTTCGACTGCTTAAGTCACGCACTTTGACACACTAAGAACATTTCAGAACTTGTCAAACACGTAATTCATTTCCGCTGCAATTCAGTTTTTGTTTCATTTACAAAGATGCGTCAAGTCTCTCAGTCCTTAAACTCCGTCTTCTGCCCGCAGATACTTGTTACGTGCTGTCGTTTGCCATCATCATGTTGAACACTAGTCTGCACAACCCAAATGTGCGGGACAAGCCCACGGTGGAGCGATTCATCAGCATGAACAGAGGCATCAATGATGGGGGAGATTTACCAGAGGATCTGCTCAGAGTGAGTCTGAACATGTGATTATATCTTTGGTGATTTGTATATTGTAATAAAAATGCTATTCGATCAAATCAGCGTTTATGACTTTTTAAAGGTGAACTGTGTAATTTTTTTGCTATAAAAAAAATGAAAATGAATGACTTCAGCAGGGCCCTATGATTTCTGCGATGTGGACAGAATCATAGAATCCAGTCATAAAAATAGAATTTACAGTATAATACAAAATGTCATGGAATTTGACACATTTTGGATTAATAAATTAAAAGTCTTAATTCTTAAAAGTCTCTCTGCATTTCTCTTTTCTAGCTTTCTTCCTTATATTACAAATATTGTTGGCTCCTTGTTGGTTCCTCTTGTAAATCGCTTTGGATAAAAGCCTCTGCTAAATGCATAAATGTAAATTTAAAAGTAAGGTGGTACAATAATTTAAATTGTTATATGGACCAGTGTCTGTGAATATTAAACTGCTATTAGACTGCTATTGAAATATGAAGTCTGCATGTTCTACATGTCTGTGTGACACTGTGTGAATGTACTTCTTAGTGTAATAACAATAATAATAATTAAAATATTAATAAAATGATTAACTTTATTGTATGGGCTATCACACAGTTTTAATGGTAAGCCTTTTTTGTGCAGCATTTTATTTGCCAAAAATAATAATAATTTAATTACTAAAATTTTATTTAACTATTTCATAGCGCCCTACTTTAGGTCTCCATGTTGCTCCAAATTGCTGTCAGTGTGAACGACCCTTGAGGTTTCAAAGCTTTTTTTAATAATAACGCTTCACATTGAATGCTTGTATAAACAATGCGAGTGTTCCCTTCAGAATCTGTATGACAGCATTAAGAACGAGCCTTTTAAGATCCCAGAGGATGATGGGAATGACCTGACGCACACCTTCTTCAACCCTGACAGAGAAGGCTGGCTCCTCAAACTGGGTGAGTCCCTCCTGATGTACACCAGGATTGTTTCTGTTTAACCAAAGTTGCTGGCAGGGTCTTTATCATTGCCACTGCATGATATTCTGTTTCATTGCTGCGCTTTGCACTTTTTTTTCTCCTAAAAAAAAAAAAAAAAAAAACAAGCGAAACATCACTTCTAATGTGTTTGGCACTTTCGAAGATTTACTTTCTTTCTGCATGGCGAGCTTTTTGATCTCTCAAGCACTAAAAGCTTTTGAATCTTTTTCCCTCTCCCTGTGTCTTTCTCCTGTCTTTCTGTTTCCTGTGATCCGTCCCCCCATTCCCTTTTTCTGATCTCTTCTGGCTCCTGCTCTGCTTGACCTGTGATTTCTCTGCTGCTGCTGGTGCTGTTCACCCTTCAGGAGGTACGTACAGCCTCTTTTCCCTTACTAAAACAACTCGTAGAGAAGGACCACTTAGATTAGTACTGAATGATCTTATTAGTCATGTTTACAAAGCATCTTTATTATTTTAGTTAGGGATGCACCGAAATAAAAATTCTGGGCCGAAACCGAAAATAATTTAAAATAATTAATAATTTCATATTTTAAATTAGTTTTTTTTTTGTATAATTGTATTACACTTTTTAATTAAATTCAATAATTTTACTGAATCTAAATTTAAAAAATACAAGCCAATAAAATAAAATAACCACACTTTTATTTAAAGTAACACCAAAATTAGACAGAAAATATATTAAAATAATATTAAATATCAATCTACTAATATCAATATATTATTCTTCATTCAGTTCTATGAAATAAAATAACATTTAACTAGGGCTGCCCCCAACTAAAGATTTTTCTAGTCGACTAGCAGTCGTTCATTTAAGCCATTAGTCGACTAATCGGGCGTTATATTAATTACTTACACATGGGGGCGGAATATATGCAGCTATTCCACGCTCAAGTGCACGCATAAAGTTTGCAGGAAAGCACTGGGAAAAGTAATGATTATGAATGTGTCAGAAAAAAATATCAAGGAGGCATTTTAATTGTTTAACAGTAAACTAGTGTTTTCTGAGTCAGTTTTGGCTGCAAAGTTGAAGTTGACAATGCTGACTCATCATTTCCGCAGTAACGCACCTATAGAGAGAAATGCACCTTTCATACGGATTATATCAGAGTATTTGTTTTCAATTCTAATTGCTTCGCTTAAAAGTAGACATTTCAATTATTATGATCCGTCTAGGTTAAATCGCAATAGATAAAAAAAAAAAACCCAGCAGAGCAAAGAGAACACACACACACAGAATACAATAACAGAAAATAAACAAAATAAACCAAATAAACGCAATATACAGAATCAAAACATAATATACAGAATTACACAATTCCGTAACACTATATATTTATATAATATATACGGCGAGTTTCAGTTCATTTAGCCTATATGACGCGCTCAAGTTCGCAGAGATAAAGACGGCAGAAAGCTCCTTATGTTTATTTTCTTTATTTTAAAAAAGCACAACATTTTGTTGTTATTATG
The DNA here is from genome assembly GCA_037950665.1 of Hypophthalmichthys nobilis. NCBI lineage: Eukaryota > Metazoa > Chordata > Actinopteri > Cypriniformes > Xenocyprididae > Hypophthalmichthys > Hypophthalmichthys nobilis. The sequence continues at coordinate 30,301,296 of CM075481.1, read as the reverse complement.
AGTTTACACCCTTTATAGTTTGGAACGATGTATTACTCTTATCTGTATGACCGAAGATGACATATTATAAGTTGAAGCAGATGCAAGTGATCACGCCGGCTCCTCAGTAAGTGTGCTATACTTTAGCTTCCACATTCCACAAAAACACGTGGATATGCACCTAATAATAGCGCACATTTATCTAGGTTAACGATAGAGTGAGTGGCTATGTAAAGTTGCTACTTACATGTGTCAAATGATGAGCCATGAGGATGATGGATTATAGGGAAACATTTGGATTTTCTGCCCGACATACTGTAATTATCACAAGGATCTGCTGTTAATGATCTGTGTCAGACTGCTTGTCTTCACCACTTCCTATGGAGTTTTTTTTTTTTTTTTTTTTTTTTTTTTTGCATCTTAGGAAGCGGTGCCACTCGCAAAAGTACAAAAAATGCTGCACAAGAGTGAAACCTGAACACTATGGAGCGAGGCCGGGCAGCGCTGCATATTTTCGGCTCATATTTTCAGCCTTTTTCCTCTTTCGGCCAAAAACCGGAAATGGCATTTTCGGACGATAAATTTCGCTGTCGTAAATATAGGTGCATCCCTAATTGTAGTGTTTGTGCTTCAGACATGAATTATTCCTCAAATCATGTGTGTTGTTGCAGAGAGGTGTGCTGTTACTTTACTGCGTGATCAGTAGTGATGGGTACTTTTCGAAGCACTGCTTTGTGAAGCTTCGAAATGTTGCAAATCATTTGTTTGTGTCAAACTGCCAAATTGACGTGATTTCAGTAAACAGTGCTTTGTATGAAATTCCAATGGTTCGCCACTAGGGTCGATCTCTCTCACATTTTTATAATAAAAAGGAAGATTTGTAGTTAAAAGTCTCTTATTGGCCTGATTAACCAAGCTCTCCATAAAACAAACAAAACAATCCCTACAAATTCATAAAATAACATATTCTATACAGACTCTTCACATTTATTGGTATTAGATGATTTGTTAATTGCATTTAATAGATTACTTTCAATAAAACATTTGCAGTTGGTTTGTAAAAGGTGCATGCATTTTTGGGTTGTGTTTACGTTGCATTTACATCATTTTGACCAGCAGGTGTCACCAGCATGTGGCGTTTACAGCGATTCGAAACGGAAAAACGAGGTAGATGAAAAAACGAGGTAGATGAGGTGCTACCAACGAGTCTGCACCTCATCTACTGACCAAGATACAGCCATTCCTTTTTTTCCAAGTTGCGTGCAACGGTCGTTTAAAGCAAGTCGTTTAAAAACGTTGTGCTAACAAATGATACTGTGGTGCCTGTTACTGACTATATAAATCTAGTGGGTTTGGTGTCTCGTGTTTCAAATCCAATGACACTGGTAGTGATGATTCTCTCTGACCAATCAGTGATCTGCAGTGTTTACACATCACATATTTTAGTATCGGTACGGCTCACTTGGAACCTGAACCGAGGTGGTACTATTTAAGCGAGCTGTACGGTGCCGTACCAAGCCATACCATGCAGTGGAAAGCGCCAAAAAGTGAGCCGTACCGAGTCGCATTGAGCCGTGCCATGCAGCGGAAAAGCGGCATATGCATTTAGAATGCAGTGTCATTGCAATGTGGTGTAATAGTCAGGCATCCCAATACGGTTGTCCATTTAGTGTATATTCTCATAGCTGTGAGCTATTTTGACTTTTACCTGTCATCAACCACCTAGCAACCAACCAAAACAAAAAAGGAGCGGCATTGTACTCAGGCAACCACTCAGAATCTTGTTAAAGATTTTTGCACTGGCAAACATCACTTACATTTTCTGCAGAAAATGTAAAAATCTAGTAAATTAGTTTAGTAGGAATTTAGTTGGGTTTTTCAAGGTTTTCACTCTACTAATAATATAATGTGTGTAGATATTGTGTCTGTGCAGTTTCATTAGCAGGCTGACACAAGAGGAAATGATGAATTTGTTGTTTAAAAAGCCTGTCTTACACCTCTAATCCAGTGTAATCATCTTTCTCAGGAGGGCGTGTGAAAACATGGAAGAGACGGTGGTTCATTCTGACAGATAACTGCCTCTATTACTTTGAGTACACAACAGTAAGTCAATAAAAACAGCAATGTTTCATCTTATTACACAGCTCTTTTGTGTAATATGATTTTGTATAATGACATTATATAACAAGTAAATGTATTTATCTGATAATTAGACATTTATTAAGCAGGATAATGAATTAGACAATGGTCAGTTATACAGTTTTGTGTTTTTTTTGCTGAAAGATCATGTGACACTGAAGACTGGAGTAATGATGCTGAAAATTCAGCTTTGATCACAGGAATTAATTACATTTTACAATATATTTAAATAGAAAACAGTTATTTTAAATTATAATAATATTTCACAGTATTACTTTTTTTTTACTGTATTTTGATCAAATAAATAAAGCATTGGGGAGCAGAAGAGACTTGCTAGATTTTTGAATGGTAATGTATGTACTGAATTGGCCCCTAAATGGGAAGAACTGACTGATTTAATGAGTGTTTGTGTCTTTAGGACAAGGAGCCCAGAGGCATCATACCATTGGAGAACCTGAGCATTCGAGAGGTCGAAGATCCCAGAAAGCCAGTAAGCCAAGTGTAGCTAATAAAATATAACGATTTCCATGATGCTTTTCATAAATCAACTACAGGTTATTTGATCTACCATTAGGGCTGGGCAATATATCAAAAACGGTTTGTGGGCTCTGTTTGTTCATGGTGTTGTTTTTTTTCTGTGCAGAACTGTTTTGAGCTGTACATCCCTAATAACCGCGGACAGCTGATTAAAGCGTGTAAAACCGAGGCTGACGGGCGAGTGGTGGAGGGAAACCACATGGTCTACCGGATCTCAGCTCCCACCCCAGAGGAAAAGGACGAATGGATCCACAGCATCAAGTGAGTAAACCATGAGTGCTGAATGAAGATGCCTGAGGGATTTATGAAGATCTCAGAGGACAAGGCATTTAAATAAGTAAAGGACTATTAACACCAAGAGCGACCTGACAAGGGGGCTCAAATGGAAATGTTTGCACCGAAATTATTCACACTGATGGCAGTTCAAGCTTTTATCAGCCTCTGACAAATATTTGCTTATCTAAAGTATGTTTGCATTTCCTGATGGGAGTAGCAGTGTATTTGCTAGTGTACTCCTCAGGGTGCAAAAATAACAGAGATCTGAAATGTAAATTTTGCGCTCACAAGCTTTCCAATATGTCTCCCCCTCGATGTTTAGTCTGACATGAAACAATAGTCAGAAAAATCTTTTTTTTTTTTTTTTTAAATGGAACAGTTTATTGAACCTTTAGACAAAATCTATAAAAGATCTAAAATAAAAAAGAATTGCATATGTGTTGTTTGTTGAATATCATATTTGATACATCAGGCTTCTATGGTTCATATAGTATGATTTAGTGAGAATATGGAGCTCATGATGAAAAAAAAACTTTGATTTTATTCAGAGGCTCAAACTGAGCAAAAATATGTAATTTGTTGCAGTTCCTGATATTTATATGGCGAAAAAGTAAGATGAAATTCTGATATCTTGTAATGTAAATCAATGAGATCTTTATAACAGTATAGCAGATACTTACATAAATATAATTATCAGTTGTCACTCTAAATCTCCCAATAATGTCTTAGTAAGATGATATTTTAATGCTTAGTTTTATGATCAAAGCTCTGTAGTTTCGAAACATACAATGCAATGCAATATAATGATTGAGAGATGAACAAATAAACTTTCCTCAAAAGCCTGATGGATAATAATGTGATACTGGCCTTTTAACATGAATTTTATAAAAAAATTATGTATAGATGATCAAGTAAACCTAAGTTGTTTTAGTCCAGCATGTGTTCATCTTGAAATATTATTAACAATTAGTGCTGTCAAAATCAACGCGTTAATGGATGCGATTAATTTTTTCAGTTTAAAATATTATAGTATAGTATTAAAAAAATTTAACACAATTAACAATTTTCCGTCATCCTTCCGTTATAGCGTTACATTATATGGTCATGCTATTGTTCATTCAAGTGCTATTAAACCATTCAAGTGAGATAACATGCAAAAAAGAACTGTGAATCTCCTGTCTGTGTGACACACGACTCATGTGCACAGAAAGCCGTTTCAGACAGCGCACTAGCCTCAGTCAGTTCTCTTTCGTGCTTGAATGGATTACATTACAGGTATTTTGACACAGAATTATGCCAAAATGCCTGCTTTGTCAAGTATCCTTGTAAGCACAGTCTTAATGAGTTAAAGTCTTAAATGAGTGTAAAGAGTTGTGAGGACATTGGAGGTGTGTCAGATCCATGTCATGTGCGTCAGATCTTAAAGTGACAGCAGCCTAATAAACATGCTGCTGTGATGTCTGTCATTATTAATCATTGTTAATCAAAGAACAAAAGACAAAGAGAAAATCACTCACTCTTGACTGAATAACTTTTATAGCTTTAATAAGGATTCATCTATTTTTAACTTATAATTTCTGCAGTGTAAGATTAGTATTTGATAATTTTATTCATCTTCTGTTTATTTCCTTGGAGATTAAATGTGAAATTTATTGCAATATAAAAATATATTAAAAACTTTAATGTTAGGTGGGATTAATCACAATTAATTACAGAAGAAATGTGCGATTGATTAATTAGTTTTTTTTTTATCGATTGACAGCACTACTAACAATAAAGTTATTCTTACATTTACTTTATAAAAATCAGTAAAGATGTCACAGCAAAAAGACACTTGAAACACAAGCTGAAGGTGGACATTTGTACAATTATACTAAAATTTAAAACTTATTTTTTTAGGCTAGCATACAAGTGATTAAATATTATAAATTTTTTTTTAATGCATCTTTCTCTCTTAAATTTGCTCTAATGTATGTTTTCTTTCTTTTTTTTGTATTTTATCTATGTTTCTGTGAAGCGCTTTGAAATGCAACTTTTAAAGGTGCTATATAAAATAAAGTTTATTATTATTATTATTATTATTATTATTACTATTATAAAATGCTATTATTTGCTAAAACAATCAATCAGACGACAGAAGGGATGAAGTAGATTGTGTGCAACAGGTTTTTCAGCAAAGTTTTGAAAGTGTTGACCATTTAGAGGCCTTTGAAATTTATGTAAAATATACTACAGTAGGCTTTATAGGATTAAATAGGAAATATATGCCAACTCTGTAAACTCTGATCTTCTGTTTTTGTTGCAGGTCTGCTGTGAGCGTGGACCCCTTCTACGAGATGCTTGCAGCCAGGAAGAAACGCATTTCCCTAAAGAAAAAAGAAGAGCAACCCTAGAAATCCTCCATTTCTCCTCCATCCTTCCAAACACTCCATCCATTCTCTGATAAACCAATGATACTTCATTAAGGTAGCTCTTGTCCTCTCATCAGAAGAATCCGTAATGCTGGTTTTATGGAGATATGGATGTCGTTGGGTAAACCTGAACGTCATCATCTTTGGTTTGGATTTAGGTGGTCTGGACTGCACAATTACCTGTCTCTTATGTTAAAACTTCTACTACACTCATACACTACAGTGTTCTTCACTATCACACTAGTTTGTAGTCCCACACTATATTATGCTGACATTCCATAGAACTTCACCGACAAACATAACAATCTGCATCTCCATCCTCACCTCATCACTGACAGCACTCACGTTCACTTGTACTTCCTCCGCTCTCACATTGGGTGGCATCTGACCATCATTCCTGCTATTTACAGCATTTTACTGTGAAGTTCTTACACATACAGGGTAGATGACCAAACAGCCTGATGTATTCTTCTTCATCACCACCATCATCAGGGACAGATTCAACCGAGCCTTTAGCAGAAATGAGCAGAAAGCTTCGTTCACACTGAAGGCTTTTGTTAGTTCAGTCGCTGTTGATTTACTGGGTCTATTCTGCTGCCTGTCTTTAGTTATTTTATCTGAACTGACACTATTTATCTTGTACTCATTTGAGTTTATTTACATGTTATATATGAAGATGTAAATGAAGGTTATTTCTATTCACACTACATATCAAGACTGAGTAAAGCATATCCCATCAGTTTTTTTTTTTTTTTTTTTAGACTAAAATTGGTATATAGAATAATAATGGTATAGGGCACGTGATAAACATGCCGGTGATGTCATTTCCTGTGCACAGTTGATGACAACTTCACTGACCCATCAAATCATCTGTAGAAACACATCTCATTGTATGTGAATCCTTAAATAAGCTCCTTCACCTTTGAGAAAAGAGCCTTAAAAGTCCCCACAGCCCTGTTTCTGAATGTTCTTACTAGTGTTTCAACTAAACAAACTGTTTAAACCGCTGGGGCTGCAAAACTGTTCTTGGGGGAATCTCATGAAAATATGTCCAGATTATATTGCACACTAAAAAGAAAAATAGATTTTGCAAAAAGAAAGTAAAACTGATTTTCAAGACTTTGTTTTTTAATCATTTAATTTATTATTTGCCCTTTTCTTTTCATAACTAAGCACATTTCCCTCCAAATGCACCCAGATGTTTGGTGGAATGAAATCTAAATTTGGTAAAACTTTACAATAAGGTCTCATTTTTTAAAGGGTTAGTTCATCCAAAAATGAAAATTCTGTCATTAATTACTCACCCTTTCGTTCATCTTCGGAACACAAATGAAGATCTTTTTGATGAAATATGAGAAATTTCTGTCCCTCCATTGACAGTCCACGCAACTACCACTTTGATGCTACAAAACGTTAATAAAGATTGTAAAACTAATCCATATGAATTGAGTGGTTTAGTCCAGATTTTCTGAAGAGACTCGATCGCTTTATATGATGAACAGATTGAATTAAGGCTTTTATTCATATAAACATTCATCAAACTCAAGCATGTTTGCTTGACATGCGAGAACTAATGAGGTTCATTCTCATGTGTTACGCCAACGCTATCTCACGACCAATTTGTACGTATTTTACGAGGTTGTTAATTCGTACAAATTTGTATGATTTGTGTAAACCCCAGTGACAGGTAGGTTTAGGGGCGGGGTTAGGGGTAGGTTTAGGGGCGGGGTTAGGGGTAGGTCATTCATACGAATTTATGCGAATTTGGCAACTTGTAACATGCGTACGATTTAGCAAAAAACTAGTGAGGTCATACGAATTTGTATGAATTAGCCACTTCGTAAAATGCGTATGAATTGCCGTGAGATCGGGTTGGTTACGCAGCACATTTGAGCTTCCACAAGAGTTTTGTTTTTGCGTGTCAATTATGTTCGGTTGAGCTTCTCCTTATGTTCGCTGATCAATGTTTTTATGTGAATAAAAGCATAAATTCAATCTGTTCATCATATAAAGTGATCGTGTCTCTTTAGAAAACTTGGACTAAACCCCTCAATTCATATGGATTAGTTTTACGATCTCTCTATGAACTTTTTGAAGCATCAAAATGGTAGTTGTGTAGCTGTCAATGGAGGGACAGAAATCTCTCAGATTTCATTAAAAATATCTTCATTTGTGTTCTGAAGATGAACGAAAGTCTTATGACATGAGGGTGAGTAATTAATGACAGAATTGTCATTTTTGGGTGAACTATTCTTTTTGTTAACATGAGTTACTATGAACTAACAATGAACAATGTATGTTTACAGCATTTATTTATCTTTGTTAATATTAGTGAATATGAATACAGTAGTTTGTTAGTTCACAATGTGTTAAATAATGTTACAACTTTTGATTTTAGAAATGTTTTAGTAAATGTTGTAAAGACCTTATTGTAAAGTGTTACCCTCATTTCTTAATTCTTTTGAATTTGGGATGAAATTTGATTGGGACATGATCTTGACAGGTTTGGTGAGATTCGCTCTCTTACTCTGTGCCATTACAAGCAAACCGTCTCGATTGGCCAAAAATTGTGCAGGTAAAGTCTGATCTTTCAGAATGTGTGTTTGCTCTGGCAGAGAAAGATGTGTCTGCTGCTTAATCCCCCACAAACATGACTTTATATAATTCCTGACCCTAAAACATGTGCCAGGCGTATCTGTATTGTTGCTTGTGTGAAACACTAGTTACTCCCTCTTACTCAGTGCTGTTCAGTTTGAAGGAGTCCATGGCAGCTTTTACCAATGTACATTATATTTTGCCTTTTTCTGTTTGTATATACATGTTGTTATGTTTGTTTACAACGCAAATTGCTAGCATCTTTATTTATTGTTTTTCCAATTCTTTCTTTTTTTGAGAAATAAGGATCGGGGTTGCATGTTGTACTGAATTGAAGCATCTTTTGTAACGGGTGAATCCCAGTGTTTTGGGCACGTCTAAGGCAACTATTAGCGTTCTGTATTTCTAAATCAAATCTGCAAATTGGCATTGCAGTCAACATGACAAGCATCTAGTAACAATTAAAAACACGTGTACTTGATCAAAACAAATCGATAAGGAATGTTCCAGAAATATTTTTAAAGCCGATTATACGGAACACTAATAGCGTCTGGAGTCTAACATAATAACCACACTATTTAAATATACTAATTATGAAACGGTTAATACTGAGAATTGTTTAGCAGTGTATTTTGCTTGACTTTTGTGATTTTTTCCCGATTAATATAAAGCTTGGCTATAGTAATCAATGTCTTTGACTTCAAGACATATTTAATAGTTTGGAGTTAGAATCCACGTTTATGGCACTTTAATAGAGTTCAGCACAGTTTTGACTAAACGACAGCTTGATTTACTCTCTAGTGCCCTCTATGAGTATGTAATCAGTACTGCAGTTCTTAACTGGTTTAAGCTTTGCTGCACATGTAAAGGATGCCAGTATACAGCATCCACATCAAATCATTTGAGGTGAACCTGTTTCACACTGTATTGTATGTTAACCCACAGGCCATACGAATATGACTGAGAGAGATCTCCAAGTGTTAAATGGCATTAAACTGCTGACTGCAACCGTACATTCCTTGAAATAAGCTATGTGTTTAAACGAATAGTTTGGGCATGACGTGGTCTGATGAAGACTGTAGAATGACTCTGATGACTTGAATACGTTTTGGAGACTCTAAATCTGGGCATTCTTGACGAGAAGTGCAAAGGTGCCAAAGCCTTTCAGCTAGTCTGTGAATACAATAGGACAAATGAAAGCATTTCCTCCTCCTCTTTCTTTTTTCCTCCCTGTTACTGATTGGCCACAGAATGGTACAGATTGTTGAGAAATTCATGTAGCAAAATAAAAACTCAGTTATGGTACACTGGTGCCAATCAACTCTAATAAACAAAAAAGATAAAAAAAGACATTCATGTTGTGTGTTTATTAATAGCTGGTGAATCCTATTATTCCCAACAAGGTGTACTTGGAAATATTTGTCTTGTTAAACCTAAAAACAGAAGTGATATTCAACCTGTGTCTCACAAGAAAACATATTTTGTATACAAATTCATACTGTGTGATTCATGTATTTGTATTAACATGTTATTTACAAAAAAAAAAAACTAAAATGCTTTAAGTACCTTTTAAAGTAAAATTGTTTAAGTTGTCATTCAATTTGTGTGGATGATCGTTGTATGTAACATGCAAAGCCATGAAATAAGTCAGAAAAATATTGATATGCCCAGAAAGTAAGATGAAATCCTGATAGCTTTTAAATCAATGAGATTGTTATAACAATATAGCAGATACTTACATAAAATCATATAAATATCAGTTGTCACTCTATATCTCCCAATAATGTCTTAGTAAGAATAGATTTAAATGTTTAGTTTTATGATCAAAGCTCTGTAGTTTTAAAACATAATGCAATGCAATACAATGATTGAGAGATGAACAAATAAACCATCCTCAAAAGCCTGATGGATCATAATTTGATACTCACATTTTAACATTTAAAAAAAAAAAAGATGTATGGATATTAATCAAATAAAGCTAAGTTGCTTCAGTAACAATATACAAGTTATTCCATTTATTTTATAAAAATCAGTAAAGATTTCACAGTAAAAAGACTAGTGAATCAAGCTGAAGGTGGACGTTTTTACAATTATACTAAAAGGTATTTTACTTGCTAAAAATGATTGTATCAAATACAATACAGTAGGCTCTATAGACTTAAATATGACTCCATTGACTTTCTTTAAAGGAATTTTGGCAACCATGTGATGGGGATCATGGCAGCTGATTTTACAAGAGGCAAGCACAACTCACGTTTTCTTTAGCAAAATCTAGTTTTGATTAATGCAATGGCTTCAGTGCAGTCTAGTCTTCCGGTGGTAGACACACTTCTAAAAGTGTGTTGTTTTTCTGTCCTACTCTACTTTAGCTTGTTAGCTCACTTCCTGACTGATAACTAGAACGATTAGTGCTGCTTAATCTTGTTATTTTGTGCCTCAGCAAACCACTGCTATACTCAGGCCAGTCTTTCCATTATGCTATAGTACAAGTGAACAGATGTATTTCAGCCTCACCACATCAAGGCCCTGCTTACACCTGGTATTAAGATGAGTCTTGGTTGATCAGATCAGAAGTAGACGAAGGAGACACATTCCTGTTTACACCTGGCATTTTAATCTATTTTGTCCACATTCGACCACTTCTGTCCTGATATCTTCAAGGGGAGTGTCTATGGGTGGGTAAATGTATGGGCTTTTTCAGATCTTTCGATCTAATGGACAAAATAAGCTTGTGCAGTTTACATATGAACACCGGAAAAACACAGAGAGCAGCAGCTTTCGTTTCTGTTCTGAAAGCCGCAAGACCAGCCGAACGCTGTGAGTGCATGTTAATGGTGAGAGAACAGTGTGCTTGGTATGTTTTTTATCTTCAAACCAAACTTGGGTCTTCAGTCCACAAAGTTTAAATCCTGTCTGGCTAGCACTCTTCCCATAATGTTCACGCATTAGGTCAGTAGGCGGAGAGTAGGTGGTCTTTTGTAGCTGTTTGAACACATTTAACCATATGAGCGTCTACGAAAGCAATCCGGTCAAATGCGTTTTCGACTACTTCTGGAAGTGGTTGAAAGTGGACAACCTCAAAATGGTTCTAGACCCCGTTTACACCTTTATTTAGAGTCGTCCACTTGTGAGCTGAGTGACCAAAATGCATCTGAATACCAGGTGGAAACAGGGGCTAGAAATGGGTTATGGGCACTTCAAGACAAAATGGTTAAGAAATCCATTGCTAACATCTCATTTGGATGGATGGATGGATGGATGGATGTGCCACTTCTGTCAGCTAAGAACAGGAAACTGAAAGGTTCAGGCTGCTGCTGGCGTAATGGCGTGGAGGATATTTTCTTGGCAAACTTTGGGTCTCTTAGTACCAACTGAGCATTGTTTAAATGCTACAGCCTCTCTGAGTATTGTTGCTGACCATGTCTATCCCTTTATGACCACCCATCTCCTCATGGGTACTTCCAGCAGGATAATGCACCATGTCACAAAGCTCAAATAATCTCAAACTGGTTTCTTGAGTTCACTGTACTCCACCAGATCTCAATCCAAAAGAGCAGCTTTGGGATGTGCTGGAATGGGAGATTCGCATCATGGATGAGCAGCCAACAAATCTGCAGCAACTGTGTGATGCTATGTGGACCAATGTGTCAATATGGACCAAAATTTTGGACCAAAAAAGGAATGTTTCCAGCACCTTGTTGAATATATTCCACAAAGAATTAAGGCAGTTTTGAAGGCAAAAGTGGGTCCAAATTGATGCACCTCTTGATGGAAATAAATGTTGTGATGCTATTTCCATCAAGAGGTGCATCAATTTTTGGTCAAGATCTTGTATTGACAATGCAAGAGGTGAGTACTCTGTAAAGTCTCCTCCAGCACATCCCAAAGACTTTAAATGAATTTGAGGTCTGGTGTCAATTCATGTAAGAAAATGATTCTTCCTCCCAACCATTCTTTAACAATTTGAGCCTGATGAATCTTGACATTGTTATCCTGGAATATGGCCATGATATGTCTTCCTACATGGTTGTTCAAGAAATGAAAAGCTACACACTCCATCAATTAGGGTTAAAAGAACTGTTCCCAAACATGCTAGAAACATAATAATCACTGCAATAATAATCTTAAACATTTGCCTATTTAAATACAAACAGCGACTTTTTGTTTGGCCAGGCAGTGTATATACACTGATCAGGCATGACATTATGAGCATTGACAGGTGAAGTGAATAACACTGATTATCTCTTCATCACGGCACCTGTTAGTGGGTGGATATATTAGGCAGCAAATGAACATTTTGTCCTCAAAGTTGATGTGTTAGAAGCAGGAAAAATGGGCAAGTGTAAGGATTTGAGCGGGTTTGGCAAGGGCCAATGATGGCTAGACAACTGGGTCAGAGCATGTCAAAACTGCAGCTCTTGTGGGGTGTTCCCGGTCTGCAGTGGTCAGTATCTATCAAAAATGGACCAAGGAAGGAACAGTGGTGAACCGGCGACAGGGTCATGGGCGGCCAAGGCTCATTGATGCACGTGGGGAGTGAAGGCTGGCCCGTGAGGTCCGATCCAACAGACGAGCTACTGTAGCTCAAACTGCTCAAGAAGTTAATGCTGGTTCTGATAGAAAGGTGTCAGAATACAGAGTGCATCTCAGTTTGTTGTGCAGACCAGTCAGGGTGCCCATGCTGACCCCTGTCCACCGCCGAAAGAGCCAACAGTGGGCACGTGAGCATCAGAACTGGACCACGGAGCAATGGAAGAAGGTGGCCTGGTCTGATGAATCATGTTTTCTTTTACATCACGTGGATGGCCGGGTGCGTGTGCGTCGCTTACCTGGGGAACACATGGCACCAGGATGCACTATGGGAAGAAGGCAAGCCGGCGGAGGCAATGTGATGCTTTGGGCAATGTTCTGCTGGGAAACCTTGGGCCCTGCCATCCATGTGGATGTTACTTTGACACGTACCACCTACCTAAGCATTGTTGCAGACAATGTACACCCTTTCATGGAAACGGTATTCCCTGGAGGCTGTGGCCTCTTTCAGCAGGATAATGCTCCTGCCACAAAGCAAAAATGGTTCAGGAATGGTTTGAGGAGCACAACAAGTTTGAGGTGTTGACTTGCCCTCTAAATTTCCCAGATCTCAATCTAATCGAGCATTTGTGGAATGTGCTGAACAAACAAGTCCAATCCATGGAAGCTCCACCTCACAAGGACTTAAAGGATCTGCTGATAACATCTTGGTGCAGATACCACAGCACACCTTCAGGGGTCTAGTGGAGTCCATGCCTCGACGGGTCAGGGCTGTTTTGGCAGCAAAAGGGGGACCAACACAATATTAGGAAGGTGGTCATAATGTTATGTCTGATCAGTGTGTGTGTGTGTGTGTGTGTGTGTATATATATATATATATATATATATATATATATATACACACATATGATCAAGAGTTTTACTATTACTATTTACTATTATTACTATCTAACAGTATTCCCTGCAGGGCCTTATTGAACACTTCCTGTGCTTAATTAGCTTAGTTTCTAATAATAACAATGAAGACCAACATAAGATAGGGTTGCCATGAAGAATAGCCTAAAGAATTAAGTTTGGAAATGCAATGAAATCAACTTTTTAGAATTAGTCAGAAACCATAAAATTGCTATTAAAGGTTTTTGTTTTGTTTTGTTTTAAAAATTCAGCCCCTTTATTTTTTTTTTTCAGCTTTGAAATCTTTAAACAAATGAAAACAAGAAATAAACAGTTAATGCATAATAAATTCAAATGTACAAACATTACAGTGGAAATTTATATTCTTTTATATCAATAACACATTTACAGTTGATTAAATAAACTAAAACAAACTACTACACTTAATCTGAAGCTCAAAACATCAAAAGTCTGGACAAGCACAGTAACAGTACAGTAACATCTGGACATTAGTACATTAAAACCATAAAAACAAAAACAATTTACAAACACAACATCGGTGCACGTGGCCTGATCAAATGCTGTCTCTGCAGCGGTGTGTAACTCTTCTCTTTGGTATCGCTGTATCTTTAGATTCTTCTTACAGTACAAGAAAATCAATCTTTTAACTTCAACTGACTGCTCAGATAGAGCCTCGAGTTTTTCTGTTTCCTATTTTTTGCACAAACATCTACATCTATGGTTTTCTATCCAAGTTATGACAATATGTCATATACTTGCATCAAACATTGAATGACACTGAAGTGCCATTTATAGAATACAAATAAAAAAGTTCAGTAAGAAAACATTAGCAATACAAAAACAGGTCCCTGTTGAAATCCTGGAGGTCAAGGGATTATTCAAGTTTCTTATGTAAACAGAAGGCAATGTTTTTGAAGTGTTATACAGGATGATTTTGCATTACAACCAGGTGACAAATCATCAGAATGCTTCAAAACAAGCTTATTTTAAAACATTTTGCACTCTGATATTTGTAAATGGATTGTCCTTTTGCACCGTGAATCTTTACTCTTTAATGACAGGGGTCAAAGGGGTATTTGGTGACCCCACCATGTAGCTCCACTACTGACTCTGACCAGGCGATGATGTCACCGGTCATATGACCACCACATGAAGCCAGGCTGTAGACGTCATGTGGTGTGAGAACATGAGACCACATCTGCACGTCTGAGATTTCTCCAACAAACGCCTGCGTTGCATCAAAACGACCACCCAGTGTGTCCTGGGAAAACATGGATGGAAGATTTGGTGATATTATATTAGCAACACCAAACAGATGCTGAATCTTACTTCTATGTAATATCTTCTTATGTCTTAATTCATAAAGTCAACTTCAAACTTTGTTGGCTTATTCATTAGCATGAAGTCTTCTAGTGTATGATTTGTGACCTTGTGAAAAAGTACACACTTTAGCATACTTTTAAAAAGTGTACATATAACAGAAATAATACACTTTAAAAGAATATACTTAAGTGTGAACTGAATGTAATGTTTTCTGACACAACTACATTTTAATTGCAACTGAATTAAAATGTATTATGTAAATATAAATTTATATTAAATGCAATTAGCTGAACTGTAGAGTGCATTTTTGACCCACTTAAGTAGGACTTAAGTACATATTTTTATGTAATTTCATAACTTACTGCTGAATGTACTGACAAACATTTACAGTAAGTGTACTTAAGTGTGTTAAGAAACATAGTCATGGAAGTGTCTCTCTTTGTATGCACTTAAGTGGCCTTTGAGTTTATTTATATTATATTATCTGTAAGTTTTTTTTTTTGTTTTTTTTTTTAAGATTTTAAGCACACTTCAAGTGCACTTTCTTTTCTCACAGGAGTTTAATTAAGTATCAGTTCTTTTGCCACAATGCTAGGGTGTTGTGGATGGTTGCCAGGGTGTTGCCATGCAGTTGGTAATGTGTTCTTGGTGTTTGTCTAATGGCTCAAGTCAAGGGAGAAATATGAGTTTAGCTGATTGTATGTTGTGCTTGTATGTTACCTGTTCCTGCCCCAGTATGAAGACCCCGCCAGGTTTGATGGGATGCCAGGGGGAGAGGTTTTCTCCTGACCCTCTCTTAACTCCATCCTGATAGGCCTCCCACAGGCCGTCTCGTGTTGACCACGTCACACACACATGGTGCCATTTACCATCACTCAGCGAGAGGGGTAGAGGAACAGCCTGTGAACCCGAGGCAAGATAATGTCCTCTGTTAAACACAGAATTCTCTTAATAAACATTTTATTTTCTGTTGTGCTTCTCTTATTTCACCCAGAGGCAGCCTTTACAATTCAGAGGCCCGTTTTTAAAGAAACAGTTGGAAGCCCTCCATCATTCAGTCAAAAGATTCATTCAAAACACGGATTCAATCAGTATCGAAACATCACCGTGTTGCTCAGAGACACACAATGACTCTGTGGATTTTTGTTTGTGAAATAGAGCAAACATAGACAATGTTCTAAGTCTAAAATGAAAGTCACCTAACATTAACTTCACGTTTATTGAACTGTTGTATGAAATCAATAGGCTATCACATTTGCAATCGTGCTGATATTTGGGAAAACAGCAATCTACATCCTGTTATAACTATTAAAATCAAGAACTCATACAAGGGCATTTTTGCCCCATATATCTTGAATTTTTGGGGGCATTTTTATTAATTTTGGTGGTATTTTTGCCCCTAGCCCTGTTAATTTCCGCAATGGCGGGGGGTGGGGCTCTTTTTCAAGAGCAAGCAGAGGCCCCTTCTGTTGCAAGGCCAGTTTCAAGTGAGCAAAGGCCGCTACTGATTTCACCATATGTCCTTAATTTGTCTTAAAAATCCTTAAGAAATGTGAACTGGGGTCCTTTTTAGAATTTATTTCATAATTTAAACACAATGATCCAAATGGGATTGAAAGAATCCTCTTAGATTCAAACAAGTTCCTACTGGATCAACTGAAATTCCTACAGGATTTTCTGACTCTTATTTAATACCTAGATATTATAGAATAATATTTAACAGAGCCGTCTAACTGGACAGTTAATGGAACTCACAGGAGAGCTGTAGGAATTTTAAAACCCCAAAATATTTTCTTTAAATTTGTTTGGTCATCATACTAGTCATATTTGGAACTACAGTTATGTCCCACTGCAGCTAAACATGGCTGTCACTCCTCGTCTGAGCACTTCCGTTCTGTGCACACAGAGTTACAATTATAGTTGACGACCAAATTAACTCCAGTACTGGCTAAACTAGTTGTTAAATGGATAGTTCACCCAAAAATGAAAATTCTGTCATTTACTCCCCCTCTAAAGTTGCTCTAAACCTGTATGGATTTCTTTCTTCTGCTAAATGCAAAAGAAGATATTTTGAAGAATATGGGAATCCAAACAGTTGATGGGCTCCATTGACTTCCATAGTATTGAGGGAAAAAATACACTGTATTGCCAAAAGTATTGGGACACCCCTCAAAATCATTGAATTCAGGTGTTCCAATTACTTCCATGGCCACAGGTGTATAAAATGAAGCACCTAGGCATGCAGACTGCTTCTACAAACATTTGTGAAGGAATGGGTCGCTCTCAGGAGCTCAGTGAATTCAAGCGTGGTACCGTGATAGGTTGCCACCTGTGCAATAGGTCCATTTGTGAAATTTCCTCACTACTAAATATTCCACGGTCAACTGTTAGTGGTATCATAACAAAGTGGAAGCAATTGGGAACAACAGCAACTCAGCCATGAAGTGGTAGGCCACGTTAAATCACAGAGAGGGGTCAGCGCATGCTGAGGCTCACAGTGCGCAGAAGTCGCCAACTTTCTGCAGAGTCAATAGCTACAGACCTCCAAACTTTGTGTGGCCTTCAGATTAGCTCAAGAACAGTGCGTAGAGAGCTTCATGGAATGGGTTTCTATGGCCGAGCAGCTGCACCCAAGCCTTACATCACCAAGTGCAATGCAAAGCGTCGGATGCAGTGTTGTAAAGCACGCCGTCACTGGACTCTAGAGCAGTGGAGACGTGTTCTCTGGAGTGACGAATCACGCTTCTCTGTCTGGCAATCCGATGGACGAGTCTGGGTTTGGAGGTTGCCAGGAGAACGATACTTGCCTGACTGCATTGTGCCAATTGTAAAGTTTGGTGGAGGGGGATTATGGTGTGGGGTTGTTTTTCAGGGGTTGGGCTTGGCCCCTTAGTTCCAGTGAAAGGAACTCTTAATGCTTCAGCATACCAAGACATTTTGGACAATTTCATGCTCCCAACTTTGTGGGAACAGTTTGGGGATGACCCCTTCCTGTTCCAACATGACTGCGCACCAGTGCACAAAGCAAGGTCCATAAAGACATGGATGAGCGAGTTTGGTGATGAGGAACTTGACTGGCCTGCACAGAGTCCTGACCTCAACCCGATAAAACACCTTTGGGATGAATTAGAGCGGAGACTGTGAGCCAGGCCTTCTCGCCAACATCACTGCCTGACCTCTCAAATGCGCTTCTAGAAGAATGGTCAAAAATTCTCATAAACACACTCCTAAACCTTGTGGAAAGCCTTCCCAGAAGAGTTGAAGCTGTTATAGCTGCAAAGGGTGGGCCGACTCCATATTAAACCCTACGGATTAAGAATAGGATGTCATTAAAGTTCATGTGCACATAAAGGCAGGCGTCCCAAAACTTTTGGCAATATAGTAGAAGTCCATGGAGCCTATCAACTGTTTAGTTACCAACATTCTTCAAAATATCTTCTTTTGTGTTCAGCAGAAGAAAGAAATTCATACAGGTTTAGAACAACTTGAGGGTGAGTAAATGACAGAATTTTCATTTTTGGCTGAACTATCCCTTTAAAACAGCAATTTCACTCTGATTGAGTCTAAGGTACGTGTCATTCACAATTTTAATTCAAGCACAGTGTTGCAGCTTAAAGGGCATAAACAAAACATGCCAGCTAACTGTTGCCAGATAATAATACTTTTTTGGTCACTTATACTTTTTACTCTTTCACTCACTCTGTCATCGACGAGCAGCTCCATCGGGTTGTTGCCCCACTCAATGAGCACCAGCTCGTTGGCCTGGCCTGGGACAGAGTAGGAGAAGGGCGTTCCGAGTCCAGGCCCGATTCCAGCCTTTATCCACAAACACAGCGTGAAGGAGAAGATCTCGTGCAGTAGAGTGCGCTTCACACGACCGTACATGTAGTTGGTTCGCAGGGGGAAGCCGATCTGGAAAGCTTCAGTGGATTTGCTCTTTCTAGAACCTGTGGATTTGATAATCAGTGTCAGTGTCATGCACATGATTTATAAATCGAGGGAACGAAATAGTAAATCGTGCGCACGATTTAGTAAATCGAGGGAACAAATTAGTAAATCGAGGGAACGAATTAGTAAATTGTGCGCACGATTTAATTTTTTTTTCTGGGGGGGGGCTCCGTACAACGGCAATATATTGGAATAATACTGTTATAATTGTAAGTCTAAAGTTTATACATTTCAGGTAAACAGTTTTACTAGCTATTGTCATCCTCGACATGACACGAGATTAACTATAGGCTGATTCTGAAAGCTGAAAAATGCTGCCTTCAGAGGATGCTTTCCAAGGTAAGGCATCAAGGCACATCTGAGTCCAATGTTAGCTTCAATTCCTGTCTCCTGAGATACTGTACATTCATCTGATCGATTTGTGAAGGAAGCAAAGATGTATCCTTTACTGCCTTTGATATCCCACAATCCTGTGCATTCCATTCTGTGACATTTGAGCTAAAAAAAAATAAAAGATGGCCTCATAAAGTTGCGGTTGGTGGTCAGTTTATGTGTAAATTATTTTTGACCAACTTTTTCCACTTTTGATGTTATTTCTAGAGAGAAATTGCTATTGTAGCCTATTAAATATTCACTTAGTTATCACCAAAAGCTCACTCTATTTAGTTGTAGATCATTAAACCGTTACGCTGCCTCAGAAGTCTGTCCAAAATCAATTTCGTGAGGTGCCTTCATGCACAAACGCTGCCTACAGAGCCAATGGACTAAGATGAAATGAAGATAATTCAAATTTGTCCAGATAGATTTCTGAAATGTGTTCAGAATGTTTGACAGCTTATTTTAATACCTCATGGGACCTGTAATTTATAGTCAATAGTTTAATTGTTAAAATGTATTTAATTTAGTTAATTCATCTTAAGCAACTATTTTCTGTATTTTTACTGTTCATTTTAAATGAATTATACTATTTCTACATTGTCTAAATATCTACATTAAAGCTACAGTCTGTAAGTTTTGCCTCTTTGTCGCCATCTCTGTTTGAAACCTGCAATTGCAGTTGTTTGTGGAATTATCATCTTTACGTGGGTTGTGCATCGGCACGGCTCCTCAGCGCGGATGAATCTAATGTTTGCTGTCAGTCACCACATTGGTGTGGATACTGTACTTCAGAATCACAGATTGTAGTCTTGCAGTATGACCAAAATAATTTTGGATCATTTTTAACCAAAAAAAGTTACGGACAGCAGCTTTAAAATTTCAATGATGAAATATTCCCACTCTGATTTTTTCGCACGCTGGTTAGAGGTAAAAACAGGTCATATTAGTTTAGAACATGGTAACTGACTTGTTGCCCATCAAAGATGGTCTACCAATCCTAATCATCTTGATCAAGGTGCTCTATCAGGTCCATTATCCAGCTGGTGAACAATCTAGAACAGCTAAGGACCAAAACTGGCCAAGCTTAAGTTTCATTTGGATTCTCCAGCCTGGTCATTTAAATGCTCAAGATGAGAAGTAAAAGTGTTCTTTTACCATGCTCTTACCAGTGTCAGTAAGCCTGTGCTGCAGTTGACTCAGAACTGCATCCAGTTTGCTGTGCACTCCACCCTGTGCTTCATTGTGGCCTTTTTGGTTATAAGATGACAACCTCTCAAAGCCATGTTCAGAAACCTCATTGTCATGGTGACCGTTGTCTTGGTGTCCATTGTCATGGCTGTTGTCATCGTGGTGATCGTCGTCATGGTGATCGTCATCATGGTGATCACTATGGTGGCTTTCATCGTGAGGATCATCATGATCATTGTGACTGTCATGGTCTCTGTCATCATGGCTGTCCTCGTGATGGCTGTGGTCATGATCGTCGACATTGTGACCATCATCATCATCATCCTCGTGGTCACTGTGACCGGCACTGGTTAGCGATGCAGAATGGTGTTGCATCTGTTGTTCTAGAGCATTGATCTTCCTCTGCAGGAGGTCCTTCAGTGAACTTGCATAGCTGGTGGAAGTGTTTCTTGTCTGCAAACACAATCACAGCAGTCTAAGCAAAGGCCAGCATAGTGCGGTACTATATGCTGCTGTTGTTGGTAACTGCTTAAAACACCTCACCTCATATAATATTTAAATTGACAAGATGACTTTCATAACCCTAATGAAACACGCTCCCTCAATGTTTAAAAGCAAGAGAAACAGTGTCCCATCAGTTTCATTTCACTTTTAAAAGGCAGTTCAAATATGGTCACACATTGGTTGTTTACCATCATTTTTTAACCGGGAACAGTAAGAGTGTATCTTTTTTGTTGTTTAATGAAATGTTATAACACTAACTTCTATGAAGCAGTAACAATAAAATTATGCACTTTGGAATTGGCTGTTGGCTGTAATAGTAAAGGTGTAGCATTTTCTTTTTTTAGATGATATAATAATCTGATTAAATGATATAATGCTAATTTGAAGCAGTGACAATAAAGTTATGCACTTCTTTAGAGATTTAGGTTATTTGGATCTCATTTAGATCTTATTTACATGTACATTTCTTATCTTTACCATCAAAATCATGTTATTATAATAATGGCCAGTAGATGTATGTATCAACAAGGGTTAAAGCAAGGATGATTTGAGGCAGGATCTATGTGCAGCAGTATCTTTTAATTACAATAATTCAAAAACCAAAATGAGCAGGATAAACTAGTAAACACAGGAGATGAAGCAAACCACAATATTACCAATGAGAACAGACAAAGAACAACTAAAACTGAGGGCTATAAATACACAGGGTGACTGAGGAGGAAAACAATGCAGAGGCGGGGACTGATCAATCAAATAATGAGTAACCATGACAAATGAAAAGCAGGAACATAGGGAACAAAAGGCATTCAGATAACAAAAAAAAATGCAAATATAAACATTACTTCCCTGTCCTGGAAGGCACACCTTAGTGGTGGTGGGGAGAGGGGGGGCAAACACAGAAAAAAGGTCCATTTGATGAAGAGTCCATGGGGGAGTTGACAGAGGGAGGAGCCAGGGAGGATACAATAGAGAGAGAAGCTAGGGATGACATGAGGGAAGAGTCAAGGAGTGGCCAAGAGCAGTGCCAAGACAAAGGCCCAAAGCAAAACCAATGGAGAGAAGAGCCAGGGTAGAGCCAGGAGCCTGCCTGACTGAGGTGGAGCCGGGAAAGGAGGAGACCCAGATGAAGTTGAGGAGATGAAGACCTAGGGTGACACCGATGGACTGGAGGGCCGAGGCTGAACCGCAGGCTTGCAGAACCAAGGTGGAGATGGGGGCTCTGCAGACTTGGGCCTAGCTGGTGAGTTTGAGGACAGCAGTGGAGCCAGAGGGAAGGAAGAGACCGGTGGAGCCAAAGGGGTGGAGGGACAAGGCGTAGCTGGAGACCTGGAAGTCTGTGGCACAACCAGAGAGATGACTGCTAAGCTAAGGTGGAGCCGATGGGTCAACAGGCCAAGGTGGAGCCCAGGGCTCGGAGGCCAGCAACAACATAGGAGACTTGAGGCTGGCAGTTGGAGACTTGGAGCTGGGTGGGACCAGTGGCAGAGACTGGGCTTGAAAGTAGGCTGGGATCAGGGAATCAAGAGTTCACACGAGAAGGGGCAGATTTCAGGGCTGGGAGGATGATTAATGGAACTCTCCACGATATCAAACTCAACCAGCACTCCCTCAGAGATGACCATGAATACCGGCTCACACACCTGGTCAGACTCAACAGAGTCAGTCTCTGGGTCTGCAGTGGGCTCTGGTTCGCTGTCCCTGAAGGTCAAGAGTGCAGGTTCTGGCTCTGGAACGAACAGTGGCTTAGGCTCCTGGATGAACATTTGGGCCGACTCACACTCCTTAAGTTGGAAAAGATGGTCATCCAGCCCACTCAAGAAAGTGTCTTTAAGGTCACTCCAGGACACCAGGTGGCTGAGTTGAACTCCTCCACGAATGGCCACGGGAACTCTGGGTGCTGAAGGTGCTGCAGCACCCCCTGCCAATGGCTGTTTCACTGCATTGGAATTTAAGATGACACGACTTGAAAATTTTTAGTTTTTCAGCATGTTTTTAATTTTCCAGCTTTATACAATTACTCTAGAGATTATTTTGTTTTTATATGTTCTCGAATCTGGTGTATGACTTTAGAAATTAATATTTCAAAATCCGACCTATTCAGCCTACTAAATATAATAATGAACTGAATAATGTGCGTCTCTCTTTTACTTTCGTTTTTAACAGCAACTATATTCAGGGAAAACCAGTCAAAGAAAACATATTGCTTAATAACTTAACAGCTTTAACAAAAATACACAAGCTTAACAGAAATTAAAAGTGTTTTCCAACAGTATTTTTGTTGGATCTGGCAGGTTTAATCAAGATGTTATCCAGTAGATGTCTAGAAGAAGTCCTGGCTGGTATAGCTGTATTTAACGAGTTTTGATGAAGTGCACACTGATTCCTTTGACCGTGCATGCAAAAAACCCATCTCTGTGAATGCATTGGCTGGTTATTTCCTGCTCTAGTTAGAACATTACAGCTGCGCAAATGAATTTTTAAATGTCAATCATATTTTTTAGTATTATTAAAAAAAAAAAAAGCCTACAGACATAAATGAAATGCGGGACACTGCTTAGGATTGGTCAAAGAACAGATAAAACTGAGGGCTACAAATACACAGGGTAACTGAGGAGAAAAACAAGGCAGAGGTGGGGACTAATCAATCAACTAATGAGTAGCCATAACAACAAATGGAAAGCGGGAACATAGGGAACAAAGGCACGGAAATCAAGAAATGCAAACATAAACCTAACAGTCTGAAGTGTAAAAACTCTTGATTTTATGCTTAAAAGTACATTTGAATACTTATTTAGATATTATCCAACTATTATTTGTCAAAGTTAAAAAACCTTGCTGAGCGAGGACCTCATCACAGGGAAGATTCCTTTACCCTCGTCCATGCCGGAGCAGATGAGCAATGACACTGTTTTCTCTAAAAGGAAAATAGTGTCATTGTTCAGCTGAGGTCAGTTCAGTGTTGAGTCAGTTCCATTGTAAAGATCATCGAATATAAAATGAGTTCAATTCAGCTATAAAGCAGCTCTGTGGAAAACAGTGATGTAATCGTCCAGGGTGTGTTTTCCAAAAGCATCGTTAGCCAACTATGGTCGCAAGTTCCATTGAACTCTATTGGTAACGACGGAATTTGGTACCATAGTTAGCTTTGGGAAATGCATCCCAGTTCAGTTAATTTCTCATCCAATAGTGTCAGTACAGTCAAATCAATAATATTGATGAATATTGTGTGTCCCCAACAAAGCAAGCCAGAGGCGACAGTGGCAAGGAATCCAAACTCCATCAGGTGACTGAATTTTGTTATTTTGCTGTTTATTACTGTGGAGTTGCTTTGAAACAATCTATATTATATAAAGTGCTGTTTAAATAAATGTGACTTTACCTGCAGGTTCTCTAGCCGCTCCTTTAGGGACTGAAGCATCCTGCTCATCTGCTCCGGTGTAGACGAGGCTGAAGGAATCTCCCCCGTGACATGCTTCTCGCTCAGCGAGGCTTTCCCCCGACGATGTCCTCCGAACCCATCCCCATAGTGACCCAGCTCCATTCCATGACTGCCGTGGTGACCATCCGGCGGCACCCACCCGAGGTGTGCAGTGTCAGGTGCTGTCGGGTAGGTGTGGTGGGCGTGGTGAGCCAGGTGTGCAGGTGTGTGGTGTGGGTGGTCGTCATGGCTGCCCGTTCCGCGGTTGAAACCCTCACACAGGTTCAGTTTGGCAGTAAGCTCTCGGATAGTTTCCCTCTGGTCCAGGATGGTTTCTTTCTGCTGCACCAAACTCTCCCGCAGGTGCAGAATTGTCGCTTTTGCCTCCTCTGACATTCCCCACCAGCCGTTGCTGTTCCCATTAGGTCCACTGTGGTGTCCGGTACTGGGGCCAGCTGGGCCACCTGCTGTGGGGAAACACCCGGGATCGGCATCAGCGGGAATAGGGGTACAAATGAAACGAGGATGAGGGTTGTAGTCCGAACCTGGCATTCCAGTCCCAGCACATACGGAAAGACAGATGGCAAAGAAGAAAAAGAACGAGGAAATCCGTTCACCCATCCTCAGTCTTGCTGTGGAGCTCGTTGGATGCATATTTGTTGAATAAATACAGCTGAACTGATCAAATTTTTTCAGGTTTATCCTTCAGTTATTTGATGTTTAGAGCTTCTGGATCTTTATCTCTCTGCTTCTTTAGTCTGTTTACAGGATTGTATTTGTCCTCGTCTTCTAAATCCTGTAAAACTGTCTCTTGCTGCTTACTGTGTCTTTTCAAGCCTCCTCCTCTCCAAGGTCATCAGCCGTTCAGAGACCATGTGTATTTACAAGTAATCCTTCCGATGATCCGTCTCTTGTCTCTTCAGAGCAGCTAAGAAAAACAAAACAAAGAAAACTCTTGTCATTCCTGATGATTATACGTTTTCGAAAGACCTTGATTAAACCTTTGAAACATTAAACCTTGAAATACCTTTTCTGTTCTACAGAACTGATCAGCTATCCTGTAAGAAAGAAAATGTAGGACTTTGTCTGCAGTTCAATGGATTAATAGTATGTACTTGAAGAATAACCCTGTTGATGTAGTTCGTTCTGTAGGTACCGTATGAAGGAGTTTTTGCATACTTTAGCAAACTTTAGCATACTTTTAAAAGGGCTACTATGACATAACTTATGACATAACTGCACTTGCAATTTACTGTTGTTAACCACAAGGAACAATGTTATAAATGGCACAGCAAC
Source organism: Hypophthalmichthys nobilis (assembly GCA_037950665.1). NCBI lineage: Eukaryota > Metazoa > Chordata > Actinopteri > Cypriniformes > Xenocyprididae > Hypophthalmichthys > Hypophthalmichthys nobilis. The sequence continues at coordinate 30,275,859 of CM075481.1, read as the reverse complement.
ATTTTTCTACCATGGCACAGTATACATCATCATACCACCTAGCCCGACTACTATTTTCTTCATAAAAATAAAGGCACAAGCTATAACTGAAGGGGTTTGACAGCCTGATGCCACAGGAAATCTGTTATAAGATCCTCAAAGAGCTTTTTATTCTCTAGTTCTTCTAAAAATCACCAATGTACTGAAGCTTCAAAGAACCCCAGCAAACCCATAGACTGATCTGAAGAACTTGTAATGTAACATCAAGAGCTCCAAAGAAGGTTTCAAGGTTGCTCCACTTGAGTGCTGCAAATAACCACTGAAGAACGTTTAGTTTGGGATGTGTGGGATGATCAGTTTAAGTTGTTTGAAGCCACTGAATTAATAAAGGACAAACATTTCCACCCGCACAAGTGGATGTGTGTACGTCAGAGTCTCTCCTAATGAGGATAACTCAAGAAAGGAGTCGTCATCAAGGGTCCACAGAGGATTAGCAGGTGATCATGTCTGTTTGAGAGAGTGTATTCAGTCTGTACTGTATCTTCTACTTGCTGAACTTTGCCATTAATTGGATTAATTAAGTGCTTGGGCTGATACCTGGCAGGAAGGGATCTGGACTGAGTTTCATGAGAAGAACACAACTGAGTGTGACAAGAAGGGAGCTTGAGCTACACTAATGAATTTATCGCACTGTTCAGTGCATACGCAGGTTAAACTTAAACTGAGAGAGTCTTTTAAATTCCAGTTCAGCTGCTGAGTTTGAATTGACAGAGCAAACAGAACACAGCATTTGAATACATAAGTACAATTAAAAATTCAATAAAATGCTGTAGTTTTTAATATATTTTATTTTTCAGTAGGCCTATAAACTAAACAGGTTATCATATAAAAAACATAGGCTGTGGGGAAATTCTAGAAACATTACATTATATTAATAATCAATGTTTTATGCTGTTGTATTTAATTTATATGTGACCCTGGACCACAAAACCAGTCACAAGTTGCACGGGTATATTTGTAGCAATAGCCAACAATACATTGTATTTTTATGCCAAAAATCATTAGGATATTAAGTAAAGATCATGTTCCATGAAGATATTTTGTAAATTTTCTACCATAAATATATCAAAAATTTATTTTTGTGAGTGGATATGCATTGATAAGGACTTCATTTGGACAACTTTAAAGGCGATTTTCTTGAAATTTAAATTTTTTTGCACCCCCAGATTCCACATTTTCAAATAGTTGTATCTCGGCCAAATATTGTCCTATACATCAATGGAAAGCTTATTTATTCAACTTTCAGATGGTGTATAATTTCAAATTGATCCTTATGAGTGGTTTTGTGGTCCAGGGTCACATTGTTATATTTACTGACTCTGATCATGGTGGAAGAATTTCTTTTCATTTTCCAGAAAATGTACCACAACATGTTTGCAAAATAGAGCAAAACATCAATATACAATCAATATATTCAAATATATATATATATATATATATACACACTGTATATGTAACATGTATATTCTGTTATGTTCTGTTTGCTCTGTTCCTGTTTGCCTTATACTTCCTGTTTGCTGTTAGAAGTATAAATTGGGCTTGAGTTCCTAGTTAGTTTCCCTGTTAGGTAATTAGTTCCTAATTTTACGCACCTGTTCTGTTTGTCTATGATTACATTCCCTATGTATTTAAGCCTTGTGTATCATTCTGTTCCTTTGTCGGTTCTCGTTAATGTTAAGTCTGGATAAGTGTCATCTTCTACATATTCCTGTGTTATGAGTAATTTTGGATTATTAATTAAAAAGTCTGTCTGAATATATATATATATATATGGAGATAATTATGTCAACATTTCTTACTATATGGCAATTCCTCTTTTCTGTGACTGTTTTGAATGTCTTTTTTAATTGCAATTGAATACATTCCTCTTACTGTCATTCCAATTCAACATCATGCTGAGTGTGGCCAATTAAATCAAATCAAATCAAATTCCTTCTTGTAAATTTAAAAGGAGCCAACTCTTTTGAACATTGAATGACATATATATTCTGATTAAAATAATACCACTTGAAACCAAAAAGAAACCAAAGTGTCTTTGACCTCAATACTAAACAAAGTTCATATGACTTCACCCACCCATATACAGCAAGAATATCTTACTAATTAAATACATTGTGTTTTAGACCCCTCTCACACAGGTCGTGTGCTCGCGTGAACATGTGTGTGTGGTAAGATCATGCGTGTCATGAGCTTAGAAAGCAAGACAGATGGCAGCAGTTGAGAACAGCGTGAAGCCGTTTCCCCAGTCTCTCTCAATCCTCACTTCATCTCGGTTTATCTTCCAGTCTAAATCCACTTGATTAGCCTGATTGTCGGGTTTGAACGAAGGCAGAACTTTAAGACAGAGACACACAATGCAGTTTAATTCGCCTTCTGCTGAATCCATAAAATAGTATTAAACAACCAACTCTAGTGAAGAACCATCTGGATCTTCATATGAAACAGCAACTGGCTGAGCAAAACAGTGGCTGTTGCAGTCACAACATTTAAAAACGCCATACTTACTGTGAAAATGCTACAGAATTATGGCAAAAAGAATATCTGCTTAATTTACTGACAAGCATTTATGGTCAACCACAATATACTTAATGTAATTTTATTAATACTTGTATGTCATGTATTTAAATATATTTGGAATTACAATATTTGGAATTTTGATCAAGTTGCAATTTAGTATGTTAAATATATTTATAAAATCGAATAACACCTACAGTTAAAATTATAATCATGTAAACGTGCTTTAGTATGTTAGTCAACACATCAAAATAAGTGTATTTCTTTAGAGCACCACAAAAGATTATTTAAAAAAAATAATGATTTAATATGTAAAAAACGTTTTATTTGGTATTATTACAAAGTGCACTTTTTAAAAGTGTACTTAAGTGAGTTAAGAAACAGTCATGATAGTGTAATCTCTTTAAGAGCACTTGAGTGTCCTTTTATTTCATTAATATTATTTTGTCTGTACAGTTTTTAAAAAAATATATACTTTTAAGATTTGAAGTACACTACAAGTGCACATTCAGTACAATTAAGCACACTTCCTTTTCACAAGGGTATTCCAGTCTTTAAATGCAGTGTTAATAACAATGTCCACCAGCAAAACATGTGGTAACTTGTTGTCAACCACTGTCAAAAAAGATTCCTCAATCATAACTTCAACCAAAACAGCTGCACAAAAGCACAATTCATATAGAAAACAGCTGAACACACAAACATCTGTTGATCAAATGAATAAATCATGAGCTCTCTGAAAATAAGCAGCTAAACAATCAAATCTGCAAAGAAGAAAAAGGCAGACTGAAGTTCTCAAAGAAATGCATGTGATAAATAATGCCTTATAGCAACCCTACATAGACACTGCTCATGAAATATAATCATATACAGTATAATATAAACAGACATAGAGAACTGGAACACATCCATCAATATCACACACTCAAGTAAAACACACAAGCTCTCAGTAAAACATAAGACAATCTCCATCTCCATACCTGAGCTATAGATATCTAGATATAGATATAGGTCTATGATATCCATAAACAATCTGCTACTAATGGAGACTTACAGTAACGTTACAGATGCTGTCAGCTCATTTGTCTTGATGTGTGGACTCCTGCAGGTCTCTCTCCGTTTGTCCTATCACTATTAAGTCCTGTACTAGTCCAACTCAGTCACTAAACAGCTTGTAAGGGACTTAATCCAGAAGAGTCTCTTTAACACCCGCCTCCCCTCCGTTTCTCTCCTCCTCTTTTCTTCCTCCTCCACTTAACAGTCTCTTTTCTTCTGTCACCCCCGTTGCTAAACAGCAATTAAAATCCATTTTGTCCTGTGCTCATTAACAACCCAAAGGCTTCAAGAACCTGCAGTTGGCAATTTCATGACAGTTTCACTGAAATGTTTGGGATGTGCTGCCAAGACCTTTAGATTTGACAAGTATAGTTGTCTTGAAAGGTTTTTAGCTGTTAGAGTGGCTGATACACAGCAGGATCCAAAAGCACTAGTAAAAAATATTTTCTTTTATATATATATATATATATATAAAACAAAATTACATGATTATTATGACAATTTCAGAGAAGAGTTTAATTGCAAAATTAACATGAATTTTAACCTGGTTTTAACCCTGTAAAGCCTGATATATTAAATAATAGTCCGATTTTTTTTTTTAATATATGGGTCAATGATGTGACGGGTCATTTTTTTTGTCCAAAGGCCTAAATAATAATAAAAAACAAAGATATGACATCCAAAGTATGTAAGGTAGTACAACTAGATCTCCTTTATGGAATCAAAAAGGTTTTAATTATATTTTGCTACATATAAAGGTATTTTAAAGATTTTCAAGTGTCAAAAAGTCATTTAATTTAACTTTTTAATCTTAAAAAGTAATAAATGTATATATTTTTTATTCTGGCATGATTTTATGACATCATATATCAATATAGTGCAAAATGGTATTAAAATTATGTGTAGAAGTCATTGCTTTGTTATGAGAAAGAATGTCCAGAAAAATGAATTTCACTGATGTCATTCGGAGTAACCAATATAAACGGACCATTTTGGATCAAGTCATGCGATAAGTATCATGTGACAGGATGTGACATCATTCAGACACCTGCAAAGGACCATATGGTCGTGAAGCAAAGTAACTAACTCTCTCTTAACTATTTGAAAAATTCATGTTTTCACTTTCTCATACGCATATCCCGAAACATCAGGTCATTCGGTACAACCGCTATAAAACATGGAAAATATTGTTATATTTTAAAAACTTGTACTAAATATAAAATGTTTGATTGTCCTTTTGCTAGATAGCTAGCAAGCTAACTAACTAGCTAGCTAGATATCAGCCTGAAAATATCTTCATTCGGTAAAAGTAAAAGTGTCATTCGGTAAACCCGAAATTTTGGTTAAACCGAATGACTTTTTTGGTGGCAAATTTTGTCCATTTTGTAATAAATGACAAAAGCAGTGTTAATTGATTATAAAAAAAAAAACACATAATCTCATTGTTAACACTTAATAAATCTTCAAAGTTACTTATATCCATTTATTATTACATTTACTTTATAGAAATCAGTAAAGATTTCACAGCAAAAAGACACATGAATCAATAGCTGAAGGTGGACGTTCGTATAATTATACTGAAAGGCTTTTACTTGCTAAAAAAGTATAAACTATCAATCAGACAACAGAAGGCATGGAGCAGATTTTGTGCAACAGGTTTTTCAGCAAAAATTTTGATAGTGTTAGTCATTATACAACTTTTTTGTCTACAGCTTGTTCATTTGTATGTGCACATGCTGTATCCACTGTCCAGGAAACTCCTCAGACTGGACATTAGGTCTTTCTCTGGAGGCCATGTTGTGCCACATGCTGTCATAGGTCTTAACAAGATAACCGGCCTAATTAAAGTCTGAGCAGAAATCCAGCACAGCAGCCACAGAGACAGATGGACGCTGATTGAGGTCAGAGGGAATAGGCTATATGCATATACACAAAGCAGAAAGACTGAGAGAAAGGTGATCGGGACAGACTTTGGCTCACATTAGAGACTCATTAATTACCATATAGATCTAACAATGTAACAGACAGTTCAGAGGATCACTGTGTATAAAATAAAATATGACAATGCACACTGTACTGTGATCATTCATAAACCTCCATTCTGTGTCAAACAAGCATGTTGAAGGCTAAAAACTGGTTTACTACAAAGTTAGATGAAATTATGATGCTTAAAAAGCTTCTATTTAAAACAACAGAAATGTAACTGGGACGAATAAAACAAAAGAATAAAGAAAGAAAGAAAAGAAAAACATTAGAAACACGAGATATTGATTTGAGTGTTGTCTAATGATCTGCGAAGTAAGGATGATATAAGAGATATGAAACTAGCACAGCAATATAGGAAATCACTTCATCAGTTATATAAAGTCACCATGAAATCAAAATGTACGATTCTTGTTTTTTTAATGGAATACTGCAGTATTTAATCTAAATGATTTATGCGTGCACATCATTTTTTTAAATTAATGTTCCTCATATTTTTTAATCAAAATAACTTACCCTCCCTCTTGCAGTGACATCTCATCTCTTCTCTGATGACGTGTTTACTGGTGTGAGGGCGGGGCAACCTGTCATGAGATCCACCAATAGCAAACCACAACCATCCAATCAATTCCCAATGAACAAAATCAAGACCCGCCCTACATTTGTTCTTGTTTGAGAGGCAGTTTCACTCAGATATACATCACAATAGGGAAGAAAAGACAATCGCAACTTCTGTTTCACGTCGATTTTATACGCAAAAGTTAGTAGAATGTCTAAAGTGGACTATCAAAATAAAGCGTAACCTAATATTAGCTATTGAAAACTAGTAGTACACAAAATGTGGTAATACTTTACAATAAGGTTCATTAGTTAACATTAATCTTTGTTGATGTTAATTTCAACATTTACTAATACATTATTAAAATGTTGTTAACATTAGTTAATGCACTGTGAACTAACATGAACAAACAATGCACAACTGTATTTTCATTAACTAACGTTAACGTTAAGATCAGTAACAAATGTATTATTGCTCATAGTTAGTTCATGTTAGTTAATACATTAACTAATGAACCTTATTGTAAAGTGTTACCCAAAATGCAAATTCAAATTACATGGCATTATGACATAAGTATCATTATCACATCGTTCTACGGTCAGGTCAGTTGTGTGTATGTGTGTCAGCTCTGGTTCTGTTTCCAGGAAGAAAGAAATCTGCTCGGCACATCGCCAGAGGTCAAAGGTCAGCTCACCTGTGACTGTCCTGTACTGGCAACACTCAGATAAGTTCACTTGGAGGTACGATACAGAGTTACTTGCAGAAAACAACTTTTATTTATTTTATTTAATTCGTTAGTATTCATTGAACTGGACACTCCATTAGTGACACAGTAAAACAGGTCACTACTTTTTTCAGTGTAGGTCATTTGAAGCTTTCTGAATTCTCAGCCAGAACATCTGTGATATTTTTAGTTGGAGAAAACACAAACACAAAAAAATGTTTTATTTGGTAATTGTATTATTCTGGTGGTTGTCAGTGTATTTTAAAGTACTTTGAACATGAAATGTACAGAAAATGCAGACTAGGGATGCTCAGGTCAAAGACCATGTAGACTTACCCAAAAAGTCTCATGATTAGCTTAGATCATTACAAACCAGTCACCAGAACAAATCACAGTGAAGAAGACATTGATTTTTACTCAACTGTAAGACTTAAATGTGCATGTATCTTTCTATTCATTGAGACTCACTCGGTTGTTGTGACCAGTGATCTCCCGGCCGTAAATAAAACTTCATTTCTACAAAGAGCAACTTGGAAGTTGTGTCAGGTATATGCTGCAGCTGAGGAATAGAAGTACTAAAGATCCTACACTCAAAAGACAACAAAGTAACAGCTAAAGTGTGATTGAGGTAGTGATAGTACAGTGCTCAGCGTAAATGAGTACACCCCCTTTGAAAAGTAACATTTTAAACAATATCTCAATCAACACAAAAACAATTTCCAAAAAGTTGACAAGTTTTATATAACATCTGTTTAACTTATAACATGAAAGTGAGGTTAATAATAATTTTACTCAAATTAGGGTGATGCAAAAATGAGTACCCCACAACAAAAACTACTACATCTAGTAGTTTGTATGGCCTCCATGATTTTTAATGACAGCACCAAGTCTTCAAGGCATGAAATGAACAAGTTGGCGACATTTTGCAACATTTATCTTTTTCCATTCTTCAAGAATGATCTCTTTTAGTGACTGGATGCTGGATGGAGAGTGATGCTCAACTTGTCTCTTTAGAATTCCCCATAGGTGTTCGATTGGGTTCAGATCAGGAGCCACTGGATCACTTTCTCCCTGTTCTTCTTCAGAAATCCAACCGTGGCCTTAGATGTGTGTTTAGGATCATTGTCATGTTGGAAAAGTGCACGACGACCAAGGGCACGGAGTGATGGTAGCATCTTCTCTTTCAGTATAGAGCAGTACATCTGTGAATTCATGATGTCATCAATGAAATGCAGCTCCCTGACACCAGCAGCACTCATGCAGCCCCCCATAAGGACACTGCCTCCACCATGTTTCATTTTAGGCACCATGCATTTTTCTTTGTATTCCTCACCTTTGCGACGCCATACAGTTTTGAAGCCATCAGTTCCAAAAACATTTATCTTGGTCTCATCACTCCAGAGTATAGCCTGCAAACTCTAGGCGGGATTTTTTGTGCCTGGGCTTTAGGAGAGGCTTCTTTCGTGGACGGCACCCATGCATGCCATTCCTCTGCAGTATACGCCGTATTGTGTCATGGGAAATAGTCACCCCAGTTTGGCTTTCTACTTCTTTAGATAACTGCAGTGAACTTGCATGCCGATTTTCTTCAACCCTTTTCATTAGAAGACGATCCTGTCGAGGTGTTAACTTCCGTAGTCGACCTGGACGTCTCTGTGAGATGGTTGCAGTTCCATCTTTTTTACATTTTTGTACCACTTTTGCTACAGTATTCTGACTGATAAGTAAAGCTTTGCTGTAGCCTCTTCTTGTAGCCTTCACCTTTCTGGTGTAAAGAAATTATTTTCTTTCTCAGGTCTTGTGACATTTCTCTTCCATGTGATGCCATTGCTGACAGCATGAAATGGGAAGGGGTTTTAACACTCTTATATAGTCAACTGTCTGCTGGACACCTGTGTAATGAATAATTAGACTCACCTGTGGTTGAATTCTTGTTAAATTAGACATTTGTAGTCTAAAATTTAGCTTTGCTCCAGAGACTTTCAGTGGGGTGTACTCATTTTTGCATCACCCCAATTTGAGTAAAACTGAAAATTAAAGTTATATTATTAACCTTACTTTCATGTTATAAGTTAAACAGATGTTATATTAAACTTAGTCTAGTCAACATTTTGGAAATTGTTTTTGTGTTTATTGAGATATTGTTTAAAATGTTACTTTTCAAAGGGGGTGTACTCATTTACACTGAGCACTGTACCTTCTTGACGGGACGCCATCACCATACTTCAGATAAGTATTGGATTGGATTGTAAGTATTCAGGAATTCAGGCAATTACCTCGAGATACTGTAGTATTATATTAACAACTAGGAGTTGTTTAAATTGTCCATGGTGAAGTCAGATTCGTATTGAGAATTTCCACGACAAAGTACTTTACTAAAGTACTAAAGTACATTAACATTTAATTTAATCATTTTATCATTTAAGGATCTTTTGACAATATGGGTATGGCAAACACAGGATTTCCATATATGTAACGTGTGCAGTGTATAAAACATCTCTTTTTGTTCTACAATGTGCAGTCTGTATAAAATTATAGTAAAAACATGCACTACTGTTCAGAAGTTTGCAGTAGATAGAATTTTTTAAAAAAGTCTCCTTTGTGTGTGTGTGTAAAAATGTAAGTCTTTATTATAACTTGGATCACTTTAATGAAACTTTGCTGAATGAAACTATACATTTCTTTGGTTACACTTTATTTCGATGGTCCACTTTAGACATTCTACTATCTATAAGTAACTTCGCAACTATATGTCAACTGACTCTCATTAGAGTATTAGAAGACTGAAGTAGACTGTTAGTTAGTAGAATAAGTTGACATGCAGTTGCAAAGTTACTTATAGTCAGTAGAATGTCTGTTGGGGAGCGTCAAAATAAAGTGTTAGCAGATATTAAGCAGACAGTCTACTAATGCTCTAATGAGAGTTAGTTGACATGTAGTTGTAAAGTTACTTATAGTTAGTAGAATGTCTAAAGTGGGCCATCGAAATAAAGTGAAAAAAAATTGACCGCAAACATTTTAACTGTAGTGTATATAAATATTTATCAAAACATATTCCACTTTTTGCTTGTCTTTGTGCGTCTCATATGACTGAAGGCTTCTTCATCCTCCGCTTGCAGTAACGTCTCATACTGTAGCTCAGATCTGCGCTGACGGGGAGTGAAGGAGAATTAACCTCATGTCTGCGCGAACGACCCCTGAGTGTGTGCAGGATATACAGCATTATGATAAACCACTGAATCCTTCATAGCGTTACCTTAACTCACCTCTTGTGTCTGTGTTTCATGTAAGAAGCTGCGCTGTAAACATGCATGTATGCTTTACAATGACCTACCAAACACACACAAACACAGTGATCCAGCAGTCACCTCACATGTAGGTTACAATAATGACCTGATGCCATTGCCATCACATAGTGACACACATTCAGTCAGACTCCATGCTCTCAGGCAAAGCATGATGGTCTTGTCGATACTGTATATATACACATACATATTCAAAAGAACAGCATTTATTTGAAATAGATAAAAAAAATCTTTTGTAATATTATTAATATCTTTACTGTCACTATTGTTTGATTTAATGTGTCCTTACTTACTTTTGAATGGTATCATGCCTTCCACAAATATATGAAGTGGCACAACTGTTTTCAACATTGATAATAATAATAATTAATGTTTCTTAAGCAGCAAATCATAGAATGATTTCTGAAGGATCATGTGACACTGAAGACTGGAGTAATGATGCTGAAATTCACCCAGTAATAAATTAGAAAACAAGCATTTTTTTGTAATTACCCTTTTGGTAACACTTTATAATAAGTGTACAGTAATAAAGTAGCCTACTTACAAATCATTTGCAAACTATTAGTTTATAGTTAATTCATAGTTAATATATTGTAGTCTCTACATTAATATATTAATAGTCTATATACCAATAGTGAGTTCTTCATTCATTGTCACTGTAATTAACACAATTATTATTGTTTAATTTGCTCATATGTAAAGAGTTAGATAATGTAATTTTTATGCTTTGTTAACAACTTATTAACTGTAAGTAGTTCTCACTTTAGATTAGGTCATGGAAAATTGGAATATTTTAAACATTTTAAGGAACACTGAATATGAATGCAATTAATGCCTAATAAAGATTGGTTTAAAGCACTTAATTAATGACATTTTCCCATTTTCCATGACCTAATCTAAAGTGAGAACTATTTACTCCTAATAACCAATTAACAATTCCTTTACTACAAGCTAATTAAATAATAATAATAATTGTGTTAATTACAGTGACAATGAATGAAGAACTCACTTTGTATATAGCCTATTAATATATTAACAATGTAAAGACTACAATATATTAACTATGAATTAACTGTAAACTAATAGTTTGTTAAAGGTGCAATATGTATGATTTCTGTCCGCTAGAGGTCGCTAGAGGCCTATTCAAAACAAAGGCGTAGCTTGATGACACCAAGTTTGAGCGTGGAATCTTGGGACATGTGGTCTTCACATCACAGCCGGTGGAAACAATCAGGATAGGACTCGGGAAGAAATCATGTTCGTGGATGCGATTATTAACGTTACTGTAGTATGAAGCAGAGCAGGACCGAGTGTTGTGGGAGCTGAACGAGGCCGCTGGAGCGATTGCGCAACACACGAGCAGCAGAACTTTTATTATGCCACAGTCGCTGGCGCCGCTTCCGCTTTTCCGGTCATGAGTATGAGGTAACACAGCTCTGTTTATCATATTAGATACATTTCAGAGTGTTGAAAATGATGTTATAATGTTACTCTGCGTTCGCTCGACGGCTGCTGTGAGATGCTTGTTTGAGACACACTGCAGTAAGATTTTAGAATATCATATTAAATGCTGGATGGCTTGTGTTGATAAATGGCATGCAATTAATTTTAAAACGTATTGTATGATGGAGAAAATTCTGTATTACTGTTACTGAAAATAAAGCTGCATCTGATTATGCTGTTATCTACTTGACAAAATAGTGTTTTTCTCTGAGGCATGGTAAAGCATGGTACTCACAAAAAATCAAGAAAATTAGATTTAAACAATAAGACTAAACTTGTTGAGCTATATAACAACAATTAGTTTTCTGTCTATAAATATATCAAATCAGCTGTTCCCTTGTCTATTAAAATGTGTAATATATTAAAGCGTCTTTGGTGTTACCATGGTTTTTACAAAATAAAACCGGAAACCGAGGGTAACGCGGGTATGACGCAATTGACAGGCGACTCCTCACACGTCCCGGAGCCTTGGTTAAAATTGCAGTTTTCTCACGATTTACAAATAGTTGGAAACATTTGGGATATTGTAAGTACTCAAGTGAACAAAATATATAACACTGGCCTAGTGGTTTTTGGATATTTTACTGCAAAAATCTTATATATAGCACCTTTAATGATTTGTCAGTACTTTATTACTGTATACTTATTATAAAGTGTTACCGAACTTTTGACTCCAAAATTTGTTGTTACTAAGATATATTGCCCCTGATCTGAAAACTTTCTCAAGTGACATCAAGCTCTGGACTAATTTTACTGTACATTTAAAGCAGGCTTTTCAGGTGTGATGTTGTAGATGAGACCGAATGAGTTGTTTAGGAAAAATGTTTAATCTCAGGCAGGACGCCAACTAGAGCGACACCACCGCATACATTCAGTTCAGTTCCTGTCTGCTGAGTTCTGAGAAAGATGAACTCCTCACTTCAGTCTGATACAGGAGAAAGAGAGAGGGAGAGAGAGGGAGATGGGTGAGTCATCCGGTTACTAGGCCAGACCTGGCGAGGTGGAGCTCCTGTATCGCTTTATCTCTGTGCGTCAGTGTCTAACTCTGAGGTGTGCAGAAGCAGAGGGCCCAAAATAGATTTCTGCTGAAAAACACGCACAACAAGTAAATACGCAAACACTGACTGGTGGACCACTGAACCTGTTGAATTCCTAAATTCACTACATTATTTAAAAAAAGGACTCATATGCACAGTCATTGTTTGTCCACTGTGAGTGATTTCAATATCACAGACAATGAATCTATATTTCCTCAATTTAATAATAGAAAAGCGAAGATGTACTTGCACAGTTGTTCCACTAAATGGCATAATACCTGCCTTGTTTGGACAAGACTAAGGTATATATTATTGTTGTGATTTAGGTTTTGGGGAAAAAAAGTTGGGTTACCTTGTTAATCAAATGTTGTCACATGACTCTCCTCGCCACATTTTCAGTTTGGTGGCTCAGACAGTGGCATGTATTATGAAGACAGAAATATGGAAAAGCATGAAAAGAAATATAGAAGACCAGTATCAGAAATAAAGTGATTCACTTATGTATTCAAATGAATTCTGATTTTACTGTATCAAAAAATTTTGGTGAGTGAACTTACTGTGTTAATTTAATATTGTCATGATGACTTATATTTACCATTGTGGCGGCTCAAACAGTGACATGTAGATGGAAACAGTCACAACATGGAATAGAGAAAGACAGTCTTAGAGTGATTTTTTTTTTTTTTTTTTTAATAATGCTTTAATAATGCTTTTGTGATATTTCACCACAAGTTAATCATTTTTGATGTATTTGTGTATTTTTACAGATATTTTCCAACATAGAAAGATACGTTGTATGTCCTAGTTGCACACAAAATTCAAAGACTACAAAACTACTGTAGTAAAGGAGTAGTACATAAGTCTATATACTTTGTGTTTTCCTACCTTGGTATTAAAGGATTAGTTCACTTCAGAATGAAAATTTCCTGAAAATTTCCTCACCCCCATGTCATCCAAGATGTCTTTCTTCAGTCGAAAGAAATTAAGGTTTTTGAGGAAAACATTCCGGGATTTTTCTCCATATAGTGGATTTCACTGGGGTTCAACGGGTTGAAGGTCCAGATGTCAGTTTCAGTGCAGCTTCAAAGAGCTCTACACGATCCCAGACGAGGAATAAGGGTCTTATCTAGCAAAACCATCAGCCATTTTCTAAAAAAAACAAAATTAATATATTTTTAACCACAAATGCTTGTCTTGCACTGCAATGCGATGCACCACGCATTACGTAATCATGTTGGAAATGTCACACGTGACGTAGGTGAAAGTAACGACCCAGTGTCTACAAAGCGAACGTTCAAATACTAAGTCAAACGCCCTTTACAAAAAAAGTTAAAACAACAATGTCAGAAGATTTTGAAGTTGGAGTAGAAAATGAGACGGAGTTTTTCACCCGACCACAGTACTTGTGCCTACATCACGCGTGACCTTTTCAAAGTGATTACGTAACGTGTGGCATAGTGCAAGACGAGCATTTGTGGTAAAAAAGTATATAATTTTTATTTATTTTATTTAGAAAATGGCCGATCGTTTTGCTAGATAAGACCCTTATTCCTCGTCTGGGATCGTGTAGAGCTCTTTGAAACTGAAGTTTGGACCTTCAACCCATTGAACCCCACTGAAGTCCACTATATGGAGAAAATCCTGGAATGTTTTCCTCAAAAACCTTAATTTCTTTTCGACTGAAGAAAGAAAGACATAAACATCTTGGATGACATGGGGGTGAGTAAATTATCAGGAAATTTTCATTTCTGAGTGAACAAATGTTTTTCCTCTTTTGGAATGTCATAGAAAAGGTATTTTTTCTTTTTCTATTGAAGTAAATGGGAACACGAAATATAGCTATTGGTGTAATTTCTTCTCTTCAGGTTTACCAAACTGATGACTTCTGCTTCTGAGAAACTCGGAAAGGTCAAAAGGGTTCATTACCTTTTATATCATTGCTGTCACATGACTCTTCTTTATCATTGTGGCTCAAACAGTAGCATGTAGATGGAGAGAGTCATGCACAGAAACAAACAGACCAGTATCAGTGATACAGATTTTTCAGAAAAATATTCATTCTGCACTTTAACACACATTGATATAATTTGCTCATATGTAACATTCAGATTATGGAATAAAAATATGGGTTACTGAATTTACTGTGTTCATTTTTTGGTGTTCAGTGACCTTTCTTATCCTTTGCCCCAGTGACTCAAACAGTAGCATGATGGGAAGAGTCATGCACAACAAAGAACAGAGAAGATCAACATTAGAGATTTTTCAGAAATATTTTAGTATTTTAAATATTTTTTTTATGTATTTCTTTAGAGATTTACCTTGATGGGAAGACATATGTTCGTCCTAGTCGCACACAAGGACTGAAGCCTTCAGCAACACTGTGTTCCACTATATGACGTCATAACAGTAGTAGAATGTTTAGCTACAAATAAACGAAAAAAACTGCAGCTCATCGTGATGACGCCGTTAAAATGTTACAACCGACCAATGAACTCTTATGTAGTACAAATTTACACAAGCATGTAGTCCAGAACAAGCGTCATTCAATAACTGACCTGCACATTATTGATTCAGTAAGAAATAATAACGTCAAAGTCAAAGTTTTGCTTCATTTATCTTGAGATAAAACAAACAGCATCTATATATAATTCCTTATATTTAAATAAAAATATTTCTTCAGCACGTGAACTTTGTCAGAGTGTTTTGATTATAAACGCATGTCATCTGATCACTTTAACACCTTTTTACACACTAGAGAAAAAAAAAACAGAAAATCTAAAGGTTTTATATTTATTTTCTTGCTTCACAGCATAGGTAAAACAGGATATACGTTTCCTGTCATTTTTCAGGTCAGCTTTGTTACTTTTTTAAGCTAATCACAAAAAATATTCAGGCTAAAAAGGTTGTATCCAAACGCAAGAGGGCAGCAGAGCATCCCTTACCGCGCTCATCACTGAAAAATAAACTCCAAAAACTTCAAAACTTATTTTTGTTCTTTAAATACTCATTTTAAACACTATTAATAGCAGTTCAACAAAAAAGTACAAGCCTAAAATAAAATAAAAATATAGCTGCATACAGCAATCTTTAGGGTCTAAGCACAAATGAAAACAATTCAGTGATAATTGCAACATACTGTATCTTTGAAAATATAATGTTCTTAAAGGGATAGTTCACCCAAAAATCAAAATTCTGTCAAAATACTTACAATTTCTTTGATCTGCTGAACACAAAAGAAGATATTCTGAAGAATGTTTGTAACCAAACAGTTGTGGGGCACCATTGACTTCCAGTATGAAAAAAAAATACTATGGTTACAAACATTCTTCAAAATATCTTCTTTTGTGTTCAGTTGAACAAAGAAACTCATACAGGTTTGGAACAACTTAAGGTTGAGTAAATCATGACAGAATTTTCATTTTTAAGTGTCTCTTTAAATAAATATTTTAAAAGGACAAATGATTCAGTCTCATTTTAATTGAACAGCAATATATTCAGTCATGTCTGTCTATTAAGATAAAGATATATATAAAAAAATAATGTAATATTTAAGGATCTGTAAGCATTTTGAAAATCACTGATTTCTTTGCAAAATAAACTCAGGAGGTACTGTAAGTGTACCTTGGTTTTAAAATTTGCATGCATTTGTAACTGTACATGTGAAGCTTTTTAAACCATTTACACTTGTGTCAAACTATAAGATCTATAAAAAACTTGTATAAGAAAAGTATGCCTATTCTTATCCTGTGACTAGTGGCCCTCTAGTGGACAAGTATTACAGCTTTCTTCTGTCATTCACACTGATGTATGGCTGATCATACAGGTAAACCCCAGCATCAGAAATACATGACATTTTGTATGTTTACTCAGATTGTCCTGTTATTCATGTGCACTTTTGTTGTTGTTGTTGTTGTGAGGTTTGGACATTGTATTTACAAGAAATAGGCCAATTAGTCATTATGAGCCACACCAGAATATCTGAGATGCAATCTATCAGTTAACAGGGTCCTTGATTATGATTTCACTTTTTTAACTTTAGTTATTGTGTAATGTTGCTGTTAGAGCATAAACAACATCTGCAAAGATACGACGCTCAAAGTTCAATACAAAGAGAGATATTTTCTTTTAAAGAATTCTCTGTTTAAGGACTACAACAAATGGCTGGTAGGGACTACAACGAAGCTTCTTCCCGTGTTAGTGACATCACTAACCCTAAAATTTACATA
Organism: Hypophthalmichthys nobilis; assembly: GCA_037950665.1. NCBI lineage: Eukaryota > Metazoa > Chordata > Actinopteri > Cypriniformes > Xenocyprididae > Hypophthalmichthys > Hypophthalmichthys nobilis. The sequence continues at coordinate 30,258,913 of CM075481.1, read as the reverse complement.
AACCCTGCTCGGGAACACAAAACAAAGGCGGTGAGGCCATGTTGGGCTGCTTTAGAGAAGAGGAAGAGTTGTTGTAGTAGAGTGTTGTTACCATGCTGTCATTTTACGCCGGACTGCTTCACAAACGAGAATCAAATCAATGTTGGATTTGCACAAAAGATTAACATGACGGCACATGCTAGTCGATGAGTTGAATCAACTCCACAGCAACTACATAAATTTATCCACTAACCAGAAACATCCAGTTTCATTCTAAAAGTTGTAACTTCTTCCTGAGTCTCTCCATCAGTGTCTGACTCCGGTTTGAACAATGTAAGGCTGAACACCGTTACTGACAATCCTCATTTTGGCTGTGTGAGATTCTCCAGCTTTGTTGTTGTTAAGCAACCGAAGCTTGAGCTGTTAAAGCTCTGCCCTCTTCTGGAAAGGGGGCCGGGAGCAGCAGCTCATTTGCATTTAAAGGGACACACAAAAACGGCACGTTTTTGCTCACACCCAAATAGGGGCAAATTTGACAAGCTATAATAAATGATCTGTGGGGTATTTTGAGCTGAAACTTCACAGACACATTCTGGGAACACCAGAGACTTATATTACATCTTGTAAAAGGGGCATAGGTCCCCTTTAAACGATTAAATGAATGTCTTTTGATATTTTTTTGCAAGGAGTAGCCTACCCTAGGCCTATCTCAAAATGGTGCATACCAAATTTTGTGTAAACAAGACAAACAGGCTAGGATGATTTTAAATAAGAAGTTTTTAAAAAATGATGAACAAACAAACAAACTTGGCGGAAATGGATAAGCATATATGAATATGATTTGAAGGCACTGAACCTATAAATGATTCCAGATTTACTAGAAAAAATGTAGCCTAAATGATATGCATGCTTCATTTCATAACAATCATTCACGATAAAACAAACAAACAAACAAAAAAAAACAATCATTCACAATGCAGTTATTAGCTGCTGAATAACTTATGACAGATTTTTAGATATAGCGAATATATATGAATTCTACGCAATCTGTCATGTGTCCTCAGAATGACCTGTTGTCTATAGGGAGACCGGGGATGGTTGTAACACCATCAATTCCACCAATTAGGGACAAAATAGGAGTCGTGTAATCATTTGAGTATTTTACTACTTCCTAACAGGCACATTCAGAATATATAGAGAAAAAACAGAAAATGGTGCATGCCAAATTTTGTGTAAACAAGACAAACAGGCTAGGATGATTTTAATACTAATGCAGATAAAATTGTATGACTTATATTAGATTAAATAATAGTTTCTTAGGCAATATGTGATGCATTTTCCCCCTGCTAATTTCAAACCACTATGGTAATACAGCTTGCTAAACAATGGCTGACAGGGGCGGGATGGTTGTAACACTTATTTAAAAAGTGTTACAACAACCATCCACATGTTATTTTGTTAGACTTAAAGATGTACAAAGATGTTCTTTAATCGGGTACGTTGTAGTAATGTGTATTAAGTAGCTTACGTTTGCCTAGTAGATTCATTTACACACACACACACACACACACACACACACAGGTTTGTTTTGCTATCAAAGTGAGGACATTCCATAGGTGTAATGGTTTTTTTTATACTGTACAAACTGTACATTCTATCCCCCTACACTACCTATCACAGAAAACTGTCTGCATTTTTACATTTACTCATGAAATGTCCTCATATTTCATGTTAACGTCGTAATACCAGTGTAAGACCCATGTCATTATACAAATTTGTGTCCTCATAAATCACAAAAATGCGCACACACTGTCATAGAGAGAGTAAAAGACATTGTTCTTTAATTCAATAAACCTGTTTTTGAACAATATGGTATGCATGTGTTTTTGCTTCTTTTGTCTAATTGTTACAACTTACCCCAGCATGTGTTACAACCTCAATAGGTTATTTGACAATTACTCACGAGGTCTGTGATATTCTTGTAGAGGGTTGAATTGGTTCCATTTGTAGTAAACATATGTGGGTACTTTGTATAAAAGACTGAGAAATCAAGCTAAAAAAATCAGTGCGTTATAGGTACTGAAGCAAAAAGTGTTACAACCATCCCCGGTCTCCCCATAGTTAAGATATTGCTTTAAGCAGATCTAACAGTCAAAATAGACGATGTCAGCCCATTTAATTGGCTTATTGGCTTTGCAACGCTTTGCAAAACCAATTCGGTTGATAAGTTAAAAGTAGCATAAATGCTAAATACATTTAGGCTAAGAAATAGCCTATTTTGTCCCATGTAATTTTAAAAACCCAACAAAAATAAATAATACTCAGAAAGGAAAGTGAGAAACGGGTCTACTTTCTTTCTTTCTTTCTTTCTTTCTTATTCTGCTTTTGATATTTTACTTGGAATTAAGTGTTCGTGGACACAGCACTGGTTATGAATGAGAGTGGGATGTGTGTGTGAGAGAGAGTGTGAGCGCGCGCGCTGGTCCTGTAATGAGCAGAGGCGCTATTCACAGCGCAGTCCCGTTACCTCATTGACATTCAGTCCCAGTGAGAGAGACAGACAGAGAGTAAGAAGACAGACATTGTCCGGGACAGAGACAGCGACGACCGAGCCGCTCGAGATCTACATACCGACAGTAAATGGACATTTTAGGCGGAATGAAGATTAAAGTTTGATGCGAGCATGAACGAGTGCATGTGATCTGAAGAACAATGAGCACTGAATGTGTTCTGACCTGGTTTCACTGAGGAGTTTGGGAGAGACAGGGTGAGGGGTGAGGGGTGGAAGAGGGATTTACTGGGTCAAACAAACCAAACTACCCCCACAGCTGAAGGGAAAGTCATAGAAGGAAAAGTGAAGCGAGCAAGAAGAAAAAAACACCAGACAAAGCGGTGAGGAAACGATGAACACTGAAAAGGTAGGAAAATTACTGTATATATAATACAAAACATCTGAATAACCATTGACACTGGGGCTCTTTCATTTAATAATTCAATGAAACGAACAATCTGCTAAATGACTAAAGTGCAACAAGTGCCATTTGAAAAAACATTAAAACTGCGAATATTTAGTCAACGTGATTGGCATTGTAAATGGTAAAATTAGCTGATAAAGTAGCCTGGCATTTTTTTTTTTTTTTTTCTTTTAACGTTGAATCATTTTTTTCTGCTTTATGAATTGGGCTGAATTACTGCATTAAGAAGCAGCAAAACAGCTGCTCTACTGAAATGTCATGTTCATATATCAGCTCATACATGTTTTCCAGCGCTTAGATTAGCAGAATCTACTCATTTTTACCTCATATATTTCATCTCTATATAACATCGCAATAACATCACTTTAATCACCAGCTCTAACAGGCAACAGGTGTCGACAATTAGAGCAGTATATGTGAAAACATTAGAGACAACAATTTGTATGTATGCTATACATAAAAATTTACGTTAGAAATGACTGCTATTTATTTATTTATGAGATTATGAATGTGGCAGTATAGTGCAGAAATAGCCTATGCAGTGACACAATTATATCTTCAGTGAAGACTAAAGTTTCATATGTACAATTCAGCAGAAATAAAATCTGTTTCTGTGTGGTGATTCATATTCCATAATCCTTGTGTTAGTTTTGACGTTATCTACAGGCTATTGTACTCCTAAACGCTGAGAAAATGTAACTTTTAGCAGATGAATTCACTTAAAGAGATAGTTCACCCAAAAATGAAATTTCTGTCATTAATTACTCACCGTCATGTCGTTCCAAACCCGTAAGACCTTTGTCCATCTTCAAAACACAAATGGAGATCTTTTTGATGTAATCTGAGAAAGGTAGTAAAGACATCATTAAAGTAATCCACGTGACTCCAGTGGTTTAACCTCAATTTTATGAAATGCCTCATTTGCACAAAAAAAACCCCATAATTTACCGGTTTATTTACAAATTATTAATCTCCGACGTGCGTTCCCGCAACATTGTCTCCTCTTGCATCAACACATCACACATGCATTGTGGTGCTCTCGTGAACGTGCATTGGTTATTAATATTTTGTAAATAAAGCGGTAAATTATGTTTTTTGCACAAACATCCTTACATAAAATTGAGGTTAAACCACTTGGGTCATATGGATTATGCCTTTACTAAGTGGTAGTTGCGTAGACTGTCAATTGGGGATCAAAAAGCGCTCGGATTTCTTTAAAAAGATCTTCATCTGTGTTTCGAAAATGAACGAAAGTTTTACGGGTTTGGAACGACATGAAGGTAAGTAATTAATGACAGAATTTAAATTCTTGAGTGAACTAACCCTTTAAAATTTACAGTGTTTCTCTTCCAGGGAAAGAGACATAAATACAGATAACTCATGTTGCACTCAGGACTGCTTACACATTTTTGTCCAATCAGATGCAAGAATGTCCCTCCCCCAATACCACTTGCTTTTAACTGAATAACAAATAGCATGTCATGGTTCATGGCTCTAATATAAACTATTTACAAAAAGGGATGAGCCCGTCACTTTTTAGCAGTTTGTCATTGCACACTACCCTCAAAGTGACATCTTTGTACCTTATTTACCCTAAAAGGTTCCTAGTAGTACCTTTATGGATACATAGTACTACTCTAAGCTGCTTTTATGGGTAAAAATAAGGTACAAAGTTGCCCCTTTAAGGGAACTGCCCCAGTGACAAGCTAAAGGTACAGCATGGATGCTGTGAATTATGGGTGAATCACTCAACTATTAGTCAGTATGTTGACAATATGTTTCTATCCACCTATGTTTATGTGAATTTTGATGTTTAAAAAAAGAGCCACATTGGCTTCCCAGACTGCAGCAAACTTTCATTTTTATTACAGATATTTTGCGCCAATATCCCAGGAAGAGACAATTTTGATCTCTTGAACACATGGGATGGAAACGGGATCAGTTTTGCGCAAAAGTTAAATTTGCAACTTTGGATGGATACATAGCTAGTGTGAATCACAGAAAAATGAGAAAGAGAAGACGGGAAATGGAAGTGTGATATGATGGGAATGTGTTCTCACTTGATCATTAAGGTCAAATTCTTTCTCCTAATCTTCCTCTAATAACACACATGAGAGTGCTGACCTGGTGTAAACACTGGCCTTCAGAGCTGAGGCTTTATGTGATGGGTAATCCTGACTGGAATCTTTTATTCGGGATCTTTCCAGAAGGGAAACCGTGTAAGCGCAGTGTTTGTTCAGCGGTGTGACTCTTGCACTTAGACTTGGGAAGAACTGCTCTCCTCCAGGGCACTATGGCATGTCAGACACAATTTCATGAACTTAAGATGTGCAATAACAGTGTATTAGGATGGCTTTGGCTGGACTCAGACTATGAAATCTCTTAAAGTTCACTAACGGGTGGTCCTTATTTTGAAATTCTTCTTCTTCTTTTTTTTTTTTTAATACTTACAAGGTTCCATTAAATGTTTTGTCAATAACCTAAAATATGCGTCAGGTGGTGCCATCTAACATAACTGGTTTTATTCAGGAAGAAATATTATGACTGAATCCTTACGGACTGCAAATCATTTTTTGGGGCTTGTTGTTTTAAATCAGAGATTAGATCTTCTAGCCGAAGGATGCAATTTAATAAGTTTGATTAATAAAATAAGGTTTTAATGAAAATGTGTGCCATTATGCTTTAACTGCTTAACTGTCACCCCCCTTTTTGATCATAAATGTGAAAATGCACTATCCAAACTTGAATGGTTGTAATTCATGAATGTTTTGGAATACAGACCTCAGGTTGGTCTCCCTTTAAAGATACTCAGCATATTATTGCTGAAGCACTTCAAAAAATGAAAGTGTAAAAAAGTTATAGATAATATAAAATCATTTTACTCTAAAATTGCTATAAAATCAAAGACATATCTAATCAAGTTGTTATGGAAGCTTATTTCTGCCACTGAATAAAAAATAAAAAAGGTAATTGTGACATTTTATCTCACAATTCTGACTTTTTTTCTCACAATTGTGAGTTTACATCTTTCAATTCTTACTTTTTTCTCAGAATTGCATGATATAAACTCGCAATTGTGAGAAAAAAAGTCAGAATAGCAAATTATAACTTAAGAATTGTGAGATATAAAGTCGCAATTGCGTGATATAAAGTCAGAATTGCGAGAAAAAAAGTCAGAATTGCGTGATATAAACTCGAAATTGCATGTTATAAAGTCAGAATTGCGAGAAAAAAGTCACAATAGCGAGTTATAACATAAGATTTGTGAGATATAAAGTCGCAATTGCGTGTTATAAAATCAGAATTACGAGAAAAAAGTCAGAATTGCGTGATATAAACTTGCAAATGCGTGTTATAAAGTCAGAATTGCGAGATGTTAAATCTCAGTTGTGAGAAACAAAGTCAGAAAAAAGGGTGAATTTTGAGTTAACTTTTTGAATGATACCTAATTTATGATTATTACTAAAATGTGTGATAGGAAAAAAGGCAATAAAAAAAGAGCATGAAGCGTTCCGCTAGATGACAGTTAAAGGGTTAATATGTCGTAACGGTTTCAAAAAAGCTATTAAAAGATGTTTATAAAGGACATCCTACTTCACCTGCATACATACAGTATATGAAGCGATATATAATATAGCAAAACTCAACTGAACTCAACACTCAAAATGTAAACTATAATATTGCGCAGAACCTTTAAATGAAGTTGAATACTTAATAACTATGTCCAACTTTATCAGTATACTTGCGTAGAACAATACATAATATATATATAGCAAATCTCAACGGCTTGATTGCTTGTATTGTCTCAAAATATAAACTATAATATTGCACAGCTCTAATCTGTTAAATGCAGCCATAAGGAATGAAGATATTAAGATATAAACAATAACTTCATGATTTTTTTGTAAAGCTGCTTTGAAACATTGTGAATTATATAATTTCAATTTAATTTGACTTGATAAAAGCAATACGGCCCTTGATGCTGCTACACGCCTAAAACATGACATAGGATGTCCAACAAAACAAGTCAGATTCCTACATATAAATGAATTCCTGCCAAATTCCTCTGGAGAAATCACTTTCTGTTGATTGTTTGGTTTAAATATCTGGGGATTTCATGGGTTGGGTCTTTTGGTCACATGGAAGGAAAATACTAACACTATAGCATTCAGTGATATTTTAGACTATCATTTTCTTCCAAGATTTCCTGTTTTTGAAGGACAATATCTCCATAGACATCCATGCAAAAAACGGTTTGTCAAGACAGGTGTGGAGGATTTTGACCGAGTCCAGAACTTTGAGATAAACTGGGCTGCGAGCCCTGACTAAACATACAATCACACAATGCCTGACCTCTCTAATGCTCTTGTGGTAGAAGCAAATCCCTTCAGCAATGTTCCAACATCTAGAGGAAAGCATTCCTCAGACCACTGGGGTTGTTATCACAACTTCATATTAACGACAGTGTTTTACAACATCTAAACATTCTAGTTACAATTGCTTAATTGTTATCAGTTATTATTGATGAATAGTGTATACTATGTGGTTGAAATCATTATGATTTTCCTTTTTGATGAGCTTGCACCATCCTCAATTCAAGGCAGATCACTGCAAATACATTGCAAACAAAAAAGGTAATAAAGTAAGGTCATTGAACGACCCTGATTCATCTCACTTTCTTGCTCTCCTTCTCTCAATGTAGCTGGTTGTGCTGTGATTTCCGTCTAAAAGCAAGGTGAACTGAAGCTGGAGAGAGAAGCACAATGTCACGCTCAGATGAGGTCAACAAGATGACAGAAAATGTCTACAAGGTATGTCTAAAGGAGATAATGAAAAGACAACTGAAGACAACAAAAGGAGATATCTTTTAAAAATCTAGTTTCCTGTTTTATGTTTTTCTTGTCACACAACAAAATGTTTTTTTTTTCTGCATTTTGGTTATACCACACTCTGTATATATATATATATATATATATATATACAGGTGCTGGTCATATAATTAGAGTATCATCAAAAAGTTGATTTATTTCACTAATTCCATTCAAAAAGTGAAACTTGTATATTATATTCATTCATTACACACAGACTGATATATTTCAAATGTTTATTTTTAATTTTGATGATTATAACTGACAACTAAGGAAAATCCCAAATTCAGTATCTCAGAAAATTAGAATATTACTTAAGACCAATACAAAGAAAGGATTTTTAGAAATCTTGGCCAACTGAAAAGTATGAACATAAAAAGTATGAGCATGTACAGCACTCAATACTTAGTTGGGGCTCCTTTTGCCTGAATTGCTGCAGCAATGCGGCGTGACATGGGGTCAATCAGTCTGTGGCACTGCTCAGGTGTTATAAGAGCCCAGGTTGCTCTGATAGTGGCCTTCAGCTCTTCTGCATTGTTGGGTCTGGCATATCGCATCTTCCTCTTCACAATACCCCATAGATTTTCTATGGGGTATTGTGCGACTTTGCTGGCCAATTAAGAACAGAGATACCATGGCCCTTAAACCAGGTACTGGTAGCTTTGGCACTGTGTGCAGGTGCCAAGTCCTGTTGGAAAATGAAATCTGCATCTCCATAAAGTTGGTCAGCAGCAGGAAGCATGAAGTGCTCTAAAACTTCCTGGTATACGGCTGCGTTGACCTTGGACCTCAGAAAACACAGTGGACCAACACCAGCAGATGACATGGCACCCCAAACCATCACTGACTGTGGAAACTTTACACTGGACCTCAAGCAACGTGGATTGTGTGCCTCTCCTCTCTTCCTCCAGACTCTGGGACCCTGATTTCCAAAGGAAATGCAAAATTTACTTTCATCAGAGAACATAACCACTCAGCAGCAGTCCAGTCCTTTTTGTCTTTAGCCCAGGCGAGACGCTTCTGACGCTGTCTGTTTTTCAAGAGTGGCTTGACACAAGGAATGCGACAGCTGAAACCCATGTCTTGCATACGTCTGTGCGTAGTGGTTCTTGAAGCACTGACTCCAGCTGCAGTCCACTCTTTGTGAATCTCCCCCACATTTTTGAATGGGTTTTGTTTCACAATCCTCTCCAGGGTGCGGTTATCCCTATTGCTTGTACACTTTTTCTACCACATCTTTTCCTTCCCTTCGCCTCTCTATTAATGTGCTTGGACACAGAGCTCTGTGAACAGCCAGCCTCTTTTGCAATGACCTTTTGTGTCTTGCCCTCCTTGTGCAAGGTGTCAATGGTCGTCTTTTGGACAACTGTCAAGTCAGCAGTCTTCCCCATGATTGTGTAGCCTACAGAACTAGACTGAGAGACCATTTAAAGGCCTTTGCAGGTGTTTTGAGTTAATTAGCTGATTAGAGTGTGGCACCAGGTGTCTTCAGTATTGAACCTTTTCACAATATTCTAATTTTCTGAGATACTGAATTTGGGATTTTCCTTAGTTGTCAGTTATAATCATCAAAATTAAAAGAAATAAACATTTGAAATATATCAGTCTGTGTGTAACGAATGAATATAATATACAAGTTTCACTTTTTGAATGGAATTAGTGAAATAAATCAACTTTTTGATGATATTCTAATTATATGACCAGCACCTGTATATACACACACACCAATCAGGCATGACATTATGAGCATTGACAGGTGAAGTGAATAACACTGATTCTCTCTTCATCACGGCACCTGTTAGTGGGTGGATATATTAGGCAGCAAGTGAACATTTTGTCCTCAAAGTTGATGTGTTAGAAGCGTAAGGATTTGAGCGAGTTTGACAAGGGCCAATGATGGCTAGACAACTGGGTCAGAGCATCTCCAAAACTGCAGCTCTTGTGGGGTGTTCCCGGTCTGCAGTGGTCAGTATCTATCAAAAGTGGTCCAAGGAAGGAACAGTGGTGAACCGGTGACAGGGTCATGGGCGGCCAAGGCTGGTCCGTGTGGTCCGATCCAACAGACGATATACTGTAGCCCAAATTGCTCAAGAAGTTAATGCTGGTTCTGATAGAAAGGTGTCAGAATACACAGTGCATCGCAGTTTGTTGCGTATGGGGCTGCATACCTGCAGACCAGTCAGGGTGCCCATGCTGACCCCTGTCCACCTCCGAAAGAGCCAACAGTGGACACGTGAGCATCAGAACTGGACCACGGAGCAATGGAAGAAGGTGGCCTGGTCTGATGAATCACGTTTTCTTTTACATCACGTGGATGGCTGGGTGCGTGTGCGTCGCTTACCTGGGGAACACATGGTACCAGGATGCACTATGGGAAGAAGGCAAGAAGGCGGAGGAAGTGTGATGCTTTGGGCAATGTTCTGCTGGGAAACCTTGGGTCCTGCCATCCATGTGGATGTTACTTTGTGGCCTCTTTCAGCAGAATAATGTGTCCTGCCACAAAGCAAAAATGGTTCAGGAATGGTTTGAGGAGCACAACAACAAGTTTGAGGTGTTGACTTGGCCTCCAAATTCCCCAGATCTCAATCCAATCGAGCATCTGTGGGATGTGCTGAACAAACAAGTCCTAAACAAGTTTCATAACTTAACAGGAATGTTAGTAAAATGTTCTTAGAACATATTTTTGTTAGCTGGGTAGATATTTTTAACTTTAAATGCCACAAAACATCTTAATTAATTTGCATATGCATATTCCAGTCTTTGTCTGTATGAATTGTAATTTTATCAGAAATTTTTCTTTGAACAAAAAATTAGCATCATACCATTGACACTTACACAGACGGTTTTCCAGTATCCCTCTTCATGTATTGCTTTATCCTGTTATGACACACTGTAAAAGTGGTAACCTGCAATTGTTTTTTTTATTTTCTATTTATCTATTTCTGCTTTACCCTTATATTTAGTTTTGTTGGTGTAACCTAATATATTTAGTTTGATTCAGTAATGTTAAGTAACATTTTTTATTTGAATAAAATCAATTAATTTAGATGTTGACACATGATTTTAGGCTATCTTTTTTTTTTTTTTTTTTTTTTCTCAATGCAGCCAAAAAAGTATGAGGGGTATTTGTCAGTTTCTTCCATCCCTCTGTTTGAGTAATATAATTACAGATCAAAATGTTTACAGTTGTCTAATTTGATTTATTGCTGATTCTATGTTCAGGGCATTCTGGACCAGTTTAACCCCAGTCTGAAGAATTTTGTCACCATGGGAAAACACTATGAAAAGGCTCTGACAGGTCAGACCTCATTACTTGAATAGTTTTCTTTTTTTTCTTTTTTTGTAATGGGCAAACGCCCACTGGAAATCAGTGTGGACTTTCATGTATGTCCATCAGCACTTTGCCTGCTAACAACAATCATGTGTTTTGTAGTACACAGTCTGCTGTAACATGCCCACTCATTGACTCTCTGTCTCTACAGGCGTCACAGTTGCAGCTAAAGGATACTTTGACGCTCTGGTCAAACTAGGAGAGCTGGCCAGTGACAGCCAGGGTTCAAAAGAACTGGGTAAGTAATTGCAAGTACAGTATATTTACAGTACATTTGCAATTAACTCTTGCCCCGCCAGCATTTTTTAAATAACTTGCCAGCCAGCGCCAACATTTTTGATCATTTTCATAAAATTTCATGGCAAAGTTTCATGAAAATCCCGTTTTTGTCAAAGACTATGTCCGGATCGGATTCAGAACGATGATCAAACCATAAATGGAGTAGATCGAGCCCATCAACACCCCCAAACCTTCACAATCGTTAACCCTTCCTGTGTCGACTTTTCATTCTGTATAGGCAGTTTTGATTTATATGCTGTTTAATGTTGATGATCACATTATTTTACATATGCATCTGCTTAAATATGTTTTTGCTTGTTTCTGCTTCATCTTCGCCTGTGTTTTTGATCCGCAGATTCTGTACTCTTTCAGAAGATGCCTATTAGTGCCCTACTGCAAAACAGTGAAAACAATGGCAGGGAAGCGTTGTCTCGTAAATGACGAAAAATTCCATCAATGGCGGGGAAGTGTTGTCTCACAAATGACGGAAAATTCTGTCAATAGTGGGGAAGCGTTGTCTCATAAATGACGGGAAATTCCATCAATGGCGGGGAAGCGTTGTCATGTAAATGACGGAAAATTCTGTCAATGGTGGGGAAGCGTTGTCTCGTAAATGACAGAAAATTCTGTCAGTGGCGGGGAAGCGTTGTCTCGTAAATGACGGAAAATTCTGTCAATTGCGGGGAAGCGCTGTCTCGTAAATGACGGAAAATTCCAAAATTCCGTCAGTGGTGGGGAAGCGTTGTCTGATTAATGACGGAAAATTCTGTCAATGGGGGAGAAACGTTTTCGCATAAATGAAGGAAAATTCCGTCAATGACGGGGAAGCGTTGTCTCGTAAATGACGGAAAATTCCATTAATGGTGGGGAAGCGTTGTCATGTAAATGACGGAAAATTCTGTCAATGGCGGGGAAGTGTTGTCTCACAAATGACGGAAAATTCTGTCAATAGTGGGGAAGCGTTGTCTCATAAATGACGGGAAATTCCATCAATGGCGGGGAAGCGTTGTCATGTAAATGACGGAAAATTCTGTCAATGGTGGGGAAGCGTTGTCTCGTAAATGACGGAAAATTCCATCAATGACGGGGAAGCGTTGTCTCGTAAATGACAGAAAATTCTGTCAGTGGCGGGGAAGCGTTGTCTCGTAAATGACGGAAAATTCTGTCAATTGCGGGGAAGCGCTGTCTCGTAAATGACGGAAAATTCCAAAATTCCGTCAGTGGTGGGGAAGCGTTGTCTGATTAATGACGGAAAATTCTGTCAATGGGGGAGAAACGTTTTCGCATAAATGAAGGAAAATTCCGTCAATGACGGGGAAGCGTTGTCATGTAAATGACGGAAAATTCTGTCAATGGCGGGGAAGCGTTGTCTCGTAAATGACGGAAAATTCCGTCAATGGCGGGGAAGCGTTGTTTCGTAAATGACGGAAAATTCTGTCAATGGTGGGGAAGCGTTGTCTTGTAAATGACGGAAAATTCCGTCAATGACGGGGAAGCGTTGTCTCGTAAATGACGGAAAATTCCGTCAGTGGCAGGGAAGCGTTGTCTGATAAATGACGGAAAATTCTGTCAATTGCGGGGAAGCGCTGTCTCGTAAATGACGGAAAATTCCGTCAGTGGTGGGGAAGCGTTGTCTGATTAATGACGGAAAATTCTGTCAATGGGGGAGAAACGTTTTTGCATAAATGAAGGAAAATTCCGTCAGTGGCGGGGAAGCGTTGTCTGATAAATGACGGAAAATTCCGTCAATGGCGGGGAAGCGTTGTCTCGTAAATGACGGAAAATTCCATCAAATGCGGGGGAGCATTGTCTCATAAATGACGGAAAATTCTGTCAATGGCGGCGAAAGAGTTAAAGTATTTCCACTCAATAATTTCAAGAGATTGGGCAGGTGATTTTCAGCTTGTAGCATGTTTTGGGTGTGATTCGATGGGAAGAGTTTATGTTTGAATTTGAACTGTTATTTTATGTGTTTTTGAGAAAGATAAGTAACAGAGAGAGAGAGAGAGAGAGAGAGAGAGAGCTTTTAGTGACTGGTATGAGGGATTTTTTGAGGTAGTGATGATTGGAGTCTGTAGTCCAAAGGTGTCAAACTCAGTTCCTGGAGGGTCACTGTCCTGCAGAGTTTAACTCCAACCCTAATTGAACACACCCAAACCAGCTAATCAAGGGCTGTGTCCAAAGCAACCCCCATACCCTCATTCACTATTCGCTACATTACTCTACTAATATAGTCCACTTGAAGGAGTGAATGAAAATGAGTGAGTGAATGACTGAGTGCGTCGGAAGGGCTGCTGCTTTGCATAGTTTGTGCTTGCTGTTTAATAATCATTTGAAACTTGGCAAACTGGTAGCTCTAGTAGTAATGAAAAGATTTATCTTGAACTCTGTCATGGAAACTTATACCTGTATGCTATTACGCTGTATGATATTACGCTGTAGCCACATTGGACCAGCGGTTTGGAAAATGGATTGATGGATGATTCAGCTGCGGGCGCCATCTTGGTTAGACACAGGAATTCATTTGGAGCATTATGGGTATTCTCTAGCTGTTGAGTGAATATCAGTTGCAAACCCGCTATTGTGGTGCATTATGGGATTGAATGAGTCCACTTGATAACGTCCACTATGGTTTTGGACACCACTACAAATGGCTGTCCCCTCAAATGCCCTATTTAAGGGTATGGGGGCCAATTTCGGACACAGCCTTGGTCTTCAGGATCACTAAAAACTTCCAGGCAGGTGTGTTGGAGCTGGTTGGGGCTAAACTCTGCAAGACTGTGGCCTTCCAGGAGCGGAGTTTGTAGTCAGAAACAAACTGCTATTAGACAAGACTGTTGTTTCAATAAAAGAGCAAATTGTGTTGCAATATATGAATTATTTTACAGGATTATTATGTTATATGACCTAAATCTACTTTTATAATAACAAAGTCTGTTCTATTGTGAACTAGTTGTGTCACTACATCATATTTTATTTTCCTTCAATTAACATTTATTTTATTTCGAATAACGATTTTTTTTAATGGTTTTAGTTTTAGTTAACTTTAGTAACCCTTTTAGATCAGGGCTATTCAGATCTGTTTCTGGAGGGACGTGTCCGGCAGAGTAAAGTCAATGGTGAGAACTGATTGTGAATATGTAAGTAAATATAACTACATTGTTTTAAGTTTATGGTACATCAGGGTTTACAGGAAACTAAAGTGTAAAAACAAATGACTGAAGCAGAAGAAAATGAAGAGGCAAGCCTGTACAATAAAATGGAGATGAAGAAACTAAGAGAAAGTGAGAGAGGGGCAAAAGAGAGAGAGGCCTTTGTTGAAAGATTAACAACACCACATGATCTCATTGTACTGCTGAAAACAGCGGGGGTGTTTGAGAGGGAGGGAGAAAGGCAGTGAAGGAGAGATGCCAAGCCTCACACACACAGTTGCTCAGTAGGGGATAAAGAAGGCCAACATCCACAGCTCGGCCCACTGGAACCAACAACAAAACATGCCACAAATTTTCACCTTCAATGAAGCTCAAGAATGGACAGACAGTGCCACGAGTATCACATCCTCTAAAGGAAGAAATTGTTCTCTTCAGTTCTGTTCTGACAAATATTCTCTTAAAAATAAAGGTTTTAAAAGGTTTTTTTTGCAGGGATGCCATAGAAGAATCATATTTGGTTCCCCAAAGAACCTTTCAGTGAACAGTTCTTAAAAGAACCACCTTTTAGTGTGAAGAACATTTTAATAATCTAAAGAACCTTTTTTTCCACACTATACATTCTTAAAAATAAAGGTTCTTTATTGGCATTGAGGGTTCCATGAAATACCATGGAACCATTCATTTACACAAAAGTTTCTTTATAGTGGAAAAACATTCTTTAGATGTCCTTCACAGAAAGAAAAACATGGTTCTTTTAAGAACTGTTCAACAAAAGGTTCTTTGAGGAACCAAAATGGTTCTTCTATGGCATCATTGCAAAAACTTACTTTGGGAACCTTTATTTTCAAGAGTGCATAAATACCCTTTTGTGGAATGGACAGGTTGTATGGATGTTAAAGGTTCTTCACCATTGATGCCAATTGAGTGCAACAGTGCCCGCCCACTTTTTTTAGGTTTCAGAAGTATTTTTTCTATTCATTTCTCCCATAGAGATTTCAAAAAAGTTTTCATTAAAGCTTTATAATAAACCAAGCCAACTTATGGAAGCTTGTTTCCGCCACGGAATAAAAAAATAAAAAAGGTAATTGTGACTTTTTAATCTTCTTTTCACAGAATTGTGAGATATAAACTCCATTTTCAATTTTTGAGTTCATCTCGCAATTCTTTTCTCAGAATTATGAGATATAAATGTACAATTGCGAGTTATAAAGTCCAATTCTGAGCCCAGTTCTTTTTTTCTCAGAATTGCGAGTTTATATCTCACAATTCTGACTTTATAACTCATAATTCTGACTTTATAACTAGTAATTGTGTTATAAAGTCAAAATTGAGATAAACACAATTCTGAGAAAAAAAGTATACTTTATAACACAATTGCGACTTTATATCACGCAATTCTGACTTTATAACTCTCAGTTGTGAGTTTATATCAAACAAATCTGACTTTATAACTCGCAATTGCGAGTTTATGTCACGCAATTCTGAGAAAAAAGTCAGAATTGTGAGATGTAAACTCGCTATTGTGAGTTAAAAAGTCAGAATTGTGATATAAAAAAGTCGCAATTACCTTTTTCATTTTTTATTCAGTGACGGAAACAAGCTTCCATACCATCCAGCTACGAGGTGAATTATAACATTACAAACTTTCATTTTTCATAGTATTTGAAAATGGGGACAAAAATACAAAGGTACAAGACTGTGTACTTATCGGCTTTAGTGAGGGAAAGAACTACAATCCCATGAAGCACTGCAAACAGCATAATCAAATTAAAAATGATGGAGAAATATAAAACTATGCATTTAAAAATGTTGATTATATACATATAAACAACATATTTTACGTTTATTTAAAAAAAAATGCTTATATATTGAAATATTTAAATATTTTGAGAGTGTAGGGAGACCGACTCGATCACGTCATTCGCAGTGCTTCATAGAAGTGGGTGGAGCTAAAGAGATCTTTTGGCCTGTTTTGCTTGTTTCGACTCGTGGAATTTTCTATACAACATCATGTAATTGTTCACCATGAATTTTGCTGTTAAGCATGATTATTTAAAAAAAAAATAACGTGGGCTGACGGCTTCAACAGAAGCAAATACTATCAATTAACAACCTCGTAGTTCACAGTAGGTCTGTCTTTAAAGGTTTATAAGTTATCGTTAAAAATCAATTTACCTATGAAGAAAATGAAGTTTTTACTTCAGGAACCCGACTGTTGCACTCTAAAAAGAACCTTTTTATTTATGATTCTACATTTTATGCAATTTCAAGACCATTCCAACATACGAAGATTTTTTGACTGGTTTGAATCCAAGCTGGTCCAGTATACCTGGAGAAAACTGTCTGTTAGCTTTCCCAGAGATACACGACCGGCCCCTGCCAACTTTACTCATGCACACTAAGTTCTGAAAAGAAAAAAACATGCTGTTTACGAGCCCTCCGCTAAATCAGGCACCAGTGAACACATCTGCAATGATAAAATCTCTGTAAAACTGTACATGCCTGCATTTGAATGTCTGTCAAAGGAGAAACAGGCTATTTATCTGCATATTTGTGCATTTACAGCATCTTTTTATTGAATAGGTCAGAGAGTCATCACATTTATTAATATAGCATTGATATAGCACAATACAGATTGTTTCAATACAGCTTCATAGTAATAAACAATTAATTTAGCAAAGTTCTTCAATTATGAAACAAAAACAATTCAGCGGTAAAGCAGCCCTAAAAAAACAATAGTGTCATTGTTCAGCTCAGTTTAGTTAAATGTTGATTCAAAGTTGCAAAGTTATGAAGTGAACTCAATTCAACTATAAAGCAGCTCTACAGAAGATAATAGTGTCATTATTCAGCTCCAGTCAGTTCAGTGTTCATTCAGTTTAGTTAGATAATAGTGCAAAGTTGATTAAATTACGAAACAAACTTAATTCAGCTATAAGCATCTCTACAGAAGGCAATAGTGTTGTCATTCAGTTCAGTTTAGTTCAAGGTTTGTTCTCATCCAGTAGCATGAAGTTGTTACATGAAGGATCTAGCCTTAAAATTATGCTAATTTGACCTTAATGTAATCAGTGTATGATAGTGTAATGTGTATGATAGTATGTTTGATAATACATTTCTTAATGTGATACAGATTTCCTGCTTTAAGTTTTTCTGATTGTGCGCAAAGTCTTTGACACGTCTTCTCATAATTCTTACTGATTCAGGTGACACGTTATTCCAGATGGCAGAGGTTCATCGGCAGATCCAGGTCCAACTAGAGGATGTGGTAAGTAGAAGAAAAACGTGGTGGTGCTAACACACAACATACTAGTTATGTAATTTATTGGTACTTTTTGGTAATTGCATGACTTAGGGGCTGTTTACACGATACCGTTTTCAACAAAAAAAATTTACACGTCTTTGCAGTTCATTTACATAACAGTGTTTTGGGGGACTAAAAATGCAAACTTTTGAAAACGGGTTTCAAAGTGCAAGTTTTTGAAAACAATATCGTCTCTGTAGCGAATTAACTCAAAGGGGGAATATTAATAATTATTCATAACTCATTATGATTATTAATTATGATTAATTATGAATATGTGAATCAGTTAATCGGATTAACTTTCCATCCAGTGAACACTCAGGGTTAATTGTTTATTAATTCTAAGAAATGTGCATTTCCAGGTTATGGGAAATAACATTCTTATTGTACCGTACTACTCAGAGCATGTAGTCAAGATCTAAATCATTTAAGAGGCAATTTATTAGCAGACAGAGTCACTAACTTACTAAACTAACAAACACGTAACATGCACGCAGGTCACACGCATACGTAGGTAAAAATGAACAATGATAGAGTTGAACTGGAAGTGGGACTGGAAATGGAACTATGGGAAAAAGTCAAAGACAATCTGGAAAAGAATCATCAGTTTCCTCAGTAATAAAGCACCTTAGCTGACACAGGTGGTTTACAAATTAATACTAAATCGCTGTTTAGTGTTCAAATGTACGATGCTTGCAAAATGCCTTTAGGCTGAGGAGCATCGGATCTGCCGGCTGAGGAGACATCCTTGATGATTCGGTCCGGAGTTGTAACCAATATCTTCTGCATTGGTCGAAGACATATGAAACAATTTGAGCTGTTAATTTGACTCTTAGTGGGGAAGGAGTTCTCCCTCTCCTAGTCAAGCACATGGTTGGGGGCAGGGCAGGCCCAGGCCCAAAGGCCCACAGGCAGCCCCTGCAGTCGCTGTGTTGTCGGAGAAGTAAGAGAGTGGGAGGAGCATTGCGTGCTGGCTTTAAGCTCTGGGAGAAGTCACACCCCTAAGGGTTGACCTGACCAATGAGAAGGTTGTATTTCTGGACGACAACATTTCTCCTGTCAGAGCTTTTATGACCGAGCAAGATTAACTGGCTGAGTTGTTGAAGAAGAAGAACTATTAAAGATTCTTCTAATACTGATGTGTTGCACAGGTATCGACATATCGCATACACAAGCATTTAAATCTTCTCGATACGAACCCATAGACACTAAACATGGCATAATTGAAGTTACCATAAATGTATCATAAAACATGTGAATACAATACTGAGTACCATACAACAAACAGTAATAATGGATACCATTTCCTGGGGATATGCATGTTCATTTATAGAACGGTCTGTCTATAAATTAATGTGCAGGAGAGTCTGTTTTTACAGGCTTTATGTATTGTCTTTGTAGCCTGACTAACAATGGCTGAACTAACCCAAAGGCCTGCATATTTGCCACTCGTAAAACCATGGCAACTAGTTTTATTACCTTGGGGGGTTCGGGCAGACACCCTGGTTTGCATTCAGTGAGGGGTTTTAAGAATATTTGTTAAATATAACAAATATTTGTGTCTGATTTATCTCCATGTAAATTACAAAAACACAAATTTGTGAAAACAGTGATGCGTAAATGCATATTCTTTACAAAGTGACGTTGTCAACTACTGGCCTGGCAGCAGAATACAGCATTTTTAATCGTTTTCGCAGATCCGTGTGAACAGGGATCATTTTGACAATGTTGTTGTCTATACATGAAAAACGCAAAGGAAAAACTTTAACGTTTTTAGTACATTGTTGTTGTGTAAACATACTCTTATTAATTGACAACGTAACTACGACGTTGCATGCTCATAATTTTAACTGCAAAAACATGTTCTGTGTGAACGGTACCAACAAGTTATGAAAATAACGTTAGAATAATGACACCTAGCACCGAGTTTTAGAACGCTGTGTCATGCGCAAGATGCACAAAAGACAAGAGTGCAACGGTCAAACGGTTACATAGAAAAACAATGGAAAAGTAGAGCAGTGGAATGGAAAAGCATGTTCTGTCTGACAGAACAGCAAAGTCTTTGCAGAAGGGTCAACAGCTTTTATGCATGTCAAAATAAAAGTCTTGCATATCAGAAAAACATTTTTAATTAAAGGTGCCCTAGAATTTAAAATTGAATTTTCTTTGGCATAGTTGAATAATAAGAGTTCTCTACATGGAAATGACATACAGTAAGCCTCAAACACCATTGTTTCCTCCTTCATATGTAAATCTCGTGTGTGAAAAACATCATGGAAAAACAGGTGAATCTCAACATAACACCGACTGTGACGCAACAGTCGGGATCATTAATATGTACGCCTCCAACTTTTGCATATACCAGCCCATGTTCAAGACAAGCCAGTATTAACATCTGGAGCTGCACAGCCGAATCATCAGACGTCTGCAGGTATTGTGAAGCAAGCAAGCAGTGACAATAGCGAAAATGGCAGATGGATCGATAATAACTGTTCATGATCCATGATATCATGATATATATAGTGATATTTGTAAATTGTCTTTCTAAATGTTTTGTTAGCATGTTGCTAATGTACTGTTAAATGTGGTTAAAGTTGCCATTGTTTCTTACTGTATTCACGGAGACCAGAGCCATGTCGTTATTTTCATTTTTAAACGCTTGCAGTCTGTATAATTCATTAACGCATTTTCATTCTTTATAAATCTCTCCAACAGTGTAGCATTAGCCCCGTTAGCCACGGAGCATTATCAAACTCATTCAGAATCAAATGTAAACATCCATAAAAACAATGATATGCTGCATCACGAACACTTTGTAAAGATCCATTCTGAGTTATATTAGCTGTGTGAACTTATTCTATTGTTTATGCAATGTATTATAGAGTTGCGTCTCTTGCAAGCTTGGGGGCGGGGAGCACGAGCATTTAAAGGTGTACACGCAATGAATCAGCGCATTTTTTATTACACCCCAAAATAGGCAGTTAAAACATGGTATAATAAAAAATCTATGGTATAAAAAAAATCTATCCACAACCTACTTAAAACGGTCTCCGTGACCCACCAGTTGAAAAAAACAATGCCCAAACAAAGAAACTTTCAGTGAACAGTTCTTAAAAGAACCATGTTTTTCTTTGTGTGAAGGACATTTTAATAATCTGAAGCACCTTTTTCCACTATAAAGAACATTTTGTGCAATGGAAAGATTCCATTGTGCCAATAAAGAACCTTTAGTTTTATGAGCGTGAGACAAAACATCAGAGTGCGAAAAGGTAATAATGATAGTCATACAAAACAAATTTGAGAAATAAGAGGACATTTTAGAGTGCCAATACAAACACAGTGCTAAAACCTGCTGTAGATGTCTCCATTTTATTTTAGTGCAATGTTTAGAGGCTGGCGTGATTAATCTCCCTCAAGACCAGTGTGCTTCACTGTATTTGACTGAATGCTGCATTTCCTGTCTGTCTGCAGCTGAAGCTGTTTCATTCAGAGCTGCTGTCTCAACTGGAGCAGAAACTGGAGTTAGACATCAAATATCTCACCGTAAGTGTAAATTACTGTTTAACTAAACAACATACTAGAATTACTAAATTGGGGAGCTCAAACAAATCAACACAGAGTTTGTCTGTCGCACTTGAATGTCTTTAACTAGTACTGTATGTACTTGCATCAAAAAAAAAAAGTTAGGTACAATATACAAATTAGGCAAACACTTGTGCTGCTATTGAGGTGGGATACGGGTAAGGTTAGGGACAGGTGTGGTGGTATGGGTAGGTTTTAGGGTGGGTTAAGGGTGTAAGGGAAGGCTCAACAGTGTAATTATAGATGTAATTACAGACATTAATTACATGCAGGTATTTTTTTTAAATATAAGTACAATGAATGCACACAATAAGTGCATTGTATCAAATGATTCATTTAAATGTTAGTACTTATTATTTAAAGACACTTAATATAAAGTGGGACCAGTTTGTCTTGTAAACCCTAAAGATTCAGTAACTCATTAGAAAATATTTATAAGGAAATTAACTACTCCTCCTGAACTGTCACTATTGTGCCCTCTCTGAAACCAGAAACATGATATACTCTATGGAAACTTTTTCTAGGCAACACTGAAGAAGTACCAGAGTGAGAGAAAGTCAAAGGTGGAGTCTATTGAACGCTGCCAATCACAGCTCAAAAAGCTGCGCAGGAAGAGTCAAGCTAGTCGCCATCCCAACAAGTATGGAGACAGAGAGATGCAGGTACCTTGCTTATAATTCACTGCTTTCACATGTATGACACGACATATGAAAATCTTGAGACTTTGATCAGTGTGCAAGCTAAAAATAATTTAACTGAAACTCCAGCTAATAAACATATGTAAGGCCTCTAAATGATCAACACTATCAAAACTTTGCTGAAAAACCTGTTGCACACAATCTACTTCATGCAGGGGCGCAGGAGACATTTTCAAAGTGGGGGGGACCAAATTGTAAGCAAAAGCCCAGATAGTAAGATCAGATTTCCAGATATCGGACCACCACTTCAGGCTCACCATCGGACCACCATCATATATTAAACTTGCCTGATCATTAACCTCCTAAGCACTGGGACCATTTTGGGGATTTCCGCCTGGATTTGGCTTACCCAAATTGAAAAGCTTCCCATACCCACATACAGTGCTCTAAATACAAAATCTTTACAGGAAGCCCTTTTGAAGTTACATAAAACACTCCTAAAAGTGATAAAAAAAATTATAGTATATATTGTATTTAGTATACCTAAATAAAAAGTCTCCCCATACCATTTACAGTGGTATAAATCCAATATCGCAGTGTTATTTTACAGAAAACCCTTTGAAAATACATAAAACACTGCTGAAAGTGATATATATATTATAGTATATTTTGTCTGTGCTATAATAAAAAAAAATTTAAAAAAAGAGGCATTTTATGATTTTGATCAGTTTTATTCTTTCAGGAGACACAAGACTCTATTACAATCTAGAACATCCTCCAGATTTGTATAATTCCTTATATGTGCATCATTTTTTGTCACCTGTGTTGAGCATCACCTTAGCATCACCCGTCTGCCTCCTGGAGATGATGCCAGCTGTGCCAGCTGCTGCTGCTGCTCACTAATCTTCAACAGAAACTGAAACAAAGAAATCACTGTTTATGCACACAGTTTTTGTACTGTAATAATACCAATTTCACAATATCAAAATGTAGATTTACTGAAATGGCAATTCTATTCAAGTTTGCATACTTGCAGACAGCTGTGCAGTATGCAAGTAGCCTTGCCAAATCCCATAAATTTACCATTTATGTCAAGTTTAGGCTTACAACCTGGGTTAGGTGCTTCCACAACAGTGTTATTCAACTCTCATTTCTCTCTGATTTTAGGTATAAGTTATGGGTAGGGTTAGGTTTAGGGGTTGGGAAAAGGTTAGGACAAAATTTTCAGATAGGAATGTTGTTCCAGAATCAACAAAATATGTTGATCCAGGAACATGTCTTATTTGGCAAAATCACGGTGACCGTCCTGACCCCCCTGTCCCCCGTGCCAATGGCGCACCTGACTTCATGCCTTCTGTTGTCTGATTGAAAGTTTATACTTTTTAGCAAGTATAATTGTAAAAACGTCCACCTTCAACTTGTGGTTTACATGTCTTTTTTGCTGTGAAATCTTTACTGATTTTTGTAAATTAAATGTAAGAATAACTTTTATATTCTGAGTAATATTTCATGATAAACACTTACTGAACTGAAGCAACTTAGGTTTATTGAGTATCCATACATCATTTTTTAGTAAAGTCATAAAATGTGAGTATCAAAATATGATCATCAGGCTTTTGAGGAACGCTTATTTGTTCATCTCTCAATCATCATTGTATTGTATTGCATTATATGTTTGAAACTACAGAGCTTTGATTATAAATCTGAGCATTAAAATATCATCATACTAAGACATATAATTGGGAGTTACAGAGTGAAAACTGATACTTTTTTGCATTTTATGTAAGTATCTGCTATAAAGATCTCATTGATTTACATTATATCAGAAATTCATTTTACTTTTGGCCATATAAATATCAGCAACTGCACCAACTGTTTGGGCCATAGACTGTAAAAAAATATGGACGTAGTGTCCGTGATGTCACCCGTAGATTTCTGAAGAGCATTTTTGAAGTGAAAATGAGGCTGCTGCCATCTTGGCAGCGCGTCACCACACGTCACTCCTGGACAACAGAAAATGGGCAAAGAGGCGGGACGTGGTTGGAACTGAGGTTGCTGAAACCACGCCCACCTAGCTCGACTTGATCATGTTAGCAGGCAAAGGAGCTATCTATCTATCTAAGATACTATCTAAAATATTAATAAAGATAACAAGTTATATCATTTGAAGTTCTAAATGTTTACTGTCAATATACTGTGTCATTTTTTACAATATAGATGCTCCAGCACCAGTAATTGTAATTTGTGTCGGCTGTGCAAATAACAACATGAAAAATCAAACGGGACTTCATACCTTTATAATGAAATAGCGATCGCGAGATGAATCCAATCCGTGGCACTTGGGTAAAATGTCCATGAGCGTCCATTGAAAAACAAAAAACAGTACTTTTTGTTACACAAAAGCGTTAAATCCATGAAATATTGATATATTATCCATTGTTTGCATCACATTTCTTCTGAATGATCTGCTCTTCATCATCGTTCTTCAAGAAATTATACAACCTGAGCAGCGTTTATGTTGTAAAACTGTATATAATCATATATATCTCACAAATAAATGAGCCCGCGTCCAAAGTATAATTTTTCAAAATGCAGCAGTTTTAGTTATAATATCCAAGCAGTGCTGTGGGAGTTTTATATCCTCCCGCCATTGTCACTGTAGTAAATCTCAGGAACAAAACTTTTAGCCAATGCCACAATCCAACAATGTGTGTTCTGTTTATTTTCTGCATGTGTGCACATCTACACAGACGCACATCTGTCTCAAGTCTCAATGAGATTCTGCTCTCGTTTGGAGCCTGTCCCTAGCGGCCAGTCGATGAATCGCAGTTTAAGTCACTTCTGTATTGGCTTCACGGGAAACTGGGAGAGGTTGCTGCATGGTTTGGGACTGAAAAAAATTTTTGATATTTTTTTCTTCCTCAAGTATGAGCTCAATATTCTCATTATATTATATTATATGACCCATAAAAGACTAATGTATTAAATATGATATGAAATCATAGAATGTTGTAAAGAATATGCTAAAAGTCCCTAGATGGTCTACTATTGGTCTAATTCTGGTAGAAGTGTGCATCTGTGCAATGGCTGATATTGCCCACAACCTTTGGAGAACGATTCGGTTAAGAACTACAAACACAAATAAAAAGAACTACAAACATGGCAGACGTGACCAATGATAAAGTATGTGAGGATGCTAACTGTGACAGGATGATTGACAGGCCGTTTTTATGGACATAACTATGCAACAGAGCGTAATTATGATGTGGTAAGTTGTCCTGAAGTTTGCCTCTTGTGCTATACACCCAAAAGTTTCTACTTTGTCTTCACAAAAAGAGTATACTTTTAGGGTGTAGTATAAGTAAGTTCCTGTTTTATGGATTTCTTCTCACATGACAGCAAAATGGCTTCCTGCATGTTGGTTGTACCACCCTGACATTTGATTTGGCATGTAAAAGGTTTTTTAAATAGTAATAATATTTTGTAATACGACTCAATAACTTTAAAGCAGTTAATTTGATCCCACTTGGTCAAAATCACCTTCAAACGAAGCTCTTAAGCCACATTCACTTCTGAGTGATTGGCACTGCAATAAATGAACAGTAAGTCACTTTGGATTAAAGCGTCTGCTAAAGAACTGAGTAATTGTGTTGCTTGCCAGTTCTTTGACTTGCTGTGTTCATTACTGAAGGCTTAGTGTAGAATGTCATGTACTGCCAGTCATTTGTAGTTTGTATGACTCATAATGACCAATAGAGCTCAGTGAGGGCCATTTGTGTGAGCCAGTGTCCTACATATTAAAGCTGATTTGTGAGTGGAAGACTTTTTATCCGTGTGTGAACAAGTGTTTGTTTATTTGAGCATGTGTATCCTCCAGCACGTGTTTTTTCAGGAGTGAGTCTATCTTTGTTTGTGTAGGCCTAAGCTATGCTATCACGAGCATTACTTTAAACATGTTTTTGGGTCAGAAAGAAGAACAAGTCATTTAGTTTAAGATTAAGCAGATATCCGGAACAGCTGATTTGGGGCCAGACAAAAGGAACACTGGGACAGAGAAAAAAACAAGGGAACGAGAGAGGGGAAATGATGAAGTAAAACAGGACCAGAGTTTGAAAGATGAAGAAAGGAAAGGAAAATGCAGTAGAGAATGACAGAGATATTGTGAAGATGAAGGCCCCATTTACACTAGTGTTTTTGTTTTAAAACGGTGTTTTAAAATGAAAACGATCCTCGTCTACACTGGCGTTTCCACAGAGTTTCAGAAATGATCTCCGTCTACACTACACGGCCGAAAACGCATGTCACATGACTGTTCAAGCACACTAGGCATGCGCGTACAAGTGTAAACAGTTGCCTCTTGCGCATGTAGGTAGCTGCAGTATTAAAAAAATGCAGAGTTTAACTGCACAATGGCTGCTAAAAATGACAACAAAGCCAGCAAAGATTGCAGTTCATTCTCCATGTTATTGTTTACATGGTCATCGAGGATACGCAGAGCGAACGTGGGCAGCCACGCCATCGTTTTCAAAAGTCTGCGTTTTGGTCCATTTATACTGAAAAGCAACCCTGCCGTTTTCAAACTAAAACAGAATCTGCAGTGTTTTCGATAGTCTCCATTTTGTCACGTTTGGAACAACATGATAGTGACAGAATTTTCATTTTTTGAAAAGCTTATAATTAATCATGTTGAATTTAACATTAAAATAAATAAATGGGGCTGTGCGATTATCAAATCAAAGGTTGTGGTTTAAGTGTGTTCATGCGAGCAGCTCGTGATCTAGTGTTTTGTTTTCAGCATCTGAGAGCATCTTGGTTCACAGTAAATGCAGCAAACTCCATCTCTGCATGTGCTGCGAGTTTAACATGCATTGGGAACACAATTGGCATTATTTCCAATGTTTTTTGGACAGTTCATAGCGTTTCAGTAGTATTCCACTAAAAATAAAAGCTTGAGGTTTTAAAATATTAAAAAATCAAGGGAATGAATGAATTAATTAATTAATGAAAGAAAGAAAGAAAGAAAGAAAGAAAGAAAGAAAGAAAGAAAGAAATGCTAGGTTGTTTCAAACCCATGTTTGGGTCAAATATGGAAAAACCTAACCGTTAGATCTATCTATCAAAATCCACTGAAACACATACAGTTACTCTGAAACTGGGGTTTAAATCTACTTTATGCTACAAAGTCAAAATAAAACACTTACTAAAAAGATAAATATTTTTTCTATTTACTTGCATGTGACCATTAACCGATATTAGAGAACCGTGAGCATGCAAATGTGTTGTTAAATTATTGAAATATTAACTTAAAATCTCAGGAAGACTTTAAGTACATATTATATGACACAAAAGTTTGTAAAATATTGCTTTAAGTTCTATGAACTTTAGTTAGTCTTTAGTGTTGGTGTACATTTGTCATGAAATGCAAAGGTTTTAATGTAAAGTCTCTCTCTGTAACAGTATGTGGAGCTGATGAGTCGCCGGCAGGGAGAGCTGGACTCTTTAGTTGCTGTTGGTTACCGCTCTGCTCTCACAGAAGAAAGGCGGCGCTATTGTTTTCTGGTGGACCGTCAATGTTCAGTCACCAAGATCCTCATGAACTACCACTGCAAGGTAACACTACAGATATGAGCTAACAATGAAGCTTTAACCAAGTAACTCATGCTGTACAAACTTAACAGGCTCACAGGAAAAACATGCCTCTACCTATTTTTCTACCTACTCCAAAAACAAAAATAAACAATCCAAAAAATCTGTACATATTTATTTATACAATTCACTGCAGTTTCCAGCTAAAATGAACACTGGAGTCAGTAAAACACCAACAACTTTTGTCTTTTCACACAAATAATGATTATGATGCAGATTATCTTATTTTTGTGCAGTTCCTTACACAATACTATGTTATGACCTCAAAACACTTCTACTATAGTGCATTTGTAAATTAATGCAGTTTGATGTTTGCATCACATAACCAGCTCCATATGTTTGGCTATGTTTGGCCAGGCGTGACGCAATTGTTTTTTTCTAGTTTCAGCCCGTTACCATTTTCACATTCAGTGCCCACATTGTTTAAATAGCAAATGCACTTGCGCCCATCTGTTCGCCCATGGGCGTGTATTCAGGCGCATTGTTGGCATGTTGCTATTTTGAGGCAACTGAAAACGACTGCACCATTGACCAACAAAAACCTGGGATAAAGTCTATGGTGCAGTGTATATATATACAGTGGGTACGGAAAGTATTCAGACCCCCTTAAATTTTTCACTCTTTGTTATATTGCAGCCATTTGCTAAAATCATTTAAGTTCATTTTTTTTCCTCATTAATGTACACACAGCACCCCATATTGACAGAAAAACACAGAATTGTTGACATTTTTGCAGATTTATTAAAAAAGAAAAACTGAAATGTCACATGGTCCTAAGTATTCAGACCCTTTGCTCAGTATTTAGTAGAAGCACCCTTTAATATCCTGGACGAAAACCTTCTCCAGAGTGCTCAGGACCTCAGACTGGGCCGAAGGTTTACCTTCCAACAAGACAATGACCCTAAGCACACAGCTAAAATAACGAAGGAGTGGCTTCACAACAACTCCGTGACTGTTCTTGAATGGCCCAGCCAGAGCCCTGACTTAAACCCAATTGAGCATCTCTGGAGAGACCTAAAAATGGCTGTCCACCAACGTTTACCATCCAACCTGACAGAACTGGAGAGGATCTGCAAGGAGGAATGGCAGAGGATCCCCAAATCCAGGTGTGAAAAACTTGTTGCATCTTTCCCAAAAAGACTCATGGCTGTATTAGATCAAAAGGGTGCTTCTACTAAATACTGAGCAAAGGGTCTGAATACTTAGGACCATGTGATATTTCAGTTTTTCTTTTTTAATAAATCTGCAAAAATGTCAACAATTCTGTGTTTTTCTGTCAATATGGGGTGCTGTGTGTACATTAATGAGGAAAAAAAATGAACTTAAATGATTTTAGCAAATGGCTGCAATATAACAAAGAGTGAAAAATTTAAGGGGGTCTGAATACTTTCTGTACCCACTGTGTATATATATATATATATATATTTTTTTTTAAAGGGCACGTTAGTAATATGCGCCTATAGGCGGGTGCACAACACGCGTACACTCTGCTTGTTACACACACAGGGACTGAGAGTCATTGCATGTATCAGAATTACCTATTTGCAGTAATGACGAATGAAATTCGCTAATTATTTGACCAGTTATGGGAATACACACATATTTAAACTGACTCGTCAGGTTGAGGTTGTCTATATTCCACCATGTAAATAGCAATCTGCCATGGTGCAAGCGCACCTGGCTTTTAAAGGGAATGGGATATGACACTCTGATTGGTTTATTGCACGTTACGCCCAACACACACCCATGACTTATTAAGAGACTAGGTACAACCCTTTTGGACCATGCGTCTGGCCCTCCGACCATTTTTTCTATAGTTAAACTAGCAAAAGTGGATTCAGACACGCCCTAAGTGCACCTCCACCATGCGCTTCAGACCATGCACTTAGATTGTTAAAATAGGGCCCTATAGTAAACTAGCTTGGTAGCGCACCTGATACAGCACTGCACTTGTGATGCCCCATGAAACGAGCTCAATGTCTAAAATGTCATAATTGCTTCAGCAAATTTTTTTTTTTTATCTCACTTTTATCTTAACTTTAAAACAAGAGCACCTCCAAAGTTATAAAAATTAGCTGTGTATATAGCATTTGACAGTATGAAAAACTAATTTTGTTTGGTAGGTGAGAGAGCTGTTGTCTCAGAAGCTGTCATCATGGCAACAGTCATGTGCCCAGCCAACCAAACTACCAGAACGAGCCCTGAACCTGTTGCGTCACACTGCCCCCCAGAGCTCTGGAGGAGCTGGACTAGCTGAGGTCCTGCGGAATGCCAAACTGGGAATCTCTCAACCTGGAGAACAAGTGAGGGACAAATACTCAGATTTTCACATTACAGGGGCTTAATTGTCTTGAAAATCACAATGCATAAATGTAAACATTATGGTCTTAAAAACAGGATTAATTTTCTTTATGTGAAATATAATTTTCTACTTTTTGATTTTTAGGTGAAATAATATTTAAAATTTTCCTGATATTCTCCCTATTATTATATAAACAAAAACTGAAATCTAAAATGTGTACATTTTTGTATTTAGTATCATAATGTCATATTTATCCTGTATTTTAAGAGCTAATAAGCTGAGATTAGGCATAAAATCATAGGGCAAGATGACACTTAATTTTTTCTTTTAATCATAGATGACACAAAATCTTAGCTGAGTTGAGAACCCATGTGCAGTTTAGTAATCAAATACAAATGAACAAAACCAAACAAAGACTTGACTTAAACTTGAATTGAGCAGACTTGACATAGACCTGACAACTCTCACCAACAGCGTGTTACACAAACAAAGCTAGACAAGAGACAGTGGGAACATAAGGGCTATATATGCACTAATGACAAGAATAACAAGAACCTGAATGCAATAAACACAATGAACCAATCAAAATCTGACACATGAAATAAAGAAACCACATGACAAGACCACATGAGGGGCAAGAGAATAACATGACACGACAGGAAACATGACAAATTACAAAATAAGAGTGGGATGACCTCTGGGACCACCAGACTTTGAAATACTGAGACCACCGTACTTGAGACCACCAGACTACGGACCACAACAGCAATGGCTGGTAAGTTCAGTGCTGGCCCTCATCCATGGGAACTTGGGACGTATAGTCCCCCAATCTTGAGTGGCCTGGATTTGACGAGACTCTGGCGTGGTGGCCTGGACGTGGCGAGGCGCTGGCGTGGCGGTCAGGAAGTGACGATGCACTGGTGTGGTGGCCTGGACTTGACGAGGCTCTGGTGTGGCGGCTTGGACATGATGAGGCTCTGGTGTGGCGGCCTGGATATGACGAGGCTCTGGCCTGGCAACCTGGACATAACGAGGCTCTGGTGGCCTGGACTTGACGAGGCTCTGACGTGGCGGTCAGGAAGTGACGAGGCTTTGGTGTGGCGGCTTGGACTTGACGAGGCTCTGGCATGGCGGCCTGGACTTGATGGGGCTCTGGTGTGGCGACCTGGACGTGACGAAGGTCTGGCGTGGCGGCCTGGACGTGACAAGGCTCTTGTGTGGCGGCCTGGACTTGACGAGACTCTGGTGTGGCGACCTGGACGTGACGAAGCTCTGGCGTGGCGGCTTGGACGTGACGAGACTCTGGCGTGACGGCCTAAACGTGATGAGACTCTGGTGTGGCGGCCTGGAATTGACAAGGCTCTGTTGTGGTGGGCTGGACTTGACGAAGCTCTGGCGTGGCGGTCAGAAAGTGACAAGGCTCTTTTGTGACGGGCAGGAAGTGACAAGACTCTGGTGTGGCGGCCTGGACTTGGTGAGGCTCTTCTGTGGTGGCCTGGACCTGACAAGGCTCTGCCGTGGTGGCCTGGACTTGACGAGGCTCTGTTGTGGTGGGCTGGACTTGACGAAGCTCTGCCGTGGCGGTCAGAAAGTGACAAGGCTCTTTTGTGACGGTCAGGAAGTGACAAGGCTCTTTTGTGACGGTCAGGAAGTGACAAGACTCTGGTGTGGCGGTCTGGACGTGATGAGACTCTGGCGTGGTGGCCTGGACGTGACGAGGCTGTGGCGTGGTGGCCTGGACGTGACAAAACTAGGCTACTATATGAGTTGATGAGTTGAATGAGTTGTTGACTTGAGAACAGCTTTGGAATATAGTGAAGTAAAAGTTGCTCAAAATAAAAATACTCGAGTAAAGTACATATACTTGAAAAATGTACTGAAGTACAGTAACGAAGTAAAAAAATACTTTGTTACTGTCCACCACTGAAGGCCAGGACATGACAAGGCTCTTGAGTAAAAATAATAATAAAACAAATGCAAAACTGTTTCTTTTTCCAGTGCACAAAATTCAAAGGTATTGTAGCAAGTCTAAAGAGTGTTTTATGTTCTATTCAGATATAATCTAAGTGCATGTATGTTCTTTTCCTGTGTTATGTGTTCGGCTTGTGTGGGGCTTTAAGGGGTGGGGTGTGTAGGCGGGGTTCTGGGGAAAATGTTCCAGAAGTTTGTTCTCTGTCTGTGAGGCAGGACCATTGGCCAAACAGGTGCTCACCTTAATAAAGAAGACTAACCTATTTAAGTGAGTCTATCATTTCCTCCGTTTGTTACAGTATATTGAAATGTCCAGCTTAAATTTTCCCAAAACATGCTTTAATTGGAAAAATCCTATGTAGTATTTTGTAGGACACTCCTCTTAATTTTGTTATTTAAATGAAATTTGTTTAGCATTTTCCACGCTTTGTTACAATTGATATTACCAAAATAAAGAGCATTTCTTATAACCTTATTGCTGCATTTGTGATTTAAAACAACAACATTATCAATATAAATATTCCCACAAAAATCATCAATCCACTGAATTTCCCTGTAATTAATCAAGATATAGTACTAATGATGCTTCATGTCCCTCTCCTCTCTCAGAGGCTGTCTGTACAGGAAGTCCCACCTCTGTTGAACGGTGACAGCAGCAGCCGTTCTCAGCAGCAGCAGCAGCAGCGGTCGTCCCAGTCTGACATTCTCTCCCAGTCTCTGATTGGCCTCTTATCCAGCAGCACAGCTCAGCAGAATGGAAACGCCCACTCCAGTTCTTCAGCTAGCCCCGCCCACTCCCAGCCAGCAGTGAGCATAGCCGGATTACAGTCTTCTCTCTGTACATCCTCCTACAGTTCTCTGCAGGGCCTGACTCCACCCCTTACGGCCCCCCACAGCCCTCCACTCCCCCACAGCGCCCCTCTGTCCCGCGCACTCACACCTGTCCTATCCACAGCCCATCACGCAGTGTCTAGCTCTCCCACTGCTCTTAATGTGCTGAAGGGTCCAGATCTCTACTCCACATCCACACTGCCATTGCCGAGGAGACAGACCAGCGACACTCGGATGGGATTCTTGGGTGGGTCTGATTTTGTTTTTGCCATTTTTGAGTCATTTATGTCCGGTTCATGTTTCAGCTAAAAATCAAAAGATAAAAATAAGATATTATATTTTACTTCAGGAAATGAAATCTGTTTGAGGAGCATTAAAATATTTTCTTGGCACCTAACCCTCCCAATTACTATAACATGAAACTGTAATACAGTAATATAAATAATCATGATATTTGTTAATATATATATATATATATATATATATATATATATATATGTACACTATCTACTTTATAAAATATATTCAAACAGAAAACAGTTATTTTAAATTGTAATAATATTTCACAATATTACTGTTTTTACTGTATTTTTAATTAAATAAATGCAGCCTCGGTGAGTGGAAGAAACTTCTTTTAAAAACAAAATCTTTTAAAAGAAACTTCTTTTAAAAACAAAATCTTACCGATTCCAAACTTTTGACCGGTAGTGTGTGTATATATATATATATATATATATATATATATATATATATATATATATGTGTATATATATATATATATATATATATATATATATATATATATATATATATATATATATATATATATATATACAGTACTGTGCAAAAGTTTTAGGCCACCACTAGCTTTGTTTTTTTTGGCAATGTTTTAATGACCTTGCTCAAGGGCCTCAACTTGAGGGTTACACTTGAGCAATAGCAAGGTCAAGGGTCACTAAATAGTTGCCACTTTAGCCTATAGAATATTTTTTTCTGTTTTTTAATGCTGCATACAAATTTACTGTATTTTTTAGTTATATTCTAAAAAAGAAACTGAGAAATAATTATATATGGTCATTGTATGATATTGCTAAAACAACATCTAATGGTGGCCTAAGACTTTTGCACAGTACTGTATATATTTAGGTAAAATAATATGGACATTTTATAACAGTTTTCCTGATAATATTATTGTCAGAAATGCTTAAAATGTGTACACTTTTGTTTACAGCATCATAATAATTAGTTCATAATAGACTTACTGTTCTTAATTTTGATTTTCCATTTAAGCAGTTTACTTATAAAAAGCACCCTAACAGCCATTCAGAACACCCTAGCAATTGCCCAGCAACACCCTAAAAACTGTCCAGCAGCCACCTAGCAACCATCCAGTATATCCTAACAGCTGCCCAGTAACACCCTAGCAGCCACCTAGCAACCATTCAGAACACCCTAGCAGCTGTCTAGCAACACCATAGCAACCACTTTGCAACCACCCAGAGCATCCTGGTAACCACCCAGAACACCCTAGTAAGTGCATAGAAATGCAATAACAACTATCCAGAATACACTAGCAACCACATAGCAACACCTTAGCAACCAGACAGAACACCCTCGTAACTGCATAGCAACACCCTGGCTACCACCCAGAATTCCCTAGCAACTGCATAGCCAAATCCTAACATCCACATAGCAATCGATCTATCTGAGAGACTTAAAACCTTCAAACTTTGAGCTTTTAAAACTACTTCAAAAACTGCTTTCTCAAGCCAACATAAAATTTGTCTTGACGAACCTTTTAGTCTAGTTTAATTTAGAACAATAATTTCTATCATCACAATCTCACAAACCCCTTACAGTATTGTTTAGGGGTTTGTGTGCTTCTTCTTTCTTTTTATCCATTGATTGTATTAAATGCTCTCATCCTATGGTTGTGATTCTTCAGGCTCCACTCTTCCCCGTGTGCTGCCTCTCTGTGCCCCGTCCCGTGTGGAGGCTCTGTTCCCTCACTCCACAGACTCCTCAGAGGGAGAGAAGGGAGGAGACAGAGGAGGCGCTTCATGTCTGCTGTCCTTCTTGCCTGGAGACACTCTTTCCCTGCTGATCAGCGAACCCAGAGACGGCTGGCACTACGGCCAGAACGAGAGAACTGGAAGGTATCTGATCATCAATCATCAGTTAATAGGGCAATAAAACATTAGCTATGCTTCATATGTGTGCTTATTTATGGTGCAGGACTAAATCATTATTTATGTTTGTCATTCTATCAGCAATACGGCCTGTTCTTGCTTTGTAATGACTTGGCATAAACCAAGTATTACTTGAGTGCATTTGATTTCGGTTGGTGTGAACATAGTTCCCTTTCTAAAGGGAACTCGCATTGCGTCCTAGAACGCTAATGGGGAATGCCTCCGTGGGAACCGGTGTATGAACACTATCAAATCACACCAATCGCATTGGCCGGCGACAGCCTATGATGTCACTACTAGTGCGACCCGAACGCACATAAGGGGCGCCTAGAGAACAAGTCGATCTCTTTTCGTCTTCAGGGACTGTTTTGTCTAACACTGTTCAAACGCTGTTCTAGGTAAGAATGGCTTTTTAAAGCAGACGTTTCAAGCGGTGTGTACATCCGTGTCTTAGATATTTGATGCTTGATGACACTCCAGACTTGTGCGTCCTTTGTTAGAGCATGCATGTTCAGTACTTGAGAGTTATTTACATGTTTTTCTAGAGCTCTCCCGTTGAGGAAGCTCCACTCTCGTTTGTCTCTCTTCCTGTGGGAAGAAGGACAATCTTTTGTGCTCGATGAGCACAGAAGAAGTTCGACTGAAGTGTTTGTATGTGTTTATTTCGTATGCTTCAATGGCTGACGAGAGTGTTGTGCTGTTTGAGGCCGGCCTCCTTTCTTTAGAGTCGTTAGGCTGAAGTCTCCACTCCTTTGAGCTGCAGGGAGGTCATGAGTGCGTGTGGGTCTGCCCTTCTTTTTGGGCCGCCCTTATATCTGGCCTAGGCTAGTACTTTAGGAGTGTCTTTTAGACAGAGGCGGTTATGCTGTAGCTTTTCCGCCTCCTAGCATGCCGTAGCTCGGAGTAGGCTACTCCTAGGAGAGCCTCTCCTGCTTAGAACTGGCAGCTAGTAATCCTAGTATGCCTTTTCTCATTGTGAGAGTCGTCCCCAGCCAGGGCCCGCCTTCTGCATTAGGCTATTAATGCGAGTAGCAGGCTTTGCGGCCTCCTCAAACTGTCTAGGTCGAGCTGGAGCTCCTCTTGATATTAGAGTAAAAGCGCTATGCTGAGCTTTAGTTCCCTAGTGGTGTTAGGCACAGACAGATAGCTAGGTGTTGTAGGCTTTCGTAGAAAGCCTCCCCGGTGGTTATCTCTGAGCGTTGTTAGACTTCTTCTCGTTTAGAGAGTGGAAAGCACTATGCTGAAGTCTCCGCTCTCTAGAGCTTTGGTAGTAGCTTTATCTGGTCGAACTTAGAGCAATCTCTCAGCCATAAGCTCCTTGATTTTTATCAAGTCGTGGGGTCGACTATTGCAGGCCCCTCCTGTGGAATTTCTTCCCGTTGGGGCCTCCATTCCTCCAGAGCTGAGCTCAGACAGTCTTTCTCGTCTTGGAGCGAGAGTTTTTGCTCAGGTTTCACCCTTGAGCTCTTTTTCGGTTTAGCTCACTTCGCTCCCAGAGCTCTGTGCCCCATATGTGCCCATCACCAGCGATGCTCAGGTAGAGCGTATCAAGTACTCCCTCCTTTCAGGGCGAGTTGAGCACGCTCCCTTGGAGCTCGAGCATTAGCCCTGGGCCTGTGGCCGTGTTAAGCTAGAGTGGTAGGCCCTATCTCGTTTTTGGCAATGCAAACGAGTATTCCAAGCCCGCAATACCTCTAGTGGCGGTTTCTGCTGGAGTTGATTTGCTACCAAGTAGCTGGCCCTCCTTGGGCCTCCTTGGGAGCGATCCTCCTGGTTGAGCTAGGTTCCTGCGTGTCCTTGTTCCCTGGAGTTGAGCAGATGGTTATCAGGTAGCCCAGGCTCCAGTTGAGCCTCCCTGATACTAGCCCTGGAATTCTAGATCTGCTAGCAAGTATTTGGCCCTTGAGTGGGCCACCTTGAATGCGATCCTCTGGGTCGAGTAGGTCCTTAGCACGTCCAGCTAAGTTTGTATTCTAACTCCCTAGAGTTATATCAGAGTGTAGGCTCTTCAGGAGCCTCCCTGGTACTTGCGTGAGCTTGGTCAATACTCGTCTCGGTTGAGTCTAGTTTGTACTCCCCTTGCATTGAGGGTCGTTCCTCAGAGTACAGCGCTCCCGAGTTCTGGTCGGAAGGTCGAAGGTCTTTTGTGAGACTTCCCTGATAGATCAGTATTTTAGGCTGTAGGTACTCCCTTGTGTGGGTCGTCATATAGAGGACCTCGCTCCCTTAGTTGGTCTTAAAGGTTTAAGAGATTCTTTTACTGAGAACTCCCTTGGTAAATCTGCTCCTGTTGGGGCTGGAGGTATGCCTCTCATTAGGGACCCTATGTAGAGTACTCAGCCTCCAGAGTACCTTGTTTTAGAAGCGCTCAGTAGTTCCTAGGCGGAGCGAAGTAACTCCTCCCGATTGCAAGGGTTTTAAGTGCTTTGCTGAGACCTGCTCCCCAGGATACCTGTCTCTACGATCCGGTCGGAGTTTGTTACTGCCTGTTTGCAATCTGTCTTTCTGGACGCCTCCTCTGGAGGCAAGTGCTTTAGAGACTCTGTTTGGGTAACAGACAGGTTGTTGGCCAGACTACGTCACTAAGATAGGACCAGGTCGGCCTCCCTGGTGGCGTTAGAGGTAGACTATTCTCCCCTGAGAAGTGACTGGCCGGGGCTCCTTTTTGCTCCCTGGCCACATTCCCTTAAAGGAACCCCTCTGGATGT
The DNA here is from genome assembly GCA_037950665.1 of Hypophthalmichthys nobilis. NCBI lineage: Eukaryota > Metazoa > Chordata > Actinopteri > Cypriniformes > Xenocyprididae > Hypophthalmichthys > Hypophthalmichthys nobilis. The sequence goes on along the minus strand of CM075481.1, from coordinate 30,221,158 downwards.
TTCTGGGGGCCTCTTTGAGGCTTATAGCTTGGGCGTTGGCCATAGGGAATGCTGTCACTGACAGCCTATTAGACCCGTAGGAGGAGTGATTTTAACATTTCTTATGAAATTGTCCATCTGTTTTTTTGTCAGCCATTCTTTGGAATGCACTCCCCTCAGCATGGCGGCGTGGGTATTTCGTTCCCCATTAGCATTCTAGGACGTAATGTGAGTTCCCTTTCGAAAGGGAACGTCTCAGGTTATGCATGTAACCATGGTTCCCTGAGAACAGGGAACGAGACATTGTGTCTCCCTGCCTCGGGGCCGCCTGCTGAACAGTCCCTTCAGACGATAAGTGGTCGACTTGTTCTCTAGGCGCCCCTTATGTGCGTTAGGGTCGCACTAGTAGTGACGTCATAGGCTGTTGCCGGCCAATATGATTGGCGTGATTTGATAGCGTTCAGACACCGGTTCCCGCGGAGGTATTCCCCATTAGCGTTCTAGGACGCAATGTCTCGTTCCCTGTTCTCAGGGAACCATGGTTACATTAATCAGCAATAAAGTTCAGTCTTTCCATTTCATTTAGTACTAACCTTTAAAAATAAGCTTATGAGAGCTACTGTACATGTTTATGCCTAAACGTATCAAGCTCAGAGATCTCAAGATATTCAGATCCTCATGTTATGTACTGTATGCTGATGATCTAAACTCTCCTTCACAGAAAAGGCTGGTTTCCCTTCTCCTACACACAGCCTTATCCAAACACTCCCGGACAAGATGTCAGGTCTGTAGGGAAAACAAATCCCCATACATATTCAAATAATCAGCCGACTGACATATAATTTTGTTTATGCATTCCCATAATTCTTTTTCTCTTTGTCTCTCATCATCCAGTCCTCCGCCCCTGTCTAAGTTGAACAGCACGAGCATGGGACAGTTGGACAGGCTTCCTCCCGCTGGTCAGCCGCAGCAGGTCACTCCTGACTCAGAGGACGAGAGGAGCATCATATCTCAGCGTGTCAGCACCTTTAGACCACGACCCTACAGCATGATGAACCCCGACACCAGCAGGATGAGCCCACGACTGCGCCTGAAGGACAGGGTCAGAAAACACACCATCATCATGACTGTCTCTTCTGACTGTATTGCTACATAAGGCAAGACACTGCATGCGAATAGGGTAAAAAATGAGTATCATACTTTAATCACAGTACATTAAAGGGTTAGTTCACCTCACTCTCAAGCAATCCTAGGTGTATATGACTTTCTTTTTTCAGATGAACACAAATGGAGTTAAAAAAAATAAAAAAATATCCTGCCTTTTCCAAGCTTTATAATGGTAGTGAATGGGGAGTGAGATTTTAAAGCCCAAAAAAGCACATCCACATGGCTCCAGGGGGTTAATAAAGGCTTTCTGAAGTGAAGCGATGCGTTTTTGTAAGAAAAATATACATATTTAAAACTTTATAAACTGTAATAACTGGCTTCCGGCACTGGCTGTACGCATCGAGGTCTGGCGGAAATGTGATCTCTGACCCGACACATGACGTATTGATGAACACGGAAGCGCAGAGGATAGAGCAAAACAAAACACTGGTCACGAATTAGAAGTCTAAAACAAGAATTTTTAAAAAGAAATGTCGGAGGAGCTTGAGTTTGTTACCCAGCCATATTTGTTTGAACCGCGAGAAGCGTCTAAGCCTATGCTACTCCTACATCCTGCATCATACATCAAGTCAGAGGTCACTCTTTCTCCGTAACTTGATGCGTATGACCGTTTATTAGTTATTATAGTTTAAAAAGGTTTTACAAAATCGCATCACTTCGCTTCAGAAGGCCTTTATTAACCCCCTGGAGCCGTACGGATTACTTTTATGATGGATGGATGCTCTTTTTTGGGCTTCAAAATCTCAAGCCCCATTCACTACCATTATAAAACTTGGAAGAGCCGGGAAATTTTTTAATATAACTCAGATTGTGTTCGTCTGAACGAAGATAGTCATATACACCTAGGATAGCTTGATGGTGAATAAATCATGGGATAATTTTTTCACTTTTGGGTGAACTATCCCTTTAAGATGTTTTTTTCATATCACATGCTTTCTGAAGTGTTATGCATATATATATATGCAAATGAGGCATTACCTAATTAAATATGCACTAAATATGCACCATCTCCGAAAAGCCAAGCCAATGTTGATTCTTGTTTTATTACGACCTCTGTCGCTTTCTCTTTTTGCCAGCAGACTCTCCTCTGGTCTGAGTTTGTTTAAAACAGGTGATTACTCAGAGGTTGGAGATTTTGCTGCTCCATGTCAACCTTCCTAGCTCGTTGTGACAACTAACCTATGCCACTCCCACACACGTCAAATTAGCCGGAGCAATGTTTCTCTAATTACATATATGACGAGACACACACAGGCGAATGGTGTATGTACGCAATTTCCATCAAAAACCATCCGGTCAGCTCTAAAAAATAAACACTAATAACAGGCTTACCATGGTGATTCAGGGTAAGACAAAACCACGTTTTGAAAGAAGGATTGATGATAAATTGACTCATTATTTAAAACAAAAAAGTTACATAGTGTACCTTTAAATGTTAATATGGATGTTTTCTTTCCACTAGTCTCAAAGAAGAAATGTTATGAAAATAAAATCTCAACATAGATGAAAAACAATGTTTTTGCTTATAGTGTCTTGTCTTAAAGGGAACCTATTATGCAAAATTCACTTTTACATGGTGTTTGAACATAAATGTGTGTTGGCAGTGTGTATACACAACCACCCTATAGTGATGAAAAATTCACCCACTCCTTTTTTCTAATCACCATAAATCAGAACAAACCGTTCACAGATTCTGTACAAAGTGACATAACTTTGTACAGGCCCCACCCACGACTGCTGACAGACTCTGCCATATTAGCATAGACCCCGCCCTGAGCGAGTTGCACACTGTCCGCCATTGTCTCGATGCCACAGCAGCTGTAGCGACATTCATGTCTCGTAAGCGATTGAGGTGTTTTGTCGTTGGATGTAAGAGTGAACAATACAGTCTTCATTTACTCCTGACATCTGAGCCGCTGAAGACGCAGTGGATTATTTTTGAAGGGAATGCACCACAGATCTAATAAACACATGTGATTTCTGTCCCTGCTGTTTATGTTCACAGACATAACCAACTGTTTGTGAGGTTTTTATGTTTTTGACAGTTTAAACACAATAAAACATGAAAGAGAAGTTAGTTTAATACTCACAGGACGTGCCGTCTGACAGCCAGCTTTCTGTGCATGTGTTTCAGATGTGTGCACTCAGAAAATGATGAATTAAAAGTTTAAACTGATACAGCTTTAAACGCAAGCAGATTATAAACTTTCATGATGAAGAACTGCAATGTCCGTGAGTGTGATCACGATATATGATAATCAAAACTGAACAGATGTTTTGTTAGTATTTGGCAGAGTATCTGATGCAGGCAGGAGCTGTTGAAGGAAGCACTTTCCTGGAAAGGGGGCGGGGAGCAGCAGCTCATTTGCATTTAAAGACATGCGCAAAAACAGCATATTTTTGCATGCACTCAAAAATGGGTATTTACAACATGGTATAATAAATGATAAGTGAGGTATTTTGAGCTGAAACATTCTGGGGACACCTGAGACTTATATTACATCTTGAAAAAAGGGCCATAATAGGTCCCATTTAAGATTATTCCTATTTAAGATTATTCTCTGTTTTCTCATTGTAGATGTTTATATTTTTCTCTGTCTCTCTAAATCATGCTAGGATTTCGAATAAATTGGCATATATTCTACTGACATTGTTTTCATGTTCCTCAGATGTCCAGTGATTTCACCTCTCCACCTCCATCACCCACCAGGTACAGCTAGTCATGTCTGTTTAGAAGAGCATGTTAAGATGCTCCATGTCTGATGGGTTAGTTGATTTAAACTTTACCTCTTCACAGGATCAATCCGTTTGCCCACATTCGACTCAGGAAGACGGTGACCAATGATCGCTCCGCCCCACTAATACAGTAGAGCCCTTGATTGAAACCCGAGATGCTGACTGTAATAAGGCCACTAATGCTCAATGCCATAATGCCTGTATTATACTGAATAATGTTTTGAACCTTTGAGAGGCAAATATTACACTCCCAACAGAAACATATTTAGACAATAACCAATAGAATTACAGCGCAGATAAATGTATTAAGATAAATTAGCATTCAGTACATCATATGTATATTATTTTATATGTATTACATTATCAGAAAATGAAATATTTCAAGGGGTTTTTATGTATTTCAGATGAGTGCACATGGAATAGAGCGAGGAAAATCTGACCTATAACATTTGATTTCATATTATGGACATATTACTGTGATGCATGATGTGAAACGTAGTAAATTACAAAATGAAAATAATGACTTATTTCAGAGTAGAGACGTCCAGTTTAGTCACATGAAATATTTTAGATTTACTTGAAGATAGAATGGTAATTTGGTAAATTTTTTTAGTCTCATTATCTAAATTTTTAAAGGAATAGTTCATCCAAATGTAAATTCTGTCATTATTTACTCGCTGTCATGTCATTCCACATATGCTGTATTTTGTTTTCTTTTTCTTTTTCAAAAGGAGAATTTCTTAAGAATTTTTACAGTTTTTTTGTACAATGCTGACATTATTTTTGGGTGAATTATTTCTTTAACTGAGTGTACTTCCCAAATGATATGATACGATAGTTTCTCAGAAAACTTTTAAAGTATTTTTTTAAATAAAGACAAGGCATCCTGGATCTTTCTAGAAGTAGGTGTGCAGGCTGTTGGAGTCAAAGGAAGCAATAAATTGAATGGAAAATGAAGTATAATCACAGAAGGGCTTTGGAAGAGCGTTGTGTTTGTGAAAGTCTCTCAGCTCTTGTCTCTTGTCCCCCTTTCATCTGTCTTATGTATTTTGTTAAAGCCCAAATTTCCCTAACTAAAGCTTGTAGCCATGAGTTGCAGCAGATTGTAGGTGAGGGATTTAAAGGCTAAGAGTGAGACTGCTGTGTGCAGAGAGAAGATCTGAAGATGTGAAAGAAAGGTCTGGAAAGTGTAGACGTGCGGGAGGATGTGACTGTGGTGAAGTGCTGTAGCTGTAGGTTGTTGAATTTTTAAAAAAGACATGAAAAACTCTTTTCCTTCCCTATATTTTTGCCATCATTTTGGAACAGAGGAAATGTCTATGTCCAGGGGTTTGAAATTAACCTAAAAAATATGATTCAGTTACTTTTGAGTTTGTGTTTTGAGTAAATTGTTTCTGAACTGACCTTGGTCAAGGTAGCGCCATATTTAATTTTTGACAGGAATGAAAATGAGGCTGCAAAATTACAATGTGTTCAATGGATTGTACTGTTGTTTAACATCATAAATTGTTCAGCTGATGAAACGTCTTACTGAGAAAAAAAACAAAAAAAAAAAACACTCCACAACTTTAAATGTGAGTTGTGAAAATGACGTGATCTAGGACGTTTATAGCATTGTGCCATTGAAAAGACTGTACGTCTATCTCTCACAACCTTGTTAAATTCAATATGGCGTCTAACCTGACTAAGGTCTGTTGTCTTAAAAGATGTTACAGTGAAACCAATATAACTAATTACTGATAACTGTTCATCAACAATAGATTTTCTTCTCCACTCCAGGGTCAGTTTGTTCTGATACCTTCTTTTATTAACTTTTTCTATTATAAGGATATCTTAAATTGAATAATGCAAAAAAAGGTTAATCTCCAACCTTATATATGTAAATATAACTGTCTACTGTAATACAGTGAGGTCCAAAAGTCTGAGAATATTGAAATATTTAATACAGATGTTTTCTCAACGTATCAGCATAATTTCAGTAAGATGAATTGAAAAATGATCATAGATTAAATATCTGATGCACTAAAACCTGATAATCATGTTCTCCAGCATGATTTGAGATGATACAAAAATCCGACTGTCTGAGTCACATGATCAACGACGCTCGTTTACGCTTCAGTGATCTAGAAATATTGCACAATCTGGAATGCCATGTTCATTTCCTAACACGTATTTCCGAGTTGAAATGAAAAGCATTTCAGATTTACATGGTCACAGAGTTGGGGAAAGTTACTTTAAATGTAATGCATTACTTAGTTACTTTTTATAGAATGTAATCTGTAAAGTTACTTTTGCATTGCTTTTCTCACCTAGGCTGATCTTGCTTGTTTGTTTTTTAATAACAAAAAAAGTTATATTTTTGGCAAATGTAAAGGCCTTTTCACACCAAAAGTGAAATAAATAAGAAATGAATAACTTATTTGAAAAAGTAACTCATTTTATTGTAAATTTAAAAGTAATGCATTACTTAACCTAGTTACTTGAAAAAGTAAACTTGCGACACTCGACACTGCTCAGACTTTTGGACTCCACTGTATGTTAGCCTGTATTAGTTTGTAATTTTAATTTCCGAACTGATGTAATCGCGGTTGAGCAGGTTTGATCCCTGCTGACATTGTACTTTTATTAAATATCCCAGAGACTCCTGCTATTGAACACTGGCATTTAAAGCAGGACTTTACTGTACAAGTCAGTCTGGCTGCTTTGCTGTACTATTTTGATGATTATTTTATGCTTATGTGGTATAAAGACACCTGATAGAATTTCCCTAATGTTTTTGGCTCAGGATTCAGTCTCTATGGATCAGTCATATATTTTGGACTCTTGAATGTTTTAACATCATGATAACTCTATAGACTTCACCCTCTTTTTTTTCTTCTTCTTTTTTTGAAATGTACTTCAATAAACAAAGTTAATCTCTGTGGTTTTAGATGTGTCATTCTCTATATACAAAGTGAAAAGCCAAATAAGTATTTCAAAACTGTAGCAGTACACCAGATATGGCAAGTCTATTTTGTAAAGACTAAAATATCAATAAAAAAACATCAAGATAATTAAATAAAGAGCTTTTATTGAGAGGAATCCATCTAGTGAGACAGAAGTGAAGGAGGGTTTGGACTGTACAGGATTCTGAAGGACTTTTCACAGGTTTTTCAGCCACTCCAGGCTTCTCCCCTGTGGGTCACACGGGTGCGCTGGGACGTCTGGCATGTTTCCATCATCTCGAACCGGGACTGAAGAGAGTCAAACAAGATTAAGAAGATCAAACTAACAGGCAAATGATGACACTTTAAACTAGCTAACTGCATATGCATGTTGAGATTAAATGCACTGAGCTTAAGCTTTTCAACACAAGTGACTGAGAATTATCTACAATATATTTAAAATACAACAAATGTTATTGCTAAATAAATGGGGATTTCTAAAGAAGTGGAAGAGATGTCCTCTTCTTCTCATTTCTTTGATAATAACCAGATAACAACATTACTTTGTTGTTTACCATATCTGAAATTTTAGTTCCCCTAATTGAATAAACACCCAAATAACCCTGATCTGAACTACACTGAACAAAATTATAAACGCAACACTTTTGTCTTTGCCCCCATTTTTCATGAGTTGAACTCAAAGATCTAAGACTTTTTCTATGTACACAAAAGGCCTATTTCTCTCAAATATTGTTCGCAAATCTGTCTAAATCTGTGTTAGTGAGCACTTCTCCTTTGCCGACATAATCCATCCACCTCACAGGTGTGGCATATCAAGATGCTGATTAGACAGCATGATTATTGCACAGGTGTGCCTTAGGCTGGCCACAATAAAAGGCCACTCTAAAATGTGCAGTTTTATCACACAGCACAATGCCACAGATGTCGCAAGTTTTGAGGGAGCGTGCAATTGGCATGCTGACTGCAGGAATGTCCACCAGAGCTGTTGCCCGTGAATTGAATGTTCATTTCTCTACCATAAGCCGTCTCCAAAGGCGTTTCAGAGAATTTGGCAGTACATCCAACCGGCCTCACAACCGCAGACCACGTGTAACCACACCAGCCCAGGACCTCCACATCCAGCATCTTCACCTCCAAGATCATCTGAGACCAGCCACCCGGACAGCTGCTGCAACAATCGGTTTGCATAACCAAAGAATTTGCAGTTCGTTGTTGTATCTGACTTGAGTGGGCAAATGTTCACATTTGATGGCACGTCTGGCACTTTGGAGAGGTGTTCTCTTCACGGATGAATCCCGGTTTTCACTGTACAGGGCGTCGTGTGGGTGAGCGGTTTGCTGATGTCAGCGTTGTGGATCAAGTGGCCCATGGTGGCGGTGGGGTTATGGTATGGGCAGGCGTTATGAACAACGAACACAGGTGCATTTTATTGATGGCATTTTGAATGCACAGAGATACCGTGATGAGATCCTGAGGCCCATTGTTGTGCCATTCATCCACGACCATCACCTCATGCTGCAGCATGATAATGTTGCAAGGATCTGTACACAATTCCTGGAAGCTGAAAACATCCCAGTTCTTGCGTGGCCAGCATACTCACCGGACATGTCACCCATTGAGCATGTTTAGGATGCTCTGGATCGGCGTATACGACAGCAACTTCACACAGCCATTGAAGAGGAGTGGACCAACGTTCCACAGGCCACAATCAACAACCTGATCAACTCTATGTGAAGGAGATGTGTTGCACTGCGTGAGGCAAATGGTGGTCACAAATTTTTGTGTGACCATCATTGTGTTGAGATGTGTTGCACATTTTAGAGTGGCCTTTTATTGTGGCCAGCCTAAGGCACACCTGTGCAATAATCATGCTGTCTAATCAGCATCTTGATATGCCACACCTGTGAGGTGGATGGATTATCTCAGCAAAGGAGAAGTGCTCACTAACACAGATTTATAAACAATATTTGAGAGAAATAGGTGTAGTGAACAGCACATTCCAGGGCCCAGTTTATGGCGGGCCCCTCTCTGTCCGTAACAGCGGACAAAGGTTTGCTACATTTTGATTGGATCTTGGTGGACTAACACAAACAAACTGTCCAATGCCATCAGATAAAGATGTAAGGACAAGATCCAGACACCTCTTAGAGGGCAAGAAGAAGACCTCTTGTACCAAGCCTGGGAAGGACAGGACTTCTCATTGGTCCACATGCAGTTTCTGCACTTCACCCATCTAGAGACTACTTCCTAAGGTTGGCCAGAGACTGCCATAAAAATTCCTCAGGACCTCAGCAGCAATGGGTGAAACAAAGAGAGATCACAAAGATCCATCCAAATCCATTCAAAACTATGTTTGAAAACCTTAAAACTGATGCAAACTACACATCCATACTTATTCACAGAAATAAGTATTCTCAGTGACAGCTATTTGTAATGCAACATCAGACACAAATTCAGCTGTTAATGAACAATTGAATGAATGCATGACAGTTCAATGCATGACAGTTTAGTCTCTATTTGTTTAGAATATTGCCAAAGGTATTCTGGTGGTGGTTTGGAAAGTGAGAAATGCATTGGTAAACTTTAAAGACACTTTAAAGACTTCCAACTTTGTGCTTTATGCAAATGAGCTCCACAGGGGAAAGAAGGGTGGGCCACACTGTGTGTGTCCCCTACGATGCCAACAGCCAATCACAGCACTCGAATGGAGAAGCGCCAAATTGCAATCTCCTCCTCATCGGAAAGGGATAAAGGTACCCTTCCAACAGACACTCCTTGTTCTGAGTCTGTCCTGTACGGGGATAGACATTAACAGATATACCATTCTGGGTCTCAACTCTGTAAGGAGTGAGACATTAACAGATATACCAAGTTCTGAGTCTCCCATCGGTTGAGACACTAACAGATACAACACCGTTCTGAGCCTCTGGTTCGTCCAGAGAGACAACAACAGATCCCATGATCTGAGTCTACAGCTAGTGAGGCAGCAACAGATACGACCGCGTTCTGAGCCTCCAGCCTGTGAGGAAAGAGACACTGACAAACATTATGTTGTTTCCGTCCAGCGAAGACAGTAACGACATTTTCAACAAGGTTAAGCTCAGGAGAGCAAACCTTCACTCCAAGGTACCTTCGTCTGCGTGTTCCAGATTGTTAAGGACCTTCTGCACCTACGCCAGGGCCTCATCTGCGTGTTCCAGATTTTAGGACCCTTTGGTGCTCCAGGAGATCAGCATCCCACAGAGCTTTGTGTTCAAGACTGTTGAAACAGATTCTGGCTCCTCTCCCCACTGCACTGTCACCCAGCACAACCAGTGGAAGAAATCACCGTCATCGGACTCAACCATGTGGAACGTAAATATCACTTAACCAAACCTCTTTCCAGAGACCTTGGCATTGTTGTATATTATCAGTATATAATTTCCTAATTCCCATTAGATGTAATATAGCTGATGTTAGTTAATTACAAATAATCTTTTGTTTATTTGTTTAGTGCATAATAAGGTTCTCCACCTTATTATTTTCAGAGAAACAGTTTATCTTTCCATAAGATAACGTAACTCTTCCATAGCCACACCAACTTAATCACTTGTATTCTATGTATTTTATGCACTTTATTCCTTTATCATTCATGGTATTCATTTAGTAGTTGTGTTAGTTATTCTTGTTTATCTTTTGTTAATAAAATGTATTTTATTACACTTGTGTCTTCCTTGTGCTGATAATACAGAAAAGGCTCTACAAGTTAGCAATCACACCAGTCTTTCAAATAAATTAGCTGACCACTTTACATTAATTCTAAATGAATGAAAAGCCCCTGTTGAGAGTGTTCTCATACTGTAAAGGTACAAGACCTTGACTGGTGCCCTGAACTAGGAAAAGGGGGAGAGGTGGTCATCTGATGTACTCATAACCACACCTTAAGAGACATGTGATCCAAAAATCACAACATCAGCGGTGACGTGAGTACCAATCCTTATTTTACTGTGCGTCCTTGGATGGGCGAAAGTAAAATCACTACATAGGTCTTTTGTGTACATAAAAAAAGTCTTAGATCTTAGTTCAGCTCATGAAAAATGGGGGCAAAAACAAAACTGTTCCGTTTATAATTTTGTTCAGTGTATTTACACAGTGTGTAAGAATAAGAATAATATACCTGGGTAATTAAATGGAATAGCTTTGTTCATCATTCCTGTGTACTTTGTGAAAGGGCTCACAGCCGGCAGAATGCAAGCTGAGTGAAACAAAATATTTAATTAGATTCATAAAGCAGGAAGATGAACACTCATAATGCATTCATATACATTGATCTCACACTCACCCAGCAGTCCGAGTCCACAGGAAACTGTGATCACAGGCTCTTTATTCCAAGCATTCTTCAAAAACCTGCCAACTAAAGAAAGAGAGAGTACTGTCAATGCACAGATCTGCCAGTGCAGACAAACCCGGGACGAACCAGTGTGCTTATTTGGTTGTGTTGTTTAAAGTCATTTGATTACAGTGCACAGTAATGGTATTATATGATAATACTGTGGTACTTAATATACATCAAACACTTGGAATAATTATGCTTTTTTTATGTTTTTTGAAAGAAGTCTCTTCTGCTTACCAAGGCAGCATTTTTTGATCAAAAACACAGCAAAAACAGTAATATTGTGAAATATTATTACACTGTATAAGAATTGTTGGAAACTGTGATACACTACAATTAAAAAAAATTGGGGTCAAAGATTTTTCAAAGGAAATGAATACTTGCAAGAACGCATTAAATTGATCAAAAGTGACAGTAAAATATATTTATATTGTTACAAAAGATTTCTGTTTCAAATAAATGAACTTTCTATTCATCAAAGAATCCTGGAAAATAACATTTATCAAGGTTTCCACAAAAATATGAAGCAGCACAACTGTTTTAAATTGTAATATTTCATAGTATTGTTGTTTTACTGTATTTTTGATCAAATAAATGCAGCTTTGATGAGCAGAAGAGACTTTTGACCGGTAGTGTACAAACCACAGACAGTAATGCTGAATAATTGCCATATATTTTAAGAATACCGTGGTTACACGTAGAAAACAAAAATACCATTTTGTTAGGTTTCTAAAGGTCTCAGAGGTGCACAACAGATATAAGATCTCATATCCATAGAAATAATTGTATTTATGTTTAAAGCACAGGAAAGAAAACCACAGCTAGTATGAGACCAAGGTCATTCTCGTATTCGCACATTATACACTCGTTGTTTTTTTTACTACACAAATACTTTATAACACCTATCACCAACTCCTTATTGATTCTGTTATTATACAATACGATCGAACTGAACTACAATAAAACATGTCATGTTTCAAGTGGCTAACTCGCAAAATATACTTACTGCCCGCCATGTTTGCTTCTGTAGTCCTTTGCTTCAGGCATCATGGGAATTGTAGTTCAAGAACAAATGTTGGTGACGCATTCGCTCTGGATTGGCTCAACAGCCAATGACGTATTTAAAACGCGTCTTATGTTAGATCGCGTTGTTTTGATAGCTGTAAGTTAGATGAAAATGAAGGTTTTTACTTTTATTTTGTTATATAAAATAGGCTAATACGTGCTGTGGTTGGATGCATCGATTAAATTATACATAGACGGAACTCATGAGGAGTAGCTACAAAAGACATCTTTAGTATTTACAATAAACTGACATCATGTGTGGTTCTTTACAACATCACTAACTAAAGGTGAGTACAGAGCGAAATCTAATCCAGTTATTAAAACTGTTAAAAACAGAACAGTTTTTAATCATGTAAACTAATATTAGCTTATTCACAAGCATATCATACTGCAGAACAGAAACGACCCATGTGAGGTCATAGAAAGCATGCTTAGATTGTGCTTGAGCAGTAAGATTATTTCCATTCCAACTGAATATTGGGTGAAAGGTGTGCTGAGCACTCTTACTGAATGCATGATGAATGCACTTTCCATCTGTTGAACAACACTTGTTGTTTATGTAAGACAAAGCATCATTCTGTCTGTTCATGTGCTTCAGATGATGGAGGATTTCTCAGGTCTCGCTTTACCTCCACTGTTTGGGGGTCACATTCTGGAAGCGGAGCTGGAGACGGGCGGAGTGGAGCTGGGCCCCAGCGGCAGTGAGCTCCTGGATAATGATGGGCCCCCTTCCGGCTCCGGACAGGATGGGGAAGACGAGAGGAGAGAGCTGGACAAAAGGAAGTATCAAGCTCTCAGCAAGAGGTGCAAAGAGATTGAACAGGTGAACTGTTTTTGCATTTGTCCTGAACTGTGCTGTAGAGCAGGGGTTTTCAAACTCTGGGGTCTGGGGGCCCTCAGGGGATCAGTGGAAATATCTAGATAAAAACTGTAAAAATAAATAAATAAATAAATTAGATTAAAATAAACAAATGAATAAAGAAGTGAATTAAATTAAAAAAGGTAGATATTTATCTGTTAGATTAAAATAGATTACAATAAAAAAGATTAATATAAATTAGATTAAAATTAAATAAATAATACATTTAACAGTACTTTACTATAGTGAGCAGAAAATATATACAATAATGTAACTAATAGAAACTAATTTTAGATTTATAATATTTTTTAGTGTATACATTGGGTATTTATAATAGAGAGTTGCCTTTAAATTTTTTGTTTTATTTATTTAATATTAGATGTATTTTGCTTGAGGAAATAAATATCTCAAAAAATAATATTGAATAATAAGATTAAAATAAATGAGTAAAGAAATAAATTAGATGAAAATAAATAAATAAATAAATAAATAAATAATAAATCTAACAGTACATTACTATAGTGAGTAGAAAAAAATTATATATATATATATATATATATATATATATATATACATATACACTACCAGTCAAAAGTTTGGAATCGGTAAGATTTTTAATGTTTTTAAAAGAAGTTTCGTCTGCTCACCAAGGCTGCATTTATTTAATTAAAAATACAGTAAAAACAGTAATATTGTGAAATATTATTACAATTTAAAATAACTGTTTTCTGTTTGAATATATTTTATAAAGTAATTTATTCCTGTGATCAAAGCTGAATTTTCAGCATCATTACTCCAGTCTTCAGTGTCACATGATCCTTCAGAAATCATTCTAATATGCTGATTTGCTGTTCAAGAAACATTTATGATTATTATCAATGTTGAAAACAGTTGTGTACTTTTTTTTCAGGATTTCTTTATGAATAGAAAGTTCAAAAGAACAGCATTTATCTGAAATACAAAGCTTTTGTAACATTATACTACTTTTCAAAAGTTTGGGGTCAGTAAGAATTTTTTTTTTTTTTTTTAAAGAAATTAAAGAAAGTAATACTTTTATTCAGCAAGGATGCATTAAATCGATTAAAAGTGACAGTAAAGACATTTATAATGTTACAAAAGATTATATTTCAAATAAATGCTGTTCTTCTGAATTTTCTGTTCATCAAAGAATCCTGAAAAAAAAATATTGTACACAATAAATGTTTCTTCAGCAGCAAATCATCATATTAGAATGATTTCTGAAGGATCATGTGACACTGAAGACTGGAGCAATGATGCTGAAAATTCAGCTTTGATCACAGGAATAAATTACTTTATAAAATATATTCAAACAGAAAACAGTTATTTTAAATTGTAATAATATTTCACAATATTACTGTTTTTACTGTATTTTTAATTAAATAAATGCAGCCTTGGTGAGCAGACGAAACTTCTTTTTAAAACATTAAAAATCTTACCGATTCCAAACTTTTGACTGGTAGTGTATGTATATAATATAATATAATATAATGTAACAAACTAATTTTAGATTTAAAATATAATTTTTTAGGGTATAAATTGGGTATTAATAATAGATAGGTTTATTATTATTTAATATGACAGGTATTTTGCTTGAGGAAATAAATCTCTCCAAAAATAATAATAAATAATAAGATTAAAATAAGTAAAGAAGTAAATTAGATTTTAAAAATGTGATTCAAATAAAAATAGTGGTTAGTTATTAATAGATTATAAATTAGATTAATCAAAGTGTATTTATTTTAATATAAATAAACAAAATTATATTAAAATTAAATAAATAATGCAAATGTATTCATGTAGAAAAAATATATAATGTAACTTTATAGAAACTAATTTTACATTTATAATATTATTTTTTTCAGTGTATAAATTGGGTGTTTATAATAGAGGGATGTCTTTTAAATCCTCACACGAGGATGATCATATGTGGGGGTCTGTGGCATCTAAAAGACTGAAAAGCCCCTGATGTTGTGGGACAGTTTAACCAAAAAATGTTGTTCTAAAACTATATGACTTTCTTTTTCTGGGGAACACAAAAGGTCAGTTTTTGAGTGAAAAATTGAAAAACGGTGGTCATGATATTCTTTAGAAATTCACGTTTTGTGTTCCATGGAAAAAACAATAGTGTGTCACAGATTTGGAATGACGTGAAGGTGAGTAAATGGAAATGGATTTCTCATTTTTGGCTGATCTATCCCTTTAAGTGTAAGGCTTCTTGACCAAAAGTCATATGAACCTGTTCTCAGGTAAATGAGAAGATTTTGGGACGCCTTCACCAGGTCCAAAGACTGACACGCCGACTGAGGAAAGAAAGGAGGTACATGTGCTTTGTTTTACAAAGAAACACTAGTGATGGTTATTAATTATTCCTGAGTTTGCCATGAATATGGCGTTAAATGATAAATAAATACAGTACAGGCCAAAAGTGATGTCCGGAGGGGATATTTATTTTTAATGACTACAATTTTGATTAAACCATCAAAATATGAAAATAATTTATGTATTTCAAGTAGTTTAAATATGAGAGAAGAACAAAACATGGTTAAAGTGTTTATCTGACAAAATTATTGAGCAAAAAATGCAAACTACAGGTTTTATTTTACTATGAAAAACAACAACAACAACAAAAAATGCATGAAAAAACAAAAAGCTCACAGGAATAGTCAATATTTTGTTGATTCTCTCTTGTTTTTTGTATGTGTTCATAATTTCTTTGTATGTCAGCCAGCCCAAAACTTATGTCACAATTTGGCATGCTTCATTGTGTTATTGTCACAAATAAAACAATCAACTCAGAGCACAACTACACAATGTGCTTACAAACTCTTGAACAATAAATTTTTAATAATATTTGAATAAAGGGTCAATTTTCCTAGACTGGACATCAGTGTTGCCCACTACTGTAAATAAGAAACACTAGTGCATATTACTAAAAGACAGAATAAGAATAAGAATAATGACTAAGGTTGCTACTAACGATATATATATATATATATATTTTTTCCCTTTCAATTATTTTTCAGTTGGTTGATAATCTAATTATTATTCTCTAATTTCTGCAATGATTTTTCAACATTTTATTCAAACACTACTAAAATTCTTCACAAATAAAAATTTCCAAAATAAAAAATAAAGTGGCAAGAATTAAAAGGCATTTATCACGAATACAAATGTCCATGAGTCCAATATAAATTCAGCCCAACAATGGCTAGTGCTGATTATATCCAGAAATACATTTATATTATGTATTTAATATTCCAGGGTTTTTTTCTTAAGGAAAAAAAAAAATCTCTCCCAACTTTAATGCTGTAAAGTATACAGAGAACCCTGTCATTTGATACATTAGTGTCATAATAACACAATATAACATAGTTATAACATCTGCACATGTGTGGTCAGGTTCCTCATGAAGACTCTGGACTCGTATGGAGATGATTACAGGACGGCTCAGCTCACCATCCCACTAGAGGTGAGGAATGACTGATGATCCACAAAAACTTCTTTCACATAAAGCTGTTCACACCCAATTCTGATTCTGCTTTTAAATCTGATTTATTTAAACTTCAACTCTATTTGTTCTCTAACACTGTAGTTCGAATCAGTGGCCGATGACACACTAAACACGCTTCATGTGTTTAAACAGGATGAAGGAAAGGCTTTAGATCCTGCTCTTGCTGGTGATGAAGACGGCTCTTCTCCAGCGTTCCCTCATCAGTCAGCAGGAGGACCCAAGAAAAAGAGGCACCGGGTTCCAAAGGACAGAGAGAGAGATGCACAGGTATGAAGGACCTGAGGAGTTCCCTATAAAGAACATTAACCTGGGACAGGCAGCCGTTACTGCTCCCACATTACAGTTCAGAGGTTTGAGGTCGGTAAGATGTTTTTGAAGGAAGTTTCCTCTGCTCTTCAAGGCTGCCTTTATTTGATCAAAAATACAGTAAAAGCAGTAATGTTGTGAAATAATATTTCAATTTAAAATATCTATTTGATTGTATAATTTATTCCTATGATCAAAGCTGAATTTTCAGCATTATTACTCCAGTCTCCAGTGTCACATGATCGTTCAGAAATCATTCTAATATGATGATTTGCTGCTCTAGAAACATTTCTGATTATTACCATATTATTATCAATTATTACTGAAAACAGTTATGCTGCTTCACATTTTTGTGTAAACAGTGATATATGTTATTTTTCAGGGTTCTTTGATGAATAGAAAGTTTAAACAAACAGAATTTATTTAATCTTTTGTAACATTATCACTTTTGATCAATTTAATGCATCCTTGCTGAATATGAAGTTATTTTATTTAAAAATCATCATACTGACTACAAACATTTCAATGGTAGTGTATGCAGGTAATCTTACTCTAGAGAGAACAAATGTCACTTTAGAAAGGGGACGTACATCTCCAATAACTCTTTTTAAAACATCGCACCTTTCCTCAAGACACATGGTTTGAGGAACCACTTGAGCACAAATGCTGCAGAACCCACAACCCTAACTATGATCAATAGTGATAGTGACGCTTGCCTTAGCAAAAACATTATAGTGACAATATTACGATACGTGTCGTTTTATTTTTCCCCCACAGATGGAGTCGGAGCAGCCGGTCATGACGGAGGGTCAGTTCACAGGATTCCCCAGTCCTAGTTCACTCTCTCACTGATCCCAGAGCTGAAGCTGAAACATGATCCTGATTCGTCATGTCAAACTCCTCTAAACATTCACACTTACGTTAATCAATGAACTGTTTTTTTTGGGTGTGAACAAGTTTTTTGAGAAATGTTTTTTCTCTCAGAATTGTGAGATACAAACTTGGAATTGCAAGTCATAAAGTCCAAACTGTAAAATATAAACTCAGATTATGCGAGGGGTAAAAAAAATCAGAACAATGAGATATAAACTTACACCAAAAAAGGTTGTTGCAACCTCTTAATCTTCTAATTCTGACTGACGTTTGCTTACTATTCTGAATTTATAACTCAATTCTGAGAAAAAAAAATTTGAATTTCTGAGCTTGTCTCACAATCCATACTTTTTTTTCTCAGAATTGTGAGATACAAACTTGGAATTGCAAGTCACAATGTCCAAATGGTAAGATATAAACTTGCAATTGCGAGAAAATGGTCAGAATTGTGTGATTAACCTTTTTTTATCCCGAGGCAGAAGCAAGCTTGCACACGCTTGAGCTCAATCCTTGACATTGATCTTTTGTAATGATCACAAAGACATTAACATTGTGACATGTTTTTACAGTTTAATAAACAGCTGCAGCTTTTGACACAAAATGAACTTCACATTGATAAAAATGAGGAAGACAACAGCTGTCGTTCAGTCTATCTGTGTTTGCCGTATCTGTTGAAGCGGCGATACAGGAAGCTGATCCTCTTGTCCAGGGTGTGCTTGTCCTCGGTCATCATCCGGTCTCCTACCATCCGCTTCTTTCTGATGAGGCGCTGAAGCTCGTTTCCGCTGAAGCCTCTGAGCCACACGGGCCCTTTAATCAAGTCTTTTGGGTGGGCTTTAAAATCACCTGCAGTCAAACACAGTCAGCACAGCGTTACATGACTGTCTGTGAAAACAATACCAGAGCTTTTCAAATGGTGGTTCATGGAAAAGTATATTAAAAAAATAATAAGATTAAAGGGTTTGTGACATGGATTTTTTACATTTATTTTAATGTTCCTTGAGGTTCACTTATGTTAATAAAGTTTTTTGCTTTTATAAATATGACAAAACTAAAGACTTTTCGGAGATATGAAGGATGCATTGTTACTCTATATGTACTCAAGATTAACATGAGATTGGCAGAAACTGTGTGTGTTAAGTACCCTCTAAACTAAGTAAATAAAAAAATAAATATATTGAATAAAATAAAACCCTGATTAAAATAAATAAATCTACATTACAGCACAGTAATATACAGAGTAGAAAAACTAAATATTTTCCAAGTATTTTTACACACTATTTTACACATATTTATAATATTAATTTTCACAGTATAAATTTGGTCTCCATACATGAAAATATATAGCTGCCTTTTAAATTTTAGGATGGGGGTCCCTCACACAAGGATGATCATATTTGGGGGTCCTTGGCATTTAACAGATTGAAAACCCCTGCCCTATACAATTCAGCCTAGGGCTGGACAGTATTCATAAATTAATTCGAAAATGGTTATATGAACAAGTTGTTCCCAAGCCGTATATATTTCTTTCTTCTGCTAAACACAAAAGATATGTTGGTAAACAAAAAGTTAATGGGCCCCATTGATTTTCATAGTATTTTTGTTTGTTCGTTTCCATACTATGGAAGTCAATGGGGTCCATAAACTGTTTGGTTACCCATAATATATATTTTTTGTGTTCAGCAGAAGAAAGAAACTCATATGGGTTTGGAACAACTTGAGGGTGAGTAAATGGTGACCGAATTTTCATTTTTGAGGCTATCCCTTTAAGGGTTAAATGCAGGACTTTAATGCACGTATATGTGTAAATCACTCACCCAATATCCCAATGTTGTCATAGACTCCAAACATGCTTCTCTTCTCAGTCCATCGATCCACTTCTTTCAGTTTGGGAATGGCGTGCATTCGTATTCTAGCACAAGTGCCTGTGTGATACAGGATATACATCATGCTACTCATATTAAACACATTAAAGCAAGAGGACAATATAAAAAATGAAGGAAGAATCCACACACCTGTGGTGAAGTGTCTCGCGCAGAAGGTCACCGCGCTACTCATCAGACCTCCAAACACAGACATGCTGCAAAACCATTTACAACGCAGATTTACTCTCAAGCCATCAAGCATTACATCTACTGATAACTTGATAAATGTGTTCATAAATCTCTTCTAATCATGACCTTCAGTCGCGAGCACAGTGACATTAGATGCAGTCGCGTGCTCAACACAAGCTGTCTTTTAAACGGCTTTACCTTCAGTGAATCCGCGTTGATAGTTAGAAAGTGTTTCAAACCACAGTTGAATGCTAAATATTTTAATACTTCTGAAATCCTCCAGGTAAATCTAGAGATACCGGTGTGTTATCCATGTGTACACACTACCACAGCAGCCAGGCAGCCATTACACGTTTTTCAGAATAAAAGTCCAGTTTGTTATTATTGGTCAATTTTTCAAATTAAAAGTCCAGGTTCTTGTCTAGGAGAATTATCACAGACGTAATAAGATTGATTGTATGTGAATTCGACTTTCTATAATATTACCTCCAAGTTTCTATAATATTACCTCCACTAACAAGGATCAGAAAATATATTATTATTATCACCTCTGTATTTAACATTAACATTGGTTAGAATCTTTCAAAGGCAATTTTCTTAGTGACATTTTCCTCAAACATAGTAGAGACATTCTACAATTTAGGGTACATTTTTCTTTAAAAAAAAAAAAAAAAAATCTAAAGAAAAATCGAGGTAAAAGAATACTAATGTCACACAATATTTGGTGTTTCTTTTTGCTTGAAATTGCTTTGATGTCCCTTAAATTACAGTTTTTATAGTGTCCATTTTTGAAGTGAGTGGATTTTCGAGTTTAAAATACTGAGGGGAAAAAAGTCCATCAGCATTATCTATATAGCCTACAATTTATTTCTAAAATCTAAATACTTATTGAAAAAATTATAATAGAATTGTCTTTATGTCTGCACAAGTTCTGTCATCTATATTACCAACTAATGACTGTTTAACCTGATGAAGAAAATAACATGGCACTGAAATTATGAGTCAAAATGGCGAAATTGCCAACGATGCATTACATAGTTTTTTTAATCATTGTGTGTGTGTGTGTGTGTGTGTGTGTGTGTTTCAGGTATTTCCTGGGGACAAAATGGATAGTAATACCAGAAATATTTGATCTTGTGGGGACATTTTTTGGTCCCCATGAGGATAATGGAATATAAATCATACTAAATTATGTTTTGTTTTTGTTTTGTTTTTTGAAAATGTAAAAATGCAGAATGTTTTTAAGGGTTGTGACTGGAGCTAATTTATATAGAATATACAAAATGAAAAAAGCTTATATATTTATATATGTATTATATATGTGCATCATAATGTGGTTTAATTTTGATTAAAGAAAAGGAAAAGATGTATTCATCATATAAAAACCTTACCTTAAAGGGGACCTATTATGCCCATTTTCACAAAATGTAATACAAGTCTCTGGTGTCTCCAGAATGTGTCTGTGAAGTTTCAGCTCAAAATACCCCACAGATAATTTATTATAGCTTGTCAAATTTGCCCCTATTTGGGTGTGAGCACAAACACATCATTTTTATGTGTGTCCCTTTAAATGCAAATGAGCTGCTGCTCCCGGCCCCCTTTCCAGAAGAGGGCGGAGCTTTAACAGCTTCGCTTGCTCAACAACAACAAAGCTGGAGAATCTCACGCAGCTAAAATGAGGATTGTCAGTAACGGTGTTCAGCCTTACATTGTTCAAACCGGAGTCGACACTGATGGAGAGACTCAGGAAGAAGTTACAACTTTTAGAATGAAACTGGACGTTTCTGAATGGTTAGTGGATAAATTTATGTAGTTGCTGTGGAGTTGATTCAACTCATCGACTAGCATGTGCCGTCATGTTAATCTTTTGTGCAAATCCAGCATTGAATTGACCCTCGTTTGTGAAGCAGTCCAGCGTAAAATGACAGAATGGTAACAACGCTCTACTACAACAACTCTTCCTCTTCTCTAAAGCAGCCCAACATGACCTTGCCCACTTTGTTGCGTGTTCTCGAGTACAGGGTTTATGTAAATTTTAGGGTTAGTGATGTCAACAGCGTCGTAACTTTGCAGATGTTGTTTATGCTCAAACAGCAACATTACACACTAACTAAAGTTAAAAAAGTGAAATCATAATCAACCACCCCTTTAAGAATACTGAATAACACCATTATTTTTTCAAATAATCCCTTTTATTATTTAGCTGTCACTTTGCATGCATAAATGAAAGCATGCACTACATGCACATTAACTAATTAAAACACTTATCCAAACTCTATTTCAAATGTTTCAAATTTAGTTATGTGCGGAAAGCTCACATTGCCATGTGATCACCTGGAAAAGTGTAATAGGATACATACTTGTGGTTTTGAATTTCACGGCACTACAGTTAATACAGTTAAGACTCACTGAACCATAAATAAAAGACAGAAAAAATGCAATGGCTCGCTGAATATTCTGTCACTCACCTGTTAAGAACACTGTCACCCAACCACATCAGTTTTGTTTATTTAGTTGTGCTTCATGATTGGCAGAATGCCACTCAGATCCCTTTTCCCAGCTGAGCTCCAAGAGAAATCCAAGAGTCAGAGGGTTAGAGAAAGTTTAGATCTGTGTCAGTTTTCTTCCAAATATCACCAAGTTTTGCTACAATCTAATTGTCCTCCATCACAAGCTTAATGCATCCACCAATTCATCCCTCCACTTGCTCTTCCTGATAGGTGGAAGCAGAGATGGAGCTGTAAGGATCCAGAACCATCTGAGCACAGCGCACCACTGTAACCAGCAGAAACAAACAGAGCAGGACCAAGAAGAAGAGAGCAAAGCCCAAATCCACATCAACGTCCAGTCGAGACGTCGGAAGAGGAAGGTCCATGATTATTGAGGAATCCACTTTATTAGTAAGTCAAAACCAAAGAATATAGTGGTAAACTCCCAATAGATGAGCTTGATTTGGTCATGCCTTTGAAATACTGTCCAAGAGTGAGCGCTTCACATAAATTCCCTCTTGTTCTTGTCAAAAGCAACCCTAGTCGGTCGTGTTGTGCTTCTGGTGGTGTAAAACAGTTGCTAGTATCAGATGAGGCTCACATTCCAGCACACAACACAGTCTTTTCTTCATCCATTTGGGGGTCTTTTCACAATAACGCACATTTGAAACTAAATAAAGCTGCTGAGTTGCACGCAATCTCGAAATTTAATTCGTGACCAATGGAAAATGAACACGTTTGAAAGAAATACCTTGATGGATGGTGATGGCTGATCCTGTCGGTGGCTCACCCCGCAGTCGTCGGTCAGGGATACGTGTTCTCTTATCTCCGGTATTAGCATGTCTTCCTTTGGCCTGAGAGACATACACACCAACACTTGGCACCTGTGTCCTCAATGAATAGTTAAACAGGAGATTGGTAACAATCAGTCCTTATATGGCATTAAAACGCCCCTTTAGGCTGCTTCAGAAACACTAGATTCCACTTCATGTGTTTCCTGCAACAGGTGAGCTGAGAATGATAAAGGACAGACCGCAAGAAATGACGCACGACATCAGGACACAGATTGATGGAGTTCAAATGGAGGTGTGGCCGGTGACTGAAAGCTTTAAATCTACAAGGATTGAGCCATGAAGGTCCAAAAGCGTTTGGGTTCCCTAAAACAAGTTTGGGTTTCCTAAAGAACCTTTCAGTGATCAATTCTTAAAGGGTTTCACTTTATTTTAATGGTCCACTTTAGACATTCCACTAACTGTAAGTAACTTGTCAACTACATGTCAACTGACTCAGAGTATTCCCTTGTGAAAAAGAAGTGCACTTTAGTATACTTTTATAAAGTGTACTCATTTCACAAATAATATACTTTAAAAGAACACACTTAAGTGTGAATTAAATGTAATGTTTTCATCGCTTAAGTGCATTCTATTTGTAATTAATTTCAAATTTATTACAGATTAAGTTATTAAATGCAATTAGTTGAACTTTTGAATGATTTTTTTCAAACCACTTAAGTGGGACTTTAATACAACTTGATATTTACCTTCATAATTACTTCTAGTATCTTTAAAATATAGTTGAAGTGCACTGCTCAATGTACTGATAAGCAATTAAAGGTGCAATATGTACTATTTTTGCAGTAAAATATCCAAAAACCACTAGGCCAGTGTTATATATTTTGTTCACTTGAGTACTTACAATATCCCAAATGTTTCCAACTATTTGTAAATCGTGAGAAAATTGCAATTTTAACTAAGGCTCCGGGACGTGTGAGGAGTCGCCTGTCAGTTGCGTCATCACCGCGTTACCCTCGGTTTACCATTTTATTTTGTAGAAACCATGGAAACACCAAAGACACTTTAATATATTACACATTTTAATAGACAAGGGAACAACTGTTTTGATATATTGATAGACAGAAAACTAATTGTTGTCATATAGCTCAACACCTTCTTGATTTTTTGTGAGTACCATGCTTTACCATACCCCAGAGAAAAACACTATTTTGTCAAGTAGCTAACATAGCATAATCAGATGCAGCTTTATTTTTAGTAACAGTAATATAGAATTTTCTCCATCATACAATGTGTTTTAAAATGAATTGCATGTCATTTATCAACACAAGCCATCCAGCATTTAATATTATATTTTTAAAATCGATCTATCTTACTGCAGTGTGTCTCAAACAAGTGTCTCACAGCAGCCGTCGAGCGAACGCAGAGTAACATTATAACATCATTTTCAACACTCTCAAATGTATCTAATATGATAAACAGAGCTGCGTTACCTCATACTCATGACCGGAAAAGCGGAAGTGGCGCCGGCGACTGTGTCATAATAAAAGTTCCGCTGCTCGTGAGGCGTGTATTGCGCAATCGCTCCAGCGGCCTCGTTCAGCTCCCACAACACTCGGTCCTGCTCTGCTTCATACTACAGTAACGTTAATAATCACATCCATGAACATGAGTTCTTCCCGAGTCCTATCCCTATTCTTTTGCACCATGGGTTGAGGTGGAGACCACATGTCCCAAGATTCCGCTCTCAAAACTCGGCGTCATCAAGCTACGCTTTTGTTTTGAACAGGCTTCTAGCGACCTCTAGCGGACAAAATTAAGTTAAGTAAAACTTAATTAGACATTAATACAAAGTGCATGTTTAAAACGTGCACTTAAGTGTGTTAATAATATTAAAGTATATTCTTTTTAAGTACACTTAAGTGGCTTTTAATTTTAATTATATTATATTATCTGCAAGTGCACTTTTTAAAAAGTATACTTTTAAGATTTGAAGTACACAAAAAAGTAAAATTTCAAAACAATAAAGTGTACTTTTTTTTCACAAGGGATGTCAAAGTGAGCACTGAGTCAAGTATCTATTTTTTTTTGTAAATATATATATATATATATATATTTTTTTTTTTTTTTTTTGTTTAGCTTCGTAATTTTGTTTGTATTGTTTTTTTTGTTTTGTTTTTACAGTTACTGTGAATATGTACACCCCTACTTCTCCACTGGCATTTAATAAAAGTCCTCTTTGGATGATATCTGAGTACTGAGCCCATCTACCACCTTCCCTTGATCCCCACGGGACACTCTATGACACAGCAAAAAATTAAATCAACTAAAGTTAAATTTTTTTTTAAATCTCTCAAAATCTGATTAAACAAATCCACAAACAGCATTACCAGCTTCACTTATTACTAACCAGATTGACTTTATTTCTGTTATTTGTCTACAGAAGTTCTTAATAAAAAGTAACAGATGTTTAGATGTTGATGATAAATTCAGTGTTTGCTTTAGTTGGGTTCTTGATAGGGATGAGCAGATCGATATGAAGTATTGATATATCGATACTGACGTTGAGTATCAAAAGTATCGATACTCAAATAAAAATATCGATACTAAAGTGTTTTTTTTGTTGTTTTTTTTACCAGTGATTTTGTTTAATTAACAATAAATTTAATGCATACAATATGCATTGAATTGGACAAATAACCTATGTTAGTGAATAATTGTTTAGTAGAACTATTTTCCTGCTCATCTGAACACACGCAAATGCTGCAAGTCAGAACCAATCAATCACAGAGAGCGTTCACTATATTCAAACAGGACTGCATGCGTTTAGTATCGTAAAAAACCATTGATGCTTTTGGGAAACGCAGCCCAGAACAATGCTTAACCTAAGACAGAACAACATAATAGGCTATGTTTGAGTTATTTCACAACAAACAAAATGAAATAGTAGCCTACATAGTTTTTGCAATTACATTTATTTAAATTGAACGTTAAAAGTTCGTATTGATGTGCTGTTCTGTAACTACACTGTCAGAATACAAAGTTTGCATTTTATGGGTGCAACAGCCTGTCACTGGCAGTCCCTTATGTAAATGAACCATTACCACAGTGACAGTGTTTATAGATTTCCATGGTTACCACTACAAGTAAACACTTTAACCATGTGTAAACAAAACACCCATCCCTAGTTCTTGACCCTTTACTTTTGTACACTAGTTTGCTGCTGTAACCGTGTCTTAAAAATGCATTTATTATGGCAAAAAAAAAAAAAAAGCCAAAAGAAAATGTGATTAGATGATGTTGGCTGTTTATTAATGGTCACATTCATCATTTAATGTCCTGGTTCACTAGTCTTATTCAGAGTCTAATCTACAATTATATGGGTGATGTATTATATTTTTAATTATGGTAACCCAGTGATTCTACAGAATGAAATCTATCAGTGATGTGACAACCAGAAAATATGAAGTATTTTGAAAACAGTTTGTGCTTAAAACACTTTTAAGTTTTATGTTACTTTTTATGTAAGTCTAATAAACAGTCACACCCCAACAAACACAGAACGTTGGCACAACGTAGCCAACCTTCTAAGATTTTAGTAGGCATTTTAGTAGGCTACTTTATGAACAGACAGCGATTCCACTGTTAATGTTTAACGTTAGTCCATTTTTGGGAAACTAACATAAACGTTTGTAACCTCGCACACAGAAACCATCTTAAGTGCTATCCATCGAGAAACACGGTATCGTTTACCTTGTTTATTACTACAGAAGCTGTTCTTTAGTGTAGCATGTCACATTACCGATCAAAAGCTTGGGGTCAGTAAGATTATTTTTTTAATGAATGAATGCATGAATTTACACGTAATGTACATTAATAAATACACTAATCCAAGGAAGGACACATCAAATTGATCAAATATGACAGTTAAGATATGTAATCCACGTAAATATGAAGCAGCACAACTGTTTTCAACAGTGGTAATAATCAGAAATGTTTCTTGAGCAGCAAATCATATTAGAATGATTTCTAAGGATCATGTGACACTGAAGACTGGAGTAATGATGCTGGAAATTCGGCTTTGATCTCAGGAATAAATTATAAATTGTAATACTAGTTATTTTAAATTGTAATAATTTATATATGTAATAATTTATTATATAATAATAAATATTGTATTTTTGATAAAATACAATGAATGTACCCTTGGAAAGTAAGTGAATTCCTTCAAAAACAAAAAAAAAAATCTTACAGGCCCAAACTTACGAACAATAGTGTATGTTATGCATGTAAATCTTTGCTAGGGTTGAAATCAAGCAATTATTCTTATGTTGATTTTTTTTTATTTCTTTACTCAACAGGCTATTTTCTTACTCATAGCTTTCAGTCAGGTGACTGGAGCAGAGACCTGGAGGGCAAAACATCCATAGAACTGCAGGACAGGCCTGACAATTTTCCATCTGTTTCTACAAATATTACATCGCGTCTCAAAAAAGGTAAACAAAATATGTGAGTAAAATGCATGTTTTGGGCACTTGTAATCCACATACAGCACCTGCTAATAAAACGGTGAGATTAAAAGATAAAATTCTTTATACAGTTTATCTATGATGCATACTACTGTATATACAGGTGAGCAGATGAGCCCAGAATATGAATGCCACTCACTAACTGGGCAAGCAGATGAGCCTAGAACATAAATGCAATGCCAAACGACAAACTGTATGTTGCATTTATGTTCCAGGCTCATCTGCTTGCCCACCTGTATATATAGTATGCATCATCAAAAAGGTGTATATTGAATTTGGCCTTGTTTTACCCTCCAGGTGGGTGTTCCTATAAAAACTAGCAATGAAGGTAAGCATACACTATTTTAAGTATTTTCTTGTAAACAATCAAATGGGTCTATTAATGAATCTATTCAATTTAATACAATTAAAGATTAAGTAACAATAAAAAGGTAACACTTTCAGAATGTTTTCTTTTGTGGAATTGACCTCAGATCAGTGTAGCTGTAATTCCTGATGCATGGATGCATTAGATAAGGTAATAACTGTGTGAAAGTGATGTTAGATACAAAAATCGCTCTCTCTCTCTTGTTTTTTTAGGCAATATCAACACCATACAACAGGCCCTGCTCTCCTCACCAAGAACAAGTAAGAATTTATCTAAAAATATTTGTATTTTATTTATTTTTTTACTGTGAACTATAATGTTGTTGTCATTTGTCTATAACAGCAGATAGTAGTAGTATTAACTATATGATTCTGCATACTATTTTCAGCACCCGAGCCATCACGGACATGGAAAGGTCCTGACACCTTGCCAAGAGCTGGATTTTTTGGTAAGCATAAATAGATACGCAGATTTACACAATACACTATAAATCAAAAATGGTCATAATTTACTAATACTGCATGTCATTGATCCAGAGATGCTGGGGGACTACGGAGAAACTATACACGATAGGTTGAGAGGTGCCGCATGTGATTAAGTTAGCCGTTACGCTTTTCCAATGGTAAGAGATACAGACCCTCTCATCTCCTATATTATACAATCTCTGATCAGTTGTACACTCGTTATTGCGGTGCATTGTGGGATTGAATGAGTGCACTCAACATCGTCCACTATGGTTTCGGACACCACTACAAATGGCTGTCCCCTCAAATAGTGCCCTATTTAAGGGTATAGGGGGCAATTTCGGACACACCTTAAGACTAAATCAAAAATCATGGCTGCCAAAATTGACACTGTTGGTCCGTGTATCTTTTGGTTATTCGTTCTTTGATTTATTACTGAAATTTTTTCCAAAAAAAACGAAAAACAAGAATTCGGCTTGATTTTTCGTTTAGGGGTAGAAAATGAATAAACAACTTGAATATTTGATCTCAACATGTGGGTGGGAATGAAACACCCCTTTCCGCTGATTGGTCAACCAAACATTAAACGGTGCCATCATCAGTTCTTCTGCAAGTCCGCGGAATTGGGCTACTTTACACAGTTGCCGCGGGTTGAATCGACCCAAAATAACGTGATATTTAGCCCTTGGAATGCGTTTTTTTTTTTTTTTTTACCGTGGGACCCCCTGAAATGCGATTGGGCTAGTTTTGGGCTAGTTTTGAGGAGCAATTGGGCGGGTTTTGTTGTGAAAACCTGGCAACCCTGGTGCCATCATCAGTTCTTCTGCAGTTCAGCCCAGCAGAATAATAATCCTTCGCTGTGATGGATTTAATGCGTTTATTGCAACTGCATTTAATCTCTTTCTCATCAAACAGCCAGACTACGAATGGCTTGAGACATACCGAGGCAGAGCCTAGACAAGGCTTTCTTCTGTGTGTCCATAAATTCGGCAACTTACGCGTGTTTATCTCAGAAATATTATTATTATACTAGTTTATCTTAGATATAATAATTTACTTCGCACCTGCACTCACAGCTACCTAATAGCCAACACCTTTGGCACACTGCCTGTTTTATTATTGCTGACCTATCAAAATCTGTGTGGCAATGCTGCGTGACTCACGGGACAACACGATAGCCTATAGTGAAGCTTAGACCAGTATCAATTTAAGTCATCATACACAGATGTCATAACTTTTTGAGATTTGGACAATGCAGGAACTTGAAATAATTTGACAGATATGAAAAGAAATTACATCGTATCGTAGTTTATGTTCACAGCACATCTATTATAGTTATATTATGATTTTTATTCATACAACAGATGGATATCATAATGCTGTTATCTCACAGAATGGTTGTTTCAGTGATTGACTTTAGTGAAATATGAATTTGACATAGGCTAATGATTTTAAGGTGAACTTGTTTGAGTTATCTGAATGGAACCCTGAAATAAGTGTTTTCATATTTAATGCCATCTACCAGTGTCAGAAATGAACTTTCCCATATGAAACAAATGATTTTCAGGGGTATTTTTCTTTTACCTTTTATAGAGAATTTCTTTCCTAATCTTATTAAATATGTATGCTATCTATAATGTTAAATTCTTAAAATTAGTCAAATAAATTAGAATAATATGACACTATAGGCTGTTACCAATTAAATCACTATCAACTGCATGAAGTTGCTTTCAGATGTAGCTACTTACAGTAAATACATTTACATAGCAATTACAACTGTATAATATAATGAGATTTATATTTTAAATAACATTTTAATACAGAAATATGAAATGACAATGAAATGATACTTGGATTATGAAAGTAATATCGCCACTAGGTGGCGGTAAGTCATTGTGTTAAAGAAGGAGTTATTTATTCATTTGTTGATTCGTTCAAAACGCTGATTCATACAGGAATAAAATCAAGTGGCTGTCTATATTAATTGGTCATTGAATCATCGTCTATATTAATGAGTTGTTCAAAGACTCTTATTCATACAGGAATGTAACAACTCTGTTGCTTTAGTCAGTCGGCAAGTATTCTGCTGCGCTGAACTGCAGAAGAACTGATGACGGCACCGTTTAATGTTTGGTTGACCAATCAGCGGAAAGGGGCGTTTCATTCCCGCCCACATGTTGAGATCAAATATTCGTTGTTTATAGTTTTCTACCCTGAACAAAATCAAGCCGAATTCTTGTTTTTCGTTTTGTTTGCTGTTTTTAATTTTCCGATTTCAATATTAAATAAAAAAACGAATGACCAAAAGATACACGGACCACTGATGTACAATGATCCTCACCCGACACGACTGACTGAACAATATATTTGTGTTTGTTGAGATGCTTATAGATTAGTTATCTGTTCATCATTCTGGTAAGGAAATATGAGCACAAGTCCACTATTTCCTTCTCAAATTCAAATAACAAATGTACACTGTACAGTGTATTGTCAGATTTTGTCCACTCAATGCCATATGTGTAGGGTTTTTTTTTTTCTTTTTCTGTTTTTTCTGTTTTAACACGCATTAGCAGCTGCTGGTAATTAATCATTAGGTTTTTCTCAGCTCGACCCGTCATGGACAATCCCAACATTCCCTTCTTAACATCCTCAATAAGATGGACATTTCAAGTCTCATCCATCCCTCAAACTCTGATTATTGACTCATGTCGTTAATGGAAAATGTGCATAGACCTTGTGATCAGATTATCTGATTATTTCCCAGATATATCTACAGTTAAAACTTTTGTATGTTACATTTTAAATATAGATATGTTGCAGAAAATGGCTTGATTTAAATTTAAAATTTTCAAACTAGGATATTCTTCTCAAATTAGAGTCAGTCTATTATATGGAGCTTTTTGTCTTTTGTGGAAAAAACATGTTCACAAACCCACTTATTACATCACACTGTTTATTAAGACTTTATAACAAAACATGTATTAAAATAAAACCTGAACGAAAGCAAAAAAAAAAAAAAAAAATCATCATGTATGCAATTTCAAGATATCAGCTGTTCATATACTTATTTTAATAGTTTAGTTATAAAAGTAAATCCCCTACACCTATAAAACCTGTGACCTTCCCTTCTGAAAATATATTTTACCACATGAATATTTCAATATAAAAAGGATCCTTAAATGTAATTCTACATTCTTAAAGAAGAAAGTAATTTCCTTTCTAGGAGCTTTCTGAGCTCAACAGTGAACTTAAACAGTGAACTCAGTCTATAAAAATATGCTTTTCACCCTCCACCAAAAAAAATCTTGTGGGTTTCAAAAAGGATCAAATAATACAGTTTATAAGTTCTACATCAATAGTATTTAGCATTTAAAGAAATGGGCTGAGACTACATTTAACACCCAAAACATTGATTCTGTTGTGTATTTAAATATAACATCTGTTACGAAGCAGCAGGGAAAAGGAGCAAGAATCAGGATGGAGCATCATTGATTCCAAAAACACAAACAAAGATAAACATCAAAAATCCAAACCAGGAACAGGAACAAAATGCAAGGAACAAGAGCGTAACACCTTCATTAAAATGCTAAAAAAAACGACAGACACAAGGCAACTAAAACACAGTAACTCACAGAAGTGAGTACACCCTCACATTTTTGTAAATATTTTATTATATCTTTTCATGTGACAACACTGAAGAAATGACACTTTGCTACAATGTAAAGTAGTGAGTGTACAGCTTGTATAACAGTGTAAATTTGCTGTCCCTCAAAATAAATCAACACACAGCCATTAATGTCTAAACCGCTGGCCACAAAAGTGAGTACACCCCTAAGTGAAAATGTCCAAATTGGGCCCAAAGTGTCAGTATTTTGTGTGGCCACCATTATTTTCCAGCACTGCCTTAACCCTCTTGGGCATGGAGTTCACCAGAGCTTCACAGGTTGCCACTGGAGTCCTCTTCCACTCCTCCATGACGACATCACGGAGCTGGTGGATGTTAGAGACCTTGCGCTCCTCCACATTTCGTCTGAGGATGCCCCACAGATGCTCAATAGGGTTTAGGTCTGGAGACATGCTTGGCCAGTCCATCACCTTTACCCTCAGCTTCTTTAGCAAGGCAGTGGTCGTCCAGGGTTCTTGCAGTTTTCAGTAAGTCAAATTTAAGACCTTTTAAGACATTTTAAGACCATAAAGATTGAAATTTAAGTCCTACACGACGTATTACCAAAAAAATATTTAAATCAAAGAAATTCTGAAAAAACACATTTTATTTCAATTAATTCAGTCATTGAAAAAGCATTAATTTAATTTACAGATAAAGCAATCACACAGGCTACTCCAACCCATGTAACAACCCATGTAGCACACACACACACACTCAGTCACACACTCACTGTTGCTATTAAATGAGTGGTGTTAATCACCGTGTGTAGTATCCAAAGCACCTCGGGTTTCGACGTGTCAGTCGATCCAAAAGTACCCTGAAGGTCGTTCAACGGAGCTGCGATCATATTGCGCTGGAGACCGGAGGGACCAGGCATTGAGGAGGACGACAGCAGGGATGGCAGGGGTGAGGCACAAAACTGGCTAACTGGCCGAGTCTGCTGAAGGCATTTTGCAGCTAGCTTGTGTTTCTCCACTCTGGCGTATGACTCCAGTGCCTTTACACCCAGAGTCCCTAATTGAATATTTTTTTATGCAAAGTTTGCAGCGAGCCTCGTACCTGGTGCTGGGTACTGCTTGTAACCAACAGCGGAAATCGCTGTGATCTAGCAATGTCTTGTTAAAAGTACACTTTCCCATTTTCCACACGTGGCGAACTTTAACAAACTCTGAGGATACGCAGACATATTTAGCGGGCAGGTATCGCATTTTTCACGGGATTTGTAGTTTTATCATCGCAGTCGCATACCAACACCAATATCCCCAGAAAGAACTACAACACACCGAACCAACGTTCTGAGGGCAGCGTTTTGCTGGTTTTGTTACAATTGTAGCAAAGACTCTAGAGCTCCGCTTTGTAGGCTACGACTCAATACTTTTTGCTACTTTGTAATAACTTTTAGCGCCAGCGTTTCTGGAAATGAATGAGGGTAAAACCTTTTATAGATCTGACTAAATGAAATTTAAGACCTTGGATGAAAATCTGGCCGTTTTAAGACGTTTTAAGGCTTTAAATTTAAAGTTCGAATTTTAGACTTTTAAGACGTCGTGGGAACACTTTCATCTTGGAGGTGTGTTTGGGGTTGTTATCATGTTGGAATAGTGCCCTGCGCCCATTCTCCGAATGGAGGATCATGCTCTGCTTCAGTATGTCACAGTACAATGAACTGTAGATCCCCAGTGCCAGCAGCACTCATGCAGTCCCAGACCATGACACTCCCACCACCATACTTGACTGTAGGCAAGACACACTTGTCTTTGTACTCCTCACCTGGTTGCCGCCACACACGCTTGACACCATCTGAACCAAATAAGTTTATCTTGGTCTCATGAGACCACAGGACATGGTTCCAGTAATCCATGTCTTTAGTCTGCTTGTCTTCAGCAACTGTTTGCGGGCTTTCTTGTGCATCATCTTTAGAAGAGGCTTCCTTCTGGGACGACAGCCATGCAGACCAATTTGATGTAGTGTGCGGCGTATGGTCTGAGCACTGACAGGATGACCCCCACCCCTTCAACCTATTTCCCAAACACAACCTCTGGATATGACGCTGAGCAAGTGCACTCAACTCGACTCATGGCGAGGCCTGTTCTGAGTGAAACCCTGTATGGTCTTGGCCACCGTGCTGCAGTTCAGTTTCAGGGTCTTGGCAATCTTCTTATAGCCTATGCCATCTTTATGTAGAGCAACAATTCTTTTTCAGATCCTCAGAGAGTTCTTTGCCATGAGGTGCCATGTTGAACTTCCAGTGACCAGTATGAGAGAGTGAGAGCGATAACACCAAATTCAACACACCTGCTCCCCATTCACACCTGAGACCCAACACTAATGAGTCACATGAGACGGGGAGAGAAAATGGCTAACTGGGCCCAATTTGGACATTTTTACTTAGGGGTGTACTCACTTTTGTGGCCAGCGGTTTAGACATTAATGGCTATGTGTTGAGTTATTTTGAGGGGACAGCAAATTTACACTGTTATACGAGCTGTACTCACTACTTTACATTGTAGCAAAGTGTCATTTCTTCAGTGTTTTCACATGAAAAGATATAATAAAATATTTACAAAAATGTGAGGGGTGTACTCAGAGGGGAAATATATGTGAATAACACTGATGTAGAAGCACCTAACCCTGGTTGTAAGCCTAAACTTGACATAAATGGTAAACTTGTCACTCAAATCTGATTGGTTGATTGGAATGTTGTTCCAGGATCAACAAAGATGTTGATCCAGGAACATGTCGTACTTGGTGAAATCACATTCACCAGGAGGTTACACACTACACGAGCTGACGACACGGTCACACAACAACTTAAAAATGGACATTGGTAAGAAATTAGATTAAATTTTGAATTAAATTTAATAAAAATTAGATGAACCCTTTCACACCTAAGTTTAAAATATTCTGGCTGATCTTCCAGAGTTAAGGCCACCATTAGAATGTTTCCTTTATTTTTTCCATGGCGACACGTCATGATTGTCATATGGCACACTGCGGCCACACTGTATGACAGATGTATTGCTTTTCTCACCATGTCATAAACTGTCTGATATTTCGATTCTCATATATTTGCAAGTGAGTGTTTTGTCATTTAAAATCCTACATCATGATCTTGATCTTAAACTATAACATGAGATGGGCGCTGCCTTGTTTGTTTGCGCTTTAGTTCAGAGAGTCCTGTCGGATTTATAGGCTACAGCACGTGAATTCATCCATTTGTACCAAATACATGTGGCGGTGAACTGGGAGAAGAATAGAGTGAGCTTTATAGTTACTTACTTACACAATGTGTATCTGATATAAATAAACTTCAGCAAATTATAGGCTATTTGAATGGATTGTTATTGCTGCTTCCATAGACATCAGTGTATATTTCATTGGCTGTTGTGTCGCGACACGTGACACCACAGGATATCGAGTCGTCCGACAGCTCCAGATATTTAGCATGCTAGATATTTGTCTGGCGTCTGCAGGCGTCAGCAACGTGTCAGTGAGTCTCTTTGATGCGTTGTTGAGTAGTTCACACATAAAGATCGACGGCGTCGATCACCGCTGATTTTCCCCGATCACAGCCCAACCTGTCGGCGAGCTCGTTAACTTGCAAATCGGGCTTAAATCGGGCTTAAAATCCTGTAGTGTAAACTTGGCATAAAAGGCAAAGTCAGACGTTGTTATAGGAAGTTATTGTGCGGATGAGCAGAAAATGACAATATAATGGAAACAAGTTGAGCTCGACGGTGGCGACAGCACAGAATAAAGCCGATGTTTCAGCCTCCTACGGTTTTGCCGCTGCCTCAGAAGACGCAGTAGTCCAGCGCAGCGGATACACATTGTCATGTAAATAAGACAACATCTGTATTGCAGAACCCTCTGTTTTGCGATTGTTGTTGTTTTTGGTGTATGCCTACCAACGCAACACATTGCCATAGAAACCAATGCAGATATTCAGGAAAATGAAAGAGTGGCATGGACACACAAATCAGACCTGAACAGTTGGGATACACAGTGTGGATGTCAATAATTTTAGATAAGATTCCAATCGGATTCACAAACAATCGGATTTGGACTGACAGTGTAAACAT
Source organism: Hypophthalmichthys nobilis (assembly GCA_037950665.1). Lineage (NCBI taxonomy): Eukaryota > Metazoa > Chordata > Actinopteri > Cypriniformes > Xenocyprididae > Hypophthalmichthys > Hypophthalmichthys nobilis. The sequence continues at coordinate 30,184,881 of CM075481.1, read as the reverse complement.
AGCCTAAATATGGCCATGGTAACAAACGAGGGTAGCTATGGAAACAGACAATGGAGTAAGGAACAAGGGCAACAAGGAACTGAACACAGGGAGTGAATACATAAACAATAGAACAGAAAAACTTCATAAAAACAATACAGGCTGGAATCATGACTTCACATGTATATTAATGGCACTTGAGCAGTACTTTTTTATTTCCTGAAGATGCTGCTATTGTCCTCAGTGTTGTTTGCGTCCACAGCAAAGACATCTGAAGCAGTTCCTGTACTGCTGCTTGACCTGGACAAGAATGAGACGAGAGGAGCTGAGTGACTTCATGACATCAATTTAACCTCTGAAACGCATCAACCACAATGGAATTTAAATAAACAGGTAAAAAAATTAAAATTAAAATAAAAAAGGTGTTTTAAGAGACTTTCTGAAGTAAACTGATACTTTTCTTCAATATACTGTTTCTAGAGAGAGTGAAACGGTTTTCCTATGGAGCAGGATGATAAAATGGCTGAATTAATTACAGAGGACAAAATAGAAAAAAAGCCTGGGAAAGCTGGGCCTAAAAGTTTGAAGTCTTTTTAAAAGCTAGGAGTTTGAAAGCGTTAATGCCATGCAGTCAGACAGACTGATCAGACTGTGTCTGTTTGAATAGTTTTGGCTCATTTGAACATTCAGTCACAGGAAGGAAATGGAAAAGTAACACATTAAACAACTGCTTCTGACATTTCGCTCTAAAAGACAGGAATTGACAAAATGGCAGGACCTCCATGAAAACAACTGTAATAGTCTTTCATATTCAGATTTTGACATGAATATGGTGGCAAATTGAGTGATGTCTGACCTCATTATTGAGGACACAATACACCAGGAAGATGAAGGTTCCCTGCTGGGAGTTCAAGATCAGGAAGAGGATCTCCAGCTCCTTACTGCCATTAGTGAAGAAACCCAGAATCCAGGAGCAACCAAGAACCACAAACTGAGCCAGTGTTTTAAATGTCATAATCCTGCAGAGAAACAGAGAGAGTTAATGTGTCTTTATTGACTGCATATATTTTTCAATGGAGTGATCAAATCATAATGTTTGTTACTTGGTTTGTTTCATCTGTGAAACTTCAGCGTTCAGATTTTTGAGAGTCGAGTTCAGTTTGATGATGATGTTGATGAAGAGAATCATGTTTAACTGAAAAGTAGAAAAAGCAGAAATCACCTTTTTATCACTTCAATATAAATTAAAATAATGAGAAATAAGTGACGTGCTTACTGCTTGTATGACACAAACAGGACCCAGAAAACTCCAGATGAAACCTTTATCCATTTTAATCCAGCAGCTGTTTGGAGGAAAACACAATATAAGAACTAGATGAGTTTTTCAAAAATACTATTTGACTTTTTTATTCTTTTTAATTTTGTATGTGTTTATACAGAGTGTGTAAAAATGTACTTTTATCAGATAAAAGAAATGTCATAAAAGCCCCAAGCTGATTTATTTCCTTTTAATCAGATTTATTTTAAACAACAACTCACTGTTCGCTGCCGTAGCCTTCAGGAAGCAGCCCGACAGACACGGCCACCACAACCAGAGCGACCGTATATCCAATCACACACAGGAATCCAGTGCTTAGCACCTCCCTCTTTTGGAGCTGATCTGTGATAGGTTCTTCACACAGATGAAGAGCAGCACAGCTTCAATGAACATCCACACAAAGCCAGAGAGAAAGAGGAAGTGCAGCACACCTGATATCACGGCACACAACACCTGGAGATCATGAGAGACAGTTATGATGATTCTCAGTGAGGCTGTGCTGAGCTGTAGAGCTCCATCATTCTCACCTGCTGAGGGCGTATGAGGCTCAGGAACTGTTGTGTGAGCAGGAACAGAAGGTGAGCCAGCAGAAGACTGATGCAGATGTTGATTCGAGCCACATTATTCACTCCAGGACTCCACTGACAAAAGGCAAAGGTCAACAGGGCCAAACTGAAGAACACCAGCCCCACGATCACACACACCAAATTCAACAGATCCAGCAGTGAGTCGCTCTGAGAAAACATGTCAGAGTACATGAGTGCCAAATCTGTGCTGTTCTTCAATGGTCACTATGTAAATGTTCTCGTACCTCTGGTGGTCTGTTAGTTTGCATGATGAGAGCGAATGTCGACAGATGAACACAGGAACACACAGTGTAGTTGCTATTGGTCTCTAAAACAGAACAACCATCTACAATCCACTCGCTGATATTCCAGTACACACAGGACAGAGAACCGTTGGGGTCGAACTCCTGCAAGATGAAGAAAGAACATGCAGAAAATATTACAAGACTGAATATTTGATGTTTTCAGATGTTCATCAGTTCTCAGGTAGGTCAAAACACATTTCAGTCTCTCACTCTGATGTGTTTGAGGTGAAGTTGACTGGTTTGGTGAGTTTAGTGTTGTTGGTTTTGGGAAGAGTAGCTGAGATCACAGTGGACATCATGGTTTTAACCGTATCATTTGATGTGTTGAAGAAGTCGGCCTTCAGTAGATTCTCCATTGTGTTGTAACCCATGAAAGCCACAGCAGCTGTTCCTGTGTGACAGAAACAGAAGTTTACATGCTAAAACAACAACAATAAATAAATAAATAAAAAAAGAGCAAATGTTGTTTAGTGACAATGGTATGACATTTCTTTCTAAGATTTTTTACTACAGAGACATTTCACATACCTTTATTGTTGTTCTTGGCGATCCCAATGAGATCAATGTCCACAGAAGAATTAGTCGTGTCAAGTCGAGGGATTTTATTTAAGGCAACATTTGGTCCAACCATGAAGACTTCAACCTCTGATTAAAAACAAACAAGCAGTTGTGCGCTATATTAATTTATTTACAATATTTATCTTTTTTTTTATGAAAGTACAATTCATTCAATTTGCACAAAAGACAAACAAATAAAATGACTATTCACTATTGTTGGTTTTTCATCTCTGATGTAATTTTGAACCCTTCAGGTTTCCTTTCATTTAATCCGCAAACTGAATAAATGTAAATCTAAGCATTATTAACTGTTAGGTCATCAGGAGGTCAAAGGTTAGATCTTACAGCACAGTAAATTCCTGTGTTAAATCAACACCGCTCTGTGTTCATATTGGAACCAACAGCAGGGTGTTAAAAGTAACACAGAAGCAGTGTTAGAGTTATTTAGGGTTAGTTCATCCAAAAATGACATTTCTGTCGTTAAGTACACACTCTCATGTCATTCCAAACACCTTTGTTTATCTTGAACACAAATTAAGATATTTTTGATGAAATCCAAAAGGTTTTTTTTTTATCCCCAATAGAAAGCAACGTAATTACCGTCATTCAAGGTCCAGAAAAGTACTAAAGATATTGTTAAAATAGTCAACATGACTACAGTGGTTCAACCCTAACGTTATGAAGCGACAAGACTCAGTATTGTATTCTAAAGAGGAACGAAGGTCTTACGGGTTTGGAAAGACATGAGAGTGAGTACTTAATAACAGAAATTTCATTTTTGGGTGAACTAACCCTTTAAGTGATTAACTAAGTGATGATTGTTCCATTATTGAAGACACCTGATGATAATGAGCAAAATCAATGGTGATCAGTTAGTTTAGTTGCAGTTTGACTCTCTGCTTTGTAAGTCAGTTTGTGTTGTTTTTTTTTTGCTAAAACACATAATTTGTTGTAAAGGAAGCCATAAACAAAAACTGTCAGATGATAATGTTTTAATCATTGTAAAGACAAAACTTTTTTAGACACACACAGACATATAGAATCAGCATATGAATCTCAACAATGTTTACATGCTTCATGCCACAATGTTGTTGTGGTGTTGATTCACAGTGAGCAGCTAGCATCATTTCACTGATCATATCATCAGCACACGGGAAAGTGTGAACAAGTTCTAGTCAGGAGGAAGAAGTTTTCATGTGTCATCAATTTTTTATCTCTAAAGAAAGACATGCAGCCATTATCGCTTTGCAGCACTTTCCTTGCATGTGAGGGCATTTTGATGCAAAGAATATTGCACCTGAAAAACTATTTACTGGATCACCAAAAACTTCAAGGTGAGAAATTCAACTGCAATGAAGATGGCTTCAGAACGTCCCAGAGTGGCTTTTCATGTCAGTTTGTGGTCTTTGTAACAGTGTTTACCAAAACACAAAATTTGTTGCAAAGAAATCCAGAAATATAAATGATGTAGTTTTTAGCGTTATAAAGTAGAATAATTCATTAATCTTATTCCTGACCAAAAGTGATTATTAATAGATTATATTCACCCACAATACTTTCTTGCAACAGATCAGATATTCTGAATTTTGTTTTTAAATACATACAGCCTGACATCAACCGCAAATAATGGACACTAAATTGTTTTATTTGCAGTTGATTTCCGCTGTGTGGCTAAGTCAGGTGTAGTTGTGTTTCATTTTCTGAGAGTGCAAGAATGATGTTGAACCAACATCACATTGTAACATTCATTCAATGCACTGCCATTGATTTTTGAATTACAGGTGCAAAAGTAATATTGATTCAATACCATTGACACATTAACATTGATTTAACATTGTTTTGATGGTTGCTTACTATATATAAACTCCCTGACATCATATATATTCTCAGTTTCATTATCACTTATGACTACGGTTGTCGATTTAATGCGCTAAAATTATTAACGCATTTAACGCACTTGCCCCGCCCCCAGACCTACATAGATAATCTGACATTTCATAAAGTTGATTGATGACGAATAAGAAGCAGGGCAACAACTCACTGTGTGATGGAGCCTATAGAATGTAGTTAGAATGTCTAGATATGGGGGCGAAAAATGCCCATGTTTGAGTTTTTGTCTCATATTTACATCATATGATATAGTTAAGCTATTTCACATGAGTGCTGCATGAGTGATAGGCCTACTGATTTTATACAACAGTTCAATAAATAAGAAGTTCACGAGTTCACACTTACAAATAATCAGATAGTAAATAGTATGCGTAATAATATGCGTATTTGGCATGCTGTCTGAGGAGAGGGCTCCGAGCTCGGTATTTGGCCCGAACCCAGAGTAGCTGATTGGGTAGATATGTTTATTACTGATTGTTGACAGCTGGCTGAAATGACGTGATGATTAGTCAGATTATTTGAACGTTGCTCCTCCTGAATTTTGTTAATAAAACATAATTTAATAGGCCTAAATTGTTATTTTAGACACAATATAGTCAGTTTTGCTCAATTTTGCCAATAAAAAATAAAGACAAAGATGAACTGTTCATCTCTGAGTAATACACAAAAGCATTTCATTTCTGAAACCATGTTTTGAACGAATCGGGTGAACCATTAGGCTTGTTGGACTTGAAATTGCGCTGCAAAGACCGACCGGTGTATGACATCAAAGTAACGCGAGAGCGATTCAAAAGCATACGGAGCTGTCTGCTCTCTAATCGCTCTCACGGTACTTTGATGTCATATAAGTCCAACAAGCCTAATGATTCCATGGACCATTCATAAAGAACCATTTACTTCACTCCTGAAAGAATCAGCCGTTTGAACGAATCAAATGAATTAATGAATGGAATGACTCAGTAAGCTCTGTCCCAATTCAGGGGCTGCGTCCTCTGGTGGCCACAGTTGAAGGCTGCATACGTCATTGAGTCTGTATCATTTATGCAATGTAACCGTTAGATTGCAAAGTAATAAAGAAATTACAGTACTTTACACCTCAAAAATAACAGTCAATTTTATTACAGTTACTTTTCTTAAAAGAGACTCGATGATGTATGCGGCCTTTAAATCGACCTCTGGGACGCAGCCTCTGAATTAGCTAATAACTTAATCAATAAAGACATTTACCACTGGCAGTTTTAGCTTCTTATTTAGAGTATAATTTTATTTAAAAAATAATTTCACATTTCCATAGTAATAAAAAAAGTTATAGTTCACCCAAAAATAAAAATATCAGTCATCATTTACTCACCCTCATGGTCCAAAAGAGTATGTGTAATAAATTCTATGTTGAATCAAATAAAATATTTCTTGTTGAAGCTACTTTTTTGTAATGTCTATTTGATGCTTCACACATAATGACTTTAAATTATCTTTTGGGAGTAATTTCTCAGCAAAATTTGATTTGCAATTAATTTGAGATTAATTAGATTAAAAATTTTAATTGCTTGACAGCCCTACTAAAAACTGTTTCTCCACTTACCAACAGCAGCAAGAGCAAAACTGACATTGTCACTTGTTTCTGTCGGCTTCACCAACGTAGAGATGAGTTTCTCACTGGTTTTTAACACACGGTTTCCATAGGAGGCGAGTTCAGTTGGGCTGACTGATGATGATGACGAGTCTAAAATCTTCTCTGAAGCGTTGAAGGCCATAGTCAAAATGTTCGTCACAGTCTAGTTTATTGATCAGATAATTAGACTCACAGTAAATGTCAACAGAGCCAACACTGTTTTGTCAATCATCTATTATCTACAGTATGTAACTGACAAATATTTGATTTTATCAAGACTTACAGTCACAGAGAGCACTTGAGATGATGTAATGTTCTCGATCTGCTCAAGTAGATTTTGGAAACAGTTCTGACTCTGAAATCACAATTGTGAAAGCAGTATTTGTTGATTTTGATCATGTTTTTCAAGACTAACAGGGAACCAAACATGTATTTTTACTGTACTGAAGAACACTGTGAAGATCCTTCAGTGATGGTAGTACAGACACACAACACACATCTATCAACAATAAATAGACATGCACATTCATATTTCACATACCAGTTATCTAAAATTCACATTTAATTGTACTACTCTTTGGACTAATTAGCTGTTTCTAATCTAAAGTTGCAAATTTAACTTGAGCAAAAAAATAAAATAAAATAAAATAAAATAAATATTTCCATTCCATGTGTTCTAGAGAGCAAAATTGCCAGTTCCTGAAAAACTTGCACAAAACATCTATAATAAAAATGGAAGCTGCTGCAACCAGACATGAAACGCAATAATAAACGCTATCATGTCATCTTTTGTTTAGATTCCTGATGTTCATGATTATGTGTAACAGGTCTGGTAGATAATTATACCAAATCATTTTGACAGGCATTTCAGATTAACTAAAACCAAATTATAGATGGTGTGCGATGAAACTGATTAGTTCAGGAATCACATGATCTTATGCAATATCCCAAAATTTGCATAAAATACATGAATGGAAATATGGCTATTGATAGGAGGTGTGAGTCTAACTTTAAAACTTAATTTCATAGACTCAACTTACAGTGCATCCTTCCTGTAGTGTTATATTTATACCTGCAATGACAGAAATCAGCATGAAGACAATATGCAAATTCAGCAAGGTCAGACAAAACTTTGGAAAATAATTTCATAAAGCCCTCGTATCCATTTGTAGTGTTTTATTATTTTGAACTTAGTTCAGAGTGAAAGTCAGTGTCTCACTTTAAGGCCGGTATGATGTTGCTCCATTAGGATCAAAACTCATGTTACCAGCCCATAAAACTATCAGTAAGAAATCACTGTGTTAAAGCTGAGGCCGGCATTTTTCCTCTTTGTCGCCATCTCTGTTTGAAACCTGCAATTGCAGTCATATGCGGAATTGTTATCGTTACGTGCATTGTGCCTCGGCACGGCTCAGCGCGGATGAATCTAATGTTTGCTGTCAGTCACTGCACCGTGTGGATGCTTTACTTCTGAATCACAGATTCTACGTCTTGAAAGTATGACCAATATAAGAATTTTCACCAGAAAAAGTCATCTAAACAAGTAAGTAACATTTCTGCCACTTTTGTTCTGACCAACTGATGGGAAAAAGCATTAGGCCTACAATAAATCATGCTGCCAATGGTGATTAAATCTAACGATCGTTAAGCCTGGATTATTATTACTGCGCTATAAATTATTATTACTGTTATCTCAAATTGTTAATGTTAACAACATCAGCATTGCGTGACTGTGTATTTAGTGTATATTAGCGTTACCTGTAGATTTCAATTTCTGTAACCACTCTGCCGTCTTAAGTCTTTTGCTTTTGACTACGGGTGAATCTCCAGTTGTCACTGATGATTGTCAGTGTCAGATTGACGTTTAATTATTTCAGCTGCTGTGAGAACAGGCTATAAATGATCCGCTACCAGCATCCTCCTCACATGATTAAGCCGACTAGCCTGGACTCCTTCTTTCTGTTTACAGACGTGACGTAATGACGCAAAGATGAACTGCTGCATGCTCGAATTTCCCGCGAAATCCACCAGGTTGCTCTTATTATAAAACATTATTACAAGCTTACCATTGTGAATCGAGCTAAGATAAGGAGATAGTTTTGAACACTGGCTGGATAAGTACTCAAAAATTGATTTTGGATCATTTTTAACCAAAAAAAGTTACGGACAGCAGCTTTAAACAGTATTAATAGATTAGCAGCAGTCAGAATTAAAGAAAGCAATGATCAAAAATAAAATGATGGATGCGACCATAAATGTGGGAATGAAGAGAAGTTGCCTCTTTTCTTTCCCATATATGGACATAAAATCTAAATCTCAGTCTATTCAAAAAAAAAATGTTCAAAAAAATCTCACTTATATAGAGTAGCTTGTATGCAGACATGTGTAAATTGTATACAGTGATCTGCAACTGCACATTTTACACACTCATTCCTTATCTTTATCTAGAGACACAAACACACTCACACATGTTCAGTTCTACAGATCCTCAAACATTCAGCCAAAACGCAATCCAACAGAGAAAACTACATTACCAGCTGAGGTTGTCTCTGGTGTGACTGTTGGAAAGGCTGCACTGATGTTAGTAACAGCTGAAAAAAAAAAAGATGAATATCAATGAATTGACAAATGCAAATAAATAAAATGTAAATATATTTACCAATACAGTAAGGCTCTAGCACAGTGGTTCTCAACTCCAGTCCTCAGAACCCATTGCTCTGCACATTTTGTATGTCTCTCTTATCTGACACACTCAGTTTACGGAGCTCTCTCCTAATGAGCTGATGATCTGAATCAAGTGCGTTAAATAAGGGATACATACAAAATGTGCAGAGCAGTGGGTCCCGAGGACTGGAGTTGAAAACACTGCTCTAGCAAATCTACTACAAGAAATTAGAATTGTTTGTGTGTTATCAGCTTGAGCACACTGTGTTTGTCTATTGTTGTGACTAAGATGAGGATCAGATCACATTTAATGGCAAATTACTGCAGAAAACCAATTCATTCCAGAGGGTTCACATATATTGGAGTCAGAAAAAACATTGTTCTCTCATATTAATAGTCCTGTGAAACAGAAAGCCATAGCTGGACAATTTGACCCTGGTTTGCTAAAAATTGTAAATAACAATGGGAATATACTTTTACTCATAATTTCTACACAGCAAAAGTTAAATCAGCTCTGCTCAGAGTGGTCCCTCTCTATATACTGTTAAAGTAATACTGAAGCAGAGTTAAAGTTAACTATAAATTAAGTGATGATTAAGCATTAGTGATGTTAACACCTGCTGTTAACAAGCAGAATCACTGAAGAAAAGAGAAACACAAGAAATACAACTGACTTCAGCCACAGCCTTAGATGAAATCAACTGAAGATAAAAGGCATTAAATCTCTCAAGATCTGATTAAACAACTCCACAGACAGCATTACCAGCTTCACTTATTGCTAACCAGACTGACTTTTTCACATGTCTACAGAAGTTCTTATTGAGAATTTGCTTATTGCAAATCAGGTGACATATTCAGTTTGTAAGACATTTGACTAAACATTACAAAATGGTCTCCAAATAGCTCCAGTAAACAAATGCCACCGTAAATCTTCAGTGCTGAACATAAACTACCTGAGTATTACCACTCAGGTTTTAGCATGAACACTTATCATACAATCCTCAACAGTGGTGACAATAATTATTCATACTGCAGTGCATGATGGGAGTTCTGTACTATGATGATACCCAGCATGCATTGCAGCGTGAAGCATTTTTATCACCATTGTTGAGATTCATATGTTGATTCTTGATGTCTGTGTGTCTCTAAATAAGACAGTAGTTCAAAATTTTTATGCACTACACAGTTTTAAAGTCACTCACAGTATCTGATTGCTGCAACACTTTGTTAAAATGCTGTAGTTTCACAGGATTGCTAGTGCAAAACCTAAATGACAAATCACATGATTAGTTATTTTAGATGAAGTCAGGCCAGCTCATGATTATCTCATCACATACTGTAAAAGCAGCTAATATCTGCTCACTGTAAAGCACTGGCCTCACTGCTTTACAACTTCATATGAATTGTTGCAGCAAAAATCTAACATGTGAGGTCAAGGGTCAAGAGCCCAACTAAAGCAAACACTAATCTCCATGATGGTGGCATTGTTTTGTTTTTCTTTTGTTTTTTTGACCAATAATACATCAACATCTTAACCTCTGTTAATTCTCAATAAGAGCTTCTGTAGACGTGTGATAGAAGTAAAGTCAATCTGGTTAGTTATAAGTGAAGCTGGTAATGCTGTTTGTGGAGTTGTTTAATTCGATCTTGAGAGATTTAATGTCTTCTTTTATCTTCAGTTGATTTCATCTAAGTCTGTGGCTGAAGTCAGTTGTAGTTCTTGTGTTTCTCTTTTCTTCAGTGATTCTGCTTGTTAACAGCAAGTGTTCATCACTAATGCTCAATCATCACTGTAGTGACATTAGCACAAAAGAGAAAAATGAATAATTAATCATAACTTATTAGAGACTAGACTAGAGACTAGAGCGATCTGCGTGGGGAGCTTTTAACCTCTACACAAGTCAAACCTTTGAGTTTTGGCTTAACCAATGAGAAAGGTGCAATTTCCAATTGGGAAATGTTCCTTTGTTTAAAAGTGGACTCATTTGCTTGAGTGGAGTAAGCTGGCAGTTTGTGTCCATTTATACTCTGATAAATATAATAAACATATAATGCATTTTATGAGATGGTGATGACCACGAAAGTGTGAGTCATTAAACGACGAGTATTTTGATATGAAACACCACCTAGATGGGCAACATTATCTAGAAATTCTGTCCTCAGGCATGCATAACACTATACAATATACAAAAGAACAACATACAAACAGTAATAGTGCACGAAAATGTCCTGGGAAATGCATGTTCATTTATCTAAACAGATTTGTCAATGAATTAGTGGCAAGGATTCCATTTCTATGAATGTCTGATTCTTGTGTTGAGAACAATCAATGTCCCAAGTGTCTTTGAAGTGTGTGAGTGAAGCAGAAGGATGATAGCTCTCCATGGAGGGCCAGACATTATGGAGTCTGCATGGGTGAACGGTTGAAAGAGTAACTTTTACTGTGTGTTTGATGGATTCAGATGCTACATTAAGATGCTTAATTAATCACTTTAATCACTTAATTTGTCTCATTAACTTTAACTCTGTTTCAGTGTTGCTTATAGAGAGGAACCATATGTACTCTGAAGAGTTGATTTACGGGTTACGGATTGCACAGGGACCTAAATGCAGGTTTATTTAAAGGGTAATCCACACTCCAGGTCAAGAAAACAGGCAAAGGGTCAAAAATACACAAGAAGACAGGAACACACAGGCAGACAGGGAAATCCAAAGACAGGCAATAATCCAAGAAATGGAAAACATGAAACCAGGGGAATGCTCAGAATTGCAGTGGTACACTAAACTATACTTCGCAGGGGATGAGTGAGACACAGGCACTACTTATGCTGCGTTCATGCCACCTCATATTTACCGGAATCTTGAGATGACAACGCGTGGCGTTATATTCGGAGCTGTTCACGTCCTTTGACTGGGAATAATGCGTTTCTATGGCACCACTATCAACGCCTAAATGAATCTATAGCAGTCCAGGTGTTACAGCGGCAACGTGGTACATGTGGGAGCTTTCAGAAAACTCCCAGCTTACAAGCTGTAATTGCGAACTCTACTAGGACATGAACACTTTTACGAGCCAGAATCTGGTAGTTACAGGAATTATGATATGGCGTGAACGCACCTTTATACACAAGCACAAACAAGCTTAACAAGATAACGAGTTAACAAGGGGCGTGGTCCAATGAGTGTTCATGGTAACAAACAAGGGAACAGCAGCAGGGAAACATGAGGTGAGGTGCACAAACAACAGAGGAGACACAGGGAACACAGGCAGGGATCATGACAAGGGTTTTGCTTTTAGGGGTACCAATAATTGTGGCCAATGTGTATTAGAGAAAATATTTTTGAATGAAAGATCAAAAGGATAAACAATATAGATTTATTTTCACAACCTTCTTTGGACATATTTACCAAGGGTGCCAATAATTCTTACCATGACTAACACACACACACACACACACATATACACACATACTGTACATTCTATTCTCCTACACTACCCCTACCCCTAAACCTACCCATCACAGAAAACTGTCTGCATTTTTACATTGGGACTCATGAAATGTCCTCATAAAATAAGTTTATGTCGTAATACCAGTGTAATACCCATGTCATTATACAAATTTGTATCCTCAAATCATGAAAACAAGCACACACACACACACACTGTATATAGAATTCATCTATATAGAAAGAGAGAGAGAGAATTCATTACAAACAGATTTCCAGGCATTCCTTTTCTTTTATTCCACAGCTGATGTGTGCAGTTTATTTTGCTTGCTTTAAAAACATTTTCTCTTGTCCCCAACAATGTATTTGCTGTAAAAAAAAAAAAAAATAAAATAAAAATAAAAATTCTACTGACAGCTGTCACGAATGTGGCTTCCGCGCCTCCTCCTCCGCACCACCGGAGGGAGCCGTCACCTGAGTATTGACTGTTTCCCATTCGGACTACGTTTCCCATAGGCCCTCATTCCTGGGACTGATTGCACACGCACCTGCACCTCATCACACTCGCCCTATTTAAGTCACACACACACACACTCACACATTGCGAAGTCTTGATTTGCCCGGTGATCATTTCTGAGCGTTTTCTTGTGGACTGTTTATCTGTTGCCGTTGGACTGTTTATTCCCTGTGATTCTCTGCTGCCTGCCCCGATCTTTGCCTGTTTACTGGACTGTGTTTGCTTGCCGCCTGCCCTGATCTCTGCCTGTGACTCGACTCTGTCCGTCTGCCGCCTGCCTCGACCATTGCCTGTCCCTGTTTATGTCTCTGCCCTTGCCCTGTTTGCATTGGTGACTATCTTAATAAAAGCTGCAAATGGATCCCCACTCTGTTGACCCATCATTACAACAGCTGTGGTTGCCTGTAATGTGCTGTTAATTTACATCCCTCTACCGTAAATTTACAGCTCTCCTTTTACAGTTTGTTGCCATAATACTACCATGGAAATGAACTCATTTCATTTGGGAAACTGATTGTTTCAAATAGTTGAATATTTCTTAATATAAAACTAAATAAATATAAAATAAATTTTATTGCAAAATATATATCTTATTGCAATTTTTGCAGCTTGTCATTAGCTAGCAATGGCACACATATATGTGTTAAAGTACTTAGCAAACAGCTTCACTGCATCAGTAACTACACTTTAAATAAACATGCAGCGTAACATCAGTGTTTCTCTGCTCATCACTGACTGAAGTACAGGCTCTACTCTTCAGCACAATGGTGACCCACAAAACTAATTAATTAATTAATTAGCCTAGAGGGCTCTGTCAGGGCCCTCTAGGCCTTAAACTATTATAAAAATAGTATTTAAAACTTTTGAATAACAGCTTAAAAGTAAAAACTTTTTTAATAAAAATTAATCAGTTCTAATGTTATTTTAGGAGTTTATAATTTGACAATAAACATCATTTTTTTGAGGATAAACACAAACACACTGATAAACACTTCCAATCTGCCTATTCAGTTTGTGTTATGTAGACGTTCGTTTCTCCATATTAGGATTTTTCTTTAAGCTCTGTGATTGGTTTGAACCAGCTGTGAATTTAGAGGGCCAAGCCATAGCAAGTCAATTAGAGACAAATTTCAAATGACAGGAAAATTGACCAATCATATCGTTCCTCTAAATGGGTGGGCCTTGTTATCACCAACGTTATGACGCTTTCCGCCCTTTAAGGGGAACACAATCAGAAAAAAAAACGGATAAAATAGCTAGCTAGCACTATTCGCTATGGAAACCGCAAGGAACATTAATGAGAAGGACACCGTTGCTAATTTATTATCCATGCCATTTTTAAGATTAACTTTTAAAGAAAAGCTGGAGTTAATCGGCAAAGGAAGACCTACACCAGAGCTTAATTTTGTGCAGAAAGCCAGCTTTTTAATGCATTTCAACCACAGCAATTCAGTGGATGACAGCATCAATCAAGAAGCTAAAGCTGCTGGAATTGTTTGCTGTTTGGGTAAGTTATTTAAAATCTAATAGGGTACGTGACTGATTTTATTCTGACCACTGCTACCACTGTTTTATATATGTATTTGAGAAAAGTTATTTTGCAGAATTAATGGTCAGTCTGTAAATTTACTAACTTAGCAACCATGCACATTTGCTGTAATTCTGCATAATAGTTACATTTCTCCTAAATCATAAGTTTAACTGTGCCAGTCTAATGATATGATTTATTATCAGCATTGCTTGTTTGTGGTGGTGGGTTCAAATGCCATGGTCGCTGTTCACTGATGATGCGGAAGAGTCTGTCGCTAATGTGCTTTGGTCTGAGCGCTGTCAAGTTTCAGTTGTGAAGGCAGTCTGGAGAGACAGAATGCTGTCAGATTTCATCAAAAAGATCTTCAGGATGAACAAAAGTCTTATGGGTTTAGAACGACTTGAGGGTGAGAGTAATTATTAACAGAATTGTAATTTTTGGGTGAACTAACCCTTTAAAAACTTTTAGAAACTACACCTAAAATTAACAAATAATGTAACCAAAATAAAACGTTTAAGAAACGTTGTGTATATACCAACCTGGTATGTTTTATTTTAAGCCCAGCATACACGGCACGATTTTAGCAATCCTATAAGGCAGTGGTTCCCAAACCTGTCCTGGAGGACCCCAGCCCTGCACATTTTGTATGTCTCCTATTTCTGACACACCCATTTCAGGTCTTGCTGTCTCTATTAATGAGCACATGAGTTGAATCAGGTGTGATAGATGAGGAGACATACAAAATGTGCAGGACTGGGGTCCTCCAGGACAGGTTTGGGAACCACTGCTATAAGGTCATTACAGATCACACTGTGCGACATGGATCTTATAAACTTGGAGTACGACAAACATGTAGACTGTACGACGATGACACCTTGAATCGTAGGCTACAATGCAAGTTTCTATAGTAGGCTATAATAAAACGTCATCAGCATGCGCTAGTGGTAAACAAAAAGACCATGTTGAATCACACTTTGGCAGTTGTATGCTGAAAAAAAGAGGAAGCTGCGAAAGAGGAAGGTGAAAAGAACTTGAGGTGAGCAGTTTTAAGTTTTAGCGCCTCGCCGCATTGATTTCATATCGCATTGTTATTGGCTGGTCAGTAGGCGTAGGTCATAGCAGCAAACACACTGTGCGTTGATCATGCTGAATTTCTGACACTGTCAGAACATTATAAATGGAAAACGGCCATCTTTGAACCTCTCTCACTGTGCGACATAGGACCGCCCGATTAAGAGCCACGATCACAGAAATCGCCATGATTGATTCATGATGGCAATCTTTCGTCGGGGACAGCCAAAAATCGTGCAGTGTGTCCTGGGCAAAAGCGAAACAAATGAAAACAAAACCAGACCAAACTTTTATGAGATTTTTATTTAGGTGTTAAAATTGGAATAATTTGTAATAAGATGTTAAAAAACACCATGACAGTACCAAAATACAACCAGGCCAAATCTTCTATGCGTGTAACAATGAGATTGTTCTTTGACTCATGTTGCAGCACTGACCCTTTTGTATGGCACTTTAAGGTAGTGAGTGCTGTTCAGTAAACAGAGAGTCATGGACATATGGCAGTGGTCTGGGTTATTTATTCATTCATGCTAGAGAAAGAATGGGAGGCGAAACAATACGTTATTTATGTAATAATATCAGTAACCTTTTAACATTAAAGCAATTCAGAGACTGAGTAACAGATGAGTCCACTGTTATTATCTCTGTTATCTCTAGACATGCAGCCTGGAGCATTCAATATCAAAAGACTTAAAGGTGATGTGTAAATGCTTACTTTCAGTGTTCTCTGCTCATTTAACTGATACATATTTGAATCTAATAATCTACTTATCGAAACTTTCTTTGTTGTTTCATATCTATCTTGTCATTACGAGCTAACCTAGTGGCATAGATCAGGGGTTCCCAAACACATTCCTGGAGCCTCCCCAACACTCCATGTTTTCCATGTCTCCTTAATCAAACACACCTGATTCAGATCATCAGCTCATTAGTAGAGACTCCAAGACCTGAAATGGGTGTCAGACAAAGGAGACATGCAAAATGTGCAGTGCTGAGGAGGCTCCAGGAATGTGTTTGGGAACCACTAACATAGATCAAGCAGCTCATACAGCATAAATAAATGAAAGGCGGGGGAGCAGCATCAACACGTGAACAAGAATGATGGGTGAATGTTTAAAAATATTAAAAATAATTTCAGTTGCATACTGCATATGGCATATATTATGTTCAGTTCAAATTATGGGCCCAATTAAATGTTTGATGTTTTTACACTTTCTATGCAGTTTCACAATCTCTGATTTTCTTGGGATTGGGGAGGTGATGCCCCCTACATTTGCATTTGTGTATATATTTTGGCAGCAAAAACATACTTTAACTTTATTTAAAAGAAAGAAAAGGAAACTATGATAAACATTTAAAAAAAAAAAAACATATATATTTTAAAACTAAAAGAGAAGTCACATAATAAATTGAATAAACAAATTTTCTGACCAAATTTCTGCATATGGGCACAGCTCCAAAACAAGTGAGCAGTATTTTCCACTGGAGTTAACAGGAAAAGAGTTTTATATCTCTTGAGAACACTTTGGTTGGACAAAATCTCATTTAAACGTGCACTTTCCTCGAGAGAGAGGCATGCCCACATTATCAAGAGATTACAACAGGCAGTCCGGACTGCTGACAGGATTATTGGTGCCCTCTGCCCACCCTCCAGGACCTGTACTCCTCCAGAGTGAGGAAGAGGGCAGGTAAAATCATCACAGACTCGGACGGCGCCTCAGATCACTAGGCACTAGAACATTTAGGCACAGGAACAGTTTCTTCCCACAGGCCATTTCCCTCTTGAACAGTTAAATGCCTTCCAAGTGCAGTGTTCCACTGTTTAGTGCAATATCTTTGAAAATGAATTTAGTCCTATTTATTCATAATGTTATTCACAATACTGCAAATATGTTCATTATCTGTAAAGCTCTTTCTGATACTGACACATAGACGTACAGTGGGTACAGAAAGTATTCAGACCCCCTTAAATTGTTCACTCTTTGTTATATTGCAGCCATTTGCTAAAATCATTCAAGTTCATTTTTTCTCATTAATGTACACACAGCACCCCATATTGACAGAAAAACACAGAATTGTTGACATTTTTGCAGATTTATTAAAAAGAAAAACTGAAATATCACATGGTCCTAAGTATTCAGACCCTTTGCTCAGTATTTAGTAGAAGCACCCTTTTGATCTAATACAGCCATGAGTCTTTTTGGGAAAGATGCAACAAGTTTTTCACACCTGGATTTGGGGATCCTCTGCCATTCCTCCTTGCAGATCTTCTCCAGTTCTGTCAGGTTGGATGGTAGCGTTGGTGGACAGCCATTTTTAGGTCTCTCCAGTGATGCTCAATTGGGTTTAAGTCAGGGCTCTGGCTGGGCCATTCAAGAACAGTCACGGAGTTGTTGTGAAGCCACTCCTTCGTTATTTTAGCTGTGTGCTTAGAGTCATTGTCTTGTTGGAAGGTAAACATTCGGCCCAGTCTGAGGTCCTGAGCACTCTGAAGGTTTTCGTCCAGGATATCCCTGTACTTTCATCTTTCCCTCGATTGCAACCAGTCGTCCTGTCCCTGCAGCTGAAAAACACCCCCACAGCATGATGCTGCCACCACCATGCTTCACTGTTGGGACTGTATTGGACAGGTGATGAGCAGTGCCTGGTTTTCTCCACACATACCGCTTAGAATTAAGGCCAAAAAGTTCTTGGTCTCATCAGACCAGAGAATCTTATTTCTCACCATCTTGGAGTCCTTCAGGTGTTTTTCATGTGTCTTGCACTGAGGAGAGGCTTCCGTCGGGCCACTCTGCCATAAAGCCCCGACTGGTTGGAGGGCTGCAGTGATGGTTGACTTTCTACAACTCTCTCCCATCACCCGACTGCATCTCTGGAGCTCAGCCACAGTGATCTTTGGGTTCTTCTTTACCTCTCTCACCAAGGCTCTTCTCCCCGATAGCTCAGTTTGGCCGGACGGCCAGCTCTAGGAAGGGTTCTGGTCATCCCAAACGTCTTCCATTTAAGGATTATGGAGGCCACTGTGCTCTTAGGAACCTTAAGTGCAGCAGAAAATTTTTGTAACCTTGGCCAGATCTGTGCCTTGCCACAATTCTGTCTCTGAGCTCTTCAGGCAGTTCCTTTGACCTCATGATTCTCATTTGCTCTGACATGCACTGTGAGCTGTAAGGTCTTATATAGACAGGTGTGTGGCTTTCCTAATCAAGTCCAATCAGTATAATCAAACACAGCTGGACTCAAATGAAGGTGTAGAACCATCTCAAGGATGATCAGAAGAAATGGACAGCACCTGAGTTAAATATATGAGTGTCACAGCAAAGGGTCTGAATACTTAGGACCATGTGATATTTCAGTTTTTCTTTTTAATAAATCTGCAAAAATGTCAACAATTCTGTGTTTTTCTGTCAATATGGGGTGCTGTGTGTACATTAATGAGGAAAAAATGAACTTAAATGATTTTAGCAAATGGCTGCAATATAACAAAGAGTGAAAAATTTAAGGGGTCTGAATACTTTCCATACCCACTGTAAATGTGCTGGCATAGAAAGCAGCACTATAAATAATTTTTATTTGATTATAAATATTTTTTTATTTGTCGTTTTGCCAATCTAATGTTAAATTTCACTTTGGATTTATAATGTTTTTACTGTAAAGTTTTGAAATGCCCCCTTTATAATTTTATAATTTCTTGTCATTAATTGGCACTTGAGGTGGTCTGGGTTACAGTCTGAGGTAAATTTATAGATCATTTATATTTAGATATAGTTGTTTAGCTGGTCTCTTAAACATGTAACTTCAAAATATTATATTTCATAATTTCTAAACTTTAAATGTAGTAAAGTGTTTGTTAGACTCACACAACAGATGCGAGCCTGTGAAAGGTGTTTAAAACTTAAAATCTCTTTTACACTCTTGAAAACTGTTCACCAACGACTAAATTTCCATTCAGCTGAATTTTCTGCATACATGTTCACCACGGAGGCCAGAACGAGCATTTGAAATGTTAGAGCCCCATGTTATATTTATAATTATCATTATATTAATAGTAATCATTGTATTTCAGGGCAGTTCGTGAAGACAGAGAAACATAAGAGATGTTGTGACAACATGGTCATGGACAGAAGTCAGTTCCAGGTCCACTTTCCACACCAGACTCTCTTTATATGGATGGATGTCTGTCTACTATATTTTGTATTCTCTTCAGAATTAAGTGCAGATATTACTCAGGGACGTGAACACTTGAATTTTGCAAGAAGAGAGAATTATATAAGAAATTAATGTTCACTGCACTTAAATTAAAAATAAAGTGCCTATTCACACTGCCACAACAAAACCAAATAAAGTTGTCATTTGTAGTTTTTGTGGCAGTGTAAACTGACCATAATACTGTATGTTAAGTGTAACTTTAAGATTCGTTAAACTTGTCTTTAATTTCTTTGCTATTATACATCTATTTATGAGTGCACCAGTTTGAAGCATAAGTCCATAAACGGATAGTTCACCCAAAAATGAAATTGAGGTAAAACATAATTCACCTCTTTCATTTTTATTTTCCAAACATATATAATTTTCTTTGATGTTAGGCCTACAATGTCTACCTGACCAATTTCATAAGAAAATGGCATTAACCAATCAGAACACATGAAATCGACTCTATTCTTCATCTTTAAATATAGACACAGACATTGAGACACAAACATCATGAATGTGTAGAAAGAGCTCATGTGAATATAATTACCTGCACAGTATGCTGAAGTGCAGAAAGTTGGTCTAACCAGCTCATAGACATAATAATTGCCTGGACAGGCTTTGATTTTAATGGGATAAGACCCGTAACGGCAGCAGTAATTGTCCCAGTGACCGCAGACATCTCGAGTGACGACTCCATCCTCAACTGTTGGGTGTCCACCACGTATCCACAGTGGGACATTAGTGCCACAGCTATACTGAGCAACACACGTGTCTGGGATCTGAGCGCTCATGTTGTTAATGAAGAGACGATACCAGCCGCTCCAGGAGACAGAGATGTCACACATTCTGACTGATGCATATGTATTTTTGATGGATCTCCTTGGATCGTCCAGCACAGTGTAGTTGTAGCAGGGATCTGCAGAGAGATAAACTTATGAAAACACCAATATGAAGTCATAATGTCAATATAAATACAGTATGTTCACGAAATACAATTCCCAAATGCATAACCTAATTGATATTCACAAAATCTTATTCCCAAATGCAAAATATGGTCACAATTTTTTTTTTTAATTTCCTGCATTTGCAAATTGTCACATACTTGTAAATCACCTTGAATTTATGTGTGAATATTTTGGGTTGTTTTTGAGCCCAAAAGAAAAAAAGATGTCCTATCAGATGTGTTTCTGAATCTGGCCAATCATAACAGACCTATGAACTCTGTGACTAAAGGTTCACGTGTCATCTGTACAGATCGGATGAATCAGATGTCATTCCATCACAGCGGATGATCAACAGGCTCTGCTCTAAATGAAGCAGAATTTCTATATTTTATAGTTCTTTATAATTGAAAACACAATGAGGACTGTTTTTGTCAATGAAGTGTGTCATATTCAGAACTACTGTACAGTGAATGACAGCCAGCCACACCTGAGAACAATCTACAGGGTTCATACATTTCTACCAATACATTTCCATGACTTTTGAGGCAAATATTCATGACCTAACCCTTAATGAAATGTCTGTAAATACATGTAGAATAAGAATAAAAATCCATGTTCAAAATTACCACAGCATATCTTAATTTAAACTTAATGTCAAGCTATGTGGTTTATTATAAAATAAACATTTATTTAAATAAATAAACTCCATTGTAGCAATGAGTTAACATAAATCAACTGGAGGCAACAATATGTTGCTACTGTATTTTTACAGTACTGGCAACCACAGCTTTAAGTTCTTTACCATATTTTTATTTTATTTTTTTACAATGTATTATACTGGTACAGTAAATATTTTACTCTTCTGACACAAGCACAGATCTGTAAATACATTAGAAAACGTTCAGAAAATAAGCCAATAGAGACAAAGTGTGTTACATTACCAGGTGAGATGGTCACTGGTGTGACAGCTGTAGTGGTAATGTTACCAGTGTCTGAAAGTTTGCATTAATAGTGTTTAATAAACAGACACAAATATCAATACAATAAATATACGAATGTGTAGAAAGAGCTCATGTGAATATAATTACCTGCACAGTATGCTGAATTGCAGTAAATTGGACTAACCAGCTCATAGACATAATAATTGCCTGGACAGGCTTTGACTTTAATGGGATAAGACCCGTAATAGCAGCAGTAACTGTTACCGTCACCGCAGACATCTCGAGTGACGACTCCATCCTCAACTGTTGGGTGTCCACCATGTATCCGCAGTGCGATATTAGTGCCACAGCTACCCCAAACAACACACGTGTCTGGGATATGAGCGCTCATGTTGTTGATGAAGAGACGATACCAGCCGCTCCAGGAGACAGACTGGTCACACATGCTGACTGATGCATATGTATTATTGATGGATCTCCATGGATTGTCCAGCACAGTGTAGTTGTAGCAGGGGTCAGAGAGATTAGCTGTTAATGAAAATATTACAAGAAATTAACATGTTTCTGAAAAACATGTGTTATTAATAAAATGTATCCAGAAGAGCAGCTTAAGATGTTATTTTTATTTATTTTTATGTATTTATTTAGCCTATTTTTGCTAATTCAAAGCGATTCATTTTCGATCCACAATTTGTTTTAATGCATTTTTATTTAAATACCAATGTGTCTTAGACAAGAAAAAGACAAAACTTGTAAATTAAAAGTAAACACATTAGATATACCAGTACATACATGTACATATTATTATTATTATTATTATTATGCCCATGTTTGATAGGTAATGCATTAATTAACATTTATGGATAAACCAAATCAAACAGCCTCTTTAAGAAGTACTCTGTTAGATTTACCTTATTGATTACAGCAGCCCTGTGATTCTACAGCAGAAGATCCAGCTTGTTCAAATTAATGCAATACAAATTGAATCAAAAATTGATCCAAAAAAAAAAAAAAACTTTGGGTAAAAACCCCATTCATTTAGAGACACAGACATCAAGAATCAGTCTGTGAATCTCAACAATGGTGACAATAATAAAGCATGAGCTTAATTGTCTTAATAATTTCCTTTATTCTTACCATTTCATTTTTTGCTGTTTTTATGTGACTTTTTAGTAGCTTGTTTTCTAATGTTCAGAGTTGATCTGTTTATCAGAATATGTTGCTGGTCACAGTTGTTGAGATTCACAGGCTGATTCTTGATGTCTGTGTGTGCCTAATAGAAAATTTTTTATTTATTTATTTATTTTTATCAGAAAAACTTTTAAGAAATCTTTTGGATTATATTGAAAAAGCTGGATCTTCTGCTGTAGAATCACACTGCTGCTGTAATCAATAATGTAAATCTAACACAGAGATTGGGCTCTAAATGAGTTTGGTGAAAACATAACCAACACCACCTGATCATCTTTTCTCTTTGCTTTTATGGCTGTTATAACTCAGTTACAGCAGCCAAACAAAATCTAATATTAAAAAGTCAAGGGTCAAGAGCTCAACTAAAGCAAACTCTGATCTCCATGATGGTGACTTAAAATTGTAATTTTCTCCTTTGGTGATTCTGCTTGTTAACATCAGGTGTCTTCAATAATTGTCAATCATCACTCAATTAATCACTTAATTATCTCATTAACTTTAATACTGCTTCAGTGTTCATTTAACACTCTTATTTTAACACTTTAACACTCTTGAGTTTGGTCTCATATACTCCCAGGAGAGTTCATTTAACACTGGAGTTTTTGCTGTGTATATTAATGGCCTTCAGATACAAAGCGATTTGTGCTACGCTGGCCAGAGCAAAGTAGGCAGAGTTTTCAAAACTTTTAGCGGAAGTTCTATACGTCTAGTCTAGTCATTTGATTGTTGTTCCACCTTTCGGTCACCATAACACAGCTTTTCTCCCGATGTCTCTATCGACCGCAAACATGTATCGTTTAGCTCCGGAAATTCCGACACACACAGTACTAGCTGTCCATCCATTTTGCTTTCGCGCTTGTTTGGATGCCCGTTTCTATTGGTCGCGCTGGTAATCGTCACAGAGAGCAGCGGCAAAAGTTGAAGGTACTTACAAAAGTAGAACTATTTAGTTTACTATTAGTGGTAGTTTAGTCAAGTCAAGTCAAGTCACCTTTATTTATATAGCGCTTTTTACAATGCAGATTGTGTCAAAGCAGCTTTACATTGATAACTGGTATATAATTTTGGCTGCACAGCAGCTCTTAAAGAATAGTGTCAATGTCGGCAGATCAAAGCACTGTTGAATATCAAATGTCAAGTGTCCCCAACTAAGCAAGCCAAAGGCGACAGCGGCAAGGAACCCAAACTCCAACAGGTGACATCAGATGGCAAACAGGTGGCAAATAGACTTCTGTGATAAAATGGAGAAAAAACCTTGGGAGAAACCAGGCTTAGTCGGGGCCAGTTCTCCTCTGGCGAACAGTGCTTTGTTACGATTCAGGTTGCTATCTTAAGCCTGATAGGATCGCAACATTCAAAGTATTTATTCCAGTTCAGTCCAGTTGAGGATCGTATTCATCACACCGGTATGGACGGTTTGTTGAGGAGCTGTGGCACTGGCTGTTGTGTCGATGAGGCCTTCACAATGGATGATCTAGTTGACTCAGTCTCTGCTGATACTTCAGGGCTACGTTGTGGTCGTGTCAAGGCGCCGGTCCTCGGTCTCACCTGGATACGGCCCGGATCTGGTTGACTACGGTAGACCTCGGGATAAACAGAAAGACTAATATTAGCGTAGATGCCATTCTTCTTCTGATGTAACGAGTACATCTGGTGTTATAGGAAGTGTTCCCGGTTCCGGCTGACCTAATTTATGCAGCCTAATAATCCTTTAACGGATTTGAAAATATAAATTGATAATGTGTTATGTGTATGCCAGGTTAAAGAGATGCGTTTTGAGTCTAGATTTAAACTGACAGAGTGTGTCTGCTTCCCGAACAATGCTAGGAAGATTGTTCCAGAGTTTAGGTGCCAGATAGGAGAAGGATCTACCACCTGCGGTTGATTTTGATATTCTAGGTATTATCAGCTGGCCTGAATCCTGAGATCGCAATAGAGCGTGAAGGACTATAATGCTTTAAGAGCTCGCTCAGGTACTGGGGAGCTAAACCATTTAGTGCTTTGTAAGTAAGTAGCAAGATTTTAAAATCTATACAATGTTTAACAGGAAGCCAATGCAGTGTTGACAGAACTGGGCTAATATGGTCATACTTCCTAGTTCTAGTAAGAACTCTAGCTGCTGCATTTGTACGAGCTGTAGTTTATTTATCAGGCGAGCGGAACAACCACCCAGTAGAGCATTACAGTAATCTAGCCTTGAGGTCATGAACGCATGAACTAACTGTTCTGCATTTGTCATTGAGAGCATATGTCGTAGTTTAGATATATTTTTAAGATGGAAGAATGCGGTTTTACAGATGCTAGTAACATGGCCTTCAAATGAAAGATTGGTATCAAAGAGCACACCCAGGTTCCTAACGGACGACGAAGACTTAACAGAGCAGCCATCAAGTGTTAGACAGTATTCTAGGTTATTACGTGAAGAGGTTTTGGTCCAAAAATTAGAATCTCTGTTTTTTCTGAATTTAGAAGTAGGAAATTACTGGTCATCCAATTTTTATATCAGCTATGCATTCTGTTAATTTTGTGAGTTGGTAAGTTTCGTCAGGCGCGAAGAAATATAGAGCTGAGTATCATCAGCGTAACAGTGAAAACTAACGCCATGCTTCCTAATGATATCTCCCAAGGGTAGCATGTACAGAGTGAAAAGCAACGGTCCTAGTACTGAGCCTTGCGGTACTCCATATTGAACCTGTGATCGATATGACCTCTCTTCGTTTACTACTACAAACTGATAACGGTCAGGTAAGTAAGATTTAAACCATGACAATGCAGTTCCACTAATGCCAACATAATTTTGAGTCTATTTAAAAGAATGTTGTGATCGATAGTGTCAAATGCAGCACTAAGATCCAGTAACACTAATAGAGAGATACAACCACGATCTGATGATAAGAGCAAATCATTAGTAACTCTAATGAGAGCAGTCTCAGTACTATGGTACGGTCTAAAACCTGACTGGAAATCCTCACAGATACTATTTCTGTCTAAAAAGGAACATAGTTGTGATGATACTGCCTTTTCTAGTATTTTTGACAGAAAAGTGAGATTTGAGATCGGCCTGTAATTGACTAATTCTCTAGGATCAAGTTGTGGTTTCTTTAAGAGGTTTAATAATAGCCAGCTTAAAACTTTTTGGTACGTATCCTAGTGATAAAGATGAATTGATGATATTAAGAAGAGGATCTATGATCTCTGGAAGCATCTCTTTCAATAGTTTAATCGGTATAGGGTCTAACATACATGTTGTTGATTTTGATGATTTAATAAGTTTAGACAATTCTTCCTTTCCTAAAGCAGTAAATGAATTTAATTTTTCCTCAGGGACACTACAATGCACTGTCTGACACGATACTGTAGTAGACGGTTGCATGGTTATAATTTTTCTCTAATATTATCAATCTTACAAGTAAAGAAGTTCATAAAGTCATTACTGCT
This sequence comes from Hypophthalmichthys nobilis, assembly GCA_037950665.1. NCBI lineage: Eukaryota > Metazoa > Chordata > Actinopteri > Cypriniformes > Xenocyprididae > Hypophthalmichthys > Hypophthalmichthys nobilis. The sequence continues at coordinate 30,158,718 of CM075481.1, read as the reverse complement.
GTGCTCTTTGGAAACATCAGAAGTTGAAGCTTTATTTCTTGTTAATTTAGCCACTGTATCAAATAAATACCTAGGGTTGTGCTTATTTTCTTCTAAAAGTTTTGAAAAATAGGCAGATCTAGCAGTTTTTAAGGCCTTTCTGTACTCAATCATTCTTTCTCTCCACGAAATCACGAAAAACTTCTAGTTTTGTTTTCTTCCAGCTGCGCTCCATTTTTCTGTTTCTGTTTAGTAGTTTAGTAGTTTTCCACCTTTGATTAGACGGATCTATGTAATTAATGGCAAAATCATGCACCATTCTAATTATGAGTCACATTAATTCAGAGTAGTCACTTTTATTTCTATAGTGCTTTATACAATACAAATTGTTTAAAGCAGCAAACTTTGAATTAAACCGTTTTCTGTTTTTTATTGTTTGTTTTTATGTTTAGTCATAGCTACTTTTCTTCCCGGGACTACAGTATGTACAGTAATTAACTGTATTGTTTTGTTGTTTAATTGTATATGCTTGATTAGCATTAGCTTATGAACGTGCCCTATATTGTACATGTAAATATGCCTCATGTGTGTCTTTACAGGTATGTTTGGGATTTCTTTTCATTTGTCCTTATATATGTTTATTGATGTAAACAAATAATAGAAGAACTACATGTAACCTTTATCTTTTTGTTTGTCTGTTTTTTTCACTGGTGGTGTAAAGGAATAAGAATGGCACTCTTAGTGCATGTTTAATCATATTTTTATTTAATGTTTTGTTATTGCGTCATTGTGTCATAACTTTACTTTGAGGGGCACATCATTACTAACTCATGATTAATCACCCACTAACTTCAACTCATGGCTTGTTAATGCATTATTTTGTCACGACTTTACTTGATAGGGCCCATCATAATTAATTCATTATTAACTAACCATACACTAACATCATAATGTTTATGACAAAGCTGCAGTCGAAAGTTTAAACTCTGATAATATTAAATTATTTAAATTTGTTTCAAAGTCAGAGTACTTTTTATTCCTTCTTAAAGAGGCTGTTTGATTGGGTTTATCCATAAATGTTAATTAAGGCATTACCTATCAAACATGTACTAACATGTAGTTAAGGCTGCCTTTATTCATGTCCATAATGACTCCAGTCATAGTTAATGATAGCTCTTCATAGCTTTATGATTAGTTAATGCTTTCAATAATTATTACTTCATGTTGAATTAAGTATTAATTCAGGTATTAGTACATGATTATTCATGTACACTTACTGTAAAGTGTTACCATTGTTATTATTATTATTATTAATAAAGAATTTCAAAATTACCTAACATTTCCAGGTTTTCAGCAGGAATCCTGGGTCACAAAACTTTATTAAAATAAATTAAAGTAACAATCTGAGATTCAGTTTCCTCAGTGTTTCATATGCAAATAAAGAAAAAAAGTTTAACGTTTGCCAAATGATTTCACTATAAAGCGGCAGTATTTTTATTTTACAGAAAATATGTGAAGGTGAAGTTTCCACGCAGCAAAAGTGTTTTATTCCAGTAGTGTCCTCACCCACGCTGTATCAGTGGTTTCATCGGGTCTGAGTCTAAACTAGTGCTATTGTGTCAGTGTTTGTACTGAGAAAAGATCAGGTGCTATAAGAAAAGTGTCAGTGAGAGTTACAGATGTAACAGAGAGCGGTGCGATCCGTGAAGGGTGATGAGTAGCACAGAAACCTTGAGAAAATGAGTGAATCGTTTCACCTCTAAAGCTACAGACATGAATCCATAAAAACATCAGCCAACAGCAGAGTACATTACCAGTTGCAGTGCGTCACGGTGTAACAGTTGAAATGGCCAAGATAAGTCTTAAGACATCTAAAAATAATGATGAATACAAATTAGCATATAAAAACACATATAAATATAAGCTTGCATTTAAAATAACAGTCATCATGTCGTCCAAACCAGTATGACTTTTTCTTTCACACAGAAAAAAAATTCCTTTCTATCCTAGATTTTCCTATTATCCCGACCCATCTTTTCCACATAATGAAACTCTTAAGCCTTTTCTGTTCAAACTGAAAAAAAAATCACCATTGCAGTAATCTATACAGTATGATTTGTGTGTCATATTCCACGTCTTCTAAAGTCAGCAGCTTTGTGTGAGGAGCAGATGAAATTTAAAATATTCACTCAGTCATCAAGAATTTCAGAAGATTATATTCAGGATGTTTTTAACACTTTGGAAACTGATAGGTTCAGTTTCCATTAACATTTATTGCATACAAAAAAAAAAAAAAAAAAAAAAAAGGATCTGTCAGGATATTCTTCCACTGAAGAAAGACAGTGTTATGGGTTTGGAGTGACATGAGGATGAGTAGATCAGGGTTTGCTTTAGCTGGGCTCTTGACCCTTGACTTTTTAATATTAGATTTAGTTTGGCTGCTGTAACTGAGTTATAACAGCCAGACAAGCAATAATCATTATTTGACCTGAATCACCAAACTCATTTAGAGCCCAATCTCTGAGTTAGATTTACCTTATTGATTACAGCAGGGGTGTCCAAACTCAGTCCTGACGGGCCACTGTCCTGCAGAGATTGCTCCAACTTGCCACAACACACCTGCCTGGAAGTTTCTAGTATGCCTAATTAGACCTTGATTAGCTGGTTCAGGTGTGTTTAATTGGGGATGGAGCTGAACTCTGCAGGACAGTGGCCCACCAGGACTGGGTTTGGAGACCCCTGTTCTACAGCACAAGATCCAGCATTTTTTAACATAATCTAAAAGATTTAAGTTGTTCTGATCAAAAAAAAAAAAACTTTGAAAAACTTTTTCGTTTAGACACAGACATCAAAAATCAGCCTGTGAATCTCAACAATGGTGACAATAATAAAGCATGTTGCAGTGCATTCTGGGTACAGCGACAAGACAAGACACAGATAATAAAAAGAATAAGAATAATATACAAATATACAAGATAGACAAAGTGCAAAAAGAGCAGTGCAAAAAAAAAAAAAAAAAAACAATATATAATATAGACAATTTGTATGTACAGTTATGATGAGTGCAAAATTGAAATATAAATAAGTATGTGTTTTAAGTAAATAATGTATAATGGTGTTGTGTGTTCCGTGTCTGTCAAGTGTTCATGAGATGGATTGCCTGAGGGAAGAAACTGTTCCTGTGTCTGGTCGTTCTTGTGCTCAGAGCTCTGTAGTGTCGACCAGATGGCAACAGTTCAAAGAGGAGTGTGCTGGATGTGAGGGGTCCAGAGTGATTTTCTTTGCCCGTTTTCTCTGGATAAGTACAGTTCTTGGAGAGTGGGGAGGGTTGTACCAATGATTCGCTCAGCAGACCGGACTACCCTCTGTAGTCTTCTGAGGTCAGATTTGGTAGCCGAGCTGAACCAGACAGATATGGAAGTGCAGAGGATGGATTCAATGATGGCAGTTTCAGCAGCTCCTGTGGTAGGTTGAACTTCCTCAGCTGGCGAAGGAAGTACAACCTCTGCTGGGCCTTTTTCACAATGGACTCAATGTGGTTGTCCCACTTCAGGTCCTGGGAGATTGTGGTGCCCAGGAACCTGAATGACTCCACTGCAGTCACAGTGTTGTTCATGATGGTGAGTGGGGAGAGCAGGGGTTTCTCCTGAAGTCCACGATCATCTCCACTGTCTTGAGCGTGTTGAGCTCCAGGTTGTTAAGACTGCACCAGACAGCCAGCTGTTCAACCTCCAGTCTGTAAGCAGACTCGTCACCGTCCTGGATGAGGCCGATCAGTGTGGTGTCATCTGCAAACTTCAGGAGCTTGACAGAGGGTCTTTAGAGATGCAGTCATTGGTGTACAGGGAGAAGAGCAGTGGGAGAGAACACAGCCCTGAGGGGCGCCGGTGCTGATAGTGCGGGTGCTGGATGAGAAATTTCCCAGCCTCACTAGCTGCTGCCTGTCTGTCAGGAAGCTGGTGATCCACTGACAGACAGAGGTGGGCACGGAGAGCTGAGTTAATTTGGGCTGGAGGAGTGATGGAATGATGGTGTTAAAAGCAGAGCTGAAGTCCACAAACAGGATCCTCACATAAGTCCCGGTCTGTCCAGATGCTGCAGAACATAATGCAGTCCCATATTGACTGCATCATTCACCGACCTGTTTGCTCGGTAAGCAAACTGCAGGGGTGCAGTAAGGGTCCAGTGATGTCCTTCAGATAAGCCAAAACCAGTCTTTCAAATGATTTCATGGCCACAGACGTTAGAGCCACAGGTCTGTAGTCATTAAGTCCAGTAATTTTGGGTTTCTTTGGGACGGGGATGATGGTGGAGCGTTTGAAGCATGAGGGGACTTCGCACAGCTCCAGTGATCTGTTAAAGATCTGTGTGAAGATGGGGGCCAGCTGGTCAGCGCAGGTTTTCAGACAGGCTGGTGAAACGCTGTCTGGGCCTGGTGCCTTTCTTCTCTTGTTCTTTCTGAAGACCTGGCGCACGTCATCTTCACTGAACTGAATTGCCGGTGTGGGAGACGGGGTTACAGGAGGTGTGAATGGTGTTTTTCAAACCTGCAATAAAACTTGTTCAGATCGTCTGCCAGTTGTTGATTCTCCACAGAGCTGGGGATGGTGTCTTGTAATTGGTGATGACTTTCAGACCTTTCCACACTGAAGCCGTGTCATTAGAAGAGAACTGATTCGAAGCTTATCGGAATAATTCCTCTTTGCCACTCTGATCTCCTTTTCCAGTGTGTATTTGGCCTGTTTGTACAAGACTCTGTCCCCATTTCTGCGAGCATCTTCTTTGGCTTGACGGAGCTGGCTGAGTTTTGCAGTGAACCACAGTTTGTCATTGTTGTAAGTTAAATGAGTCTTTGTAGGAATGCACAAATCCTCACAGAAACTGATATATGATGTAACGGTTTCTGTGAGCTCGTCCAGATCGGTGGCAGCAGCTTCAAAAACACTCCAATCAGTCCATTCGAAACAGGCTTGTAAAGCCCGCTCTGTTTCGGTGGTCCATCTCTTTACAGTCTTTGCTACAGGTTTAGCTGATTTCAGTTTCTGCCTGTAGGTCGGTATGAGATGAACTAAACAGTGATCAGAGAGCCCCAAAGCTGCCCGTGGGACAGAGTGATATGCATCCTTTATTGCTGTGTAACAGTGATCCAGTGTATTACTGTCTCTGGTGGGACAAGTAACATGCTGTCTGTATTTTGGAAGTTCACGTGAGAGAATCGCTTTATTAAAGTCCCGAGAATGATTAAAACAGAGTCCGGGTGTTGTTGCTCACTCTCTGTGATCGTATCAGCGAGTATCTGTAAAGCCGAGCTCACGTGCGCTGCGGAGGAATGTAGACACTCACCAGAATGAATGAGCAAAACTCCCGGCGAATAGAGCGGTTTGCAGTTAATGAAGAGTGTTTCAGCACATCTTCTTTAACACAGTTACATCTGAACACCACCTTTCGTTGATGTAAAGCACGTCCGCCGCGCGCGATTCCCGTTGATTCTGCGTCGCGATCTGATCTAAACAGCTGAAAGCCCGGCAGACTTAACACGCTGTCCGGGAATGGCGTTGTTCAGCCAGGTTTCCGTGAAGCACAGAGCAGCCGAGTTGAAAAATCCTTATTTGTCCGGGAGAGCAGAAGGAGTTCGTCCGTTTTGTTGGGTAGAGAGCGGAGATTCGCCAGATGGATGCTAGGCAGCGGCGTTCTTAATCCGCTGTCTGAGCTTCACGAGGCGCGGCGCGCTTCCCCGTCTGCGGCGTCCTGAAGCGTTTAAACAGCGCTGCCGCTCCACCACCAACATTTAACAAAACGTCTGAATAATCGAAATCCGGTAAAAGATTTTGTGGTGTGTACTGCGAATGTTCAGCAGTTCATCCCTGGTAAAACTGATCGTATTTGAAAAACAAAAAAACAGGAAAAACTAACAAAAACAGTACAAACACTGGAGAGCTAAGCACGTGGCTGCCATGCGGCTCCATCGTAGAGAATCGACTGATTGTGATGCGATTGATCAAGTTCGAGTCCAGCTTTTCCCAAGCTCGCTCTTCTCTCTTTTCTCATCACATATCACATTAGAATTTATTTTCAATAAAAATGAAGAAAATGTTCTGAAAGTGGAAGTAAAGTGCCTAACGAGTGTTTAATAATGATAAAAGTATTTAGAATTTTAATAAATATAATAATTTACACTGTTATTATTGCATCCTGTTAATGTACAACAATACTGAGGTTACTATTAATTACTATTTACACTTATTGCAAAGAACTGCTAATTTTATATGGTCAATAGAATATATCAGTAGAGCTAGAGCATCTAGAGCTATTTGCACTTACTGTAAATAAGATCTATTGTTAAGAAAGTATGCTAATTCCACTTGTAAATATTTTTCTTAGCCTATTGGCAGATAATTTGCACAATAAGAAAAATGCATTTAAATTATTATTATTGTTTTATGTTTTTGTCCATGGGATACATAATCCACGATTGCATAATCCACATAATGGGATATATAATCCACGGTGGCTGATTATATCATAAAATATAGGCTACATATAGGCAGGTCAGCTATTAAAACATGGTGGAAAAATGTGTTTATCTTTCATTTCCAATGTGTATATCATAATGTATTCTCTTGGAAATTCTTTATTGTCAAATGTGTGGTAAATGTAAACTCCTCTGAGGAATTTCACCATTCAATGTGAATTTATCTGAGAATATTCTTAAATCAGATTCTCAAATCTATTTAGTGATTGGTCCATGCCTATGTCGTCATCCAAAATCCCGTTTGTGGCACAGCAAAGTGTCGTGAATCTCTAAGACTGACACTTAAAGGCCCACTGAAGAGTGTTGGAACGCGCAGCATTATTCAATATGTTGACGTAATTTCAGTTGAAACAGGAAGACAGGGCGATATATCGAACAGCCCCGCCCCTTTTTTAAATAGCAAATAGCGTTTCGTTTATGTTACAGCTCGACCAGAGCCGTTAGACACTGTAAAACCTCTGTTTCCTTCTCATCTCTAACCGTTTCTCCTCATAATGTCCTTTATATCGTTTCTATACAGCATTCTGTGCAGAATTCAAATGGGTCCGATACCTTTTGTGGTCTGTGCCGACTCGGGCATATGATCCTCTCTCTGTGCTCTCGTGTCTCTGGGCCAGAGCAGGCGGTTCATGTGACACTAACACGAAAACGGACTTCATTCGCGTCACAGAAAAGCATATTTACACTGTCTGAATCGTTCATATAGTGCACTATGTGCCATTCACCATGTAGAAGTCTAGTAAACGTGTGAGCAAATGACCGATTTCAGCCGAGGCTTCAGCGTCTGTAAGAGTGTAGGAGGAGGCGGGACTTCAGATTCAAGAGAGCATTTGATTGGACTGAAGATTTGACGAGGAACTGAAGTGCGATGTGATGTCATGAAAATTAAGTGATCCATTTTAGCGGAAGTGAGAGACTGTAAGTTTTGAATGCTTATATCTCCTAAATGCTAATTTTGTCATTGTTTTGGAACACACCAGCTTATTCATAACCTTAAGGCTAACATATTCATAATAAAAGCTAAAAACATTTTCAGGGGACTTTAAGATTTAGTCCTACACTTCACTTAAGCGACGACTGAGATGCTTGATAACTAACTTTTAAGCGCAGCTTAAAAATTTTTTTACTCATAAGTCAATTCTTGTTCTTGTGAGTAATTCTCATTGATAAATACGCCCAGGGCCCATATTCATTAAAAATCTTAATGCAAAGAGTAGCTCCTAGTGACAAAATTCTAAGAAAATTCTTCTAAGTTTCCTCATAACATTAAATAAAAATCCTAAGAAAAAAGGGTAACACTTTACAATAAGGGTCCATGAATAATCATGTACTAATACCTGAATTAATACTTAATTCAGCATGAACTAATGATTATTGAAAGCATGAACTAATCATGAACCAATGAAGAGCGAACCTTAACTATGACAGGAGTCATATGGATTCATGCATGAATAACAGCAGCCTTAACTACATTTTAGTACATGTTTGATAGTTAATGCATTAATTAACGTTTATGGCTAAACCAAATCAAACAGCCTCTTTAAGAAGGAATAAGCAATCTGACTTTAAAACTAATTTAAATATTATTATCAGTTTAAACTTTTGACTGCAGCTTTGTCATAAACATTACAGAATAGCACAAAATTAATTGATCCTCATTAAATGTACAAAACACTAAATACACTAATAACTAAGTTCTTTATCTGTTCTGTGTTGTTCTCTTTCCCTTCAAACTCGCCCTCCTGCAACTTATGAACAGTTAAATAAAAAAATAAAAATTAAAAACCCACACAGAACATTTGTGGAACAGTTCCCAAAGAAACAACCAAACTGGGATCATGGTCAGAACGTTTGCTGGGATCAGTACAGTTTAATCTCCATCCAGACGCAGGCCGTGATGATACTGTACCTGTAATAATCATTAGTTCATGCTGAATTAAGTATTAATTCAGGTATTAGTACATGATTATTCATGGACCCTTATTGTAAAGTGTTACCGAAAAAGTAATTCATAAAGCATCTTAACTAGGGTTTGACCCAAATATTCGATTATTCGAATATTCGTTGATGAGTTGGTACTCGATTTTCAATTTTGGGATTCGAATTTAGTTTTTATTTGTTTGTTTGTTTTTTCGCACGCATCCCCTCGAAACAGTCTCATTCGCGCTTGAATATGTTTACACTATAAAATCTGGCGAAATACAATACTCAATAATACAATACTACAATACTACAATTATCTTATATAGCCTAGCCGTTTTTAATAGGATGGACAGTTGAAGGAACCGAACCTCGTTATACTTTAATAAATATATTTGCTTCTTCTTAGCCTACTAAAGTGTTCCCTGCAACTGGAGGATTCTCTGTCTGAAGCGCACAACTGCATGTGCTTGTATGGACAGAAGCGCATACCTGAGCTTGTATTTTGGGTTAAGCTGCGCTGCTTTGACATTGTGGAAAATAGAATAATAGAAACAAAATGTATTGTCCTTTTTACCCATTATTATCAATCTAAATAAATCTACTGCGAAATATAGGAGCTTGTTAAAACTCAAACGTGAGATTTTACTGGGACGTCATGTGCCCTAATAAAATCGCCCATGAGTGAGCATCATGATTCAGTTCATTTGTTAGGCTAAATGTTAAAAATGTTAGGCTACCTTATTAAAAGTATTGCTCTTAACAGACCTATGTGTTTTGTATCACTAGTGCAGTGTCTGTTCTCGGAGCATATAAGCCCTGCTTATATACAAGAACCGTTCATCCAATCGACTTCACACGTGGCGGATGTGTTGCTGCGGACCCAAGGGACAGCAATATGGACACGCGACACGTTCAGAATTAATCAACTTTTAATAAACTACAAAACAGTGCGAACCGAAGGCGACGCACCTCACGCGGTGAGCGGTTCTCAACATAATCAAAATGCAAACAGACAGACACACAGAGATTCCTGCCTTTATTAGAGAGAAGAATATGTTCAGCCCCCTCCCTCCGAAGCTTCGAATATTCTGTGTTGATTACTACTGAAGCTTGAAGCTCAAAAATGGTATTCGGACCAGCCCTAATCTTATCCCTTAAAAAGAGGTCTTAAGGTCCAAAATTGTTAGGAGTATAGAAGAGGACTTTTAAGAGGCTTAAAATGGAAGTAATCACTGCATTAGCATATTTGGCAACTGGAAAAATTCAACTGTCCAGCAGGTTTTGGGTCTGTCACAACCTTCTATAAGTAAAGTGATCACACAAACAATTACAGTATTTTCAGAACCTCTTAATTTGTTGCTGTTCATTTCCTATCAAATAGTTAAGTATGCTACGACATTAACAGCATGGTAAATGAAAAATGTGTGTGTGTGTGCGTGTGAGTACAGTAAAACAGGAAAAATTAAGCTTGCAATTTCAAAGTGAAGGCTTACGATATCAGAAAGATCGTATTTTCGAGCTGAACGCACATGAACACCACCACAATGTCGTAAATACGAGTGGGGAGCTCGGGATTTTCTTTAATCTGTACGAGTTGGGGGCATGTCAGTGAGAAACATGGCGAAAAAGAATACCTCAGAGATGACGTGTTTTTGTAGGCCAACCCGGAAGTTGGCGGCGCACGGGTTCCCTCGATCGAAAGCCTATGCATTTTTCCCATAGACTTTTGGAAAATCGCAAAAAATAAGCTCTGTGTTTAACAAAGGGTTATGACACATACACATTTTGTCTATCAAGATAATCTTTAAGTTAAGTTAAGTTTTAAGTTAACACAACATTTATACATTTTGAAGCCTAAATAAAGTCGTCAGATATAAAAAGCTAACAGTAGGCTATAAACAGACTACAGCATACCATGGTCATGGATCAACGTCACCACCACCAAGCAAAAAAAAACAACAACTTTACTTAAAAACATGCTCGCTGATTATGATCTGCGCTGTGTATGAATACTTATGAATACTTAGAAATGCTGTCCAAATGTCCTGTTTGTCATGATGACGTCTAAAGTCCCCGCCAAAGGAAGTAGTCCCTTTTAGAAACTTGTTAGCAACCACAATAAAGGTTTAAAAAATCACAAGCGGGTTATAACTGGTGTGTTTTATGTCATAGATCAAAATGTGAAAATATTTAGAGGCTTTGTTAACCACAGACCTTATTTCAGGCGATTTAGCAAAAACCCATTCAAAAAACCCATAGACTTTAGGGCGATGGAACCGGAAGTCCTAAAATGCTAACTCGCTTCAAAAACACGTCATCTCTGAGGTACTCTATACCACAGTACTTAAGGTATTTAGCAGTGACATTGTCAGGCTTTTCTATTTACAACGGAAGTAAGCTAATTCCCAGCAAAAAATACGATAGCATCATAATATAACAATATAATATGTAACAGCTTCATATGGCTTCATAAATTAATTAAAAACATAAAGCAACATACAACCAATGCACATTCTTTGCTCTACATTTTCTAGAAGTGTTGTTTTTTTGTGTAATTAATTTAGAGAAGGCACACCGCCATCTTACTCCGACGAAAGTGACTTGAACGCACCTGCCGTCATAAACACGACTTCCCACCTCGTACATACGAACTTTCCAGGAGGACTTGAACGCACCATTATAATACACACTTAAAAGTGATCTTTTTTTCCCCTTCTTGGACAACCAACCAATCACAGTCTTCAAAAGACTGTGTCATACATAGCAATGGGTCAGCCCTGCCTCCTCACTAAGATAAAAGTCTTTTCCTCGCTCAGAGTTGTTCTCAGATTGGTCCCGAATCGCTTTTAAGCCCGGAACACACCGAGCCGACAGTCGGCCATTGGGCAGTTTTTGTTCGTTGGCCGACTAAGTTTTCTCAATGTGTTCCGCACCGTCGACTGAAGTAGGTCCTCATCAGCTTTTTTCTGGCCAACTCGACATGTAATCGGTGTCAGAGCTCGTCGGTCAGTCAGGCTATCTGATCATTCTGGTTGGCTGTTCAGCTACTGCCACTTGCTGGTACAGAAAGGCATTTCTTCTTATGCAGGTGCAGAACGGACATGCTACTTGGCGTCGGGTGTCGGCGTTGGTTTGGTGTGTCAGGGCAACTTTGGATCTAAACGCTGCCGGCGTGAGCCAACCCCGCAGTCTGCTTTCATCGCCACTAGTTCCAGGGTATCCGCGGGGCATTAAAAAGCATTAAAAGTCATTGAATGGATTTTGCGAAAATTAAGGCCTTAAATGGCATTAAAAAGCATTAAATTTTATTCCTACAGGCATTAAATTTTTAGATAGTTTTGAAGAAAAATAATACTACCATTTTATTGTGAATATAGTCTTCATAATTAATAACTGATTTGCTGTCGCAAAATATGTACATTGGTGTGATACACACGCGGAACCAGTTTGGTAATTGCCTCCGGCCGGTGCAAAATTGCCGTAACGCCGTTTTTGATAGCGGTTTACCGGCTTGGACCTGGAGACGGAAGGCTGCATCAGTGTTGCCAACTTAGCGACTTTTTTCCAAGAAAGCGCATTGTGACAAATATAGCGACTTGTTGAAACCTTATCTAGCTTCCGAGACCCCCGGTACTGCCGCACGAGCGCGAGATCTTGCTTTCCTGCTGCAGGCGCACCTCTCTCTGCGTCTGCTCTGTTAAGGAGCGAGAGGAGCAGCGCATTCAGGCTGTGTGCTCTGTCAGAGAAGAAATAAAATGGATACTATTACTTCTAACCTTAGTGATCATTTTACGTATGCGTATAGCCACGATCACAGCAAATGTCTTTATCTTATGTGTATGGTGATTTGCTCAGACAACGTCTCGATTACAAATCAGGATTATAAAATGTCAGGGCTCGACACTAACGCTTGTCCATTAGTCCGGGATAAGTGGATTTTTGAAGGGGCAAGTGAAAGAGAATTTGACTTGCCCGGTCGGACAAGGAGCCTGATTAAATCGTCAATAAAAACAAACAAACAAACAAACAAACAAAAAACTTGGGAATCACCAAAACGCAAAGAATGACAGATTTTATTAGTGTAAGTGGTGATAGATAGTAGATAATAATAGGCTGTATAATGGACTGGCGGTTACAAGGTTGCTCGCGCAGTCTTGTTTTCATTAGCCTACTGAATGATTCAGCGTTTTGAGCGAATCGGTTGAGTCAAAGATTCAATCCCTGCATCCCAATGTGCATACTATCCACCCTGTTCGCCTAAATAGTATTGAATGTTACTAATGTCACATACTATTTAGGATGAATAGAATGCACATTGAGACGCAGGCAATGACTTATTCATAAACAACTGCCTCATTCTTGAATGAATCAGCCATTGGAATGAATCGTTTAAATGAATGACTCAATGACTCACTTATTAAGACGGTTACTTGCCGCCACCTACTGGTCATTTTTAAATGTATCACTTCCCCAACATTTCTTATTTGAATTTTCAAAAATATTTAAAACAATCCCATAACATTATTTAATGCAGTTGTAATTTTCTTTATTGTAAATGATTTAATATGATTGGTAACAGCCCTTAGTGTCTTATTCTAATTGAATTTATTGAACAAATTTAAGAATTTAAAAATAAAATTCATTTTACATGAATTATACAGGATTGGGTGGGGGAAATTGACCCTTGTAAAGGTGTAAATATCACAAATATCCAGATTTGTATATGTCAAAGATGGAATATTCTGAAAGGATATTGCTTCAGAATAAATTTATATTTTCACCAAAAAAACAAAAACATATTTTTTCCAGAAAAGTAACTGTTTTACTCAGACAAGTGAATGACCGATTTACTTGTCCAAAGGACAAGCACATGACAAGGCTTAATGTCGAGCCCTGTATGTAGTCTTAATGGGCTGCATTTCATTCACCATTTCATATTGTCTGACAACAAAACAGAAAAATATATAAATGAAACAATTTTATTGGGAATTTGGCTGTATTAAAATACATTATGTGAGCACAAAGAGGTAGCAGCAGAGAAGAAAACAAATGTAAAGGGCCAACACTTGGCAGAATGCGAATGCAACTTAATGACATAATAAATATTCTAATTGCCGTATGACGTAATCTATTGACATTTAGCGACATATATATATATATATTTGGCATTAAAAATTTTAAAATTGGCATTAAAAGGCATTAAAAGCATTAAATTAGATTTTATGAAACCTTTAGAAACCCTGAGTTCGTCTGCGACACCTTGGTGTGTTCTGGGCTTTAAACTAAGACTCCTACGTAGAAGTTTTTAAGCTAAATTAGGAACCAGAGATGGGCACTCTAGTTAGTGACTCGGACTCGAGTCGCATTTTAACAGACTTCAGACTTGACTTGGATCCTCAGTGATGTATCCTGGGATCATTGGCTGTTTCAACATCATACAACCTTGCCCAGGCGACCCAGCCGGGTTGATCAAGCCCGACTTCCGTCCCAGTAGCAGTCCACGGATCAGCCCTCTTAAAGCCACCTTGTGGCCTTCTCTGCAACCGCTCGTGGAGGATTTTGCAAAATGACCGTCCTGCAAAGCCTCTACAGCCGATTTCTATGGGCTCATAGAAGGTTCTCCAACCTCTCTCCCTGCACTCCTCCACCAGTTCCTGGTACTTAGCCCGTTTCCTCTCAGTAGCTTCCTCAATACGCTCCCAGGGCACAGTAAGTTCCAGCATGATCAGCTGTTTTGAAACCTCGGAGGTAACTATCATGTCAGGGCAGAGACTTGTTGTTGCAATGTGCTGAGGGAACCTCAGCTGTTTTCCCAGGTCGACCTGCAGCTGCCAGTCCAAGGGACCTGCTCACTCGCTCTTCCTCCATGCCTGCTCGGACCTCTTCCTGGAGTAGATGGTGTCTTTCCTTGCCGCAGGCCTGGCTAACCAGAGTCTTTGAGGAGAAGCCCAAGCCCGCTCTGCCTGTCGCCATGGTGCCCACCACTGCCACCTTGCAGTCCCTGTACTGTAGGGCTTCTCTGGTGCGTACCACCATGAATTCTTCCGTGAGGCCACTAAAGGGCAACTGCAGGATGTTACTTGTCCCATACAGTGCAGCGCTGGTAAGACTGCGTGGGAGGCCCAGCCACTACCGAAGAAAGCCACTGATCTTCCTTTCTAGGGACTCAACTGTTGTCATTGGGACTGCATAGACCAGCAGGGGCCACAGGACTCAGGGCAGGATGGAATGCTGGTAGATCCAGGCTTTAAATTTACCAGGCAGCCCAGACTTGTCAACTTTGGTGAGCCAAGCTCCAAATTCTTTGTTGGACTACTGGATGGCAGCAGAGACTTTCAGGCTGGAGTCAAAGAGCTTCCCCAAACTCTCGACAGGTTGCTCCGTGATGGTTGGGATGACAGTTCCTGAGATGGAAAAACGGAACTTGTCAACCACTTTCCCCTTCTTCAGCACCATGGAGTTTGACTTGGTGGGCTTAAAACTCATCCTTGCCCAGGTGATGAGTCTCTCAAGTATGGATGGGCAGATCAATATGAAGTATTGATATATCGATACTTTCGATACTTAACGTCAGTATCGATACTCAAATAAAAATATCGATACTAAGGTGTTTTTTTTTTACCAGTGATTTTGTTTAATTAACAATAAATTTAATGCATACAATATGCATTGAATTGGACAAATAACCTATGTTAGTGAATAATTGTTTAGTAGAACTATTTTCCTGCTCATCTGAACACATGCAAATGCTGCAAGTCAGAACCAATCAATCACAGAGAGCGTTCACTATATTCAAACAGGACTGCATGTGTTTAGTATCGTAAAAAACCATTGATGCTTTTAGGAAACACAGCCCAGAACAATGCTTAACCTTAGACAGAACAACATAATAGGCTATGTTTGAGTTATTTCAAAACAAACAAAATGAAATAGTAGCCTACACAGTTTTTGCAATTACATTTATTTAAATTGAATGTTAAAAGTTCGTATTGATGTGCTGTTCTGTAACTACACTGTCAGGATACAAAGTTTGCATTTTATGAGTGCAACAGCCTGTCACTGGCAGTCCCTCATGTAAATGAACCATTACCACAGTGACCATAGTTCAGCTAGGCCTACAGTATTTATAGATTTTGGTTATCACTACAAGTAAACACTTTAACCATGTGTAAACAAAAATATAATCTAATAAGTTGCAATTAAGGCGTATTGAATGTTAAAATACCTTTCAAATACAATGTTAAGTGGGTATCATTACCCATTTTACTCATAGTAATTCAATAACTTAAGGACTTAAATTATTAATAATTTAATAACTTAAGTTTAGATTAGAGGTATCGTATCAGTATCGATATCGGCGATATTGGCCTTGAAAGTATCGGTATCGTATCGAAAACAAAATAAGCGGTATCGCCCATCCCTACTCTCAAGTCCTTGTAGGATCCACCTGCTCCCTGGGACCGATGTCATTGTGATGGTAAGATCATCCATATAGGCTCTTATAGGGGGCTGTCGTACGCCTGACTTAGTTAAGGGCCCTCTGCATTCCACCTCGGCTGACTTGACCACCATGTTCATGGCAAGAGCGAAAAGAATAACAGAGATGGTACAGCCTGTTATTATTCCTTTCCCAATGCGATGCCAGTCTGATGTTTCTGACCCCAAAGTGACCCGCATCCTGGATCAGGTCCTTAATCTTACTGGGAACATGATGGAGGTGTAGAGCGAGCTTGACCAGCTTGTGCAGTATGGACCCATAGGCGTTGGCCAGGTCCAACCACAAGACAACTAGGTCGCCTCTGTTCTCATGGGCCTCTCTGATGAGTTGTGTAACTACACCAGTGTGTTCCAAGCAGCCGGGAGTTTCAGGAATCCCCCCCTTCTGCACTGAGGGGTCGATGTAGTTGTTCTTGAGGAGTCAGTCTTCGTGAGACGATGCTGAAAAACACCTTCCCTTCAACACTCAGTAATGAGATGGTTCGAAACTGGTTGATGTTTTTGAGTTCTCCTCTTTGGGAATCCACACTCCCTCAGCACTTATAGACCAAATAAGGTACGCCACTGGGGCCTGGAGTAGATGCTGAGCGAGCTGCCTTGATGATCTCCTCAACCTCCTTCAGACTAGGCCCCTCAAGTTGAACTCTGTTGTTGGACTCTGTCGCTTCCTGGCTCTCTCTCTCTACCCCGTCTCCAGTGCCACTCTGCTCTGCGTAGGATCATCAGCTTCTTCCGCAGGATGTTTTGCAGCTCTGCTAATGCTCGCTTCTCGTCATCAGTAGCTTTCTTGTACCGTTTCTTGAGGGTGCGAAGCTCCTGACGCAGAGTGATGTATCTTGGTAGCCCTGCGGTTAACTTATATAACAAATAAAGAAGTTTTGTTGTATTTGAATGGTTTTATAATATTTGCGTCACATATATTTCCCTATCTGTCGTGGTAGATTGGACTCTTGTCATAGAATTTGATTACTTATGTCCGTGTATTGCACGTAAACTTGTCCCATGAAACATGACAGGGGCCACTGTGCCATGTTTTCGTTTGGGTTTATTAACATGTCAGATCGGCTAGATGCACAGAATGTGGGAAAACAATTAAAGACACATAACAACAACATCAAATTTTATGAGACATTGCATCTACAAAGGTTAGTCTCATTAACTCACACAGCTAGCTATTATACTGTGGTGTAGCTGCATGACTCTTTTGGATTGCCAACCTATTAAATTATGAACAAAAAATATCTAACCTTTAAACCTAGCACTACGTTTTATCAATCTTTTCGTATTATATGCAGCTTTTCTCTTTCTTAATGTATGTCCATAAGAGAGAGATAGAAAGAGATGTTAATCCATTTATTACTTAAAGCTCATATTTTAACTTATCACAGTCAGCATGTGTAGAGTTTTCAATTGACATTCGTAAACATTCAGAGGTTTGATATTTTCTGAGAATGATTGTCATCAATAACAACGAAGCTGTATAACAAACTGCTGTATAACAAACCATGACTCGCTGGCGCCATCTTGTGTCCACTTAGCAACTGTATTGAAAATGACTACTCATGTTGCCAGGATGACTGTTTTGTACATTGTAATAGATTATAAATTAACAAGCTGGATGCACATTATCCCTTACATCATAGGACCTTAATTTCAAATAAAACAGATGATAGAAAGATCATATTATTTTGTCTATATAATACAACTAGGATAAAAATAGGATTTGATTATGAGAATTTTTTTAATGACTCGAGACTCGACTTGGACTCGTGACAAAAGACTCCAGCTTAAAGACTTCAGACTTGACTCGGACTCCAGATAAAAGACTTGTGAACATCTCTGTTAGGAACTTTCTGAGAGCATAAAAGCACCATTTATATGTTACATTACCAACTTTACTCCACCTCCCAAACAGATCAAGACACATGAAGTGATGTGAAGTATGAACAGGATCTGATTCACTGGTCATTACATCAACAGACACAAAAGCAAAGAAAAAAAACACCATTTAGACTTACACTGATTATCAAAGATGAGAGTCGGTGCTTTTATAAAACCTGAAATATGAAGAATAAGTCAATAAAAACAACTGAAAATGTGTTTGGATTGTATTGGATTGAGTCTGAGAAAACTACATTCATCATACGTCCACAGTTCATGTCAAGGTTTTTGGGGCAATGAGAGCCTTTAAAAACAAGAAGAATACTCACCTTTATGAATGAAAGCCATTGTCAGTTTTGACAATTCAGTTTATTTCTTTTATCCACAATCCAGTTCAGAGGACGAGTTTCCTTTACAGTTAGAGAATAAACAAATTAGCCATTGCATTGACCCATGACTTAAAAAAAAAAAAAAAGCTTTGTTTCAAACACGCATGAAAAATATTCCACAGCATTTATGAATCTGAATTAGAGTTCAAATTGAGGAGTTTTAATCCAGCCTGGTCTCATTGTTAATACGTAGGTGTAAATACGTAACTTTCAAAGACACAAAACGTGCATTTTTGTACGTTTAGAAAGGTGCTGAAACGTACAATATTGAGGTATTTATAGCACTAAAATGAAAAAAAAAAACCTTTTTCAGCGAAAAAGAGAGATATATGTATAATTTCCCTTTCATCGTTTTGTAGATAAATGTAAGATCCCTAAACCCCATCCTGAACCTAAACATACCCATTTTGTACAGAATGTTAAAAGAACAAAACATAATGGACAGAAATGTGTAGGAAAATGAACATTTTAGTAAAAATATAACATTAAAATGATATTTTGAGCCACTAATCCTACACCTACTCCTAAACCTGCCCATAACCATTTCTTAAAACTCCGTACTAATAAAAGAATAACAGACAAACAAGCGTAGCCTAATCACAATAATTTATTTATTGCGAAAATGTCAAAAGTAGTTCAAATGATGATGAGTTGCAGTCGCAGTCCTTTAATATTATGAAGCGATGAGAATACTTTTTGTGCGCCAAAAATAAAAAAATAGTGACTTTATTCAACAATATCTAGTGATGGGCGATTTCAAAACGCTGCTTCATGAAGCTTCAAGCTTTACAAATCTTATGTTTGAATCAATTTTCAGGAGCACGTATCAAACTGCCAAAGTCACATGAACTATTGAAGTTTCAAAACACTTACGATGTAACAAAGCCTCGTTTACAGAAATCATGTGATTTTGGCGCTCTGAACCACTGATTTGAAACAAAAGATTTGTAAAGCTTCGAAGCTTCATGAAGCAGTGTTTTGAAATCACCCATCACTAGATAGTGTGGAATAAAGTCGCTATTTTGTTATTTTTGGTGCACAAAAGTATTCTCATCACTTTATAATATTAAAGTTGAACCACTGCAGTCACATGAACTGTTTTAAATATGCTTTTAGTAGCTTTCTGGGCATTGAAAAATGGAGTGTTATTGCTGGCGATGCAGGCCTCACTGAGCCATCAGATTTTATGAAAAATATCTTAATTTGTGTTCCGAAGATGAACGAAGGTCTTACGGGTGTGGAACGACATTTTTGGGTGAACTAACCCTTTAAGGTTTTAGAGTGTAGTCTTGTTTAACATTGTGTAATCCTCAGAAACGAGTTTGCAGCACATCACGAACAGAAATGTTATTTCATATTAAGTAGATGAGTAAACTGCATTCAATAAATTTGACTATGACAACTGAATACAACAGATTTAAAACATTAATACCATGATTTTAATATTAATACATGGGAAATCATACACATTCACATTTGGATACGTAAATGATTTACATTTTATTGCTGTTAATACGTAAGTATTTTTACGTTTTAATGCTATAAATACATCAGAATTGTACGTTTTTGTGTTTATGAAAACATAAGTAAATGTACGTGTGGTAGAACCACACTTTACGTAAAAATACACACGTATTCTCATGAGATCACGTTGCAGCTTTAAACAAATATTATCAAAGCATAATGCAATAAAGGATGAAATGACGCTCTTGTGTTTTCCCAGAAATTATCATATACAAGTCATCACAGAACCACAAGCTGTTTCCCAAAAACTTCAGATCTGAAAAGTGGTGTAGATCGACAAGTGCTCAGGAGTTATTCATAAAGTTTCATCCTTAAAAAATGTTAAAGGACTTACAGTAAGAGTCCTGACCTGGTCAAAGCATAATTACTCAACTATAACTACACACAAGTTAATTATAACTACACAACTGTAACATCCTATATACACACATCTATACATGTTTTTGACATAAACAGGCTGATGAGGAGCATTATCAGCAGAAAGAAGATCTTACCTGAGAATAATAATAAGCTGATATACAGTGATCCTCACCCGACACGACTGACTGAACAAGATATTTGTGTTTGTTGAGATGTTTATAGATAAGTTATCTGTCCATCATTCTAATGAGGAAATATGAGCACAAGTCTATTGTTTTCCATTCTTAAATTCAAATGTGCATTCCCTTATGCAAAGAAAATATCTTTCTATATATGAAAGATCAATATATTAAATGATTTAATAGTATATTTGAAAACACACAGGATAATACTGTGTAATACTAATATTGTCTCTTAATGAATGAATAATTGATATGAATAATTGTTGCTTTTCATATATTGGAAAAATATATAACAATTTACTAATACACACCTGCACATATTGAAGTATTCAGCAAAGAGACTATCACTGTGCTGAAGAGAGCCATTACAATTACAACCATTACTAGTTTTTAAATAAAGTAACTATAAGTTGCGTCCCAAATGACACACTATACACAATGCACTTATACACTATGTACTTATGCACTATGTACTCATCCATATAGTGTAAGAATTTTATATGTTTATTTTGTCATTAAACATCTGAGTCTGATCCACGCTCCCCCTCCGCAACGTAATTAAAGCTGCGACAGTTGAGTGCATGAAGTGTCCAACGTTCCACACTTCGTTTTTCCTGTTAATTTAGTGCATCATCCGGGTATTTAAACTGCACTTTTTCTTTTTGGAATTTTCTGTGTGAACGCACTACTCACACTATTTGTACTTAACATTATAAAATAGAGCATAAGTATGTGACTTGGTACGCACCTATAGTCTTATTGGTGTTTGGCCAATCGTCAGCCCAACCACAGGCTCTACTCTTCAGCACAATGGTGACCCCAAAAACTCACATTCCAGAAAACCTTTTAAATTCCAAAATAATAGAACATTAAACACCATCTCCTACTATATTAATATTGAGCAAAAACATGAAATAACGCTTAATTTTAACATTTACTCTCCTTTAACAGTCAGAAGCAAAGCATGCTGGGAACTAGAAGTCTGTTATAACTCATTACATGAATGTATGTATTTATGTGTGTACATACATTCACACTGATATGGTAACATGTTTGTAGAATATATGTACACAATAAAGGATAAAACTTTAATAATATTACATGTAATGCTATTTTTGTCTTTATTTCTAAATATGTTTAACCCTCTGGTCCTCTTCGTTTAGGGGTCACACTTGGCTTCTTCATGGTCAAAAATGACTGAAGCCTTGAAGTGTAACTCTTTTTTTTTTTTTTTTCCAGGAAAACCAATGTAATATATTTTTGTTCAATAATATTTTTTGATTATTATTTAAAATGTTGAGGGTATTTTATAATACTATGCAATATTTTATAATAAATAATATAATATAATTAGCTGTTTTTCCCCATTGAAAATATTACACAATTTTTTTCTAATATATTATTTGTCAATTAAACCAGTATTCCATGTTAAAATAGAAACAAGGCACTTGAAATCCAATTTTTTGAAGGTAGATTAGTGCCATCTGGTGGGAGTAAAAAAGAAAAACTTATGTACTGCCATGGTGGAACCAGATTCCTATATAGTTCTATATAAAGCAGCTTATAAATTCTCTAGTAGTTTTTAGACATAAATACTTATTTTTATTAAGTTTTTATATTTTTATTAAGGATTTATACTTCAACATTCTCAAAGATATCGAATTCGATTTGTGCCAAAATATATTGAACGTAACTTTTCAAGAAACTAATGAAAATATAAATGAAAACTGAATAAAAAATATCTGACTTTGTTTTCAATACACTGCATGATTTGCTGTTTTCTCCTTTTTCTTTTGCTGATCTGTATTTACAAATGCTTTTCCAGAGTTTTTATTTAAGCTTCTGAAGTTTTTGTTTATGATCCCAGAGTTTTCGTTTGCCATTCTGGCACAAATCTCTTCTTGGGGCGGGACTAGCAGTGGTGTGTTCCTCATTGGCTACTGAGTTTTGATTGACAGCTTCTTGACCTGGAAGTGAAGACCCAGCAAACAAAATTTTGTTATAAGAACGTTCTCTAAATATTCAGTGTTGGTTTTGGGAATGTAAAAAATGTCCAGTTTTCTTGACATTAGAGGAGCGTGTTTTAAAAGGTATGATGTTCCTCAAACGTTCTTTCAACTTAATTTTGATTTAAAATTCAACATTCTAGGAACATTGATTTGTAACATTCCAAGAACATAAAAATGTCCAGCTTCCTTAATGTTAGTAGAATGTTATTTAAAGGTTAGTATAATGTTCCTAAAACATTCTTTCAGTCATTCAAACACCTGCTGTGAACAAGCACTGAAAGAAAGAGAAATAAATGTTCAAATGATCATTTTTTCATTTAAAATGTATATGAATTTTACATGTGTATTCTGTATATGTACTTGGGCGTTTTTATAGTAATGTATATCATGAGAATATTGTGCATTACTTGAATACTATGCAGTTAGTGTTTTGTTGCTTCAGATCTTTCCTGTCGCAACATAATTGCATCCAAGACTTTCAATTTGATACTTGTGCTGTAGTGACAATAAAGAATGTACATTTATTTGAATTGATTCATATTTTCATTTATTCTACTGGTTTTTATAAAAGTCACAATTGAAACTGTTGATGATTGTTAAAAAAGTATTTCCAATTTTAAATGTTAGATGATAATGTTAACTAAATAAAAATATCAGAATGATAAAAATGGCAACAAGAACATTCGGTAACACTTTACAATAACAGTACATGAATAATCATGTACTAATACCTGAATTAATAGTTACTTCAACATGAACTCATGATTAATGAAGATATGAAATAATCATGAACTAATGAAGAGCTATCCTTAACTACGACAGGATTCATGCATGAAAACAGCAGCCTTAACTACATGTTAATACGTGTTTGATAATTAATGCATTAATTAACATTTAGGTAAACTAAATCAAACAGTCTCTATAAGAAGGAAAATATTTGGACTTTGAAATAAATTTAAACAATTTATTATTGTCAGAATTTAAACTACTGACATCAGCAGCTTCGTCATAAACATTACTGAAAGACACAGAATTAGTTTGTCATTATTTTCACTGATCCTCCTTATCAAACATATAAAATACTAAATCCACTATTTATCTTAAAAGGTCTTAATCTGTTTTGTGATATTCTTTCCCATCAAACTAAACTGTGACTTAGAACAGTTCCTGAGGAATCGGTTCCCAAAAAAAAAAACCAAACAGGAAACATGAACGTTTGCTGGGTATCAGTAGGCTACAGTTTACTCTCCATCCAGACGCAGGCCATGATGTTACTGTAACACCATTCTCTGACTTTTTGAAAAGCCACACAACTTAACTGGGCTGAATACTAGTTGTACAAGTACATGTGTATTTGATAGTAAGTTTATGATAAATCATGAGCTGAATTTGGTAAGTAGTTAACAGTGAATTAATTATGATTGTGCCCCCTCAAGTAAAGTCATGACAAAATTATGCATTAACAAGCCATTAGCTGATGTTAGTATATGGTTAGTTAATAATGAATTAAGTAAGATGTGCCCCCTCAAGTAAAGTCATGACATAAATATGCACTTGCAAATCATTAACTAATATATGAATTAACACTAAGAGTGCCATCCTTATTCCTTTACACCCCAGTACAAAAAAAAACAAAGATAATTTTTTTTTATTTCTTTTATTTTTATTTATATAATTAAACATATATGAACTTAAAAGCAAGCTATAAACATACCTGTAAAGACACACATAAGGTACATTTACATGTAAAATAGGGCGCGTCCACAAGCTAATGCTAATCGAAGCATATACATTTAACCGACAAAAATACAAATACAGTTAATAATAACTGCACATAACCTCCTAAAAATCCCAATAAAACATAGATGTAAACATGTCTTTAATTATTAATTAGGTTTACCAAAGCAATCAACATTTATTAGTTTAAAACGCCAGCATTACCGCTCTTTGCCGAAGGACCACAACAAACGCGCCAAGAGAACACAGTGCGTCACTATGCACCAAACTAGCGTGCGATGACGTCATGACGCAGGTATGCCAAATTAATTTACTAACGGCACAAAACATTCTCATAAATACAAATAACAAATTAAATAATATTTTGCAGTATTGAAAAAATAACATGAAACAATTTTATAATGAATTCAAAGAAAATGTACCACATAACTCATATTCAATATATCACACTTACAGAAATAGTGTTTACAGAATAACGTTAAAGTGTTAAAATATTGGTAATTCTAACTTCGCGCTCATAGTTTTGATTAGAATACATCATATCCGGTCGGCAGGTCGCATACGGTCTAGCCGCAGAAGTTCAAATATTTCAACGCATGCGAAGCTCAAATCGGATCCGAAATTTCCGCATTCCCATATGATCGGAACTCCACACAGCCCCGTACTACTCTCCATTGGAAATGAATGACTTCCGGTCCAACGGCTGTCGTTTGTCGTGTGCAGTGGAAAGGCGGCTTTACCCTCGGCTTATTCACCATGGTAAACTGGCTCTCATCTCTATTATTCTGTGTAAGTCTAAAGTGTTTTTTGCTTAGGCTATGTGTCTCAGTGTCTGTATGCTGATGTAATGACCAGTGAACTGAACCTATCCGTTTCTAAAGTGCAAAAAACATCCTGAATGTAATCTGAATGATTGAGAGAATATTTTAAATTTCGTCTGCTCCTCACACAAAGCTACTGTTTGACTTTAGAAGAATATGACACACAAATCATACTGTAGACTATAGATTACTGTAGTGCTGCAATGGTCAGGATATCAGCAAATTCTGACATTTTTGTGTGTGAAAGAAAAAGTCATACTGGTTTGTAACGACATGACGGAATGATGACAGAATTTAATTGTTTTGGGTGAACTAAGTTCTGTCATCATTCCGTCATGTCGTTACAAACCAGTATGACTTTTTCTTTCGTAAGCCTTTTCTGTTCAAACTGACAAAAAAGTCACCACTGCAGTAATCTATACAGTATGATTGCTTCACGACCAATTTCAAAGTTCCGTGCGACTGCCGCTAGGGCGCGAAATGCGAATGTCATGTGACTGTTTATTAGACTTACACAGAATAACAGAGATGAGAGTCAGTGCTTTTATAAAACCTGAAATATGAGGAAAAGTCAATAAAAAAAAACTGTATTGATTGAATCTGAGATTGGATTGAGAAAACTACATTCATCATACGTCACAGTTCATGTCAAGGTTTTTGGGGCAATGACAGCCAAACCTTTAAAACCTTTGAGAAGGAGACCAGAGTACTCTCCTCAGACCAGACTAAAAATGCTTCTTTTAAACCTTTTGTCATCCTAACAACATGTAGAGAGCTGTAATGAAGTACAGCAGAGCAGTGCAAGAATTTCAAATACTGGGGGGGACGATTTGACCATTTCTAATTATTGGGGGGGGACTTGTCCCCCTCAATGTCTATGGTGGTTACGGCCCTGCCGAGGCAGAGCCTAGACAAGGCTTTCTTCTGTGTGTCCATAAATTCGGCAACTTGCGCGTGTTTATCTCAGAAATATTATTATTATACTAGTTTATCTCAGATATAATAATTTACTTCGCACCTGCACTCACAGCTACCTAATAGCCAACACCTTTGGCACACTGCCTGTTTTATTATTGCTGACCTATCAAAATCTGTGTGGCAATGCTGCGTGACTCACGGGACAACACGATAGCCTATAGTGAAGCTTAGACCAGTATCAATTTAAGTCATCATACACAGATGTCATAACTTTTTTAGGGAATACTCTGAGATTTGGACAATGGAGGAACTTGAAATAATATGACAGATATGAAAAGAAATCGTATCGTAGTTTATGTTCACAGCACATCTATAGTTATATTATTATTTTTATTCATACAACAGATATCATAATGCTGTTATCTCACAGAATGGTTGTTTCAGTGATTGACTTTAGTGAAATATGAATTTGACATAGGCTAATGATTATCTGAATGGAACCCTGAAATAAGTGTTTTCATATTTAATGCCATCTACCAGTGTCAGAAATGAACTTTCCCATATGAAACAAATGATTTTCAGGGGTATTTTTATTTTACCTTTATATAGAATTTCTTTCCTAATCTTATTAAATATGTAGGCTATGCTATCTATAAAGTTAAATTCTTAAATTTAGTCAAATAAATTAGAATAATATGACACTATAGGCTGTTACCAATTAAATCACTATCAACCAACTGCATGAAGTTGCTTTCAGATGTAGCTACTTACAGTAAATACATTTACATAGCAATTACAACTGTATAATATAATGAGATTTATATTTTAAACAACATTTTAATACAGAAATATGAAATGACATTGAAATGATACTTGGATTATGAAAGTAATATCGCCACTAAGTGGCGGTAAGTCATTGTGTTAAGGAAGGAGTTATTTATTCATTCGTCGATTCGTTCAAAACGTTGATTCATTCAGGAATAAAATCAAGTGGCTGTCTATATTAATTGGTCATTGAATCATCGTCGATATTAATGGGTTGTTCAAAGACTCTTATTCATACAGGAATGTAATAACTCTGTTGCTTTAGTCAGTCGGCAAGTATTCTGCTGCGCTGAACTGCAGAAGAACTGATGACGGCACCGTTTAATGTTTGGTTGACCAATCAGCGGAAAGGGGCGTTTCATTCCCGCCCACATGTTGAGATCAAATATTCGTTGTTTATAATGTTCTACCCCTGAACAAAAATCAAGCCGAATTCTTGTTTTTCGTTTTGTTTGTTTTTTCATTTTCCGATTTCAATATTAAATTAAAAAACGAATGACCAAAAGATACACGGACCACTGATGTACAATGATCCTCACCCGACACGACTGACTGAACAATATATTTGTGTTTGTTGAGATGCTTATAGATTAGTTATCTGTTCATCATTCTGATAAGGAAATATGAGCACAAGTCCACTATTTCCTTCTCAAATTCAAATTCAAATAACAAATGTACACTGTACACTGCATTGTCAGACTTTGTCCACTCAATGCCATATGTGTAGGGTTTCTTTCTTTCTTTCTTTCTTTCTCAGTTTTAACACGCATTGGCAGCTGCTGGTAATTAATCATTAGGCTTTTTCTCAGCTCGACCCGTCATGGACAATCCCAACATTCCCTTCTTAACATCCTCAATAAGATGGACATTTCAAGTCTCATCCATCCCTCAAACTCTGATTATTGACTCATGTCGTTAATGGAAAATGTGCATAGACCTTGTGATCAGATTATCTGATTATTTCACAAATTTATCTACAGTTAAAACTTTTGTATGTTACATTATAAATATAGATATCTTGCAGAAAATGGCTTGATTTAAATTTAAATTTTTCAAACTAGGATATTCTTCTCAAATTAGAGTCAGTCTATTATATGGAGCTTTTTTTGTCTTTCGTGGAATGTGGAAAAAACATGTTCACAAACCCACTTATTACATCACACTGTTTATTAAGACATAACTTTGTAACAAAACATGTATTAAAATAAAAGCTGAATGAAAGCAAAAAAAAAAATCATCATGTGTTTTAATACAAAAATACAAGCAATTTCAAGATATCAGCTGATCATATACTTATTTTAATAGTTTCGTTATAAAAGTAAATCCCCTACACCTATAAAACCTGTGACCTTCCCTTCTGAAAATATATTTTACCACATGAATATTTCAATATAAAAAAAATGTAATTCTACATTCTTAAAGAAGAAAGTAATTTCCTTTCTAGGAGCTTTCTGAGCTCAACAGTGAACTTCAACAGTGAACTCAGTCTATAAAAATATGCTTTTCACCCTCCACCAAAAAAAATCTTGTGGGTTTCAAAAAAGATCAAATAATACAGTTTATAAGTTCTACATCAATAGTATTTAGCAAAAGGTAATGTATTTTTTTACCATTTAAAGAAATGGGCTGAGACTACATTTAAAACCCAAAACATTGATTCTGTTGTGTATTTAAATATAACATCTGTTACGAAGCAGCAGGGAAAAGGAGCAAGAATCAGGATGGAGCATCATTGATTCCAAAAACACAAACAAAGATAAACATCAAAAATCCAAACCAGGAACAGGAACAAAATGCAAGGAACAAGAATGTAACACCTTCATTAAAATGCTAAAAAAAAAAACGACAGGCACAAGTCAACTAAAACACAGGGTATACAGTAACTCACAGAAGTGAGTACACCCCTTGTAAATATTTTATTATATCTTTTCATGTGACAACAGTGAAGAAATGACACTTTGCTACAATGTAAAGTAGTGAGTGTACAGCTTATATAACAGTGTAAATTTGCTGTCCCCTCAAAATAAATCAACACACAGCCATTAATGTCTAAACTGCTGGCCACAAAAGTGAGTACACCCCTAAGTGAAAATGTCCAAATTGGGCCCAAAGTGTCAGTATTTTGTGTGGCCACCATTATTTTCCAGGTTTCCATTTTTCACAGGATTTGTAGTTTTATCACCGCGTACGTACCAACACCAATATCCTCCAGAAAGAACTACAACACACCGAACCAACGTTCTGAGGGCAGCGTTTTGCTGGTTTTGTTACAATTGTAGCAAAGACTCTAGAGCTCCGCTTTGTAGGCTACGACTCGATACTTTTTTGCTACTTTGTAATAACTTTCAGCGGCCAGCATTTCTGGAAATGAATGAGGGTAAAACCTTTTATAGATCTGACTAAATGAAATTTAAGACCTCGGATGAAAATCTGGCCGTTTTTAAGACGTTTTAAGGCTTTAAATTTAAAGTTCGGAATTTTAGACTTTTTAAGACTCCACGGGAACCCTGTCATCTTGGAGGTGTGTTTGGGGTTGTTATCATGTTGGAATACTGCCCTGCGGCCCATTCTCCGAAGGGAGGGGATCATGTTCTGCTTCAGTATGTCACAGTACAATGAACTGTAGATCCCCAGTGCCAGCAGCACTCATGCAGTCCCAGACCATGACACTCCCACCACCATACTTGACTGTACGCCTCACCTGGTTGCCGCCACACACGCTTGACACCATCTGAACCAAATAAGTTTATCTTGGTCTCATCAGACCACAGGACATGGTTCCAGTAATCCATGTCTTTAGTCTGCTTGTCTTCAGCAACTGTTTGCGGGCTTTCTTGTGCATCATCTTTAGAAGAGGCTTCCTTCTGGGACGACAGCCATGCAGACCAATTTGATGCAGTGTGCAGCGTATGGTCTGAGCACTGACAGGCTGAACCCCCACCCCTTCAAGCTCTGCAGCAATGCTGGCAGCACTCATACGTCTATTTCCCAAACACAACCTCTGGATATGATGCTGAGCAAGTGCACTCAACTCGACCATGGCGAGGCCTGTTCTGAGTGAAACCCTGTATGGTCTTGGCCACCGTGCTGCAGTTCAGTTTCAGGGTCTTGACAATCTTCTTATAACCTACACCATCTTTATGTAGAGCAACAATTATTTTTTTCAGATCCTCAGAGAGTTCTTTGCCATGAGGTGCCATGTTGAACTTCCTGTGACCAGTATGAGAGAGTGAGAGCGATAACAGCAAATTCAACACACCTGCTCCCCATTCACACCTGAGACCTAACACTAATGAGTCACATGACACAGGGGAGAGAAAATGGCTAATTGGGCCCAATTTGGACATTTTTACTTAGGGGTGTACTCACTTTTGTGGCCAGCGGTTTAGACATTAATGGCTGTGTGTTGAGTTATTTTGAGGACAGCAAATTTACACTGTTATATAAGCTGTACACTCACTACTTTACATTGTAGCAAAGTGTCATTTCTTCAGTGTTGTCACATGAAAAGATATAATAAAATATTTACAAAAATGTGAGGGTGTACTCAGAGGGGAAGTATATGTGAATAACACTGATGTAGAAGCACCTAACCCTGGTCGTAAGCCTAAACTTGACATAAATGGTAAACTTGTCCATCAAATCTGATTGGTTGATTGGAATGTTGTTCCAGGATCAACAAAGATGTTGATCGAGGAACATGTCGTACTTGGTGAAATCACATTCACCAGGAGGTTACACACTACACGAGCTGACGACACGGTCACACAACGACTTGAAAATGGACATTGGGAAGAAATTAGATTAAATTTTGAATTAAATTTAATAAAAATTTGATGAACCCTTGCAGACATAAGTTTAAAATATTCTGGCTGACCTTCCAGAGTTAAGGCCACCATTAGAATGTTTCCTTTATTTTTTCCATGACGACACGTCATGATTGTCACATGACACATCGCGGCCACACTGTATGACAGATGTATTGCTTTTCTCACCATGTCATAAACTGTCTGATATTTCGATTCTCATATATTTGCAAGTGAGTGTTTTGTCATTTAAAATCCTACATCATGATCTTGATCTTAAACTATAACATGAGACGGGCGCTGTCTTGTTTGTTTGCGCTTTAGTTCAGAGAGTCCTGTCAGTCGGATTTATAGGCTACAGCACGTGAATTCATCCATTTGTACCGAAATACATGTGGCCGGTGAACTGGGAGAAGAATAGAGTGAGCTTTATAGTTACTTACTTACACAATGTGTATCTGATATAAATAAACTTCGGCAAATTATAGGCTATTTGAATGGATTGTTATTGCTGCTTCCATAGACATCAGTGTATATTGCATTGGCTGTTGTGTCGCGACACGTGACACCACAGGATATAGAGTCGTCCGACAGCTCCAGATATTTAGCATGCTAGATATTTGTCTGGCGTCCGCGAGGCATCAGCAACGTGTCAGTGATTGTCTTTGATGCGTTGTTGAGTAGTTCACACATAAAGATCACAGCCCAACCTGTCGGCGAGCTCGTTAACTTGCAAATCGGGCTTAAAATCCTGTACTGTAAACTTGGCATAAAAGGCAACGTCAGATGTTGTTATAGGAAGTTATTGTGCCGGATGAGCAGAAAATGACAATGTAACGGAAACAAGTTGAGATCGCTGTTCCAGCCTCCTACGGTTGTGCCGCTGCCTCAGAAGATGCAGTAGTCCAGCGCAGCGGATACACATTGTCATGCAAATAAGACAACATCTGTATTGCAAAACCCTCCATGTTGCGATTGTTGTTGTTTTTGGTGTATGCCTACCAACGCAACACATTGCCATAGAAACCAATGCAGATATTCAGGAAAACGAAAGAGTGGCATGGACACACAAATCAGACCTGAACAGCTGGGATACACAGTGTGGACGTCAATAATTTTAGATAAGATTCCAATCGGATTCACAAACAATCGGATTTGGACTGACAGTGTGAACATAGCCTAAATACACAAGGAAACCATGGGACTAACGAGGGACAGGTGTAGGCAACGAGTGGCCATGGTAACAAACGAGGGTAGCTATGGAAACAGACAATGGAGTAAGGAACAAGGGCAACAAGGAACTGAACACAGGGAGTGAATACATAAACAATAGAACAGAAAAACTTCATAAAAACAATACAGGCTGGAATCATGACTTCACATGTATATTAATGGCACTTGAGCAGTACTTTTTTATTTCCTGAAGATGCTGCTATTGTCCTCAGTGTTGTTTGCGTCCACAGCAAAGACATCTGAAGCAGTTCCTGTACTGCTGCTTGACCTGGACAAGAATGAGACGAGAGGAGCTGAGTGACTTCATGACATCAATTTAACCTCTGAAACGCATCAACCACAATGGAATTATAATAAACAGGTAAAAAAAAAAAATTTAATTAAAATTAAAATAAAAAAAGGTGTTTTAAGACTTTCTGAAGTAAACTGATACTTTTCTTCAATATACTGTTTCTAGAGAGAGTGAAACGGTTTTCCTATGGAGCAGGATGATAAAATGGCTGAATTAATTACAGAGAACAAAACAGAAAAAAGCCTGGGAAAGCCGGGCCTAAAAGTTTGAAGTCTTTTTAAAAGCTAGGAGTTTGAAAGCATTAATGCCATGCAGTCAGACAGACTGATCAGACAGTGTCTGTTTGAATAGTTTTGGCTCATTTGAACATTCAGTCACAGGAAGGAAATGGAAAAGTAACACATTAAACATCTGCTTCTGACATTTCGCTCTAAAAGACACGGATTGACAAAATGACAGGACCTCCATGAAAACAACTGTAATAGTCTTTCATATTCAGATTTTGACATGAATATGGTGGCAAATTGAGGGATGTCTGACCTCATTATTGAGGACACAATACACCAGGAAGATGAAGGTTCCCTGCTGGGAGTTCAAGATCAGGAAGAGGATCTCCAGCTCCTTACTGCCATTAGTGAAGAAACCCAGAATCCAGGAGCAACCAAGAACCACAAACTGAGCCAGTGTTTTAAATGTCATAGTCCTGCAGAGAAACAGAGAGAGTTAATGTGTCTTTATTGACTGCATATATTTGTCAATGGAGTGATCAAATCATAATGTTTGTTACTTGGTTTGTTTCATCTGTGAAACTTCAGCGTTCAGATTTTTGAGAGTTGAGTTCAGTGTGATGATGATGTTGATGAAGAGAATCATGTTTAACTGAAAAGTAGAAAAAGTAGAAATCACCTTTTTATCACTTTAATATAAATTAAAATAATGAGAAATAAGTGACGTGCTTACTGCTAGTATGACACAAACAGGACCCAGAAAACTCCAGATGAAACCTTTATCCATTTTAATCCAGCAGCTGTTTGGAGGAAAACACAATATAAGAACTAGATGAGTTTGTCAAAAATACTATTTGTATTTACTTTTTAATCTTGTATGTGTTTAAACAGAGTGTGTAAAATGTACTTTTATCAGATAGGAGAAATGTCATAAAAGCCCCAAGCTGATTTATTTCCTTTTAATCAGATTTATTTTAAACAACAACTCACTGTTCGCTGCCGTAGCCTTCAGGAAGCAGCCCGGCAGACACGGCCACCACAACCAGAGCGACCGTATATCCAATCACACACAGGAATCCAGTGCTTAGCACCTCCTCTTTTGGAGCTGATCTGTGATAGGTTCTTCACACAGATGAAGAGCAGCACAGCTTCAATGAACATCCACACAAAGCCAGAGAGAAAGAGGAAGTGCAGCACACCTGATATCACGGCACACAACACCTGGAGATCATGAGAGACAGTTATGATGATTCTCAGTGAGGCTGTGCTGAGCTGTAGAGCTCCTTCATCATTCTCACCTGCTGAGGGCGTATGAGGCGCAGGAACTGTTGTGTGAGCAGGAACAGAAGGTGAGCCAGCAGAAGACTGATGCAGATGTTGATTCGAGCCAGATTATTCACTCCAGGACTCCACTGACAAAAGGCAAAGGTCAATAGTGCCAAACTGAAGAACACCAGCCCCACGATCACACACACCAAACTCAACAGATCCAGCAGTGAGTCGCTCTGAGAAAACATGTCAGAGTACATGAGTGCCAAATCTGTGCTGTTCTTCAATGGTCACTATGTAAATGTTCTCGTACCTCTGGTGGTCTGTTGGTTTGCATGATGAGAGCGAATGTCGACAGATGAACACAGGAACACACAGTGTAGTTGCTATTGGTCTCTAAAACAGAACAACCATCTACAATCCACTCGCTGATATTCCAGTACACACAGGACAGAGAACCGTTGGGGTCGAACTCCTGCAAGATGAAGAAAGAACATGCAGAAAATATTACAAGACTGAATATTTGATGTTTTCAGATGTTCATCAGTTCTCAGGTAGGTCAAAAACACATTTCAGTCTCTCACTCTGATGTGTTTAAGGGTGAAGTTGACTGGTTTGGTGAGTTTAGTGTTGTTGGTTTTGGGAAGAGTAGCTGAGATCACAGTGGACATCATGGTTTTAATTGTGTCATTTGATGTGTTGAAGAAGTCGGCCTTCAGTAGATTCTCCATTGTGTTGTAACCCATGAAAGCCACAGCAGCTGTTCCTGTGTGACAGAAACAGAAGTTTACATGCTAAAACAACAACAATAAAAATAAAATAAAAAAGCAAATGTTGTTTAGTGACAATGGTATGACATTTCTTTCTAAGATTTTTTACTACAGAGACATTTCACATACCTTTATTGTTGTTCTTGGCGATCCCAATGAGATCAATGTCCACAGAAGAATTAGTCGTGTCAAGTCGAGGGATTTTATTTAAGGCGACATTTGGTCCAACCATGAAGACTTCAACCTCTGATTAAAAACAAACAAGCAGTTGTGCGCTATATTAATTTATTCACAA
The DNA here is from genome assembly GCA_037950665.1 of Hypophthalmichthys nobilis. Taxonomy (NCBI): domain Eukaryota; kingdom Metazoa; phylum Chordata; class Actinopteri; order Cypriniformes; family Xenocyprididae; genus Hypophthalmichthys; species Hypophthalmichthys nobilis. The sequence continues at coordinate 30,124,249 of CM075481.1, read as the reverse complement.
TATTTATCTTTTTTTATGAAAGTACAATTAATTCAGTTTGCACAAAAGACAAACAAATAAAATGACTATTCACTATTGTTGGGTTTTCATCTCTGATGTAATTTTGAACCCTTCAGGTTTCCTTTCATTTCATCCGCAAACTGAATAAATGTAAATCTAAGCATTATTAACTGTTAGGTCATCAGGAGGTCAAAGGTTAGATCTTACAGCACAGTAAATTCCCTGTGTTAAATCAACACCGCTCTGTGTTCATATTGGAACCAACAGCAGGGTGTTAAAAGTAACACAGAAGCAGTGTTAGAGTTATTTAGATACTTAAAGGGTTAGTTCACCCAAAAATGACATTTCTGTCGTTAAGTACACACTCTCATGTCATTCCAAAAACCTTTGTTTATCTTCGGAACACAAATTAAGATATTTTTGATGAAATCCAAAAGGTTTTTTTTTTATATCCCCAATAGAAAGCAACGTAATTACCGTCATTCAAGGTCCAGAAAAGTACTAAAGATATTGTTAAAATAGTCAACATGACTACAGTGGTTCAACCCTAACGTTATGAAGCGTCGAGACTCAGTATTGTATTCCAAAGAGGAACGAAGGTCTTACGGGTTTGGAACGACATGAGAGTGAGTACTTAATAACAGAAATTTCATTTTTGGGTGAACTAACCCTTTAAGTGATTAACTGAGTGATGATTGTTCCATTATTGAAGATACCTGATGATAATGAGCAAAATTAATGGTGATCAGTTAGTTTAGTTGCAGTTTGACTCTCTGCTTTGTAAATCAGTTTGTGTTTTTGTAACCGTGTTTGCTAAAACACAATTTGTTGTAAAGGAAGCCATAAACAAAGACAGTCAGATGATAATGTTTTAATCATTGTAAAGACAAAACTTTTAGACACACACAGACATATAGAATCAGCATATGAATCTCAACAATGTTTACATGCTTCATGCCACCATGTTGTTGTGGTGTTGATTCACAGTGAGCAGCTAGCATCATTTCACTGATCATATCATCAGCACACGGGAAAGTGTGAACAAGTTCTAGTCAGGAGGAAGAAGTTTACGTGTCATCAATTTTTATCTCTAAAGAAAGACATGCAGCCATTATCGCTTTGCAGCACTTTCCTTGCATGTGAGGGCATTTTGATGCAAAGAATATTGCACCTGAAAAAACTATTTACTGGATCATCAAAAACTTCAAGGTGAGAAATTCAACTGCAATGAAGATGGCTTCAGAACGTCCCAGAGTGGCTTTTCATGTCAGTTTGTGGTCTTTGTAACAGTGTTTACCAAAACACAAAATTTGTTGCAAAGAAATCCAGAAATATAAATGATGTAGTTTTTAGCGTCATAAAGTAGAATAATTCATTAATCTTATTCCTGACCAAAAGTGATTATTAATAGATTATATTCACCCACAGATATTCAGATATTCTGAATTTTGTTTTTTAAATACATACAGCCTGACATCAACTGCAAATAATGGACACTAAATTCTTTTATTTGCAGTTGATTTCCGGCTGTGTGGCTTTAAGTCAGGTGTAGTTGTGTTTCATTTTCTGAGAGTGCAAGAATGATGTTGAACCAACATCACATTGTAACATTCATTCAGTGCACTGCCATTGATTTTTTTGAATTACAGGTGCAAAAGTAATATTGATTCAATACCATTGACACATTAACATTGATTTAACATTGTTTTGATGGTTGCTTACTATATATAAACTCCCTGACATCATATATAATCTCAGTTTCATTATCACTTATGACTACGGTTGTCGATTTAATGCGCTAAAATTATTAACGCATTTAACGCACTTGCCCCGCCCCCAGACCTACATAGATAATCTGACATTTCATAAAGTTGATTGATGACGAATAAGAAGCAGGGCAACAACTCACTGTGTGATGGAGCCTATAGAATGTAGTTAGAATGTCAAGATATGGGGTGAAAAATGCCCATGTTTGAGTTTTTGTCTCATATTTACATCATATGATATAGTTAAGCTATTTCACACGAGTGCTGCATGAGTGCATGAGTGATAGGCCTACTGATTTTATACAACAGTTCAATAAATAAGAAGTTCACGAGTTCACACTTACAAATAATCAGATTGTAAATAGTATGCGTAATAATATGCGTATTTGGCATGCTGTCTGAGGAGAGGGCTCCGAGCTCGGTATTTGGCCCGAACCCAGAGTAGCTGATTGGGTAGATATGTTTATTACTGATTGTTGACAGCTGGCTGAAATGACGTGATGATTAGTCAGATTATCTGAACGTTGCTCCTCCTGAATTTTGTTAATAAAACATCATTTAATAGGCCTAAATTTTTGTTTTAGACACTATAGTCAGTTTTGCTCAATTTTCCCAATAAAAAATAAAGACAAAGATGAACTGTTAATCTCCGAGTAATACACAGCAGCATTTCATTTCTGAAACCATGTTTTGAACGAATCGGGTGAACCATTAGGCTTGTTGGACTTGAAGTGGCGCTACAAAGACCGACCGGTGTATGACATCAAAGTAACGCGAGAGCGATTCAAAAGCATACGGAGCTGTCTGCTCTCTAATCGCTCTCATGGTACTTTGATGTCATACAAGTCAAGTCAAGTCAAGTCAAGTCACCTTTATTTATATAGCGCTTTTTACAATGCAGATTGTGTCAAAGCAGCTTTACATTGATAACTGGTATATAATTTTGGCTGTACAGCAGCTCTTAAAGAATAGTGTCAATGTCGGCAGTTCAAAGCACTGTTGAATATCAAATGTCAAGTGTCCCCAACTAAGCAAGCCAAAGGCGACAGCGGCAAGGAACCCAAACTCCAACAGGTGACATCAGATGGCAAACAGGTGGCAAATAGACTTCTGTGTTAAAATGGAGAAAAAAACCTTGGGAGAAACCAGGCTTAGTCGGGGCCAGTTCTCCTCTGGCGAACAGTGCTTTGTTACGATTCAGGTTGCTATCATATGTCTGATAGGATCGCAACATTCAAAGTATTTATTCCAGTTCAGTCCAGTTGAGGATCGTATTCATCACACCGGTATGGACGGTGTGTTGAGGAGCTGTGCCACTGGTTGTCGTGTCGATGAGGCCTTCACAATGGATGATCTAGTTGGCTCAATCTCTGCTGATACTTCAGGGCTGCGTTGTGGTCGTGTCAAGGCGCCGGTCCTCGGTCTCACCTGGATACGCCCGGATCTGGTTGACTACGGTAAACCTCGGGATAAACAGAAAGACTAATATTAGCGTAGATGCCATTCTTCTTCTGATGTAACGAGTACATCTGGTGTTATAGGAAGTGTTCCCGGTTCCGGCTGACCTAATTTATGCAGCCTAATAATCCTTTAACGGATTTGAAAATATAAATTGATAATGTGTTATGTGTATGCCAGGTTAAAGAGATGCGTTTTGAGTCTAGATTTAAACTGACAGAGTGTGTCTGCTTCCCGAACAATGCTAGGAAGATTGTTCCAGAGTTTAGGTGCCAGATAGGAGAAGGATCTACCACCTGCGGTTGATTTTGATATTCTAGGTATTATCAGCTGGCCTGAATCCTGAGATCGCAATAGACGTGAAGGACTATAATGCTTTAAGAGCTCGCTCAGGTACTGGGAGCTAAACCATTTAGTGCTTTGTAAGTAATTAGCAAGATTTTAAAATCTATACGATGTTTAACAGGAAGCCAATGCAGTGTTGACAGAACTGGGCTAATATGGTCATACTTCCTAGTTCTAGTAAGAACTCTAGCTGCTGCATTTTGGACGAGCTGTAGTTTATTTATCAGGCGAGCGGAACAACCACCCAGTAGAGCATTACAGTAATCTAGCCTTGAGGTCATGAACGCATGAACTAACTGTTCTGCATTTTTCATTGAGAGCATATGTCGTAGTTTAGATATATTTTTAAGATGGAAGAACGCGGTTTTACAGATGCTAGTAACATGGCTTTCAAATGAGAGATTGGTATCAAAGAGCACACCCAGGTTCCTAACTGACGACGAAGACTTAACAGAGCAGCCATCAAGTGTTAGACAGTATTCTAGGTTATTACGTGAAGAAGTTTTTGGTCCAAAAATTAGAATCTCTGTTTTTCTGAATTTAGAAGTAGGAAATTACTGGTCATCCAATTTTTATATCAGCTATGCATTCTGTTAATTTTGTGAGTTGGTAAGTTTCGTCAGGCGCGAAGAAATATAGAGCTGAGTATCATCAGCGTAACAGTGAAAACTAACGCCATGCTTCCTAATGATATCTCCCAAGGGTAGCATGTACAGAGTGAAAAGCAACGGTCCTAGTACTGAGCCTTGCGGTACTCCATATTGAACCTGTGATCGATATGACCTCTCTTCGTTTACTACTACAAACTGATAACGGTCAGATAAGTATGATTTGAACCATGACAATGCAGTTCCACTAATGCCAACATAATTTTCGAGTCTATTTAAAAGAATGTTGTGATCGATAGTGTCAAATGCAGCACTAAGATCCAGTAACACTAATAGAGAGATACAACCACGATCTGATGATAAGAGCAAATCATTAGTAACTCTAATGAGAGCAGTCTCAGTACTATGGTACGGTCTAAAACCTGACTGGAAATCCTCACAGATACTATTTCTGTCTAAAAAGGAACATAGTTGTGATGATACTGCCTTTTCTAGTATTTTTGACAGAAAAGTGAGATTTGAGATCGGCCTGTAATTGACTAATTCTCTAGGATCAAGTTGTGGTTTTTAATAAGAGGTTTAATAATAGCCAGCTTAAAACTTTTGGTACGTATCCTAGTGATAAAGATGAATTGATGATATTAAGAAGAGGATCTATGATCTCTGGAAGCATCTCTTTCAATAGTTTAGTCGGTATAGGGTCTAACATACATGTTGTTGATTTTGATGATTTAATAAGTTTAGACAATTCTTCCTTTCCTAAAGCAGTAAATGAATTTAATTTTTCCTCAGGGACACTACAATGCACTGTCTGACGCGATACTGTAGTAGACGGTTGCATGGTTATAATTTTTTCTCTAATATTATCAATCTTACAAGTAAAGAAGTTCATAAAGTCATTACTGCTGTGCTCTTTGGAAACATCAGAAGTTGAAGCTTTATTTCTTGTTAATTTAGCCACTGTATCAAATAAATACCTAGGGTTGTGCTTATTTTCTTCTAAAAGTTTTGAAAAATAGACAGATCTAGCAGTTTTTAAGGCCTTTCTGTACTCAATCATTCTCTCTCTCCACGAAATGCGAAAAACTTCTAGTTTTGTTTTCTTCCAGCTGCGCTCCATTTTTCTGGCTGCTACCTTTAGGGCCCGAGTGTGCTCATCGCATTACACGGCGTTGGATTAAGTTTCCTTAATCTTTTTTAAACGCAAAGGAGCAACCGAGTCTAATGTGCTGGAAAAGACAGAGGCAATAGTTTCTGTTTCAACATCGAGGTCTTCTAAGCTATCTGGTATGCTAAGGCGATGAAACTGATCAGGAAGATTATTTAGAAAGCGATCTTTAGTGGTAGAAGTGATGGTTCTACCATATTTATGGCAGGGAGGCAGTTTAGCTGCCTTGACTAAATGTAGTATACATGAGACTAAATAATGATCTGAGATGTCGTCACTCTGCTGCAGAATTTCAACGGCATCAATATCGATTCCATGTGACAATATTAGATCTAAAGTATGATTATGACAATGAGTGGGTCCTGACACATGTTGTCTAACACCAATAGAGTTTAGAATGTCTGTAAATGCCAATCCCAATGAGTCTTTTTTATTATCTACATGGATATTAAAATCACCAACAACAAGGACTTTATCTGCAGTTAGTACTAACTCTGAAAGAAAAGCAGCAAATTCTTTGATAAAGTCTGTATGGTGTCCTGGTGGCCTGTATACAGTAGCCAGCACAAATGTCAACTTACATAATGTTACGTAAAGCACCATCACTTCGAAGGAATTATATTTGGAAGACTTTTGACTAATACTGTAAATATTACTATAAATTACAGCAACACCTCCCCCTTTGCCTTTCTGACGAGGATTGTGTCGATAATCATAACCTTGCGGGCTAGACTCATTTAAAGTAATGTAATCATCTGGTTTTAGCCAAGTTTCTGTCAAACACAGCACATCTAGATTATTGTCTGTGATAATATCATTTACAATAAGTGCTTTTGAAGAAAGGGATCTAATATTTAACAACCCAAGCTTTATCATTTGTTTATCATTTTTATCTCTATTTTTATTTGTTGAACATCAATTAAATTTTTACCATTAAATGGGTTTGGAAGTTTTTGTTTTTACTAATTCGGGTACAGACACAGTCTCTATGTGATAATATCTAGGTGTAAGAGTTTCTATGTGTTTGGAATTATCTGACTTCTGTAACGTGAGGCAGCTAGCAGACGGTCGGTTTAGCCAGTCTGTCTGCTTCCTGACCTGGACCCCAGTTTGTCATGTTTTAGTTCTAAGACTATGTGCCATATTACTAGAGAGAAGAGCAGCACCATCCCGGGAGGGATGAATACCATCTCTTTTCAACAGGTCAGGTCTGCCCCAAAACTTTTCCAATTGTCTATGAAACCTATATTATTCTGCGGACACCACTTAGACAGCCAGCCATTGAGTGATGATAATCTGCTAACTATCTCATCACTCCGATGAACAGGAAGAGGGCCAGAGCAAATTACTTCTTCTGACATTGTACTTGCGAGTTCACACACCTCTTTAATGTTAATTTTAGTGATCTCCGACTGCGAAGTCGAACATCATTAGTGCCGACGTGAATAACAATTTTAGTGTATTTACGATTAGCATTAGCCAGCACTTTTAAATTTGCTTTGATGTCAGGTGCTCTGGCTCCCGGCAAACATGTGACTATGGTGGCTGGTGTCTCTATTTTCACGTTCCGTGTAATAGAATCGCCAATAACTAGGGCACTTTCAACAGGATTCTCAGTGGGTGCGTCACTGAGTGGGGAGAACCTGTTTGATGTTCTAATTGGAACGGAAGAGTGGTGTTTTCCGCGGCTAGGCCGCCTCACCATTACCCAATTGCCCTGCTGCGCGGGCTCTACAGCCGGAACCGAACAATGTACAGAGTTCACTAAGCTAGTCGCATCCAAAACAGTATCTGAAGCCCTTGCATTCTTACTATCCTCGATTAAAGTTTGGATGCGTGTCTCTAATTCTGAGATTCTCTCTGTCAGCCTGACTATTTCCCTACATTTATGACATGTAAATCCCTCATCGCTGACAGAGAGAGCTATACTGAACATGTTGCATATGGAACACGACACGATACAAGGAAAGGATGACATGATTCACCGTGTTTGTAGACTGATCCGAGTTACCACAGCTGTTTGATGAACGCGTTGAAAAAGGAGCGCGCGAGAGACTGATGACAAGTTAACAAGCTAGCGAGATGCAAACGCGTTGTAACAGCGATTTAGATTCAAAGATTACAAGCTAGCGACGTCAGATTAATGTGGTAGGCAATATTATATAAGGTATTATATAAGGTAATGATAATATAAGCAACAATGAACAAAAGTAAGAGATTCAAAACAAAGCTATACGGAGTCACAGACGCAAGTCCAACAAGCCTAATGATTCCATGGACCATTCATAAAGAACCACTTACTTCACTCCTGAAAGAATCAGCCGTTCGAACGAATCAAATGAATTAATGAATGGAATGACTCAGTAAGCCCTGTCCCAATTCAGGGGCTGCGTCCTCTGGTGGCCACATTTGAAGGCTGCATACGTCATTGAGTCTGTATCATTTATGCAATGTAACCGTTAGATTGCAAAGTAATAAAGAAATTACAGTATTTTACACCTCAAGAATAACAGTCAATTTTATTATAGTTACTTTTCTTAAAAGAGACCGACTCGATGATGTATGCGGCCTTTAAATGCGACCTCTGGGGGACGCAGCCTCTGAATTAGCTAATAATTTAATCAATAAAGACATTTACCACTGGCAGTTTTAGCTTCTTATTTAGAGTATAATTTTATTTTAAAAAAACAATTTCACATTTCCATAGTAATAAAAAAAAAGTTCACCCAAAAATAAAAAATATCAGTCATCATTTACTCACCCTCATGGTCCAAAAGAGTATGTGTAATAAATGTTGAATCAAATAAAATATTTCTCGTTGAAGCTGCTTTTTTGTAATGTCTATTTGATGCTTCACACATAATGACTTTAAATTATCTTTTGGGAGTAATTTCTCAGCAAAATTTGATTTGCAATTAATTTGAGATTAATTAGATTTAAAATGTTAATTGCTTGACAGCCCTACTAAAAACTGTTTCTCCACTTACCAACAGCAGCAAGAGCAAAACTGACATTGTCACTTGTTTCTGTCGGCTTCACCAACGTAGAGATGAGTTTCTCACTGGTTTTTAACACACGGTTTCCATAGGAGGCGAGTTCAGTTGGGCTGACTGATGATGATGATGACGAGTCTAAAATCTTCTCTGAAGCGTTGAAGGCCATAGTCAAAATGTTCGTCACAGTCTAGTTTATTGATCAGATAAATAGACTCACAGTAAATGTCAACAGAGCCAACACTGTTTTGTCAATCATCTATTATCTACAGTATGTAACTGACAAATATTTGATTTTATCAAGACTTACAGTCACAGAGAGCACTTGTGATGATGTAATGTTCTCGATCTGCTCAAGTAGATTTTGGAAACAGTTCTGACTCTGAAATCACAATTGTGAAAGCAGTATTTGTTGATTTTGATCATGTTTTTCAAGACTAACAGGGAACCAAACATGTATTTTTACTGTACTGAAGAACACTGTGAAGATCCTTCAGTGATGGTAGTACAGACACACAACACACATCTATCAACAATAGACATGCACATTCATATTTCACAGTTCTAAAATTCAAATTTAATTGTACTACTCTTTGGATTAGCTGTTTCTAATCCAAAGTTGCAAATTTAACTTGAGCAAAAAAAAATAAAAATAAATAAATAAATAATAAAATAAAATAAATAAATAAATATTTCCATTCCATGTGTTCTAGAGAGCAAAATTGCCAGTTCCTGAAAAACTTGCACAAAACATCTATAATAAAAATGGAAGCTGCTGCAACCAGACATGAAACGCAATAATAAACGCTATCATGTCATCTTTTGTTTAGATGCCTGATGTTCATGATTATGTGTAACAGGTCTGGTAGATAATTATACCAAATCATTTTGACAGGCATTTCAGAATAACTAAAACCAAATTATAGATGGTGTGCGATGAAACTGATTAGTTCAGTAATCACATAATGTTATGCAATATCCCAAAATTTGCATAAAATACATGGATGGAAATATGGCTATTGATAGGAGCTGTGAGTCTAACTCTAAAACTTAATTTCATAGACTCAACTTACGGCGCATCCTTCCTGTATTGTTATATTTATACCTGCAATGACAGAAATCAGCATGAAGACAATATGCAAATTCAGCAGGGTCAGACAAAACTTTGGAAAATAATTTCATAAAGCCCTCGTATCCATTTGTAGTGTTTTATTATTTTGAAGTTCAGAGTGAAAGTCAGTGTCTCACTTTAAGGCCGTTATGATGTTGCTCCATTAGGATCAAAACTCATGTTACCAGCCCATAAAACTATCAGTAAGAAATCATTGTGTTAAAGCTGAGGCCGGCATTTTTCCTCTTTGTCACCATCTCTGTTTGAAACCTGCAATTGCAGTCATATGCGGAATTGTTATCGTTACGTGCATTGTGCCTCGGCACGGCTCAGTGCGGATGAATCTAATGTTTGCTGTCAGTCACTGCACCAGTGTGGATGCTTTACTTCTGAATCACAGATTCTACGTCTTGAAAGTATGACCAATATAAGAATTTTCACCAGAAAATGTCATCTGAACAAGTAAGTAACATTTCTGCCACTTTTGTTCTGACCAACTGATGGGAAAAAGCATTAGGCCTACAATAAATCATGCTGCCAATGGTGATTAAATCTAACGATCGCTAAGCCTGGATTATTATTACTGCACTACAAATTATTATTACTGTTATACTTTGTTCTCAAATTGTTAATGTTAACAACATCAGCATTGCATGACTGTGTATTTAGTGTATATTAGCGTTACCTGTAGATTTCAATTTCTGTAACCACTCTGCTGTCTGAAGTCTTTTGCTTTTGACTACGGGTGAATCTCCAGTTGTCACTGATGATTGTCAGTGTCAGATTGACGTTTAATTATTTCAGCTGCTGTGAGAACAGGCTATAAATGATCCACTACCAGCATCCTCCTCACATGATTAAGCCGACTAGCCTGGACTCCTTCTTTCTGTTTACAGACGTGACGTAATGACCCAAAGAGAAACTGCTGCATGCTCGAATTTCCCGCGGAAATCCACCAGGTTGCTCTTATTATAAAACATTATTACAAGCTTACCGTTGTGAATCGAGCTAAGATAAGGAGATAGTTTTGAACACTGGCTGGATAAGTACTCAAAAATTGATTTTGGATCATTTTTAACCAAAAAAAGTTATGGACAGCAGCTTTAAACAATATTAATAGATTAGCAGCAGTCAGAATTAAAGAAAGCATTGATCAAAAATAAAATAATGGATGCGACCATAAATGTGGGAATGAAGAGAAGTTTTTTTCCCATATATGGACATAAAATCTAAATCTATCTCATCTCAGTCTATTCAAAAAAATGTTCAAAAAAATCTCACTTATATAGAGTAGCTTGTATGCAGACATGTGTAAATTGTATACAGTGATCTGCAACTGCACATTTTACACAATCATTCCTTATCTTTATCTAGAGACACAAACACACTCACACATGTTCAGTTCTACAGATCCTCAAACATTCAGCCAAAACGCAATCCAACAGAGAAAACTACATTACCAGCTGAGGTTGTCTCTGGTGTGACTGTTGGAAAGGTTGCACTGATGTTAGTAACAGCTGAAAAAAAAAGATGAATATCAATGAATTGACAAATGCAAATAAATAAAATGTAAATATATTTACCAATACAGTAAGGCTCTAGCACAGTGGTTCTCAACTCCAGTCCTCAGAACCCATTGCTCTGCACATTTTGTATGTCTCTCTTATCTGACACACTCAGTTTACGGAGCTCTCTCCTAATGAGCTGATGATCTGAATCAAGTGCGTTAAATAAGGGATACATACAAAATGTGCAGAGCAGTGGGTCCCGAGGACTGGAGTTGAAAAACACTGCTCTAGCAAATCTACTACAAGAAATTAGAATTGTTTGTGTGTTATCAGCTTGAGCACACTGTGTTTGTCTATTGTTGTGACTAAGATGAGGATCAGATCACATTTAATGGCAAATTACTGCAGAAAACCAATTCATTCCAGAGGGTTCACATATATTGGAGTCAGAAAAAACATTGTTCTCTCATATTAATAGTCCTGTGAAACAGAAAGCCATAGCTGGACAATTTGACCCTGGTTTGCTAAAAATTGTAAATAACAATGGGAATATACTTCAGAGGTTTTACTCATAATTTCTACATAGCAAAAGTTAAATCAGCTCTGCTCAGAGTGGTCCCTCTCTATATACTGTTAAAGTAATACTGAAGCAGAGTTAAAGTTAATGAGATAATTAAGCGATTAATTAAGTGATGATTGAGCATTAGTGATGTTAACACCTGCTGTTAACAAGCAGAATCACTGAAGAAAAGAGAAACACAAGAAATACAACTGACTTCAGCCACAGACTTAGATGAAATCAACTGAAGATAAAAGGCATTAAATCTCTCAAGATCTGATTAAACAACTCCACAAACAGCATTACCAGCTTCACTTATTGCTAACCAGACTGACTTTTTCACATGTCTACAGAAGTTCTTATTGAGAATTTGCTTATTGCAAATCAGGTGACATATTCAGTTTGTAAGACATTTGACTAAACATTACAAAATGGTCTCCAAATAGCTCCAGTAAACAAATGCCACCGTAAAGCTTCAGTGCTGAAGATAAACTACCTGAGTATTACCACTCAGGTTTTAGCATGAACACTTATCATACAATCCTCAACAGTAGTGGCAATAATTATTCATACTGCAGTGCATGATGGGAGTTCTGTACTATGATGATACCCAGCATGCATTGCAGCGTGAAGCATTTTTATCACCATTGTTGAGAGTCATATGCTGATTCTTGATGTCTGTGTGTCTCTAAATAAGACAGTAGTTCAAAATCTTTTATGCACTACACAGTTTTAAAGTCACTCACAGTATCTGTTTGCTGCAACACTTTGTTAAAATGCTGTAGTTTCACAGGATTGCTAATGCAAAACCTAAATGACAAATCACATGATTAGTTATTTTAGATGAAGTCAGGCCAGCTCATGATTATTATCTAATCACATACTGTAAAAACAAGCTAATATCTGCTCACTGTAAAGCACTGGCCTCACTGCTTTACAACTTCATATGAATTGTTGCAGCAAAAAATCTAACATATGAGGTCAAGGGTCAAGAGCCCAACTAAAGCAAACACTAATCTCCATGATGGTGGCATTGTTTTTTTTTTTTTTGACCAATAATACATCAACATCTTAACCTCTGTTAATTCTCAATAAGAGCTTCTGTAGACGTGTGATAGAAGTAAAGTCAATCTGGTTAGTTATAAGTGAAGCTGGTAATGCTGTTTGTGGAGTTGTTTAATCCGATCTTGAGAGATTTAATGTCTTCTTTTATCTTCAGTTGATTTCATCTAAGTCTGTGGCTGAAGTCAGTTGTAGTTCTTGTGTTTTTCTTTTCTTCAGTGATTCTGCTTGTTAACAGCAAGTGTTCATCACTAATGCTCAATCATCACTGTAGTGACATTAGCACAAAAGAGAAAAATGAATAATTAATCATAACTCATTATAATTAATTATAAATATTTGAATCAGTTAATAGAATCACTTGATGTAGCTGAATTAATATTACAATCAATTAATCTGTTCTGCAGAAGGCAGAAGACCAGAAGAGACTAGAGCGATCTACGTGGGGGGCTTTTTAACCTCTACAGAAGTCACACCTTTGAGTTTTGGCTTAACCAATGAGAAAGGTGCAATTTCCAAGTGGGAAATGTTCCTTTGTATTTTGATATGAAACACCTCCTAGATGGGCAACATTATCTAGAAATTCTGTCCTAAGGCATGCATAACACTATACAATATACAAAAGAACAACATACAAACAGTAATAATGCACAAAAATGTACTGGGGAAATGCATGTTCATTTATCTAAACAGATTTGTCAATGAATTAGTGGCAAGGATTACCATTTCTATGAATGTCTGATTCTTGTGTTGAGAACAATCAAGTGTCTTTGAAGTGTGTGAGTGAAGCAGAAGGGTGATAGCTCTCCATGGAGGGCCAGACATTATGGAGTCTGCATGGGTGAACGGTTGAAAGAGTAACTTTTACTGTGTGTTTGATGGATTCAGATGCTACATTAAGATGCTTAATTAATCACTTTAATCACTTAATTTGTCTCATTAACGTTAACTCTGCTTCAGTGTTACTTATAGAGAGGAACCATATGTACTCTGAAGAGTTGATTTACGGGTTACGGATTGCACAGGGACACAAAGGTAGAGGATCTAAATGCAGGTTTATTTAAAGGGTAATCCACACTCCAGGTCAAGAAAACAGGCAAAGGGTCAAAAATACACAAGAAGGCAGTCCACACAGACAAGAAGACAGGAACACACAGGCAGACAGGGAAATCCAAAGACAGGCAATAATCCAAGAAATGGAAAACATGAAACCAGGGGAACGCTCAAAATTGCAGTGGTACACTAAACTATACTTCGCAGGGGATGAGTGAGACACAGGCACTACTTATGCTGCGTTCATGCCACCTCGTATTTACCGGAATCATGAGTTGACAACACGTGACGTTATATTCGGAGCTGTTCACGTCCTTTGACTGGGAATAATGCGTTTCTATGGCACCACTATCAACGCCTAAATGAATCTATAGCAGTCAGGTGGTACAGCGGCAACGTGGTACATGTGGGAGCTTTCAGAAAACTCCCAGGTTACAAGCTGTAATTACAAACTCTACTAGGACATGAACACTTTTTACGAGCCAGAATCTCGTAGTTACAGGAATTATGATATGGCATGAACACACCTTTATACACAAGCACAAACAAGCTTAACAAGATAACGAGTTAACAAGGGGGCGTGGTCCAATGAGTGTCCATGGTAACAAACAAGGGGAACAGCAGCAGGGAAACATGAGGTGAGGTGCACAAACAACAGAGGAGACACAGGGAACACAGGCAGGGATCATGACAACGGGTTTTGCTTTTTAGGAGTACCAATAATTGTGGCCAATGTGTATTAGAGAAAAATATTTTTTGAATGAAAGATCAAAAGGATAAACAATACAGATTTATTTTCACAACCTTCATTGGACATATTTACCAAGGGTGCCAATAATTCTTACCATGACTAACACACACACACACACACACACACATACACACATACTGTACATTCTATCTTCCTACACTACACTACCCCTACCCCTAAACCTACCCATCAAAGAAAACTGTCTGCATTTTTACATTGGGACTCATGAAATGTCCTCATAAAACACGTTTGTCGTAATACCAGTGTAATACCCATGTCATTATACAAATTTGTATCCTCAAATCATGAAAACAAGCACACACACACACACACACACACACACACACACACACACACACACACACACACACACACTGTCACAGTTCCCTTCGTTCCCGGACTCCATTTCCTATGATCCTCCTGTTTGCACACCTGAACTCACTTCCCTCATCAGCCTTCCCTCTTCTTCTGGATTCCCTGCACCTGTTTATTGTCAGTAGCACTCCCTTTAAGTTGGACTCACTCCTAGCACTCCTGGTCTGGTCTATTGTTTGTTTAGATGTGTTTTGGTTGTTCCTGTCTCTTGTTAAATAAATACCCTATATTGTGGAAATCCATGAACGCCTCATCTCTACCGCAACCAACACGTAACAGAAGACCAGACCTATACCGCAGGACTTCCACAAACTGAAATATGGGTATCTTCCTTGTTCCGGTGCCCCGAAGAAACGCCAGCCCAAGCTCTCTACAGAGGACCGTTTATGGACGTTTAGACAGGACGGCCGCCCGCTGGAGAGATATGTTGAGGAATTCGCTGAGCTTTCTGGTAAGGTGAGCTGGCCAGATGCTATTTTGAACACCTGTTTTCTGAGGGGTTTGGACGAGGATATGATCCGCTATTTTGAACCTGAATGCCTCTTTTCCTAGTCGAGTCTATTAATCTGATTCTCTTTCTTAATGGTTCTGAGTTCAAAATTGAAGAGGTTCAAAAGAGTCGTATTCTCCTCGTCCAGCCCTCTCAGAAACACAGGCGGCCTGGCCAGTTCACCAGCCGCCGATTTCCTCCACCTACCGCTCCAGTGGGTATTCCCCGATGGTCCTGCCTGATCCCAAACCCAAGCCGTCCCTAAAGAAGTCCTCCAAAAGGTCCAGGCGGCCCAAGAGAGTGGTCGCTACCTCACCTGAGTTTCCAATGAAGCCTTCCTCCAAGCCTGAACAGCCGTTCCTATCGGCGCCTACTTCAGTGCCCATGGGGATTTTAATAGAGTACGAGGGTATGTCCTGGACCCCGTCTCCAGATCCTTCTCCAGCCTTCCACGAGCCCGCTCCAGGCTTCCACGAGCCCGCTCTAACCTTCCACGAGTCCGCTCCAGCTGCCAACGAGTCCGCTCCCGATGCCAGCGAGTCCGCTCCAATTGTTCCTGAGTCAGCTCCAGCAGTCCACGAGTCAGATCCAGCAGCCGACGAGCCCGCTCCTACAGCTCTCGAACCCACTCCAGCCCACGAACCCACTCCATGCCACAAGCCCTTCCAGCCCCTAAATTTCCCCAAAAAAAAAAAGGGGGTCATGTACCGGTGGGTGGGGAACATGTGGGCGTCACACATGTGGGTGGGGCTCAGGATCCACCAGGGCCGCCCACGGCTCCTGACCCACCATGGCCGCCCACGGCCCCTGACCCGCCACGGCCGCCTGACACTCCTGACCCGCCATGGCTGCCCACAGCCCCTGATCCGTCCACGACCACCTGAGACTCCTGACCCGCCGTGGACGGCCCGAGGTCCTAGATCCGCCCTGGAGACCTCCGCACCCGCCTGCACCTTTCCCCGCACTCCACGTGTAGGTTGTTCCATACGGGGAGGGGGAGGTCATGGGGGAGGTAATGTCACAGTTCCTCTGCCCCGGACTCCATTTCCCATGATCCTCCTGTTTGCACACCTGAACTCACTTCCTCATCAGCCTTCCCTCTTCTTCTGGATTCCCTGCACCTGTTTATTGTCATACCCTACCCCTAAACCTACCATCACAGAAAACTGTCTGGATTTTTACACTGGGACTCATGAAATGTCCTCATAAAACACGTTTATGTCGTAATACCAGTGTAATACCCATGTCATTATACAAATTTGTATCCTCAAATCATGAAAACAAGCACATACACACACACACACACACACACACTGTCACAGTTCCTCGTTCCCGGACTCCATTTCCCATGATCCTCCTGTTTGCACACCTGAACTCACTTCCTCATCAGGCTTCCCTCTTCTTCTGGATTCCTGCACCTGTTTATTATCATTAGCACTCCCTTTAAGTTGGACTCACTCCTAGCACTCCTGGTCTGGTCTATTGTTTGTTTAGATGTGTTTTGGTTGTTCCTGTCTCTTGTTAAATAAATACCCTATATTGTGGAAATCCGTGAACGCCTCATCTCTACCACAACCAACACGTAACACACACACACACACACACACACACTGTATACAGAATTCATCTATCTATCTATCTATCTATCTATCTATATATATATATATATATATATATATATATATATATATATACATAGAAAGAGAGAGAGAGAGAGAATTCATTACAAACAGATTTTCAGGCATTCCTTTTCTTTTATTCCACAGCTGACGTGTGCAGTTTATTTTGCTTGCTTTAAAAGAATTTTCTCTTGTCCCCAACAATGTATTTGCTGTAAAAAAAAAAAAAAAAAAAAATTCTACTGACAGCTGTGGTTGCCTGTAATGTGCTGTTAATTTACATCCCTCTACTGTAAATTTACAGCTCTCCTTTTTTACAGTTTGTTGCCATAATACTACTATGGAAATGAACTCATTTCATTTGGGAAACTGATTGTTTCAAATAGTTTGAGTTTAAAAACTAGTATTTATACGGTGTTAGTACTGTGAACTTATTTCATTTGAGTCTACTGAAAATGAATATTTCTTAATATAAAACTAAATAAAAATAAAATATAATAAAAACATGACTTTAACTCAAATTATTGCAGCTTGTCATTAGCTAGCAATGGCACACACACATGTGTTAAAGTACTTAGCAAACAGCTTCACTGCATCAGTAACTACACTTTAAATAAAGCAACATGCAGCATAACATCAGTGTTTCTCTGCTCATCACTGACTGAAGCACAGGCTCTACTCTTCAGCACAATGGTGACCCACAAAACTAATTAATTAAACTAACAGATCTCTCCTATATCATCTTGTGCAAAAACTCATAAAAACACTTCAGTTTAATATTTACTCTCCTTATCAGTTATTTACTTCACATAACTTTTTTCTATTAACTTTCACTAATATTTCAGTTAAATTATCTTGTTTGGTTTAGAAAATCTGACTTTTACATTTTACAGTACATTACTGTTTTTTCCTTGATTTTACTGTAAAGTACTGTCAGCAGGGTTGGCAGTAAATTGCTGTTTTCTACAGTTTGTTGCCGTAAATTAATTTACAGTTGATTACTGTTAAATTACGTTTCACTCTGTTTTGCTTTTTTCATCTTACACCTTTAACACTTTTAACCCCACAGCAAAGTCTTCCGTTTTAAATGAAAACTTGTATGTTTTGTATGCACAGGGATACCATAATCAAAAATATATAATGATCTAGATTAGACTCTAATGAGATCAGTGAATCAGGCCATTAGATGATGAACATTAATAATCAGCCAACCTCATCTGATCACGCTTTCTTTTGTCTTGTTTTGCCACAACAAATGTGTTTTAGACAAAGTTACAGCAGCCAAAGAAAAACTAAGGTTCACAAATCAAGGGTCAAGAGCCCAACTAAAGCAATCACTGATCTCCATCGTGGTAATGTCAAATGAAACAATAAAACATCTAAACCTGATAGTTCTTAATAAGAACTTCTGCAGACGTATGACAGAAATAAAGTCAGTCTGGTTAGTAGTAAGTGAAGCTGGTAATGCTGTTTGT
The DNA here is from genome assembly GCA_037950665.1 of Hypophthalmichthys nobilis. Classification (NCBI taxonomy): domain Eukaryota; kingdom Metazoa; phylum Chordata; class Actinopteri; order Cypriniformes; family Xenocyprididae; genus Hypophthalmichthys; species Hypophthalmichthys nobilis. The sequence continues at coordinate 30,105,908 of CM075481.1, read as the reverse complement.
GGAGTTGTTTAATCAGATCTTTAAAGATTTAATGTTATCTTAAGTTGATTTCATCTTTTTCTGTTCTCTGTTTCTCTTCCTTCAGTGATTCTGCTTGTTAACAGCAGGTGTTCATCAGTGTCTGAATTCATACACGTGTTTTCATTCACTCTTTCAAGTGGACTATATTAGTGAACTAATTTAGGGAATAGTGAATGAGGGTACAGGGTGTGATTTGGAACAACCTCTGAGTGCCAATTTTGAGTGCTGTTAATTCACGGTATATTGCTGTAGATTACTTTCTTGAAAATGCCAAATATTACCCAGAATACATTGTTTTTTACGGTATATTACTGTTTTAATGGAAAACAGCATGTTGCTGTCGAAATTTGGCCATTTTTTTACTGCAATTTTTTACAGTGTGGCAAGAAACTATTGTTGGTGAAAATAATCTATTAATAATGAAGAACCACTTTTGGTCAGTGATGAGATTAATGAATCATGCTACTTTATGATGATAAATATGAATTATATCACCTGATCGTCTTTGTTTCTGTTAAAAGAGGGGCCTTTTCTCATGATATTACACTTTTATATGTCTGTGTGGTGTTTTTAACATGCTTTAAGACAGTGGTTCTCATCTGGTTTGACTATGGGACCCACATTTTCCCATGGTCATTAGGTCATTATTTTTTTTTTTTTTTTTAGAAATTTATATATAATTCAGTAGGTCATTACATTATATGACGTTGCTCTGTCAGGGCCCTCTAGGCCCTAAACTACTGTAAAAATAATATTTAAAACTTTTGAATAACAGCTTAAAAAGTAAAAACTATTTTTTTAATGAACATTAATCAGTTCTAATGTTATTTTAGGAGTTTAGAATTTGACAATAAACATCAATTTTTTTTTTGAGGATAAACACATACACACTGATAAACACTTCCAATCTGCCTATTCAGTTTGTGCTGTGTAGACGTTTGTTTTCTCCATATTAGGATTTTTCTTTAAGCTCTGTGATTGGTTTGAACCAGCTGTGAATTTAGAGGGCCAAGCCATAGCAAGTCAATTAGAGACAAATTTCAAATGACAGGAAAATTGACGAATCATATTGTTCCTCTAAATGGGTGGGCCTTGTTATCACCAACGTTATGGCGCTTTCTGCCCTTTGAGGGGAACACGATCAGAAAAGAAAAAAAAAAACGGATAAAATAGCTAGCTAGCACTATTCGCTATGGAAACCACAAGGAACATTAATGAGAAGGACACCGTTGCTAATTTATTATCCATGCCATTTTTAAGATTAACTTTTAAAGAAAAGCTGGAGTTAATCGGCAAAGGAAGACCTACAGCAGAGCTTAATTTTGTGCAGAAAGCCAGCTTTTTAATGCATTTCAACCACAGCAATTGAGTGGATGACAGCATCAATCAAGAAGCTAAAGCTGCTGGAATTGTTTGCTGTTTGGTTAAGTTATTTGAACCTCTCTCACTGTACGACATAGGACCACCGATTAAGAGCCACGATCACAGAAATTGCCACGATTGTTTCACGATGGCAATCTTTCGTCGGGGACAGCCAAAAATCGTGCAGCCTAAAATGAACAAATGAAAACAAAACCAGACCAAACTTTTATGAGATTTTTTTATTTAGGTGTTAAAATTGGAATAATTTGTAATAAGATGTTAAAAAAATACAACCAGGCCAAATCTTCTATGGTACGTGTAACAATGAGATTGTTCTTTGACTCATGTTGCAGCACGGACCCTTTTGTATGGCACTTTAAGGTAGTGAGTGCTGTTCAGTAAACAGAGAGTCATGGACATATGGCAGTGGTCTGGGATATTTATTCATTCATGCTAGAGAAAGAATGAGAGTGAAACAATACGTTCCATTTATGTAATAATATCAGTAACTTTTTAACATTAAAGCAATTCAGAGACTGAGTAACAGATGAGTCCACTGTTATTATCTCTGTTATCTCTAGACATGCAGCCTGAGCATTCAATATCAAAAGACTTAAAGGTGATGTGTAAATGCTTACTTTCAGTGTTCTCTGCTCATTTAACTGATACATATTTGAATCTAATAATCTACTTATCGAAACTTTCTTTGTTGTTTCATATCTATCTTGTCATTACAAGCTAACCTAGTGGCATAGATCAGGGGTTCCCAAACACATTCCTGGAGCCTCCCCAACACTCCATGTTTTCCATGTCTCCTTAATCAAACACACCTGATTCCGATCATCAGCTCATTAGTAGAGACTCCAAGACCTGAAATGGGTGTCAGACAAAGGAGACATGCAAAATGTGCAGTGCTGAGGAGGCTCCAGGAATGTGTTTGGGAACCACTGGCATAGATCAAGCAGCTCATACAGCATAAATAAATGAAAGGCGGAGGAGGAGCATCAACCCATGTACAGGAATGATGGGTGAATGTTTAAAAAATATTAAAAATAATTTCAGTTGCATACTGCATATGGCATATATTGTTATGTTCAGTTCAAATTATGGGCCCAATTAAATGTTTGATGTTTTTACACTTTCTATGCAGTTTCACAATCTCTGATTTTCTTGGGATTGGGGAGGTGATGCCCGACATTTGCATTTGTGTATATATTTTGGCAGCAAAAACATAGTTTAACTTTATAATAGTTTCCTTCTCTTTCTTTTAAATAATCAAACATTTTAAAAAAACATATATATTTTAAAACTAAAAGAGAAGTCCCATAATAAATTGAATAAACAACAACATTTTCTGACCAAATTTCTGCATATGGGCACAGCTTCAAAACAAGTGAGCAGTATTTTCCACTGGAGTTAACAGGAAAGGAGTTATTTACATCAATGTCTGATTTATATCTCTTGAGAACACTTTGGTTGGACAAAATCTCATTTAAACGTGCACTTTCCTCGAGAGAGAGAGGCATGCCCACATTATCAGGAGATTACAACAGGCAGTCCGGACTGCTGACAGGATTATTGGTGCCCCTCTGCCCACCCTCCAGGACCTGTACTCCTCCAGAGTGAGGAAGAGGGCAGGTAAAATCATCACAGACTCCGGACGGCGCCTCAGATCACTAGGCACTAGAACATCTAGGCACAGGAACAGTTTCTTCCCACAGGTTATTTCCCTCTTGAACAGTTAAATGCCTTCCAAGTGCAGTGTTCCACTGTTTAGTGCAATATCTTTGTAAATGAATTTAGTCCTATTTATTCATAATGTTATTCACAATCCTGTAAATATATTCATTATCTGTAAAGCTCTTTCTGATACTGACACAGTGACGTAAATGTGCTAGCATAGAAACCAGCATTATAAATATTTTTTATTTGATTATAAATATTTTTTTATTTGTCGTTTTGCCAATCTAATGTTAAATTTCACTTTGGATTTATAATATTTTTTATTGTAAAGTTTTGAAATGCCCCCCTTTATAATTTTATAATTTCTTGTTATTAATTGGCACTTGAGGTGGTCTGGGTTACAGTCTGAGGTAAATTTATAGATCATTTATATTTAGATATAGTTGTTTAGCTGGTCTCTTAAACACGTAACTTCAAAATAATATATTTCATAATTTCTAAACTTTAAATGTAGTAAAGTGTTTGTTAGACTCACACAACAGATGCGAGCCTGTGAAAGGTGTTTAAAACTTAAAATCTCTTTTACACTCTTGAAAACCGTTCACCAACGACTAAATTTCTATTCGGCAGAATTTTCTGCATACATGTTCACCACGGAGGCCAGAACGAGCATTTGAAATGTTAGAGCCCCATGTTATATTTATATTTATAATTATCATTATATTAATAGTAATCATTGTATTTCAGGGCAGTTCGTGAAGACAGAGAAACATAAGAGATGTTGTGACAACATGGTCATGGACAGAAGTCAGTTCCAGGTCCACTTTCCACACCAGACTCTCTTTATATGGATGGATGTCTGTCTACTATATTTTGTATTCTCTTCAGAATTAAGTGCAGATATTACTCAGGGACATGAACACTTCAATATTGTAAGAATAGAGAATTATATAAGAAATTAATGTTCACTGCACTTAAATTAAAATTAAAGTGCCTATTCACACTGCCACAACAAACTCCAACAGGTTGAACACACTGACGCAACAAAACCAAATAAAGTTGTCATTTGTAGTTTTTGTGGCAGTGTAAACTGACCATAATACTGTATGTTAAGTGTAACTTTAAGATTAGTTAAACTTGCCTTTAATTTCTTTGCTATTATACATCTATTTATGAGTGCACTAGTTTGAAGCATAAGTTTCCCCACATTTGTTCTATGTCCATAAACGGATAGTTCACCCAAAAATGAAATTGAGGTAAAACATAATTCACCTCTTTCATGTTTATTTTCCAAACATGTATAATTTTCTTTGATGTTAGGCATACAATGTCTACCTGACCAATTTCATACTCTGTGAACTGAAGAAAATGGCATTAACCAATCAGAACACATGAAATCATCTCTATTCTTCATCTTTAAATATAGACACAGACATTGAGACACAAACATCATGAATTTGTAGAAAGAGCTCATGTGAATATAATTACCTGCACAGTATGCTGAATTGCAGAAAGCTGGACTAACCAGCTCATAGACATAATAATTGCCTGGACAGGCTTTGACTTTAATGGGATAAGACCCATAAAAGCAGCAGTAACCCCCAGCGTAACCGCAGAGATCTCGAGTGACGACTCCATCCTCAACTGTTGGGTGTCCACCACGTATCCACAGTGGGATATCAGTGCCACAGCTGTACAGAGCAACACACGTGTCTGGGATCTGAGCACTCAGGCCGTTAATGAAGAGACGATACCAGCCGCTCCAGGAGACAGACTGGTCACACATGGAGTTATATGTATTATTGATGGATCTCCTTGGATCGTCCAGCACATTGTAGTTGTAGCAGGGGTCTGCAGAGAGATAAACTTATGAAAACACCAATATGAAGTCATAATGTCAATATAAATACAGTATGTTCACGAAATACAATTCCCAAATGCATAACCTAATTGATATTCACAAAATCTTATTCCCAAATGCAAAATATGGTCATAATTTTTTTTTTTTATTTCCTGCATTTGCAAATTGTCACATACGTGTAAATCAGATGTCATTCCATCACAGCGGATGATCTACAGGATCTGCTCTAAATGAAGCAGAATTTCTATATTTTATAGTTCTTTATAATTGAAAACACAATGAGGACTGTTTTTGACAATGAAGTGTGTCATATTCAGAACTACTGTACAGTGAATGACAGCCAGCCACACCTGAGAACAATCTACAGGGTTCATACATTTCTACTAATACATTTCCATGACTTTTGAGGCAAATATTCATGACCTAACCCTTAATGAAATGTCTGTAAATACATGTAGAATAAGAATAAAAATCCATGTACAAATTTACCACAGCATATCTTAATTTAAAATTAATGTCAAGCTATGTGGTTTATTATAAAATAAACATTTATTTAAATAATGCTGACACACTAGTAAGACAGATACAACTCCATTGTAGCAATAAGTTAACATAAATCAACTGGAGGCAACAATATGTTGCTACTGTATTTTTACAGTACTGGCAACCACAGCTTTACGTTCTTTACTGTATTTTTTTTGTTATTTATTTATTTTTTTTACAATGTATTACACTGGTACAGTAAATATTTTACTCTTCTGACACAAGCACAGATCTGTAAATACATTAGAAAACATTCAGAAAATAAGCCAATAGAGACAAAGTGTGTTACATTACCAGGTGAGATGGTCACTGGTGTGACAGCTGTTAATGGTAATGTTGCAGTGGTAATGTTACCAGTGTCTGAAAGTTTGCATTAATAGTGTTTAATAAACAGACACAAATATCAATACAATAAATATATGAATGTGTAGAAAGAGCTCACATGAATATAATTACCTGCACAGTATGCTGAATTGCAGTGAATTGGTCTAACCAGCTCATAGACATAATAATTGCCTGGACAGGCTTTGACTTTAATGGGATAAGACCCGTAATAGCAGCAGTAACTGTTACCGTCACCGCAGACATCTCGAGTGACGACTCCATCCTCAACTGTTGGGTGTCCACCATGTATCCGCAGTGCGATATTAGTGCCACAGCTACCCCAAACAACACACGTGTCTGGGATATGAGCGCTCATGTTGTTGATGAAGAGACGATACCAGCCGCTCCAGGAGACAGGCCGGTCACACATGGAGTATGAATGTAAGTCATATATATTATTGATGGATCTCCATGGATTGTCCAGCACAGTGTAGTTGTAGCAGGGATCAGAGAGATTAGCTGTTAATGAAAATATTATAAGAAATTAACATGTTTCTGAAAACGTGTTATTAATAAAATGTATCCAGAAGAGCAGCTTAAGATGTTATTTTTATTTAGTTTTATGTATTTAGCCTATTTTTGCTAATTCGGAGCGATTCATTTTCAATCCACATTTTTTTTTAAATGCATTTTTATTTAAATACCAATGTGTCTTAGACAAGAAAAAGACAAAACTTGTAAATTAAAAGTAAACACATTAGATATTAACACTCTTATTTTAACACTTTAACACTCTTGAGTTTGGTCTCATATACTCCCAGGAGAGTTCATTTAACACTGGAGTTTTTGCTTTGTATATTAATGGCCACCCAAGTATATTTGGAGACACATTTTGCTTTTATTATTTTTATCCTCTTATACTTTTGTAGCCCTATGCGTTTCGTAGCTGCTCGTTCTGTGTGCGCGAGAACTATGTACTCCTGCTGACATTCCCACGTGCGCTGCAGAGATGTAATGGCCCTTTCACACAGGACGCGGAATGTGCTGCACTCGCCGCTGGGTTCAGCGCAGCACTTCAGATACAAAGCGATTTGTGCTACGCTGGCCAGAGCAAAGTAGGCAGAGTTTTCAAAACTTTTAGCGGAAGTTCTATACGTCTAGTCTAGTCATTTGATTGTTGTTCCACCTTTCGGTCACCATGACACAGCTTTTCTCCCGATGTCTCTATACGACCGCAAACATGTATCGTTTAGCTCCGGAAATTCCGACACACACAGTACTAGCTGTCCATCCATTTTGCTTTCCGCGCTTGTTCGGATGCCCCGTTTCTATTGGTCGCGCTGGTAATCGTCACAGAGAGCAGCGGCAAAAGTTGAAGGTACTTACAAAAGTTGAACTATTTAGTTTACTATTAGTGGTAGTTTAGTAGTTTAGTAGTTTAGTAGTTTTCCACGTTTGATTAGACGGATCTATGTAATTAATGGCAAAATCATGCACCATTCTAATTATGAGTCACATTAATTCAGAGTAGTCACATTTATTTCTATAGTGCTTTATACAATACAAATTTTTTAAAGCAGCAAACTTTGAATTAAACCGTTTTTTAAACTGTTTAAAACTGTTTTTTATTGTTCGTTTTTATGTTTAGTCATAGCTACTTTTCTTCCCAGGACTACAGTATGTACAGTAATTAACTGTATTGTTTTGTTGTTTAATTGTATATGCTTCGATTAGCATTAGCTTATGAACGCCCTATATTGTACATGTAAATATGCCTCATGTGTGTCTTTACAGGTATGTTTGGGATTTCTTTTCATTTGTCCATATATATGTTTATTGATGTAAACAAATAATAGAAGAACTACATGTAACCTTTATCTTTTTTGTTTGTTTGTTTTTTTTTTTTTTCACTGGTGGTGTAAAGGAATAAGAATGGCACTCTTAGTGCATGTTTAATCATATTTTATTTAATGTTTTGTTATTGCGTCATTGTGTCATGACTTTACTTTGAGGGGCACATCATTACTAACTCATGATTAATCACCCATACACTAACTTCAACTCATGGCTTGTTAATGCATTATTTTGTCACGACTTTACTTGATAGGGTCCATCATAATTAATTAATTATTAACCAACCATACACTAACAACATAATGTTTATGACAAAGCTGCAGTCGAAAGTTTAAACTCTGATAATATTAAATTATTTAAATTTGTTTCAAAGTCAGAGTACTTTTTATTCCTTCTTAAAGAGGCTGTTTGATTGGGTTTATCCATAAATGTTAATTAAGGCATTACCTATCAAACATGTACTAACATGTAGTTAAGGCTGCCTTTATTCATGTCCATAATGACTCCATTCATAGTTAATGATAGCTCTTCATAGGTTTATGATTAGTTAATGCTTATAATTATTAATAATTAATATATTAATTATAATAATTATTACTTCATGTTGAATTAAGTATTAATTCAGGTATTAGTACATGATTATTCACGTACACTTACTGTAAAGTGTTACCATTGTTATTATTATTATTAATAAAGAATTTCAAAATTACCATTTCCAGGTTTTCAGCAGGAATCCTGGGTCACAAAACTTTAATAAAATAAATTAAAGTAACATAATCTGAGATTCAGTTTCCTCAGTGTTTCATATGCAAATAAAGAAAAAAGTTTAATGTTTGCCAAATGACTTCACTATAAAACGGCAGTATTTTATTTTACAGAAAATATGTGAAGGTGAAGTTTCCACGCAGCAAAAGTGTTTTATTCCAGTAGTGTCCTCACCCACGCTGTATCAGTGGTTTAATCGGGTCTGAATCTAAACTAGTGCTAATGTGTCAGTGTTTGTACTGAGAAAAGATCAGGTGCTATAAGAAAAGTGTCAGTGAGAGTTACAGATGTAACAGAGAGCGGTGCGATCCGTGAAGGGTGATGAGTAGCGCAGAAACCTTGAGAAAATGAGTGAATCGTTTCACCTCTAAAGCTACAGACATGAATCCATAAAAACATCAGCCAACAGCAGAGTACATTACCAGTTGCAGTGCGTCACCGGTGTAACAGTTGAAATGGCCAAGATAAGTCTTAAGACATCTAAAAATAATGATGAATACAAATTAGCATATAAAAACACATATAAATATAAGCTTGCATTTAAAATAACAGTCATCATGTCGTCCAAACCAGTATGACTTTTCTTTCACACAGAAAAAAAATTCCTTTCTATCCTAGATTTTCCTATTATCCCGACCCATCTTTTCCACATAATGAAACTCTTAAGCCTTTTCTGTTCAAACTGACAAAAAAAAAAAAAAAAAAAAAAAAATCACCATTGCAGTAATCTATACAGTATGATTTGTGTGTCATATTCCACGTCTCCTAAAGTCAGCAGCTTTGTGTGAGGAGCAGATAAAATTTAAAATATTCACTCAGTCATCAAGAATTTCAGAAGATTATATTCAGGATGTTTTTAACACTTTGGAAACTGATAGGTTCAGTTTCCATTAACATTTATTGCATACAAAAAAAAAAAAAAAAAAAAAAAGGATCTGTCAGGATATTCTTCCACTGAAGAAAGACAGTGTTATGGGTTTGGAGTGACATGAGGATGAGTAGATCAGGGTTTGCTTTAGTTGGGCTCTTGACCCTTGACTTTTTAATATTAGATTTAGTTTGGCTGCTGTAACTGAGTTATAACAGCCAGACAAGCAATAATCATTATTTGACCTGAATCACCAAACTCATTTAGAGCCCAATCTCTGAGTTAGATTTACCTTATTGATTACAGCAGGGGTGTCCAAACTCAGTCCTGACGGGCCACTGTCCTGCAGAGATTAGCTCCAACTTGCCACAACTCCATTTAATTGGGGATGGAGCTGAACTCTGCAGGACAGTGGCCCACCAGGACTGGGTTTGGAGACCCCTGTTCTACAGCACAAGATCCAGCATTTTTTAACATAATCTAAAAGATTTAAGTTGTTCTGAAAAAAAAAAAATGAAAAACTTTTTCATTTAGACACAGACATCAAAAATCAGCCTGTGAATCTCAACAATGGTGACAATAATAAAGCATGTTGCAGTGCATTCTGGGTGCCACCAATCAAAATTTATCCATGGCTCCCATCGTGCATTTTACTTAAGTAAAATTATCTGCCAGTGTGGTATTAAAAATAATATTAATGCAAACGGAAAACAAGATTATTAGAGTGTCTATTACTAAGTGCAAATTTACAGTAGCTTCACCCTCCAATGTCACACAAGGTTAAAAACTACTCGCATGATTAACAACTTCAGTGGTGTAGGCAGTAACGCTTTGGGCGCGGAGAACTAGCTTGTGATGCGATTGATCAAGTTCGAGTCCAGCTTTTGCCGAGCTCGCTCTTCTCTCTTTTCCCATCACATATCACATTAGAATTTATTTTCAATAAAAAATGAAGAAAATGTTCTAAAAGTGGAAGTAAAGTGCCTAACGAGTGTTTAATAATGATAACAGTATTTAGAATTTTAATAAATATAATCATTTACACTGTTATTATTGCATCCTGTTAATGTACAACAATACTGAGGTGCAAATATGTATCTGCCAGTATAAAGTATAAATAGCATCTAATTACTATTTACACTCATTGCAAAAGAACTGCTACTTTTATATGGTCAATAGAATATATCAGTATTTTCACTAAGTGTAAATAGCATCTAGAGCTATTTGCACTTACTGTAAATAAGATCTATTGTTAAGAAAGTATGCTAATTCCACTTGTAAATATTTTTCTTAGCCTATTGGCAGATAATTTGCAAAATAAGAAAAATGCATTTAAATTATTATTATTGTTTTATATTTTTTGTCCGTGGGATACATAATCCACGGTGCATAATCCACATAATGGGATATATAATCCACGGTGGCTGATTATATCATAAAATATAGGCTACATATAGGCAGGTCAGCAATTAAAACATGGTGGAAAAATGTATCTTTCATTTCCAATGTGTATATCATAATGTATTCTCTTGGAAATTTTTTATTGTCAAATGTGTGGTAAATGTAAACTCCTCTGAGGAATTTCACCATTCAATGTGAATTTATCTGAGAATATTCTTAAATAAGATTCTTAAATCTATTCAGTGATTGGTCCATGCCTATGTCGTCATCCAAAATCCCGTTTGTGGCACAGCAAAGTGTCGTGAATCTCTAAGACTGACACTTAAAGGCCCACTGAAGAGTGTTGGAACGCGCAGCATTATTCAATATGTTGACGTAATTTCAGTTGAAACAGGAAGACAGGGCGATATATCGAACAGCCCCGCCCCTTTTTTAAATAGCAAATAGTGTTTCATTTATGTTACAGCTCGGCCAGAGCCGTTAGACACTGTAAAACCTCAGTTTCCTTCTAATCTCTAACCGTTTCTCCTCATAATGTCCTTTATATCGCTTCTATACAGCATTCTGTGCAGAATTCAAATGGGTCCGATACCTTTTGTGGTCTGTGCCGACTCGGGCATATGATCCTCTCTCTGTGCTCTCGTGTCTCTGGGCCAGAGCAGGCGGTTCATGTGACACTAACACGAAAACGGACTTCATTTGCGTCACAGGAAAGCATATTTACACTGTCTGAATCGTTCATATAGTGCACTATGTGCCATTCATCATGTAGAATCTAGTAAACGTGTGAGCAAATGACCGATTTCAGCCGCAGCTTCAGCATCTGTAAGAGTGTAGGAGGAGGCGGGACTTCAGATTCAAGAGAACATTTGATTGAACTGAAGATTTGATGAGGAACTGAAGTGCGATGTGATGTCATGAAAATTCGTGATCCATTTTAGCGGAAGTGAGAAATTGTAAGTTTTGAATGCTTATATCTCCTAAATGCTAATTTTGTCATTGTTTTGGAACACACCAGCTTATTCATAACATTAAGGCTAACATATTCATAATAAAAGCTAAAAAACATAAATTTTGTTTTCAGGGATTTAGTCCTACACTTCACTTATACGACGACTGAGATGCTTGATAACTAACATACTAATACAATGGAATAGGGGAAATAAAAGATAGAAACAATCATCAAAACACATTTATATATATATATATATGTGTGTGTGTGTGTGTGTGTGAAAATACAGTAAAAACAGTAATATTGTGAAATATTATTACAATTTAAAATAACTGTTTTCTGTTTGAATATATTTTATAAAGTAATTTATTCCTGTGATCAAAGCTGAATTTTCAGGATTATTACTCCAGACTTCAGTGTCACATGATCCTTCAGAAATCATTCTAATATGCTGATTTGCTGTTTAAGAAACATTTATTGTGTACAATTGTACAAAATATTTGTGTACAATATTTTTTTTTCAGGATTCTTTGATGAATATAAAGTTCAAAAGAACAGCGTTTATTTGAAATATAATCTTTTGTAACATTATAAATGTCTTTACTGTCATTTTTGATCGATTTAATGCATCCTTGCTGAATAAAAGTATTAATTTCTTTAATTTCTTTTCAAAAAAATAAAAATAAAAATGAAGACTTCAGATGCAAAAGCCTCTAAGTGCCATCTGAAATTTTCTTCTCAAATGAGCATTTTTATCAAGCTCGTATGTTTAGGTTCAGTAATTTCACTTTAATGGCAATTAATAGATCCTTTTCATTGCCATTAAAGTGAAACAACTGAACATAAACATACAAGCTTGATAAAAATGCTAATTTTATAAGAAAATTTCAGATGGCACTTAGAGGCTTTTGCATCTGAAGTCTTCAAATTCTTACTGACCCCAAACTTTTGAACGGTAGTGTATGATGTTACAAAAGCTTTGTATTTCAGATAAATGCTGTTCTTTTGAACTTTCTATTCATCAAGGAATCCTGAAAAAAAAAGTACACAACTGTTTTCAACACTGATAATTTTAATCAACATTTTCAGCATTTTAGAATGATTTCTGAAGGATCATGTGACACTGAAGACTGGAGTAATGATGCTGAAAATTCAGCTTTGATCACAGGAATAAATTACTTTATAAAATATATTCAAACAGAAAACAGTTATTTTAAATTGTAATAATATTTCGCAATATTACTGTTTTTACTGTATTTTTAATTAAATAAATGCAGCCTTGGTGAGCAGACAAAACTTCTTTTAAAAACATTAAAAATCTTACCGATTCCAAACTTTTGACTGGTAGTGTATATATAATTACATAATGATGCTGAAAATTCAGCTTTGATCACAGAAATAAATTACATTTTGAAATATACAACAGAAGTTACTTTAAAGGTGCAGTATGTAATAATTCTGTCCGATAGAGGTCGCTAGAAGCCTATTCAAAACAAAGGCGTAGCTTGATGACGCCAAGTTTTGAGAGCGGAATCTATTCTAATTTTCTGAGATACTGAATTTGGGATTTTCCTTAGTTGTCAGTTATAATCATCAAAATTAAAAGAAATAAACATTTGAAATATATCAGTCTGTGTGTAATGAATGAATATAATATACAAGTTTCACTTTTTGAATGGAATTAGTGAAATAAATCAACTTTTTGATGATATTCTAATTATATGACCAGCACCTGTATATCGATACTAAGGTGTTTTTTTTTTTACCAGTGATTTTGTTTAATTAACAATAAATTTAATGCGTACAATATGCATTTAATTGGACAAATAACCTATGTTAGTGAATAACTGTTTAGTAGAACTATTTTCCTGCTCATCTGAACACACGCAAATGCTGCAAGTCAGAACCAATCAATCTTAGAGAGCGTTCACTATATTCAAACAGGACTGCATGCGTTTAGTATTGTAAAAAACCATTGATGCTTTTGGGAAACGCAGCCCAGAACAATGCTTAACCTAAGACAGAACAACATAATAGGCTATGTTTGAGTTATTTCACAACAAACAAAATGAAATAGTAGCCTACATAGTTTTTGCAATTACATTTATTTAAATTGAACGTTAAAAGTTCGTATTGATGTGCTGTTCTGTAACTACACTGTCAGAATACAAAGTTTGCATTTTATGGGTGCAACAGCCTGTCACTGGCAGTCCCTTATGTAAATGAACCATTACCACAGTGACCATAGTTCAGCTAGGCCTGCAGTATTTATAGATTTCCATGGTTACCACTACAAGTAAACACTTTAACCATGTGTAAACAAAAATATAATCTAATAAATTGCAATTAAGGCGTATTGAATGTTAAAATACCTTTCAAATATAATGTTAAGTGGGTATCATTACCCATTTTACTCATAGTAATTCAATAATTTAAGGACTTTTAACAATTATTAATAATTTAATAACTTAAGTTCAGATTAGAGGTATCGTATCAGTATTGATATCGGCGATATTGGCCTTGAAAGTATCGGTATCGTATCAAAAACAAAATAAGCGGTATCGCCCATCCCTACTCTCAAGTCCTTGTAGGATCCACCTGCTCCCTGGGACCGATGTCATTGTGATGGTAAGATCATCCATATAGGCTCTTATAGGGGGCTGTCGTACGCCTGACTTAGTTAAGGGCCCTCTGCATTCCACCTCGGCTGACTTGACCACCATGTTCATGGCAAGAGCGAAAAGAATACCAGAGATGATACAGCCTGTTATTATTCCTTTCCCAATGCGATGCCAGTCTGATGTTTCTGACCCCAAAGTGACCCGCATCCTGAAATTATTGTAGTAATCCAGGATCAGGTCCTTAATCTTACTGGGAACATGATGGAGGTGTAGAGCGAGCTTGACCAGCTTGTGCAGTATGGACCTATAGGCATAAGGGTCATAAGAGTCCCATGAAACATGACAGGAGCCACTGTGCCATGTTTTTTCGTTTGGGTTTATTAACATGTCAGATCGGCTAGATGCACAGAATGTGGGAAAACAATTAAAGACACCGCAACAACAACATCAAATTTTATGAGACATTGCATCTACAAAGGTTAGTCTCATTAACTCACACAGCTAGCTATTATACTGTGGTGTAGCTGCATGACTCTTTTGGATTGCCAACCTATTAAATTATGAACAAAAAATATCTAACCTTTAAACCTAGCACTACGTTTTATCAATCTTTTCGTATTATATGCAGCTTTTCTCTTTCTTAATGTGTGTCCATAAGAGAGAGATAGAAAGAGATGTTAATCCATGTATTACTTAAAGCTCATATTTTAACTTATCGCAGTCAGCATGTGTAGAGTTTTCAACTGACATTCGTAAACATTCTGAGGTTTGATATTTTCTGATAATGATTGTCATCAATAACAACGTATAACAAACCATGACTCACTGGCGCCATCTTGTGTCCACTTAGCAACTGTATTGAAAATGACTACTCATGTTGCCAGGATGACTGTTTTGTACATTGTAATAAATTATAAAGTAACAAACTGGATGCACATTATCCCTTACATCATAGGACCTTAATTTCAAATAAAACAGATGATAGAAAGATCATATTATTTTGTCTATATAGTACAACTGGGATAAAAAAATAGGATTTGATTATGAGAATTTTTTTTTTTTTTTTAATGACTCGAGACTCGACTTGGACTCGTGACAAAAGACTCCAGACTTAAAGACTTCAGACTTGACTCGGACTCCAGATAAAAGACTTGTGAACATCTCTGTTAGGAACTTTCTGAGAGCATAAAAAGCACCATTTATATGTTACATTACCAACTTTACTCCACCTCCCAAACAGATCAAGACACATGAAGTGATGTGAAGTATGAACAGGATCTGATTCACTGGTCATTACATCAACAGACACAAAAGCAAAGAAAAAAAAAACACCATTTAGACTTACACTGATTATCAAAGATGAGAGTCGGTGCTTTTATAAAACCTGAAATATGAAGAAAAAGTCAATAAAAACAACTGAAAATGTATTGGATTGTATTGGATTGAGTCTGAGAAAACTACATTCATCATACGTCCACAGTTCATGTCAAGGTTTTTGGGGCAATGAGAGCCAAACCTTTAAAAACAAGAAGAATACTCACCTTTATGAATGAAAGCCATTGTCAGTTTTGACAATTCAGTTTATTTCTTTTTATCCACAAACCAGTTCAGAGGACGAGTTTCCTTTACAGTTAGAGAATAAACAAATTAGCCATTGCATTGACCCATGACTTTAAAAAAAAAAAAAAAAAGCTTTGTTTCAAACACGCATGAAAAATATTCCACAGCATTTATGAATCTGAATTAGAGTTCAAATTGAGGAGTTTTAATCCAGCCTGGTCTCATTGTTAATACATAGGTATAAATACGTAACTTTCAAAGACACAAAACATGGATTTTTGTACGTTTAGAAAGGTGCTGAAACGTACAATATTGAGGTATTTATAGAACTAAAATAGAGAAAAAAAAACAAAAACGTTTTTTTTCAGCGAAAAAGAGAGATATATGTATAATTTCCCTTTCATCATTTTGTAGATAAATGTAAGATCCCTAAACCCCATCCAGAACCTAAACATACCCATTTTGTACAGAATGTTAAAAGAACAAAACATAATGGATAGAAATGTGTAGGAAAATGAACATTTTAGTAAAAATATAACATTAAAATTGGCGCTCTGAACCACTGATTTGAAACAAAAGATTTGTAAAGCTTCGAAGCTTCATGAAGCAGTGTTTTGAAATCACCCATCACTAGATATTGTGGAATAAAGTCGCTATTTTGTTATTTTTGGTGCACAAAAGTATTCTCATCGCTTTATAATATTAAAGTTGAACCACTGTAGTCACATGAACTGTTTTAAATATGCTTTTAGTAGCTTTCTGGGCATTGAAAAAAGGAGTGTTATTGCTGGCGATGCAGGCCTCACTGAGCCATCGGATTTTATAAAAAATATCTTAATTTGTGTTCCGAAGATGAACGAAGGTCTTACGGGTGTGGAACGACATTTTTGGGTGAACTAACCCTTTAAGGTTTTAGAGTGTAGTCTTGTTTAACATTGTGTAATCCTCAGAAACGAGTTTGCAGCACGTCACGAACAGAAATGTTATTTCATATTAAGTAGATGAGTAAACTGCATTCAATAAATTCGACTATGACAATTGAATACAACAGATTTAAAACATTAATACCACGATTTTAATATTAATACATGGGAAATCATACACATTCACATTTGGATACGTAAATGATTTACATTTTATTGCTGTTAATACGTAAGTATTTTTACGTTTTAATGCTATAAATACATCAGAATTGTACGTTTTTGTGTTTATGAAAACGTAAGTAAATGTACGTGTGGTAGAACCACACTTTACGTAAAAATACACACGTATTCTCATGAGATCATGTTGCAGCTTTAAACAAATATTATCAAAGTATAATGCAATAAAGGATGAAATGACGCTCTTGTGTTTTCCCAGAAATGATCATATACGAATCATCACAGAACCACAAGCTGTTTCCCAAAAACTTCAAATCTGAAAAGTGGTGTAGATCAATAAGTGCTCAGGAGTTATTCATAAAGTTTCATCCTTAAAAAATGTTAAAGGACTTACAGTAAGTAAGTCCTACAGTTAGTCCTGACCTGGTCAAAGCATAATTACTCAACTATAACTACACAACTGTAACATCCTATATACACACATCTATACATGTTTTTGACATAAACAGGCTGATGAGGAGCATTATGAGCAGAAAGAAGATCTTACCTGAGAATAATAATAAGCTGATATACAGTGATCCTCACCCGACACAACTGACTGAACAAAATATTTGTGTTTGTTGAGATGTTTATAGATAAGTTATCTGTCCATCATTCTAATGAGGAAATATGAGCACAAGTCCACTGTTTTCCATTCTTAAATTCAAATGTGCATTCCCTTATGCAAAGAAAATATCTTTCTATATATGAAAGATCAATATATTAAATGATTTAATAGTATATTTGAAAACACACAGGATAATACTGTGTAATACTAATATTGTCTCTTAATGAATGAATAATTGATATGAATAATTGTTGCTTTCATATATTGGAAAAATATATAACAATTTACTAATACACACCTGCACATATTGAAGTATTCAGCAAAGAGACTATCACTGTGCTGAAGAGAGCCATTACAATTACAACCATTACTAGTTTTGAAAATAAAGTAATTATAAGTTGCGTCCCAAATGACACACTATACACAATGCACTTATACACTATGTACTTATGCACTATGTACTCATCCATATAGTGTAGGAATTTTATGTTTATTTTGTCATTAAACATCTGAGTCTGATCCACGCTCTCCCTCCGCAATGTAATTAAAGCACATTAAAGTTGAATGTTGAGTGCATGAAGTGTCCAACGTTCCACACTTCTGCTTTTTCCTGTTAATTTAGTGCATCATCCGGGTATTTAAACTGCACTTTTTCTTTTTGGAATTTTCTGTGTGAACGCACTACTCACACTATTTGTATTTGATTTGGGACGCACCTATAGTCTTATTGGTGTTTGGCCAATCGTCAGCCCAACCACAGGCTCTACTCTTCAGCACAATGGTGACCCCAAAACTCACACATTCCAGAAAACCTTTTAAATTCCAAAATAATAGAACATTAAACACCATCTCCCCCTGTATTAATATTGAGCAAAAACGTGAAATAACACTTCATTTTAACATTTAACTCTCCTTTAACAGTCAGAAGCAAAGCATGCTGGGAACTAGAAGTCTGTTATAACTCATTACATGAATGTATGTATTTATGTGTGTACATACATTCACATTGATATGGGAACATGTTTGTAGAATATATGTACACAATAAAGGATAAAACTTTAATAATATTACATGTAATGCTATTTTTGTCTTCATTTCTAAATATGTTTAACCCTCTGGTCCTCTTCGTTTAGGGGTCACACTTGGCTTCTTCGTGGTCAAAAATGACTGAAGCCTTGAAGTGTAACTTTTTTTTTTTTCAGGAAAACCAATGTAATATATTTTTGTTCAATAATATTTTTTGATTATTATTTAAAATGTTGAGGGTATTTTATAATACTATGCAATATTTTACAATAAATAATATAATATAATTAGCTGTTTTTCCCCATTGAAAATATTACACAATTTTTTTTTCTAATATATTTTTATATTATTTGTCAATTAAAGCAGTATTCCATGTTAAAATAGAAACAAGGCACTTAAAATCCAATTTTTTGAAGGTAGATTAGTGCCATCTGGTGGGAGTAAAAAAGAAAAACTTATGTAATGCCATGGTGGAACCAGATTCCTATATAGTTCTATATAAAGCAGCTTATAAATTCTCTAGTGGTTTTTAGACATAAATACTTATTTTTATTAAGTTTTTATATTTTTATTAAGGATTTATACTTCAACATTCTCAAAGATATCGAATTTTATTTGTGCCAAAATATATTGAACGTAACTTTTCAAGAAACTAATGAAAATATAAATTAAAACTGAATAAAAAAATATTTGACTTTGTTTTTAATACACTGCATGATTTGCTGTTTTCTCCTTTTTCTTTTGCTGATCTGTATTTACAAATGCTTTTCCAGAGTTTTTATTTAAGCTTCTGAAGTTTTCATTTATGATCCCAGAGTTTTCGTTTGCCATTCTGGCACAAATCTCTTGCGGGGGCGGGGCTAGCAGTGGTGTGTTCCTCATTGGCTATTGAGTTTTTGATTGACAGCTTCTTGACCTGGAAGTGAAGACCCAGCTAACAAAATTTTGTTATAAGAACATTCTCTAAATATTCAGTGTTGGTTTTGGGAATGTAAAAAATGTCCAGTTTTCTTGACATTAGAGGAGCGTGTTTTAAAAGGTATGATGTTCCTCAAACGTTCTTTCAACTTAATTTTGATTTAAAATTCAACATTCTAGGAACAGTGATTTGTAACATTCCAAGAACATAAAAATGTCCAGCTTCCTTAATGTTAGTAGAATGTTATTTAAAGGTTAGTATGATGTTACTGAAACATTCTTTCAGTCATTCAAACACCTGCTGTGAACAAGCACTGAAAGTGTAATGATGGGTCAACAGAGTGGGGATCCATTTGCAGCTTTATTGATATAGTCACCAAAAGTAACAGGGCAAAGGCAGAAGCATAAACAGGGACAGGCAATGGTCGAGGCAGGCGGCAGACAAACAGGATCGAGTCACAGGCAAGGATCAGGGCAGGCGGCAAACAAACACAGTCCAGTACACAGGCAGAGATCAGGGCAGGCAGCAGAGAATCACAGGGTAATAAACAGTCCAACGGTAACAGGGTAACAGTCCACAAGAAAACGCTCAGAAATGATCACCAGGGCAAATCAAGACTTCGCGATGTGAGTGTGTGAGAGAGTGGCTTAAATAGTGTGAGTGTGATGGGGTGCAGGTGTGTGCGCAATCAGTCCCAGGAATGAGGGCCTATGGGTAATGTAGTCCGAATGGGAAACAGTCAATACTCAGGTGACGGCTCCCTCCGGTGGTGTGGAGGAGGAGGCGTGGGAGCCACATTCGTGACAGAAAGAAAGAGAAATAAAAACACAAACTACAACTTTCTTAAGCCACAGCCTTAGATGAACTGAAGATAAAAGACATTAAATCTCTGAAGATCTGATTAAACAACTCCACAAACAGCATTACCAGCTTCACTTATTACTAAATAATTACTAATTAACAGAGGTTTAGATGCTGATGTCTTATTGAAAATGCTTTGTTTGAGGTCACCATCATTGGGATCAGTGTTTGCTTTAGTTGAGCTCTTGACCCTTGACTTTTGTTGAGTTGCTTTAGCAATTGCAGGTGTTTTTGGACAACATTCTGCATGGTGACCTCAAACTAAACATTCTCAATAAGAACTTCTGTAGACGTGTGCTGTTTGTGGAGTTGTTTAATCAGATCTTGAGAGATTTCATGTCTTTTATCTTCAGTTCTTCTAGGCTGTGGCTGAAGAAAGTTTGTGTTCTTATTTCTCTTTCTTTTAGTGCTTGTTCACAGCAGGTGTTTGAATGACTGAAAGAATGTTTTAGGAACATCATACTAGTCTTTAAATAACATTCTACTAACATTAAGGAAGCTGGACATTTTTATGTTCTTGGAGTGTTACAAATCAACGTTCCTAGAATGTTGAATTTTAAATCAAAATTAAGTTGAAAGAACGTTTGAGGAACATCATACCTTTTAAAACGCGTTCAACTAATGTCAAGAAAACTGGACATTTTTTATGTTCCCAGAACCAACACTGAATATTTAGAGAATGTTCTTATAACAAAATTCTGTTAGCTGGCGACGTCACGTCAGTGTTGTGTTGACATTTGAATGTGATCATCTGTAAGCAGCTTCCTATTTCATTTTAGTGATATAAAGATAGGAGTTTATATATTAGTATATTATTTTATCTGCTGCTATACTATGTTGAGATGACTTGGGAATAGCACAGACAAATGATATAATCATCATTACCATCAGGAGACTGGATACTTGCTGTAAGTCATTATTTTTTAAGTGTAAAAAACCAATACAAGTACTTGCTTTTGCTTTTTCAGGTGGAGAGGTATTTTAGAGCATTACAGGACCTGGTTATGTATACATTATATAAAGAACAGCGTTTATTTGAAATATAATCTTTTGTAACATTATAAATGTCTTTACTGTCACTTTTGATCGATTTAATGCATCCTTGCTGAAAAAATTATTAATTCCTTTAATTTCTTTTAAAAAAATAAAAATTCTTACTGACCCCAAACTTTTGAACGGTAGTGTATAATGTTACAAAATGTTTCAGACAAATGCTGTTCTTTTGAACTTTATATTCATCAAAGAATCTTGAAAAATAAATACTTTACACAAATATTTTGTACAATTGTACACAATAAATGTTTCTTGAGCATCAAATCATCATATTAGAATGATTTCTGAAGGATCATGTGACACTGAAGACTGGAGTAATAATCCTGAAAATTCAGCTTTGCCAACACAAGAATAAATTACATTTTTAAATATTTTCAAATAGAACACAGTTATTTTAAATTGTAATAATATTTCACAATATGACTGTTTTTATCCAGAGATCCACTGTCCCCATCAGACAAGAATCTTATTTTGTTCAGACACATCACCTTTGACTGACTGATCTTGATCTTCAGACACCTGATAATATGCAAATATTTTAATTTCTTTGCAGTTTTAGATGAAAACAAACAGTTCAGAAATACACAGTAGGTTGCACTTTATTATTATTAGTCTATGCTGATCTTGGATTAGCATACCAACAACATATGAATGTTAAGGGGATAGTTCACCCAAAAATAAAAATTCTCACATATTTTACTCACCCTCATGTCATCCCAGATGCATATTAATTTCTTTCTACAGATAAACATGTATTAAGTCCTAAAGAGTGAAAGACACTTTATAAACCACACAGCGACTGTGACAGTAATCTATGCGACCCCAGTGGATGAATCAATGTCTTCTAAAGTGAAACAATAGATAAGAAAAACATTAATAATTTAAATTCTTTTAACTGTTAACAATCGCAGACCAACTGTCATACGTGCATGGGTTACAATCCGCTTGTATTATATGGACTCACAGAGATTATTTTCTTAAAAACCTTTGTTCGTGTTTATGTGAAGAAAGAAAGTCATATACATCTGGGATGGCATGAAGGTGATTAAATGATGAGAGAATTTAAATGTTTTTGGGTGGACTAACATTGCACTCCATTACCACATAATGTACCCACGCAGTCACTGTTTTGTCACTTTGTATTGTAACAGGAACTGTTCAAATGATCATTTTTTCATTTAAAATGTATATGAATTTTACATGTGTATTCTGTATATGTACTTGGGCATTTTTATAGTAATGTATATCATGAGAATATTGTGCATTACTTGAATACTATGCAGTTAGTGTTTTGTTGCTTCAGATCTTTCCTGTCGCAACATAATTGCATCCAAGACTTTCAATTTGATACTTGTGCTGTAGTGACAATAAAGAATGTAAATTTATTTGAATTGATTCATCTTTTCATTTATTCTACCGGTTTTTATAAAAGTCACAATTGAAACTGTTGATGATTGTTGAAAAAGTATTTCCAATTTTAAATGTTAGATGATAATGTTAACTAAATAAAAATATCAGAATGATAAAAAATGGCAACAAGAACATTCGGTAACACTTTACAATAACAGTACATGAATAATCATGTACTAATACCTGAATTAATAGTTACTTCAACATGAACTCATGATTAATGAAGATATGAAATAATCATGAACTAATGAAGAGCTATCCTTAACTACGACAGGATTCATGCATGAAAACAGCAGCCTTAACTACATGTTAATACATGTTTGATAATTAATGCATTAATTAACATTTAGGGTAAACTAAATCAAACAGTCTCTATAAGAAGGAAAATATTTGGACTTTGAAATAAATTTATTATTGTCAGAATTTAAACTACTGACATCAGCAGCTTCGTCATAAACATTACTGAAAGACACAGAATTAGTTTGTCATTATTTTCACTGATCCTCCTTATCAAACATATAAAATACTGAATCCACTAATAATTTATCTTAAAAGGTCTTAATCTGTTTTGTGATATTCTTTCCCATCAAACTAAACTGTGACTTAGAACAGTTCCTGAGGAATCGGTTCCCAAAAAAAAAATAAAATAATCAAACAGGAAACATGAACGTTTGCTGGGTATCAGTAGGCTACAGTTTACTCTCCATCCAGACGCAGAGCCATGATGTTACTGTAACACCATTCTCTGACTTTTTGAAAAGCCACACAACTTAACTGGGCTGAATACTAGTTGTACAAGTACAAGTGTATTTGACAGTAAATTTATGATAAATCATGAGCTGAATTTGGTAAGTAGTTAACAGTGAATTAATTATGATTGTGCCCCTCAAGTAAAGTCATGACAAAATTATGCATTAACAAGCCATTAGCTGATGTTAGTATATGGTTAGTTAATAATGAATTAAGTAAGATGTGCCCTCAAGTAAAGTCATGACATAAATATGCACTTACAAATCATTAACTAATATATGAATTAACACTAAGAGTGCCATCCTTATTCCTTTACACCCCTGTACAAAAAAACAAAGATAAAAATTTGTATTTCTTTTATTTTTATTTATATAATTAAACATATATTAACTTAAAAGCAAGCTATAAACATACCTGTAAAGACACACATAAGGCACATTTACATGTAAAATAGGGCGCGTCCACAAGCTAATGCTAATCGAAGCATATACATTTAAACGACAAAAATACAAATACAGTTAATAATAACTGCACATAACCTCCTAAAAATCCCAATAAAACATAGATGTAAACATGTCTTTAATTATTAATTAGGTTTACCAAAGCAATCAACAGTTATTAGTTTAAAACGCCAGCATTACCGCTCTTTGCGAAGGACCACAACAAACGCGCCAAAGAGAACACGTGCGTCACTATGCACCAAACTAGCGTGCGATGACGTCATGACGCAGGTATGCCAAATTAATTTACTAACGGCACAAAACATTCTCATAAATACAAATAACAAATTAAATAATATTTTGCAGTATTGAAAAAAATAACATTAAGCAATTTTATAATGAATTCAAAGAAAATGTACCACATAAACAACTCATATTCAATATATCACACTTACAGAAATAGTGTTTACAGAATAACGTTAAAGTGTTAAAATATTGGTAATTCTTACTTCGCGCTCATAGTTTTGATTAGAATACATCATATCCGGTCGGCAGGTCGCATACGGTCTAGCCGCAGAAGTTCAAATATTTCAACGCATGCGAAGCTCAAATCGGATCCGAAATTTCCGCATTCCCATATGATCGGAACTCCACACAGCCCCCGTACTACTCTCCATTGGAAATGAATGACTTCCGGTCCAACGGCTGTCGTTTGTCGTGTGCAGTGGAAAGGCGGCTTTACCCTCGGCTTATTCACCATGGTAAACTGGCTCTCATCTCTATTATTCTGTGTAAGTCTAAAGTGTTTTTTGCTTAGGCTATGTGTCTCAGTGTCTGTATGCTGATGTAATGACCAGTGAACTGAACCTATCCGTTTCTAAAGTGCAAAAAACATCCTGAATGTAATCTGAATGATTGAGAGAATATTTTAAATTTCGTCTGCTCCTCACACAAAGCTACTGTTTGACTTTAGAAGAATATGACACACAAATCATACTGTAGACTATAGATTACTGTAGTGCTGCAATGGTCAGGATATCAGCAAATTCTGACATTTTTGTGTGTGAAAGAAAAGTAGGCATACTGGTTTGTAACGACATGACGGAATGATGACAGAATTTAATTGTTTTGGGTGAACTAAATTCTGTCATCATTCCGTCATGTCGTCTAAACCAGTATGACTTTTCTTTCGTAAGCCTTTCTGTTCAAACTGACAAAAAAGTCACCACTGCAGTAATCTATACAGTATGATTGCTTCACCACCAATTTCAAAGTTCCGTGCGACTGCCGCTAGGGCGCGAAATGCGAATGTCATGTGACTGTTTATTAGACTTACACAGAATAACAGAGATGAGAGTCAGTGCTTTTATAAAACCTGAAATATGAGGAAAAGTCAATAAAAAAACTGTATTGATTGAATCTGAGATTGGATTGAAAACTACATTCATCATACGTCACAGTTCATGTCAAGGTTTTTGGGGCAATGAGAGCCAAACCTTTAAAACCTTTGAGAGAAGGAGACCAGAGTACTCTCCTCAGACCAGACTAAAAATGCTTCTTTTAAACCTTTTGTCATCCTAACAACATGTAGAGAGCTGTAATGAAGTACAGCAGAGCAGTGCAAGAATTTCAAATATTGGGGGACGATTTGACCATTTCTAATTATTGGGGGACTTGTCCCCTCAATGTCTATGAGTGGTTACGGCCCTGCCGAGGCAGAGCCTAGACAAGGCTTTCTTCTGTGTGTCCATAAATTCGACAACTTGCGCGTGTTTATCTCAGAAATATTATTATTATACTAGTTTATCTTAGATATAATAATTTACTTCGCACCTGCACTCACAGCTACCTAATAGCCAACACCTTTGGCACACTGCCTGTTTTATTATTGCTGAGCTATCAAAATCTGTGTGGCAATGCTGCGTGACTCACGGGACAACACGATAGCCTATAGTGAAGCTTAGACCAGTATCAATTTAACATCATACACAGATGTCATAACTTTTTTTAGGGAATACTCTGAGATTTGGACAATGGAGGAACTTGAAATAATATGACAGATATGAAAAGAAATCGTATCGTAGTTTATGTTCACAGCACATCTATTATAGTTATATTATTATTTTTATTCATACAACAGATGGATATCATAATGCTGTTATCTCACAGAATGGTTGTTTCAGTGATTGACTTTAGTGAAATATGAATTTAACATAGGCTAATGATTTTAAGGTGAACTTGTTTGAGTTATCTGAATGGAACCCTGAAATAAGGGTTTTCATATTTAATGCCATCTACCAGTGTCAGAAATGAACTTTCCCATATGAAACAAATGATTTTCAGGGGTATTTTTCTTTTACCTTTATATAGAATTTCTTTCCTAATCTTATTAAATATGTATGCTATCTATAATGTTAAATTCTTAAAATTAGTCAAATAAATTAGAATAATATGACACTATAGGCTGTTACCAATTAAATCACTATCAACCAACTGCATGAAGTTGCTTTCAGATGTAGCTACTTACAGTAAATACATTTACATAGCAATTACAGCTGTATAATATAATGAGATTTATATTTTAAACAACATTTTAATACAGAAATATGAAATGACATTGAAATGATACTTGGATTATGAAAGTAATATCGCCACTAAGTGGCGGTAAGTCATTGTGTTAAGGAAGGAGTTATTTATTCATTCGTCGATTCGCTCAAAACGTTGATTCATTCAGGAATAAAATCAAGTGGCTGTCTATATTAATTGGTCATTGAATCATCGTCGATATTAATGGGTTGTTCAAAGACTCTTATTCATACAGGAATGTAATAACTCTGTTGCTTTAGTCAGTCGGCAAGTATTCTGCTGCGCTGAACTGCAGAAGAACTGATGACGGCACCGTTTAATGTTTGGTTGACCAATCAGCGGAAAGGGGCGTTTCATTCCCGCCCACATGTTGAGATCAAATATTCGTTGTTTATAATGTTCTACCCCTGAACAAAAATCAAGCCGAATTCTTGTTTTTCGTTTTGTTTGTTTTTTCATTTTCCGATTTCAATATTAAATTAAAAAACGAATGACCAAAAGATACACGGACCACTGATGTACAATGATCCTCACCCGACACGACTGACTGAACAATATATTTGTGTTTGTTGAGATGCTTATAGATTAGTTATCTGTTCATCATTCTGATAAGGAAATATGAGCACAAGTCCACTATTTCCTTCTCAAATTCAAATTCAAATAACAAATGTACACTGTACACTGCATTGTCAGATTTTGTCCACTCAATGCCATATGTGTAGGGTTTCTTTCTTTCTTTCTTTCTCAGTTTTAACACGCATTAGCAGCTGCTGGTAATTAATCATTAGGTTTTTCTCAGCTCGACCCGTCATGGACAATCCCAACATTCCCTTCTTAACATCCTCAATAAGATGGACATTTCAAGTCTCATCCATCCTCAAACTCTGATTATTGACTCATGTCGTTAATGGAAAATGTGCATAGACCTTGTGATCAGATTATCTGATTATTTCACAAATTTATCTACAGTTAAAACTTTTGTATGTTACATTTTAAATATAGATATGTTGCAGAAAATGGCTTGATTTAAATTTAAAATTTTCAAACTAGGATATTCTTCTCAACTTAGAGTCAGTCTATTATATGGAGCTTTTTTTGTCTTTCGTGGAATGTGGAAAAACATGTTCACAAACCCACTTATTACATCACACTGCTTATTAAGACTTTATAACAAAACATGTATTAAAATAAAACCTGAACGAAAGCAAAAAAAAAAAAAATCATCATGTATGCAATTTCAAGATATCAGCTGTTCATATACTTATTTTAATAGTTTTGTTATAAAAGTAAATCCCTACACCTATAAAACCTGTGACCTTCCCTTCTGAAAATATATTTTACCACATGAATATTTCAATATAAAAGGATCCTTAAATGTAATTCTACATTCTTAAAGAAGAAAGTAATTTCCTTTCTAGGAGCTTTCTGAGCTCAACAGTGAACTTAAACAGTGAACTCAGTCTATAAAAATATGCTTTTCACCCTCCACCAAAAAAAATCTTGTGGGTTTCAAAAAGATCAAATAATACAGTTTTTAAGTTCTACATCAATAGTATTTAGCAAAAGGTAATGTATTTTTACCATTTAAAGAAATGGGCTGAGACTACATTTAACACCCAAAACATTGATTCTGTTGTGTATTTAAATATAACATCTGTTACGAAGCAGCAGGGAAAAGGAGCAAGAATCAGGATGGAGCATCATTGATTCCAAAAACACAAACAAAGATAAACATCAAAAATCCAAACCAGGAACAGGAACAAAATGCAAGGAACAAGAATGTAACACCTTCATTAAAATGCTAAAAAAGTCACAAGTCAACTAAAACACAGGGTATACAGTATCTCACAGAAGTGAGTACACCCCTCACCCCATTTTTGTAAATATTTTATTATATCTTTTCATGTGACAACAGTGAAGAAATGACACTTTGCTACAATGTAAAGTAGTGAGTACAACTTGTATAACAGTGTAAATTTGCTGTCCCCTCAAAATAAATCAACACACAGCCATTAATGTCTAAACTGCTGGCCACAGAAGTGAGTACACCCCTAAGTGAAAATGTCCAAATTGGGCCCAAAGTGTCAGTATTTTGTGTGGCCACCATTATTTTCCAGGTTTCTATTTTTCATGGGATTTGTAGTTTTATCACCGCATATGTACCAACACCAATATCCCCCAGAAAGAACTACAACACACCGAACCAACATTCTGAGGGCAGCGTTTTGCTGGTTTTGTTACAATTGTAGCGAAGACTCTAGAGCTCCGCTTTGTAGGCTATGACTCGATACTTTTTTGCTACTTTGTAATAACTTTCAGCGGCCAGCATTTCTGGAAATGAATGAGGGTAAAACCTTTTATAGATCTGACTAAATGAAATTTAAGACCTTGGATGAAAATCTGGCCATTTTTAAGACGTTTTAAGGCTTTAAATTTAAAGTTTGGAATTTTAGACTTTTTAAGACGTTGTGGGAACACTTTCATCTTGGAGGTGTGTTTGGGGTTGTTATCATGTTGGAATACTGCCCTGCGGCCCATTCTCCGAAGGGAGGGGATCATGCTCTGCTTCAGTATGTCACAGTACAATGAACTGTAGATCCCCAGTGCCAGCAGCACTCATGCAGTCCCAGACCATGACACTCCCACCACCATACTTGACTGTAGGCAAGACACACTTGTCTTTGTACTCCTCACCTGGTTGCCGCCACACACACTTGACACCATCTGAGCCAAATAAGTTTATCTTGGTCTCATCAGACCACAGGACATGGTTCCAGTAATCCATGTCTTTAGTCTGCTTGTCTTCAGCAACTGTTTGCGGGCTTTCTTGTGCATCATCTTTAGAAGAGG
Organism: Hypophthalmichthys nobilis; assembly: GCA_037950665.1. Classification (NCBI taxonomy): domain Eukaryota; kingdom Metazoa; phylum Chordata; class Actinopteri; order Cypriniformes; family Xenocyprididae; genus Hypophthalmichthys; species Hypophthalmichthys nobilis. The sequence continues at coordinate 30,076,491 of CM075481.1, read as the reverse complement.
CTTCCTTCTGGGATGACAGCCATGCAGCCCAATTTGATGCAGTGTGCGGCGTATGGTCTGAGCACTGACAGGCTGAACCCCCACCCCTTCAACCTCTGCAGCAATGCTGGCAGCACTCATACGTCTATTTCCCAAACACAACCTCTGGATATGACGCTGAGCACGTGCACTCAACTCAACCATGGCGAGGCCTGTTCTGAGTGAAACCCTGTATGGTCTTGGCCACCGTGCTGCAGTTCAGTTTCAGGGTCTTGGCAATCTTCTTATAGCCTACACCATCTTTATGTAGAGCAACAATTATTTTTTTCAGATCCTCAGAGAGTTCTTTGCCGTGAGGTGCCATGTTGAACTTCCAGTGACCAGTATGAGAGAGTGAGAGCGATAACAGCAAATTCAACACACCTGCTCCCCATTCACACCTGAGACCTAACACTAATGAGTCACATGACACAGGGGAGAGAAAATGGCTAATTGGGCCCAATTTGGACATTTTTACTTAGGGATGTACTCACTTTTGTGGCCAGCAGTTTAGACATTAATGGCTGTGTGTTGAGTTATTTTGAGGGGACAGCAAATTTACTCTGTTATATAAGCTGTACACTCACTACTTTACATTGTAGCAAAGTGTCATTTCTTCAGTGTTGTCACATGAAAAGATATAATAAAATATTTACAAAAATGTGAGGGGTGTACTCAGAGGGGAAATATATGTGAATAACACTGATGTAGAAGCACCTAACCCTGGTCGTAAGCCTAAACTTGACATAAATGGTAAACTTGTCCATCAAATCTGATTGGTTGATTGGAATGTTGTTCCAGGATCAACAAAGATGTTGATCGAGGAACATGTCGTACTTGGTGAAATCACATTCACCAGGAGGTTACACACTACACGAGCTGACGACACGGTCACACAACGACTTGAAAATGGACATTGGGAAGAAATTAGATTAAATTTTGAATTAAATTTAATGAAAATTAGATGAACCCTTTCACACATAAGTTTAAAATATTCTGGCTGACCTTCCAGAGTTAAGGCCACCATTAGAATGTTTCCTTTATTTTTCCATGACGACACGTCATGATTGTCACATGACACATCGCGCCACACTGTATGACAGATGTATTGCTTTTCTCACCATGTCATAAACTGTCTGATATTTCGATTCTCATATATTTGCAAGTGAGTGTTTTGTTATTTAAAATCCTACATCATGATCTTGATCTTAAACTATAACATGAGATGGGCGCTGTCTTGTTTGTTTGCACTTTAGTTCAGAGAGTCCTGTCAGTCGGATTTATAGGCTACAGCACGTGAATTCATCCATTTGTACCAAATACATGTGGCCGGTGAACTGGGAGAAGAACAGAGTGAGCTTTATAGTTACTTACTTACACAATGTGTATCTGATATAAATAAACTTCGGCAAATTATAGGCTATTTGAATGGATTGTTATTGCTGCTTCCATAGACATCAGTGTATATTTCATTGGCTGTTGTGTCGCGACACGTGACACCACAGGATATAGAGTCGTCCGACAGCTCCAGATATTTAGCATGCTAGATATTTGTCTGGCGTCCGCGAGGCGTCAGCAACGTGTCAGTGAGTCTCTTTGATGTGTCGTTGAGTAGCCCAACCTGTCGGCGAGCTCGTTAACTTGCAAATCGGGCTTAAAATCCTGTAGTGTAAACTTGGCATAAAAGGCAACTTCAGACGTTGTTATATGAAGTTATTGTGCCGGATGAGCAGAAAATGACAATATAACGGAAACAAGTTGAGATCGACGGTGACGACAGCACAGAATAAAGCCGCTGTTCCAGCCTCCTACGGTTGTGCCGCTGCCTCAGAAGACGCAGTAGTCCAGTGCGGCGGATACACATTGTCATGTAAATAAGACAACATCTGTATTGCAGAACCCTCCATGTTGCGATTGTTATTGTTTTTGGTGTATGCCTACCAACGCAACACATTGCCATAGAAACCAATGCAGATATTCAGGAAAACGAAAGAGTGGCATGGACACACAAATTGGACCTGAACAGCTGGGATACACAGTGTGGATGTCAATAATTTTAGATAAGATTCCAATCGGATTCACAAACAATCGGATTTGGACTGACAGTGTGAACATAGCCTAAATACACGAGGAAACCATGGGACTAACGAGGGACAGGTGTAGGCAACGAGTGGCCATGGTAACAAACGAGGGTAGCTATGGAAACAGACAATGGAGTAAGGAACAAGGGCAACAAGGAACTGAACACAGGGAGTGAATACATAAACAATAGAACAGAAAAACTTCATAAAAACAATACAGGCTGGAATCATGACTTCACATGTATATTAATGGCACTTGAGCAGTACTTTTTTATTTCCTGAAGATGCTGCTATTGTCCTCAGTGTTGTTTGCGTCCACAGCAAAGACATCTGAAGCAGTTCCTGTACTGCTGCTTGACCTGGACAAGAATGAGACGAGAGGAGCTGAGTGACTTCATGACATCAATTTAACCTCTGAAACGCATCAACCACAATGGAATTATAATAAACAGGTAAAAAAAAAAAAATAAAAAAAGGTGTTTTAAGAGACTTTCTGAAGTAAACTGATACTTTTCTTCAATATACTGTTTCTAGAGAGAGTGAAACGGTTTTCCTATGGAGCAGGATGATAAAATGGCTGAATTAATTACAGAGGACAAAATAGAAAAAAAGCTTGGGAAAGCTGGGCCTAAAAGTTTGAAGTCTTTTAAAAGCTAGGAGTTTGAAAGCATTAATGCCATGCAGTCAGACAGACTGATCAGAGAGTGTCTGTTTGAATAGTTTTGGCTCATTTGAACATTCAGTCACAGGAAGGAAATGGAAAAGTAACACATTAAACATCTGCTTCTGACATTTCGCTCTAAAAGACACGGATTGACAAAATGACAGGACCTCCATGAAAACAACTGTAATAGTCTTTCATATTCAGATTTTGACATGAATATGGTGGCAAATTGAGTGATGTCTGACCTCATTATTGAGGACACAATACACCAGGAAGATGAAGGTTCCCTGCTGGGAGTTCAAGATCAGGAAGAGGATCTCCAGCTCCTTACTGCCATTAGTGAAGAAACCCAGAATCCAGGAGCAACCAAGAACCACAAACTGAGCCAGTGTTTTAAATGTCATAGTCCTGCAGAGAAACAGAGAGAGTTAATGTGTCTTTATTGACTGCATATATTTGTCAATGGAGTGATCAAATCATAATGTTTGTTACTTGGTTTGTTTCATCTGTGAAACTTCAGCGTTCAGATTTTTGAGAGTTGAGTTCAGTGTGATGATGATGTTGATGAAGAGAATCATGTTTAACTGAAAAGTAGAAAAAGTAGAAATCACCTTTTTATCACTTTAATATAAATTAAAATAATGAGAAATAAGTGACGTGCTTACTGCTAGTATGACACAAACAGGACCCAGAAAACTCCAGATAAAACCTTTATCCATTTTAATCCAGCAGCTGTTTGGAGGGAAACACAATATAAGAACTAGATGAATTTGTCAAAAATACTATTTGTATTTACTTTTTAATCTTGTATGTGTTTAAACAGAGTGTGTAAAATGTACTTTTATCAGATAGGAGAAATGTCATAAAAGCCCCAAGCTGATTTATTTCCTTTTAATCAGATTTATTTTAAACAACAACTCACTGTTCGCTGCCGTAGCCTTCAGGAAGCAGCCCGGCAGACACGGCCACCACAACCAGAGCGACCAGTATATCCAATCACACACAGGAATCCAGTGCTTAGCACCTCCCTCTTTGGAGCTGATCTGTGATAGGTTCTTCACACAGATGAAGAGCAGCACAGCTTCAATGAACATCCACACAAAGCCAGAGAGAAAGAGGAAGTGCAGCACACCTGATATCACGGCACACAACACCTGGAGATCATGAGAGACAGTTATGATGATTCTCAGTGAGGCTGTGCTGAGCTGTAGAGCTCCATCATTCTCACCTGCTGAGGGCGTATGAGGCTCAGGAACTGTTGTGTGAGCAGGAACAGAAGGTGAGCCAGCAGAAGACTGATGCAGATGTTGATTCGAGCCACATTATTCACTCCAGGACTCCACTGACAAAAGGCAAAGGTCAACAGGGCCAAACTGAAGAACACCAGCCCCACGATCACACACACCAAATTCAACAGATCCAGCAGTGAGTCGCTCTGAGAAAACATGTCAGAGTACATGAGTGCCAAATCTGTGCTGTTCTTCAATGGTCACTATGTAAATGTTCTCGTACCTCTGGTGGTCTGTTGGTTTGCATGATGAGAGCGAATGTCGACAGATGAACACAGGAACACACAGTGTAGTTGCTATTGGTCTCTAAAACAGAACAACCATCTACAATCCACTCGCTGATATTCCAGTACACACAGGACAGAGAACCGTTGGGGTCGAACTCCTGCAAGATGAAGAAAGAACATGCAGAAAATATTACAAGACTGAATATTTGATGTTTTCAGATGTTCATCAGTTCTCAGGTAGGTCAAAAACACATTTCAGTCTCTCACTCTGATGTGTTTGAGGGTGAAGTTGACTGGTTTGGTGAGTTTAGTGTTGTTGGTTTTGGGAAGAGTAGCTGAGATCACAGTGGACATCATGGTTTTAACCGTATCATTTGATGTGTTGAAGAAGTCGGCCTTCAGTAGATTCTCCATTGTGTTGTAACCCATGAAAGTTACAGCAGCTGTTCCTGTGTGACAGAAACAGAAGTTTACATGCTAAAACAACAACAATAAAAAATAAAATAAAAAAGCAAATGTTGTTTAGTGACAATGGTATGACATTTCTTTCTAAGATTTTTTACTACAGAGACATTTCACATACCTTTATTGTTGTTCTTGGCGATCCCAATGAGATCAATGTCCACAGAAGAATTTGTCGTATCAAGTCGAGGGATTTTATTTAAGGCAACATTTGGTCCAACCATGAAGACTTCAACCTCTGATTAAAAACAAACAAGCAGTTGTGCGCTATATTAATTTATTTACAATATTTATCTTTTTTTATGAAAGTACAATTCATTCAATTTGCACAAAAGACAAACAAATAAAATGACTATTCACTATTGTTGGGTTTTCATCTCTGATGTAATTTTGAACCCTTCAGGTTTCCTTTCATTTAATCCGCAAACTGAATCAATGTAAATCTAAGCATTATTAACTGTTAGGTCATCAGGAGGTCAAAGGTTAGATCTTACAGCACAGTAAATTCCCTGTGTTAAATCAACACCGCTCTGTGTTCATATTGGAACCAACAGAAGGGTGTTAAAAGTAACACAGAAGCAGTGTTAGAGTTATTTAGATACTTAAAGGGTTAGTTCACCCAAAAATGACATTTCTGTTGTTAAGTAAAAACTCTCATGTCATTCCAAACACCTTTGTTTATCTTCGGAACACAAATTAAGATATTTTTGATGAAATCCAAAAGGTTTTTTTTTTTATCCCCAATAGAAAGCAACGTAATTACCGTCATTCAAGGTCCAGAAAAGTACTAAAGATATTGTTAAAATAGTCAACATGACTACAGTGGTTCATCCCTAACATTATGAAGCGACGAGACTCAGTATTGTATTCCAAAGAGGAATGAAGGTCTTACGGGTTTGGAACGACATGAGAGTGAGTACTTAATAACAGAAATTTCATTTTGGGTGAACTAACCCTTTGTTGATTTCTGGCTGTGTGGCTTTAAGTCAGGTGTAGTTTTGCACCTGACTTAAAGCCACATTTTCTGAGAGTGCAAGAATGATGTTGAACCAACATCACATTGTAACATTCATTCAGTGCACTGCCATTGATTTTTTTAATTACAGGTGCAAAAGTAATATTGATTCAATACCATTGACACATTAACATTGATTTAACATTGTTTTGATGGTTGCTTACTATATATGAACTCCCTGACATCATATATAATCTCAGTTTCATTATCACTTATAACTACGGCTGTTGATTTAATGCGCTAAATTATTAACGCATTTAACGCACTTGCCCCGCCCCCAGACCTACATAGATAATCTGACATTTTATAAAGTTGATTGATGACGAATAAGAAGCAGGGCAACAACTCACTGTGTGATGGAGCCTATAGAATGTAGTTAGAATGTCAAGATATGGGGCGAAAAATGCCCATGTTTGGGTTTTTGTCTCATATTTACATCATATGATATAGTTAAGCTATTTCACACAAGTGCTGCATGAGTGCATGAGTGATAGGCCTACTGATTTTATACAACAGTTCAATAAATAAGAAGTTCACGAGTTCACACTTACAAATAATCAGATAGTAAATAGTATGCGTAATAATATGCGTATTTGGCATGCTGTCTGAGGAGAGGGCTCCGAGCTCGGTATTTGGCCCGAACCCAGAGTAGCTGATTGGGTAGATATGTTTATTACTGATTGTTGACAGCTGGCTGAAATGACGTGATGATTAGTCAGATTATCTGAACGTTGCTCCTCCTGAATTTTGTTAATAAAACATCATTTAATAGGCCTAAATTGTTATTTTAGACACAATATAGTCAGTTTTGCTCAATTTTGCCAATAAAAAATAAAGACAAAGATGAACTGTTCATCTCCGAGTAATACACAGCAGCATTTCATTTCTGAAACCACGTTTTGAATGAATCGGGTGAACAATTAGGCTTGTTGGACTTGAAGTGGCGCTGCAAAGACCGACCGGTGTATGACATCAAAGTAACGTGAGAGCGATTCAAAAGCATACGGAGCTGTCTGCTCTCTAATCGCTCTCACGGTACTTTGATGTCATACAAGTCCAACAAGCCTAATGATTCCATGGACCATTCATAAAAAACCACTTACTTCACTCCTGAAAGAATCAGCCGTTTGAACGAATCAAATGAATTAATGAATGGAATGACTCAGTAAGCTCTGTCCCAATTCAGGGGCTGCGTCCTCTGGTGGCCACATTTGAAGGCTGCATACGTCATTGAGTCTGTATCATTTATGCAATGTAACCGTTAGATTGCAAAGTAATAAAGAAATTACAGTATTTTACACCTCATGAATAACAGTCAATTTTATTACAGTTACTTTTCTTAAAAGAGACTGACTCGATGATGTATGCGGCCTTTAAATGCGACCTCTGGGGGACGCAACCTCTGAATTAGCTAATAACTTAATCAATAAAGACATTTACCACTGGCAGTTTTAGCTTCTTATTTAGAGTATAATTTTATTTAAAAAAATAATTTCACATTTCCATATTAATAAGAAAACGTTATAGTTCACCCAAAAATAAAAAATATCAGTCATCATTTACTCACCCTCATGGTCCAAAAGAGTATGTGTAATAAATTCTATGTTGAATCAAATAAAATATTTCTTGTTGAAGCTACTTTTTTGTAATGTCTATTTGATGCTTCACACATAATGACTTTAAATTATCTTTTGGGAGTAATTTCTCAGCAAAATTTGATTTGCAATTAATTTGAGATTAATTAGATTAAAAATTTTAATTGCTTGACAGCCCTACTAAAAACTGTTTCTCCACTTACCAACAGCAGCAAGAGCAAAACTGACATTGTCACTTGTTTCTGTCGGCTTCACCAACGTAGAGATGAGTTTCTCACTGGTTTTTAACACACGGTTTCCATAGGAGGCGAGTTCAGTTGGGCTGACTGATGATGATGATGACGAGTCTAAAATCTTCTCTGAAGCGTTGAAGGCCATAGTCAAAATGTCCGTCACAGTCTAGTTTATTGATCAGATAAATACTCACAGTAAATGTCAACAGAGCCAACACTGTTTTGTCAATCATCTATTATCTACAGTATGTAACTGACAAATATTTGATTTTATCAAGACTTACAGTCACAGAGAGCACTTGAGATGATGTAATGTTCTCGATCTGCTCAAGTAGATTTTGGAAACAGTTCTGACTCTGAAATCACAATTGTGAAAGCAGTATTTGTTGATTTTGATCATGTTTTTCAAGACTAACAGGGAACCAAACATGTATTTTTACTGTACTGAAGAACACTGTGAAGATCCTTCAGTGATGGTAGTACAGACACACAACACACATCTATCAACAATAAATAGACATGCACATTCATATTTCACATAACAGTTATCTAAAATTCACATTTAATTGTACTGCTCTTTGGACTAATTAGCTGTTTCTAATCCAAAGTTGCAAATTTAACAAATTTAAAAAATAAAAAAATAAAATAAATAAATACATATTTCCATTCCATGTGTTCTAGAGAGCAAAATGGCCAGTTCCTGAAAAACTTGCACAAAACATCTATAATAAAAATGGAAGCTGCTGCAACCAGACATGAAACGCAATAATAAACGCTATCATGTCATCTTTTGTTTAGATGCCTGATGTTCATGATTATGTGTAACAGGTCTGGTAGATAATTATACCAAATCATTTTGACAGGCATTTCAGAATAACTAAAACCAAATTATAGATGGTGTGCGATGAAACTGATTAGTTCAGGAATCACATAATCTTATGCAATATCCCAAAATTTGCATAAAATACATGGATGGAAATATGGCTATTGATAGGAGGTGTGAGTCTAACTTTAAAACTTAATTTCATAGACTCAACTTACGGCGCATCTTTCCTGTAGTGTTATATTTATACCTGCAATGACAGAAATCAGCATGAAGACAATATGCAAATTCAGCAGGGTCAGACAAAACTTTGGAAAAATTTTCATAAAGCCCTCGTATCCATTTGTAGTGTTTTATTATTTTGAACTTAGTTCAGAGTGAAAGTCAGTGTCTCACTTTAAGGCCGTTATGATGTTGCTCCATTAGGATCAAAACTCATGTTACCAGCCCATAAAACTATCAGTAAGAAATCACTGTGTTAAAGCTGAGGCCGGCATTTTTGAGAAAACTACATTACCAGCTGAGGTTGTCTCTGGTGTGACTGTTGGAAAGGCTGCACTTATGTTAGTAACAGCTGAAAAAAAAAGATGAATATCAATGAATTGACAAATGCAAATAAATAACATGTAAATATATTTACCAATACAGTAAGGCTCTAGCACAGTTGTTCTCAACTCCAGTCCTCAGAACCCATTGCTCTGCACATTTTGTATGTCTCTCTTATCTGACACACTTAGTTTACGGAGCTCTCTCCTAATGAGCTGATGATCTGAATCAAGTGCGTTAAATAAGGGATACATACAAAATGTGCAGAGCAGTGGGTCCTGAGGACTGGAGTTGAAAACACTGCTCTAGCAAATCTACTACAAGAAATTAGAATTGTTTGTGTGTTATCAGCTATTGTTGTGACTAAGATGAGGATCAGATCACATTTAATGGCAAATTACTGCAGAAAACCAATTCATTCCAAGGGGTTCACATATATTGGAGTCAGAAAAAACATTGTTCTCTCATATTAATAGTCCTGTGAAACAGAAAGCCATAGCTGGACAATTTGACCCTGGTTTGCTAAAAATTGTAAATAACAATGGGAATATACTTCAGAGGTTTTACTCATAATTTCTACACAGCAAAAGTTAAATCAGCTCTGCTCAGAGTGGTCTCTCTCTCTATATACTGTTAAAGTAATACTGAAGTAGAGTTAAAGTTAATGAGATAATTAAGCGATTAATTAAGTGATGATTGAGCATTAGTGATGTTAACACCTGCTGTTAACAAGCAGAATCACTGAAGAAAAGAGAAACACAAGAAATACAACTGACTTCAGCCACAGCCTTAGATGAAATCAACTGGAGATAAAAGGCATTAAATCTCTCAAGATCTGATTAAACAACTCCACAAACAGCATTACCAGCTTCACTTATTGCTAACCAGACTGACTTTTTCACATGTCTACAGAAGTTCTTATTGAGAATTTGCTTATTGCAAATCAGGTGACATATTCAGTTTGTATGACATTTGACTAAACATTACAAAATGGTCACCAAATAGCTCCAGTAAACAAATGCCACCGTAAAGCTTCAGGGCTGAAGATAAACTACCTGAATATTACCACTCAGGTTTTAGCATGAACACTTATCATACAATCCTCAACAGTGGTGACAATAATTATTCATACTGCAGTGCATGATGGGAGTTCTGTACTATGATGATACCCAGCATGCATTGCAGTGAGAAGCATTTTTTTTATCACCATTGTTGAGATTCATATGTTGATTCTTGATGTCTGTGTGTCTCTAAATAAGACAGTAGTTCAAAATTTTTTATGCACTACACAGTTTTAAAGTCACTCACAGTATCTGATTGCTGCAACACTTTGTTAAAATGCTGTAGTTTCACAGGATTGCTAATGCAAAACCTAAATGACAAATCACATGATTAGTTTTTTTTTTAGATGAAATCAGGCCAGCTCATGATTATTATCTCATCACATACTGTAAAAGCAGCTAATATCTGCTCACTGTAAAGCACTGGCCGCACTGCTTTACAACTTCATATGAATTGTTGCAGCAAAAAATCTAACATATGAGGTCAAGGGTCAAGAGCCCAACTAAAGCAAACAATAATCTCCATGATGGTGGCATTGTTTTTTTTTTTTTGACCAATAATATATCAACAACTTAACCTCTGTTAATTCTCAATAAGAGCTTCTGTAGACGTGTGATAGAAGTAAAGTCAATCTGGTTAGTTATAAGTGAAGCTGGTAATGCTGTTTGTGGAGTTGTTTAATTCGATCTTGAGAGATTTAATGTCTTCTTTTATCTTCACTTGATTTCATCTAAGTCAGTTGTAGTTCTTGTGTTTCTCTTTTCTTCAGTGATTCTGCTTGTTAACAGCAAGTGTTCATCACTAATGCTCAATCATCACTGTAGTGACATTAGCACAAAAGAGAAAAATGAATAATTAATCATAACTTATTATAATTAATTATAAATATTTGAATCAGTTAATAGAATCACTTGATGTAGCTGAATTAATATTACAATCAATTAATCTGTTCTGCAGAAGGCAGAAGACCAGAAGAGACTAGAGCGATCTGCGTGGGGAGCTTTTTAACCTACACAAGTCAAACCTTTGAGTTTTGGTTTAACCAATGAGAAAGGTGCAATTTCCAAGTGGGAAATGTTCCTTTGTTTAAAAGTGGACTCATTTGCTTGAGTGGAGTAAGCTGGCAGTTTGTGTCCATTTATACTATATATAATATAATATAAATATAATAAACATATAATGCATTTTATGAGATGGTGATGACCACGAAAGTGTGAGTCATTAAACGACAAGTATTTTGATATGAAACACCACCTAGATGGGCAACATTATCTAGAAATTCTGTCCTCAGGCATGCATAACACTATACAATATACAAAAGAGCAACATAGAAACAGTAATAATGCACAAAAATGTACTGGGGAAATGCATGTTCATTTATCTAAACAGATTTGTCAATGAATTAGTGGCAAGGATTCCATTTCTATGAATGTCTGATTCTTGTCTTGAGAACAATCAATGTCCCAAGTGTCTTTGAAGTGTGTGAGTGAAGCAGAAGGATGATAGCTCTCCATGGAGAGCCAGACATTATGGAGTCTGCTGGGTGAACGGTTGAAAGAGTAACTTTTACTGTGTGTTTGATGCTACATTAAGATGCTTAATTAATCACTTTAATCACTTAATTTGTCTCATTAACTTTAACTCTGCTTCAGTGTTGCTTATAGAGAGGAACCATATGTACTCTGAAGAGTTAATTTACGGGTTACGGATTGCACAGGGACACGAAGGTAGAGGATCTAAATGCAGGTTTATTTAAAGGGTAATCCACACTCCAGGTCAAGAAAACAGGCAAAGGGTCAAAAATACACAAGAAGGCAGTCCACACAGACAAGAAGACAGGAACACACAGGCAGACAGGGAAATCCAAAGACAGGCAATAATCCAAGAAATGGAAAACATGAAACCAGGGGAACGCTCAGAATTGCAGTGGTACACTAAACTATACTTCGCAGGGGATGAGCGAGACACAGGCACTATCCTGCGTTCATACCACCTCGTATTTACCGGAATCTTGAGTTGACAACACGTGACGTTATATTCGGAGCTGTTCACGTCTTTTGACTGGGAATAATGCGTTTCTATGGCACCACTATCAACGCCTAAATGAATCTATAGCAGTCAGGTGTTACAGCGGCAACGTGGTACATGTGGGAGCTTTCAGAAAACTCCCAGCTTACAAGCTGTAATTACGAACTCTACTAGGACATGAACACTTTTTACGAGCCAGAATCTCGTAGTTACAGGAATTATGATATGGCGTGAACGCACCTTTATACACAAGCACAAACAAGCTTAACAAGATAACGAGTTAACAAGGGGGCGTGGTCCAATGAGTGTCCATGGTAACAAACAAGGGGAACAGCAGCAGGGAAACATGAGGTGAGGTGCACAAACAACAGAGGAGACACAGGGAACACAGGCAGGGATCATGACAAGGGGTTTTGCTTTTAGGGGTACCAATAATTGTGGCCAGGCATTCCTTTTCTTTTATTCCACAGCTGATGTGTGCAGTTTATTTTGCTTGCTTTAAAAGAATTTTCTCTTGTCCCCAACAATGTATTTGCTGTAAAAATAAAAATAAAAATTCTACTCACAGCTGTGGTTGCCTGTAATGTGCTGTTAATTTACATCCCTCTACCGTAAATTTACAGCTCTCCTTTTTTACAGTTTGTTGCCATAATACTACCATGGAAATGAACTCATTTCATTTGGGAAACCGATTGTTTCAAATAGTTTGAGTTTAAAAACTAGTATTTATACGGTGTTAGTACTGTGAACTTATTTCATTTGAGTCTACTGAAAATGAATATTTCTTAATATAAAACTAAATAAAAATAAAATATATTTTATTGCAAAATATATATCTTATTGCAATTTTTTTGCAGCTTGTCATTAGCTAGCAATGGCACACATATATGTGTTAAAGCACTTAGCAAACAGCTTCACTGCATCAGTAACTACACTTTAAATAAAGCAACATGCAGTGTAACATCAGTGTTTCTTTGCTCATCACTGACTGAAGCACAGGCTCTACTCTTCAGCACAATGGTGACCCACAAAACTAATTAATTAAACTAACAGATCTCTCCTATATCATCTTGTGCAAAAACTCATAAAAACACTTCAGTTTAATATTTACTCTCCTTATCAGTTATTGACTTCACATACCTTTTTTCTATTAACTATCACTAATATTTCAGTTAAATTATCTTATTTAATTATTATCTAATTATGTTTTTTCCTTGATTTTACTGTAAAGTACTGTCAGCAGGGTTGGCAGTAAATTGCTGTTTTCTACAGTTTGTTGCCGTAAATTAATTTACAGTTGATTACTGTTAAATTACGTTTCATTCTGTTTTGCTTTTTTCATCTTACACCTTTAACCCTTTTAACCCCACAGCAAAGTCTTCCGTTTTAAATGAAAACTTGTTTGTTTTGTAAGCACAGGGATACCATAATCAAAAATATATAACAATCTAGATTAGATTCTGATGAGATCAGTGAATCAGGCCATTAGATGATGAACATTAATAATCAGCCAACCTCATCTGATCACGCTTTCTTTCGCCTTGTTTTGCCACAACAAATGTGTTTTAGACACAGTTACAGCAGCCAAAGAAAAACGAATGTTCACAAATCAAGGATCAAGAGCCTAACTAAAGCAATCACTGATCTCCATCATGGTAACGTCAAATGAAACAATAAAACATCTAAACCTCTGATAGTTCTCAATAAGAACTTCTGCAGACGTATGACAGAAATAAAGTCAGTCTGGTTAGTAATAAGTGAAGCTGGTAATGCTGTTTGTGGAGTTGTTTAATCACACCTTTAAAGATTTAATGTTATCTTAAGTTGATTTCATCTTTTTCTGTTCTTGTTGTTTCTCTTTCCTTCAGTGATTCTGCTTGTTAACAGCAGGTGTTCATCAGTGTCTGAATTCATACACGTGTTTTCATTCACTCTTTCAAGTGGACTATATTAGTGAACTAATTTAGGGAATAGTGAATGAGGGTACAGGGTGTGATTTGGAACACAGCCTCTGAGTGCCAATTTTGAGTGCTGTTAATTCACGGTATATTGCTGTAGGCTACTTTCTCGAAAACACCAAATATTACCCAGAATACATTGTTTTCTACGGTATATTACTGTTTTTGTGGAAAACAGCATGTTGCTGTCGAAATTTGGCAATTTTTTTACTGCAATTTTTTACAGTGTGGCAAGAAACTATTGTTGGTGAAAATAATCTATTAATAATGAAGAACCACTTTTGGTCAGTGATGAGATTAATGAATCATGCTACTTTATGATGATGAAAATTATATCACCTGATCGTCTTTGTTTCTGTTAAAAGAGGGGCTTTTTCTCGTGATATTTCACTTTTATATGTCTGTGTGGTGTTTTTAACATGCTTTAAGACAGTGGTTCTCAACTGGTTTGACTATGGGACCCACATTTTCCCATGGTCATTTTTATTATTATTTTTTTAGAAATTTATATATAATTCAGTAGGTCATTACATTATATGACGTTGCTCTGTCAGGGCCCTCTACTAAGTCTAGGGCCCTAAACTATTGTAAAAATAATATTTAAAACTTTTGAATAACAGCTTAAAAAGTAAAAACTTTTTTTTAATAAAAATTAATCAGTTCTAATGTTATTTTAGGAGTTTATAATTTGACAATAAACATTTTTTTTTTTTAGGATAAACACAAACACACTGATAAACACTTCCAATCTGCCTATTCAGTTTGTGTTATGTAGACGTTCGTTTTCTCCATATTAGGATTTTTCTTTAAGCTCTGTGATTGGTTTGAACCAGCTGTGAATTTAGAGGGCCAAGCCATAGCAAGTCAATTAGAGACAAATTTCAAATGACAGGAAAATTGACCAATCATATCGTTCCTCTAAATGGGTGGGCCTTGTTATCACCAACGTTATGACGCTTTCTGCCCTTTAAGGGGAACACAATCAGAAAAAAAAAAAAAAAAAAAAACGGATAAAATAGCTAGCTAGCACTATTCGCTATGGAAACCGCAAGGAACATTAATGAGAAGGACACTGTTGCTAATTTATTATCCATGCCATTTTTAAGATTAACTTTTAAAGAAAAGCTGGAGCTTAATTTTGTGCAGAAAGCCAGCTTTTTAATGCATTTCAACCACAGCAATTAAGTGGATGACAGCAAGTAAAAAACAAAAAACAAATGAAAACAAAACCAGACCAAACTTTTATGAGATTTTTTATTTAGGTGTTAAAATTGGAATAATTTGTAATAAGATGTTAAAAAAATACAACCAGGCCAAATCTTCTATGGTACGTGTAACAATGTGATTGTTCTTTGACTCATGTTGCAGCACTGACCCTTTTGTATGGCACTTTAAGGTAGTGAATGCTGTTCAGTAAACAGAGAGTCATGGACATATGGCAGTGGTCTGGGTTATTTATTCATTCATGCTAGAGAAAGAATGAGAGTGAAACAATACGTTCCATTTATGTAATAATATCAGCAACTTTTAACATTAAAGCAATTCAGAGACTGAGTAACAGATGAGTCCACTGTTATTATCTCTGTTATCTCTAGACATGCAGCCTGAGCATTCAATATCAAAAGACTTAAAGGTGATGTGTAAATGCTTACTTTCAGTGTTCTCTGCTCATTTAACTGATACATATTTGAATCTAATAATCTACTTATTGAAACTTTCTTTGTTGTTTCATATCTATCTTGTTATTACAAGCTAACCTAGTGGCATAGATCAGGGGTTCCCAAACACATTCCTGGAGCCTCCCCAACACTCCATGTTTTCCATGTCTCCTTAATCAAACGCACCTGATTCAGATCATCAGCTCATTAGTAGAGACTCCAAGACCTGAAATGGATGTCAGACAAAGGAGACATGCAAAATGTGCAGTGCTGGGGAGGCTCCAGGAATGTGTTTGGGACCACTGGCATAGATCAAGCAGCTCATACAGCATAAATAAATGAAAGGCGGAGGAGGAGCATCAACAAGTGGACAGGAATGATGGGTGAATGTTTAAAAATATTAAAAATAATTTCAGTTGCATATGGCATATATTGTTATGTTCAGTTCAAGTTATGGGCCCAATTAAATGTTTGATGTTTTTATACTTTATATGCAGTTTCACAATCTCTGATTTTCTTGGGATTGGGGAGGCGATGCCCCTACATTTGCATTTGTGTATATATTTTGGCAGCAAAACATAGTTTAACTTTATAATAGTTCCCTTCTCTTTCTTTTAAATAATCAAACATTAAAAGAGAAGTCACATAATAAATTGAATAAACAACAAATTTTCTGACCAAATTTCTGCATATGGGCACAGCTCCAAAACAAGTGAGCAGTATTTTCCACTGGAGTTAACAGGAAAAGAGTTTTTTACATCAATGTCTGATTTATATCTCTTGAGAACACTTTGGTTGGACAAAATCTCATTTAAACGTGCACTTTCCTCGAGAGAGAGAGGCATGCCCACATTATCAGGAGATTACAACAGGCAGTCCGGACTGCTGACAGGATTATTGGTGCCCCTCTGCCCACCCTCCAGGACCTGTACTCCTCCAGAGTGAGGAAGAGGGCAGGTAAAATCATCACAGACTCGGACGGCGCCTCAGATCACTAGGCACTAGAACATTTAGGCACAGGAACAGTTTCTTCCCACAGGCTATTTCCTCTTGAACAGTTAAATGCCTTCCAAGTGCAGTGTTCCACTGTTTAGTGCAATATCTTTGTAAATGAATTTAGTCCTATTTATTCATTTACATTTACATTTACGCATTTGGCAGACGCTTTTATCCAAAGCGACTTACATTGCATTATACTATACATTTGTATCTGAGTATGTGCAATCCCTGGGATCAAACCCACGACCTTGGCATTGCTAGTGCCATGCTCTAACCACTGAGCTACAGGAAAGCTGCATTATTATTTATTCATAATGTTATTCACAATACTGTAAATATGTTCATTATCTGTAAAGCTCTTTCTGATACTGACACACTGGCGTAAATGTGCTGGCATAGAAACCAGCACTATAAATAATTTTTATTTGATTATAAATATTTTTTTATTTGTCGTTTTGCCAATCTAATGTTAAATTTCACTTTGGATTTATAATGTTTTTTACTGTAAAGTTTTGAAATGCCCCCCTTTATAATTTTATAATTTCTTGTCATTAATTGGCACTTGAGGTGGTCTGGGTTACAGTCTGAGGTAAATTTATAGATCATTTATATTTAGATATAGTTGTTTAGCTGGTCTCTTAAACACATAACTTCACAATAATATATTTCATAATTTCTAAACTTTAAATGTAGTAAAGTGTTTTTAGACTCACACAACAGATGTAAGCCTGTGAAAGGTGTTTAAAACTTAAAATCTCTTTTACACTCTTGAAAACTGTTCACCAACGACTAAATTTCCATTTCCATTAACTAGTGTAAAATCTCCCCTCGCCCTATGCGTTTCGTAGCTGCTCGTTCTGTGTGCGCGAGAACTATGTACTCCTGCTGACATTCCCACGTGCGCTGCAGAGATGTAATGGCCCTTTCACACAGGACGCGGAATGTGCTGCACTCGCCGCTGGGTTCAGCGCAGCACTTCAGATACAAAGCGATTTGTGCTACGCTGGCCAGAGCAAAGTAGGCAGAGTTTTCAAAACTTTTAGCGGAAGTTCTATACGTCTAGTCTAGTCATTTGATTGTTGTTCCACCTTTCGGTCACCATGACACAGCTTTTCTCCCGATGTCTCTATACGACCGCAAACATGTATCGTTTAGCTCCGGAAATTCCGACACACACAGAACTAGCTGTCCATCCATTTTGCTTTCCGCGCTTGTTTGGATGCCCCGTTTCTATTGGTCGCGCTGGTAATCGTCACAGAGAGCAGCGGCAAAAGTTGAAGGTACTTACAAAAGTTGAACTATCTAGTTTACTATTAGTGGTAGTTTAGTAGTTTAGTAGTTTTCCACGTTTGATTAGACGGATCTATGTAATTAATGGCAAAATCATGCACCATTCTAATTATGAGTCACATTAATTCAGAGTAGTCACTTGTAGGAACCGTGGATGAACCAGACAAATGAATCATTCAGATGATTCTTTCAAAACATAATCCTAATCTAAATTCCAGTCCATCTACAGAGAAAACCCATGTTAATTACTTTTATGACCCCCTGCTTCCTGACAGAAGCAGAAGTGACAAACTCAGCCATTTGTGACACCAAATGGTCACCAAGAAGTTAAAGAGTCTTTGATCACCAGATCAAAAGAGAGACAGAGAGACAATGCAGGCCTCTTTTGTTTCTCTGAGGGACCTAACTTTACAGAAAACCCAACGAAGACTGTTCTACAACTAAAACTGCATCAAAATTGTTCCAAACAATTTTAAATGGACTTATCAAACATCTTTTAACTGCATACATTTTACATCATGTCCACAAATACTATCTGTAACCAGTTATGTTTTAGAACACCCACAATTCATGTAAATGTGATAACTCTTGAATGCCTTATTTGGAATGAATTTAATTCTCTTTCTCTCTTCTTAATCATTGTATTTCAGGGCAGTTCGTGAAGACAGAGAAACATAAGAGATGTTGTGACAACATGATCATGGACAGAAGTCAGTTCCAGTTCCACTTTCCACACCAGACTCTCTTTATATGGATGGATGTCTGTCTACTATATTTTGTATTCTGTTCAGAATTAAGTGCAGATATTACTCAGGGACATGAACACTTGAATATTGCAAGAATAGAGAATTATATAAGAAATTAATTAATCACTGCACTTAAATTAAAATTAAAGTGCCTATTCACACTGCCACAACAAACTCTAACAGGGTGAACACACTGACGCAACAAAACCAAATAAAGTTGTCATTTGTAGTTTTGTGGCAGTGTAAACTGATCATAATACTGTATGTTAAATGTAACTAAGATTCGTTAAACTTGCCTTTAATTTCTTTGCTATTATACATCTATTTATTAGTGCACCAGTTTGCCAGTTTGAAGCATAAGTTTCCCTACATTTGTTCTATGTCCATAAACGGATAGTTCACCCAAAAATGAAACTGAGGTAAAACATAATTAACCTCTTTCATTTTTATTTTCCAAACATGTATAATTTTCTTTGATGTTAGGCATACAATGTCTACCTGACCAATTTCATACTCTGTGAACTGAAGAAAATGGCATTAACCAATCAGAACACATGAAATCATCTCTATTCTTCATCTTTAAATATAGACACAGACATTGAGACACAAACATCATGAATGTGTAGAAAGAGCTCATGTGAATATAATTACCTGCACAGTATGCTGAATTGCAGAAAGTTGGTCTAACCAGCTCATAGACATAATAATTGCCTGGACAGGCTTTGACTTTAATGGGATAAGACCCGTAAAAGCAGCAGTAACTGCCAGCATAACCGCAGACATCTCGAGTGACGACTCCATCCTCAACTGTTGGGTGTCCACCATGTATCCACAGTGCGATATCAGTGCCACAGCTACCCCGAGCAACACACGTGTCTGGGATCTGAGCGCTCATGTTGTTGATGAAGAGACGATACCAGCCGCTCCAGGAGACAGACTGGTCACACATGGAGCTATATGTATTATTGATGGATCTCCTTGGATCGTCCAGCACAGTGTAGTTGTAGCAGGGATCTGCAGAGAGATAAACTTATGAAAACACCAATATGAAGTCATAATGTCAATATAAATACAGTATGTTCACGAAATACAATTCCTAAATGCATAACCTAATTGATATTCACAAAATCTTATTCCCAAATGCAAAATATGGTCACAATTTTTTTAATTTCCTGCATTTGAAAATTGTCACATACTTGTAAATCACCTTAAATTTATGTGTGAATATTTTGGGTTGTTTTGAGCCCAAAATAAAAGGATGAAAAAGAAAAAAAGATGTCCTATCAGATGTGTTTCTGAATCTGGCCAATCATAACAGATCTATGAACTCTATGACTAAAGGTTCACGTGTCATCTGTACAGATCGGATGAATCAGATGTCATTCCATCACAGCGGATGATCAACAGGCTCTGCTCTAAATGAAGCAGAATTTCTATATTTTATAGTTCTTTATAACTGAAAACACAATGAGGACTTTTTTTGTCAATGAAGTGTGTCATATTCAGAACTACTGTACAGTGAATGACAGCCAGCCACACCTGAGAACAATCTACAGGGTTCATACATTTCTACCAATACATTTCCATGACTTTTGAGGCAAATATTCATGACCTAACCCTTAATGAAATGTCTGTAAATACATGTAGAATAAGAATAAAAATCCATGTTCAAAATTACCACAGCATATCTTAATTTAAACTTAATGTCAAGCTATGTGGTTTATTTATAAAACTTTATTATAACATTATATTTTTTTAAGTAATGCTGACACACTAGTAAGACAGATACAACTCCATTGTAGCAATGAGTTACCATAAATCAACTGGAGGCAACAATATGTTGCTACTGTATTTTTACAGTACTGGCAACCACAGCTTTAAGTTCTTTACTGTATTTTTTTTATTCATTTACAATGTATTATACTGGTACAGTAAATATTTTACTCTTCTGACACAAGCACAGATCTGTAAATACATTAGAAAACATTCAGAAAATAAGCCAATAGAGATTAAGTGTGTTACATTACCAGGTGAGATGGTCACTGGTGTGACAGCTGTAGTGGTAATGTTACCAGTGTCTGAAAGTTTGCATTAATAGTGTTTAATAAACAGACACAAATATCAATACAATAAATATATGAATGTGTAGAAAGAGCTCACATGAATATAATTACCTGCACAGTATGCTGAAGTGCAGAGAGTTGGACTAACCAGCTCATAGACATAATAATTGCTTGGACAGGCTTTGATTTTAATGGGATAAGACCCGAAATAGCAGCAGTAATTGTACCAGTGACCGCAGACATCTCGAGTGACGACTCCATCCTCAACTGTTGGGTGTCCACCACGTATCCACAGAGGGGCACTAGTGCCACAGCTACCCTGAGCAACACACGTGTCTGGGATCTGAGCACTCAGGCCGTTAATGAAGAGACGATACCAGCCGCTCCAGGAGACAGACTGGTCACACATGGAGTATGAATGTAAGCCATATGTATTATTGATGGATCTCCTTGGATCGTCCAGCACAGTGTAGTTGTAGCAGGGGTCTGCAGAGAGATAAACTTATGAAAACACCAATATGAAGTCATAATGTCAATATAAATACAGTATGTTCACGAAATACAATTCCCAAATGCATAACCTAATTGATATTCACAAAATCTTATTCCCAAATGCAAAATATGGTCACAATTTTTTTAATTTCCTGCATTTGCAAATTGTCACATACTTGTAAATCACCTTGAATTTATGTGGGAATATTTTGGGTTGTTTTTGAGCCCAAAAGAAAAAAAGAAAAAAAGATGTCCTATCAGATGTGTTTCTGAATCTGGCCAATCATAACAGATCTATGAACTCTATGACTAAAGGTTCACGTGTCATCTGTACAGATCGGATGAATCAGATGTCATTCCATCACAGCGGATGATCAACAGGCTCTGCTCTAAATGAAGCAGAATTTCTATATTTTATAGTTCTTTATAATTGAAAACACAATGAGGACTGTTTTTGTCAATGAAGTGTGTCATATTCAGAACTACTGTACAGTGAATGACAGCCAGCCACACCTGAGAACAATCTACAGGGTTCATACATTTCTACTAATACATTTCCATGACTTTTGAGGCAAATATTCATGACCTAACCCTTAATGAAATGTCTGTAAATACATGTAGAATAAGAATAAAAATCCATGTTCAAATTTACCACAGCATATCTTAATTTAAATTTAATGTCAAGCTATGTGGTTTATTATAAAATAAACTTTTTTTTTAAATAATGCTGACACACTAGTAAGACAGATACAACTCCATTGTAGCAATGAGTTAACATAAATCAACTGGAGGCAACAATATGTTGCTACTGTATTTTTACAGTACTGGCAACCACAGCTTTAAGTTCTTTACTGTATTTTTTTTATTTATTTATTTATTTATTTTTTTTTACAATGTATTATACTGGTACAGTAAATATTTTACTCTTCTGACACAAGCACAGATCTGTAAATACATTAGAAAACATTCAGAAAATAAGCCAATAGAGATTAAGTGTGTTACATTACCAGGTGAGATGGTCACTGGTGTGACAGCTGTAGTGGTAATGTTACCAGTGTCTGAAAGTTTGCATTAATAGTGTTTAATAAACAGACACAAATATCAATACAATAAATATATGAATGTGTAGAAAGAGCTCATGTGAATATAATTACCTGCACAGTATGCTGAATTGCAGTGAGTTGGTCTAACCAGCTCATAGACATAATAATTGCCTGGACAGGCTTTGACTTTAATGGGATAAGACCCGTAAAAGCAGCATTAACTGTTAACGTAACTGCAGACATCTCGAGTGACGACTCCATTCTCAACTGTTGGGTGTCCACCACGTATCCACAGTGCGTAATCAGTGCCACAGCTACCCCGAGCAACACACGTGTCTGGGATCTGAGCGCTCATGCTGTTAATGAAGAGACGATACCAGCCGCTCCAGGAGACAGGCCGGTCAAACATGGAGTTAAATGTATTATTGATGGATCTCCATGGATTGTCCAGCACAGTGTAGTTGTAGCAGGGGTCAGAGATATTAGCTGTTAATGAAAATATTACAAGAAATTAACATGTTTCTGAAAAACATGTGTTATTAATAAAATGTATCCAGAAGAGCAGCTTAAGACGTTATTTTTATTTATTTTTATGTATTTATTTAGCCTATTTTTGCTAATTCAGAGCGATTTTTTTGTATCCACAATTTTTTAATGCATTTTTATTTAAATACCAATGTGTCTTAGACAAGAAAAGACAAAACTTGTAAATTAAAAGTAAACACATTAGTTTTCTCCTTTGGTGATTCTGCTTGTTAACATCAGGTGTCTTCAATAATTGTCAATAACACTCAATTAATCACTTAATTATCTCATTAACTTTAATACTGCTTCAGTGTTCATTTAACGCTCTTATTTTAACACTTTAACACTCTTGAGTTTGGTCTCATATACTCCCAGGAGAGTTTATTTAACACTGGAGTTTTTGCTGTGTATATTAATGGCCTTCAGATACAAAGCGATTTGTGCTACGCTGGCCAGAGCAAAGTAGGCAGAGTTTTCAAAACTTTTAGCGGAAGTTCTATACGTCTAGTCTAGTCATTTGATTGTTGTTCCACCTTTCGGTCACCATAACACAGCTTTTCTCCCGATGTCTCTATACGACCGCAAACATGTATCGTTTAGCTCGGAAATTCCGACACACACAGTACTAGCTGTCCATCCATTTTGCTTTCCGCGCTTGTTCGGATGCCCCGTTTCTATTGGTCGCGCTGGTAATCGTCACAGAGAGCAGCGGCAAAAGTTGAAGGTACTTACAAAAGTTGAACTATTTAGTTTACTATTAGTGGTAGTTTAGTAGTTTAGTAGTTTAGTAGTTTTCCACGTTTGATTAGACGGATCTATGTAATTAATGGCAAAATCTTGCACCATTCTAATTATGTGTCACATTAATTCAAAAAAAAAAAGTACTCACTTTTATTTCTATAGTGCTTTATACAATACAAATTGTTTAAAGCAGCAAACTTTGAATTAAACCGTTTTCTGTTTTTTATTGTTTGTTTTTATGTTTAGTCATAGCTACTTTTCTTCCCGGGACTACAGTATGTACAGTAATTAACTGTATTGTTTTGTTGTTTAATTGTATATGCTTCAATTAGCATTAGCTTATGAACGCGCCCTATATTGTACATGTAAATATGCCTTATGTGTGTCTTTACAGGTATTTTTGGGATTTCTTTTCATTTGTCCATATATATGTTTATTGATGTAAACAAATAATAGAAGAACTACATGTAACCTTTATCTTTTTTGTTTGTTTGTTTTTTTTTTTTTCACTGGTGGTGTAAAGGAATAAGAATGGCACTCTTAGTGCATGTTTAATCATATTTTATTTAATGTTTTGTTATTGCGTCATTGTGTTATGACTTTACTTTGAGGGGCACATCATTACTAACTCATGATTAATCACCCATACACTAACTTCAACTCATGGCTTGTTAATGCATTATTTTGTCACGACTTTACTTAAAAGGGCCCATCATAATTAATTAATTATTAACTAACCATACACTAACATCATAATGTTTATGACAAAGCTGCAGTCGAAAGTTTAAACTCTGATAATATTAAATTATTTAAATTTGTTTCAAAGTCAGAGTACTTTTTATTCCTTCTTAAAGAGGCTGTTTGATTGGGTTTATCCATAAATGTTAATTAAGGCATTACCTATCAAACATGTACTAACATGTAGTTAAGGCTGCTGTTATTCATGTCCATAATGACTCCAGTCATAGTTAATGATCTTCATAGGTTTATGATTAGTTAATGCTTTCAATAATTATTACTTCATGTTGAATTAAGTATTAATTCAGGTATTAGTACATGATTATTCATGTACACTTACTGTAAAGTGTTACCATTGTTATTATTATTATTAATAAAGAATTTCAAAATTACCATTTCAAAATTACCTAACATTTCCAGGTTTTCAGCAGGAATCCTGGGTCACAAAACTTTAATAAAATAAATTAAAGTAACATAATCTGAGATTCAGTTTCCTCAGTGTTTCATATGCAAATAAAGAAAAAAAGTTTAACGTTTGCCAACGTTTGATTTCACTATAAAACGGCAGTATTTTATTTTACAGAAAATATGTGAAGGTGAAGTTTCCGCGCAGCAAAAGTGTTTTATTCCAGTAGTGTCCTCACCCACGCTGTATCAGTGGTTTCATCGGGTCTGAGTCTAAACTAGTGCTATTGTGTCAGTGTTTGTACTGAGAAAAGATCAGGTGCTATAAGAAAAGTGTCAGTGAGAGTTACAGATGTAACAGAGAGCGGTGCGATCCCGTGAAGGGTGATGAGTAGCGCAGAAACCTTGAGAAAATGAGTGAATCGTTTCACCTCTAAAGCTACAGACATGAATCCATAAAAAACATCAGCCAACAGCAGAGTACATTACCAGTTGCAGTGCGTCACCGGTGTAACAGTTGAAATGGCCAAGATAAGTCTTAAGACATCTAAAAAATAATGATGAATACAAATTAGCATATAAAAACACATATAAATATAAGCTTGCATTTAAAATAACAGTCATCATGTCGTCCAAAAGAAAAAGTCATACTGGTTCACACAGAAAAAAATTCCTTTCTATCCTAGATTTTCCTATTATCCCGACCCATCTTTTCCACATAATGAAACTCTTAAGCCTTTTCTGTTCAAACTGACAAAAAAAAAAAAAAAAAAAAAAAAAAAAATCACCATTGCAGTAATCTATACAGTATGATTTGTGTGTCATATTCCACGTCTTCTAAAGTCAGCAGCTTTGTGTGAGGAGCAGATGAAATTTAAAATATTTACTCAGTCATCAAGAATTTCAGAAAATTACATTCAGGATGTTTTTAACACTTTGGAAACTGATAGGTTCAGTTTCCATTAACATTTATTGCTTACAAAAAAAAAAGAAGAAGAAAAAAAGGATCTGTCAGGATATTCTTCCACTGAAGAAAGACAGTGTTATGGGTTTGGAGTGACATGAGGGTGAGTAGATCAGGGTTTGCTTCAGTTGGGCTCTTGACCCTTGACTTTTAATATTAGATTTAGTTTGGCTGCTGTAACTGAGTTATAACAGCCAGACAAGCAATAATCATTATTTGACCTGAATCACCAAACTCATTTAGAGCCCAATCTCTGAGTTAGATTTACCTTATTGATTACAGCAGGGTGTCCAAACTCAGTCCTGACGGGCCGCTGTCCTGCAGAGATTAGCTCCAACTTGCCACAACACACCTGCCTGGAAGTTTCTAGTATGCCTAATTAGACCTTGATTAGCTGGTTCAGGTGTGTTTAATTGGGGATGGAGCTGAACTCTGCAGGACAGTGGCCCACCAGGACTGGGTTTGGAGACCCCTGTTCTACAGCACAAGATCCAGCATTTTTAATATAATCTAAAAGATTTAAGTTCTAGATCTATTCAGTGATTGGTCAATGCCTTTGTTGTCATCCAAAATCCCGTTTGTGGCACAGCAAAGTGTCGTGAATCTCTAAGACTGACACTTAAAGGCCCACTGAAGAGTGTTGGAACGCACAGCATTATTCAATATGTTGACGTAATTTCAGTTGAAACAGGAAGACAGGGCGATATATCGGACAGCCCCGCCCCTTTTTAAATAGCAAATAGCGTTTTGTTTATGTTACAGCTCGGCCAGAGCCGTTAGACACTGTAAAACCTCTGTTTCCTTCTAATCTCTAACCGTTTCTCCTCATAATGTCCTTTATATCGCTTCTATACAGCATTCTGTGCAGAATTCAAATGGGTCCGATACCTTTTGTGGTCTGTGCCGACTCGGGCATATGATCCTCTCTCTGTACTCTTGTGTCTCTGGGCCAGAGCAGGCGGTTCATGTGACACTAACATGAAAACGGACTTCATTCGCGTCACAGGAAAGCATATTTACACTGTCTGAATCGTTCATATAGTGCACTATGTGCCATTCACCATGTAGAATCTAGTAAACGTGTGAGCAAATGACCGATTTC
This sequence comes from Hypophthalmichthys nobilis, assembly GCA_037950665.1. Classification (NCBI taxonomy): domain Eukaryota; kingdom Metazoa; phylum Chordata; class Actinopteri; order Cypriniformes; family Xenocyprididae; genus Hypophthalmichthys; species Hypophthalmichthys nobilis. The sequence continues at coordinate 30,049,724 of CM075481.1, read as the reverse complement.
AGCCGCAGCTTCAGCATCTGTAAGAGTGTAGGAGGAGGCGGGACTTCAGATTCAAGAGAGCATTTGATTGGACTGAAGATTTGACGAGGAACTGAAGTGCGATGTGATGTCATGAAAATTCGTGATCCATTTTAGCGGAAGTGAGAAACTGTAAGTTTTGAATGCTTATATCTCCTAAATGCTAATTTTGTCATTGTTTTGGAACACACCAGCTTATTCATAACATTAAGGCTAACATTCATAATAAAAGCTAAAAACATAAATTTTTTGTTTTCAGGGGGACTTTAAGATTTAGTCCTACACTTCACTTAAACGACGACTGAGATGCTTGATAACTAACTTTTAAGCGCAGCTTTGAGCAATTTTTTTTTTTACTCATAAGTCAATTCTTGTTCTTGTGAGTAATTCTCAGAGGCTTGATAAATACGGGCCCAGGGCCCATATTCATTAAAAATCTTAATGCAAAGAGTAGCTCCTAGTGACAAAATTCTAAGAAAATTCTCATAACCTCATAACATTAAAAAAAGAAAAAGGGTAACACTTTACAATAAGGGTCCATGAATAATCATGTACTAATACCTGAATTAATACTTAATTCAGCATGAACTGATGATTATTGAAAGCATGAACTAATCATGAACCAATGAGGAGCGAACCTTAACTATGACAGGAGTCATATGGATTCATGCATGAATAACAGCAGCCTTAACTACATTTTAGTACACGTTTGATAGTTAATGCATTAATTAACGTTTATGGCTAAACCAAATCAAACAGCCTCTTTAAGAAGGAATAAGCAATCTGACTTTAAAACTAATTTAAATATTATTATCAGTTTAAACTTTTGACTGCAGCTTTGTCATAAACATTACAGAATAGCACAAAATTAATTGATCCTCATTAAATGTACAAAACACTAAATACACTAATAACTAAGTTCTTTATCTGTTCTGTGTTGTTCTCTTTCCCTTCAAACTCGCCCTCCTGCAACTTATGCACAGCTAAATAAAAATGAAAATTAAAAACTCACACAGAACATTTGTGGAACAGTTCCCAAAGAAACAACCAAAGTGGGATCATGGTCAGAACGTTTGCTGGGATCAGTACAGTTTAATCTCCATCCAGACGGAGGCCGTGATGATACTGTACCTCCTCCCTCTGACTTCTGGAAAAGCTAAACATCATCACTTAACTGGCCTGAACACTAGTTGTGTATTTGATAGTAAGTTTATGATAAATAATGTGCTGAATTTACTAAGTAGTTAACAGTGAATTAATTATGTCTGGGCCCTCTCAAGTAAAGTGATGACAAAATAATGCATTAACAAGGCATGAGCTGATGTTAGTTAATAATAAGTTAATAATGATTGGGCCCCTCAGAGTAGTCATGACACAATGATGCACTAACAAAACATTAAATAAAATATGATTAAACATGCACTACGAATTTCATTCTTATTCCTTTTCACCACCAGAACAAAAAACAGATGATAATGGTTATCTGGAGTTATTTTATTATTTATTGATATCAAACATATATGTACTCAAAAGAACATACCTGTATACATATACGTAACATTTACAATCAAATATGGCGCGTCCACAAGCTAATGCTAATCGAAGCATATACAATTAAACATCAAAACAATACAGTTAATTATAGTTCATAACTTCCTGAAAATTCCCAATAAAAACACTTGCAAATGTGATTTTAATTATCAATTCGGTTCACCAAAGCAGACAACATTCATTAGATTAAAATGCATCAACACCGTAGCAACACAACTAACGCGGCCAGCGCACCAGACTGCGCCACTAATGAGTGTCCCACCAGAAACAACATACTGTAGTCCCGGGAAGAAAATTTGTTGTGTCTAAACATAAATGAACAATAAAAATCAGAAAGCAGTTTAGATCAAATTCAATTTATTAGTGGTAGTTATTAGTCTATTTTCCACGCTTGATTAGGTATTAGATCAGGGTCTCAAACTCCAATTGGCTGGGGGCCGTTGCTGTGATTGACACCTCATAGGAGGGCCATTTTAACATTCAAGCACAAGAAAAATTTCTGAAAATTTACTTTCCTTTGCATTATTTCTCATTTACTTCAAGGTAAGGGTGGTGAAAACCGCCTAACGCATCACAGGGACACCACTTCCTGCTATTGAGGACATCCAGAGAAAACGCTGTCTACGTCGAGCTCGCAGCATTCTTAAGGACTCCTCTCACCCTGACCATAGGCTGTTTAACCTCCTGCCCTCTTGGAGGCGATTCAGGAGCCTCCGGACAAGGACCAGGAGATTTAGGAACAGCTTTTTCCCTACAGCTGTCTCCTTACTGAACTCTGCCCTCTGACACCCCCAACACTCCCCACACCACACACACAGACTCCTCACTCCTCCTCATCACTACATCTGATTTATTTACAAACAAGCAAAAGAAAAACAGTTAACTTGTTATTACTTGCACTACTGTCTGTTCATCCAGAACCCCGAGTAATCCATTTGCACACTGAAATATTTTTATGCACTTTATTGTCCATTGCACTAGTGTAAATGATATGTTCATAGTTTCTGCTTATAGTGTACATACACTTATACATAATCCATCTGTATAGTATGTTCATAGTACACCTATCTGTATATCTTGCTGATAGTATTTAAATACCTGTAAATTATGTCCATAATACTACCTTATTTGTATATTTATTGAACATTTGTAACATATTGTAGACACTTTATATTTTGTACTTACTGCTTATTGCACTTCTGGTTAGATGCTAACTGCATTTCGTTGCCTTGTACCTTACATGTGCAATGACAATAAAGTTGAATCTAATCTAATCTAATCTATTGCATGGCCAGGACACTCTTGTCATGCAGCAGCACTTTTGTGGAAAGTCAATAAAGGACAATTAAGGCCATAAAAATTGTTTATTTTATTGTGATATTATTGATTAATAAATGTATTAAACTGAAATGTCCCTGCTCCGTAACAACATCTCTCGTAGAAGGTTTGCAACTTTACAAAGTAAACAATGATCCGAAAAACACTTAGCCTCTTCGCTAATTAAAGGTGCAATATGTAATAGTTTTGCAGTAAAATATCCAAAACCACTAGGCCAGTGTTATATATTTTGTTCACTTGAGTACTTACAATATACCAAATGTTTCCAACTATTTGTAAATCGTGAGAAAATTGCAATTTTAACTAAGGCTCTGGGACGTGTGAAGAGTCGCCTGTCAATTGCGTCATACCTGCATTGACCCTCGGTCTGCCTCGGTTTCGGTTTTATTTTGTAGAAACCATGGAAACACCAAAGACACTTTAATATATTACAGGTTTTAATAGACAAGGGAACAACTGTTTTGATATATTGATAGACAGAAAACTAATTGTTGTTATATAGCTCAACACCTTCTTGATTTTTGCGTGTACCATGCTTTACTCATGCCACTATTTTGTCAAGTAGCTAACATAGCATAATCACATGCAGCTTTATTTTTAGTAACAGTAATACAGAATTTTCTCCATCATACAATACGTTTTAAAATGAATTGCATGTCATTTATCAACACAAGCCATCCAGCATTTAAGATGATATTTTTAAAATCGATCTAGTTTACTGCAGTGTGTCTCAAACAAGTGTCTCACAGCAGTCGAGCTAACACACAGAGTAACGTTATAACATCATTTTCAACACACTCAAATGTATCTAATATGATACATTTAAAACAGAGCTGTGTTACCTCATACTCATGACCGGAATAGTGGAAGCGGCGCGGCGACTGTGTCATAATAAAAGTTCTGCTGCTCGTGTGTTGCGCAATCGCTCCAGCGGCCTCGTTCAGCTCCCACAACACTCGGTCCTGCTCTGCTTCATACCACAGTAACGTTAATAATCGCATTCATGAACATGATTTATTCCCGAGTATTATCCCTATTCTTTTGCACCATCTGTTGAGGTGGAGACCACATGTCCCAAGATTCCGCTCTCAAAACTTGGCGTCATCAAGCTACGCCTTTGTTTTGAATAGGCTTCTAGCGACCTCTAGCGGACAGAATTATTACATACTGCACCTTTAACACACAAAATACCATTGGTATGCTACTTCCGCCGCCTCACAGGAAGTTGTACCCACGTTCTTTTTACAGTAGCGCCCCTTGGAAACAGGTGGATAGAGACAATGACTTAGTTTACCCCAAATGTTAATTAAAGCATTAAATATCTAGTCAAGTTAGCTTTATTTTTATAGTGCTTTACAGCAAAATTAAACTCTGTTTGCATTATTGAATCATTATTTTCCTGTTGATCACAGTTGATTCCTGTTGATGTTGCTTTAACAATCTGTATGGAGTTAATATTGTGCCATAATTAAACAAACAAATCCAGCATTTTGCAAACAAACACGATCTGCTTTGCAAAAGAAAACTCGACTCGCAAACAAACAGAAAGTGATGTGCAAATACAAAGGTCAGTTTGAGCGAAAACGCAGATGAGTAACAAATAAATGTATTGTGTTTTACAAATATAAATAAATGAGCCTACATCATATTTCACAAATAAATACAAACCATTGTACAAATGGCATGTAAAATTTGAACAAATACCAAATCTAGTGCATACATACACACACCTGTCTGTTACGATTGTAAGACACTTGCCTTTTTATGAGATCTCAGCTTGATTTTCTCACAAATGTGTGCTGGCAGATTTTCTCACAAATGCAGTTGAGCAACTTCCTCTTCCAGAACAGCAGATGGCGCTTTGCTATGGGTCAGTTTACGCTAGTCTCCCGAGAGAAGCCAAGAAACGTTTATAATAAAATTTATAATACTAATAATGATAATAATAATAATAATAAACTTTTTCATAGTGCCTTTAAAAGTTGCACCTCAAAGCGCTTTACAGGAATAGGGGAAATAAAAGATAGAAACAATAATCAAAACACACTTCAAGATTTATTTATTCATTTGAAAATACAGTAAAACAGTAATATTGTGAAATATTATTACAATTTAAAATAACTGTTTTCTGTTTGAAAATATTTTATAAAGTAATTTATTCCTGTAATCAAAGCTGAATTTTCAGCATCATTACTCCAGTCTTCAGTGTCACATGATCCTTCAGAAATCATTCTAATATGATCTGCTGCTCAAGAAACATTTATTGTGTACAATTGTACAAAATATTTGTGTACAATATTTTTTCAAGATTCTTTGATGAATAGGAAGTTCAAAAGAACAGCGTTTATTTGAAATATAATCTTTTGTAACATTATAAATATCTTTACTGTCATTTTTGATTGATTTAATGCATCCTTGCTGAATAAAAGTATTAGTTTCTTTAATTTCTTTTCAAAAAATAAAAATAAAAATTCTTACTGACCCCAAACTTTTAAACGGTAGTGTATAATGTTACAAAAGCTTTGTATTTCAGATAAATGCTGTTCTTTTGAACTTTCTATTCATCAAGGAATCCTGAAAAAAAGTACACAACTGTTTTCAACATTGATAATAATCATAAATGTTTCTTGAGCAGCAAATCAGCATATTAGAATGATTTCTGAAGGATCATGTGACACAGTTATTTATTAAATTGTAATAATATTTTACAATATTACTGTTTTTACTGTATTTTTAATTAAATAAATGCAGCCTTGGTGAGCAGACAAAACTTCTTTTAAAAACATTAAAAATCTTACCGATTCCAAACTTTTGACTGGTAGTGTGTATATACAATTACATAATGATGCTGAAAATTCAGCTTTGATCACAGGAATAAATTACAATTTGAAATATACAACAGAAGTTACTTTAAAGGTGCAGTATGTAATAATTCTGTCCGCTAGAAGTCGCTAGAAGCCTATTCAAAACAAAGGCGTAGCTTGATGACGCCGAGTTTTGAGAGCGGAATCTTGGGACATGTGGTCTCCACCTCAACAGATGGTGCAAAAGAATCGGGATAGGACTCGGGAAGAACTCATGTTCATGAATGCGATTATTAACGTTACTGTAGTGAAGCAGAGCAGGACCGAGTGTTGTGGGAGCTGAACGAGGCCGCTGGAGCGATTGCGCAACACACGAGCAGCGGAACTTTTATTATGACACAGTCGCCGCGCCGCTTCCGCTATTCCGGTCATGAGTATGAGGTAACGCAGCTCTGTTTATCATATTAGATACATTTGAGTGTGTTGAAAATGATGTTATAACGTTACTCTGTGTGTTCGCTCGGCGACTGCTGTGAGACACCCTCTTGGCGTGCACGGACAGTACCGTTGTGTTTCCTGTAGATGGCAGTTAAAACACGGAAATTTAGGTAAATGTTTCACTGATCAAAACTCCAAACGTTCAATTTGATGAACACTTATGCAGGTTCCTGTAGATGGCAGTGTAAACTCAGAAATGTGATTCATTGCTTTTCAACCGTAATCGTAAACGAGACTGGAGAATGTACGTTGCATATGTTTTGTTGACGCTTCGATAGAGTTTCTCCCATTTTTCTTTCTTTGTCTCCTTAGACAAACCCACTATGTAGGCTACTGGTTGAATTTTGCATTAACGTGTTATGCTTTACAAAAGAAATTGAATTTATCAATACGAACCTTTTTTTTTGTGTAATGATGAAAAAATTACACATTAGCCTACTGTATTCAGTATGAGCCTTAATGTAATATGTTCCAGAGTAAATTCAAATAATGGGTTCATTTCCACTGAAACATGTATGATATTCCAATAAAATTATGCACTAAAATAATGCATATGTTGCATTAGGGGTTTTATTTGGAAAGGGACATTTTCACCCACATGCCTGGATTTTAAGAGGTCCTAAAATGGGTCTGATATACCTATAATAGCAGTTCTGTATGTAAAATTATGCATTACATTCTATCTGCATGGACAGATTGAGTATTTAGGGGTATTATTTTGGCAGGCCCATTTTGACCCACCTGCCAGGATTTTACCCCCTTATTTCTTCTGTATGAATACCCAAAGAGTCACAAAAATGGGTCTTTGATCTGCCTGCATTGACACTATTCTTTAAGAGCTGCTGTGCAGCCAAAATTATATACCATTTATCAATGTAAAGCTGCTTTGACACAATCTGCATTGTAAAAGCGCTATATAAATAAAGGTGAAGAATACTCACCTTTATGAATGAAAGCCATTGTCAATTTTGACAATTCAGTTTATTTCTTTTTATCCACAAACCAGTTCAGAGGACGAGTTTCCTTTACAGTTAGAGAATAAACAAATTAGCCATTGCACTGACCCATGACTTTAAAAAAAAAAGAAGCTTTGTTTCAAACACACATGAAAAATATTCCACAGCATTTATGAATCTGAATTAGAGTTCAAATTGAGGAGTTTTAATCCAGCCTGGTCTCATTGTTAATACGTAGGTATAAATACGTAACTTTCAAAGACACAAAACGTGCATTTTTGTACGTTTAGGTGCTGAAACGTACAATATTGACGTATTTATAGCACTAAAATGAAAAAAACCCGTTTTTCAGCGAAAAAGAGAGATATATGTATAATTTCTCTTTCATCGTTTTGTAGATAAATGTAAGATCCTAAACCCCATCCTGAACCTAAACATACCCATTTTGTACAGAATGTTAAAAGAACAAAACATAATGGACAGAAATGTGTAGGAAAATGAACATTTTAGTAAAAATATAACATTAAAACGATATTTTGAGCCACTAATCCTACACCTACTCCTAAACCTGCCCATAACCATTTCTAAAAACTCCGTACTAATAAAAGAATAACAGACAAACAAGCGTAGCCTAATCACAATAATTTATTTATTGCGAAACGTCAAAAGTAGTTCAAATGATGATGAGTTGCAGTCGCAGTCCTTTAATATTATAAAGCGATGAGAATACTTTTGTGCACCAAAAATAAAAAAATAGTGACTTTATTCAACAATATCTAGTTATGGGCGATTTCAAAACACTGCTTCATGAAGCTTTGAAGCTTTACAAATCTTATGTTTGAATCAATTTTTCAGGAGCACGTATCAAACTGCCAAAGTCACATGAACTATTGAAGTTTCAAAACACTTACGACGTAGCAAAGCCTCGTTTACAGAAATCATGTGATTTTGGCGCTCTGAACCACTGATTTGAAACAAAAGATTTGTAAAGCTTCAAGCTTCATGAAGCAGTGTTTTGAAATCACCCATCTCTAGATATTGTGGAATAAAGTCGCTATTTTGTTATTTTGGCGCACAAAAGTATTCTCATCGCTTTATAATATTAAAGTTGAACCACTGTAGTCACATTAACTGTTTTAAATATGCTTTTAGTAGCTTTCTGGGCATTGAAAAAGGAGTGTTATTGCTGGCGATGCAGGCCTCACTGAGCCATCAGATTTTATGAAAAATATCACGAACAGAAATGTTATTTCATATTAAGTAGATGAGTAAACTGCATTCAATAAATTTGACTATGACAATTGAATACAACAGATTTAAAACAGTAATACCCCGATTTTAATATTAATACATGGGAAATCATACACATTCACATTTGGATACGTAAATGATTTACATTTTATTGCTGTTAATACGTAAGTATTTTTATGTTTTAATGCTATAAATACATCAGAATTGTATGCGTTTTGTGTTTATGAAAACGTAAGTAAATGAACCACGTATTCTCATGAGATCATGTTGCAGCTTTAAACAGATATTATCAAAGCATAATGCAATAAAGGATGAAATGACGCTCTTGTGTTTTCCCAGAAATTATCATATACAAGTCATTACAGAACCACAAGCTGTTTCCCAAAAACTTCAGATCTGAAAAGTGGTGTAGATCAACAAGTGCTCAGGAGTTATTCATAAAGTTTCATCCTTAAAAATGTTAAAGGACTTACAGTAAGAGTCCTGACCTGGTCAAAGCATAATTATTCAGCTATAACTACACACAAGTTATTTATAACTACACAACTGTAACATCCTATATACACACATCTATACATGTTTTTGACATAAACAGGCTGATGAGGAGCATTATGAGCAGAAAGAAGATCTTACCTGAGAATAATAATGAGCTGATATACAGTGATCCTCACCTGACACGACTGACTGAACAAAATATTTGTGTTTGTTGAGATGTTTATAGATAAGTTATCTGTCCATCATTCTGAGGAAATATGAGCACAAGTCTATTGTTTTCCATTCTTAAATTCAAATGTGCATTCCCTTACACAATGAAAATATCTTTCTATATATGAAAAATCAATATATTAAATGATTAATAGTATATTTGAAAACACACAGGATAATACTGTGTAATACTAATATTGTCTCTTAATGAATGAATAATTGATATGAATAATTGTTGCTTTTCATATATTGGAAAAATATATAACAGTTTACTAATACACACCTGCACATATTGAAGTATTCAGCAAAGAGACTATCACTGTGCTGAAGAGAGCCATTACAATTACAACCATTACTAGTTTTTAAATAAAGTAACTATAAGTTGCGTCCCAAATGACACACTATACACAATGCACTTATACACTATGTACTTATGCACTATGTACTCATCCATATAGTGTAAGAATTTTATATGTTTATTTTGTCATTAAACATCTGAGTCTGATCCACGCTCCCCCTCCGCAACGTAATTAAAGCTGCGACAGTTGAGTGCATGAAGTGTCCAACGTTCCACACTTCGTTTTTCCTGTTAATTTAGTGCATCATCCGGGTATTTAAACTGCACTTTTTCTTTTTGGAATTTTCTGTGTGAACGCACTACTCACACTATTTGTACTTAACGTTATAAAATAGAGCATAAGTATGTGATTTGGGACGCACCTATAGTCTTATTGGTGTTTGGCCAATCGTCAGCCTAACCACAGGCTCTACTCTTCAGCACAAACCTTTTAAATTCCAAAATAATAGAACATTAAACACCATCTCCTCCTATATTAATATTGAGCAAAAACGTGAAATAACACTTCATTTTAACATTTAACTCTCCTTTAACAGTCAGAAGCAAAGCATGCTGGGAACTAGAAGTCTGTTATAACTCATTACATGAATGTATGTATTTATGTGTGTACATACATTCACAATGATATGGGAACATGTTTGTGGAATATATGTACACAATAAAGGATAAAACTTTAATAATATTACATGTAATGCTATTTTTGTCTTTATTTCTAAATATGTTTAACCCTCTGGTCCTCTTCGTTTAGGGGTCACACTTGGCTCCTTCGTGGTCAAAATGACTGAAGCCTTGCAGTGTAACTCTTTTTTTTTTTTTTTTCTTCAGGAAAACCAATGTAATATATTTTTGTTCAATAATATTTTTGATTATTATTTAAAATTTTGAGGGTATTTTATGATACTATGCAATATTTTATAATAAATAATATAATATAATTTTTATTAGCTATTTTTCCCCATTGAAAATATTACACAATTTTTTTCTAATATATTTTTATATTATTTGTCAATTAAAGCAGTATTCCATGTTAAAATAAATTTTTGAAGGTAGATTAGTGCCATCTGGTGGGAGTAAAAAGAACCAGGTGGAACCAGATTCCTATATAGTTCTATATGAAGCAGCTTATAAATTCTCTAGTGGTTTTTAGACATAAATACTTATTTTTATTATGTTTTTATATTTTTATTAAGGATTTATACTTCAACATTCTCAAAAATATCGAATTCGATTTGTGCCAAAATATATTGAACTTAACTTTTCAAGAAACTAATGAAAATATAAATTAAAACTGAATAAAAAATATTTTACTTTGTTTTTAATAGACTGCATGATTTGCTGTTTTCTCGTTTTTCTTTTGCTGATCTGTATTTACAAATGCTTTTCCAGAGTTTTTATTTAAGCTTCTGAAGTTTTCGTTTATGATCCCAGAGTTTTCGTTTGCCATTCTGGCACAAATCTCGTCTTGAGGCGGGACTAGCAGTGGTGTGTTCCTCACTGGCTACTGAGTTTTTGATTGACAGCTTCTTGACCTGGAAGTGAAGACCCAGCTAACAAAATTTTGTTATAAGAACGTTCTCTAAATATTCAGTGTTGGTTTTGGGAATGTAAAAAATGTCCAGTTTTCTTGACATTAGAGGAGCGTGTTTTAAAAGGTATGATGTTCCTCAAACGTTCTTTCAACTTAATTTTGATTTAAAATTCAACATTCTAGGAACATTGATTTGTAACATTCCAAGAACATAAAAATGTCCAGCTTCCTTAATGTTAGTAGAATGTTATTTAAAGGTTAGTATGATGTTACTGAAACATTCTTTCAGTCATTCAAACACCTGCTGTGAACAAGCACTGAAAGAAAGAGAAATAAAAACACAAACTACAACTTTCTTAAGCCACAGCCTAGAAGAACTGAAGATAAAAGACATGAAATCTCTCAAGATCTGATTAAACAACTCCACAAACAGCATTACCAGCTTCACTTATTACTAAATAATTACTAATTAACAGAGGTTTAGATGTTGATGTCTTATTGAAAATGCTTTGTTTGAGGTCACCATCATTGGGATCAGTGTTTGCTTTAGTTGAGCTCTTGACCCTTGACTTTTGTTGAGTTGCTTTAGCAATTGCAGGTGTTTTTGGACAACATTCTGCATGGTGACCTCAAACGAAACATTTTCAATAAGACATCAACATCTAAACTTCTGTTAATTCTCAATAAGAACTTCTGTAGACGTGTGCTGTTTGTGGAGTTGTTTAATCAGATCTTGAGAGATTTCATGTCTTTTATCTTCAGTTCTTCTAGGCTGTGGCTGAAGAAAGTTTGTGTTCTTATTTCTCTTTCTTTTAGTGCTTGTTCACAGCAGGTGTTTGAATGACTGAAAGAATGTTTTAGGAACATCATACTAACCTTTAAATAACATTCTACTAACATTAAGGAAGCTGGACATTTTTATGTTCTTGGAGTGTTACAAATCAACGTTCCTAGAATGTTGAATTTTAAATCAAAATTAAGTTGAACGTTTGAGGAACATCATACCTTTTAAAACGCGTTCCTCTAATGTCAAGAAAACTGGACATTTTTATGTTCCCAGAACCAACACTGAATATTTAGAGAATGTTCTTATAACAAAATTCTGTTAGCTGGCGACGTCACGTCAGTGTTGTGTTGACATTTGAATGTGATCATCTGTAAGCAGCTTCCTATTTAATTTTAGTGATATAAAGATAGGAGTTTATATATTAGTATATTATTTTATCTGCTGCTATACTATGTTTAGATGACTTGGGAATAGCACAGACAAATGATATAATCATCATTACCATCAGGAGACTGGATACTTGCTGTAAGTCATTATTTTTTAAGTGTAAAAAACCAATACAAGTACTTGCTTTTGCTTTTTCAGGTGGAGAGGTATTTTAGAGCATTACAGGACCTGGTTATGTATACATTATATAAAGAACAGCGTTTATTTGAAATATAATCCTTTTATAAAAAATAATTAATTCCTTTAATTTCTTTAAAAAAATAAATAAATAAAAATTCTTACTGACCCCAAACTTTTGAACGGTAGTGTATAATGTTACAAAATGTTTAAGATAAATGCTGTTCTTTTGAACTTTCTATTCATCAAAGAATCTTGAAAAATAAATACTTTACACAAATATTTTGTACAATTGTACACAATAAATGTTTCTTGAGCATCAAATCATCATATTAGAATGATTTCTGAAGGATCATGTGACACTGAAGACTGGAGTAATAATCCTGAAAATTCAGCTTTGCCAACACAAGAATAAATTACATTTTTAAATATTTTCAAATAGAACACAGTTATTTTAAATTATAATAATATTTCACAATATCACTGTTTTTATCCAGAGATCCACTGTCCCCATCAGACAAGAATCTTATTTTGTTCAGACACATCACCTTTGACTGACTGACTGATCTTGATCTTCAGACACCTGATAATATGCAAATATTTTAATTTCTTTGCAGTTTTAGATGAAAACAAACAGTTTAGAAATACACAGTAGGTTGCACTTTATTATTATTAGTCTATGCTGATCTTGGATTAGCATACCAACAACATATGAATGTTAAGGGGATAGTTCACCCAAAAATAAAAATTCTCACATATTTTACTCACCCTCATGTCGTCCCAGATGCATATTAATTTCTTTCTACAGATAAACATGTATTAAGTCCTAAAGAGTGAAAGACACTTTATAAACCACACAGCGACTGTGACGGTAATCTATGCGACCCCAGTGGATGAATCAATGAATTCTAAAGTGAAACAATAGATAAGAAAAACATTAATAATTTAAATTCTTTTAACTGTTAACAATCGCAGACCAACTGTCATACGTGCATGGGTTACAATCCGCTTGTATTATATGGACTCACAGAGATTACTTTCTTAAAAACCTTTGTTCGTGTTTATGTGAAGAAAGAAAGTCATATACATCTGGGATGGCATGAAGGTGATTAAATGATGAGAGAATTTAAATGTTTTTGGGTGGACTATCCCTGTAAAGTCTAACATTGCACTCCATTACCACATAATGTACCCACGCAGTCACTGTTTTGTCACTTTGTATTGTAACAGGAACTGTTCAAATGATCATTTTTTCATTTAAAATGTATATGAATTTTACATGTGTATTCTGTATATGTACTTGGGCATTTTTATAGTAATGTATATCATGAGAATATTGTGCATTACTTGAATACTATGCAGTTAGTGTTTTGTTGCTTCAGATCTTTCCTGTCGCAACATAATTGCATCCAAGACTTTCAATTTGATACTTGTGCTGTAGTGACAATAAAGAATGTAAATTTATTTGAATTGATTCATATTTTCATTTATTCTACTGGTTTTTATAAAAGTCACAATTGAAACTGTTGATGATTGTTAAAAAAGTATTTCCAATTTTAAATGTTAGATGATAATGTTAACTAAATAAAATTATCAGAATGATAAAAAATGGCAACAAGAACATTCGGTAACACTTTACAATAACAGTACATGAATAATCATGTACTAATACCTGAATTAATAGTTACTTCAACATGAACTCATGATTAATGAAGATATGAAATAATCATGAACTAATGAAGAGCTATCCTTAACTACGACAGGATTCATGCATGAAAACAGCAGCCTTAACTACATGTTAATACATGTTTGATAATTAATGCATTAATTAACATTTAGGGTAAACTAAATCAAACAGTCTCTATAAGAAGGAAAATATTTGGACTTTGAAATAAATTTAAACAATTTATTATTGTCAGAATTTAAACTACTGACATCAGCAGCTTCGTCATAAACATTACTGAAAGACACAGAATTAGTTTGTCATTATTTTCACTGATCCTCCTTATCAAACATATAAAATACTAAATCCACTATTTATCTTAAAAGGTCTTAATCTGTTTTGTGATATTCTTTCCCATCAAACTAAACTGTGACTTAGAACAGTTCCTGAGGAATCGGTTCCCAAAAAAACAAACAGGAAACATGAACGCGTTTGCTGGGTATCAGTAGGCTACAGTTTACTCTCCATCCAGACGCAGGCCATGATGTTACTGTAACACCATTCTCTGACTTTTGAAAAGCCACACAACATCACTTAACTGGGCTGAATACTAGTTGTGCAAGTACATGTGTATTTGATAGTAAGTTTATGATAAATCATGAGCTGAATTTGGTAAGTAGTTAACAGTGAATTAATTATGATTGTGCCTCAAGTAAAGTCATGACATAAATATGCACTTACAAATCATTAACTAATATATGAATTAACACTAAGAGTGCCATCCTTATTCCTTTACACCCCTGTACAAAAAAACAAAGATAAAAAAATTTGTATTTCTTTTATTTTTATTTATATAATTAAACATATATGAACTTAAAAGCAAGCTATAAACATACCTGTAAAGACACACATAAGGCACATTTACATGTAAAATAGGGCGCGTCCACAAGCTAATGCTAATCGAAGCATATACATTTAAACGACAAAAATACAAATACAGTTAATAATAACTGCACATAACCTCCTAAAAATCCCAATAAAACATAGATGTAAACATGTCTTTAATTATTAATTAGGTTTACCAAAGCAATCAACATTTATTAGTTTAAAACGCCAGCATTACCGCTCTTTGCCGAAGGACCACAACAAACGCGCCAAGAGAACACGTGCGTCACTATGCACCAAACTAGCGTGCGATGACGTCATGACGCAGGTATGCCAAATTAATTTACTAACTGCACAAAACATTCTCATAAATACAAATAACAAATTAAATAATATTTTGCAGTATTGAAAAATAACATTTAGCAATTTTATAATGAATTCAAAGAAAATGTACCACATAAACAACTCATATTCAATATATCACACTTACAGAAATAGTGTTTACAGAATAACGTTAAAGTGTTAAAATATTGGTAATTCTTACTTCGCGCTCATAGTTTTGATTAGAATACATCATATCCGGTCGGCAGGTCGCATACGGTCTAGCCGCAGAAGTTCAAATATTTCAACGCATGCGAAGCTCAAATCGGATCCGAAATTTCCGCAATCCCATATGATCGGAACTCCACGTGGAATATGACACACAAATCATACTGTAGACTATAGATTACTGTAGTGCTGCAATGGTCAGGATATCAGCAAATTCTGACATTTTTGTGTGTGAAAGAAAAAGTAGGCTACTGGTTTGTAACGACATGACGGAATGATGACAGAATTTAATTGTTTTGGGTGAACTAAATTCCGTCATCATTCCGTCATGTCGTTACAAACCAGTATGACTTTTTCTTTCGTAAGCCTTTTCTGTTCAAACTGACAAAAAAAAGTCACCACTGCAGTAATCTATACAGTATGATTGCTTCACGACCAATTTCAAAGTTCCGTGCGACTGCCGCTAGGGCGCGAAATGCGAATGTCATGTGACTGTTTATTAGACTTACACAGAATAACAGAGATGAGAGTCAGTGCTTTTATAAAACCTGAAATATGATGAAAGTCAATAAAAAAACTGTTTTGGATTGAGAAAACTACATTCATCATACGTCACAGTTCATGTCAAGGTTTTTGGGGCAATGAGAGCCAAACCTTTAAAAACGAGAAGAATAGGCTACTCACCTTTATGAATGAAAGCCATTGTCAGTTTTGACAGTCTAGTTTATTTTTTTTTTTAATCCACAAATCAGTTCAGAGGACGAGTTTCCTTTACAGTTAGAGAATAAACAAATTAGCCACTGCATTGACCCATGACTTAAAAAGAAAGCTTTGTTTCAAACACACATGAAAAATATTCCACAGCATTTATGAACTTGAATTGGAGTTAAAATTGAGGAGAGTTTTAAACAGATATTATCAAAGCATAATGCAATAAAGGATGAAATGATGCTCTTGTGTTTTCCCAGAAATTATCATATACGAATCATCATAGAACCACACGCTGTTTCCCAAAAACTTCAGATCTGAAAAGTGGTGTAGATCAACAAGTGCTCTAGAGTTATTCATAAAGTTTCATCCTTAAAACATCTTAAAGGACCTGGTCAAAGCATAATTACTCAACTATAATTACACAGAAATGAATTATAACTACACAACTGTAACTACACAATACATGTTTTTTAATTAAAGAGACTGATGAAGATCATTATGAACAGATCTTACCTGATACAGTATAATCAGTACAGCAGTGTTAATTTCATTAACGAAAAACTATAATGAAAATTATTCGTTGACGAGTTGACTTTTTTCCATGACTAGATTGATGAGAGACAACACCAATGTCATTAAACGATAACTGTGACTAAATCAACACATGCAATATCTTTGGCGAAAAAAGACGAGACTGAAATGTGGCTAAAAGAATAAAAACTTTACCAAAATCACTCTTTTGAAATCACGTTTTCCAGTGGCTTTGCTGCAACCTTTAGCCAAAAAAGCGGAACGGCTAATGCTAACGCTCCGCGGCGCCTCTGGCGGTACACAGGGAAGGAGACCAGAGGCTGTTTTTTGAATGGATGTCAATGGATGAGAGGCTTCACTATGCTGATTAAACAGCTTTTGTGGGGAAATAGCTAATCATTTAATTAATCGACAGCCTGTTTGCTAATCTTCAGCATGTTTTACACTAAACAATACTTTCTTTGGGAACTATATGTAGATTTTAGCTTGATGTATGAAAAAAATGTATTTTTTAAAAGAAGGCAGACTAGGGAATGTTGCGACTGATGTCACTGCCATTACACGATAGGTTGAGAGGTGCCGCATGTGATTAAGTTAGCCGTTACGCTTTTCCAATGGTAAGAGATACAGACCCTCTCATCTCCCTATATTATACAATCTCTGATCAGTTGTACACTCGTTATTGCGGTGCATTGTGGGATTGAATGAGTGCACTCAACATCGTCCACTATGGTTTCGGACACCACTACAAATGGCTGTCCCCTCAAATAGTGCCCTATTTAAGGGTATAGGGGGCAATTTCGGACACACCTTAAGACTAAATCAAAAATCATGGCTGCCAAAATTGACACTGTTGGTCCGTGTATCTTTTGGTTATTCGTTCTTTGATTTATTACTGAAATCGGAAAATTAAAAATGGCACCTTTTCGTTTTCATTTTTTCCAAAAAAGCGAAAAACAAGAATTCGCTTGATTTTTCGTTTAGGGGTAGAAAATGAATAAACAACTTGAATATTTGATCTCAACATGTGGGTGGGAATGAAACACCCTTTCCGCTGATTGGTCAACCAAACATTAAACGCGGTGCTGTCCAGTGTTGCCAAGTCTGCGGAATTGGGCTACTTTACACAGTTGCCGCGGGTTGTTTTTCATGTCCGCGGGTTGAATCGACCCAAAATAACGTGATATTTAGGCCCTGGAGTGCGTTTTTTTACCGTGGGACCACCCTGAAATGCGATTGGGCTAATTTTGAGGAGCAATTGGGCAGGTTTTGTTGTGAAAACCTGGCAACCCTGGTGCCATCATCAGTTCTTCTTTAGTTCAGCGCAGCAGAATAATAGTCCTCCGCTGCGATGGATTTAACGAGTTTATTGCAACTACATTTAATCTCTTTCTCATCAAACAGCCAGACTACGAATGGCTTGAAACATACCATACCGAGGCACAAGGCCGTAACCATGTCTTGAACATTGGGGGACCTTTTTTTTTTTTTTTTTTTTTTTTTTTTAATAAAGCATAAAGAAAACAGTGAACGAACGAAATTGCTGCTAATACAGATATGTACAATAACAATTACATTACGATGTCCAGAAGTCAATTTCAATAGTACATTGAGATCATCTTTAATGTGATAGTTTCATAATACAATATATTGTTAGTTCTGAGATTCTTCAGTTTGTTGAATAAATAGATAGATCCGCAGTTGATATTTGAGTTCCCTAGTGATCTAGTGGTAGGATTTTTGTCAACAGTTTCAAAGGTTGCGTGTTCTAATCCGCCGTCGCATTGTTTTTCCCCTCATTAAACAATCAAAGATTTAAATCAATGGTTGTATATCAAGAGCAGGGACACGTTTGTGTGCATTTGTTTTGTGATTTTACCGGTAAAATGGAACCTCAGCAACGGCAATAAACAATCGATTGACGCGCCCGTCTGTGCTGTGAAGACTGTGTGCAAGAGCAAAAAGTTAACGTAAACCCCGCCTACTTTTTAATTTGATTGGCCATCTCTATCATTTTGACATTGACGAGCGTTCTTAGACCGCTGAGGCAGACCAGACTAAAAATGCTTCTTTTAAACCTTTTTGTCATCCTAACAACATGTAGAGAGCTGTAATGAAGTACAGCAGAGCAGTGCAAGAATTTCAAATACTGGGGGGGACGATTTGACCATTTCTAATTATTGGGGGACTTGTCCCCCTCAATGTCTATGGTGATTACGGCCCTGCCGAGGCAGAGCCTAGACAAGGCTTTCTTCTGTGTGTCCATAAATTCGGCAACTTACGCGTGTTTATCTCAAACTAGTATAATAATAATATTTCTATCTCAGATATAATAATTTACTTCGCACCTGCACTCACAGCTACCTAATAGCCAACACCTTTGGCACACTGCCTGTTTTATTATTGCTGAGCTATCAAAATCTGTGTGGCAATGCTGCGTGACTCACGGGACAACACGATAGCCTATAGTGAAGCTTAGACCAGTATCAATTTAACATCATACACAGATGTCATAACTTTTTTAAGGGAATACTCTGAGATTTGGACAATGGAGGAACTTGAAATAATATGACAGATATGAAAAGAAATCGTATCGTAGTTTATGTTCACAGCACATCTATTATAGTTATATTATTATTTTTATTCATACAACAGATGGATATCATAATGCTGTTATCTCACAGAATGGTTGTTTCAGTGATTGACTTTAGTGAAATATGAATTTGACATAGGCTAATGATTTTAAGGTGAACTTGTTTGAGTTATCTGAATGGAACCCTGAAATAAGGGTTTTCATATTTAATGCCATCTACCAGTGTCAGAAATGAACTTTCCCATATGAAACAAATGATTTTCAGGGGTATTTTTCTTTTACCTTTTATATAGAATTTCTTTCCTAATCTTATTAAATATGTATGCTATCTATAATGTTAAATTCTTAAAATTAATAAATTAGAATAATATGACACTATAGGCTGTTACCAATTAAATCACTATCAACCAACTGCATGAAGTTGCTTTCAGATGTAGCTACTTACAGTAAATACATTTACATAGCAATTACAGCTGTATAATATAATGAGATTTATATTTTAAATAACATTTTAATACAGAAATATGAAATGACAATGAAATGATACTTGGATTATGAAAGTAATATCGCCACTAAGTGACGGTAAGTCATTGTGTTAAAGAAGGAGTTATTTATTCATTTGTTGATTCGTTCAAAACGCTGATTCATTCAGGAATAAAATCAAGTGTCTGTCTATATTAATTGGTCATTGAATGTCACAAGTCCACTATTTCCTTCTCAAATTCAAATTCAAATAACAAATGTACACTGTACAGTGTATTGTCAGATTTTGTCCACACAATGCCATATGTGTAGGGTTTCTTTCTTTCTTTCTTTCTTTCTCAGTTTTAACACGCATTAGCAGCTGCTGGTAATTAATCATTAGGCTTTTTCTCAGCTCGACCCGTCATGGACAATCCCAACATTCCCTTCTTAACATCCTCAATAAGATGGATATTTCAAGTCTCATCCATCCCTCAAACTCTGATTATTGACTCATGTCGTTAATGGAAAATGTGCATAGACCTTGTGATCA
The DNA here is from genome assembly GCA_037950665.1 of Hypophthalmichthys nobilis. NCBI lineage: Eukaryota > Metazoa > Chordata > Actinopteri > Cypriniformes > Xenocyprididae > Hypophthalmichthys > Hypophthalmichthys nobilis. The sequence continues at coordinate 30,029,419 of CM075481.1, read as the reverse complement.
GATTATCTGATTATTTCACAGATATATCAACAGTTAAAACTTTTGTATGTTACATTTTAAATATAGATATGTTGCAGAAAATGGCTTGATTTAAATTAAAATTTTTCAAACTAGGATATTCTTCTCAAATTAGAGTCAGTCTATTATATGGAGCTTTTTTTGTCTTTTGTGGAAAAAACATGTTCACAAACCCACTTATTACATCACACTGTTTATTAAGACTTTATAACAAAACATGTATTAAAATAAAACCTGAACGAAAGCAAAAAAAAAAAAAAAATCATTCATCATTCATGTGTTTTAATACAAAAATACAAGCAATTTCAAGATATCAGCTGTTCATATACTTATTTTAATAGTTTTGTTATAAAAGTAAATCCCCTACACCTATAAAACCTGTGACCTTCCCTTCTGAAAATATATTTTACCACATGAATATTTCAATATTAAAAGGATCCTTAAAGAAGAAAGTAATTTCCTTTCTAGGAGCTTTCTGAGCTCAACAGTGAACTTAAACAGTGAACTCAGTCTATAAAAATGCTTTTCACCCTCCACCAAAAAAAATCTTGCGGGTTTCAAAAAAGATCAAATAATACAGTTTATAAGTTCTACATCAATAGTATTTAGCATTTAAAGAAATGGGCTGAGACTATATTTAACACCCAAAACATTGATTCTGTTGTGTATTTAAATATAACATCTGTTCTGAAGCAGCAGGGAAAAGGAGCAAGAATCAGGATGGAACATCATTGATTCCAAAAACACAAACAAAGATAAACATCAAAAATCCAAACCAGGAACAGGAACAAAATGCAAGGAACAAGAGCGTAACACCTTCATTAACATGCTAAAAAAACGACAGACACAAGGCAACTAAAACACAGGGTATACAGTATCTCACAGAAGTGAGTAAACCCTCACATTTTTGTAAATATTTTATTATATCTTTTCATGTGACAACACTGAAGAAATGACACTTTGCTACAATGTAAAGTAGTGAGTGTACAGCTTATATAACAGTGTAAATTTGCTGTCCCTCAAAATAACTCAACACACAGCCATTAATGTCTAAACCGCTGGCCACAAAAGTGAGTACACCCCTAAGTGAAAATGTCCAAATTGGGCCCAAAGTGTCAGTATTTTGTGTGGCCACCATTATTTTCCAGCACTGCCTTAACCCTCTTGGGCATGGAGTTCACCAGAGCTTCACAGGTTGCCACTGGAGTCCTCTTCCACTCCTCCATGACGACATCACGGAGCTGGTGGATGTTAGAGACCTTGCGCTCCTCCACATTTCGTCTGAGGATGCCCCACAGATGCTCAATAGGGTTTAGGTCTGGAGACATGCTTGGCCAGTCCATCACCTTTACCCTCAGCTTCTTTAGCAAGGCAGTGGTCGTCCAGGGTTCTTGCAGTTTTCAGTAAGTCAAATTTAAGACCTTTTAAGACATTTTAAGACCATAAAGATTGAAATTTAAGTCCTACACGACGTATTACCAAAAAATATTTAAATCAAAGAAATTCTGAAAAACACATTTTATTTCAATTAATTCAGTCATTGAAAAAGCATTAATTTAATTTACAGATAAAGCAATCACACAGGCTACTCCAACCCATGTAACAACCCATGTAGCACACACACACACTCAGTCACACACTCACTGTTGCTATTAAATGAGTAGTGTTAGTCACCATGTGTAGTATCCAAAGCACCTCGGGTTTCGACGTGTCAGTCGATCCAAAAGTACCCTGAAGGTCGTTCAACGGAGCTGCGATGATATTGTGCTGGAGACCGGAGGGACCAGGCATTGAGGAGGACGACAGCAGGGACGGCAGGGGTGAGCCACAAAACTGGCTAACTGGCCGAGTCCGCTGAAAGCATTTTGCGGCTAGCTTGTGTTTCTCCACTCTGGCGTATGACTCCAGCGCCTTTACACCCAGAGTCCCTAATTGAATATTTTTTTACAAAGTTTGCAGCGAGCCTCGTACCTGGTGCTGGGTACTGCTTGTAACCAACAGCGGAAATCGCTGTGATCTAGCAATGTCTTGTTAAAAGTACACTTTCCCATTTTCCACACGTGGCGAACTTTAACAAACTCTGAGGATACGCAGACATATTTAGCGGGCAGGTATCGCATTTTTCACGGGATTTGTAGTTTTATCATCGCGTGCGTACCAACACCAATATCCCCAGAAAGAACTACAACACACCGAACCAACGCTCTGAGGGCAGCGTTTTGCTGGTTTTGTTACAATTGTAGCAAAGACTCTAGAGCTCCGCTTTGTAGGCTACGACTCAATACTTTTTGCTACTTTGTAATAACTTTTAGCGGCCAGCGTTTCTGGAAATGAATGAGGGTAAAACCTTTTATAGATCTGACTAAATGAAATTTAAGACCTCGGATGAAAATCTGGCCGTTTTAAGACGCGTTTTAAGGCTTTAAATTTAAAGTTCGAATTTTAGACTTTTAAGACGTCGTGGGAACACTTTCATCTTGGAGGTGTGTTTGGGGTTGTTATCATGTTGGAATAGTGCCCTGCGGCCCATTCTCCGAATGGAGGATCATGCTCTGCTTCAGTATGTCACAGTACAATGAACTGTAGATCCCCAGTGCCAGCAGCACTCATGCAGTCCCAGACCATGACACTCCCACCACCATACTTGACTGTAGGCAAGACACACTTGTCTTTGTACTCCTCACCTGGTTGCCGCCACACACGCTTGACACCATCTGAACCAAATAAGTTTATCTTGGTCTCATGAGACCACAGGACATGGTTCCAGTAATCCATGTCTTTAGTCTGCTTGTCTTCAGCAACTGTTTGCGGGCTTTCTTGTGCATCATCTTTAGAAGAGGCTTCCTTCTGGGACGACAGCCATGCAGACCAATTTGATGTAGTGTGCGGCGTATGGTCTGAGCACTGACAGGATGACCCCCACCCTTCAACCTATTTCCCAAACACAACCTCTGGATATGACGCTGAGCAAGTGCACTCAACTCGACCATGGCGAGGCCTGTTCTGAGTGAAACCCTGTATGGTCTTGGCCACCGTGCTGCAGTTCAGTTTCAGGGTCTTGGCAATCTTCTTATAGCCTATGCCATCTTTATGTAGAGCAACAATTCTTTTTCAGATCCTCAGAGAGTTCTTTGCCATGAGGTGCCATGTTGAACTTCCAGTGACCAGTATGAGAGAGTGAGAGCGATAACACCAAATTCAACACACCTGCTCCCCATTCACACCTGAGACCCAACACTAATGAGTCACATGAGACGGGGAGAGAAAATGGCTAACTGGGCCCAATTTGGACATTTTTACTTAGGGATGTACTCACTTTTGTGGCCAGCGGTTTAGACATTAATGGCTGTGTGTTGAGTTATTTTGAGGGGACAGCAAATTTACACTGTTATACGAGCTGTACTCACTACTTTACATTGTAGCAAAGTGTCATTTCTTCAGTGTTTTCACATGAAAAGATATAATAAAATATTTACAAAAATGTGAGGGTGTACTCAGAGGGGAAATATATGTGAATAACACTGATGTAGAAGCACCTAACCCTGGTTGTAAGCCTAAACTTGACATAAATGGTAAACTTGTCACTCAAATCTGATTGGTTGATTGGAATGTTGTTCCAGGATCAACAAAGATGTTGATCCAGGAACATGTCGTACTTGGTGAAATCACATTCACCAGGAGGTTACACACTACACGAGCTGACGACACGGTCACACAACAACTTAAAAATGGACATTGGTAAGAAATTAGATTAAATTTTGAATTAAATTTAATAAAAATTAGATGAACCCTTTCACACCTAAGTTTAAAATATTCTGGCTGATCTTCCAGAGTTAAGGCCACCATTAGAATGTTTCCTTTATTTTTCCATGGCGACACATCATGATTGTCACATGACACACTGCGGCCACACTGTATGACAGATGTATTGCTTTTCTCACCATGTCATAAACTGTCTGATATTTCGATTCTCATATATTTGCAAGTGAGTGTTTTGTCATTTAAAATCCTACATCATGATCTTGATCTTAAACTATAACATGAGATGGGCGCTGTCTTGTTTGTTTGCGCTTTAGTTCAGAGAGTCCTGTCGGATTTATAGGCTACAGCACGTGAATTCATCCATTTGTACCGAAATACATGTGGCCGGTGAACTGGGAGAAGAATAGAGTGAGCTTTATAGTTACTTACTTACACAATGTGTATCTGATATAAATAAACTTCAGCAAATTATAGGCTATTTGAATGGATTGTTATTGCTGCTTCCATAGACATCAGTGTATATTTCATTGGCTGTTGTGTCGCGACACGTGACACCACAGGATATCGAGTCGTCCGACAGCTCCAGATATTTAGCATGCTAGATATTTGTCTGGCGTCTGCGGCGTCAGCAACGTGTCAGTGAGTCTCTTTGATGCGTTGTTGAGTAGTTCACACATAAAGATCGACGGCGTCGATCACCGCTGATTTTCCCCGATCACAGCCCAACCTGTCGGCGAGCTCGTTAACTTGCAAATCGGGCTTAAATCGGGCTTAAAATCCTGTAGTGTAAACTTGGCATAAAAGGCAAAGTCAGACGTTGTTATAGGAAGTTATTGTGCCGGATGAGCAGAAAATGACAATATAATGGAAACAAGTTGAGCTCGACGGTGACGACAGCACAGAATAAAGCCGATGTTTCAGCCTCCTACGGTTTTGCCGCTGCCTCAGAAGACGCAGTAGTCCAGCGCAGCGGATACACATTGTCATGTAAATAAGACAACATCTGTATTGCAGAACCCTCTGTTTTGCGATTGTTGTTGTTTTTGGTGTATGCCTACCAACGCAACACATTGCCATAGAAACCAATGCAGATATTCAGGAAAATGAAAGAGTGGCATGGACACACAAATCAGACCTGAACAGTTGGGATACACAGTGTGGATGTCAATAATTTTAGATAAGATTCCAATCGGATTCACAAACAATCGGATTTGGACTGACAGTGTAAACATAGCCTAAATATGGCCATGGTAACAAACGAGGGTAGCTATGGAAACAGACAATGGAGTAAGGAACAAGGGCAACAAGGAACTGAACACAGGGAGTGAATACATAAACAATAGAACAGAAAAACTTCATAAAAACAATACAGGCTGGAATCATGACTTCACATGTATATTAATGGCACTTGAGCAGTACTTTTTTATTTCCTGAAGATGCTGCTATTGTCCTCAGTGTTGTTTGCGTCCACAGCAAAGACATCTGAAACAGTTCCTGTACTGCTGCTTGACCTGGACAAGAATGAGACGAGAGGAGCTGAGTGACTTCATGACATCAATTTAACCTCTGAAACGCATCAACCACAATGGAATTTAAATAAACAGGTAAAAAAAAAAAAATTAAAATTAAAATAAAAAAAGGTGTTTTAAGAGACTTTCTGAAGTAAACTGATACTTTTCTTCAATATACTGTTTCTAGAGAGAGTGAAACGGTTTTCCTATGGAGCAGGATGATAAAATGGCTGAATTAATTACAGAGAACAAAACAGAAAAAAGCCTGGGAAAGCCGGGCCTAAAAGTTTGAAGTCTTTTTAAAAGCTAGGAGTTTGAAAGCATTAATGCCATGCAGTCAGACAGACTGATCAGACAGTGTCTGTTTGAATAGTTTTGGCTCATTTGAACATTCAGTCACAGGAAGGAAATGGAAAAGTAACACATTAAACAACTGCTTCTGACATTTCGCTCTAAAAGACAGGAATTGACAAAATGGCAGGACCTCCATGAAAACAACTGTAATAGTCTTTCATATTCAGATTTTGACATGAATATGGTGGCAAATTGAGTGATGTCTGACCTCATTATTGAGGACACAATACACCAGGAAGATGAAGGTTCCCTGCTGGGAGTTCAAGATCAGGAAGAGGATCTCCAGCTCCTTACTGCCATTAGTGAAGAAACCCAGAATCCAGGAGCAACCAAGAACCACAAACTGAGCCAGTGTTTTAAATGTCATAATCCTGCAGAGAAACAGAGAGAGTTAATGTGTCTTTATTGACTGCATATATTTTTCAATGGAGTGATCAAATCATAACGTTTGTTACTTGGTTTGTTTCATCTGTGAAACTTCAGCGTTCAGATTTTTGAGAGTTGAGTTCAGTTTGATGATGATGTTGATGAAGAGAATCATGTTTAACTGAAAAGTAGAAAAAGTAGAAATCACCTTTTTATCACTTTAATATAAATTAAAATCATAAGAAATGTACTTACTGCTAGTATGACACAAACAGGACCCAGAAAACTCCAGATGAAACCTTTATCCATTTTAATCCAGCAGCTGTTTGGAGGAAAACGCAATATAAGAACTAGATGAGTTTTTCAAAAATACTATTTGACTTTAATTTTTTTAATGTGTTTATACAGAGTGTGTAAAAATGTACTTTTATCAGATAGAAGAAATGTTATAAAAGCCCCAAGCTGATTTATTTCCTTTTAATCAAATTTATTCTAAACAACAACTCACCGTTCGCTGCCGTAGCCTTCAGGAAGCAGCCCGGCAGACACGGCCACCACAACCAGAGCAACCGTATATCCAATCACACACAGGAATCCAGTGCTTAGCACCTCCCTCTTTTTGGAGCTGATCTGTGATAGGTTCTTCACACAGATGAAGAGCAGCACAGCTTCAATGAACATCCACACAAAGCCAGAGAGAAAGAGGAAGTGCAGCACACCTGATATCACGGCACACAACACCTGGAGATCATGAGAGACAGTTATGATGATTCTCAGTGAGGCTGTGCTGAGCTGTAGAGCTCCTTCATCATTCTCACCTGCTGAGGGCGTATGAGGCTCAGGAACTGTTGTGTGAGCAGGAACAGAAGGTGAGCCAGCAGAAGACTGATGCAGATGTTGATTCGAGCCACATTATTCACTCCAGGACTCCACTGACAAAAGGCAAAGGTCAACAGGGCCAAACTGAAGAACACCAGCCCCACGATCACACACACCAAATTCAACAGATCCAGCAGTGAGTCGCTCTGAGAAAACATGTCAGAGTACATGAGTGCCAAATCTGTGCTGTTCTTCAATGGTCACTATGTAAATGTTCTCGTACCTCTGGTGGTCTGTTAGTTTGCATGATGAGAGCGAATGTCGACAGATGAACACAGGAACACACAGTGTAGTTGCTATTGGTCTCTAAAACAGAACAACCATCTACAATCCACTCGCTGATATTCCAGTACACACAGGACAGAGAACCGTTGGGGTCGAACTCCTGCAAGATGAAGAAAGAACATGCAGAAAATATTACAAGACTGAATATTTGATGTTTTCAGATGTTCATCAGTTCTCAGGTTGGTCAAAAACACATTTCAGTCTCTCACTCTGATGTGTTTGAGGGTGAAGTTGACTGGTTTGGTGAGTTTAGTGTTGTTGGTTTTGGGAAGAGTAGCTGAGATCACAGTGGACATCATGGTTTTAACCGTATCATTTGATGTGTTGAAGAAGTCGGCCTTCAGTAGATTCTCCATTGTGTTGTAACCCATGAAAGCCACAGCAGCTGTTCCTGTGTGACAGAAACAGAAGTTTACATGCTAAAACAACAATAAAAAATAAAATAAAAAAGCAAATGTTGTTTAGTGACAATGGTATGACATTTCTTTCTAAGATTTTTACTACAGAGACATTTCACATACCTTTATTGTTGTTCTTGGCGATCCCAATGAGATCAATGTCCACAGAAGAATTTGTCGTGTCAAGTCGAGGGATTTTATTTAAGGCAACATTTGGTCCAACCATGAAGACTTCAACCTCTGATTAAAAACAAACAAGCAGTTGTGCGCTATATTAATTTATTCACAATATTTATCTTTTTTATGAAAGTACAATTCATTCAATTTGCACAAAAGACAAACAAATAAAATGACTATTCACTATTGTTGGTTTTTCATCTCTGATGTAATTTTGAACCCTTCAGGTTTCCTTTCATTTAATCCGCAAACTGAATCAATGTAAATCTAAGCATTATTAACTGTTAGGTCATCAGGAGGTCAAAGGTTAGATCTTACAGCACAGTAAATTCCCTGTGTTAAATCAACACCGCTCTGTGTTCATATTGGAACCAACAGCAGGGTGTTAAAAGTAACACAGAAGCAGTGTTAGAGTTATTTAGATACTTAAAGGGTTAGTTCATCCAAAATGACATTTCTGTCGTTAAGTACACACTCTCATGTCATTCCAAACACCTTTGTTTATCTTCGAACACAAATTAAGATATTTTTGATGAAATCCAAAAGGTTTTTATCCCCAATAGAAAGCAACATAATTACCATCATTCAAGGTCCAGAAAAGTACTAAAGATATTGTTAAAATAGTCAACATGACTACAGTGGTTCAACCTTAACGTTATGAAGCGACAAGACTCAGTATTGTATTCTAAAGAGGAACGAAGGTCTTACGGGTTTGGAAAGACATGAGAGTGAGTACTTAATAACAGAAATTTCATTTTTGGGTGAACTAACCCTTTAAGTGATTAACTAAGTGATGATTGTTCCATTATTGAAGACACCTGATGATAATGAGCAAAATCAATGGTGATCAGTTAGTTTAGTTGCAGTTTGACTCTCTGCTTTGTAAGTCAGTTTGTGTTTTTTTTTGCTAAAACACATAATTTGTTGTAAAGGAAGCCATAAACAAAAACTGTCAGATGATAATGTTTTAATCATTGTAAAGACAAAACCTTTTTAGACACACACAGACATATAGAATCAGCATATGAATCTCAACAATGTTTACATGCTTCATGCCACAATGTTGTTGTGGTGTTGATTCACAGTGAGCAGCTAGCATCATTTCACTGATCATATCATCAGCACACGGGAAAGTGTGAACAAGTTCTAGTCAGGAGGAAGAAGTTTTCATGTGTCATCAATTTTTTATCTCTAAAGAAAGACATGCAGCCATTATCGCTTTGCAGCACTTTCCTTGCATGTGAGGGCATTTTGATGCAAAGAATATTGCACCTGAAAAAACTATTTACTGAATCACCAAAAACTTCAAGGTGAGAAATTCAACTGCAATGAAGATGGCTTCAGAACGTCCCAGAGTGGCTTTTCATGTCAGTTTGTGGTCTTTGTAACAGTGTTTACCAAAACACAAAATTTGTTGCAAAGAAATCCAGAAATATAAATGATGTAGTTTTTAGCGTTATAAAGTAGAATAATTCATTAATCTTATTCCTGACCAAAAGTGATTATTAATAGATTATATTCACCCACAATACTTTCTTGCAACAGATCAGATATTCTGAATTTTGTTTTTTAAATACATACAGCCTGACATCAACTGCAAATAATGGACACTAAATTCTTTTATTTGCAGTTGATTTCCGCTGTGTGGCTTTAAGTCAGGTGTAGTTGTGTTTCATTTTCTGAGAGTGCAAGAATGATGTTGAACCAACATCACATTGTAACATTCATTCAATGCACTGCCATTGATTTTTGAATTACAGGTGCAAAAGTAATATTGATTCAATACCATTGACACATTAACACTGATTTAACATTGTTTTGATGGTTGCTTACTATATATAAACTCCTGACATCATATATATCATAAAGTTTCATTATCACTTATGACTACAGCTGTCGATTTAATGCGCTAAAATTATTAACGCATTTAACGCACTTGCCCCGCCCCAGACCTACATAGATAATCTGACATTTCATAAAGTTGATTGATGACGAATAAGAAGCAGAGCAACAACTCACTGTGTGATGGAGCCTATAGAATGTAGTTAGAATGTCTAGATATGGGGCGAAAAATGCCCATGTTTGAGTTTTTGTCTCATATTTACATCATATGATATAGTTAAGCTATTTCACATGAGTGCTGCATGAGTGATAGGCCTACTGATTTTATACAACAGTTCAATAAATAAGAAGTTCACGAGTTCACACTTACAAATAATCAGATAGTAAATAGTATGCGTAATAATATGCGTATTTGGCATGCTGTCTGAGGAGAGGGCTCGAGCTCGGTATTTGGCCCGAACCCAGAGTAGCTGATTGGGTAGATATGTTTATTACTGATTGTTGACAGCTGGCTGAAATGACGTGATGATTAGTCAGATTATTTGAACGTTGCTCCTCCTGAATTTTGTTAATAAAACATCATTTAATAGGCCTAAATTATTTTAGACACAATATAGTCAGTTTTGCTCAATTTTGCCAATAAAAATAAAGACAAAGATGAACTGTTCATCTCTGAGTAATACACAGCAGCATTTCATTTCTGAAACCATGTTTTGAACGAATCGGGTGAACCATTAGGCTTGTTGGATTTGAAGTTGCGCTGCAAAGACCGACCGGTGTATGACATCAAAGTAACGCGAGAGCGATTCAAAAGCATACGGAGCTGTCTGCTCTCTAATCACTCTCATGGTACTTTGATGTCATACAAGTCCAACAAGCCTAATGATTCCATGGACCATTCATAAAGAACCATTTACTTCACTCCTGAAAGAATCAGCCGTTTGAACGAATCAAATGAATTAATGAATGGAATGACTCAGTAAGCTCTGTCCCAATTCAGGGGCTGCGTCCTCTGGTGGCCACAGTTGAAGGCTGCATACGTCATTGAGTCTGTATCATTTATGCAATGTAACCGTTAGATTGCAAAGTAATAAAGAAATTACAGTACTTTACACCTCAAAAATAACAGTCAATTTTATTACAGTTACTTTTCTTAAAAGAGACCGACTCGATGATGTATGCGGCCTTTAAATGCGACCTCTGGGGGACGCAGCCTCTGAATTAGCTAATGACTTAATCAATAAAGACATTTACCACTGGCAGTTTTAGCTTCTTATTTAGAGTATAATTTTATTTAAAAAAATAATTTCACATTTCCATAGTAATAAAAAAAAGTTATAGTTCACCCAAAAATAAAAAATATCAGTCATCATTTACTCACCCTCATGGTCCAAAAGAGTATGTGTAATAAATTCTATGTTGAATCAAATAAAATATTTCTTGTTGAAGCTACTTTTTTGTAATGTCTATTTGATGCTTCACACATAATGACTTTAAATTATCTTTTGGGAGTAATTTCTCAGCAAAATTTGATTTGCAATTAATTTGAGATTAATTAGATTAAAAATTTTAATTGCTTGACAGCCCTACTAAAAACTGTTTCTCCACTTACCAACAGCAGCAAGAGCAAAACTGACATTGTCACTTGTTTCTGTCGGCTTCACCAACGTAGAGATGAGTTTCTCACTGGTTTTTAACACACGGTTTCCATAGGAGGCGAGTTCAGTTGGGCTGACTGATGATGATGACGAGTCTAAAATCTTCTCTGAAGCGTTGAAGGCCATAGTCAAAATGTTCGTCACAGTCTAGTTTATTGATCAGATAAATAGACTCACAGTAAATGTCAACAGAGCCAACACTGTTTTGTCAATCATCTATTATCTACAGTATGTAACTGACAAATATTTGATTTTATCAAGACTTACAGTCACAGAGAGCACTTGTGATGATGTAATGTTCTCGATCTGCTCAAGTAGATTTTGGAAACAGTTCTGACTCTGAAATCACAATTGTGAAAGCGGTATTTGTTGATTTTGATCATGTTTTTCAAGACTAACAGGGAACCAAACATGTATTTTTACTGTACTGAAGAACACTGTGAAGATCCTTCAGTGATGGTAGTACAAAAACACAACACACATCTATCAACAATAAATAGACATGCACATTCATATTTCACATAACAGTTATCTAAAATTCACATTTAATTGTACTACTCTTTGGACTAATTAGCTGTTTCTAATCCAAAGTTGCAAATTTAACTTGAGCAAAAAAATAAATAAATAAAATAAAATAAATATTTCCATTCCATGTGTTCTAGAGAGCAAAATGGCCAGTTCCTGAAAAACTTGCACAAAACATCTATAATAAAAATGGAAGCTGCTGCAACCAGACATGAAACGCAATAATAAACGCTATCATGTCATCTTTTGTTTAGATTCCTGATGTTCATGATTATGTGTAACAGGTCTGGTAGATAATTATACCAAATCATTTTGACAGGCATTTCAGATTAACTAAAACCAAATTATAGATGGTGTGCGATGAAACTGATTAGTTCAGGAATCACATGATCTTATGCAATATCCCAAAATTTGCATAAAATACATGGATGGAAATATGGCTATTGATAGGAGGTGTGAGTCTAACTCTAAAACTTAATTTTAAGACTCAACTTACGGCGCATCCTTCCTGTATTGTTATATTTATACCTGCAATGACAGAAATCAGCATGAAGACAATATGCAAATTCAGCAAGGTCAGACAAAACTTTGGAAAATAATTTCATAAAGCCCTCGTATCCATTTGTAGTGTTTTATTATTTTGAACTTAGTTCAGAGTGAAAGTCAGTGTCTCACTTTAAGGCCGGTATGATGTTGCTCCATTAGGATCAAAACTCATGTTACCAGCCCATAAAACTATCAGTAAGAAATCACTGTGTTAAGGCTGAGGCCGGCATTTTTCCTCTTTGTCGCCATCTCTGTTTAAAACCTGCAATTGCAGTCATATGCGGAATTGTTATCGTTACGTGCGTTGTGCCTCGGCACGGCTCAGCGCGGATGAATCTAATGTTTGCTGTCAGTCACTGCACCATGTGGATGCTTTACTTCTGAATCACAGATTCTACGTCTTGAAAGTATGACCAATATAAGAATTTTCACCAGAAAATGTCATCTGAACAAGTAAGTAACATTTCTGCCACTTTTGTTCTGACCAACTGATGGGAAAAAGCATTAGGCCTGCAATAAATCATGCTGCCAATGGTGATTAAATCTAACGATCGCTAAGCCTGGATTATTATTACTGCGCTACAAATTATTATTACTGTTATACTTTGTTCTCAAATTGTTAATGACTGTGTATTTAGTGTATATTAACGTTACCTGTAGATTTCAATTTCTGTAACCACTCTGCCGTCTTAAGTCTTTTGCTTTTGACTACGGGTGAATCTCCAGTTGTCACTGATGATTGTCAGTGTCAGATTGACGTTTAATTATTTCAGCTGCTGTGAGAACAGGCTATAAATGATCCGCTACCAGCATCCTCCTCACATGATTAAGCCGACTAGCCTGGACTCCTTCTTTCTGTTTACAGACGTGACGTAATGACGCAAAGACGAACTGCTGCATGCTCGAATTTCCCGTGGAAATCCACCAGGTTGCTCTTATTATAAAACATTATTACAAGCTTACCATTGTGAATCGAGCTAAGATAAGGAGATAGTTTTGAACACTGGCTGGATAAGTACTCAAAAATTGATTTTGGATCATTTTTAACCAAAAAAAGTTACGGACAGCAGCTTTAAACAGTATTAATAGATTAGCAGCAGTCAGAATTAAAGAAAGCAATGATCAAAAATAAAATGATGGATGCGACCATAAATGTGGGAATGAAGAGAAGTTGCCTCTTTTTTTTCCCATATATGGACATAAAATCTAAATCTATCTCATCTCAGTCTATTCAAAAATGTTCAAAAAATCTCACTCATATAGAGTAGCTTGTATGCAGACATGTGTAAATTGTATACAGTGATTTGCAACTGCACATTTTACACACTCATTCCTTATCTTTATCTAGAGACACAAACACACTCACACATGTTCAGTTTTACAGATCCTCAAACATTCAGCCAAAACGCAATCCAACAGAGAAAACTACATTACCAGCTGAGGTTGTTTCTGGTGTGACTGTTGGAAAGGTTGCACTGATGTTAGTAACAGCTGAAAAAAAAAAAAAAGATGAATATCAATGAATTGACAAATGCAAATAAATAAAATGTAAATATATTTACCAATACAGTAAGGCTCTAGCACAGTGGTTCTCAACTCCAGTCCTCAGAACCCATTGCTCTGCACATTTTGTATGTCTCTCTTATCTGACACACTCAGTTTACGGAGCTCTCTCCTAATGAGCTGATGATCTGAATCAAGTGCGTTAAATAAGGGATACATACAAAATGTGCAGAGCAGTGGGTCCCGAGGACTGGAGTTGAAAACTACTGCTCTAGCAAATCTACTACAAGAAATTAGAATTGTTTGTGTGTTATCAGCTTGAGCACACTGTGTTTGTCTATTGTTGTGACTAAGATGAGGATCAGATCACATTTAATGGCAAATTACTGCAGAAAACCAATTCATTCCAAGGGGTTCACATATATTGGAGTCAGAAAAAAACATTGTTCTCTCATATTAATAGTCCTGTGAAACAGAAAGCCATAGCTGGACAATTTGACCCTGGTTTGTTAAAAATTGTAAATAACAATGGGAATATACGTATGAGGTTTTACTCATAATTTCTACACAGCAAAAGTTAAATCAGCTCTGCTCAGAGTGGTCCCTCTCTATATACTGTTAAAGTAATACTGAAGCAGAGTTAAAGTTAACTATAAATTAAGTGATGATTAAGCATTAGTGATGTTAACACCTGCTGTTAACAAGCAGAATCACTGAAGAAAAGAGAAACACAAGAAATACAACTGACTTCAGCCACAGCCTTAGATGAAATCAACTGAAGATAAAAGGCATTAAATCTCTCAAGATCTGATTAAACAACTCCACAGACAGCATTACCAGCTTCACTTATTGCTAACCAGACTGACTTTTCACGTCTACAGAAGTTCTTATTGAGAATTTGCTTATTGCAAATCAGGTGACATATTCAGTTTGTAAGACATTTGACTAAACATTACAAAATGGTCTCCAAATAGCTCCAGTAAACAAATGCCACCGTAAATCTTCAGTGCTGAACATAAACTACCTGAGTATTACCACTCAGGTTTTAGCATGAACACTTATCATACAATCCTCAACAGTGGTGACAATAATTATTCATACTGCAGTGCATGATGGGAGTTCTGTACTATGATGATACCCAGCATGCATTGCAGCGTGAAGCATTTTTTTTTTATCACCATTGTTGAGATTCATATGCTGATTCTTGATGTCTGTGTGTCTCTAAATAAGACAGTAGTTCAAAATTTTTTATGCACTACACAGTTTTAAAGTCACTCACAGTATCTGATTGCTGCAACATTTTGTTAAAATGCTGTAGTTTCACAGGATTGCTAATGCAAAACCTAAATGACAAATCACATGATTAGTTATTTTAGATGAAGTCAGGCCAGCTCATGATTATTATCTAATCACATACTGTAAAAACAAGCTAATATCTGCTCACTGTAAAGCACTGGCCTCACTGCTTTACAACTTCATATGAATTGTTGCAGCAAAAATCTAACATGTGAGGTCAAGGGTCAAGAGCCCAACTAAAGCAAACACTAATCTCCATGATGGTGGCATTGTTTTGTTTTTTCTTTTGTTTTTTTGACCAATAATACATCAACATCTTAACCTCTGTTAATTCTCAATAAGAGCTTCTGTAGACGTGTGATAGAAGTAAAGTCAATCTGGTTAGTTATAAGTGAAGCTGGTAATGCTGTTTGTGGAGTTGTTTAATTCGATCTTGAGAGATTTAATGTCTTCTTTTATCTTCAGTTGATTTCATCTAAGTCTGTGGCTGAAGTCAGTTGTAGTTCTTGTGTTTCTCTTTTCTTCAGTGATTCTGCTTGTTAACAGCAAGTGTTCATCACTCATGCTCAATCATCACTGTAGTGACATTAGCACAAAAGAGAAAAATGAATAATTAATCATAACTTATTAGAGACTAGACTAGAGACTAGAGCGATCTGCGTGGGGAGCTTTTAACCTCTACACAAGTCAAACCTTTGAGTTTTGGCTTAACCAATGAGAAAGGTGCAATTTCCAATTGGGAAATGTTCCTTTGTTTAAAAGTGGACTCATTTGCTTGAGTGGAGTAAGCTGGCAGTTTGTGTCCATTTATACTCTGATAAATATAATAAATATATAATGCATTTTATGAGATGGTGATGACCACGAAAGTGTGAGTCATTAAACGATGAGTATTTTGATATGAAACACCACCTAGATGGGCAACATTATCTAGAAATTCTGTCCTCAGGCATGCATAACACTATACAATATACAAAAGAACAACATACAAACAGTAATAGTGCACGAAAATGTCCTGGGAAATGCATGTTCATTTATCTAAACAGATTTGTCAATGAATTAGTGGCAAGGATTCCATTTCTATGAATGTCTGATTCTTGTGTTGAGAACAATCAATGTCCCAAGTGTCTTTGAAGTGTGTGAGTGAAGCAGAAGGATGATAGCTCTCCATGGAGGGCCAGACATTATGGAGTCTGCATGAGTGAACGGTTGAAAGAGTAACTTTTACTGTGTGTTTGATGGATTCAGATGCTACATTAAGATGCTTAATTAATCACTTTAATCAATTAATTTGTCTCATTAACTTTAACTCTGCTTCAGTGTTGCTTATAGAGAGGAACCATATGTACTCTGAAGAGTTGATTTACGGTTACTGGATTGCACAGGGACACGAAGGTAGAGGATCTAAATGCAGGTTTATTTAAAGGGTAATCCACACTCCAGGTCAAGAAAACAGGCAAAGGGTCAAAAATACACAAGAAGGCAGTCCACACAGACAAGAAGACAGGAACACACAGGCAGACAGGGAAATCCAAAGACAGGCAATAATCCAAGAAATGGAAAACATGAAACCAGGGGAACGCTCAGAATTGCAGTGGTACACTAAACTATACTGCAGGGGATGAGTGAGACACAGGCACTACTTATGCTGCGTTCATGCCACCTCATATTTACCGGAATCTTGAGATGACAACACGTGGCGTTATATTCGGAGCTGTTCACGTCCTTTGACTGGGAATAATGCGTTTCTATGGCACCACTATCAACGCCTAAATGAATCTATAGCAGTCAGGTGTTACAGCGGCAACGTGGTACATGTGGGAGCTTTCAGAAAACTCCCAGCTTACAAGCTGTAATTGCGAACTCTACTAGGACATGAACACTTTTACGAGCCAGAATCTGGTAGTTACAGGAATTATGATATGGCGTGAACGCACCTTTATACACAAGCACAAACAAGCTTAACAAGATAACGAGTTAACAAGGGGCGTGGTCCAATGAGTGTTCATGGTAACAAACAAGGGAACAGCAGCAGGGAACCATGAGGTGAGGTGCACAAACAACAGAGGAGACACAGGGAACACAGGCAGGGATCATGACAAGGGTTTTGCTTTTTAGGAGTACCAATAATTGTGGCCAATGTGTATTAGAGAAAATATTTTTGAATGAAAGATCAAAAGGATAAACAATACAGATTTATTTCCACAACCTTCTTTGAACATATTTACCAAGGGTGCCAATAATTCTTATCTCTTAATGACTAACACACACACAAACACACACACACACACACACACACACACATACTGTACATTCTATCCTCCTACACTACCCCTACCCCTAAACCTACCCATCACAGAAAACTGTCTGCATTTGTACATTGGGACTCATGAAATGTCCTCATAAAATAAGTTTATGTCGTAATACCAGTGTAATACCCATGTCATTATACAAATTTGTATCCTCAAATCATGAAAACAAGCACACACACACACACACACACTGTATATAGAATTCATCTATATATATATTTATATACATATAGAAAGAGAGAGAGAGAATTCATTAGTTCAACAGATTTCCAGGCATTCCTTTTCTTTTATTCCACAGCTGATGTGTGCAGTTTATTTTGCTTGCTTTAAAAACATTTTCTCTTGTCCCCAACAATGTATTTGCTGTAAAAAAATAAAAATAAAATAAAAATAAAAATTCTACTGACAGCTGTCACGAATGTGGCTTCAGCGCCTCCTCCTCCGCACCACCGGAGGAGCCGTCACCTGAGTATTGACTGTTTCCCATTCGGACTACGTTTCCCATAGGCCCTCATTCCTGGGACTGATTACGCACACACCTGCACCTCATCACACTCACCCTATTTAAGTCACACACACACACACTCACACATTGCGAAGTCTTGATTTGCCCGGTGATCATTTCTGAGCGTTTTCTTGTGGACTGTTTATCTGTTGCCGTTGGACTGTTTATTCCCTGTGATTCTCTGCTGCCTGCCCTGATCTTTGCCTGTTTACTGGACTGTGTTTGCTTGCCGCCTGCCCTGATCTCTGCCTGTGACTCGACTCTGTCCGTCTGCCGCCTGCCTCGACCATTGCCTGTCCCTGTTTATGTCTCTGCCCTTGCCCTGTTTGCATTGGTGACTATCTTAATAAAAGCTGCAAATGGATCCCCACTCTGTTGACCCATCATTACAACAGCTGTGGTTGCCTGTAATGTGCTGTTAATTTACATCCCTCTACCGTAAATTTACAGCTCTCCTTTTACAGTTTGTTGCCATAATACTACCATGGAAATGAACTCATTTCATTTGGGAAACTGATTGTTTCAAATAGTTGAATATTTCTTAATATAAAACTAAATAAATATAAAATAAATTTTATTGCAAAATATATATCTTATTGCAATTTTTGCAGCTTGTCATTAGTTAGCAATGGCACACATATATGTGTTAAAGTACTTAGCAAACAGCTTCACTGCATCAGTAACTACACTTTAAATAAAGCAACATGCAGCGTAACATCAGTGTTTCTCTGCTCATCACTGACTGAAGTACAGGCTCTACTCTTCAGCACAATGGTGACCCACAAAACTAATTAATTAATTAATTAGCCTAGAGGGCTCTGTCAGGGCCCTCTAGGCCTTAAACTATTATAAAAATAGTATTTAAAACTTTTGAATAACAGCTTAAAAGTAAAAACTTTTTTTAATAAAAATTAATCAGTTCTAATGTTATTTTAGGAGTTTATAATTTGACAATAAACATCATTTTTTTGAGGATAAACACAAACACACTGATAAACACTTCCAATCTGCCTATTCAGTTTGTGTTATGTAGACGTTCGTTTCTCCATATTAGGATTTTCTTTAAGCTCTGTGATTGGTTTGAACCAGCTGTGAATTTAGAGGGCCAAGCCATAGCAAGTCAATTAGAGACAAATTTCAAATGACAGGAAAATTGACGAATCATATTGTTCCTCTAAATGGGTGGGCCTTGTTATCACCAACGTTATGACGCTTTCTGCCCATTGTGGGAACACGATCAGAAAAAACCCCGGATAAAATAGCTAGCTAGCACTATTCGCTATGGAAACCACAAGGA
Source organism: Hypophthalmichthys nobilis (assembly GCA_037950665.1). Classification (NCBI taxonomy): domain Eukaryota; kingdom Metazoa; phylum Chordata; class Actinopteri; order Cypriniformes; family Xenocyprididae; genus Hypophthalmichthys; species Hypophthalmichthys nobilis. The sequence continues at coordinate 30,010,185 of CM075481.1, read as the reverse complement.
ACATTAATGAGAAGGACACCGTTGCTAATTTATTATCCATGCCATTTTTAAGATTGACTTTTAAAGAAAAGCTGGAGTTAATCGGCAAAGGAAGACCTACACCAGAGCTTAATTTTGTGCAGAAAACCAGCTTTTTAATGCATTTCAACCACAGCAATTAAGTGGATGACAGCATCAATCAAGAAGCTAAAGCTGCTGGAATTGTTTGCTGTTTGGGTAAGTTATTTAAAATCTAATAGGATACGTGACTGATTTTATTCTGACCACTGCTACCACTGTTTTATATATGTATTTGAGAAAAGTTATTTTGCAGAACTAATGGTCAGTCTGTAAATTTACTAACTTAGCAACCATGCACATTTGCTGTAATTCTGCATAATAGTTACATTTCTCCTAAATCATAAGTTTAACTGTGCCAGTCTAATGATATGATTTATTATCAGCATTGCTTGTTTGTGGTGGTGGGTTCAAATGCCATGGTCGCTGTTCACTGATGATGCGGAAGAGTCTGTCGCTAATGTGCTTTGGTCTGAGCGCTGTCAAGTTTCAGTTGTGAAGGCAGTCTGGAGAGACAGAATGCTGTCAGATTTCATCAAAAGATCTTCAGGATGAACAAAAGTCTTATGGGTTTAGAACGACTTGAGGGTGAGAGTAATTATTAACAGAATTGTAATTTTTGGGTGAACTAACCTTTTAAAAACTTTTTAGAAACTACACCTAAAATTAACAAATAATGTAACCAAAATAAAACGTTTAAGAAACGTTGTGTATATACCAACCTGGTATGTTTTCTTTTAAGCCCAGCATACACGGCACGATTTTAGCAATCCTATAAGGCAGTGGTTCCCAAACCTGTCCTGGAGGACCCCCAGCCCTGCACATTTTGTATGTCTCCTATTTCTGACACACCCATTTCAGGTCTTGCTGTCTCTATTAATGAGCACATGAGTTGAATCAGGTGTGATAGATGAGGAGACATACAAAATGTGCAGGACTGGGGTCCTCCAGGACAGGTTTGGGAACCACTGCTATAAGGTCATTACAGATCACACTGTGCGACATGGATCTTATAAACTTGGGTACGACAAACATGTAGACTGTACGACGATGACACCTTGAATCGTATGCTACAATGCAAGTTTCTATAGTAGGCTATAATAACACGTCATCAGCATGCGCTAGTGGTAAACAAAAGACCATGTTGAATCACACTTTGGCAGTTGTATGCTGAAAAAAAGAGGAAGCTGCGAAAGAGGAAGGTGAAAAGAACTTGAGGTGAGCAGTTTTAAGTTTTAGCGCCTCGCGCGTTGATTTCATATCGCATTGTTATTGGCTGGTCAGTAGGCGTAGGTCATAGCAGCAAACACACTGTGCGTTGATCATGCTGAATTTCTGACACTGTCAGAACATTATAAATGGAAAACGGCCATCTTTGAACCTCTCTCACTGTACGACATAGGACCGCGATTAAGAGCCACGATCACAGAAATCGCCATGATTGATTCATGATGGCAATCTTTCGTCGGGGACAGCCAAAAATCGTGCAGTGTGTCCTGGGCAAAACGAAACAAATGAAAACAAAACCAGACCAAACTTTTATGAGATTTTTATTTAGGTGTTAAAATTGGAATAATTTGTAATAAGATGTTAAAAAAATACAACCAGGCCAAATCTTCTATGGTACGTGTAACAATGAGATTGTTCTTTGACTCATGTTGCAGCACTGACCCTTTTGTATGGCACTTTAAGGTAGTGAGTGCTGTTCAGTAAACAGAGAGTCATGGACATATGGCAGTGGTCTGGGTTATTTATTCATTCATGCTAGAGAAAGAATGGGAGCGAAACAATACGTTATTTATGTAATAATATCAGTAACCTTTTAACATTAAAGCAATTCAGAGACTGAGTAACAGATGAGTCCACTGTTATTATCTCTGTTATCTCTAGACATGCAGCCTGAGCATTCAATATCAAAAGACTTAAAGGTGATGTGTAAATGCTTACTTTCAGTGTTCTCTGCTCATTTAACTGATACATATTTGAATCTAATAATCTACTTATCGAAACTTTCTTTGTTGTTTCATATCTATCTTGCCATTACTGAGCTAACCTAGTGGCATAGATCAGGGTTCCCAAACACATTCCTGGAGCCTCCCCAACACTCCATGTTTTCCATGTCTCCTTAATCAAACACACCTGATTCAGATCATCAGCTCATTAGTAGAGACTCCAAGACCTGAAATGGGTGTCAGACAAAGGAGACATGCAAAATGTGCAGTGCTGAGGAGGCTCCAGGAATGTGTTTGGGAACCACTGGCATAGATCAAGCAGCTCATACAGCATAAATAAATGAAAGGCGGGGGAGGAGCATCAACAAGTGAACAGGAATGATGGGTGAATGTTTAAAAATATTAAAAATAATTTCAGTTGCATACTGCATATGGCATATATTGTTATGTTCAGTTCAAATTATGGGCCCAATTAAATGTTTGATGTTTTTACACTTTCTATGCAGTTTCATAATCTCTGATTTTCTTGGGATTGGGGAGGCGATGCCCCCTACATTTGCATTTGTGTGTATATATTTGGCAGCAAAAACATACTTTAACTTTATTTAAAAGAAAGAAAAGGAAACTATGATAATCAAACATTTAAAAAAAAAAAAACATATATATTTTAAAACTAAAAGAGAAGTCACATAATAAATTGAATAAACAAATTTTCTGACCAAATTTCTGCATATGGGCACAGCTCCAAAACAAGTGAGCAGTATTTTCCACTGGAGTTAACAGGAAAAGAGTTTTATATCTCTTGAGAACACTTTGGTTGGACAAAATCTCATTTAAACGTGCACTTTCCTCGAGAGAGAGGCATGCCCACATTATCAAGAGATTACAACAGGCAGTCCGGACTGCTGACAGGATTATTGGTGCCCCTCTGCCCACCCTCCAGGACCTGTACTCCTCCAGTGTGAGGACGAGGGCAGGTAAAATCATCAGACTCGGACAGCGCCTCAGATCACTAGGCACTAGAACATTTAGGCACAGGAACAGTTTCTTCCCACAGGCCATTTCCTCTTGAACAGTTAAATGCCTTCCAAGTGCAGTGTTCCACTGTTTAGTGCAATATCTTTGAAAATGAATTTAGTCCTATTTATTCATAATGTTATTCACAATACTGCAAATATGTTCATTATCTGTAAAGCTCTTTCTGATACTGACACATAGACGTACAGTGGGTACAGAAAGTATTCAGACCCCTTAAATTGTTCACTCTTTGTTATATTGCAGCCATTTGCTAAAATCATTCAAGTTCATTTTTTTTCTCATTAATGTACACACAGCACCCCATATTGACAGAAAAACACAGAATTGTTGACATTTTTGCAGATTTATTAAAAACTGAACTGAAATATCACATGGTCCTAAGTATTCAGACCCTTTGCTCAGTATTTAGTAGAAGCACCCTTTTGATCTAATACAGCCATGAGTCTTTTTGGGAAAGATGCAACAAGTTTTTCACACCTGGATTTGGGGATCCTCTGCCATTCCTCCTTGCAGATCTTCTCCAGTTCTGTCAGGTTGGATGGTAAACGTTGGTGGACAGCCATTTTTAGGTCTCTCCAGTGATGCTCAATTGGGTTTAAGTCAGGGCTCTGGCTGGGCCATTCAAGAACAGTCACGGAGTTGTTGTGAAGCCACTCCTTCGTTATTTTAGCTGTGTGCTTAGGGTCATTGTCTTGTTGGAAGGTAAACATTCGGCCCAGTCTGAGGTCCTGAGCACTCTGAAGGTTTTCGTCCAGGATATCCCTGTACTTGGCCGCATTCATCTTTCCCTCGATTGCAACCAGTCGTCCTGTCCCTGCAGCTGAAAAACACCCCACAGCATGATGCTGCCACCACCATGCTTCACTGTTGGGACTGTATTGGACAGGTGATGAGCAGTGCCTGGTTTTCTCCACACATACCGCTTAGAATTAAGGCCAAAAGTTCTTGGTCTCATCAGACCAGAGAATCTTATTTCTCACCATCTTGGAGTCCTTCAGGTGTTTTTTCATGTGTCTTGCACTGAGGAGAGGCTTCCGTCGGGCCACTCTGCCATAAAGCCCCGACTGGTTGGAGGGCTGCAGTGATGGTTGACTTTCTACAACTCTCTCCCATCTCCCGACTGCATCTCTGGAGCTCAGCCACAGTGATCTTTGGGTTCTTCTTTACCTCTCTCACCAAGGCTCTTCTCCCGGATAGCTCAGTTTGGCCAGACGGCCAGCTCTAGGAAGGGTTCTGGTCATCCCAAACGTCTTCCATTTAAGGATTATGGAGGCCACTGTGCTCTTAGGAACCTTAAGTGCAGCAGAAATTTTTGTAACCTTGGCCAGATCTGTGCCTTGCCACAATTCTGTCTCTGAGCTCTTCAGGCAGTTCCTTTGACCTCATGATTCTCATTTGCTCTGACATGCACTGTGAGCTGTAAGGTCTTATATAGACAGGTGTGTGGCTTTCCTAATCAAGTCCAATCAGTATAATCAAACACAGCTGGACTCAAATGAAGGTGTAGAACCATCTCAAGGATGATCAGAAGAAATGGACAGCACCTGAGTTAAATATATGAGTGTCACAGCAAAGGGTCTGAATACTTAGGACCATGTGATATTTCAGTTTTTCTTTTTTAATAAATCTGCAAAAATGTCAACAATTCTGTGTTTTTCTGTCAATATGGGGTGCTGTGTGTACATTAATGAGGAAAAAAAATGAACTTAAATGATTTTAGCAAATGGCTGCAATATAACAAAGAGTGAAAAATTTAAGGGGTCTGAATACTTTCCATACCCACTGTAAATGTGCTGGCATAGAAAGCAGCACTATAAATAATTTTTATTTGATTATAAATATTTTTTTATTTGTCGTTTTGCCAATCTAATGTTAAATTTCACTTTGGATTTATAATGTTTTTTACTGTAAAGTTTTGAAATGCCCCCCTTTATAATTTTATAATTTCTTGTCATTAATTGGCACTTGAGGTGGTCTGGGTTACAGTCTGAGGTAAATTTATAGATCATTTATATTTAGATATAGTTGTTTAGCTGGTCTCTTAAACATGTAACTTCAAAATATTATATTTCATAATTTCTAAACTTTAAATATAGTAAAGTGTTTGTTAGACTCACACAACAGATGCGAGCCTGTGAAAGGTGTTTAAAACTTAAAATCTCTTTTACACTCTTGAAAACTGTTCACCAACGACTAAATTTCCATTCGGCAGAATTTTCTGCATACATGTTCACCACGGAGGCCAGAACGAGCATTTGAAATGTTAGAGCCCCATGTTATATTTATAATAATCGTTGTATTAATAGTAATCATTGTATTTCAGGGCAGTTCGTGAAGACAGAGAAACATAAGAGATGTTGTGACAACATGGTCATGGACAGAAGTCAGTTCCAGGTCCACTTTCCACACCAGACTCTCTTTATATGGATGGATGTCTGTCTACTATATTTTGTATTCTGTTCAGAATTAAGTGCAGATATTACTCAGGGACGTGAACACTTGAATTTTGCAAGAATAGAGAATTATATAAGAAATTAATGTTCACTGCACTTAAATTAAAAATAAAGTGCCTATTCACACTGCCACAACAAACTCTAACAGGGTGAACACACTGACGCAACAAAACCAAATAAAGTTGTCATTTGTAGTTTTGTGGCAGTGTAAACTGACCATAATACTGTATGTTAAGTGTAACTTTAAGATTTGTTAAACTTGTCTTTAATTTCTTTGCTATTATACATCTATTTATGAGTGCACCAGTTTGAAGCATAAGTCCATAAAGGGATAGTTCACCCAAAAATGAAATTGAGGTAAAACATAATTCACCTCTTTCATTTTTATTTTCCAAACATATATAATTTTCTTTGATGTTAGGCCTACAATGTCTACCTGACCAATTTCATAAGAAAATGGCATTAACCAATCAGAACACATGAAATCATCTCTATTCTTCATCTTTAAATATAGACACAGACATTGAGACACAAACATCATGAATGCGTAGAAAGAGCTCATGTGAATATAATTACCTGCACAGTATGCTGAATTGCAGAGAGTTGGTCTAACCAGCTTGTAGACATAATAATTGCCTGGACAGGCTTTGACTTTAATGGGATAAGACCCATAAGAGCAGCAGTAATTGTCCCAGTGACCGCAGACATCTCGAGTGACGACTCCATCCTCAACTGTTGGGTGTCCACCATGTATCCACAGTGCGATATCAGTGCCACAGCTATACAGAGCAACACACGTGTCTGGGATCTGAGCGCTCATGTTGTTAATGAAGAGACGATACCAGCCGCTCCAGGAGACAGAGATGTCACACATTCTGACTGATGCATATGTATTTTTGATGGATCTCCTTGGATCGTCCAGCACAGTGTAGTTGTAGCAGGGATCTGCAGAGAGATAAACTTATGAAAACACCAATATGAAGTCATAATGTCAATATAAATACAGTATGTTCACGAAATACAATTCCCATATGCATAACCTAATTGATATTCACAAAATCTTATTCCCAAATGCAAAATATGGTCACAATTTTTTTTTTTAATTTACTGCATTTGCAAATTGTCACATACTTGTAAATCACCTTGAATTTATGTGTGAATATTTTGGGTTGTTTTTGAGCCCAAAAGAAAAAAGATGTCCTATCAGATTTGTTTCTGAATCTGGCCAATCATAACAGACCTATGAACTCTGTAACTAAAGGTTCACGTGTCATCCGTACAGATCGGATGAATCAGATGTCATTCCATCACAGCGGATGATCAACAGGCTCTGCTCTAAATGAAGCAGAATTTCTATATTTTATAGTTCTTTATAATTGAAAACACAATGAGGACTGTTTTTAACAATGAAGTGTGTCATATTCAGAACTACTGTACAGTGAATGACAGCCAGCCACACCTGAGAACAATCTACAGGGTTCATACATTTCTACCAATACATTTCCATGACTTTTGAGGCAAATATTCATGACCTAACCCTTAATGAAATGTCTGTAAATACATGTAGAATAAGAATAAAAATCCATGTTCAAATTTACCACAGCATATCTTAATTTAAAATTAATGTCAAGCTGATGTGGTTTATTATAAAATAAACATTTATTTAAATAAATAAACTCCATTGTAGCAATGAGTTAACATAAATCAACTGGAGGCAACAATATGTTGCTACTGTATTTTTACAGTACTGGCAACCACAGCTTTAAGTTCTTTACCATATTTTTATTTTATTTTTTTTTTTACAATGTATTATACTGGTACAGTAAATATTTTACTCTTCTGACACAAGCACAGATCTGTAAATACATTAGAAAACGTTCAGAAAATAAGCCAATAGAGACAAAGTGTGTTACATTACCAGGTGAGATGGTCACTGGTGTGACAGCTGTAGTGGTAATGTTACCAGTGTCTGAAAGTTTGCATTAATAGTGTTTAATAAACAGACACAAATATCAATACAATAAATATACGAATGTGTAGAAAGAGCTCATGTGAATATAATTACCTGCACAGTATGCTGAATTGCAGTAAATTGGACTAACCAGCTCATAGACATAATAATTGCCTGGACAGGCTTTGACTTTAATGGGATAAGACATATAAAAGCAGCAGTAACCGTTACCGTCACTGCAGACATCTCGAGTGACAACTCCATTCTCAACTGTTGGGTGTCCACCACGTATCCACAGTGCGTGAGTAGTGCCACAGCTATACAGAGCAACACACGTGTCTGAGATATGAGCGCTCATGTTGTTAATGAAGAGACGATACCAGCCGCTCCAGGAGACAGGCCGGTCACACATGGAGTTATATGTATTATTGATGGATCTCCATGGATTGTCCAGCACAGTGTAGTTGTAGCAGGGGTCAGAGAGATTAGCTGTTAATGAAAATATTACAAGAAATTAACATGTTTCTGAAAAACATGTGTTATTAATAAAATGTATCCAGAAGAGCAGCTTAAGACGTTATTTTTATTTATTTTTATGTATTTATTTAGCCTATTTTTGCTAATTCAGAGCGATTCATTTTCGATCCACCATTTTTTTATGCATTTTTATTTAAATACCAATGTGTCTTAGACAAGAAAAAGACAAAACTTGTAAATTAAAAGTAAACACATTAGATATACCAGTACATACATGTACATATTATTATTATTATTATTATTATCATTATTATGCCCATGTTTGATAGGTAATGCATTAATTAACAATTATGGATAAACCAAATCAAACAGCCTCTTTAAGAAGGAATAAACGGTACTCTGTTAGATTTACCTTATTGATTACAGCAGCCCTGTGATTCTACAGCAGAAGATCCAGCTTGTTCAAAATAATGCAAAATTGAATCAAAAATTGATCCAAAAAAAAAAAAAAAAAAAACTTTGGGTAAAAAAACCCCATTCATTTAGAGACACAGACATCAAGAATCAGTCTGTGAATCTCAACAATGGTGACAATAATAAAGCATGTTGTAATATTTTCCTTTATTCTTACCATTTCATTTTTTGCTGTTTTTATGTGACTTTTTAGTAGCTTGTTTTCTAATGTTCAGAGTTGATCTTTTATCAGAATATCTTGCTGGTCACAGTTGTTGAGATTCACAGGCTGATTCTTAATGTCTGTGTGTGCGTAATAGAAAATTTTTTATTTATTTTTATCAGAGCAACTTTTAAGAAATCTTTTGGATTATATTGAAAAAGCTGGATCTTCTGCTGTAGAATCACAGTGCTGCTGTAATTAATAATGTAAATCTAACACAGAGATTGGGCTCTAAATGAGTTTGGTGAAAACATAACCAACACCACCTGATCATCTTTTCTCTTTGCTTTTCTGGCTATTATAACTCAGTTACAGCATCCAAACAAAATCTAATATTAAAAAGTCAAGGGTCAAGAGCTCAACTAAAGCAAACACTGATCTCCATGATAGTGACTTAAAATTGTAATTTTCTCTTTTGGTGATTCTGCTTGTTAACATCAGGTGTCTTCAATAATTGTCAATCATCACTCAATTAATCACTTAATTATCTCATTAACTTTAATACTGCTTCAGTGTTCATTTAACGCTCTTATTTTAACACTTTAACACTCTTGAGTTTGGTCTCATACACTCCCAGGAGAGTTCATTTAACACTGGAGTTTTTGCTGTGTATATTAATGGCCTTCAGATACAAAGCGATTTGTGCTACGCTGGCCAGAGCAAAGTAGGCAGAGTTTTCAAAACTTTTAGCGGAAGTTCTATACGTCTAGTCTAGTCATTTGATTGTTGTTCCACCTTTCGGTCACCATGACACAGCTTTTCTCCCGATGTCTCTATACGACCGCAAACATGTATCGTTTAGCTCCGGAAATTCCGACACACACAGTACTAGCTGTCCATCCATTTTGCTTTCCGCGCTTGTTCGGATGCCCCGTTTCTATTGGTCGCGCTGGTAATCGTCACAGAGAGCAGCGGCAAAAGTTGAAGGTACTTACAAAAGTAGAACTATTTAGTTTACTATTAGTGGTAGTTTAGTCAAGTCAAGTCAAGTCACCTTTATTTATATAGCGCTTTTACAATGCAGATTGTGTCAAAGCAGCTTTACATTGATAACTGGTATATAATTTTGGCTGCACAGCAGCTCTTAAAGAATAGTGTCAATGTCGGCAGATCAAAGCACTGTTGAATATCAAATGTCAAGTGTCCCCAACTAAGCAAGCCAAAGGCGACAGCGGCAAGGAACCCAAACTCCAACAGGTGACATCAGATGGCAAACAGGTGGCAAATAGACTTCTGTGATAAAATGGAGAAAAAAACCTTGGGAGAAACCAGGCTTAGTCGGGGGGCCAGTTCTCCTCTGGCGAACAGTGCTTTGTTACGATTCAGGTTGCTATCTTAAGTCTGATAGGATCGCAACATTCAAAGTATTTATTCCAGTTCAGTCCAGTTGAGGATCGTATTCATCACACCGGTATGGACGGTTTGTTGAGGAGCTGTGGCACTGGCTGTTGTGTCGATGAGGCCTTCACAATGGATGATCTAGTTGACTCAGTCTCTGCTGATACTTCAGGGCTACGTTGTGGTCGTGTCAAGGCGCCGGTCCTCGGTCTCACCTGGATACGGCCCGGATCTGGTTGACTACGGTAGACCTCGGGATAAACAGAAAGACTAATATTAGCGTAGATGCCATTCTTCTTCTGATGTAACGAGTACATCTGGTGTTATAGGAAGTGTTCCCGGTTCCGGCTGACCTAATTTATGCAGCCTAATAATCCTTTAACGGATTTGAAAATATAAATTGATAATGTGTTATGTGTATGCCAGGTTAAAGAGATACGTTTTTAGTCTAGATTTAAACTGACAGAGTGTGTCTGCTTCCCGAACAATGCTAGGAAGATTGTTCCAGAGTTTAGGTGCCAGATAAGAGAAGGATCTACCACCTGCGGTTGATTTTGATATTCTAGGTATTAAGAGCTCGCTCAGGTACTGGGGAGCTAAACCATTTAGTGCTTTGTAAGTAATTAGCAAGATTTTAAAATCTATACAATGTTTAACAGGAAGCCAATGCAGTGTTGACAGAACTGGGCTAATATGGTCATACTTCCTAGTTCTAGTAAGAACTCTAGCTGCTGCATTTTACGAGCTGTAGTTTATTTATCAAGCAAGCGGAACAACCACCCAGTAGAGCGTTACAGTAATCTAGCCTTGAGGTCATGAACGCATGAACTAACTGTTCTGCATTTTTCATTGAGAGCATATGTCGTAGTTTAGATATATTTTTAAGATGGAAGAACGCGGTTTTACAGATGCTAGTAACATGGCTTTCAAATGAGAGATTGGTATCAAAGAGCACACCCAGGTTCCTAACTGACGACGAAGACTTAACAGAGCAGCCATCAAGTGTTAGACAGTATTCTAGGTTATTACGTGAAGAGGTTTTTGGTCCAAAAATTAGAATCTCTGTTTTTTCTGAATTTAGAAGTAGGAAATTACTGGTCATCCAATTTTTATATCAGCTATGCATTCTGTTAATTTTGTGAGTTGGTAAGTTTAGTCAGGGCGCGAAGAAATATAGAGCTGAGTAACATCAGCGTAACAGTGAAAACTAACGCCATGCTTCCTAATGATATCTCCCAAGGGTAGCATGTACAGAGTGAAAAGCAACGGTCCTAGTACTGAGCCTTGCGGTACTCCATATTGAACCTGTGATCGATATGACCTCTCTTCGTTTACTACTACAAACTGATAACGGTCAGATAAGTAAGATTTAAACCATGACAATGCAATTCCAATAATGCCAACATAATTTTCGAGTCTATTTAAAAGAATGTTGTGATCGATAGTGTCAAATGCAGCACTAAGATCCAGTAACACTAATAGAGAGATACAACCACGATCTGATGATAAGAGCAAATCATTAGTAACTCTAATGAGAGCAGTCTCAGTACTATGGTACGGTCTAAAACCTGACTGGAAATCCTCACAGATACTATTTCTGTCTAAAAAGGAACATAGTTGTGATGATACTGCCTTTTCTAGTATTTTTGACAGAAAAGTGAGATTTGAGATCGGCCTGTAATTGACTAATTCTCTAGGATCAAGTTGTGGTTTTTTAATAAGAGGTTTAATAATAGCCAGCTTAAAACTTTTTGGTACGTATCCTAGTGATAAAGATGAATTGATGATATTAAGAAGAGGATCTATGATCTCTGGAAGCATCTCTTTCAATAGTTTAGTCGGTATAGGGTCTAACATACATGTTGTTGATTTTGATGATTTAATAAGTTTAGACAATTCTTCCTTTCCTAAAGCAGTAAATGAATTTAATTTTTCCTCAGGGACACTACAATGCACTGTCTGACGCGATACTGTAGTAGACGGTTGCATGGTTATAATTTTTTCTCTAATATTATCAATCTTACAAGTAAACAAGTTCATAAAGTCATTACTGCTGTGCTCTTTGGAAACATCAGAAGTTGAAGCTTTATTTCTTGTTAATTTAGCCACTGTATCAAATAAATACCTAGGGTTGTGCTTATTTTCTTCTAAAAGTTTTGAAAAATAGGCAGATCTAGCAGTTTTAAGGCCTTTCTGTACTCAATCATTCTTTCTCTCCACGAAATGCGAAAAACTTCTAGTTTTGTTTTCTTCCAGCTGCGCTCCATTTTTCTGTTTCTGTTTAGTAGTTTAGTAGTTTTCCACCTTTGATTAGACGGATCTATGTAATTAATGGCAAAATCATGCACCATTCTGAGTCACATTAATTCAGAGTAGTCACTTTTATTTCTATAGTGCTTTATACAATACAAATTGTTTAAAGCAGCAAACTTTGAATTAAACCGTTTTCTGTTTTTATTGTTTGTTTTTATGTTTAGTCATAGCTACTTTTCTTCCCAGGACTACAGTATGTACAGTAATTGACTGTATTGTTTTGTTGTTTAATTGTATATGCTTGATTAGCATTAGCTTATGAACGCCCTATATTGTACATGTAAATATGCCTCATGTGTGTCTTTACAAGTATGTTTAGGATTTCTTTTCATTTGTCCATATATATGTTTATTGATATAAACAAATAATAGAAGAACTACATGAAACCTTTATCTTTTTGTTTGTTTGTTTGTTTTTTCACTGGTGGTGTAAAGGAATAAGAATGGCACTCTTAGTGCATGTTTAATCATATTTTTATTTAATGTTTTGTTATTGCGTCATTGTATCATAACTTTACTTTGAGGGGCACATCATTACTAACTCATGATTAATCACCCATACACTAACTTAAACTCATGGCTTGTTAATGCATTATTTTGTCACGACTTTACTTGATAGGGCCCATCATAATTAATTAATTATTAACTAACCATACACTAACATCATAATGTTTATGACAAAGCTGCAGTCGAAAGTTTAAACTCTGATAATATTAAATTATTTAAATTTGTTTCAAAGTCAGAGTACTTTTTATTCCTTCTTAAAGAGGCTGTTTGATTGGGTTTATCCATAAATGTTAATTAAGGCATTACCTATCAAACATGTACTAACATGTAGTTAAGGCTGCCTTTATTCATGTCCATAATGACTCCAGTCATAGTTAATGATAGCTCTTCATAGGTTTATGATTAGTTAATGCTTTCAATAATTATTACTTCATGTTGAATTAAGTATTAATTCAGGTATTAGTACATGATTATTCACGTACGCTTACTGTAAATTGTTACCATTATTGTTATTATTATTATTAATAAAGAATTTCAAAATTACCATTTCCAGGTTTTCAGCAGGAATCCTGGGTCACAAAACTTTAATAAAATAAATTAAAGTAACATAATCTGAGATTCAGTTTCCTCAGTGTTTCATATGCAAATAAAGAAAAAAAGTTTAACGTTTGCCAAATGATTTCACTATAAAACGGCAGTATTTTATTTTACAGAAAATATGTGAAGGTGAAGTTTCCACGCAGCAAAAGTGTTTTATTCCAGTAGTGTCCTCACCCACACTGTATCAGTGGTTTCATCGGGTCTGAGTCTAAACTAGTGCTATTGTGTCAGTGTTTGTACTGAGAAAAGATCAGGTGCTATAAGAAAAGTGTCAGTGAGAGTTACAGATGTAACAGAGAGCGGTGCGATCCCATGAAGGGTGATGAGTAGCGCAGAAACCTTGAGAAAATGAGTGAATCGTTTCACCTCTAAAGCTACAGACATGAATCCATAAAAAACATCAGCCAACAGCAGAGTACATTACCAGTTGCAGTCGTCACCGGTGTAACAGTTGAAATGGCCAAGATAAGTCTTAAGACATCTAAAAAATAATGATGAATACAAATTAGCATATAAAAACACATATAAATATAAGCTTGCATTTAAAATAACAGTCATCATGTCGTCCAAACCAGTATGACTTTTTCTTTCACACAGAAAAAAAATTCCTTTCTATCCTAGATTTTCCTATTATCCCGACCCATCTTTTCCACATAATGAAACTCTTAAGCCTTTTCTGTTCAAACTGAAAAAAAAAATCACCATTGCAGTAATCTATACAGTATGATTTGTGTGTCATATTCCACGTCTTCTAAAGTCAGCAGCTTTGTGTGAGGAGCAGATGAAATTTAAAATATTCACTCAGTCATCAAGAATTTCAGAAGATTATATTCAGGATGTTTTTAACACTTTGGAAACTGATAGGTTCAGTTTCCATTAACATTTATTGCAAAAAAAAAAAAAAAAAAAAAAAAAAGGATTTGTCAGGATATTCTTCCACTGAAGAAAGACAGTGTTATGGGTCTGGAGTGACATGAGGATGAGTAGATCAGGGTTTGCTTTAGTTGGGCTCTTGACCCTTGACTTTTAATATTAGATTTAGTTTGGCTGCTGTAACTGAGTTATAACAGCCAGACAAGCAATAATCATTATTTGACCTGAATCACCAAACTCATTTAGAGCCCAATCTCTGAGTTAGATTTACCTTATTGATTACAGCAGGGGTGTCCAAACTCAGTCCTGACGGGCCACTGTCCTGCAGAGATTGCTCCAACTTGCCACAACACACCTGCCTGGAAGTTTCTAGTATGCCTAATTAGACCTTGATTAGCTGGTTCAGGTGTGTTTAATTGGGGATGGAGCTGAACTCTGCAGGACAGTGGCCCACCAGGACTGGGTTTGGAGACCCCTGTTCTACAGCACAAGATCCAGCATTTTTTAATATAATCTAAAAGATTTAAGTTGTTCTGATCAAAAAAAAAAAAAAAAAAACTTTGAAAAACTTTTTCATTTAGACACAGACATCAAAAATCAGCCTGTGAATCTCAACAATGGTGACAATAATAAAGCATGTTGCAGTGCATTCTGGGTACAGCGACAAGACAAGACACAGATAATAAAAAGAATAAGAATAATATACAAATATACAAGATAGACAAAGTGCAAAAAGAGCAGTGCAAAAAAAAAAAAACAATATATAATATAGACAATTTGTATGTACAGTTATGATGAGTGCAAAATTGAAATATAAATAAGTATGTGTTTTAAGTAAATAATGTATAATGGTGTTGTGTGTTCCGTGTCTGTCAAGTGTTCATGAGATGGATTGCCTGAGGGAAGAAACTGTTCCTGTGTCTGGTCGTTCTTGTGCTCAGAGCTCTGTAGTGTCGACCAGATGGCAACAGTTCAAAGAGGGAGTGTGCTGGATGTGAGGGGTCCAGAGTGATTTTCTTTGCCCGTTTTCTCTGGATAAGTACAGTTCTTGGAGAGTGGGGAGGGTTGTACCAATGATTCGCTCAGCAGACCGGACTACCCTCTGTAGTCTTCTGAGGTCAGATTTGGTAGCCGAGCTGAACCAGACAGATATGGAAGTGCAGAGGATGGATTCAATGATGGCAGTTTCAGCAGCTCCTGTGGTAGGTTGAACTTCCTCAGCTGGCGAAGGAAGTACAACCTCTGCTGGGCCTTTTCACAATGGACTCAATGTGGTTGTCCCACTTCAGGTCCTGGGAGATTGTGGTGCCCAGGAACCTGAATGACTCCACTGCAGTCACAGTGTTGTTCATGATGGTGAGTGGGGGGAGAGCAGGGGGGTTTCTCCTGAAGTCCACGATCATCTCCACTGTCTTGAGCGTGTTGAGCTCCAGGTTGTTAAGACTGCACCAGACAGCCAGCTGTTCAACCTCCAGTCTGTAAGCAGACTCGTCACCGTCCTGGATGAGGCCGATCAGTGTGGTGTCATCTGCAAACTTCAGGAGCTTGACAGAGGGGTCTTTAGAGATGCAGTCATTGGTGTACAGGGAGAAGAGCAGTGGGGAGAGAACACAGCCCTGAGGGGCGCCGGTGCTGATGGTGCGGGTGCTGGATGAGAAATTTCCCAGCCTCACTAGCTGCTGCCTGTCTGTCAGGAAGCTGGTGATCCACTGACAGACAGAGGTGGGCACGGAGAGCTGAGTTAATTTGGGCTGGAGGAGTGATGGAATGATGGTGTTAAAAGCAGAGCTGAAGTCCACAAACAGGATCCTCACATAAGTCCCGGTCTGTCCAGATGCTGCAGAACATAATGCAGTCCCATATTGACTGCATCATTCACCGACCTGTTTGCTCGGTAAGCAAACTGCAGGGGTGCAGTAAGGGTCCAGTGATGTCCTTCAGATAAGCCAAAACCAGTCTTTCAAATGATTTCATGGCCACAGACGTTAGAGCCACAGGTCTGTAGTCATTAAGTCCAGTAATTTTGGGTTTCTTTGGGACGGGGATGATGGTGGAGCGTTTGAAGCATGAGGGGACTTCGCACAGCTCCAGTGATCTGTTGAAGATCTGTGTGAAGATGGGGGCCAGCTGGTCAGCGCAGGTTTTCAGACAGGCTGGTGAAACGCTGTCTGGGCCTGGTGCCTTTCTTCTCTTGTTCTTTCTGAAGACCTGGCGCACGTCATCTTCACTGAACTGAATTGCCGGTGTGGGGGAGACGGGGGTTACAGGAGGTGTGAATGGTGTTTTTTCAAACCTGCAATAAAACTTGTTCAGATCGTCTGCCAGTTGTTGATTCTCCACAGAGCTGGGGGATGGTGTCTTGTAATTGGTGATGACTTTCAGACCTTTCCACACTGAAGCCGTGTCATTAGAAGAGAACTGATTCCGAAGCTTATCGGAATAATTCCTCTTTGCCACTCTGATCTCCTTTTCCAGTGTGTATTTGGCCTGTTTGTACAAGACTCTGTCCCCATTTCTGCGAGCATCTTCTTTGGCTTGACGGAGCTGGCTGAGTTTTGCAGTGAACCACGGTTTGTCGTTGTTGTAAGTTAAATGAGTCTTTGTAGGAATGCACAAATCCTCACAGAAACTGATATATGATGTAACGGTTTCTGTGAGCTCGTCCAGATCGGTGGCAGCAGCTTCAAAAACACTCCAATCAGTCCATTCGAAACAGGCTTGTAAAGCCCGCTCTGTTTCGGTGGTCCATCTCTTTACAGTCTTTGCTACAGGTTTAGCTGATTTCAGTTTCTGCCTGTAGGTCGGTATGAGATGAACTAAACAGTGATCAGAGAGCCCCAAAGCTGCCCGTGGGACAGAGTGATATGCATCCTTTATTGCTGTGTAACAGTGATCCAGTGTATTACTGTCTCTGGTGGGACAAGTAACATGCTGTCTGTATTTTGGAAGTTCACGTGAGAGAATCGCTTTATTAAAGTCCCCGAGAATGATTAAAACAGAGTCCGGTGTTGTTGCTCACTCTCTGTGATCGTATCAGCGAGTATCTGTAAAGCCGAGCTCACGTGCGCTGCGGAGGAATGTAGACACTCACCAGAATGAATGAGCAAAACTCCCGCGGCGAATAGAACGGTTTGCAGTTAATGAAGAGTGTTTCAGCACATCTTCTTTAACACAGTTACATCTGAACACCACCTTTCGTTGATGTAAAGCACGTCCCGCCGCGCGATTTCCCGTTGATTCTGCGTCGCGATCTGATCTAAACAGCTGAAAGCCCGGCAGACTTAACACGCTGTCCGAATGGCGTTGTTCAGCCAGGTTTCCGTGAAGCACAGAGCAGCCGAGTTCGAAAAATCCTTATTTGTCCGGGAGAGCAGAAGGAGTTCGTCCGTTTTGTTGGGTAGAGAGCGGAGATTCGCCAGATGGATGCTAGGCAGCGGCGTTCTTAATCCGCGCTGTCTGAGCTTCACGAGGGCGCCGGCGCGCTTCCCCGTCTGCGCGTCCTGAAGCGTTTAAACAGCGCTGCCGCTCCACCACCAACATTTAACAAAACGTCTGAATAATCGAAATCCGGTAAAAGATTTTGTGGTGTGTACTGCCGAATGTTCAGCAGTTCATCCCTGGTAAAACTGATCGTATTTGAAAAACAAAAAACAGGAAAAACTAACAAAAACAGTACAAACACTGGAGAGCTAAGCACGTGGCTGCCATGCGCGGCTCCATCGTAGAGAATCGACTGATTGTGATGCGATTGATCAAGTTCGAGTCCAGCTTTTCCCAAGCTCGCTCTTCTCTCTTTTCTCATCACATATCACATTAGAATTTATTTTCAATAAAAATGAAGAAAATGTTCTGAAAGTGGAAGTAAAGTGCCTAACGAGTGTTTAATAATGATAAAAGTATTTAGAATTTTAATAAATATAATAATTTACACTGTTATTATTGCATCCTGTTAATGTACAACAATACTGAGGTTACTATTAATTACTATTTACACTTATTGCAAAGAACTGCTAATTTTATATGGTCAATAGAATATATCAGTAGAGCTAGAGCATCTAGAGCTATTTGCACTTACTGTAAATAAGATCTATTGTTAAGAAAGTATGCTAATTCCACTTGTAAATATTTTTCTTAGCCTATTGGCAGATAATTTGCACAATAAGAAAAATGCATTTAAATTATTATTATTGTTTTATGTTTTTGTCCATGGGATACATAATCCACGGTGCATAATCCACATAATGGGATATATAATCCACGGTGGCTGATTATATCATAAAATATAGGCTACATATAGGCAGGTCAGCAATTAAAACATGGTGGAAAACGTGTTTATCTTTCATTTCCAATGTGTATATCATAATGTATTCTCTTGGAAATTCTTTATTGTCAAATGTGTGGTAAATGTAAACTCCTCTGAGGAATTTCACCATTCAATGCGAATTTATCTGAGAATATTCTTAAATCTATTCAGTGATTGGTCCATGCCTATGTCGTCATCCAAAATCCTGTTTGTGGCACAGCAAAGTGTCGTGAATCTCTAAGACTGACACTTAAAGGCCCACTGAAGAGTGTTGGAGCAGCGCAGCATTATTCAATATGTTGACGTAATTTCAGTTGAAACAGGAAGACAGGGCGATATATGGAACAGCCCCGCCCCTTTTTAAATAGCAAATAGCGTTTCGTTTATGTTACAGCTCGACCAGAGCCGTTAGACACTGTAAAACCTCAGTTTCCTTCTCATCTCTAACCGTTTCTCCTCATAATGTCCTTTATATCGCTTCTATACAGCATTCTGTGCAGAATTCAAATGGGTCCGATACCTTTTGTGGTCTGTGCCGACTCGGGCATATGATACTCTCTCTGTGCTCTCGTGTCTCTGGGCCAGAGCAGGCGGTTCATGTGACACTAACACGAAAACGGACTTCATTCGCGTCACAGGAAAGTATATTTACACTGTCTGAATCGTTCATATAGTGCACTATGTGCCATTCACCATGTAGAATCTAGTAAACGTGTGAGCAAATGACCGATTTCAGCCGAGGCTTCAGCGTCTGTAAGAGTGTAGGAGGAGGCGGGACTTCAGATTCAAGAGAGCATTTGATTGGACTGAAGATTTGACGAGGAACTGAAGTGCGATGTGATGTCATGAAAATTCGTGATCCATTTTAGCGGAAGTGAGAAACTGTAAGTTTTGAATGCTTATATCTCCTAAATGCTAATTTTGTCATTGTTTTGGAACACACCAGCTTATTCATAACCTTAAGGCTAACATATTCATAATAAAAGCTAAAAAACATAAATTTTGTTTTCAGGGGGACTTTAAGATTTAGTCCTACACTTCACTTAAACGACGACTGAGATGCTTGATAACTAACTTTTAAGCGCAGCTTTGAGCAATTTTTTTTTTTACTCATAAGTCAATTCTTGTTCTTGTGAGTAATTCTCATTGATAAAGACGGGCCCAGGGCCCATATTCATTAAAAATCTTACTGCAAAGAGTAGCTCCTAGTGACAAAATTCTAAGAAAATTCTTCTAAGTTTCCTCATAACATTAAATAAAAATCCTAAGAAAAAGGGTAACACTTTACAATAAGGGTCCATGAATAATCATGTACTAATACCTGAATTAATACTTAATTCAGCATGAACTAATGATTATTGAAAGCATTAACTAATCATGAACCAATGAAGAGCGAACCTTAACTATGACAGGAGTCATATGGATTCATGCATGAATAACAGCAGCCTTAACTACATTTTAGTACATGTTTGATAGTAAATGCATTAATTAACGTTTATGGCTAAACCAAATCAAACAGTCTCTTTAAGAAGGAATAAGCAATCTGACTTTAAAACTAATTTAAATTTAAACTTTTGACTGCAGCTTTGTCATAAACATTACAGAATAGCACAAAATTAATCCTCATTAAATGTACAAAACACTAAATACACTAATAACTAAGTTCTTTATCTGTTCTGTGTTGTTCTCTTTCCCTTCAAACTCGCCCTCCTGCAACTTATGAACAGTTAAATAAAAATAAAAATTAAAAACCCACACAGAACATTTGTGGAACAGTTCCCAAAGAAACAACCAAAGTGGGATCATGGTCAGAACGTTTGCTGGGATCAGTACAGTTTAATCTCCATCCAGACGCAGGCCGTGATGATACTGTACCTGTAATAATCATTAGTTCATGCTGAATTAAGTATTAATTCAGGTATTAGTACATGATTATTCATGGACCCTTATTGTAAAGTGTTACCAGAAAAAGTAATTCATAAAGCATCTTAACTAGGGTTGGACCCAAATATTCGATTATTCGAATATTCGATCGGTGGGTTGGTATTCGATTTTCAATTTTGGGATTCGAATATTGTTTTTTTTTGTTTGTTTGTTTGTTTTTCGCACGCATCCCCCTCGAAACAGTTCTCATTCGCGCTTGAATATGTTTACACTATAAAATCTGGCGAAATACAATACTCAATAATACAATACTACAATACTACAATTATCTTATATAGCCTAGCCGTTTTTAATAGGATGGACAGTTGAAGGAACCAAACCTCGTTATACTTTAATAAATATATTTGCTTCTTCTTAGCCTACTAAAGTGTTCCCTGCAACTGGAGGATTCTCTGTCTGAAGCGCACAACTGCATGTGCTTGTATGGACAGAAGCGCATACCTGAGCTTGTATTTTGGGTTAAGCTGCGCTGCTTTGACATTGTGGAAAATAGAATAATAGAAACAAAATGTATTGTCCTTTTACCCATTATTATCAATCTAAATAAATCTACTGCGAAATATAGGAGCTTGTTAAAACTCAAACGTGAGATTTTACTGGGACGTCATGTGCCCTAATAAAATCGCCCATGAGTGAGCATCATGATTCAGTTCATTTGTTAGGCTAAATGTTAAAAATGTTAGGCTACTTTATTAAAAGTATTGCTCTTAACAGACCTGTGTGTTTTGTATCACTAGTGCAGTGTCTGTTCTCGGAGCATATAAGCCCTGCTTATATACAAGAACCGTTCATCCAATCGACTTCACACGTGGCGGATGTGTTGCTGCGGACCCAAGGGACAGCAATATGGACACGCGACACGTTCAGAATTAATCAACTTTAATAAACTACAAAACAGTGCGAACCGAAGCGACGCACCTCACGCTGGGTGAGCGGTTCTCAACATAATCAAAATGCAAACAGACAGACACACAGAGATTCCAGCCTTTATTAGAGAGAAGAATATGTTCAGCCCCCTCCCTCCGAAGCTTCGAATATTCTGTGTTGATTACTACTGAAGCTTCGAAGCTCAAAAATGGTATTCGGACCAGCCCTAATCTTATCCCTTAAAAGAGGTCTTAAGGTCCAAAATTGTTAGGAGTATAGACGAGGACTTTTAAGAGGCTTAAAATGGAAGTAATCACTGCATTAGCATATTTGGCAACTGGAAAAATGCAACTGTCCAGCAGGTTTTGGGTCTGTCACAACCTTCTATAAGTAAAGTGATCACACAAACAATTACAGTATTTTCAGAACCTCTTATTTTGTTGCTGTTCATTTCCTATCAAATAGTTAAGTATGCTACGACATTAACAGCATGGTAAATGAAAAATGTGTGTGTGTGCGTGTGAGTACAGTAAAACAGGAAAAATTAAGCTTGCAATTTCAAAGTGAAGGCTTACGATATCAGAAGGATCGTATTTACGAGCTGAACGCACATGAACACCACCACAATGTTGTAAATACGAGTGGGGAGCTCGGGATTTTCTTTAAGCCCCGATCTGTACAAGTTGGGGGCATGTCAGTGAGAAACATGGTGAAAAAGAATACCTCAGAGATGACGTGTTTTTGTAGGCCAACCCAGAAGTTAGCGGTGCACGGGTTCCCTCGATCAAAAGCCTATGCATTTTTCCCATAGACTTTTGGAAAATCGCAAAAAAATAAGCTCTGTGTTTAACAAAGGGTTATGACACATACACATTTTGTCTATCAAGATAATCTTTAAGTTAAGTTAAGTTTTAAGTTAACACAACATTTATACATTTTGAAGCCTAAATAAAGTCGTCAGATATAAAAAGCTAACAGTAGGCTATAAACAGACTATAGCATACCATGGTCATGGATCAACGTCACCACCACCAAGCAAAAAAAAACAACAACTTTACTTAAAAACATGCTCGCTGATTATGATCTGCGCTGTGTATGAATACTTATGAATACTTAGAAATGCTGTCCAAATGTCCTGTTTGTCATGATGACGTCTAAAGTCCCCGCCAAAGGAAGTAGTCCCTTTTAGAAACTTGTTAGCAACCACAATAAAGGTTTAAAAAATCACAAGCGGGTTATAACTGGTGTGTTTTATGTCATAGATCAAAATGTGAAAATATTTAGAGGCTTTGTTAACCACAGACCTTATTTCAGGCGATTTAGCAAAAACCCATTCAAAAAACCCATAGACTTTAGGGCGATGGAACCGGAAGTCCTAAAATGCTAACTCGCTTCCGGGTTTTGCATACAAAAACACGTCATCTCTGAGGTACTCTATACCACAGTACTTAAGGTATTTAGCAGTGACATTGTCAGGCTTTTCTATTTACAACGAAGTAAGCTAATTCCCAGCAAAAAATATGATAGCATCATAATATAACAATATAATATGTAACGGCTTCATATGGCTTCATAAATTAATTAAAAACATAAAAAGCAACATACAACCAATGCACATTCTTTGCTCTACATTTTCTAGAAGTAGAAGTGTTGTTATTTTGTGTAATTAATTTAGAGAAGGCACACCGCCATCTTACTCAGACGAAAGTGACTTGAACGCACCTGCCGTCGTAAGCACGACTTCCCACCTCGTACATACGAACTTTCCAGGAGGACTTGAACGCACCATTATAATACACACTTAAAAGTGATCTTTTTTTCCCCTTCTTGGACAACCAACCAATCACAGTCTTCAAAAGACTGTGTCATACATAGCAATGGGTCAGCCCTGCCTCCTCACTAAGATAAAAGTCTTTTCCTCGCTCAGAGTTGTTCTCAGATTGGTCCCGAATCGCTTTTAAGCCCGGAACACACCGAGCCGACAGTCGGCCATTGGGCAGTTTTGTTCATCGGCCGAATAAGTTTTCTCAATGTGTTCCGCACCGTCGGCTGAAGTTTGTCCTTGTCAGCTTTTTCGCCCGATTCGACATAAAATCGGCGTCAGAGCTCGTCGGTCAGTCAGGCTATCTGATCATTCTGATTGGCTGTTCAGCTACTGCCACTTGCTGGTACAGAAAGGCATTTCTTCTTATGCAGGTGCAGAACGGACATGCTACTTGGCCGCCGGGTGTCGAAAGCGTTGGTTTGGTGTGTCAGGGCAACTTTGGATCTAAACGCTGCCGGCGTGAGCCAACCCCGCAGTCTGCTTTCATCGCCACTAGTTCCAGGGTATCCGGGGCATTAAAAAGCATTAAAAGTCATTGAATGGATTTTGCGAAAATTAAGGCCTTAAATGGCATTAAAAGCATTAAATTTTATTCCTACAGGCATTAAATTTTTAGATAGTTTTGAAGAAAAATAATACTACCATTTTATTGTGAATATAGTCTTCATAATTAATAACTGATTTGCTGTCGCAAAATATGTACATTGGTGTGATACACACGCCGGAACCAGTTTGGTAATTGCCTCGGTCGGTGCAAAATTGCCGTAACGCCGCTTTTTGATAGCGGTTTACCGGCTTGGACCTGGAGACGGAAGGCTGCATCAGTGTTGCCAACTTAGCTACTTTTTTTCCAAGAAAGCGCATTGTGACAAATATAGCTACTTGTTGAAACCTTATCTAGCTTCCGAGACCCCCGGTACTGCCGCACGAGCGAGATCTTGCTTTCCTGCTGCAGGCGCACCTCTCTCTGCGTCTGCTCTGTTAAGGAGCGAGAGGAGCAGCGCATTCAGGCTGTGTGCTCTGTCAGAGAAGAAATAAAATGGATACTATTACTTCTAACCTTAGTGATCATTTTACATGTACGTATAGCCACGATCACAGCAAATGTCTTTATCTTATGTGTATGGTGATTTGCTCAGACAACGCCTCGATTACAAATCAGGATTATAAAATGTCAGGGCTCGACACTAACGCTTGTCCATTAGTCCGGGATAAGTGGATTTTTGAAGGGCAAGTGAAAGAGAATTTGACTTGCCCGGTCGGACAAGGAGCCTGATTAAATCGTCAATAAAAACAAACAAACAAACAAACAAAAAAACTTGGGAATCACCAAAACGCAAGAATGACAGATTTTATTAGTGTAAGTGGTGATAGATAGTAGATAATAATAGGCTGTATAATGGACTGACGGTTACAAGGTTGCTCGCGCAGTCTTGTTTTCATTAGCCTACTGAATGATTCAGCGTTTTGAACGAATCGGTTGAGTCAAAGATTCAATCCCTGCATCCCAATGTGCATACTATCCACCCTGTTCGCCTAAATAGTATTGAATGTTACTAATGTCACATACTATTTAGGATGAATAGAATGCACATTGAGACGCAGGCAATGACTTATTCATAAACAACTGCCTCATTCTTGAATGAATCAGCCATTGGAATGAATCGTTTAAATGAATGACTCAATGACTCACTTATTAAGACGGTTACTTGCCGCCACCTACTGGTGGTTTAGTTTCATTTTTAAATGTATCACTTCCCCAACATTTCTTATTTGAATTTTCAAAAATATTTAAAACAATCCCATAACATTATTTAATGCAGTTGTAATTTTCTTTATTGTAAATGATTTAATATGATTGGTAACAGCCCTTAGTGTCTTATTCTAATTGAATTTATTGAACAAATTTAAGAATTTAAAAATAAAATTCATTTTACATGAATTATACAGGATTGGGTGGGGAAATTGACCCTTGTAAAGGTGTAAATATCACAAATATCCAGATTTGTATATGTCAAAGATGGAATATTCTGAAAGGATATTGCTTCAGAATAAATTTATATTTTCACCAAAAAAACAAAAACATATTTTTTCCAGAAAAGTAACTGTTTTACTCAGACAAGTGAATGACCGATTTACTTGTCCAAAGGACAAGCACATGACAAGGCTTAATGTCGAGCCCTGTATGTAGTCTTAATGGGCTGAATTTCATTCACCATTTCATATTGTCTGACAACAAAACAGAAAAATATATAAATGAAACAATTTTATTGGGAATTTGGCTGTATTAAAATACATTATGTGAGCACAAAGAGGTAGCAGCAGAGAAGAAAACAAATGTAAAGGGCCAACACTTGGCAGAATGCGAATGCAACTTAATGACATAATAAATATTCTAATTGCCGTATGACGTAATCTATTGACATTTAGCGACATATATATATATATATATTTGGCATTAAAAATTTTAAAAATTGGCATTAAAAGGCATTAAAAAGCATTAAATTAGATTTTATGAAACCTTTAGAAACCCTGAGTTCGTCTGCGACACCTTGGTGTGTTCTGGGCTTTAAACTAAGACTCCTACGTAGAAGTTTTTAAGCTAAATTAGGAACCAGAGATGGGCACTCTAGTTAGTGACTCGGACTCGAGTCGCATTTTAACAGACTTCAGACTTGACTTGGATCCTCAGTGATGTATCCTGGGATCATTGGCTGTTTCAACATCATACAACCTTGCCCAGGCGACCCAGCCGGGGTTGATCAAGCCCGACTTCCGTCCCAGTAGCAGTCCGCGGATCAGCCCTCTTAAAGCCACCTTGTGGCCTTCTCTGCAGCTTCGCTCGTGGAGGATTTTGCAAAATGACCGTCCTGCAAAGCCTCTACAGCCGATTTCTATGGGCTCATAGAAGGTTCTCCAACCTCTCTCCCTGCACTCCTCCACCAGTTCCTGGTACTTAGCCCGTTTCCTCTCAGTAGCTTCCTCAATACGCTCCCAGGGCACAGTAAGTTCCAGCATGATCAGCTGTTTTGAAACCTCGGAGGTAACTATCATGTCAGGGCGGAGACTTGTTGTTGCAATGTGCTGAGGGAACCTCAGCTGTTTTCCCAGGTCGACCTGCAGCTGCCAGTCCAAGGGACCTGCTCACTCGCTCTTCCTCCAAGCCTGCTCGGACCTCTTCCTGGAGTAGATGGTGTCTTTCCTTGCCGCGGGCCTGGCTAATCAGAGTCTTTGAGGAGAAGCCCAAGCCCGCTCTGCCTGTCGCCATGGTGCCCACCACTGCCACCTTGCAGTCCCTGTACTGTAGGGCTTCTCTGGTGCGTACCACCATGAATTCTTCCGTGAGGCCACTAAAGGGCAACCACAGGATGTTACTTGTCCCATACAGTGCAGCGTTGGTAAGACTGCGTGGGAGGCCCAGCCACTACTGAAGAAAGCCACTGATCTTCCTTTCTAGGGACTCAACTGTTGTCATTGGGACTGCATAGACCAGCAGGGGCCACAGGACTCAGGGCAGGATGGAATGCTGGTAGATCCAGGCTTTAAATCTACCAGGCAGCCCAGACTTGTCAACCTTGGTGAGCCAAGCTCCAAATTCTTTGTTGGACTACTGGATGGCAGCAGAGACTTTCAGGCTCAAAGGAAAGTCAAAGAGCTTCCCCAAACTCTTGACAGGTTGCTCCGTGATGGTTGGGATGACAGTTCCTGAGATGGAAAAACGGAACTTGTCAACCACTTTCCCCTTCTTCAGCACCATGGACCTTGACTTGGAGGGCTTAAAACTCATCCTTGCCCAGGTGATGAGTCTCTCAAGTAGGGATGGGCAGATCGATATGAAGTATTGATATATCGATACTGACGTTGAGTATCGAAAGTATCGATAGTCAAATAAAAATATCGACATTAAGGTTTTTACCAGTGATTTTGTTTAAATAACAATAAATTTAATGCATACAATATGCATTGAATTGGACAAATAACCTATGTTAGTGAATAATTGTTTAGTAGAACTATTTTCCTGCTCATCTGAACACACGCAAATGCTGCAAGTCAGAACCAATCAATCACAGAGAGTGTTCACTATATTCAAACAGGACTGCATGCGTTTAGTATCGTAAAAAAAAAACTGATGCTTTTAGGAAACACAGCCCAGAACAATGCTTAACCTAAGACAGAACAACATAATAGGCTATGTTTGAGTTATTTCACAACAAACAAAATGAAATAGTAGCCTACATAGTTTTTGCAATTACATTTATTTAAATTGAACGTTAAAAGTTCGTATTGATGTGCTGTTCTGTAACTACACTGTCAGAATACAAAGTTTGCATTTTATGAGTGCAACAGCCTGTCACTGGCAGTCCCTTATGTAAATGAACCATTACCACAGTGACCATAGTTCAGCTAGGCTTACAGTATTTATAGATTTCCATGGTTACCACTACAAGTAAACACTTTAACCATGTGTAAACAAAAATATAATCTAAAAAGTTGCAATTAAGGCATATTGAATGTTAAAATACCTTTCAAATATAATGTTAAGTGGTTATCATTACCCATTTTACTCATAGTAATTCAATAACTTAAGGACTTAAATTATTAATAATTTAATAACTTAAGTTCAGATTAGAGGTATTGTATCAGTATTGATATCGCGATATTGGCCTTGAAAGTATCGGTATCGTATCGAAAACAAAATAAGCGGTATCGCCCATCCCTACTCTCAAGTCCTTGTAGGATCCACCTGCTCCCTGGGACCGATGTCATTGTGATGGTAAGATCATCCATATAGGCTCTTATAGGGGGCTGTCGTACGCCTGACTTAGTTAAGGGCCCTCTGCATTCCACCTCGGCTGACTTGACCACCATGTTCATGGCAAGAGCGAAAAGAATAACAGAGATGGTACAGCCTGTTATTATTCCTTTCCCAATGCGATGCCAGTCTGATGTTTCTGACCCCAAAGTGACCCGCATCCTGAAATTATTGTAGCAATCCAGGATCAGGTCCTTAATCTTACTGGGAACATGATGGAGGTGTAGAGCGAGCTTGACCAGCTTGTGCAGTATGGACCCATAGGCGTTGGCCAGGTCCAACCACAAGACAACTAGGTCGCCTCTGTTCTCATGGGTCTCTCTGATGAGTTGTGTAACTACACCAAGCAGCCGGGAGTTTCAGGAATCCCCCTTCTGCACTGAGGGGTCGATGTAGTTGTTCTTGAGGAGTCAGTCTTCGTGAGACGATGCTGAAAAACACCTTCGCTTCAACACTCAGTAATGAGATGGTTGAAACTGGTTGATGTTTTTCGAGTTCTCCTCTTTGGGAATCCACACTCCCTCAGCACTTATAAACCAAATAAGGTACGCCACTGGGGCCTGGAGTAGATGCTGAGCGAGCTGCCTTGATGATCTCCTCAACCTCCTTCAGACTAGGCCCCTCAAGTTGAACTCTGTTGTTGGACTCTGTCGCTTCCTGGCTCTCTCTCTCCCCCGTCTCCAGTGCCACTCTGCTCTGCGTAGGATCATC
Organism: Hypophthalmichthys nobilis; assembly: GCA_037950665.1. Lineage (NCBI taxonomy): Eukaryota > Metazoa > Chordata > Actinopteri > Cypriniformes > Xenocyprididae > Hypophthalmichthys > Hypophthalmichthys nobilis. The sequence goes on along the minus strand of CM075481.1, from coordinate 29,981,488 downwards.
AGCTTTTTCCGCAGGATGTTTTGCAGCTCTGCTAATGCTCGCTTCTCCTCATCAGTAGCTTTCTTGTACCGTTTCTTGAGGGTGCGAAGCTCCTGACGCAGGTGATGTATCTTGGTAGCCCTGCGGTTAATTTATATAATAAATAAAGAATTTTGTTGTATTTGAATGGTTTTATAATATCTGCATCACATATATTTCCCTATCTGTCGTGGTAGATTGGACTCTTGTCATAGAATTTGATTACTTATGTCCGTGTATTGCACGTAAACTCGTCCGAAATGTCATAAGAGTCCCATGAAACATGACAGGAGCCACTGTGCCATGTTTTTTCATTTGGGTTTATTAACATGTCAGATCGGCTAGATGCACAGAATGTGGGAAAACAATTAAAGACACCGCAACAACAACATCAAATTTTATGAGACATCGCATCCACAAAGGTTAGTCACATTAACTCACACAGCTAGCTATTATACTGTGGTGTAGCTGCATGACTCTTTTGGATTGCCAACCTGTTAAATTATGAACAAAAAATATCTAACTTTTAAACCTAGCACTACGTTTTATCAATCTTTTCGTATTATATGCAGCTTTTCTCTTTCTTAATGTATGTCCATAAGAGAGAGATAGAAAGAGATGTTAATCCATTTATTACTTAAAGCTCATATTTTAATGTATATAATCAGCATGTGTAGAGTTTTCAATTGACATTCGTAAACATTCAGAGGTTTGATATTTTCTGAGAATGATTGTCATCAATAACAACGAAGCTGTATAACAAACTGCTGTATAACAAACCATGACTCGCTGGCGCCATCTTGTGTCCACTTAGCAACTGTATTGAAAATGACTACTCATGTTGCCAGGATGACTGTTTTGTACATTGTAATAGATTATAAAGTAACAAGCTGGATGCACATTATCCCTTACATCATAGGACCTTAATTTCAAATAAAACAGATGATAGAAAGATCATATTATTTTGTCTATATAATACAACTAGGATAAAAAAATAGGATTTGATTATGAGAATTTTTTTTTAATGACTCGTGACAAAAGACTCCAGACTTGAAGACTCGTGACAAAAGACTCCAGCTTAAAGACTTCAGACTTGACTCGGACTCCAGATAAAAGACTTGTGAACATCTCTGTTAGGAACTTTCTGAGAGCATAAAAAGCACCATTTATATGTTACATTACCAACTTTACTCCACCTCCCAAACAGATCAAGACACATGAAGTGATGTGAAGTATGAACAGGATCTGATTCACTGGTCATTACATCAACAGACACAAAAAACACAATTTAGACTTACACTGATTATCAAAGATGAGAGTCGGTGCTTTTATAAAACCTGAAATATGAAGAAAAAGTCAATAAAAACAACTGAAAATGTATTGGATTGTATTGGATTGAGTCTGAGAAAACTACATTCATCATACGTCCACAGTTCATGTCAAGGTTTTTGGGGCAATGAGAGCCTTTAAAAACAAGAAGAACACTCACCTTTATGAATGAAAGCCATTGTCAGTTTTGACAATTCAGTTTATTTCTTTTTATCCACAATCCAGTTCAGAGGACGAGTTTCCTTTACAGTTAGAGAATAAACAAATTAGCCATTGCATTGACCCATGACTTTAAAAAAAAAAAAAGCTTTGTTTCAAACACGCATGAAAAATATTCCACAGCATTTATGAATCTGAATTAGAGTTCAAATTGAGGAGTTTTAATCCAGCCTGGTCTCATTGTTAATACGTAGGTGTAAATACGTAACTTTAAAAGACACAAAGCGTGGATTTTTATGCGTTTAGAAAGGTGCTGAAACGTACAATATTGAGGTATTTATAGCACTAAAATGAAAAAAAACCTTTTTTCAGCGAAAAGAGAGATATATGTATAATTTCCCTTTCATCGTTTTGTAGATAAATGTAAGATCCTAAACCCCATCCTGAACCTAAACATACCCATTTTGTGCAGAATGTTAAAAGAACAAAACATAATGGACAGAAATGTGTAGGAAAATGAACATTTTAGTAAAAATATAACATTAAAATGATATTTTGAGCCACTAATCCTACACCTACTCCTAAACCTGCCCATAACCATTTCTTAAAACTCCGTACTAATAAAAGATTAACAGACAAACAAGCGTAGCCTAATCACAATAATTTATTTATTGCGAAAATGTCAAAAGTAGTTCAAATGATGATGAGTTGCAGTCGCAGTCCTTTAATATTATAAAGCGATGAGAATACTTTTGTGCGCCAAAAATAAAAAAATAGTGACTTTATTCAACAATATCTAGTGATGGGCGATTTCAAAACGCTGCTTCATGAAGCTTGAAGCTTTACAAATCTTATGTTTCAATCAATTTTTCAGGAGCACGTATCAAACTGCCAAAGTCACATGAACTATTGAAGTTTCAAAACACTTACGATGTAACAAAGCCTCGTTTAAAGAAATCATGTGATTTTGGCGCTCTGAACCACTGATTTGAAACAAAAGATTTGTAAAGCTTGAAGCTTCATGAAGCAGTGTTTTGAAATCACCAATCACTAGATATTGTGGAATAAAGTCGCTATTTTGTTATTTTTGGCGCACAAAAAGTATTCTCATCGCTTTATAATATTAAAGTTGAACCACTGCAGTCACATTAACTGTTTTAAATATGCTTTTAGTAGCTTTCTGGACATCTGTGTTTATGAAAACGTAAGTAAATGTATGTGTGGTAGAACCACACTTTACGTAAAAATACACGCGTATTCTCATGAGATCACGTTGCAGCTTTAAACAGATATTATCAAAGCATAATGCAATAAAGGATGAAATGACGCTCTTGTGTTTTCCCAGAAATTATCATATACGAATCATCACAGAACCACAAGCTGTTTCCCAAAACTTCAGATCTGAAAAGTGGTGTAGATCAACAATGGTGTAGATCTTTATGAGTTATTCATAAAGTTTCATCCTTAAAAAATGTTAAAGGACTTACAGTATGAGTCCTGACCTGGTCAAAGCATAATTACTCAGCTATAACTACACACAAGTTAATTATAACTACACAACTGTAACATCCTATATACACACATCTATACATGTTTTTGACATAAACAGGCTGATGAGGAGCGTTATGAGCAGAAAGAAGATCTTACCTGAGAATAATAATAAGCTGATGTACAATGATCCTCACCCGACACGACTGACTGAACAAGATATTTGTGTTTGTTGAGATGTTTATAGATAAGTTATCTGTCCATCATTCTAATGAGGAAATATGAGCACAAGTCTATTGTTTTCCATTCTTAAATTCAAATGTGCATTCCCTTATGCAAAGAAAATATCTTTCTATATATGAAAGATCAATATATTAAATGATTTAATAGTATATTTGAAAACACACAGGATAATACTGTGTAATACTAATATTGTCTCTTAATGAATGAATAATTGATATGAATAATTGTAAACGCTTTTCATATATTGGAAAAATATATAACAATTTACTAATACACACCTGCACGTACTGAAGTATTCAGCAAAGAGACTATCACTGTGCTGAAGAGAGCCATTACAATTACAACCATTACTAGTTTTTAAATAAAGTAACTATAAGTTGCGTCCCAAATGACACACTATACACAATGCACTTATACACTATGTACTCATCCATATAGTGTAAGAATTTTATATGTTTATTTTGTCATTAAACATCTGAGTCTGATCCACGCTCCCCCTCCGCAACGTAATTAAAGCTGCGACAGTTGAGTGCATGAAGTGTCCAACGTTCTACACTTCGTTTTTCCTGTTAATTTAGTGCATCATCTGGGTATTTTAACTGCACTTTTTCTTTTTGGAATTTTCTGTGTGAACGCACTACACACACTATTTGTACTTAACATTATAAAATAGAGCATAAGTATGTGACTTGGTACGCACCTATAGTCTTATTGGTGTTTGGCCAATCGTCAGCCCAACCACAGGCTCTACTCTTCAGCACAATGCTGACCCCAAAACTCACACATTCCAGAAAACCTTTTAAATTCCAAAATAATAGAACATTAAACATCATCTCCTCCTATATTAATATTGAGCGAAAACATGAAATAACGCTTAATTTTAACATTTAACTCTCCTTTAACAGTCAGAAGCAAAAAGCATGCTGGGAACTAGAAGTCTGTTATAACTCATTACATGAATGTATGTATTTATGTGTGTACATACATTCACAATGATATGGGAACATGTTTGTGGAATATATGTACACAATAAAGGATAAAACTTTAATAATATTACATGTAATGCTATTTTTGTCTTTATTTCTCAATATGTTTAACCCTCTGGTCCTCTTCGTTTAGGGGTCACACTTGGCTCCTTCACGGTCAAAAATGACTGAAGCCTTGAAATGTAACTCTTTTTTTTCTTTCTTTTTTTTTCAGGAAAACCAATGTAATATATTTTTGTTCAATAATGTTTTTTGATTATTTAAAATTTTGAGGATACTATGCAATATTTTATAATAAATAATATAATATAATTTTTATTAGCTATTTTTCCCCATTGAAAATATTACACAATTTTTTTCTAATATATTATTTGTCAATTAAACCAGTATTCCATGTTAAAATAGAAACAAGGCACTTGAAATCCAATTTTTTGAAGGTAGATTAGTGCCATCTGGTGGGAGTAAAAAAGAAAAACTTATGTAATGCCATGGTGGAACCAGATTCCTATATAGTTCTATATAAAGCAGCTTATAAATTCTCTAGTAGTTTTTAGACATAAATACTTATTTTTATTAAGTTTTTATATTTTTATTAAGGATTTATACTTCAACATTCTCAAAGATATCGAATTCGATTTGTGCCAAAATATATTGAACGTAACTTTTCAAGAAACTAATGAAAATATAAATTAAAACTGAATAAAAAAAATATTTGACTTCGTTTTTAATACACTGCATGATTTGCTGTTTTCTCCTTTTTCTTTTTGCTGATCTGTATTTACAAATGCTTTTCCAGAGTTTTTATTTAAGCTTCTGAAGTTTTCGTTTATGATCCCAGAGTTTTCGTTTGCCATTCTGGCACAAATCTCTTGCGGGGGCGGGGCTAGCAGTGGTGTGTTCCTCACTGGCTACTGAGTTTTTGATTGACAGCTTCTTGACCTGGAAGTGAAGACCCAGCTAACAAAATTTTGTTATAAGAACGTTCTCTAAATATTCAGTGTTGGTTTTGGGAATGTAAAAAATGTCCAGTTTTCTTGACATTAGAGGTGCATGTTTTAAAAGGTATGATGTTCCTCAAACGTTCTTTCAACTTAATTTTGATTTAAAATTCAACATTCTAGGAACATTGATTTGTAACATTCCAAGAACATAAAAATGTCCAGCTTCCTTAATGTTAGTAGAATGTTATTTAAAGGTTAGTATGATGTTACTGAAACATTCTTTCAGTCATTCAAACACCTGCTGTGAACAAGCACTGAAAGAAATACACAGTAGGTTGCACTTTATTATTATTAGTCTATGCTGATCTTGGATTATCATACCAACAGCATATGAATGTTAAGGGATAGTTCACCCAAAAATAAAAATTCTCACATATTTTACTCACCCTCATGTCGTTAAACATATATGCACTTAAAAGCAAGCTATAAACATACCTGTAAAGACACACATAAGGCACATTTACATGTAAAATAGGGCGTCCACAAGCTAATGCTAATCGAAGCATATACATTTAAACGACAAAAATACAAATACAGTTAATAATAACTGCACATAACCTCCTAAAAATCCCAATAAAACATAGATGTAAACATGTCTTTAATTATTAATTAGGTTTACCAAAGCAATCAACAGTTATTAGTTTAAAACGCCAGCATTACCGCTCTTTGCCGAAGGACCACAACAAACGCGCCAAGAGAACACGTGCGTCACTATGCACCAAACTAGCGTGCGATGACGTCATGACGCAGGTATGCCAAATTAATTTACTAACTGCACAAAACATTCTCATAAATACAAATAACAAATTAAATAATATTTTGCAGTATTGAAAAAAATAACATTAAGCAATTTTATAATGAATTCAAAGAAAATGTACCACATAAACAACTCATATTCAATATATCACACTTACAGAAATAGTGTTTACAGAATAACGTTAAAGTGTTAAAATATTGGTAATTCTTACTTCGCGCTCATAGTTTTGATTAGAATACATCATATCCGGTCGGCAGGTCGCATACGGTCTAGCCGCAGAAGTTCAAATATTTCAACGCATGCGAAGCTCAAATCGGATCCGAAATTTCCGCATTCCCATATGATCGGAACTCCACACAGCCCCGTACTACTCTCCATTGGAAATGAATGACTTCCGGTCCAACGGCTGTCGTTTGTCGTGTGCAGTGGAAAGGCGGCTTTACCCTCGGCTTATTCACCATGGTAAACTGGCTCTCATCTCTATTATTCTGTGTAAGTCTAAAGTGTTTTTGCTTAGGCTATGTGTCTCAGTGTCTGTATGCTGATGTAATGACCAGTGAACTGAACCTATCCGTTTCTAAAGTGCAAAAACATCCTGAATGTAATCTGAATGATTGAGAGAATATTTTAAATTTCGTCTGCTCCTCACACAAAGCTACTGTTTGACTTTAGAAGACGTGGAATATGTCTGACATTTTTGACACAAATTCTGACATTTTTGTGTGTGAAAGAAAAAGTAGGCTAGTATAGTATAGTATGACTTTTTCTTTCGTAAGCCTTTTCTGTTCAAACTGACAAAAAAAAAGTCACCACTGCAGTAATCTATACAGTATGATTGCTTCACGACCAATTTCAAAGTTCCGTGCGACTGCCGCTAGGGCGCGAAATGCGAATGTCATGTGACTGTTTATTAGACTTACACAGAATAACAGAGATGAGAGTCAGTGCTTTTATAAAACCTGAAATATGAGGAAAAGTCAATAAAAAAAAACTGTATTGATTGAATCTGAGATTGGATTGAGAAAACTACATTCATCATACGTCACAGTTCATGTCAAGGTTTTTGGGGCAATGACAGCCAAACCTTTAAAACCTTTGAGAAGGAGACCAGAGTACTCTCCTCAGACCAGACTAAAAATGCTTCTTTTAAACCTTTTTGTCATCCTAACAACATGTAGAGAGCTGTAATGAAGTACAGCAGAGCAGTGCAAGAATTTCAAATATTGGGGGGGACGATTTGACCATTTCTAATTATTGGGGGACTTGTCCCCTCAATGTCTTTCTTCTGTGTGTCCATAAATTCGGCAACTTGCGCGTGTTTATCTCAGAAATATTATTATTATACTAGTTTATCTCAGATATAATAATTTACTTCGCACCTGCACTCACAGCTACCTAATAGCCAACACCTTTGGCACACTGCCTGTTTTATTATTGCTGACCTATCAAAATCTGTGTGGCAATGCTGCGTGACTCACGGGACAACACGATAGCCTATAGTGAAGCTTAGACCAGTATCAATTTAAGTCATCATACACAGATGTCATAACTTTTTTAGGGAATACTCTGAGATTTGGACAATGGAGGAACTTGAAATAATATGACAGATATGAAAAGAAATCGTATCGTAGTTTATGTTCACAGCACATCTATTATAGTTATATTATGATTTTTATTCATACAACAGATGGATATCATAATGCTATCTCACAGAATGGTTGTTTCAGTGATTGACTTAAGTGAAATATGAATTTAACATAGGCTAATGATTTTAAGGTGAACTTGTTTGAGTTATCTGAATGGAACCCTGAAATAAGTGTTTTCATATTTAATGCCATCTACCAGTGTCAGAAATGAACTTTCCCATATGAAACAAATGATTTTCAGGGTATTTTTCTTTTACTTTTATATAGAATTTCTTTCCTAATTTTATTAAATATGTATGCTATCTATAAAGTTAAATTCTTAAATTTAGTCAAATAAATTAGAATAATATGACACTATAGGCTGTTACCAATTAAATCACTATCAACCAACTGCATGAAGTTGCTTTCAGATGTAGCTACTTACAGTAAATACAGTTACATAGCAATTACAGCTGTATAATATAATGAGATTTATATTTTAAACAACGTTTTAATACAGAAATATGAAATGACAATGAAATGATACTTGGATTATGAAAGTAATATCGCCACTAGGTGGCGGTAAGTCATTGTGTTAAAGAAGGAGTTATTTATTCATTCGTCGATTCGTTCAAAACGCTGATTCATTCAGGAATAAAATCAAGTGGCTGTCTATATTAATTGGTCATTGAATCATCGTCTATATTAATGAGTTGTTCAAAGACTCTTATTCATACAGGAATGTAATAACTCTGTTGCTTTAGTCAGTCGGCAAGTATTCTGCTGCGCTGAACTGCAGAAGAACTGATGACGGCACCGTTTAATGTTTGGTTGACCAATCAGCGGAAAGGGGCGTTTCATTCCCGCCCACATGTTGAGATCAAATATTCGTTGTTTATAATTTTCTACCCCTGAACAAAATCAAGCCGAATTCTTGTTTTTCGTTTTGTTTGAGAGGAAAAAATAAATAAATAAATAAATAAATAAAAAACGAAAAAGGTGCTGTTTTTTTTCATTTTCCGATTTCAATATTAAATAAAAAAACGAATGACCAAAAGATACACGGACCACTGATGTACAATGATCCTCACCCGACACGACTGACTGAATAATATATTTGTGTTTGTTGAGATGCTTATAGATTAGTTATCTGTTCATCATTCTGGTAAGGAAATATGAGCACAAGTCCACTATTTCCTTCTCAAATTCAAATTCAAATAACAAATGTACACTGTACAGTGCATTGTCAGATTTTGTCCACACAATGCCATATGTGTAGGGTTTTTTTCTTTCTTTCTTTCTTTCTTTCTTTCTTTCTCAGTTTTAACACGCATTGGCAGCTGCTGGTAATTAATCATTAGGTTTTTTCTCAGCTCGACCCGTCATGGACAATCCCAACATTTCCTTCTTAACATCCTCAATAAGATGGACATTTCAAGTCTCATCCATCCCTCAAAGTCTGATTATTGACTCATGTCGTTAATGGAAAATGTGCATAGACCTTGTGATCAGATTATCTGATTATTTCACAGATATATCAACAGTTAAAACTTTTGTATGTTACATTTTAAATATAGATATGTTGCAGAAAATGGCTTGATTTAAATTTAAATTTTTCAAACTAGGATATTCTTCTCAAATTAGAGTCAGTCTATTATATGGAGCTTTTTTTTTGTGGAATGTGGAAAAAACATGTTCACAAACCCACTTATTACATCACACAAGACTTTATAACAAAACATGTATTAAAATAAAACCTGAACGAAAGCAAAAAAAAAAAAAAAAATCAATCATCATTCATGTGTTTTAATACAAAAAATACAAGCAATTTCAAGATATCAGCTGTTCATATACTTATTTTAATAGTTTTGTTATAAAAGTAAATCCCCTACACCTATAAAACCTGTGACCTTCCCTTCTGAAAATATATTTTACCACATGAATATTTCAATATAAAAAGGATCCTTAAAGAAGAAAGTAATTTCCTTTCTAGGAGCTTTCTGAGCTCAACAGTGAACTTCAACAGTCTGTAAAAATATGCTTTTCACCCTCCACCAAAAAAATCTTGTGGGTTTCAAAAAAGATCAAATAATACAGTTTATAAGTTCTACATCAATAGTATTTAGCATTTAAAGAAATGGGCTGAGACTACATTTAACACCCAAAACATTGATTCTGTTGTGTATTTAAATATAACATCTGTTACGAAGCAGCAGGGAAAAGGAGCAAGAATCAGGATGGAACATCATTGATTCCAAAAACACAAACAAAAATAGACATCAAAAATCCAAACCAGGAACAGGAACAAAATGCAAGTAACAAGAGCGTAACACCTTCATTAACATGCTAAAACAATGACAGACACAAGGCAACTAAAACACAGGGTATACAGTATCTCACAGAAGTGAGTACACCCTCACATTTTTGTAAATATTTTATTATATCTTTTCATGTGACAACACTGAAGAAATGACACTTTGCTACAATGTAAAGTCGTGAGTGTACACCTTACTGTCCCCTCAAAATAACTCAGCACATAGCCATTAATGTCTAAACCGCTGGCCACAAAAGTGAGTACACCCCTAAGTGAAAATGAAAATTTCGTTTGAGGATGCCCCACAGATGCTCAATAGGGTTTAGGTCTGGAGACATGCTTGGCCAGTCCATCACCTTTACCCTCAGCTTCTTTAGCAAGGCAGTGGTCGTCCAGGGTTCTTACAGTTTTCAGTAAGTCAAATTTAAGACCTTTTTAAGACATTTTACGACCATAAAGATTGAAATTTAAGACCTTCACGACATATTACCAAAAATATATTCCAATCAAAGAAATTCTGAAAAACAAAAAACAACAAAAAAAAACATTTTATTTCAATGAATTCAGTCATTGAAAAAGCATTAATTTAATTTACAGATAAAGCAATCACATTAGTAACCTTCCACACCCAACAACGTGCCAAATGGCCAAAACCTTAGGCCCAAAATGAAAATAGGCTAAAACAAACTTGCCCTCAAATAGAATAGATTTTATCTCATATTTATTTACATTACAAAACAGCATATTAATAGCCTAATAGAGATTGAACAGGCTACTCCAACCCATGTAACAACCCATGTAGCACACACACACACTCAGTCACACACTCACTGTTGCTATTAAATGAGTGGTGTTAGTCACCGTGTGTAGTATCCAAAGCACCTCGGGTTTCGACGTGTCAGTCGATCCAAAAGTACCCTGAAGGTCGTTCGACGGAGCTTCGATGATATTGTGCTGGAGACCGGAGGGACCAGGCATTGAGGAGGACGACAGCAGGGACGGCAGGGGTGAGCCACAAAACTGGCTAACTGGCCGAGTCCGCTGAAAGCATTTTGCGGCTAGCTTGTGTTTCTCCACTCTGGCGTATGACTCCAGCGCCTTTACTCCCTAATTGAATTTTTTTTTTTGCAAAGTTTGCAGAGAGCCTCATACCTGGTGCTGGGTACCGCTTGTAACCAACAGCGGAAATTGCTGTGATCTAACAATGTCTCATTAAAAGTACACTTTCCCATTCTCCACATGTAGCCGAACTTTAACAAACTCTGAGGATACGCAGACGTATTTCGCGGGCAGGTATCGCATTTTTCATGGGATTTGTAGTTTTATCACCGCGTACGTACCAACACCAATATCCTCCAGAAAGAACTACAACACACCGAACCAACGTTCTGAGGGCAGCGTTTTGCTGGTTTTGTTACAATTGTAGCAAAGACTCTAGAGCTCTGCTTTGTAGGCTACGACTCGATACTTTTTTGCTACTTTGTAATAACTTTCAGCGGCCAGCATTTCTGGAAATGAATGAGGGTAAAACCTTTTATAGACCTGACTAAATGAAAAATCTGGTCGTTTTAAGTCCTTAAGGAATTTTAGACTTTTTAAGACGCCACGGGAACCCTTTCATCTTAGAGGTGTGTTTGGGGTTGTTATCATGTTGGAATACTGCCCTGCGGCCCATTCTCTGAAGGGAGGGGATCATGCTCTGCTTCAGTATGTCACAGTACAATGAACTGTAGATCCCCAGTGCCAGCAGCACGCATGCAGTCCCAGACCATGACACTCCCACCACCATACTTGACTGTAGGCAAGACACACTTGTCTTTGTACTACCACCTGGTTGCCGCCACACACGCTTGACACCATCTGAACCAAATAAGTTTATTTTGGTCTCATCAGACCACAGGACATGGTTCCAGTAATCCATGTCTTTAGTCTGCTTGTCTTCAGCAACTGTTTGCGGGCTTTCTTGTGCATCATCTTTAGAAGAGGCTTCCTTCTGGGACGACAGCCATGCAGACCAATTTGATGCAGTGTGCAGCGTATGGTCTGAGCACTGACAGGCTGAACCCCCACCCCTTCAACCTCTGCAGCAATGCTGGCAGCACTCATACGTCTATTTCCCAAACACAACCTCTGGATATGACGCTGAGCACGTGCACTCAACTCAACCATGGCGAGGCCTGTTCTGAGTGAAACCCTGTATGGTCTTGGCCACCGTGCTGCAGTTCAGTTTCAGGGTCTTGGCAATCTTCTTATTGCCTATGCCATCTTTATGTAGAGCAACAATTATTTTTTTCAGATCCTCAGAGAGTTCTTTGCCATGAGGTGCCATGTTGAACTTCCAGTGACCAGTATGAGAGAGTGAGAGCGATAACACCAAATTCAACACACCTGCTCCCCATTCACACCTGAGCCCTTGTAACACTAACGAGTCACATGACACCTGGGAGAGAAAATGGCTAATTGGGCCCAATTTGGACATTTTTACTTAGGGGTGTACTCACATTTGTGGCCAGCGGTTTAGACATTAATGGCTGTGTGTTGAGTTATTTTGAGGGGACAGCAAATTTACACTGTTATATAAGCTGTACACTCACTACTTTACATTGTAGCAAAGTGTCATTTCTTCAGTGTTGTCACATGAAAAGATATAATAAAATATTTACAAAAATGTGAGGGGTGTACTCACTTCTGTGAGATACTGTAAGGCTACATTCAGACTGTCAGTCCAAATCCAAATTTTTCCAAACATTAAATGCGATATTTAAAAATCCGTTTCAAGCTACATTCATATGTGGTTTGAAATCCTATTCAAATTGCATTTCTAGAAATCCATTTTAGTGAGTCTGGCTGCTCTGGTCAGATTTCGTGTGGTTTAAGTGACTTTCTCATGCCACGTAATGCCAAGTTTACACTACAGGACTTTAAACATCGGCAGATCGCTGTGCTGTTCAAACTACATGACTTGCTGTGGAGTCTTAAATTTGTTGTGGTGTTCACACTACGTGACACTATGTAAATGATCCACAACAGGGAGTTACGGTCACACACTATATGAGCTGACGACACGGTCACACAACGACTTGGACATTGGGAAGAAATTAGATTAAATTTTGAATTAAATTTAATAAAAATTAGATGAACCCTTGCAGACATAAGTTTAAAATATTCTGGCTGACCTTCCAGAGTTAAGGCCACCATTAGAATGTTTCCTTTATTTTTTCCATGACGACACGTCATGATTGTCATATGGCACACTGCGGCCACACTGTATGACAGATGTATTGCTTTTCTCACCATGTCATAAACTGTCTGATATTTCGATTCTCATATATTTGCAAGTGAGTGTTTTGTCATTTAAAATCCTACATCATGATCTTGATCTTGAACTATAACATGAGATGGGCGCTGTCTTGTTTGTTTGCGCTTTAGTTCAGAGAGTCCTGTCAGTCGGATTTATAGGCTACAGCACGTGAATTCATCCATTTGTACCGAAATACATGTGGCCGGTAATTTTGTCACATTGTCATGCAAATAAGACAACATCTGCATTGCAAAACCCTCCATGTTGCGATTGTTGTTGTTTTTGGTGTATGCCTACCAACGCAACACATTGCCATAGAAACCAATGCAGATATTCAGGAAAATGAAAGAGTGGCATGGACACACAAATCAGACCTGAACAGTTGGGATACACAGTGTGGATGTCAATAATTTTAGATAAGATTCCAATCGGATTCACAAACAATCGGATTTGGACTGACAGTGTGAACATAGCCTAAATACACGAGGAAACCATGGGACTAACGAGGGACAGGTGTAGGCAATGAGTGGCCATGGTAACAAACGAGGGTAGCTATGGAAACAGACAATGGAGTAAGGAACAAGGGCAACAAGGAACTGAACACAGGGAGTGAATACATAAACAATAGAACAGAAAAACTTCATAAAAACAATACAGGCTGGAATCATGACTTCACATGTATATTAATGGCACTTGAGCAGTACTTTTTTATTTCCTGAAGATGCTGCTATTGTCCTCAGTGTTGTTTGCGTCCACAGCAAAGACATCTGAAGCAGTTCCTGTACTGCTGCTTGACCTGGACAAGAATGAGACGAGAGGAGCTGAGTGACTTCATGACATCAATTTAACCTCTGAAACGCATCAACCACAATGGAATTATAATAAACAGGTAAAAAAAAAAAAGGTGTTATAAGAGACTTTCTGAAGTAAACTGATACTTTTCTTCAATATACTGTTTCTAGAGAGAGTGAAACGGTTTTCCTATGGAGCAGGATGATAAAATAGCTGAATTAATTACAGAGGACAAAATAGAAAAAAGCCTGGGAAAGCTGGGCCTAAAAGTTTGAAGTCTTTTTAAAAGCTAAGAGTTTGAAAGCATTAATGCCATGCAGTCAGACAGACTGATCAGACTGTCTGTTTGAATAGTTTTGGCTCATTTGAACATTCAGTCACAGGAAGGAAATGGAAAAGTAACACATTAAACAACTGCTTCTGACATTTCGCTCTAAAAGACACGGATTGACAAAATGGCAGGACCTCCATGAAAACAACTGTAATAGTCTTTCATATTCAGATTTTGACATGAATATGGTGGCAAATTGAGTGATGTCTGACCTCATTATTGAGGACACAATACACCAGGAAGATGAAGGTTCCCTGCTGGGAGTTCAAGATCAGGAAGAGGATCTCCAGCTCCTTACTGCCATTAGTGAAGAAACCCAGAATCCAGGAGCAACCAAGAACCACAAACTGAGCCAGTGTTTTAAATGTCATAATCCTGCAGAGAAACAGAGAGAGTTAATGTGTCTTTATTGACTGCATATATTTTTCAATGGAGTGATCAAATCATAATGTTTGTTACTTGGTTTGTTTCATCTGTGAAACTTCAGCGTTCAGATTTTTGAGGGTTGAGTTCAGTTTGATGATGATGTTGATGAAGAGAATCATGTTTAACTGAAAAGTAGAAAAAGTAGAAATCACCTTTTTATCACTTCAATATAAATTAAAATAATGAGAAATAAGTGATGTGCTTACTGCTAGTATGACACAAACAGGACCCAGAAAACTCCAGATGAAACCTTTATCCATTTTAATCCAGCAGCTGTTTGGAGGAAAACGCAATATAAGAACTAAATGAGTTTGTCAAAAATACTATTTGACTTTTTTATTCTTTTTAATTTTGTATGTGTTTATACAGAGTGTGTAAAAATGTACTTTTATCAGATAAGAGAAATGTCATAAAAGCCCCAAGCTGATTTATTTCCTTTTAATCAGATTTATTTTAAACAACAACTCACTGTTCGCTGCCGTAGCCTTCAGGAAGCAGCCCGGCAGACACGGCCACCACAACCAGAGCAACCGTATATCCAATCACACACAGGAATCCAGTGCTTAGCACCTCCCTCTTTTTGGAGCTGATCTGTGATAGGTTCTTCACACAGATGAAGAGCAACACAGCTTCAATGAACATCCACACAAAGCCAGAGAGAAAGAGGAAGTGCAGCACACCTGATATCACGGCACACAACACCTGGAGATCATGAGAGACAGTTATGATGATTCTCAGTGAGGCTGTGCTGAGCTGTAGAGCTCCTTCATCATTCTCACCTGCTGAGGGCGTATGAGGCTCAGGAACTGTTGTGTGAGCAGGAACAGAAGGTGAGCCAGCAGAAGACTGATGCAGATGTTGATTCGAGCCACATTATTCACTCCAGGACTCCACTGACAAAAGGCAAAGGTCAACAGGGCCAAACTGAAGAACACCAGCCCCACGATCACACACACCAAACTCAACAGATCCAGCAGTGAGTCGCTCTGAGAAAACATGTCAGAGTACATGAGTGCCAAATCTGTGCTGCTCTTTAATGGTCACTATGTAAATGTTACATCGTACCTCTGATGGTCTGTTGGTTTGCATGATGAGAGCGAATGTCGACAGATGAACACAGGAACACACAGTGTAGTTGCTATTGGTCTCTAAAACAGAACAACCATCTACAATCCACTCGCTGATATTCCAGTACACACAGGACAGAGAACCGTTGGGGTCGAACTCCTGCAAGATGAAGAAAGAACATGCAGAAAATATTACAAGACTGAATATTTGATGTTTTCAGATGTTCATCAGTTCTCAGGTTGGTCAAAAACACATTTCAGTCTCTCACTCTGATGTGTCTGAGGGTGAAGTTGACTGGTTTGGTAAGTTTAGTGTTGTTGGTTTTGGGAAGAGTAGCTGAGATCACAGTGGACATCATGGTTTTAACCGTATCATTTGATGTGTTGAAGAAGTCGGCCTTCAGTAGATTCTCCATTGTGTTGTAACCCATGAAAGCCACAGCAGCTGATCCTGTGTGACAGAAGTTTACATGCTAAAACAACAACAATAAAAAAATAAAATAAAAAAAGCAAATGTGGTTTAGTGACAATGGTGTAACGAATTTACAGGTATTTAATCAGTTAGCTCAAATTATGGGTGAAATATATATATAATTAAGTCATAACGCGTTATGATTAATTATAATATAGATCGACCAAAGAGGGAATTATGCACATATATTGTGAATTAATTACAACGGATTATAATTAATTACATATATGATTAGGTCTAGTTCAATAGTGGTTTGAGAAAGACTATCCTAGTTTGTCCAGCAAACCATCAGTTTTCTGCATTTTATGCATTTTACAGTAAGGTGACATACATTGTCAATTAGGGCATAAAGAGAGCTTTACAACGAGACCAAACTTGTCAGATGTCAAAGGCATAAAAGTGAGAGATACAGTTTATACTAGAATATACCGTTTAGAGTAAAACTAACACCGCTACAGTCATAACTAATATTATATAACATGGATACATGCACGTTCACTTGAAAAAGCAACGGTACGCTTTGGCATGGTCATATTTTGAGGCTAAATGTAGATACAGTCTCCAAATGTGTGTTTGTGTCTCTGTATGTGTGTGTGTGATGTGTATTGGGTTTTCACAGTGTCTCGGATATGCCACATGGCCCTTAGCGCCATGTGGGGTGAAGCACGGGTGACTCTTTGAAGTCCCCGGAGCTGGTGAGAAAGCCTCCTGCTTCTCTTCAATGGAGGCAACAAAGATGCCAATAGGGTCATTTCATCTAGACCTGCCGGAGCCATGGTCTAGGAGTTATCCGAAGGAGGTCAAACGTTAAAAGCTTTCTTTAATTTATAGTTGTATTGATGATTTTGATCCACCACAGACGCTACAACGGTATGACATTTCTTTCTAAGATTTTTTACTACAGAGACATTTCACATACCTTTATTGTTGTTCTTGGCGATCCCAATGAGATCAATGTCCACAGAAGAATTTGTCGTGTCAAGTCGAGGGATTTTATTTAAGGCGACATTTGGTCCAACCATGAAGACTTCAACCTCTGATTAAAAACAAACAAGCAGTTGTGCGCTATATTAATTTATTTACAATATTTATCTTTTTTTATGAAAGTACAATTCATTCAATTTGCACAAAAGACAAACAAATAAAATGACTATTCATTATTGTTGGGTTTTCATCTCTGATGTAATTTTGAACCCTTCAGGTTTCATTTAATCCGCAAACTGAATAAATGTAAATCTAAGCATTATTAACTGTTAGGTCATCAGGAGGTCAAAGGTTAGATCTTACAGCACAGTAAATTCCCTGTTTTAAATCAACACCGCTCTGTGTTCATATTGGAACCAACAGAAGGGTGTTAAAAGTAACACAGAAGCAGTGTTAAAGTTATTTAGATACTTAAAGGATTAGTTCACCCAAAAATGACATTTCTGTCGTTAAGTACACACTCTCATGTCATTCCAAACACCTTTGTTTATCTTCGGAACACAAATTAAGATATTTTTGATGAAATCCAAGTGGGTTTTTTTTATCCCCAATAGAAAGCAACGTAATTACCGTCATTCAAGGTCCAGTAAAGTACTAAAGATATTGTTACTGTAGTGAACAGCACATTCCAGGGCCCAGTTTATGGCCGGGCCCCTCTCTGTCCATAACAGCAGACAAAGGTTTGCTACATTTTGATTGGATCTTGGTGGACTAACACAAACAAACTGTCCAATGCCATCAGATAAAGATGTAAGGACAAGATCCAGACACCTCTTAGAGGGCAAGAAGAAGACCTCTTGTACCAAGCCTGGGAAGGACAGGACTTCTCATTGGTCCACATGCAGTTTCTGCCCTTCACCCATCTAGAGACTACTTCCTAAGGTTGGCCAGAGACTGCCATAAAAATTCCTCAGGACCTCAGCAGCAATGGGTGAAACAAAGAGAGATCACAAAGATCTATCCAAATCCATTCAAAACTATGTTTGAAAACCTTAGAACTGATGCAAACTACACATCCATTTCATACTTATTCACAGAAATAAGTATTCTCAGTGACAGCTATTTGTAATGCAACATCAGACACAAATTCAGCTGTTAATGTACAATTGAATGAATGCATGACAGTTCAATCTTTTTCCATCATGTTTAGTCTCTATTTGTTTAGAATATTGCCAAAGGTATTCTGGTGGTGGTTTGGAAAGTGAGAAATGCATTGGTAAACTTTAAAGACACTTTAAAGATTTCCAACTTTGTTCTTTATGCAAATGAGCTCCACAGGGGAAAGAAGGGTGGGCCACACTGTGTGTGTCCCCTACGATGCCAGCAGCCAATCACAGCACTCGAATGGAGAAGCGCCAAATTGCAATCTCCTCCTCATCGGAAAGGGATAAAGGTACCCTTCCAACAGACACTCCTTGTTCTGAGTCCCGGCTTGCGAAGCTGAGACATAACAGATATACCAGGTTCTGAGTCTGTCCTTTAGCGGGGATAGACATTAACAGATATACCGTTCTGAGTCTGTCCTTTAGCGGGGATAGACATTAACAGATATACCGTTCTGGGTCTCAACTCTGTAAGGAGTGAGACATTAACAGATATACCAAGTTCTGAGTCTCCCATCGGGTGAGACACAACAGATATACCGTTCTGAGTCTGTCCTGTACGGGGATAGACATTAACAGATACAACACCGTTCTGAGCCTCTGGTTCGTCCAGAGAGACAACAACAGATCCCATGATCTGAGTCTACAGCTAGTGAGGCAGCAACAGATACGACCACGTTCTGAGCCTCCAGCCTGTGAGGAAAGAGACACTGACAAACATTACGTTGTTTCCGTCCAGCGAAGACAGTAACGACATTTGCAACAAGGTTAAGCTCAGGAGAGCAACCCTTCACTCCAAGGTACCTTCGTCTGCGTGTTCCAGATTGTTAAGGACCTTCTGCACCTATGCCAGGGCCTCATCTGCGTGTTCCAGATTTTAGGACCCTTTGGTGCTCCAGGAGATCAGCATCCCACAGAGCTTCGTGTTCAAGACTGTTGAAACAGATTCTGGCTCCTCTCCCCACTGCATTGTCACCCAGCACAACCAGTAGAAGACGTCACCGTCGTCGGACTCAACCACGTGGAACGTAAATATCACTTAACCAAACCTCTTTCCAGAGACCTTGGCATTGTTGTATATTATCAGTATATAATTTCCTAATTCCCATTAGATGTAATATAGCTGATGTTAGTTAATAACAAATAATCTTTCGTTTATTTGTTTAGTGCATAATAAGATTCTCCACCTTATTATTTTCAGAGAAACAGTTTATCTTTCCATAAGATAACGTAACTCTTCCATAGCCACACTCAACTTAATCACTTGTTTTCTATGTATCTTATGCACTTTATTCCTTTATCATTCATGGTATTCATTTAGTAGTTGTGTTAGTTATTCTTGTTTATCTTTTGTTAATAAAATTTATTTTATTACACTTGTGTCTTCCTTGTGCTGATAATACAGAAAAGGCTCTACAAGTTAGCAATCTCACCAATCTTTCAAATAAATCAGCTGACCACTTTACATTAATTCTAAATGAATGAAAAGACCCTGTTGAGAGTGTTCTCATACCGCAAAGGTAATAGACCTTGACTGGTGCCCTGAACTAGGAAAAGGGGGAGAGGTGGTCATCTGATGTACTCATAACCACACCTTAAGAGACGTGTGATCCAAAAATAACAACGTCAGCGGTGACGTGAGTACCAATCCCTATTTTACTGTGCGTCCTTGGATGTGCGAAAGTAAAATCACTACATAATTGGCGTCCCTGGGTGGGCTAACTTAGATTGAAATGAGCCTTCTGTTTTATCAACACAAGTCAATGCACTGAAAGATAAAGCAACTTTAGCAGGAAACAAAGTCTTTCACCAAGTCAGAAACCAAATGCATAGCAAGAGTGGTTCTCTCTAAGCCTGAGTGATAGTTTCCCTGCTAAACTCTTTGGTACTATTTATGAATAGGATTGGTTGCAAAGTGTATAGAATTGTGATTTTATTGTGGCATAGAGCTTGCATTATTTTAGCACACATTGTAATTGTTGATTATAACTAATTGCTACTAGAAACATAGCATATGGTGTTCACCTTGTAAGTCTATCATATGGTTTTGGAATTTTTATGTGAATCTGTCAGGTAAGGGTAATGCCCCTGACAAATTATAGACAAGTGCTGGTATTCTCACCCCCTAGTGTGTGTGACATTCATTGTATAGAGCTGCTTACACTTGTGGTAAACTTTCAGAGTTTAGCTAATTCAGGTGGTGTATTTATTTATTATATATACAAGACAGGTATATATATTAAATAAAGATGGCTGATATGACCGCTGAAGCAGTAAGCCAGGCCTTAAAGGGCGCTTCACTAATAAAGCTTCTTTCCAGCCTAGCACTAAATTGGCCTGTACAACCAAACCAGGCCACAGACAAAATATCCCTTCCCCAAGAACAAAACAAAGATTTGTTCCAGGAACTCAAAAATGAACTGGCTGATCTGCGTAGGGATAATTTTAAATTAAGGGCTAAAATATGTAGATTGTCATCAGAGACAAAAAGCTTACAGTCCATTACTGACAGTCAGGAAGTCGAACTTAAAAGAGTCAAAACTGACATGGGCACTCTGCAAACAGAACTGACCCATACTGAAATGACCTGCTGGTACAGAAAGAGAAGTTAAATTCTCTAAGCTCTAGTGAGACTAGGACTAAAGCTGAGTTACGTTTAGCTTTGCTTGAAATTTCTGAGCTGAAAAAGCAACAAGAAATAGAAAGCGAAACTTGTGTTCTGGTCAAACAACTTCTTCCCAATTCAAATGATACCCAAATCCAGCATAGGGAACACTTGGGTAAAGTAGGAGCTGATACTGCAGCTAAAACATCAATGTTGGTAAACAAAGATAGCATTGCAAGGCAGAGATGTGAAGGAATAGGAACAAGGATCAGTGAATTGGAAAAGGCAGACGTCTCCCCACCAGCAACCTGAACCACAAAGTGTGCACCCCGCTCCTTTGGTTCAGCTGTTAGGGACCCACTGTTTTATAGCTTTGAACAGAGAAAGCATTATCAGGACAGTGATGTCACAGCCTCAAGCAGCCTAACTGTGAGTGACTCTCCTAAACCTGTCCGCTCCTTACCTGAGCTTCCTAGCATGCTACCATCTAGCAACAGACTGCAAATTCTTAGAGAATTAGCACGTGACATAGAGGTTTTTAACCCTGAGACTACTGATAACAACATAGAGTTGTATTTAAAGGATGTAAATGCAGCCTTGACATACTTTCCTGAGGCCAGCATGGCTGACAAAGTCTTTCTTCTGAGAAAGACCACAGCACAGACTGTCCATGGCTTCATGGATAGACAAAGCCCAGCTATCGCTAACAATTATGACGAATTGTGTAAAGCCCTTCTGGTAGAGTACACTCTGTATCAGAACCCATCTGCCTCTCGTCTCTCAGCTTTCCGAATTAAGCAAGGCCGCCATGAGTCTCCCAGAGAGTTCTATGAGCGATTAAGGAAAATGTATTTTGCTGGCAAAGATGACCCTAGGGCAGAGGAGGATGTTATGTTTAAGAGCCTGTTTGTAAGTAACCTTTACCCCACTGTTAGGAAACCACTCATACTCATGGTAGACATTGAAAACATGTCTGCAGGAGAACTGAGGCAGCTTGCCATGCGAGCCTGGGACAGTGGGAAGGTAGGCACAGACAGGGAAGACAGAGAGCCATTTGCTTCTGTGCATGAATCTAGACATGACTCTAAGACTCCCATTCAAATGGAAGAGTCAGAACTTCCCCAAAACAGCTATGCCCGTTGCAGCAATCTCCAGCAGAGCACAGAGAGCCCTAGGTTCTCAGGTTGCAGGGGACATAACAATCACAGGTATACCCCCAGAAAGGAGAGCAGGCAGTGGGATGACAGAGGGCAAAGACAGAAGAAGGGTAGAGATAACTCTGAGAATGGCCAAAAACAGAGTAGCCATAATAGAAGTAGGAAATCTAGAGGGACCAAAAGTAAGGATGCTGAGAACTTAGCAGAGATCCAGCACATACTTCTCAAAGCCCTCAAAGACCTTAAGTCAGAGGAGTACATCTCCACTGACAGAGACCTGGTTTTCTCAGCATAACCAGTTCGGGGCCCCTCCCCCTCCACCTAACATCTCAGACTGTGGACAACAGCCAGGGAAAGGGGGGTAGCCCATAACTGAACAGGGTCTTTCAGATTCAGCAGACATCAAGTCCCTGTAACTTTTAGACCTCAACTTCAGCCTAAGAAGGATTCATTACTTTCCACTTTAGTTTTGCTTCAGACTTTTCAGTCAATTTCTATAAACCACGAGGTGGATTTTGCATGCCCATGACAATCCCTTTGGATGTCAGGAAAGGGGGGTCAAAGCCTCCTGTGAAATTCCCATTCAACTAGTTTACTGGCCACATGTAGAGTAAAATATTGCAGATCACAGCCAGGGTTGTATATTTTGTTCTCCATTCCAGTCGTTAAAACATCCTTATAGGAGACCTCCAAAAATAAGAGATAGTGGATTGGACCTGTGCTGCAGCCCTCCAGAGGAAGCTGCAGACTTTAGGCAGAACACTTAAATTCCCAACCCCCACTGCTGGTCAACATACAGCCCCTTGAGCTGCACCATCTAGGGTAGCCAAGATAATGGATGTCATACAACATGACTACTCCCATTAATTAGTCTGTATATTAGTGCAATTTTACTTGTGAGCTTTGCTCCTGATAAGGTGACGATAGATATAGTCTTGTCATTTTTGGTACCAGGTGAACTAGTTGAGGATTCTTGTAATCAGGCAATGCAAGGAGCTATTTAAACAAAGCAGGTGCACTTAGTTTACAGCTTGAACAGTGCAATACCAAATGATGTCAACCCAGACATTTAAAGAACTGGTTTCCTGCTAAATCTGCTAAAACATTTTTTTAATGTTTACTCTCACTCATAATACTCTTTAGGGATTTTCATCCACACATAGGTACCTTCTCTAGAATGCTTCTAACCTGTTTAGAAATTATTCTAACAGACATTTCATTTAGCTCATTGGATTCTATGTAGAACATATTGAGCCAAAATTTATTTCTAATGCCATTGGTCAGACGGAGGAGGTGAGGTGTGTGTGTGTTTTGTTTCCACTGTTCCTTTTCAGTGCATCGCCCAGATCAACGACTTCAGGTCCTCGATCAAGCCGATCAGGGGGGATGTAGTGAACAGCACATTCCAGGGCCCAGTTTATGGCCGGGCCCCTCTCTGTCCATAACAGCAGACAAAGGTTTGCTACATTTTGATTGGATCTTGGTGGACTAACACAAACAAACTGTCCAATGCCATCAGATAAAGATGTAAGGACAAGATCCAGACACCTCTTAGAGGGCAAGAAGAAGACCTCTTGTACCAAGCCTGGGAAGGACAGGACTTCTCATTGGTCCACATGCAGTTTCTGCCCTTCACCCATCTAGAGACTACTTCCTAAGGTTGGCCAGAGACTGCCATAAAAATTCCTCAGGACCTCAGCAGCAATGGGTGAAACAAAGAGAGATCACAAAGATCTATCCAAATCCATTCAAAACTATGTTTGAAAACCTTAGAACTGATGCAAACTACACATCCATTTCATACTTATTCACAGAAATAAGTATTCTCAGTGACAGCTATTTGTAATGCAACATCAGACACAAATTCAGCTGTTAATGTACAATTGAATGAATGCATGACAGTTCAATCTTTTTCCATCATGTTTAGTCTCTATTTGTTTAGAATATTGCCAAAGTTATTCTGGTGGTGGTTTGGAAAGTGAGAAATGCATTGGTAAACTTTAAAGACACTTTAAAGATTTCCAACTTTGTTCTTTATGCAAATGAGCTCCACAGGGGAAAGAAGGGTGGGCCACACTGTGTGTGTCCCCACGATGCCAGCAGCCAATCACAGCACTCGAATGGAGAAGCGCCAAATTGCAATCTCCTCCTCATCGGAAAGGGATAAAGGTACCCTTCCAACAGACACTCCTTGTTCTGAGTCCCGGCTTGAAGCTGAGACATAACAGATATACCAGGTTCTGAGTCTGTCCTTTAGCGGGATAGACATTAACAGATATACCGTTCTGAGTCTGTCCTTTAGCGGGATAGACATTAACAGATATACCGTTCTGGGTCTCAACTCTGTAAGGAGTGAGACATTAACAGATATACCAAGTTCTGAGTCTCCCATCGGGTGAGACACAACAGATATACCGTTCTGAGTCTGTCCTGTACGGGATAGACATTAACAGATACAACACCGTTCTGAGCCTCTGGTTCGTCCAGAGAGACAACAACAGATCCCATGATCTGAGTCTACAGCTAGTGAGGCAGCAACAGATACGACCACGTTCTGAGCCTCCAGCCTGTGAGGAAAGAGACACTGACAAACATTACGTTGTTTCCGTCCAGCGAAGACAGTAACGACATTTGCAACAAGGTTAAGCTCAGGAGAACAACCCTTCACTCCAAGGTACCTTCGTCTGCGTGTTCCAGATTGTTAAGGACCTTCTGCACCTACGCCAGGGCCTCATCTGCGTGTTCCAGATTTTAGGACCCTTTGGTGCTCCAGGAGATCAGCATCCCACAGAGCTTCGTGTTCAAGACTGTTGAAACAGATTCTGGCTCCTCTCCCCACTGCATTGTCACCCAGCACAACCAGTAGAAGACGTCACCGTCGTCGGACTCAACCACGTGGAACGTAAATATCACTTAACCAAACCTCTTTCCAGAGACCTTGGCATTGTTGTATATTATCAGTATATAATTTCCTAATTCCCATTAGATGTAATATAGCTGATGTTAGTTAATAACAAATAATCTTTCGTTTATTTGTTTAGTGCATAATAAGGTTCTCCACCTTATTATTTTCAGAGAAACAGTTTATCTTTCCATAAGATAACGTAACTCTTCCATAGCCACACTCAACTTAATCACTTGTTTTCTATGTATCTTATGCACTTTATTCCTTTATCATTCATGGTATTCATTTAGTAGTTGTGTTAGTTATTCTTGTTTATCTTTTGTTAATAAAATTTATTTTATTACACTTGTGTCTTCCTTGTGCTGATAATACAGAAAAGGCTCTACAAGTTAGCAATCTCACCAATCTTTCAAATAAATCAGCTGACCACTTTACATTAATTCTAAATGAATGAAAAGACCCTGTTGAGAGTGTTCTCATACCGCAAAGGTAATAGACCTTGACTGGTGCCCTGAACTAGGAAAAGGGGGAGAGGTGGTCATCTGATGTACTCATAACCACACCTTAAGAGACGTGTGATCCAAAAATAACAACGTCAGCGGTGACGTGAGTACCAATCCCTATTTTACTGTGCGTCCTTGGATGTGCGAAAGTAAAATCACTACATTACAATATCTTGGTGGTTCAACCTTAGTGGTTCAACCCTAACGTTATGAAGCGACGAGACTCAGTATTGTATTCCAAAGATTCCAAATATTGATTCAATACCATTGACACATTAACATTGATTTAACATTGTTTTGATGGTTGCTTACTATATATAAACTCCCTGACATCATATATAATCTCAGTTTCATTATCACTTATAACTACGGCTGTCGATTTAATGCGCTAAAATTATTAACGCATTTAACGCACTTGCCCCACACCTACATAGATAATCTGACATTTCATAAAGATTGATGACGAATAAGAAGCAGGGCAACAACTCACTGTGTGATGGAGCCTATGTAGTTAGAATGTCAAGATATGGGGTGAAAAATGCCCATGTTTGAGTTGTCGTCTCATATTTACATCATATGATATAGTTAAGCTATTTCACACGAGTGCTGCATGAGTGCGTGAGTGATAGGCCTACTGATTTTATACAACAGTTTAATAAATAAGAAGTTCATGAGTTCACACTTACAAATAATCAGATAGTAAATAGTATGCATAATAATATGCGTATTTGGCATGCTGTCTGAGGAGAGGGCTCCGAGCTCGGTATTTGGCCCGAACCCAGAGTACTCCCCCTGTATTTCTGGTTAGGAAAGTAACCAGGCAAGTGTGAGGAGACGGGGTGGTGGAGGGATGCTGAAAAAAAACTGTTGAAGAATATGGGTGAGTCGTCTGTGTTTATATATAGGCCTTCACTCATGCTGATTGGGAAGATATGTTTATTACTGATTGTTGACAGCTGGCTGAAATGACGTGATGATTAGTCAGATTATTTGAACGTTGCTCCACCTGAATTTTGTTAATAAAACATCATTTAATAGGCCTACATTGTTATTTTAGACACAATACAGGTGCTGGTCATATAATTAGAATATCATCAGAAAGTTGATTTATTTCACTAATTCCATTTAAAAAGTGAAACTTGTATATTCTATTCATTCATTACACACAGACTGATATATTTCAAATGTTTATTTCTTTTAATTTTGATGATTATAACTGACAACTAAGGAAAACGTCTCAGGTTACGTATGTAACCATGGTTCCCTGAGAACAGGGAACGAGACTCTGCGTTCGAGACGCATATGGGGAACGTCACTCGTGACCCGGTGTTCGAAACCACTATCAAAAAACTCCAATCCTATTGGCCGGCGACAGCCTATGACGTCATATGGCGAGACCCGGAAGTATAAAGGAGCGCCTAGGGAAGCAGTCAGTATCAGTCGTCTTTGAGGGACTGTTCCGCAGGCAGCCCGAAGCATGGCAGGGAAACGCAGAGTCTCGTTCCCTGTTCTCAGGGAACCATGGTTACATACGTAACCTGAGACGTTCCCTTTCGAAAGGGAACTTCAACTCTGCGTTCGAGACGCATATGGGGAACGATATACCCACGCCGCCATGCTTGAGGAGAGTGCATGCCAAAGAATGGCTAGGACAAGAGAACATTTTCTGTAGAAACTGCAGCAACTCCCCCTCGGGTCACACCAGGCTGTCAGTGACAGCATTCCCTACGGCCAACAGCCCAAGCTGAGCCTAAGGAAGGCCCTCCAGAGGAAAAGGCCTACCAGGACCGCTAAAGGCATCTGAGACCAACTTTTCCGCAGATAAAGTGGTCTCTTTAAGGGAATGTGGTCAAGCAACCGAAAGGAACCCCGACCAGTCACTAGAGGGGCAGAGTCACCCTCAATGCCACCAGGGAGGCCGACCTGGTCTGTTATAGGACAAACTTAGTCTTGGCCAACCCTGTCTGAAAGCAGAATCTCCAAAACGCATTCTTCATAGAAGAGAGCAGGAAAGAGCGACTGCAAAGGCAGGAGCAACTCAAACCCACGCGTGAGACGGGCATCCTGGAGATCAGAACTCAGCTGAGTGCTATGAACCCTCACACTGAGGGGAGTAAATTCCGCTCATTCTAGGATCTACTCAGCGCTTAAATTAACGCACTGAGGAGGCTGTGCGCTAAACGCCTGTTATACAGGGGAGCACAAACCAGCCTAGGGCTGAATCTTAGGAGGAGGCCTGATTAAGGCCTACCACCATGATCAGCTTAGGAGCTAAGCACTATTTCAAACATAACCCGAAGGGAAGTACAAAGCTCACCTAACAGGTAGACCATGCAATGGGCACATAATCATGGAGGCCGAAGAGGGGCCTACAGCATGATAGTAGCTATATGTGAAAACAGAAGTAAATTCAGAAAGTGGCCTGGAGGGGCCACTCTGAACACCTGCCTTTCTGGAACAGACAGGAAAACTTCAAAGGCAGCAGAAGGGGCTGCCAATGTGCCCGCATGACCATCCACCTAACACAATCCAACGAGCAGTGCACTCAGTAAAAGCACCTTTTACTCTTTAAAGCAAGAGGAGTACAGCGTACGCCAACACGTATTAAGGAAGGCCTGGAGGGGCCTATAACCTCAATAGACACGTGGCATCAGCTCGTGGCAGTGTTTTAGACACCAGGACCGATAAATAACCGAACTATAGGAGGTTAGATTTATCACCTGGGCCTCTGGCCAACCGGAAGTGTATATAGATAATTCTCAAGAGAAATATACACAAACATACACCAGTATGTTCAAAAAGGCGGCCCATAGGGCCTAGCAACCTTTAAGACACACGGCGTAAGTCTAGTGGCCATTCCTAGGAGCACAATAGATCCACCCTAGGCGCTAGGTGGCTATTCAGCTCAACTAGAGTAAAATCAGACTCAGGGAGGCAAATGTAGTTTAAACCAAACCTCAGTAAGGTTTCAGCATTCACCCTGAGGGGCCAGCCACTCAAAAGTACTCGGTAAAAGCACCCTAATACTCTCACAGCGAGAGGAGTACATAGCTGAACTCCACATGCTACACCGGAGGCCGAAGTAGGCCTACCTTAGTAAACACGTGGCATCAGCAAGTGGCTATCATAACCATACTGACCAATGGGCCATGTATTCAGATCTTTTTACTTAAAAAGGGGATACATAAAACGCTGCCATACAACGTGAACAGGCCTGTTTAGGGCCTATCCGTCAGCGATGGGGCGTGGCCGATGGTGGTATGGTTTCCTGAGCATCCTGCCAGCAAGTCAAACTAAAAAGAGAGGCCTTAAGGGGCCTACAATCTCAGCGACAAGTGGCGTTCAGCCCTAAAGCAAATAAATACAACTGTGCCAACATGTCAATAAAAAGGAGGCCTACCATTTAAACAACACGAGGCTTCAGCACATTTTGAATAAAGGAGCCAAGCTACAGGGAACCAGTTTAACTAACTGCAACCTGAGCTAAGCTACACATTCCAACAGGCAATGTACCCTAACATAGAAGGCTAAAGGGGACCAAACAAGCCAAATGGTCTAAGGAAGGCCCATAAGGCCTACACCTCAAACAAACACATGGCAAGGCCTGTGGTAGTATAAATACGTGAGCAAGCACTGATCAAGTAACAGCATGCATGGAAACAAATGCTAACTAGAAGGAGGCTAGACAAACAGGCCTACAATCTAAGTTATATGCAAATAACCATTAAGAGACCACAGAAAAGGGGGTTAAATAGCAACCATCTTTCCTCAGAAAGTGGTACTACCACCCTAAATATGTGAGCCAACAGGTAAAGCACTAAATAACAATAAACCAGCTAAAGGGGAATAAAGTCATCAAATCTCTAAAGCGGCTAAAGAAAGCCCGCTAAATAGAGAGCAGGTGCCAACCTGAGGCAGCATAAGCTCACATAAAATGTAGGGCAAAAGTCCAGAACACTCAAAGTCATTCAATGCTTTGATGAATATGCTATTTCTAAAGAGGAAATAATTTTCTCCATACAGATTCTCAAATCTGTACCAAGCCAAAGAGGACAGAAGCTAAAAGCTTAGCAACGTCAACTCAAACTTGTTTAAGAAAACAAGTAGCTCAGAGGAAAAAATACAATTTCCACAGCATAAATGTTCTAGAAGTGGGGCCTAGCACAACTGCATGACTTATCTAAACAAAGATAAGGGCCTAGTCCACCTGAGATAACAGCAGCAGGGAGTCTAAAAACAGTCTACACTTAGCTGTTAAACTCAACAATTGCACCTACATAGCAAGGGGGTAATGGACATACGGCCTAACAACTCCCTCAGGAGGAGGCCAGAAGTAGGAAATATATCCAGAGGATAATATATATATAAGGGGTTATAAAATAACACAGTAAACCTAGCTCTAGCCTGGCCGCTAAGCTATGGGCCTAAACCAACACAGGCACCAAACAGCCTAATAAAACCTGTTATTCGCTTCCAAATCTCATAGAAGGAGAAAGGAAGCGAAGTTCACAAGCAGACATGTCAGGTGGCCAAAAGAAGCCACCGATACATGTAAACTGAAGTAGTAAGTGCCAACCCAAACTATACTGAAGATAGCTGAGAAGCTAAAGAAGACTAAACAGCAGCCATTTTGTGGCCTGCTCAGTCAACTTAAAAACCACTTCAGTTTTCTGCCCAAAACCCCTAAACATATTTTACTGTTACATGTTCAGGAAAATATAATATACATAGGAACAAAACAAGGTCAAAATTTAAGAAATAAATCGGACCTTGTCTTACCTTTCCGCGGCTCAAAGACCAAGGACTCTCCCTTCAGACATAGACGGAAGGATATCAACCTGGTTCTTAGGCCAAGAACCCTTTCACTATCAAGCCAGAAGGCGGGCCGTCAGAGAAAAACTCATCATGGGCCCAGCCGTCAGAGAAAAACTCATCATGGGCCCAGCCGTCAGTCTGACTGTTCAAAGGTTGTTTCCTGAACATGCATAGATATTAAAAACATTCCCGGGAGGCCGGGAAGAGGCGGGGTAGAAATTAATCTACCTCCGCCAGAGAGGAGACCGACCGGCGCTGCTGGCGCCTGTACTCAATCACCTCCCTCAAGTCTTGCTTCCTCTTCCTCGTGTCCCGCCGCTTTTGCGACTTACTCCGAGGTGGAGGAGGCGCTCGAGCGGCGACACTGGATCGCTGGCCCTGTCTCTGAGCCTCGGCTCGAGACGGGCCAGGGCCTCCCGGCTGTCTGGGCCCAGAATCGGATCTGAGCGGTATGCAATTCTTATAAGCTGCTGAGCGCGCCCTCGCCTCTCTGAACTTTCCGACGACCGTCTCAACGGAGCCGCCGAAAAGCTCAGAAGGCGAGACTGAGCATCGAGGAGAAAGCCCTTCTCTTTCTCCCGATGTCCGCCATGTTCAACCACAGATGTCTCTCCGTAGCCACCATGGCCGCCATCGATCGACCGATCGAGGCAGCCGTCTGCTTGGTGGCCCGGAGAGCGAGATCCGTAGTGCGGCGCAGCTCAGCTACCGCATCAGGGGACAAACCCTGCCCCTGATCCAGATCCTTCAGCAGATCAGCCTGGTAGGCTTGCAACACCGCCATGGAGTGCAAAGCCGCACCAGCCTGACCTGCAGCAGCGTATGCCCTGCCGTTCAAACGAGATGTCATCTTAAGGGGTTTGGGCGGCAGGACCGAGCTTTAAGTGTCGGTGCACTGCCAGTGACGAGATTGCCGCCTATTGGCGAGGCGTTTGCGAACCGACGCATACCCGTGCTGGCGCAATCCCTCCACATCAGCGAAATTTCCCCGCTGATGTGAATGTATTCTCGCCGAGTACGGGTTCTTCCATGCCTTCTCGATCTCAACATGTAGATCAGGAAGGAAAGGAAGGCTCACCGGAGTTACGGGGTTATGGTCAGAAAGAAATCGTTCGTCCAACCTACATGACGACCTCTCTCCTCTCACGCACTCCACGGCAGCTGCAGTCTGCCCGCAGCGCTCCATAACCTCCAATAACTCAGCATACGCTGGGCAAGGAGGCTTGGAGAAAGAGGCTGTCTCACTCGCCTCTTCCTCCACCGCCATCTCCTGCTCTCGGGGGCTAGCTGCCAGAAGAACACTCGCTCCTGGATCCGATGATGTCAAAGATAAGACATCATCATCATCCAGGAGCTCATCCCCTCCAGCCGCCGCAGGAGGCTGAGAGACAGTAACACCCTCTCAAACTCCGCGGCGAGCTCCATCTGCGAGCCCCATGAATGCAGCCGCCGCTCTGCCTCAGCACGGGCAGGGCCAGATCCACCGGGCACAGATGCCGACACCCCTTCCTCGAGAAGAGGGCCAGGCGGGAACGGAGGCGTTTTCATAGGAAAACGCTCACAATTCACACAGACAGCGCCCTCAAGCACTGTCCGTGCGTGTTCTTCTCCCAAACAGTGAACGCAAAGGTTGTGTGTATCTTCCGGTGTCAAGAATCTCGGACACGGATCAGCACACTTCCTAAAACGTTTAGTCTTGTCCTCAGACATGATAAATACCTTGTAAGAAGACGAGGTGGCACGATAGTGGCAGAAACACAAACAGTCCCGAAAAGACGAAAAAGATACTGACTGCTTCCCTAGGCGATCCTTTATACTTCCGGGTCGTGCCATATGACGAGTTTTTTGATAGTGGTTTCGAACAACGGGTCACGAGTGACGTTCCCCATATGCGTCTCGAACGCAGAGTTGAAGTTCCCTTTCGAAAGGGAATCCCAAATTCAGTATCTCAGAAAATTAGAATATTGTGAAAAGGTTCAATATTGAAGACACCTGGTGCCACACTCTAATCAGCTAATTAACTCAAAACACCTGCAAAGGCCTTTAAATGGTCTCTCAGTCTAGTTCTGTAGGCTACACAATCATTGGGAAGACTGCTGACTTGACAGTTGTCCAAAAGACGACCATTGACACCTTGCACAAGGAGGGCAAGACACAAAAGGTCATTGCAAAAGAGGCTGGCTGTTCACAGAGCTCTGTGTCCAAGCACATTAATAGAGAGGCGAAGGGAAGGAAAAGATGTGGTAGAAAAAAAGTGTACAAGCAATAGGGATAACCGCACCCTGGAGAGGATTGTGAAACAAAACCCATTCAAAAATGTGGGGGAGATTCACAAAGAGTGGACTGCAGCTGGAGTCAGTGCTTCAAGAACCACTACGCACAGACGTATGCAAGACATGGGTTTCAGCTGTTGCATTCCCAAGTGTCTCGCTTGGGCTAAAGACTAAAAGGACTGGACTGCTCCTGAGTGGTCCAAAGTTATGTTCTCTGATGAAAGTAAATTTTGCATTTCCTTTGGAAATCAGGGTCCCAGAGTCTGGAGGAAGAGAGGAGAGGCACACAATCCACGTTGCTTGAGGTCCAGTGTAAAGTTTCCACAGTCAGTGATGGTTTGGGGTGCCATGTCATCTGCTGGTGTTGGTCCACTTTGTTTTCTGAGGTCCTAGGTCAACGCAGCCGTATTCCAGGACGTTTTAGAGCACTTCATGCTTCCTGCTGCTGACCAACTTTATGGAGATGCAGATTTCATTTTCCAACAGGACTTGGCACCTGCACACAGTGCCAAAGCTACCAGTACCTGGTTTAAGGACCATGGTATCCCTGTTCTTAATTGGCCAGCAAACTTGCCTGACCTTAACCCCATAGAAAGTCTATGGGGTATTGTGAAGAGGAAGATGCGATATGCCAGACCCAACAATGCAGAAGAGCTGAAGGCCACTATCAGAGCAACCTGGGCTCTTATAACACCTGAGCAGTGCCACAGACTGATTGACCCCATGTCACGCCGCATTGCTGCAGCCATTCAGGCAAAAGGAGCCCCAACTAAGTATTGAGTGCTGTACATGCTCATACTTTTTATGTTCATACTTTTCAGTTGGCCAAGATTTCTAAAAATCCTTTCTTTGTATTGGTCATAAGTAATATTCTAATTTTCTGAGATACTGAATTTGGGATTTTCCTTAGTTGTCAGTTATAATCATCAAAATTAAAAGAAATAAACATTTGAAATATATCAGTCTGTGTGTAATGAATGAATATAATATACAAGTTTCACTTTTTGAATGGAATTAGTGAAATAAATCAACTTTTTGATGATATTCTAATTATATGACCAGCACCTGTATAGTCAGTTTTGCTCAATTTTGCCAAAAAAAAAAAAAAAATAAAGACAAAGCAGAACTGTTCATCTCAGAGTAATACACAGCAGCATTTCATTTCTGAAACCACGTTTTGAACGAATCGGGTGAACCATTAGGCTTGTTGGACTTGAAGTGGCGCTGCAAAGACCGACCGGTGTATGACATCAAAGTAACGCGAGAGCGATTCAAAAGCATACAGAGCTGTATTCTCTCTAATCACTCTCATGGTACTTTGATGTCATACAAGCCCAACAAGCCTAATGATTCCATGGACCATTCATAAAGAACCATTTACTTCACTCCTGAAAGAATCAGCCGTTGGAGCGAATCAAATGAATTAATGAATGGAATGACTCAGTAAGCTCTGTCCCAATTCAGGGGCTGCGTCCTCTGGTGGCCACATTTGAAGGCTGCATACGTCATTTGAGTCTGTATCATTTATGCAATGTAACCGTTAGATTGCAAAGTAATAAAGAAATTACAGTATTTTACACCTCAAGAATAACAGTCAATTTTATTACAGTTACTTTTCTTAAATGAGACCGACTCGATGATGTATGCGGCCTTTAAATGCGACCTCTGGGGGACGCAACCTCTGAATTAGCTAATAATTTAATCAATAAAGATATTTACCACTGGCAGTTTTAGCTTCTTATTTAGAGTATAATTTTATTTAAAAAAATAATTTCACATTTCCATTGTAATAAAAAAAAGTTAAAAAAGTTAAAAAAAAAAGTATAGTTCACCCAAAAATAAAAAATATCAGTCATCATTTACTCACCCTCATGGTCCAAAAGAGTATGTGTAATACATTTACATTTACATTTACATTTATTCATTTGGCAGACGCTTTTATCCAAAGCGACTTACAAGTGAGGAATACAGTAAGCGAGTCATCATGACGAGGCAAATAGGGACAAGAAGTGCTCACAATACAAGTTTTAGGCAGTGCTCAGAGTATCATAAGCTACAATAGAGAGAGATTAAAGGAAGTGAAGGAAGCAAAGAAAGGTAGGATAGAAAGGTATAGATTTTTTTTTTTTTTTTTAAGATGAGGATAAGTGCTCACGAAAGAGATGAGTTTTCAGCTGTCTTTTGAATATTGCCAGGGATTCTGCATTGCGGATGAAGGCAGGAAGATCATTCCACCAGCGAGGGACAGTGAACGAGAATGTCCTGGAGAGTGATTTCGTGCCTCTTTGTGATGGTACCACGAGCCTTCGCTCCTTTAGTGAGCGTAGGCTTCTGGTCGGAGTGTAGACTCGTAAGAGTGAGTGGAAGTAGGAGGGTGCTGAGCCTGTGGTAGATCTGTAAGCAAGCGTCAACGCCTTGAATTTGATGCGAGCAGCAAGTGGTAGCCAGTGCAGAGAGATGAAGAGAGGCGTGACGTGGGCTCTTTTGGGCTCGTTAAAGACGAGACGTGCTGCAGCGTTCTGAATCATTTGAAGAGGCTTGATTGTGCATGATGGCAGTCCAGCCAGAAGAGCATTGCAGTAATCAAGCCTAGAGATGACCAGGGCCTGGACAAGGAGTTGTGTTGCATGTTCTGTTAGAAAGGGCCTGATTTTCCTGATGTTGTATAGTGCAAATCTGCATGACCGAGCTGTCTTTGCAATGTGGTCTTTGAAGGTCAGTTGGTCATCAAGGATTACTCCAAGATTTCTGGCCGAATTTGATGGGGTAATTGAGGATGTACCTAGCTGGATGCTGAAATCATGGTTTAGAGTCGAATTGGCAGGGAAGACGAGAAGCTCAGTCTTAGCCAGGTTGAGCTGCATAATAAATTAATTCTATGTTGAATCAAATAAAATATTTCTTGTTGAAGCTACTTTTTTGTAATGTCTATTTGATGCTTCACACATAATAACTTTAAATTATCTTTTGGGAGTAATTTCTCAGCAAAATTTGATTTGCAATTAATTTGAGATTAATTAGATTAAAAAAAAATGTAATTGCTTGACAGCCCTACCAAAAACTGTTTCTCCACTTACCAACAGCAGCAAGAGCAAAACTGACATTGTCACTTGTTTCTGTCGGCTTCACCAACGTAGAGATGAGTTTCTCACTGGTTTTTAACACACGGTTTCCATAGGAGGCGAGTTCAGTTGGGCTGACTGATGATGATGACGAGTCTAAAATCTTCTCTGAAGCGTTGAAGGCCATGGTCAAAATGTTTGTCACAGTCTAGTTTATTGATCAGATAAATAGACTTACAGTAAATGTCAACAGAGCCAACACTGTTTTGTCAATCATCTATTATCTACAGTATGTAACTGACAAATATTTGATTTTATCAAGACTTACAGTCACAGAGAGCACTTGAGATGATGTAATGTTCTCGATCTGCTCAAGTAGATTTTGGAAACAGTTCTGACTCTGAAATCACAATTGTGAAAGCAGTATTTGTTGATTTTGATCATGTTTTTCAAGACTAACAGGGAACCAAACATGTATTTTTACTGTACTGAAGAACACTGTGAAGATCCTTCAGTGATGTTAGTACAGAAACACAACACACATCTATCAACAATAAATAGACATGCACATTCATATTTCACATAACAGTTATCTAAAATTCACATTTAATTGTACTACTCTTTGGACTAATTAGCTGTTTCTAATCTAAAGTTGCAAATTTAACTTGAGCAAAAATAATAATAATAATAAATAAATAAATTAATATTTCCATTCCATGTGTTCTAGAGAGCAAAATTGCCAGTTCCTGAAAAACTTGCACAAAACATCAATAATAAAAATGGAAGCTGCTGCAACCAGACATGAAACGCAGTAATAAACGCTATCATGTCATCTTTTGTTTAGATGCCTGATGTTCATGATTATGTGTAACAGGTCTGGTAGATAATTATACCAAATCATTTTGACAGGCATTTCAGAATAACTAAAACCAAATTATAGATGGTGTGCGATGAAACTGATTAGTTCAGTAATCTTATGCAATATCCCAAAATTTGCATAAAATACATGGATGGAAATATGGCTATTGATAGGAGCTGTGAGTCTAACTCTAAAACTTAATTTCATAGACTCAACTTACGGTGCATCCTTCCTGTAGTGTTAGATTTATACCTGCAATGACAGAAATCAGCATGAAGACAATATGCAGATTCAGCAATGTCAGACAAAACTTTGGAAAATAATTTCATAAAGCCCTCGTATCCATTTGTGGTGTTTTATTATTTTGAACTTAGTCCAGAGTGAAAGTCAGTGTCTCACTTTAAGGCCGGTATGATGTTGCTCCATTAGGATCAAAACTCATGTTACCTGCAGGCTGGCATTTTTCCTCCTTGTCGCCATCTCTGTTTGAAACCTGCAATAGCAGTCATATGTGGAATTGTTATCGTTACGTGCGTTGTGCCTCAGCACGGCTCAACTCGGATGAATCTAATGTTTGCTGTCAGTCACCACACTTATGTGGATACTTCAGAATCACAGATTCTACATCTTGAAAGTATGACTAATATAAGAATTTTCACCAGAAAATGTCATCTGAACAAGTAGGCTAAGTAACATTTCTGCCACTTTTGTTCTGACCAACTGATGGGAAAAAGCATTAGGCCTACAATAAATCATGCTGCCAATGGTGATTAAATCTAACGATCGTTAAGCCTGGATTATTATTACTGCACTACAAATTATTATTACTGTTATACTTTGTTCTCAAATTGTTAATGTTAACAACATCAGCATTGCGTGACTGTGTATTTAGTGTATATTAGCGTTACTTGTAGATTTCAATTTCTGTAACCACTCTGCCGTCTGAAGTCTTTTGCTTTTGACTACAGGTGAATCTCCAGTTGTCACTGATGATTGTCAGTGTCAGATTGACGTTTAATTATTTCAGCTGCTGTGAGAACAGGCTATAAATGATCCGCTACCAGCATCCTCCTCACATGATTAAGCCGACTAGCCTGGACTCCTTCTTTCTGTTTACAGACATGACGTAATGACCCAAAGACGAACTGCTGCATGCTCGAATTTCCCGCGGAAATCCACCAGGTTGCTCTTATTATAAAACATTATTACAAGCTTACTGTTGTAAATCGAGCTAAGATAAGGAGATAGTTTTGAACACTGGCTGGATAAGTACTTGCTCAAAAATTGATTCGTAAAAAGATTAGCAGCAGTCAGAATTAAAGAAAGCAATGATCAAAAATAAAATGATGGATGCGACCATAAATGTGGGAATGAAGGGAGTTGGCTGTTTTTTTCCCATATATGGACATAAAATCTAAATCTATCTCATCTCAGTCTATTAAAAAAAAAAATGTTCAAAAAAATCTCACTTATATAGGATAGCTTGTATGCAGACATGTGTAAATTATATACAGTGATCTGCAACTGCACATTTTACACACTCATTCCTTATTTTTATCTAGAGACACAAACACACTCGCACATGTTCAATTCTACAGATCCTCAAACATTCAGCCAAAACGCAATCCAACAGAGAAAACTACATTACCAGCTGAGGTTGTCTCTGGTGTGACTGCTGGAAAGGCTGCACTGATGTTAGTAACAGCTGAAAAAAAAAGATGAATATCAATGAATTGACAAATGCAAATAAATAACATGTAAATATATTTACCAATACAGTAAGGCTCTAGCACAGTTGTTCTCAACTCCAGTCCTCAGAACCCATTGCTCTGCACATTTTGTATGTCTCTCTTATCTGACACACTCAGTTTACGGAGCTCTCTCCTAATGAGCTGATGATCTGAATCAAGTGCGTTAAATAAGGGATACATACAAAATGTGCAGAGCAGTGGGTCCCGAGGACTGGAGTTGAAAAATACTGCTCTAGCAAATCTACTACAAGAAATTAGAATTGTTTGTGTCTTATCAGCTTGAGCACACTGTGTTTGTCTATTGTTGTGACTAAGATGAGGATCAGATCACATTTAATGGCAAATTACTGCAGAAAACCAATTCATTCCAGGGGTTCACATATATTGGAGTCAGAAAAAAACATTGTTCTCTCATATTAATAGTCCTGTGAAACAGAAAGCCATAGCTGGACAATTTGACCCTGGTTTGCTAAAAATTGTAAATAACAATGGGAATATACGTATGAGGTTTTACTCATAATTTCTACACAGCAAAAGTTAAATCAGCTCTGCTCAGAGTGGTCCCTCTCTATATACTGTTAAAGTAATACTGAAGCAGAGTTAAAGTTAATGAGATAATTAAGCGATTAATTAAGTGATGATTGAGCATTAGTGATGTTAACACCTGCTGTTAACAAGCAGAATCACTGAAGAAAAGAGAAACACAAGAAATACAACTGACTTATACAGCCACAGCCTTAGATGAAATCAGCTGAAGATAAAAGGCATTAAATCTCTCAAGATCTGATTAAACAACTCCATAAACAGCATTACCAGCTTCACTTATTGCTAACCAGACTGACTTTTTCACATGTCTACAGAAGTCCTTATTGAGAATTTGCTTATTGCAAATCAGGTGACATATTCGGTTTGTAAGACATTTGAATAAACATTACAAAATAGTCTCCAAATAGCTCCAGTAAACAAATGCCACCGTAAAGCTTCAGTGCTGAAAATGAACAAGTATTACCACTCAGGCTTTTAGCATGAACACTTATCATACAATCCTCAACAGTGGTGACAATAATTATTCATACTGCAGTGCATGATGGGAGTTCTGTTTTATGATGATACCCAGCATGCATTGCAGCGTGAAGCATTTTTTTTATCACCATTGTTGAGATTCATATGCTGATTCTTGATGTCTGTGTGTCTCTAAATAAGACAGTAGTTCAAAAT
This sequence comes from Hypophthalmichthys nobilis, assembly GCA_037950665.1. Taxonomy (NCBI): domain Eukaryota; kingdom Metazoa; phylum Chordata; class Actinopteri; order Cypriniformes; family Xenocyprididae; genus Hypophthalmichthys; species Hypophthalmichthys nobilis. Next base: position 29,941,944 of record CM075481.1, on the reverse strand, counting down.
CTTTTATGCACTACACAGTTTTAAAGTCACTCACAGTATCTGTTTGCTGCAACACTTTGTTAAAATGCTGTAGTTTCACAGGATTGCTAGTGCAAAACCTAAATGACAAATCACATAAGATTAGTTATTTTAGATGAAATCAGGCCAGCTCATGATTATTATCTCATCACATACTGTAAAAGCAGCTAATATCTGCTCACTGTAAAGCACTGGCCTCACTGCTTTACAACTTCATATGAATTGTTGCAGCAAAAAATCTAACATATGAGGTCAAGGGTCAAGAGCCCAACTTAAGCAAACACTGATCTCCATGATGGTGGCATTTTCTTGACCAATAATACATCAACATCTTAACCTCTGTTAATTCTCAATAAGAGCTTCTGTAGATGTGTGATAGAAGTAAAGTCAATCTGGTTAGTTATAAGTGAAGCTGGTAATGCTGTTTGTGGAGTTGTTTAATCTGGTCTGGAGAGATTTAATGTCTTCTTTTATCTTCAGTTGATTTAATCTAAGTCTGTGGCTGAAGTCAGTTGTAGTTCTTGTGTTTCTCTTTTCTTCAGTGATTCTGCTTGTTAACAGCAAGTGTTCATCACTAATGCTCAATCATCACTGTAGTGACATTAGCACAAAAGAGAAAAATGAATAATTAATCATAACTCATTATAATTAATTATAAATATTTGAATCAGTTAATAGAATCACTTGATGTAGCTGAATTAATATTACAACCAATTAATCTGTTCTGCAGAAGGCATAAGACCAGAAGAGATTAGAGTGATCTGCGTGGGGGGCTTTTTAACCTCTACAGAAGTCACACCTTTGAGTTTTGGCTTAACCAATGAGAAAGGTGCAATTTCCAAGTGGGAAATGTATTCTATGTGATGGTGATGACCACGAAAGTGTGAGTCATTAAACGGCAAGTATTTTGATATGAAACACCATTATCTAGAAATTCTGTCCTCAGGCATGCATAACACTATACAATATACAAAAGAGCAACATACAAACAGTAATAGTGCACAAAAATGTACTGGGGAAATGCATGTTCATTTATCTAAACAGATTTGTCAATGAATTAGTGGCAAGGATTCCATTTCTATGAATGTCTGATTCTTGTGTTGAGAACAATCAATGTCTCAAGTGTCTTTGAAGTGTGTGAGTGAAGCAGAAGGATGATAGCTCTCCATGGAGGGCCAGACATTATGGAGTCTGCATGGGTGAACGGTTGGAAGAGTAAGTTTTACTGAGTGTTTGATGGATTTAGATGCTACATTAAGATGCTTAATTAATCACTTTAATCACTTAATTTGTCTCATTAACTTTAACTCTGCTTCAGTGTTACTTATAGAGAGGAACCATATGTACTCTGAAGAGTTGATTTACGGGTTACGGATTGCACAGGGACACGAAGGTAGAGGATCTAAATGCAGGTTTATTTAAAAGGTAATCCACACTCCAGGTCAAGAAAACAGGCAACCTCGTATTTACTGGAATCTTGAGATGACAACACGTGACGTTATATTCGGAGCTGTTCACGTCCTTTGACTGGGAATTATGCGTTTCTATGGCACCACTATCAACGCCTAAATGAATCTATAGCAGTCAGGTGGTACAGCAGCAACATGGTACATGTGGGAGCTTTCAGAAAACTCCCAGCTTACAAGCTGTAATTACAAACTCTACTAGAACATGAACACTTTTTACGAGCCAGAATCTCCTAGTTACAGAAATTATGATGTGGCGTGAATGCACCTTTATACACAAGCACAAACAAGCTTAACAAGATAACGAGTTAACAAGGGGGCGTGGTCCAATGAGTGTCCATGGTAACAAACAAGGGGAACAGCAGCAGGGAAACATGAGGTGAGGTGCACAAACAACAGAGGAGACACAGGGAACACAGGCAGGGATCATGACAAGGGTTTTGCTTTTTAGGGGTACCAATAATTATGGCCAATGTGTATTAGAGAAAAATATTTTTTGAATGAAAGATCAAAAGGATAAACAATACAGATTTATTTTCACAACCTTTTTTGGACATATTTACCAAGGGTGCCAATAATTCTTACCATGACTAACACACACACACACACACACACATACACACTCACTATACATTCTATCCCCCTATACTACCCCTACCCCTAAACCTACCCATCACAGAAAAAACAAATATATATATATATATATAGAGAGAGAGAGAGAGAGAGAGAGAATTCATTACAAACAGATTTCCAGGCATTCCTTTTCTTTTATTCCACAGCTGATGTGTGCAGTTTATTTTGCTTGCTTTAAAAGAATTTTCTCTTGTCCCCCAACAATGTATTTACTGTAAAAAAAATTCTACTGACAGCTGTGGTTGCCTGTAATGTGCTGTTAATTTACATCCCTCTACCGTAAATTTACAGCTCTCCTTTTTTTTAGTCTGTTGCCATAATACTACCATGGAAATTAACTCATTTCATTTGAGAAACCGATTGCTTCAAATAGTTTGAGTTTAAAAACTAGTATTTATATGGTGTTAGTGCTGTTAACTTATTTCATTTGAGTCTACTGAAAATGAATATTTCTTAATATAAAAAACTAAATAAAAATAAAATATATTTTATTGTAAAATATATATCTTATTGCAAATTTTTGCAGCTTGTCATTAGCTAGCAATGGCACACATATATGTGTTAAAGTACTTAGCAAACAACTTCACTGCATAACATCAGTGTTTCTCTGCTCATCACTGACTGAAGCACAGGCTCTACTCTTCAGCAAAATGGTGACCCACAAAACTAATTAATTCAACTAACAGATCTCTCCTACTCGTGCAAAAACACATAAAACACTTCAGTTTAATATTTACTCTCCTTATCAGTTATTGACTTCGCATAACTTTTTTCTATTAACTTTCACTAATATTTCAGTTAAATTAACTTGTTTGGTTTAGAAAATCTGATTTTTACATTTTACAGTACATTACTGTTTTTTCCTTGATTTTACTGTAAAGCACTGTCAGCAGGGTTGGCAGTAAATTGCTGTTTTATACAGTTTGTTGCCATAAATTAATTTACAGTATATTACTGTTTTTTTCCTTGATTTTATGGTAATCTACTGGCAGCTGTGGTTGCCTGTAGATTGCGTTTTTTTTTTTTTTTTACAGTATGTTGCCGTAAATTAATTTACAGTTGATTACTGTTAAATTACGTTTCACTCTGTTTTGCTTTTTTCATCTTACACCTTTAACCCTTTTAACCCCACAGCAAAGTCTTCCGTTTTAAATGAAAACTTGTATGTTTTGTATGCACAGGGATACCATAATCAAAAATATATAACAATCTAGATTAGACTCTGATGAGATCAGTGAATCAGGCCATTAGATGATGAACATTAATAATCAGCCAACCTCATCTGATCACGCTTTCTTTCGCCTTGTTTTGCCACAACAAACGTGTTTTAGACACGATTACAGCAGCCAAAGAAAAACAAATGTTCACAAATCAAGGATCAGAAGCCTAACTAAAGCAATCACTGATCTCCATCATGGTAACGTCAAATGAAACAATAAAACATCTAAACCTCTGATAGTTCTCAATAAGAACTTCTGCAGACGTATGACAGAAATAAAGTCAGTCTGGTTAGTAATAAGTGAAGCTGGTAATGCTGTTTGTGGAGTTGTTTAATCAGATCTTTAAAGATTTAATGTTATCTTAAGTTGATTTCATCTTTTTCTGTTCTTGTTGTTTCTCTTTCCTTCAGTGATTCTGCTTGTTAACAGCAGGTGTTCATCAGTGTCTGAATTCATACACGTGTTTTCATTCACTCTTTCAAGTGGACTATATTAGTGAACTAATTTAGGGAATAGTGAATGAGGGTACAGGGTGTGATTTGGAACACAGCCTCTGAGTGTCAATTTTGAGTGCTGTTAATTCACGGTATATTGCTGTAGGCTACTCTCTCGAAAACGCCAAATATTACCCAGAATACATTATTTTCTACGGTATATTACTGTTTTAATGGAAAACAGCATGTTGCTGTCGAAATTTGGCCATTTTTTTACTGCAATTTTTTACAGTGTGGCAAGAAACTATTGTTGGTGAAAATAATCTATTAATAATGAAGAACCACTTTTGGTCAGTGATGAGATTAATGAATCATGCTACTTTATGATGATGAAAATTATATCACCTGATCGTCTTTGTTTCTGTTAAAAGAGGGGCCTTTTCTCATGATATTACACTTTTATATGTCTGTGTGGTGTTTTTAACATGCTTTAAGACAGTGGTTCTCAACTGGTTTGACTATGGGACCCACATTTTCCCATGGTCATTAGGTCATTATTTATTTTTTTTTTTAGAAATTTATATATAATTCAGTAGGTCATTACATTATATAATGTTGCTCTGTCAGGGCCCTCTAGGCCCTAAACTATTGTAAAAAAAATAATATTTAAAACTTTTGAATAACAGCTTAAAAAGTAAAAACTTGTTTAAATAAAAATAAGCAGTTCTAATGTTATTTTAGGAGTTTATAATTTGACAATAAACATCAAATTTTTTTTCTGAGGATAAACACATACACACTGATAAACACTTCTGCCTATTCAGTTTGTGTTATGTAGATGTTTGTTTTCTCCATATTAGGATTTTTCTTTAAGCTCTGTGATTGGTTTGAACCAGCTGTGAATTTAGAGGGCCAAGCCATAGCAAGTCAATTAGAGACAAATTTCAAATGACAGGAAAATTGACCAATCATATCGTTCCTCTAAATGGGTGGGCCTTGTTATCACCAACGTTATGACGCTTTCTGCCCTTTGTGGGGAACATGATCAGAAAAAAAAAATGGATAAAATAGCTAGCTAGCGCTATTCGCTATGGAAACCGCAAGGAACATTAATCAGAAGGACACCGTTGCTAATTTATTATCCACGCATTTTAAGATGAACTTTTAAAGAAAAGCTGGAGTTAATCGTCAAAGGAAGACCTACACCAGAGCTAAATTTTGTACAGAAAGCCAGCTTTTTAATGCATTTCAAGAAGCTAAAGCTGCTGGAATTGTTTGCTGTTTGGGTAAGATAAAACAGTTATTTTGCAGAATTAATGGTCAGTCTGTAAATTTATTAACTTAGTGACCATGCACATTTGCTGTAATTCTGCATAATAGTTACATTTCTCCTAAATCATAAGTTTAACTGTGCCAGTCTAATGATATGGTTTATTATCAGCATTGCTTGTTTGTGGTGGTGGGTTCAAATGCCATGGTCGCTGTTCACTGATGATGCAGAAGAGTCTGTCGCTAATGTGCTTTGGTCTGAGCGCTGTCAAGTTTCAGTTGTGAAGGCAGTCTGGAGGGACAGAATGCTGTCAGATTTCATCAAAAAGATCTTCAGGATGAACAAAAGTCTTATGGGTTTAGAACGACTTGAGGGTGAGAGTAATTATTAACAGAATTGTAATTTTTGGGTGAACTAACCTTTTAAAAACTTTTTAGAAACTACACCTAAAATTAACAAATAACGTAACCAAAATAAACCATTTAAGAAACGTTGTGTATATACCAACCTTGTATGTTTTCTTTTAAGCCCGGCATACACGGCACGATTTTAGCAATCCTATAAGGTCATTACAGATCACACTGTGCGACATGGATCTTTTAAACTTGCGTACGACAAGCATGTAGACTGTACGATGATGACACCTTGAATCGTAGACTACGATGCAAGTTTCTATAGTAGGCTATAATAAAACGTCATCAGCATGCGCTAGTGGTAAACAAAAAGACCATGTTGAATCACACTTTGGCAGTTGTAGTTTTTATGTATGCTGAAAAAAAAGAGGAAGCTGCAAAAGAGGAAGGTGAAAAGAACTTCAGGTAAGCAGTTTTAAGTTTTAGTGCCACGTCACGTTGATTTCATATCGCATTTTTATTGGCTGGTCAGTAGACGTAGGTCATAGCAGCAAACACACTGTGCGTTGATCATGCTGAATTTCTGACACTGTCAGAACATTATCGTAGGAAAACGGCCATCTTTGAACCTCTCTCACTATACGACATAGGACCGCCGATTAAGAGCCACGATCACAGAAATCGCCACCATTGATTCACGATGGCAATCTTTCGTCGGGGACAGCCAAAAATCGTGCAGTGTGTCCCGGGCTTAAGAAGTAAAAAAAAAAAAACAAATGAAAACAAAACCAGACCAAACTTTTATGAGATTTTTTATTTAGGTGTTAAAATTGGAATAATTTGTAATAAGATGTTAAAAAAAATACAACCAGGCCAAATCTTCTATGGTACGTGTAACAATGAGATTGTTCTTTGACTCATGTTGCAGCACTGACCCTTTTGTATGGCACTTTAAGGTAATGAGTGCTGTTCAGTAAACAGAGAGTCATGGACATATGGCAGTGGTCTGGGTTATTTATTCATTCATGCTAGAGAAAGAATGGGAGCGAAACAATACGTTCCATTTATGTAAAAATATCAGTAACTTTTTAACATTAAAGCAATTCAGAGACTGAGTAACAGATGAGTCCACTGTTATTATCTCTGTTATCTCTAGACATGCAGCCTGAGCATTCAATATCAAAAGACTTAAAGGTGATGTGTAAATGCTTACTTTCAGTGTTCTCTGCTCATTTAACTGATACATATTTGAATCTAATAATCTACTTATCGAAACTTTCTTTGTTGTTTCATATCTATCTTGTCATTACAAGCTAACCTAGTGGCATAGATCAGGGGTTCCCAAACACATTCCTGGAGCCTCCCCAACACTCCATGTTTTCCATGTCTCCTTAATCAAACACACCTGATTCAGATCATCAGCTCATTAGTAGAGACTCCAAGACCTGAAATGGGTGTCAGACAAAGGAGACATGCAAAATGTGCAGTGCTGAGGAGGCTCCAGGAATGTGTTTGGGAACCACTGGCATAGATCAAGCAGCTCATACAGCATAAATAAATGAAAGGCGGAGGAGGAGCATCAACAAGTGAACAGGAATGATGGGTGAATGTTTAAAAAATATTAAAAATAATTTCAGTTGCATATGGCATATATTGTTATGTTCAGTTCAAGTTATGGGCCCAATTAAATGTTTGATGTTTTTACACTTTCTATGCAGTTTCACAATCTCTGATTTTCTTGGGATTGGGGAGGTGATGCCCCCTACATTTGCATTTGTGTATATATTTTGGCAGCAAAAACATAGTTTAACTTTATAATAGTTTCCTTCTCTTTCTTTTAAATAATCAAACATTAAAAAGAGAAGTCACATAATAAATTGAATAAACAACAAATTTTCTGACCAAATTTCTGCATATGGGCACAGCTCCAAAACAAGCGATCAGTATTTTCCACTGGAGTTAACAGGAAAAGAGTTTTTTACATCAATGTCTGATTTATATCTCTTGAGAACACTTTGGTTGGACAAAATCTCATTTAAACGTGCACTTTCCTCGAGAGAGAGAGGCATGCCCACATTATCAGGAGATTACAACAGGCAGTCCGGACTGCTGACAGGATTATTGGTGCCCCTCTGCCCACCCTCCAGGACCTGTACTCCTCCAGAGTGAGGAAGAGGGCAGGTAAAATCATCACAGACTCCGGACGGCGCCTCAGATCACTAGGCACTAGAACATTTAGGCATAGGAACAGTTTCTTCCCACAGGCTATTTCCCTCTTGAACAGTTAAATGCCTTCCAAGTGCAGTGTTCCACTGTTTAGTGCAATATCTTTGTAAATGAATTTAGTCCTATTTATTCATAATGTTATTCACAATACTGCAAATATGTTCATTATCTGTAAAGCTCTTTCTGATACTGACACACTGACGTAAATGTGCTGGCATAGAAACCAGCACTATAAATAATTATTTGATTATAAATATTTTTTTATTTGTCGTTTTGCCAATCTAATGTTAAATTTCACTTTGGATTTATAATGTTTTTTACTGTAAAGTTTTGAAATGCCCCCCTTTATAATTTTATAATTTCTTGTCATTAATTGGCACTTGAGGTGGTCTGGGTTACAGTCTGAGGTAAATTTATAGATCATTTATATTTAGATATAGTTGTTTAGCTGGTCTCTTAAACACGTAACTTCACAATAATATATTTCATAATTTCTAAACTTTAAATGTAGTAAAGTGTTTGTTAGACTCACACAACAGATGCGAGCCTGTGAAAGGTGTTTAAAACTTAAAATCTCTTTTACACTCTTGAAAACTGTTCACCAACGACTAAATTTCCATTCGGCAGAATTTTCTGCATACATGTTCACCACGGAGGCCAGAACAAGCATTTGAAATGTTAGAGCCCCATGTTATATTTATAATAATCGTTGTATTAATAGTAATCATTGTATTTCAGGGCAGTTCATGAAGACAGAGAAACATAAGAGATGTTGTGACAACATGGTCATGGACAGAAGTCAGTTCCAGGTCCACTTTCCACACCAGACTCTCTTTATATGGATGGATGTCTGTCTACTATATTTTGTATTCTCTTCAGAATTAAGTGCAGATATTACTCAGGGACATGAACACTCTATTGCAAGAATAGAGAATTATATAAGAAATTAATGTTCACTGCACTTAAATTAAAAATAAAGTGCCTATTCACACTGCCACAACAAACTCCAACAGGGTGAACACACTGACGCAACAAAACCAAATAAAGTTGTCATTTGTAGTTTTTGTGGCAGTGTAAACTGACCATAATACTGTATGTTAAGTGTAACTAAGATTCGTTAAACTTGCCTTTAATTTCTTTGCTAATATACATCTATTTATGAGTGCACCAGTTTGAAGCATAAGTTTCCCCACATTTGTTCTATGTCCATAAACGGATAGTTCACCCAAAAATGAAATTAAGGTAAAACATAATTCACCTCTTTCATTTTTATTTTCCAAACGTATAATTTTCTTTGATGTTAGGCATACAATGTCTACCTGACCAATTTCATACTCTGTGAACTGAAGAAAATGGCATTAACCAATCAGAACACATGAAATCGACTCTATTCTTCATCTTTAAATATAGACACAGACATTGAGACACAAACATCATGAATGTGTAGAAAGAGCTCATGTGAATATAATTACCTGCACAGTATGCTGAATTGCAGAGAGTTGGTCTAACCAGCTCATAGACATAATAATTGCCTGGACAGGCTTTGACTTTAATGGGATAAGACCCCAAATAGCAGCAGTAACTGCCAGCATAACCGCAGACATCTCGAGTGACGACTCCATCCTCAACTGTTGGGTGTCCACCACGTATCCACAGTGCGATATTAGTGCCACAGCTACCCTGAGCAACACACGTGTCTGGGATATGAGCGCTCATGTTGTTGATGAAGAGACGATACCAGCCACTCCAGGAGACAGACTGGTCACACATGGAGTTATATGTATTATTGATGGATCTCCTTGGATCGTCCAACACATTGTAGTTGTAGCAGGGGTCTGCAGAGAGATAAACTTATGAAAACACCAATATGAAGTCATAATGTCAATATAAATACAGTATGTTCACGAAATACAATTCCTAAATGCATAACCTAATTGATATTCACAAAATCTTATTCCCAAATGCAAAATATGGTCACAATTTTTTAATTTCCTGCATTTACAAATTGTCACATACTTGTAAATCACCTTGAATTTATGTGTGAATATTTTGGGTTGTTTTTGAGCCCAAAATAAAAGGATGAAAAAAAAAGAAAAAAAGATGTCCTATCAGACGTGTTTCTGAATCTGGCCAATCATAACAGACCTATGAACTCTATGACTAAAGGTTCACGTGTCATCTGTACAGATCGGATGAATCAGATGTCATTCCATCACAGCGGATGATCAACAGGCTCTGCTCTAAATGAAGCAGAATTTCTATATTTTATAGTTCTTTATAATTGAAAACACAATGAGGACTGTTTTTGTCAATGAAGTGTGTCATATTCAGAACTACTGTACAGTGAATGACAGCCAGCCACACCTGAGAACAATCTACAGGGTTCATACATTTCTACTAATACATTTCCATGACTTTTGAGGCAAATATTCATGACCTAACCCTTAATGAAATGTCTGTAAATACATGTAGAATAAGAATAAAAATCCATGTTCAAATTTACCACAGCATATCTTAATTTAAAATTAATGTCAAACTATGTGGTTTATTATAAAATAAACATTTATTTAAATAAATAAACTACATTGTAGCAATGAGTTAACATAAATCAACTGGAGGCAACAATATGTTGCTACTGTATTTTTACAGTACTGGCAACCACAGCTTTACGTTCTTTACTGTATTTTTTTTTGTTATTTATTTATTTTTTTTACAATGTATTATACTGGTACAGTAAATATTTTACTCTTCTGACACAAGCACAGATCTGTAAATACATTAGAAAACATTCAGAAAATAAGCCAATAGAGATTAAGTGTGTTACATTACCAGGTGAGATGGTCACTGGTGTGACAGCTGTAGTGGTAATGTTACCAGTGTCTGAAAGTTTGCATTAATAGTGTTTAATAAACAGACACAAATATCAATACAATAAATATATGAATGTGTAGAAAGAGCTCATGTGAATATAATTACCTGCACAGTATGCTGAATTGCAGAAAGCTGGACTAACCAGCTCATAGACATAATAATTGCCTGGACAGGCTTTGACTTTAATGGGATAAGACCCGTAATAGCAGCAGTAACTGCCAGCGTAACCGCAGACATCTCGAGTGACGACTCCATCCTCAACTGTTGGGTGTCCACCACGTATCCACAGTGCGATATTAGTGCCACAGCTACTCTGAGCAACACACGTGTCTGGGATCTGAGCGCTCAGGCCGTTAATGAAGAGACGATACCAGCCGCTCCAGGAGACAGACTGGTCACACATTCTGACTGATGCATATGTATTATTGATGGATCTCCTTGGATCGTCCAGCACAGTGTAGTTGTAGCAGGGGTCAGAGATATTAGCTGTTAATGAAAATATTACAAGAAATTAACATGTTTCTGAAAAACGTGTTATTAATAAAATGTATCCAGAAGAGCAGCTTAAGATGTTATTTTTATTTATTTTTATGTATTTAGCCTATTTTTGCTAATTGAGCGATTCATTTTCAATCCACAATTTTTTTTTAAATGCATTTTTATTTAAATACCAATGTGTCTTAGACAAGAAAAAGACAAAACTTGTAAATTAAAAGTAAACACATTAGATATTAACGCTCTTATTTTAACACTTTAACACTCTTGAGTTTGGTCTCATATACTCCCAGGAGAGTTCATTTAACACTGGAGTTTTTGCTGTGTATATTAATGGCCACCCAAGTATATTTGGAGACACAATTTTGCTTTTATTATTTTTATCCTCTTATACTTTTGAATCCGCCCAAAATAATGAAACCATCCATGATCGATTAACTAGTGTAAAATCTCCCCTCGCCCTATGCGTTTCGTAGCTGCTCGTTCTGTGTGCGCGAGAACTATGTACTCCTGCTGACATTCCCACGTGCGCTGCAGAGATGTAATGGCCCTTTCACACAGGACGCGGAATGTGCTGCACTCGCCGCTGGGTTCAGTGCAGCACTTCAGATACAAAGCGATTTGTGCTACGCTGGCCAGAGCAAAGTAGGCAGAGTTTTCAAAACTTTTAGCGGAAGTTCTATACGTCTAGTCTAGTCATTTGATTGTTGTTCCACCTTTCGGTCACCATGACACAGCTTTTCTCCCGATGTCTCTATACGACCGCGAACATGTATCGTTTAGCTCCGGAAATTCCGACACACACAGAACTAGCTGTCCATCCATTTTGCTTTCCGCGCTTGTTTGGATGCCCCGTTTCTATTGGTCGCGCTGGTAATCGTCACAGAGAGCAGCGGCAAAAGTTGAAGGTACTTACAAAAGTTGAACTATTTATTTTACTATTAGTGGTAGTTTAGTAGTTTAGTAGTTTTCCACGTTTGATTAGACGGATCTATGTAATTAATGGCAAAATCATGCACCATTCTAATTATGTGTCACATTAATTCAGAGTAGTCACTTTTATTTCTATAGTGCTTTATACAATACAAATTTTTTTAAAGCAGCAAACTTTGAATTAAACCGTTTTCTGTTTTTTATTGTTTGTTTTTATGTTTAGTCATAGCTACTTTTCTTCCCGAGACTACAGTATGTACAGTAATTAACTGTATTGTTTTGTTGTTTAATTGTATATGCTTCGATTAGCATTAGCTTATGAACGCCCTATATTGTACATGTAAATATGTGTGTCTTTACAGGTATGTTTGGGATTTCTTTTCATTTGTCCATATATATGTTTACTGATGTAAACAAATAATAGAAGAACTACATGAAACCTTTATCTTTTTTGTTTGTTTGTTTGTTTTTTTTCACTGGTGGTGTAAAGGAATAAGAATGGCACTCTTAGTGCATGTTTAATCATATTTTATTTAATGTTTTGTTATTGTGTTATTGTGTCATGACTTTACTTTGAGGGGCACATCATTACTAACTCATGATTAATCACCCATACACTAACTTCAACTCATGTTTAATCACCCACTAACTTCAACTCATGGCTTGTTAATGCATTATTTTGTCACGACTTTACTTGATAGGGCCCATCATAATTAATTCATTATTAACTAACCATACACTAACATCATAATGTTTATGACAAAGCTGCAGTCGAAAGTTTAAACTCTGATAATATTAAATTATTTAAATTTGTTTCAAAGTCAGAGTACTTTTTATTCCTTCTTAAAGAGGCTGTTTGATTGGGTTTATCCATAAATGTTAATTAATGCATTACCTATCAAACATGTACTAACATGTAGTTAAGGCTGCCTTTATTCATGTCCATAATGACTCCAGTCATAGTTAATGATCTTCATAGGTTTATGATTAGTTAATGCTTTCAATAATTATTACTTCATGTTGAATTAAGTATTAATTCAGGTATTAGTACATGATTATTCACGTACACTTACTGTAAAGTGTTACCATTATTATTATTATTATTATTATTAATAAAGAATTTCAAAATTACTATTTCAAAATTACCTAACATTTCCAGGTTTTCAGCAGGAATCCTGGGTCACAAAACTTTAATAAAATAAATTAAAGTAACATAATCTGATATTCAGTTTCCTCAGTGTTTCATATGCAAATAAAGAAAAAAAGTTTAACGTTTGCCAACGTTTGATTTCACTATAAAACGGCAGTATTTTATTTTACAGAAAATATGTGAAGGTGAAGTTTCCACGCAGCAAAAGTGTTTTATTCCAGTAGTGTCCTCACCCACACTGTATCAGTGGTTTCATCGGGTCTGAGTCTAAACTAGTGCTATTGTGTCAGTGTTTGTACTGAGAAAAGATCAGGTGCTATAAGAAAAGTGTCAGTGAGAGTTACAGATGTAACAGAGAGCGGTGCGATCCCGTGAAGGGTGATAATGGCGCAGAAACCTTGAGAAAATGAGTGAATCGTTTCACCTCTAAAGCTACAGACATGAATCCATAAAAAACATCAGCCAACAGCAGAGTACATTACCAGTTGCAGTCGTCACCGGTGTAACAGTTGAAATGGCCAAGATAAGTCTTAAGACATCTAAAAAATAATGATGAATACAAATTAGCATATAAAAACACATATAAATATAAGCTTGCATTTAAAATAACAGTCATCATGTCGTCCAAACCAGTATGACTTTTTCTTTCACACAGAAAAAAAATTCCTTTCTATCCTAGATTTTCCTATTATCCCGACCCATCTTTTCCACATAATGAAACTCTTAAGCCTTTTCTGTTCAAACTGACAAAAAAAAAAAAAAAAAAAAAAAAATCACCATTGCAGTAATCTATACAGTATGATTTGTGTGTCATATTCCACGTCTTCTAAAGTCAGCAGCTTTGTGTGAGGAGCAGATGAAATTTAAAATATTTACTCAGTCATCAAGAATTTCAGAAAATTACATTCAGGATGTTTTTAACACTTTGGAAACTGATAGGTTCAGTTTCCATTAACATTTATTGCTTACAAAAAAAAAAGAAGAAGAAAAAAAGGATCTGTCAGGATATTCTTCCACTGAAGAAAGACAGTGTTATGGGTTTGGAGTGACATGAGGGTGAGTAGATCAGGGTTTGCTTTAGTTGGGCTCTTGACCCTTGACTTTTTAATATTAGATTTAGTTTGGCTGCTGTAACTGAGTTATAACAGCCAGACAAGCAATAATCATTATTTGACCTGAATCACCAAACTCATTTAGAGCCCAATCTCTGAGTTAGATTTACCTTATTGATTACAGCAGGGGTGTCCAAACTCAGTCCTGACGGGCCACTGTCCTGCAGAGATTAGCTCCAACTTGCCACAACACACCTGCCTGGAAGTTTCTAGTATGCCTAATTAGACCTTGATTAGCTGGTTCAGGTGTGTTTAATTGGGGATGGAGCTGAACTCTGCAGGACAGTGGCCCACCAGGACTGGGTTTGGAGACCCCTGTTCTACAGCACAAGATCCAGCATTTTTTAACATAATCTAAAAGATTTAAGTTGTTCTGATCAAAAAAAAAAACTTTGAAAAACTTTTTCATTTAGACACAGACATCAAAAATCAGCCTGTGAATCTCAACAATGGTGACAATAATAAAGCATGTTGCAGTGCATTCTGGGTGCCACCAATCAAAATTTATCCATGGCTCCCATCGTGCATTTTACTTAAGTAAAATTATCTGCCAGTGTGGTAATAAAAATAATATTAATGCAAACGGAAAACAAGATTATTAGGAGTGTCTATTACTAAGTGCAAATTTACAGTAGCTTCACCCTCCAATGTCACACAAGGTTAAAAACTACTCGCATGATTAACAGCTTCAGTGGTGTAGGCAGTAACACTTTGGGCGCGGAGAACTAGCTTGTGATGCGATTGATCAAGTTCGAGTTCACTAAGTGTAAATAGCATCTAGAGCTATTTGCACTTACTGTAAATAAGATCTATTGTTAAGAAAGTATGCTAATTCCACTTGTAAATATTTTTCTTAGCCTATTGGCAGATAATTTGCAAAATAAGAAAAATGCATTTAAATTATTATTATTGTTTTATGTTTTTTTTGTCCATGGGATACATAATCCACGGTGCATAATCCACATAATGGGATATATAATCCACGGTGGCTGATTATATCATAAAATATAGGCTACATATAGGCAGGTCAGCAATTAAAACATGGTGGAAAAATGTATCTTTCATTTCCAAAGTGTATATCATAATGTATTCTCTTGGAAATTTTTTATTGTCAAATGTGTGTTAAATGTAAACTCCTCTTAGGAATTTCACCATTCAATGTGAATTTATCTGAGAATATTCTTAAATAAGATTCTCAAATATATTCAGTGATTGGTCCATGCCTATGTCGTCATCCAAAATCCCGTTTGTGGCACAGCAAAGTGTCGTGAATCTCTAAGACTGACACTTAAAGGCCCACTGAAGAGTGTTGGAACACGCAGCATTATTCAATATGTTGACGTAATTTCAGTTGAAACAGGAAGACAGGGCGATATATCGGACAGCCCCGCCCCTTTTTTAAATAGCAAATAGCGTTTCGTTTATGTTACAACTCGGCCAGAGCCGTTAGACACTGTAAAACCTCAGTTTCCTTCTAATCTCTAACCATTTCTCCTCATAATGTCCTTTATATCGCTTATATACAGCATTCTGTACAGAATTCAAATGGGTCCGATACCTTTTGTGGTCTGTGCCGACTCGGGCATATGATCCTCTCTCTGTGCTCTTGTGTCTCTGGGCCAGAGCAGGCGGTTCATGTGACACTAACATGAAAACGGACTTCATTCGCGTCACAGGAAAGCATATTTACACTGTCTGAATCGTTCATATAGTGCACTATGTGCCATTCACCATGTAGAATCTAGTAAATGTGTTAGCAAATTTAGTCTGATTTCAGCCGCAGCTTCAGCGTCTGTAAGAGTGTAGGAGGAGGCGGGACTTCAGATTCAAGAGAATATTTGATTGGACTGAAGATTTGACGAGGAACTGAAGTGCGATGTGATGTCATGAAAATTCGTGATCCATTTTAGCGGAAGTGAGAAATTGTAAGTTTTGAATGCTTATATCTCCTAAATGCTAATTTTGTCATTGTTTTGGAACACACCAGCTTATTCATAACATTAAGGCTAACATATTCATAATAAAAGCTAAAAAACATAAATTTTGTTTTCAGGGGGACTTCACTTAAACGACGACTGAGATGCTTGATAACTAACATACTAATACAATGGAATAGGGGAAATAAAAGATAGAAACAATCATCAAAACACATTTATATATATATATATATATATATGTGTGTGTGTGTGTGTGTGAAAATACAGTAAAAACAGTAATATTGTGAAATATTATTACAATTTAAAATAACTGTTTTCTGTTTGAATATATTTTATAAAGTAATTTATTTCTGTGATCAAAGCTGAATTTTCAGCATCATTACTCCAGTCTTCAGTGTCACATGATCCTTCAGAAATCATTCTAATATGATCTGCTGCTCAAGAAACAATTATTGTGTACAATTGTACAAAATATTTGTGTACAAAATTTTTTTTTCAGGATTCTTTGATGAATATAAAGTTCAAAAGAACAGCGTTTATTTGAAATATAATCTTTTGTAACATTATAAATGTCTTTACTGTCATTTTTGATCGATTTAATGCATCCTTGCTGAATAAGTATTAATTTCAGTAATTTCACTTTAATGGCAATTAATAGATCCTTTTCATTGCCATTAAAGTGAAACAACTGAACATAAACATACAAGCTTGATAAAAATGCTGATTTTATAAGAAAATTTCAGATGGCACTTAGAGGCTTTTGCATCTGAAGTCTTCAAATTCTTACTGACCCCAAACTTTTGAACGGTAGTGTATAATGTTACAAAAGCTTTGTATTTCAGATAAATGCTGTTCTTTTGAACTTTCTATTCATCAAGGAATCCTGGAAAAAAAAGTACACAACTGTTTTCAACACTGATAATTTTAATCAACATTTTCAGCATTTTAGAATGATTTCTGAAGGATCATGTGACACTGAAGACTGGAGTAATGATGCTGAAAATTCAGCTTTGATCACAGGAATAAATTACTTTATAAAATATTTTCAAACAGAAAACAGTTATTTTAAATTGTAATAATATTTTGCAATATTACTGTTTTTACTGTATTTTTAATTAAATAAATGCAGCCTTGGTGAGCAGATGAAACTTCTTTTAAAAACATTAAAAAATCTTACAGATTCCAAACTTTTGACTGGTAGTGTATATATAATTACATAATGATGCTGAAAATTCAGCTTTGATCACAGAAATAAATTACATTTTGAAATATACAACAGAAGTTACTTTAAAGGTGCAGTATGTAATAATTCTGTCCGCTAGAGGTCGCTAGAAGCCTATTCAAAACAAAGGCGTAGCTTGATGACGCCTTGAGTTTTGAGAGCGGTATCTATTCTAATTTTCTGAGATACTGAATTTGGGATTTTCCTTAGTTGTCAGTTATAATCATCAAAATTAAAAGAAATAAACATTTGAAATATATCAGTCTGTGTGTAATGAATGAATATAATATACAAGTTTCACTTTTTGAATGGAATTAGTGAAATAAATCAACTTTTTGATGATATTCTAATTATATGACCAGCACCTGTATATCGATACTAAGGTGTGTTTTTTTTTTTACCAGTGATTTTGTTTAATTAACAATAAATTTAATGCGTACAATATGCATTTAATTGGACAAATAACCTATGTTAGTGAATAACTGTTTAGTAGAACTATTTTCCTGCTCATCTGAACACACGCAAATGCTGCAAGTCAGAACCAATCAATCACAGAGAGTGTTCACTATATTCAAACAGGACTGCATGCGTTTAGTATTGTAAAAAAAACTGATGCTTTTGGGAAACACAGCCCAGAACAATGCTTAACCTAAGACAGAACAACATAATAGGCTATGTTTGAGTTATTTCACAACAAACAAAATGAAATAGTAGCCTACATAGTTTTTGCAATTACATTTATTTAAATTGAACGTTAAAAGTTCGTATTGATGTGCTGTTCTGTAACTACACTGTCAGAATACAAAGTTTGCATTTTATGGGTGCAACAGCCTGTCACTGGCAGTCCCTTATGTAAATGAACCATTACCACAGTGACCATAGTTCAGCTAGGCCTACAGTATTTATAGATTTCCATGGTTACCACTACAAGTAAACATTTTAACCATGTGTAAACAAAAATATAATCTAATAAATTGCAATTAAGGCGTATTGAATGTTAAAATACCTTTCAAATATAATGTTAAGTGGGTATCATTACCCATTTTACTCATAGTAATTCAATAATTTAAGGACTTTTAACAATTATTAATAATTTAATAACTTAAGATCAGATTAGAGGTATCGTATCAGTATCGATATCGGCGATATTGGCCTTGAAAGTATCGGTATCGTATCGAAAACAAAATAAGCGGTATCGCCCATCCCTACTCTCAAGTCCTTGTAGGATCCACCTGCTCCCTGGGACCGATGTCATTGTGATGGTAAGATCATCCATATAGGCTCTTATAGGGGGCTGTCGTACGCCTGACTTAGTTAAGGGCCCTCTGCATTCCACCTCGGCTGGCTTGACCACCATGTTCATGGCAAGAGCGAAAATAATAACAGAGATGGTACAGCCTGTTATTATTCCTTTCCCAATGCGAGGCCAGTCTGCTGTTTCTGACCCCAAAGTGACCCGCATCCTGAAATTATTTTAGTAATCCAGGATCAGGTCCTTAATCTTACTGGGAACATGATGGAGGTGTAGAGCGAGCTTGACCAGCTTGTGCAGTATGGACCTATAGGCATAAGGGTCAAAAGAGTCCCATGAAACATGACAGGAGCCGCTGTGCCATGTGTTTTTCGTTTGGGTTTATTAACATGTCAGATCGGCTAGATGCACAGAATGTGGGAAAACAATTAAAGACACCGCAACAACAACATCAAATTTTATGAGACATCGCATCCACAAAGATTAGTCTCATTAACTCACACAGCTAGCTATTATACTGTGGTGTAGCTGCATGACTCTTTTGGATTGCCAACCTATTAAATTATGGACAAAAAATATCTAACCTTTAAACCTAGCACTACGTTTTATCAGTCTTTTCGTATTATATGCAGCTTTTCTCTTTCTTAATGTGTGTCCATAAGAGAGAGATAGAAAGAGATGTTAATCCATTTATTACTTAAAGCTCATATTTTAACGTATCGCAATCAGCATGTGTAGAGTTTTCAACTGACATTCGTAAACATTCTGAGGTTTGATATTTTCTGATAATGATTGTCGTCAATAACAACGAAGCTGTATGACAAACTGCTGTATAACAAACCATGACTCACTGGCGCCATCTTGTGTCCACTTAGCAACTGTATTGAAAATGACTACTCATGTTGCCAGGATGACTGTTTTGTACATTGTAATAGATTATAAAGTAACAAGCTGGATGCACATTATCCCTTACATCATAGGACCTTAATTTCAAATAAAACAGATGATAGAAAGATCATATTATTTTGTCTATATAATACAACTAGGATAAAAAAATAGGATTTGATTATGAGAAATTTTTTTTTTTTTTTTTTTTATGACTCAAGACTCGACTTGGACTCGTGACAAAAGACTCCAGACTTAAAGACTTCAGACTTGACTCGGACTCCAGATAAAAGACTTGTGAACATCTCTGTTAGGAACTTTCTGAGAGCATAAAAAGCACCATTTATATGTTACATTACCAACTTTACTCCACCTCCCAAACAGATCAAGACACATGAAGTGATGTGAAGTATGAACAGGATCTGATTCACTGGTCATTACATCAACAGACACAAAAGCAAAGAAAAAAAACACCATTTAGACTTACACTGATTATCAAAGATGAGAGTTGGCGTTTTTATAAAACCTGAAATATGAAGAAAAAGTCTATAAAAACAACTGAAAATGTATTGGATTGTATTGGATTGAGTCTGAGAAAACTACATTCATCATACGTCCACAGTTCATGTCAAGGTTTTGGGGCAATGAGAGCCAAACCTTTAAAAACAAGAAGAATACTCACCTTTATGAATGAAAGCCATTGTCAGTTTTGACAATTCAGTTTATTTCTTTTATCCACAATCCAGTTCAGAGGACGAGTTTCCTTTACAGTTAGAGAATAAACAAATTAGCCATTGCATTGACCCATGACTTTAAAAAAAGAAAGAAAAAGCTTTGTTTTAAACACACATGAAAAATATTCCACAGCATTTATAAATCTGAATTAGAGTTCAAATTGAGGAGTTTTAATCCAGCCTGGTCTCATTGTTAATACATAGGTATAAATACGTAACTTTCAAAGACACAAAACGTGGATTTTTGTACGTTTAGAAAGGTGCTGAAACGTCCAATATTGACGTATTTATAGCACTAAAATAGAAAAAAAAAAAATACGTTTTTTCAGCGAAAAAGTGAGATATATGTATAATTTCCCTTTCATCGTTTTGTAGATAAATGTAAGATCCCTAAACCCCATCCTGAACCTAAACATACCCATTTTGTACAGAATGTTAAAAGAACAAAACATAATGGATAGAAATGTGTAGGAAAATGAACATTTTAGTAAAAATATAACATTAAAATTGGCGCTCTGAACCACTGATTTGAAACAAAAGATTTGTAAAGCTTCGAAGCTTCATGAAGCAGTGTTTTGAAATCACCCATCACTAGATATTGTGGAATAAAGTCGCTATTTTGTTATTTTTGGTGCACAAAAGTATTCTCATCGCTTTATAATATTAAAGTTGAACCACTGTAGTCACATTAACTGTTTTAAGTATGCTTTTAGTAGCTTTCTGGGCATTGAAAAAAGGAGTGTTATTGCTGGCGATGCAGGCCTCACTGAACCATCGGATTTTATGAAAAATATCTTAATTTGTGTTCCGAAGATGAACAAAGGTCTTACGGGTGTGGAACGACATTTTTGGGTGAACTAACCCTTTAAGGTTTTAGAGTGTAGTCTTGTTTAACATTGTGTAATCCTCAGAAACGATTTTGCAGCACATCATGAACAGAAATGTTATGTCATATTAAGTAGATGAGTAAACTGCATTCAATAAATTCGACTATGACAATTGAATACAACAGATTTAAAACATTAATACCACGATTTTAATATTAATACATGGGAAATCATACACATTCACATTTGGATACGTAAATGATTTACATTTTATTGCTGTTAATACGTAAGTATTTTTACGTTTTAATGCTATAAATACATCAGAATTGTACGTTTTTGTGTTTATGAAAACGTAAGTAAATGTACGTGTGGTAGAACCACACTTTACGTAAAAATACACACGTATTCTCATGAGATCACGTTGCAGCTTTAAACAGATATTATCAAAGCATAATGCAATAAAGGATGAAATGACGCTCTTGTGTTTTCCCAGAAATTATCATATACAAGTCATCACAGAACCACAAGCTGTTTCCCAAAAACTTCAGATCTGAAAAGTGGTGTAGATCAACAAGTGCTCAGGAGTTATTCATAAAGTTTCAACCTTAAAAAATGTTAAAGGACTTACAGTAAGTAAGTCCTTTAAGTCCTACACTCAGTCCTGACCTTAACTACACACAAGTTAATTATAACTACACAACTGTAACATCCTATATACACACATCTATACATGTTTTTGACATAAACAGGCTGATGAGGAGCATTATGAGCAGAAAGAAGATCTTACCTGAGAATAATAATAAGCTGATATACAGTGATCCTCACCCGACACGACTGACTGAACAAGATATTTGTGTTTGTTGAGATGTTTATAGATAAGTTATCTGTCCATCATTCTAATGAGGAAATATGAGCACAAGTCCACTGTTTTCCATTCTCAAATTCAAATGTGCATTCCCTTATGCAAAGAAAATATCTTTCTATATATGAAAGATCAATATATTAATTAATAATAAATAATAGGCCTATATTAAAAATAAATAGACATATGAAACTGTATTCACGTTTAAAACATAGTTTAATAAAGCCAGCATTTAAAAACAATTTGACAGGTTTTGTTTGTTTGTTTGTTTGTTTGTTTTTAATCCATTTGAAAATATAGTTAAAATATGCTATTATAAACTCGTAGGGGCAACAAATCATCTTCCGACTCTCTCCCATGCCACTCAAAGTAGATATAAGATGGGCTGTCACTGAACAGTAAAAACGACCGTAGGATACGGTCATTTAAGCAGTAATGTTTGTACTTTTATTACGCATTTAGGAGAGTATTGCAAGAAGCTGCTTACATTAATCTTACTTTCGAAAATAAATAAATACAATCATGATTTTTCATTAAAAAATTATGTTATAATTATATAGTCCTAAATACCTTGGTATCAGCTTGTTTTCATCAATGGTATAATTAATTCAATTCAAATTTATTTGGTTTGTCATGATTAATTTGTGTTCGTAATCAATAAAATAAAATAAATCTTCTAACAAGAATAAACACATATGAACAATTAGATTAAATTATTATTGTATTATTGTATTAATTATTATATCTATCTTGAAACTATCCAAGCAGACGCTCAGATTTGACGGCGGAATTAATATATTACCTAAATGTGATTATAGAATATATTTAAATTATCCATCAAATTGTCATTTTCTGCTTACAGTCTTGCGAGTTAACAATAATGCCTGACCAGTAAATTACTTGGTGAACAACGAAAACATTTTGGCATTAGGCATTGGCATTAGTTAATGCCTATAAATGTAAAAGTTTTACCTTATAAATAGAATTTAGTTTCATTAATTTTAAAATTCGTCACCGGAGTGAATGAAAATATTTGAAAATATGAGTGGTTCTGTCAAAAAGTCAATACTTTTTTTAATAGTTTGTCAACTTTCCATTCCTCCGCTGCGTGGTTCTAGTAAGCACTGGATTGTTGTCAGTGCGAAACATATTTTTGAGCACGTGAATTCTTGTCAGCGCTTTAGCACTGGTCTATGACTGGAAAAAAGAATCGTTGCAAAAGAAACGATACATAGCTTGCATGTCGCTTTAAACTGGCAGATTTTAAAATGTTATAGTCAATTCTTTTGCAAGTAATTACAAGTTGAATCTTGTCTTGCCTGGATCTTTGGTGTAAACTCGTTTTAAAAATCTTGCTTCCAACGCCCCCGTTGAGAAACACTACTCTAATGTCAAGAAAACTGGACATTTTTTATGTTCCCAGAACCAACACTGAATATTTAGAGAACGTTCTTATAACAAAATTCTGTTAGCTGGTGACGTCACGTCAGTGTTGTGTTGACATTTGAATGTGTTCATCTGTAAGCAGCTTCCGATTTCATTTTAGTGATATAAAGATAGGAGTTTATATATTAGTATATTATTTTATCTGCTGCTATACTATGTTGAGATGACTTGGGAATAGCACAGATAATGATATAATCATCATTACCATCAGGATACTGGATACTTGCTGTAAGTCATTATTTTTTAAGTGTAAAAAACCAATACAAGTACTTGCTTTTGCTTTTTCAGGTGGAGAGGTACTTTAGAGCATTACAGGACCTGGTTATGTATACATTATATAAAGAACAGCGTTTATTTGAAATATAATCTTTTGTAACATTATAAATGTCTTTACTGTCACTTTTGATCGATTTAATGCATCCTTGCTGAAAAAAATAATTAATTCCTTTAATTTCTTTTAAAAAAAATAAAAATAAAAATTCTTACTGACCCCAAACTTTTGAACGGTAGTGTATAATGTTACAAAATGTTTCAGACAAATGCTGTTCTTTTGAACTTTCTATTCATCAAAGAATCTTGAAAAATAAATACTTTACACAAATATTTT
Organism: Hypophthalmichthys nobilis; assembly: GCA_037950665.1. Lineage (NCBI taxonomy): Eukaryota > Metazoa > Chordata > Actinopteri > Cypriniformes > Xenocyprididae > Hypophthalmichthys > Hypophthalmichthys nobilis. The sequence continues at coordinate 29,917,991 of CM075481.1, read as the reverse complement.
GTACAATTGTACACAATAAATGTTTCTTGAGCATCAAATCATCATATTAGAATGATTTCTGAAGGATCATGTGACACTGAAGACTGGAGTAATGATGCTGAAAATTCAGCTTTGCCAACACAAGAATAAATTACATTTTTAAATATTTTCAAATAGAACACAGTTATTTTAAATTATAATAATATTTCACAATATCACTGTTTTTATCCAGAGATCCACTGTCCCCATCAGACAAGAATCTTATTTTGTTCAGACACATCACCTTTGACTGACTGATCTTGATCTTCAGACACCTGATAATATGCAAATATTTTAATTTCTTTGCAGTTTTAGATGAAAACAAACAGTTCAGAAATACACAGTAGGTTGCACTTTATTATTATTAGTCTATGCTGATCTTGGATTAGCATACCAACAACATATGAATGTTAAGGGGATAGTTCACCCAAAAATAAAAATTCTCACATATTTTACTCACCCTCATGTCATCCCAGATGCATATTAATTTCTTTCTACAGATAAACATGTATTAAGTCCTAAAGAGTGAAAGACACTTTATAAACCACACAGCGACTGTGACGGTAATCTATGCGACCCCAGTGGATGAATCAATGAATTCTAAAGTGAAACAATAGATAAGAAAAACATTAATAATTTAAATTCTTTTAACTGTTAACAATCTCAGACCAACTGTCATACGTGCATGGGTTACAATCCGCTTGTATTATATGGACTCACAGAGATTACTTTCTTAAAAACCTTTGTTCGTGTTTATGTGAAGAAAGAAAGTCATATACATCTGGGATGGCATGAAGGTGATTAAATGATGAGAGAATTTAAATGTTTTTGGGTGGACTATCCCTGTAAAGTCTAACATTGCACTCCATTACCACATAATGTACCCACGCAGTCACTTTTGTCACTTTGTATTGTAACAGGAACTGTTCAAATGATCATTTTTTCATTTAAAATGTATATGAATTTTACATGTGTATTCTGTATATGTACTTGGGCGTTTTTATAGTAATGTATATCATGAGAATATTGTGCATTACTTGAATACTATGCAGTTAGTGTTTTGTTGCTTCAGATCTTTCCTGTCGCAACATAATTGCATCCAAGACTTTCAATTTGATACTTGTGCTGTAGTGACAATAAAGAATGTAAATTTATTTGAATTGATTCATATTTTCATTTATTCTACTGGTTTTTATAAAAGTCACAATTGAAACTGTTGATGATTGTTAAAAAAGTATTTCCAATTTTAAATGTTAGATGATAATGTTAACTAAATAAAATTATCAGAATGATAAAAAATGGCAACAAGAACATTCGGTAACACTTTACAATAACAGTACATGAATAATCATGTACTAATACCTGAATTAATAGTTACTTCAACATGAACTCATGATTAATAAAGATATGAACTAATCATGAACTAATGAAGAGCTATCCTTAACTACGACAGGATTCATGCATGAAAACAGCAGCCTTAACTACATGTTAATACATGTTTGATAATTAATGCATTAATTAACATTTAGGGTAAACTAAATCAAACAGTCTCTATAAGAAGGAAAATATTTGGACTTTGAAATAAATTTAAACAATTTATTATTGTCACAATTTAAACTACTGACATCAGCAGCTTCGTCATAAACATTACTGAAAGACACAGAATTAGTTTGTCATTATTTTCACTGATCCTCCTTATCAAACATATAAAATACTGAATCCACTAATAATTTATCTTAAAAGGTCTTAATCTGTTTTGTGATATTCTTTCCCATCAAACTAAATTGTGACTTAGAACAGTTCCTGAGGAATCGGTTCCCAAAAAAAAAAAAAATAAAATAACCAAACAGGAAACATGAACGTTTGCTGGGTATCAGTAGGCTACAGTTTACTCTCCATCCAGACGCAGGCCATGATGTTACTGTAACGCCATTCTCTGACTTTTTGAAAAGCCACACAACATCACTTAACTGGGCTGAATACTAGTTGTACAAGTACATGTGTATTTGATAGTAAGTTTATGATAAATCATGAGCTGAATTTGGTAAGTAGTTAACAGTGAATTAATTATGATTGTGCCCCCTCAAGTAAAGTCATGACAAAATTATGCATTAACAAGCCATTAGCTGATGTTAGTATATGGTTAGTTAATAATGAATTAAGTAAGATGTGCCCCCTCAAGTAAAGTCATGACATAAATATGCACTTACAAATCATTAACTAATATATGAATTAACACTAAGAGTGCCATCCTTATTCCTTTACACCCCTGTACAAAAAAACAAAGATAAAAAAAATTGTATTTCTTTCATTTTTATTTATATAATTAAACATATATGAACTTAAAAGCAAGCTATAAACATACCTGTAAAGACACACATAAGGCACATTTACATGTAAAATAGGGCGCGTCCACAAGCTAATGCTAATCGAAGCATATACATTTAAACGACAAAAATACAAATACAGTTAATAATAACTGCACATAACCTCCTAAAAATCCCAATAAAACATAGATGTAAACATGTCTTTAATTATTAATTAGGTTTACCAAAGCAATCAACAGTTATTAGTTTAAAACGCCAGCATTACCGCTCTTTGCGAAGGACCACAACAAACGCCAAGAGAACACAGTGCGTCACTATGCACCAAACTAGCGTGCGATGACGTCATGACGCAGGTATGCCAAATTAATTTACTAACTGCACAAAACATTCTCATAAATACAAATAACAAATTAAATAATATTTTGCAGTATTAAAAAAATAACATTAAGCAATTTTATAATGAATTCAAAGAAAATGTACCACATAAACAACTCATATTCAATATATCACACTTACAGAAATAGTGTTTACAGAATAACGTTAAAGTGTTAAAATATTGGTAATTCTTACTTCGCTCATAGTTTTGATTAGAATACATCATATCCGGTCGGCAGGTCGCATACGGTCTAGCCGCAGAAGTTCAAATATTTCAACGCATGCGAAGCTCAAATCGGATCCGAAATTTCCGCATTCCCATATGATCGAACTCCACACAGCCCCGTACTACTCTCCATTGGAAATGAATGACTTCGGTCCAACGGCTGTCGTTTGTCGTGTGCAGTGGAAAGGCGGCTTTACCCTCGGCTTATTCACCATGGTAAACTGGCTCTCATCTCTATTATTCTGTGTAAGTCTAAAGTGTTTTTTGCTTAGGCTATGTGTCTCAGTGTCTGTATGCTGATGTAATGACCAGTGAACTGAACCTATCCGTTTCTAAAGTGCAAAAAACATCCTGAATGTAATCTGAATGATTGAGAGAATATTTTAAATTTCGTCTGCTCCTCACACAAAGCTACTGTTTGACTTTAGAAGAATATGACACACAAATCATACTGTAGACTATAGATTACTGTAGTGCTGCAATGGTCAGGATATCAGCAAATTCTGACATTTTTGTGTGTGAAAGAAAAAGTAGGCTACTGGTTTGTAACGACATGACGGAATGATGACAGAATTTAATTGTTTTGGGTGAACTAAATTCTGTCATCATTCCGTCATGTCGTTACAAACCAGTATGACTTTTTCTTTCGTAAGCCTTTTCTGTTCAAACTGACAAAAAAAAAGTCACCACTGCAGTAATCTATACAGTATGATTGCTTCACGACCAATTTCAAAGTTCCGTGCGACTGCCGCTAGGGCGCGAAATGCGAATGTCATGTGACTGTTTATTAGACTTACACAGAATAACAGAGATGAGAGTCAGTGCTTTTATAAAACCTGAAATATGAGGAAAAGTAAATAAAAAAAACTGTATTGATTGAATCTGAGATTAGATTGAGAAAACTACATTCATCATACGTCACAGTTCATGTCAAGGTTTTTGGGGCAATGAGAGCCAAACCTTTAAAAACGAGAAGAATAGGCTACTCACCTTTATGAATGAAAGCCATTGTCAGTTTTGACAGTCTAGTTTATTTTTTTTTTTTATCCACAAATCAGTTCAGAGGACGAGTTTCCTTTACAGTTAGAGAATAAACAAATTAGCCACTGCATTGACCCATGACTTAAAAAGAAAGCTTTGTTTCAAACACACATGAAAAATATTCCACAGCATTTATGAACTTGAATTGGAGTTAAAATTGAGGAGAGTTTTAAACAGATATTATCAAAGCATATTGCAATAAAGGATGAAATGACGCTCTTGTGTTTTCCCAGAAATTATCATATACGAATCATCATAGAACCACAAGCTGTTTCCCAAAAACTTCAGATCTGAAAAGTGGTGTAGATCAACAAGTGCTCTAGAGTTATTCATAAAGTTTCATCCTTAAAACATCTTAAAGGACCTGGTCAAAGCATAATTACTCAACTATAATTACACAGAAATGAATTATAACTACACAACTGTAACTACACAATACATGTTTTTTAATTAAAGAGACTGATGAAGATTCGTCTGACGTTGACGTATTCGTTGACGAGCTTTTTTCCATGACTAGATTGATGAGAGACAACACCATTAAACGATAACTGTGACTAAATCAACACATGCAATATCTTTGGCGAAAAAAGACGAGACTGAAATGTGGCTAAAAGAATAAAAACTTTACCAAAATCACTCTTTTGAAATCACGTTTTCCAGTGGCTTTGCTGCAACCTTTAGCCAAAAAAGCGTAACGGCTAATGCTAACGCTCCGCGGCCGCCTCTGGCGGTACACAGGGAAGGAGACCAGAGTACTCTCCTCAGACCAGACTAAAAATGCTTCTTTTAAACCTTTTTGTCATCCTAACAACATGTAGAGAGCTGTAATGAAGTACAGCAGAGCAGTGCAAGAATTTCAAATATTGGGGGGGACGATTTGACCATTTCTAATTATTGGGGGGGACTTGTCCCCCTCAATGTCTATGGTGATTACGGCCCTGCCGAGGCAGAGCCTAGACAAGGCTTTCTTCTGTGTGTCCATAAATTCGGCAACTTACGCGTGTCTATCTCAGAAATATTATTATTATACTAGTTTATCTCAGATATAATAATTTACTTCGCACCTGCACTCACAGCTACCTAATAGCCAACACCTTTGGCACACTGCCTGTTTTATTATTGCTGAGCTATCAAAATCTGTGTGGCAATGCTGCGTGACTCACGGGACAACACGATAGCCTATAGTGAAGCTTAGACCAGTATCAATTTAAGTCATCATACACAGATGTCATAACTTTTTTTAGGGAATACTCTGAGATTTGGACAATGGAGGAACTTGAAATAATATGACAGATATGAAAAGAAATTACATCGTATCGTAGTTTATGTTCACAGCACATCTATTATAGTTATATTATGATTTTTATTCATACAACAGATGGATATCATAATGCTGTTATCTCACAGAATGGTTGTTTCAGTGATTGACTTTAGTGAAATATGAATTTAACATAGGCTAATGATTTTAAGGTGAACTTGTTTGAGTTATCTGAATGGAACCCTGAAATAAGTGTTTTCATATTTAATGCCATCTACCAGTGTCAGAAATGAACTTTCCCATATGAAACAAATGATTTTCAGGGGTATTTTTCTTTTACCTTTTATAGAGAATTTCTTTCCTAATCTTATTAAATATATATGCTATCTATAAAGTTAAATTCTTAAATTTAGTCAAATAAATTAGAATAATATGACACTATAGGCTGTTACCAATTAAATCACTATCAACTGCATGAAGTTGCTTTCAGATGTAGCTACTTACAGTAAATACATTTACATAGCAATTACAGCTGTATAATATAATGAGATTTATATTTTAAACAACATTTTAATACAGAAATATGAAATGACATTGAAATGATACTTGGATTATGAAAGTAATATCGCCACTAAGTGGCGGTAAGTCATTGTGTTAAAGAAGGAGTTATTTATTCATTCGTCGATTCGTTCAAAACGCTGATTCATTCAGGAATAAAATCAAGTGGCTGTCTATATTAATTGGTCATTGAATCATCGTCGATATTAATGGGTTGTTCAAAGACTCTTATTCATACAGGAATGTAATAACTCTGTTGCTTTAGTCAGTCGGCAAGTATTCTGCTGCGCTGAACTGCAGAAGAACTGATGACGGCACCGTTTAATGTTTGGTTGACCAATCAGCGGAAAGGGCGTTTCATTCCCGCCCACATGTTGAGATCAAATATTCGTTGTTTATAATGTTCTACCCCTGAACAAAAATCAAGCCGAATTCTTGTTTTTCGTTTTGTTTGTTTTTTCATTTTCCGATTTCAATATTAAATTAAAAAACGAATGACCAAAAGATACACGGACCACTGATGTACAATGATCCTCACCCGACACGACTGACTGAACAATATATTTGTGTTTGTTGAGATGCTTATAGATTAGTTATCTGTTCATCATTCTGATAAGGAAATATGAGCACAAGTCCACTATTTCCTTCTCAAATTCAAATTCAAATAACAAATGTACACTGTACACTGCATTGTCAGACTTTGTCCACTCAATGCCATATGTGTAGGGTTTCTTTCTTTCTTTCTCAGTTTTAACACGCATTGGCAGCTGCTGGTAATTAATCATTAGGCTTTTTCTCAGCTCGACCCGTCATGGACAATCCCAACATTCCCTTCTTAACATCCTCAATAAGATGGACATTTCAAGTCTCATCCATCCCTCAAACTCTGATTATTGACTCATGTCGTTAATGGAAAATGTGCATAGACCTTGTGATCAGATTATCTGATTATTTCACAAATTTATCTACAGTTAAAACTTTTGTATGTTACATTATAAATATAGATATCTTGCAGAAAATGGCTTGATTTAAATTTAAATTTTTCAAACTAGGATATTCTTCTCAAATTAGAGTCAGTCTAGAGTCAGGCTTTTTGTCTTTCGTGGAATGTGGAAAAAACATGTTCACAAACCCACTTATTACATCACACTGTTTATTAAGACATAACTTTGTAACAAAACATGTATTAAAATAAAAGCTGAATGAAAGCAAAAAAAAAAAAAATCATCATGTGTTTTAATACAAAAATACAAGCAATTTCAAGATATCAGCTGATCATATACTTATTTTAATAGTTTCGTTATAAAAGTAAATCCCCTACACCTATAAAACCTGTGACCTTCCCTTCTGAAAATATATTTTACCACATGAATATTTCAATATAAAAAAAATGTAATTCTACATTCTTAAAGAAGAAAGTAATTTCCTTTCTAGGAGCTTTCTGAGCTCAACAGTGAACTTCAACAGTGAACTCAGTCTATAAAAATATGCTTTTCACCCTCCACCAAAAAAAATCTTGTGGGTTTCAAAAAAGATCAAATAATACAGTTTATAAGTTCTACATCAATAGTATTTAGCAAAAGGTAATGTATTTTTTTACCATTTAAATAAATGGGCTGAGACTACATTTAAAACCCAAAACATTGATTCTGTTGTGTATTTAAATATAACATCTGTTACGAAGCAGCAGGGAAAAGGAGCAAGAATCAGGATGGAGCATCATTGATTCCAAAAACACAAACAAAGATAAACATCAAAAATCCAAACCAGGAACAGGAACAAAATGCAAGGAACAAGAATGTAACACCTTCATTAAAATGCTAAAAAAGTCACAAGTCAACTAAAACACAGGGTATACAGTAACTCACAGAAGTGAGTACACCCCTTGTAAATATTTTATTATATCTTTTCATGTGACAACAGTGAAGAAATGACACTTTGCTACAATGTAAAGTAGTGAGTGTACAGCTTATATAACAGTGTAAATTTGCTGTCCTCAAAATAAATCAACACACAGCCATTAATGTCTAAACTGCTGGCCACAAAAGTGAGTACACCCCTAAGTGAAAATGTCCAAATTGGGCCCAAAGTGTCAGTATTTTGTGTGGCCACCATTATTTTCCAGGTTTCCATTTTTCACAGGATTTGTAGTTTTATCACCGCGTACGTACCAACACCAATATCCTCCAGAAAGAACTACAACACACCGAACCAACGTTCTGAGGGCAGCGTTTTGCTGGTTTTGTTACAATTGTAGCAAAGACTCTAGAGCTCCGCTTTGTAGGCTACGACTCAATACTTTTTTGCTACTTTGTAATAACTTTCAGCGGCCAGCATTTCTGGAAATGAATGAGGGTAAAACCTTTTATAGATCTGACTAAATGAAATTTAAGACCTCGGATGAAAATCTGGCCGTTTTTAAGACGTTTTAAGGCTTTAAATTTAAAGTTCGGAATCTTAGACTTTTTAAGGCTCCACGGGAACCCTGTCATCTTGGAGGTGTGTTTGGGGTTGTTATCATGTTGGAATACTGCCCTGCGGCCCATTCTCCGAAGGGAGGGGATCATGTTCTGCTTCAGTATGTCACAGTACAATGAACTGTAGATCCCCAGTGCCAGCAGCACTCATGCAGTCCCAGACCATGACACTCCCACCACCATACTTGACTGTAGGCAAGACACACTTGTCTTTGTACGCCTCACCTGGTTGCCGCCACACACGCTTGACACCATCTGAACCAAATAAGTTTATCTTGGTCTCATCAGACCACAGGACATGGTTCCAGTAATCCATGTCTTTAGTCTGCTTGTCTTCAGCAACTGTTTGCGGGCTTTCTTGTGCATCATCTTTAGAAGAGGCTTCCTTCTGGGACGACAGCCATGCAGACCAATTTGATGTAGTGTGCAGCGTATGGTCTGAGCACTGACAGGCTGAACCCCACCCTTCAAGCTCTGCAGCAATGCTGGCAGCACTCATACGTCTATTTCCCAAACACAACCTCTGGATATGATGCTGAGCAAGTGCACTCAACTCGACCATGGCGAGGCCTGTTCTGAGTGAAACCCTGTATGGTCTTGGCCACCGTGCTGCAGTTCAGTTTCAGGGTCTTGACAATCTTCTTATAGCCTACACCATCTTTATGTAGAGCAACAATTATTTTTTTCAGATCCTCAGAGAGTTCTTTGCCATGAGGTGCCATGTTGAACTTCCAGTGACCAGTATGAGAGAGTGAGAGCGATAACAGCAAATTCAACACACCTGCTCCCCATTCACACCTGAGACCTAACACTAATGAGTCACATGACACAGTGTAGAGAAAATGGCTAATTGGGCCCAATTTGGACATTTTTACTTAGGGGTGTACTCACTTTTGTGGCCAGCGGTTTAGACATTAATGGCTGTGTGTTGAGTTATTTTGAGGGGACAGCAAATTTACACTGTTATATAAGCTGTACACTCACTACTTTACATTGTAGCAAAGTGTCATTTCTTGACACTTCAGTGTTGTCACATGAAAAGATATAATAAAATATTTACAAAAATGTGAGGGGTGTACTCAGAGGGGAAGTATATGTGAATAACACTGATGTAGAAGCACCTAACCCTGGTCGTAAGCCTAAACTTGACATAAATGGTAAACTTGTCCATCAAATCTGATTGGTTGATTGGAATGTTGTTCCAGGATCAACAAAGATGTTGATCGAGGAACATGTCGTACTTGGTGAAATCACATTCACCAGGAGGTTACACACTACACGAGCTGACGACACGGTCACACAACGACTTGAAAATGGACATTGGGAAGAAATTAGATTAAATTTTGAATTAAATTTAATAAAAATTAGATGAACCCTTGCAGACATAAGTTTAAAATATTCTGGCTGACCTTCCAGAGTTAAGGCCACCATTAGAATGTTTCCTTTATTTTTTCCATGACGACACGTCATGATTGTCACATGACACATCGCGGCCACACTGTATGACAGATGTATTGCTTTTCTCACCATGTCATAAACTGTCTGATATTTCGATTCTCATATATTTGCAAGTGAGTGTTTTGTCATTTAAAATCCTACATCATGATCTTGATCTTAAACTATAACATGAGACGGGCGCTGTCTTGTTTGTTTGCGCTTTAGTTCAGAGAGTCCTGTCAGTCGGATTTATAGGCTACAGCACGTGAATTCATCCATTTGTACCGAAATACATGTGGCCCGGTGAACTGGGAGAAGAATAGAGTGAGCTTTATAGTTACTTACTTACACAATGTGTATCTGATATAAATAAACTTCGGCAAATTATAGGCTATTTGAATGGATTGTTATTGCTGCTTCCATAGACATCAGTGTATATTGCATTGGCTGTTGTGTCGCGACACGTGACACCACAGGATATAGAGTCGTCCGACAGCTCCAGATATTTAGCATGCTAGATATTTGTCTGGCGTCCGCGAGGCATCAGCAACGTGTCAGTGATTGTCTTTGATGCGTTGTTGAGTAGTTCACACATAAAGATCACAGCCCAACCTGTCGGCGAGCTCGTTAACTTGCAAATCGGGCTTAAAATCCTGTACTGTAAACTTGGCATAAAAGGCAACGTCAGATGTTGTTATAGGAAGTTATTGTGCCGGATGAGCAGAAAATGACAATATAACGGAAACAAGTTGAGATCGCTGTTCCAGCCTCCTACGGTTGTGCCGCTGCCTCAGAAGATGCAGTAGTCCAGCGCAGCGGATACACATTGTCATGCAAATAAGACAACATCTGTATTGCAAAACCCTCCATGTTGCGATTGTTGTTGTTTTTGGTGTATGCCTACCAACGCAACACATTGCCATAGAAACCAATGCAGATATTCAGGAAAACGAAAGAGTGGCATGGACACACAAATCAGACCTGAACAGCTGGGATACACAGTGTGGACGTCAATAATTTTAGATAAGATTCCAATCGGATTCACAAACAATCGGATTTGGACTGACAGTGTGAACATAGCCTAAATACACAAGGAAACCATGGGACTAACGAGGGACAGGTGTAGGCAACGAGTGGCCATGGTAACAAACGAGGGTAGCTATGGAAACAGACAATGGAGTAAGGAACAAGGGCAACAAGGAACTGAACACAGGGAGTGAATACATAAACAATAGAACAGAAAAACTTCATAAAAACAATACAGGCTGGAATCATGACTTCACATGTATATTAATGGCACTTGAGCAGTACTTTTTTATTTCCTGAAGATGCTGCTATTGTCCTCAGTGTTGTTTGCGTCCACAGCAAAGACATCTGAAGCAGTTCCTGTACTGCTGCTTGACCTGGACAAGAATGAGACGAGAGGAGCTGAGTGACTTCATGACATCAATTTAACCTCTGAAACGCATCAACCACAATGGAATTTAAATAAACAGGTAAAAAAAAAAAAAATTAAAATTAAAATAAAAAAAGGTGTTTTAAGAGACTTTCTGAAGTAAACTGATACTTTTCTTCAATATACTGTTTCTAGAGAGAGTGAAACGGTTTTCCTATGGAGCAGGATGATAAAATGGCTGAATTAATTACAGAGAACAAAACAGAAAAAAGCCTGGGAAAGCCGGGCCTAAAAGTTTGAAGTCTTTTTAAAAGCTAGGAGTTTGAAAGCATTAATGCCATGCAGTCAGACAGACTGATCAGACAGTGTCTGTTTGAATAGTTTTGGCTCATTTGAACATTCAGTCACAGGAAGGAAATGGAAAAGTAACACATTAAACATCTGCTTCTGACATTTCGCTCTAAAAGACACGGATTGACAAAATGACAGGACCTCCATGAAAACAACTGTAATAGTCTTTCATATTCAGATTTTGACATGAATATGGTGGCAAATTGAGGGATGTCTGACCTCATTATTGAGGACACAATACACCAGGAAGATGAAGGTTCCCTGCTGGGAGTTCAAGATCAGGAAGAGGATCTCCAGCTCCTTACTGCCATTAGTGAAGAAACCCAGAATCCAGGAGCAACCAAGAACCACAAACTGAGCCAGTGTTTTAAATGTCATAGTCCTGCAGAGAAACAGAGAGAGTTAATGTGTCTTTATTGACTGCATATATTTGTCAATGGAGTGATCAAATCATAATGTTTGTTACTTGGTTTGTTTCATCTGTGAAACTTCAGCGTTCAGATTTTTGAGAGTTGAGTTCAGTGTGATGATGATGTTGATGAAGAGAATCATGTTTAACTGAAAAGTAGAAAAGTAGAAATCACCTTTTTATCACTTTAATATAAATTAAAATAATGAGAAATAAGTGACGTGCTTACTGCTAGTATGACACAAACAGGACCCAGAAAACTCCAGATGAAACCTTTATCCATTTTAATCCAGCAGCTGTTTGGAGGAAAACACAATATAAGAACTAGATGAGTTTGTCAAAAATACTATTTGTATTTACTTTTTAATCTTGTATGTGTTTAAACAGAGTGTGTAAAATGTACTTTTATCAGATAGGAGAAATGTCATAAAAGCCCCAAGCTGATTTATTTCCTTTTAATCAGATTTATTTTAAACAACAACTCACTGTTCGCTGCCGTAGCCTTCAGGAAGCAGCCCGACAGACACGGCCACCACAACCAGAGCAACCGTATATCCAATCACACACAGGAATCCAGTGCTTAGCACCTCCCTCTTTTTGGAGCTGATCTGTGATAGGTTCTTCACACAGATGAAGAGCAGCACAGCTTCAATGAACATCCACACAAAGCCAGAGAGAAAGAGGAAGTGCAGCACACCTGATATCACGGCACACAACACCTGGAGATCATGAGAGACAGTTATGATGATTCTCAGTGAGGCTGTGCTGAGCTGTAGAGCTCCTTCATCATTCTCACCTGCTGAGGGCGTATGAGGCTCAGGAACTGTTGTGTGAGCAGGAACAGAAGGTGAGCCAGCAGAAGACTGATGCAGATGTTGATTCGAGCCACATTATTCACTCCAGGACTCCACTGACAAAAGGCAAAGGTCAATAGTGCCAAACTGAAGAACACCAGCCCCACGATCACACACACCAAACTCAACAGATCCAGCAGTGAGTCGCTCTGAGAAAACATGTCAGAGTACATGAGTGCCAAATCTGTGCTGTTCTTCAATGGTCACTATGTAAATGTTCTCGTACCTCTGGTGGTCTGTTGGTTTGCATGATGAGAGCGAATGTCGACAGATGAACACAGGAACACACAGTGTAGTTGCTATTGGTCTCTAAAACAGAACAACCATCTACAATCCACTCGCTGATATTCCAGTACACACAGGACAGAGAACCGTTGGGGTCGAACTCCTGCAAGATGAAGAAAGAACATGCAGAAAATATTACAAGACTGAATATTTGATGTTTTCAGATGTTCATCAGTTCTCAGGTAGGTCAAAAACACATTTCAGTCTCTCACTCTGATGTGTTTGAGGGTGAAGTTGACTGGTTTGGTGAGTTTAGTGTTGTTGGTTTTGGGAAGAGTAGCTGAGATCACAGTGGACATCATGGTTTTAATTGTGTCATTTGATGTGTTGAAGAAGTCGGCCTTCAGTAGATTCTCCATTGTGTTGTAACCCATGAAAGCCACAGCAGCTGTTCCTGTGTGACAGAAACAGAAGTTTACATGCTAAAACAACAACAATAAAAAAAAAGAGCAAATGTTGTTTAGTGACAATGGTATGACATTTCTTTCTAAGATTTTTTACTACAGAGACATTTCACATACCTTTATTGTTGTTCTTGGCGATCCCAATGAGATCAATGTCCACAGAAGAATTTGTCGTGTCAAGTCGAGGGATTTTATTTAAGGCGACATTTGGTCCAACCATGAAGACTTCAACCTCTGATTAAAAACAAACAAGCAGTTGTGCGCTATATTAATTTATTCACAATATTTATCTTTTTTGAAAGTACAATTAATTCAGTTTGCACAAAAGACAAACAAATAAAATGACTATTCACTATTGTTGGGTTTTCATCTCTGATGTAATTTTGAACCCTTCAGGTTTCCTTTCATTTCATCCGCAAACTGAATAAATGTAAATCTAAGCATTATTAACTGTTAGGTCATCAGGAGGTCAAAGGTTAGATCTTACAGCACAGTAAATTCCCTGTGTTAAATCAACACCGCTCTGTGTTCATATTGGAACCAACAGCAGGGTGTTAAAAGTAACACAGAAGCAGTGTTAGAGTTATTTAGATACTTAAAGGGTTAGTTCACCCAAAAATGACATTTCTGTCGTTAGGAAACACTCTCATGTCATTCCAAACACCTTTGTTTATCTTCGGAACACAAATTAAGATATTTTTGATGAAATCCAAAAGGTTTTTTTTTTATATCCCCAATAGAAAGCAACGTAATTACCGTCATTCAAGGTCCAGAAAAGTACTAAAGATATTGTTAAAATAGTCAACATGACTACAGTGGTTCAACCCTAACGTTATGAAGCGTCGAGACTCAGTATTGTATTCCAAAGAGGAACGAAGGTCTTACGGGTTTGGAACGACATGAGAGTGAGTACTTAATAACAGAAATTTCATTTTTGGGTGAACTAACCCTTTAAGTGATTAACTGAGTGATGATTGTTCCATTATTGAAGATACCTGATGATAATGAGCAAAATTAATGGTGATCAGTTAGTTTAGTTGCAGTTTGACTCTCTGCTTTGTAAATCAGTTTGTGTTTTTTTGTAACCGTGTTTGCTAAAACACAATTTGTTGTAAAGGAAGCCATAAACAAAGACAGTCAGATGATAATGTTTTAATCATTGTAAAGACAAAACTTTTTTAGACACACACAGACATATAGAATCAGCATATGAATCTCAACAATGTTTACATGCTTCATGCCACAATGTTGTTGTGGTGTTGATTCACAGTGAGCAGCTAGCATCATTTCACTGATCATATCATCAGCACACGGGAAAGTGTGAACAAGTTCTAGTCAGGAGGAAGAAGTTTTTATGTGTCATCAATTTTTTATCTCTAAAGAAAGACATGCAGCCATTATCGCTTTGCAGCACTTTCCTTGCATGTGAGGGCATTTTGATGCAAAGAATATTGCACCTGAAAAAACTATTTACTGGATCATCAAAAACTTCAAGGTGAGAAATTCAACTGCAATGAAGATGGCTTCAGAACGTCCCAGAGTGGCTTTTCATGTCAGTTTGTGGTCTTTGTAACAGTGTTTACCAAAACACAAAATTTGTTGCAAAGAAATCCAGAAATATAAATGATGTAGTTTTTAGCGTCATAAAGTAGAATAATTCATTAATCTTATTCCTGACCAAAAGTGATTATTAATAGATTATATTCACCCACAGATATTCAGATATTCTGAATTTTGTTTTTTAAATACATACAGCCTGACATCAACTGCAAATAATGGACACTAAATTCTTTTATTTGCAGTTGATTTCCGGCTGTGTGGCTTTAAGTCAGGTGTAGTTGTGTTTCATTTTCTGAGAGTGCAAGAATGATGTTGAACCAACATCACATTGTAACATTCATTCAGTGCACTGCCATTGATTTTTTGAATGACAGGTGCAAAAGTAATATTGATTCAATACCATTGACACATTAACATTGATTTAACATTGTTTTGATGGTTGCTTACTATATATAAACTCCCTGACATCATATATAATCTCAGTTTCATTATCACTTATGACTACGGTTGTCGATTTAATGAGCTAAAATTATTAACGCATTTAACGCACTTGCCCCGCCCCCAGACCTACATAGATAATCTGACATTTCATAAAGTTGATTGATGACGAATAAGAAGCAGGGCAACAACTCACTGTGTGATGGAGCCTATAGAATGTAGTTAGAATGTCAAGATATGGGGTGAAAAATGCCCATGTTTGAGTTTTTGTCTCATATTTACATCATATGATATAGTTAAGCTTATTTCACACGAGTGCTGCATGAGTGCATGAGTGATAGGCCTACTGATTTTATACAACAGTTCAATAAATAAGAAGTTCACGAGTTCACACTTACAAATAATCAGATTGTAAATAGTATGCGTAATAATATGCGTATTTGGCATGCTGTCTGAGGAGAGGGCTCGAGCTCGGTATTTGGCCCGAACCCAGAGTAGCTGATTGGGTAGATATGTTTATTACTGATTGTTGACAGCTGGCTGAAATGACGTGATGATTAGTCAGATTATCTGAACGTTGCTCCTCCTGAATTTTGTTAATAAAACATCATTTAATAGGCCTAAATTTTTGTTTTAGACACTATAGTCAGTTTTGCTCAATTTTCCCAATAAAAAATAAAGACAAAGATGAACTGTTAATCTCCGAGTAATACACAGCAGCATTTCATTTCTGAAACCATGTTTTGAACGAATCGGGTGAACCATTAGGCTTGTTGGACTTGAAGTGGCGCTACAAAGACCGACCGGTGTATGACATCAAAGTAACGCGAGAGCGATTCAAAAGCATACGGAGCTGTCTGCTCTCTAATCGCTCTCATGGTACTTTGATGTCATACAAGTCAAGTCAAGTCAAGTCACCTTTATTTATATAGCGCTTTTTACAATGCAGATTGTGTCAAAGCAGCTTTACATTGATAACTGGTATATAATTTTGGCTGTACAGCAGCTCTTAAAGAATAGTGTCAATGTCGGCAGATCAAAGCACTGTTGAATATCAAATGTCAAGTGTCCCCAACTAAGCAAGCCAAAGGCGACAGCGGCAAGGAACCCAAACTCCAACAGGTGACATCAGATGGCAAACAGGTGGCAAATAGACTTCTGTGTTAAAATGGAGAAAAACCTTGGGAGAAACCAGGCTTAGTCGGGGCCAGTTCTCCTCTGGCGAACAGTGCTTTGTTACGATTCAGGTTGCTATCATATGTCTGATAGGATCGCAACATTCAAAGTATTTATTCCAGTTCAGTCCAGTTGAGGATCGTATTCATCACACCGGTATGGACGGTGTGTTGAGGAGCTGTGCCACTGGTTGTCGTGGTCGATGAGGCCTTCACAATGGATGATCTAGTTGGCTCAATCTCTGCTGATACTTCAGGGCTGCGTTGTGGTCGTGTCAAGGCGCCGGTCCTCGGTCTCACCTGGATACGGCCCGGATCTGGTTGACTACGGTAAACCTCGGGATAAACAGAAAGACTAATATTAGCGTAGATGCCATTCTTCTTCTGATGTAACGAGTACATCTGGTGTTATAGGAAGTGTTCCCGGTTCCGCTGACCTAATTTATGCAGCCTAATAATCCTTTAACGGATTTGAAAATATAAATTGATAATGTGTTATGTGTATGCCAGGTTAAAGAGATGCGTTTTGAGTCTAGATTTAAACTGACAGAGTGTGTCTGCTTCCTAACAATGCTAGGAAGATTGTTCCAGAGTTTAGGTGCCAGATAGGAGAAGGATCTACCACCTGCGGTTGATTTTGATATTCTAGGTATTATCAGCTGGCCTGAATCCTGAGATCGCAATAGACGTGAAGGACTATAATGCTTTAAGAGCTCGCTCAGGTACTGGGGAGCTAAACCATTTAGTGCTTTGTAAGTAATTAGCAAGATTTTAAAATCTATACGATGTTTAACAGGAAGCCAATGCAGTGTTGACAGAACTGGGCTAATATGGTCATACTTCCTAGTTCTAGTAAGAACTCTAGCTGCTGCATTTTGGACGAGCTGTAGTTTATTTATCAGGCGCGGAACAACCACCCAGTAGAGCATTACAGTAATCTAGCCTTGAGGTCATGAACGCATGAACTAACTGTTCTGCATTTTTCATTGAGAGCATATGTCGTAGTTTAGATATATTTTTAAGATGGAAGAACGCGGTTTTACAGATGCTAGTAACATGGCTTTCAAATGAGAGATTGGTATCAAAGAGCACACCCAGGTTCCTAACTGACGACGAAGACTTAACAGAGCAGCCATCAAGTGTTAGACAGTATTCTAGGTTATTACGTGAAGAAGTTTTTGGTCCAAAAATTAGAATCTCTGTTTTTTCTGAATTTAGAAGTAGGAAATTACTGGTCATCCAATTTTTTATATCAGCTATGCATTCTGTTAATTTTGTGAGTTGGTAAGTTTCGTCAGGGCGCGAAGAAATATAGAGCTGAGTATCATCAGCGTAACAGTGAAAACTAACGCCATGCTTCCTAATGATATCTCCCAAGGGTAGCATGTACAGAGTGAAAAGCAACGGTCCTAGTACTGAGCCTTGCGGTACTCCATATTGAACTCTGTGATCGATATGACCTCTCTTCGTTTACTACTACAAACTGATAACGGTCAGATAAGTATGATTTGAACCATGACAATGCAGTTCCACTAATGCCAACATAATTTTCGAGTCTATTTAAAAGAATGTTGTGATCGATAGTGTCAAATGCAGCACTAAGATCCAGTAACACTAATAGAGAGATACAACCACGATCTGATGATAAGAGCAAATCATTAGTAACTCTAATGAGAGCAGTCTCAGTACTATGGTACGGTCTAAAACCTGACTGGAAATCCTCACAGATACTATTTCTGTCTAAAAAGGAACATAGTTGTGATGATACTGCCTTTTCTAGTATTTTTGACAGAAAAGTGAGATTTGAGATCGGCCTGTAATTGACTAATTCTCTAGGATCAAGTTGTGGTTTTTTAATAAGAGGTTTAATAATAGCCAGCTTAAAACTTTTTGGTACGTATCCTAGTGATAAAGATGAATTGATGATATTAAGAAGAGGATCTATGATCTCTGGAAGCATCTCTTTCAATAGTTTAGTCGGTATAGGGTCTAACATACATGTTGTTGATTTTGATGATTTAATAAGTTTAGACAATTCTTCCTTTCCTAAAGCAGTAAATGAATTTAATTTTTCCTCAGGGACACTACAATGCACTGTCTGACGCGATACTGTAGTAGACGGTTGCATGGTTATAATTTTTTCTCTAATATTATCAATCTTACAAGTAAAGAAGTTCATAAAGTCATTACTGCTGTGCTCTTTGGAAACATCAGAAGTTGAAGCTTTATTTCTTGTTAATTTAGCCACTGTATCAAATAAATACCTAGGGTTGTGCTTATTTTCTTCTAAAAGTTTTGAAAAATAGACAGATCTAGCAGTTTTTAAGGCCTTTCTGTACTCAATCATTCTCTCTCTCCACGAAATGCGAAAAACTTCTAGTTTTGTTTTCTTCCAGCTGCGCTCCATTTTTCTGGCTGCTACCTTTAGGGCCCGAGTGTGCTCATCGTACCACGGCGTTGGATTAAGTTTCCTTAATCTTTTTTAAACGCAAAGGAGCAACCGAGTCTAATGTGCTGGAAAAGACAGAGGCAATAGTTTCTGTTTCAACATCGAGGTCTTCTAAGCTATCTGGTATGCTAAGGCGATGAAACTGATCAGGAAGATTATTTAGAAAGCGATCTTTAGTGGTAGAAGTGATGGTTCTACCATATTTATGGCAGGGAGGCAGTTTAGCTGCCTTGACTAAATGTAGTATACATGAGACTAAATAATGATCTGAGATGTCGTCACTCTGCTGCAGAATTTCAACGGCATCAATATCGATTCCATGTGACAATATTAGATCTAAAGTATGATTATGACAATGAGTGGGTCCTGACACATGTTGTCTAACACCAATAGAGTTTAGAATGTCTGTAAATGCCAATCCCAATGAGTCTTTTATTATCTACATGGATATTAAAATCACCAACAACAAGGACTTTATCTGCAGTTAGTACTAACTCTGAAAGAAAAGCAGCAAATTCTTTGATAAAGTCTGTATGGTGTCCTGGTGGCCTGTATACAGTAGCCAGCACAAATGTCAACTTACATAATGTTACGTAAAGCACCATCACTTCGAAGGAATTATATTTGGAAGACTTTTGACTAATACTGTAAATATTACTATAAATTACAGCAACACCTCCCCTTTGCCTTTCTGACGCAGGATTGTGTCGATAATCATAACCTTGGGCTAGACTCATTTAAAGTAATGTAATCATCTGGTTTTAGCCAAGTTTCTGTCAAACACAGCACATCTAGATTATTGTCTGTGATAATATCATTTACAATAAGTGCTTTTGAAGAAAGGGATCTAATATTTAACAACCCAAGCTTTATCATTTGTTTATCATTTTTATCTCTATTTTTATTTGTTGAACATCAATTAAATTTTTACCATTAAATGGGTTTGGAAGTTTTTTGTTTTTACTAATTCGGGGTACAGACACAGTCTCTATGTGATAATATCTAGGTGTAAGAGTTTCTATGTGTTTGGAATTATCTGACTTCTGTAACGTGAGGCAGCTAGCAGACGGTCGGTTTAGCCAGTCTGTCTGCTTCCTGACCTGGACCCCAGTTTGTCATGTTTTAGTTCTAAGACTATGTGCCATATTACTAGAGAGAAGAGCAGCACCATCCCGGGAGGGATGAATACCATCTCTTTTCAACAGGTCAGGTCTGCCCCAAAAACTTTTCCAATTGTCTATGAAACCTATATTATTCTGCGGACACCACTTAGACAGCCAGCCATTGAGTGATGATAATCTGCTAACTATCTCATCACTCCGATGAACAGGAAGAGGGCCAGAGCAAATTACTTCTTCTGACATTGTACTTGCGAGTTCACACACCTCTTTAATGTTAATTTTAGTGATCTCCGACTGCCGAAGTCGAACATCATTAGTGCCGACGTGAATAACAATTTTAGTGTATTTACGATTAGCATTAGCCAGCACTTTTAAATTTGCTTTGATGTCAGGTGCTCTGGCTCCCGGCAAACATGTGACTATGGTGGCTGGTGTCTCTATTTTCACGTTCCATGTAATAGAATCGCCAATAACTAGGGCACTTTCAACAGGATTCTCAGTGGGTGCGTCACTGAGTGGGGAGAACCTGTTTGATGTTCTAATTGGAACGGAAGAGTGGTGTTTTCCGCGCCAGGCCGCCTCACCATTACCCACTGCCCTGCTGCGCTGGCTCTACAGCCGAACCGAACAATGTACAGAGTTCACTAAGCTAGTCGCATCCAAAACAGTATCTGAAGCCCTTGCATTCTTACTATCCTCGATTAAAGTTTGGATGCGTGTCTCTAATTCTGAGATTCTCTCTGTCAGCCTGACTATTTCCCTACATTTATGACATGTAAATCCCTCATCGCTGACAGAGAGAGCTATACTGAACATGTTGCATATGGAACACGACACGATACAAGGAAAGGATGACATGATTCACCGTGTTTGTAGACTGATCCGAGTTACCACAGCTGTTTGATGAACGCGTTGAAAAAGGAGCGCGCGAGAGACTGATGACAAGTTAACAAGCTAGCGAGATGCAAACGCGTTGTAACAGCGATTTAGATTCAAAGATTACAAGCTAGCGACGTCAGATTAATGTGGTAGGCAATATTATATAAGGTATTATATAAGGTAATGATAATATAAGCAACAATGAACAAAAGTAAGAGATTCAAAACAAAGCTATACGGAGTCACAGACGCAAGTCCAACAAGCCTAATGATTCCATGGACCATTCATAAAGAACCACTTACTTCACTCCTGAAAGAATCAGCGTTCGAACGAATCAAATGAATTAATGAATGGAATGACTCAGTAAGCCCTGTCCCAATTCAGGGGCTGCGTCCTCTGGTGGCCACATTTGAAGGCTGCATACGTCATTGAGTCTGTATCATTTATGCAATGTAACCGTTAGATTGCAAAGTAATAAAGAAATTACAGTATTTTACACCTCAAGAATAACAGTCAATTTTATTACAGTTACTTTTCTTAAAAGAGACCGACTCGATGATGTATGCGGCCTTTAAATGCGACCTCTGGGGGACGCAGCCTCTGAATTAGCTAATAATTTAATCAATAAAGACATTTACCACTGGCAGTTTTAGCTTCTTATTTAGAGTATAATTTTATTTTAAAAAAACAATTTCACATTTCCATAGTAATAAAAAAAAAGTTCACCCAAAAATAAAAAATATCAGTCATCATTTACTCACCCTCATGGTCCAAAAGAGTATGTGTAATAAATTCTATGTTGAATCAAATAAAATATTTCTCGTTGAAGCTGCTTTTTTGTAATGTCTATTTGATGCTTCACACATAATGACTTTAAATTATCTTTTGGGAGTAATTTCTCAGCAAAATTTGATTTGCAATTAATTTGAGATTAATTAGATTTAAAATGTTAATTGCTTGACAGCCCTACTAAAACTGTTTCTCCACTTACCAACAGCAGCAAGAGCAAAACTGACATTGTCACTTGTTTCTGTCGGCTTCACCAACGTAGAGATGAGTTTCTCACTGGTTTTAACACACGGTTTCCATAGGAGGCGAGTTCAGTTGGGCTGACTGATGATGATGATGACGAGTCTAAAATCTTCTCTGAAGCGTTGAAGGCCATAGTCAAAATGTTCGTCACAGTCTAGTTTATTGATCAGATAAATAGACTCACAGTAAATGTCAACAGAGCCAACACTGTTTTGTCAATCATCTATTATCTACAGTATGTAACTGACAAATATTTGATTTTATCAAGACTTACAGTCACAGAGAGCACTTGTGATGATGTAATGTTCTCGATCTGCTCAAGTAGATTTTGGAAACAGTTCTGACTCTGAAATCACAATTGTGAAAGCAGTATTTGTTGATTTTGATCATGTTTTTCAAGACTAACAGGGAACCAAACATGTATTTTTACTGTACTGAAGAACACTGTGAAGATCCTTCAGTGATGGTAGTACAGAAACACAACACACATCTATCAACAATAGACATGCACATTCATATTTAACAGTTCTAAAATTCAAATTTAATTGTACTATTGTACTACTCTTTGGATTAGCTGTTTCTAATCCAAAGTTGCAAATTTAACTTGAGCAAAAAAAAAAAAATAAATAAATAAAATAATAAAATAAATTAAAATAAAATAAATATTTCCATTCCATGTGTTCTAGAGAGCAAAATTGCCAGTTCCTGAAAAACTTGCACAAAACATCTATAATAAAAATGGAAGCTGCTGCAACCAGACATGAAACGCAATAATAAACGCTATCATGTCATCTTTTGTTTAGATGCCTGATGTTCATGATTATGTGTAACAGGTCTGGTAGATAATTATACCAAATCATTTTGACAGGCATTTCAGAATAACTAAAACCAAATTATAGATGGTGTGCGATGAAACTGATTAGTTCAGTAATCACATAATGTTATGCAATATCCCAAAATTTGCATAAAATACATGGATGGAAATATGGCTATTGATAGGAGCTGTGAGTCTAACTCTAAAACTTAATTTCATAGACTCAACTTACGGCGCATCCTTCCTGTATTGTTATATTTATACCTGCAATGACAGAAATCAGCATGAAGACAATATGCAAATTCAGCAGGGTCAGACAAAACTTTGGAAAATAATCTCATAAAGCCCTCGTATCCATTTGTAGTGTTTTATTATTTTGAACTTAGTCCAGAGTGAAAGTCAGTGTCTCACTTTAAGGCCGGTATGATGTTGCTCCATTAGGATCAAAACTCATGTTACCAGCCCATAAAACTATCAGTAAGAAATCACTGTGTTAAAGCTGAGGCCGGCATTTTTCCTCTTTGTCGCCATCTCTGTTTGAAACCTGCAATTGCAGTCATATGCGGAATTGTTATCGTTACGTGCGTTGTGCCTCGGCACGGCTCAGTGCGGATGAATCTAATGTTTGCTGTCAGTCACTGCACCAGTGTGGATACTTTACTTCTGAATCACAGATTCTACGTCTTGAAAGTATGACCAATATAAGAATTTTCACCAGAAAATGTCATCTGAACAAGTAAGTAACATTTCTGCCACTTTTGTTCTGACCAACTGATGGGAAAAAGCATTAGGCCTACAATAAATCATGCTGCCAATGGTGATTAAATCTAACGATCGCTAAGCCTGGATTATTATTACTGCACTACAAATTATTATTACTGTTATACTTTGTTCTCAAATTGTTAATGTTAACAACATCAGCATTGCATGACTGTGTATTTAGTGTATATTAGCGTTACCTGTAGATTTCAATTTCTGTAACCACTCTGCTGTCTGAAGTCTTTTGCTTTTGACTACGGGTGAATCTCCAGTTGTCACTGATGATTGTCAGTGTCAGATTGACGTTTAATTATTTCAGCTGCTGTGAGAACAGGCTATAAATGATCCGCTACCAGCATCCTCCTCACATGATTAAGCCGACTAGCCTGGACTCCTTCTTTCTGTTTACAGACGTGACGTAATGACCCAAAGACGAACTGCTGCATGCTCGAATTTCCTGGAAATCCACCAGGTTGCTCTTATTATAAAACATTATTACAAGCTTACCGTTGTGAATCGAGCTAAGATAAGGAGATAGTTTTGAACACTGGCTGGATAAGTACTCAAAAATTGATTTTGGATCATTTTTAACCAAAAAAAGTTACGGACAGCAGCTTTAAACAATATTAATAGATTAGCAGCAGTCAGAATTAAAGAAAGCATTGATCAAAAATAAAATAATGGATGCGACCATAAATGTGGGAATGAAGAGAAGTTTTTTTCCCATATATGGACATAAAATCTAAATCTATCTCATCTCAGCCTATTCAAAAAATGTTCAAAAATCTCACTTATATAGAGTAGCTTGTATGCAGACATGTGTAAATTGTATACAGTGATCTGCAACTGCACATTTTACACAATCATTCCTTATCTTTATCTAGAGACACAAACACACTCACACATGTTCAGTTCTACAGATCCTCAAACATTCAGCCAAAACGCAATCCAACAGAGAAAACTACATTACCAGCTGAGGTTGTCTCTGGTGTGACTGTTGGAAAGGTTGCACTGATGTTAGTAACAGCTGAAAAAAAAAGATGAATATCAATGAATTGACAAATGCAAATAAATAAAATGTAAATATATTTACCAATACAGTAAGGCTCTAGCACAGTGGTTCTCAACTCCAGTCCTCAGAACCCATTGCTCTGCACATTTTGTATGTCTCTCTTATCTGACACACTCAGTTTACGGAGCTCTCTCCTAATGGGCTGATGATCTGAATCAAGTGCGTTAAATAAGGGATACATACAAAATGTGCAGAGCAGTGGGTCCCGAGGACTGGAGTTGAAAAATACTGCTCTAGCAAATCTACTACAAGAAATTAGAATTGTTTGTGTGTTATCAGCTTGAGCACACTGTGTTTGTCTATTGTTGTGACTAAGATGAGGATCAGATCACATTTAATGGCAAATTACTGCAGAAAACCAATTCATTCCAGAGGGTTCACATATATTGGAGTCAGAAAAAACATTGTTCTCTCATATTAATAGTCCTGTGAAACAGAAAGCCATAGCTGGACAATTTGACCCTGGTTTGCTAAAAATTGTAAATAACAATGGGAATATACTTCAGAGGTTTTACTCATAATTTCTACATAGCAAAAGTTAAATCAGCTCTGCTCAGAGTGGTCCCTCTCTATATACTGTTAAAGTAATACTGAAGCAGAGTTAAAGTTAATGAGATAATTAAGCGATTAATTAAGTGATGATTGAGCATTAGTGATGTTAACACCTGCTGTTAACAAGCAGAATCACTGAAGAAAAGAGAAACACAAGAAATACAACTGACTTCAGCCACAGACTTAGATGAAATCAACTGAAGATAAAAGGCATTAAATCTCTCAAGATCTGATTAAACAACTCCACAAACAGCATTACCAGCTTCACTTATTGCTAACCAGACTGACTTTTTCACATGTCTACAGAAGTCCTTATTGAGAATTTGCTTATTGCAAATCAGGTGACATATTCGGTTTGTAAGACATTTGACTAAACATTACAAAATGGTCTCCAAATAGCTCCAGTAAACAAATGCCACCGTAAAGCTTCAGTGCTGAAGATAAACTACCTGAGTATTACCACTCAGGCTTTTAGCATGAACACTTATCATACAATCCTCAACAGTAGTGGCAATAATTATTCATACTGCAGTGCATGATGGGAGTTCTGTACTATGATGATACCCAGCATGCATTGCAGCGTGAAGCATTTTTTTATCACCATTGTTGAGATTCATATGCTGATTCTTGATGTCTGTGTGTCTCTAAATAAGACAGTAGTTCAAAATCTTTTATGCACTACACAGTTTTAAAGTCACTCACAGTATCTGTTTGCTGCAACACTTTGTTAAAATGCTGTAGTTTCACAGGATTGC
Organism: Hypophthalmichthys nobilis; assembly: GCA_037950665.1. Classification (NCBI taxonomy): domain Eukaryota; kingdom Metazoa; phylum Chordata; class Actinopteri; order Cypriniformes; family Xenocyprididae; genus Hypophthalmichthys; species Hypophthalmichthys nobilis. The sequence continues at coordinate 29,891,969 of CM075481.1, read as the reverse complement.
TAATGCAAAACCTAAATGACAAATCACATATGATTAGTTATTTTAGATGAAATCAGGCCAGCTCATGATTATTATCTCATCACATACTGTAAAAGCAGCTAATATCTGCTCACTGTAAAGCACTGGCCTCACTGCTTTACAACTTCATATGAATTGTTGCAGCAAAAAATCTAACATATGAGGTCAAGGGTCAAGAGCCCAACTAAAGGAAACAATGATCTCCATGATGGTGGCATTGTTTTTTTTTTTTTTCTTGACCAATAATACATCAACATCTTAACCTCTGTTAATTCTCAATAAGAGCTTCTGTAGACGTGTGATAGAAGTAAAGTCAATCTGGTTAGTTATAAGTGAAGCTGGTAATGCTGTTTGTGGAGTTGTTTAATCCGATCTTGAGAGATTTAATGTCTTCTTTTATCTTCAGTTGATTTCATCTAAGGCTGTGGCTGAAGTCAGTTGTAGTTCTTGTGTTTTTCTTTTCTTCAGTGATTCTGCTTGTTAACAGGAAGTGTTCATCACTAATGCTCAATCATCACTGTAGTGACATTAGCACAAAAGAGAAAAATGAATAATTAATCATAACTCATTATAATTAATTATAAATATTTGAATCAGTTAATAGAATCACTTGATGTAGCTGAATTAATATTACAATCAATTAATCTGTTCTGCAGAAGGCAGAAGACCAGAAGAGACTAGAGCGATCTACGTGGGGGGCTTTTTAACCTCTACAGAAGTCACACCTTTGAGTTTTGGCTTAACCAATGAGAAAGGTGCAATTTCCAAGTGGGAAATGTTCCTTTGTATTTTGATATGAAACACCTCCTAGATGGGCAACATTATCTAGAAATTCTGTCCTAAGGCATGCATAACACTATACAATATACAAAAGAACAACATACAAACAGTAATAATGCACAAAAATGTACTGGGGAAATGCATGTTCATTTATCTAAACAGATTTGTCAATGAATTAGTGGCAAGGATTACCATTTCTATGAATGTCTGATTCTTGTGTTGAGAACAATCAAGTGTCTTTGAAGTGTGTGAGTGAAGCAGAAGGGTGATAGCTCTCCATGGAGGGCCAGACATTATGGAGTCTGCATGGGTGAACGGTTGAAAGAGTAACTTTTACTGTGTGTTTGATGGATTCAGATGCTACATTAAGATGCTTAATTAATCACTTTAATCACTTAATTTGTCTCATTAACGTTAACTCTGCTTCAGTGTTACTTATAGAGAGGAACCATATGTACTCTGAAGAGTTGATTTACGGGTTACGGATTGCACAGGGACACAAAGGTAGAGGATCTAAATGCAGGTTTATTTAAAGGGTAATCCACACTCCAGGTCAAGAAAACAGGCAAAGGGTCAAAAATACACAAGAAGGCAGTCCACACAGACAAGAAGACAGGAACACACAGGCAGACAGGGAAATCCAAAGACAGGCAATAATCCAAGAAATGGAAAACATGAAACCAGGGGAACGCTCAAAATTGCAGTGGTACACTAAACTATACTGCAGGGGATGAGTGAGACACAGGCACTACTTATGCTGCGTTCATGCCACCTCGTATTTACCGGAATCATGAGTTGACAACACGTGACGTTATATTCGGAGCTGTTCACGTCCTTTGACTGGGAATAATGCGTTTCTATGGCACCACTATCAACGCCTAAATGAATCTATAGCAGTCAGGTGGTACAGCGGCAACGTGGTACATGTGGGAGCTTTCAGAAAACTCCCAGGTTACAAGCTGTAATTACAAACTCTACTAGGACATGAACACTTTTTACGAGCCAGAATCTCGTAGTTACAGGAATTATGATATGGCATGAACACACCTTTATACACAAGCACAAACAAGCTTAACAAGATAACGAGTTAACAAGGGGGCGTGGTCCAATGAGTGTCCATGGTAACAAACAAGGGGAACAGCAGCAGGGAAACATGAGGTGAGGTGCACAAACAACAGAGGAGACACAGGGAACACAGGCAGGGATCATGACAACGGGTTTTGCTTTTTAGGAGTACCAATAATTGTGGCCAATGTGTATTAGAGAAAAATATTTTTTGAATGAAAGATCAAAAGGATAAACAATACAGATTTATTTTCACAACCTTCATTGGACATATTTACCAAGGGTGCCAATAATTCTTACCATGACTAACACACACACACACACACACACACACATACACACATACTGTACATTCTATCTTCCTACACTACACTACCCCTACCCCTAAACCTACCCATCAAAGAAAACTGTCTGCATTTTTACATTGGGACTCATGAAATGTCCTCATAAAACACGTTTGTCGTAATACCAGTGTAATACCCATGTCATTATACAAATTTGTATCCTCAAATCATGAAAACAAGCACACACACACACACACACACACACACACACTGTAACAGTTCCCTTCGTTCCCGGACTCCATTTCCTATGATCCTCCTGTTTGCACACCTGAACTCACTTCCCTCATCAGCCTTCCCTCTTCTTCTGGATTCCCTGCACCTGTTTATTGTCAGTAGCACTCCCTTTAAGTTGGACTCACTCCTAGCACTCCTGGTCTGGTCTATTGTTTGTTTAGATGTGTTTTGGTTGTTCCTGTCTCTTGTTAAATAAATACCCTATATTGTGGAAATCCATGAACGCCTCATCTCTACCGCAACCAACACGTAACAGAAGACCAGACCTATACCGCAGGACTTCCACAAACTGAAATATGGGTATCTTCCTTGTTCCGGTGCCCCCGAAGAAACGCCAGCCCAAGCTCTCTACAGAGGACCATTTATGGACTTTTAGACAGGACGGCCGCCCGCTGGAGAGATATGTTGAGGAATTCGCTGAGCTTTCTGGTAAGGTGAGCTGGCCAGATGCTATTTTGAACACCTGTTTTCTGAGGGGTTTGGACGAGGATATGATCCGCTATTTTGAACCTGAATGCCTCTTTTCCCTAGTCGAGTCTATTAATCTGATTCTCTTTCTTAATGGTTCTGAGTTCGAAATTGAAGAGGTTCAAAAAGAGTCGTATTCTCCTCGTCCAGCCCTCTCAGAAACACAGGCGGCCTGGCCAGTTCACCAGCCGCCGATTTCCTCCACCTACCGCTCCAGTGGGTATTCCCCGATGGTCCTGCCTGATCCCAAACCCAAGCCGTCCCTAAAGAAGTCCTCCAAAAGGTCCAGGCGGCCCAAGAGAGTGGTCGCTACCTCACCTGAGTTTCCAATGAAGCCTTCCTCCAAGCCTGAACAGCCGTTCCTATCGGCGCCTACTTCAGTGCCCATGGGGATTTTAATAGAGTACGAGGGTATGTCCTGGACCCCGTCTCCAGATCCTTCTCCAGCCTTCCACGAGCCCGCTCCAGGCTTCCACGAGCCCGCTCTAACCTTCCACGAGTCCGCTCCAGCTGCCAACGAGTCCGCTCCCGATGCCAGCGAGTCCGCTCCAATTGTTCCTGAGTCAGCTCCAGCAGTCCACGAGTCAGATCCAGCAGCCGACGAGCCCGCTCCTACAGCTCTCGAACCCACTCCAGCCCACGAACCCACTCCATGCCACAAGCCCTTCCAGCCCCCCCTAAATTTCCCCAAAAAAGGGGGGGTCATGTACCGGTGGGTGGGGAACATGTGGGCGTCACACATGTGGGTGGGGCTCAGGATCCACCAGGGCCGTCCACGGCTCCTGACCCGCCATGGCCGTCCACGGCTCCTGACCCACCATGGCCGCCCACGGCCCCTGACCCGTCACGGCCGCCTGACACTCCTGACCCGCCATGGCTGCCCACAGCCCCTGATCCGTCACGACCACCTGAGACTCCTGACCCGCCGTGACGGCCCGAGGTCCTAGATCCGCCCTGGAGACCTCCGCACCCGTCTGCACCTTTCCCCCGCACCTACGTGTAGGTTGTTCCATACGGGGGAGGGGGAGGTCATGGGGGGAGGTAATGTCACAGTTCCCTTCGTTCCCGGACTCCATTTCCCATGATCCTCCTGTTTGCACACCTGAACTCACTTCCCTCATCAGCCTTCCCTCTTCTTCTGGATTCCCTGCACCTGTTTATTGTCATACCCCTACCCCTAAACCTACCATCACAGAAAACTGTCTGCATTTTTACACTGGGACTCATGAAATGTCCTCATAAAACACGTTTATGTCGTAATACCAGTGTAATACCCATGTCATTATACAAATTTGTATCCTCAAATCATGAAAACAAGCACATACACACACACACACACACACACACACTGTCACAGTTCCCTTCGTTCCCGGACTCCATTTCCCATGATCCTCCTGTTTGCACACCTGAACTCACTTCCCTCATCAGGCTTCCCTCTTCTTCTGGATTCCCTGCACCTGTTTATTATCATTAGCACTCCCTTTAAGTTGGACTCACTCCTAGCACTCCTGGTCTGGTCTATTGTTTGTTTAGATGTGTTTTGGTTGTTCCTGTCTCTTGTTAAATAAATACCCTATATTGTGCAAATCCGTGAACGCCTCATCTCTACCACAACCAACACGTAACACACACACACACACACACACACACTGTATACAGAATTCATCTATCTATCTATCTATCTATCTATATATATATATATATATATATATATATATATATATATATATATACATAGAAAGAGAGAGAGAGAGAGAATTCATTACAAACAGATTTTCAGGTATTCCTTTTCTTTTATTCCACAGCTGACGTGTGCAGTTTATTTTGCTTGCTTTAAAAGAATTTTCTCTTGTCCCCCAACAATGTATTTGCTGTAAAAAAAAAAAAAAAAAAAAAAAAAAATTCTACTGACAGCTGTGGTTGCCTGTAATGTGCTGTTAATTTACATCCCTCTACTGTAAATTTACAGCTCTCCTTTTTTACAGTTTGTTGCCATAATACTACTATGGAAATGAACTCATTTCATTTGGGAAACTGATTGTTTCAAATAGTTTGAGTTTAAAAACTAGTATTTATACGGTGTTAGTACTGTGAACTTATTTCATTTGAGTCTACTGAAAATGAATATTTCTTAATATAAAACTAAATAAAAATAAAATATAATAAAAACATGACTTTAACTCAAATTATTGCAGCTTGTCATTAGCTAGCAATGGCACACACACATGTGTTAAAGTACTTAGCAAACAGCTTCACTGCATCAGTAACTACACAGTTACTTTAAATAAAGCAAGATGCAGCATAACATCAGTGTTTCTCTGCTCATCACTGACTGAAGCACAGGCTCTACTCTTCAGCACAATGGTGACCCACAAAACTAATTAATTAAACTAACAGATCTCTCCTATATCATCTTGTGCAAAAAGTCATAAAAACACTTCAGTTTAATATTTACTCTCCTTATCAGTTATTGACTTCGCATAACTTTTTTCTATTAACTTTCACTAATATTTCAGTTAAATTATCTTGTTTGGTTTAGAAAATCTTACTTTTACATTTTACAGTACATTACTGTTTTTTCCTTGATTTTACTGTAAAGTACTGTCAGCAGGGTTGGCAATAAATTGCTGTTTTTTTTTTACAGTATGTTGCCATAAATTAATTTGAGTTGATTACTGTTAAATTACGTTTCACTCTGTTTTTGTTTTTTTCATCTTACACCTTTAACCCTTTTAACCCCACAGCAAAGTCTTCCGTTTTAAATGAAAACTTGTATGTTTTGTATGCACAGGGATACCATAATCAAAAATATATAATGATCTAGATTAGACTCTAATGAGATCAGTGAATCAGGCCATTAGATGATGAACATTAATAATCAGCCAACCTCATCTGATCACGCTTTCTTTTGTCTTGTTTTGCCACAACAAATGTGTTTTAGACAAAGTTACAGCAGCCAAAGAAAAACTAAGGTTCACAAATCAAGGGTCAAGAGCCCAACTAAAGCAATCACTGATCTCCATCGTGGTAATGTCAAATGAAACAATAAAACATCTAAACCTGATAGTTCTTAATAAGAACTTCTGCAGACGTATGACAGAAATAAAGTCAGTCTGGTTAGTAGTAAGTGAAGCTGGTAATGCTGTTTGTGGAGTTGTTTAATCAGATCTTTAAAGATTTAATGTTATCTTAAGTTGATTTCATCTTTTTCTGTTCTCTGTTTCTCTTCCTTCAGTGATTCTGCTTGTTAACAGCAGGTGTTCATCAGTGTCTGAATTCATACACGTGTTTTCATTCACTCTTTCAAGTGGACTATATTAGTGAACTAATTTAGGGAATAGTGAATGAGGGTACAGGGTGTGATTTGGAACAACCTCTGAGTGCCAATTTTGAGTGCTGTTAATTCACGGTATATTGCTGTAGATTACTTTATGATGATAAATATGAATTATATCACCTGATCGTCTTTGTTTCTGTTAAAAGAGGGGCCTTTTCTCATGATATTACACTTTTATATGTCTGTGTGGTGTTTTTAACATGCTTTAAGACAGTGGTTCTCATCTGGTTTGACTATGGGACCCACATTTTCCCATGGTCATTAGGTCATTATTTTTTTTTTTTTTTTTAGAAATTTATATATAATTCAGTAGGTCATTACATTATATGACGTTGCTCTGTCAGGGCCCTCTAGGCCCTAAACTACTGTAAAAATAATATTTAAAACTTTTGAATAACAGCTTAAAAAGTAAAAACTATTTTTTTAATGAACATTAATCAGTTCTAATGTTATTTTAGGAGTTTAGAATTTGACAATAAACATCATTTTTTTTTTTGAGGATAAACACATACACACTGATAAACACTTCCAATCTGCCTATTCAGTTTGTGCTGTGTAGACGTTTGTTTTCTCCATATTAGGATTTTTCTTTAAGCTCTGTGATTGGTTTGAACCAGCTGTGAATTTAGAGGGCCAGGCCATAGCAAGTCAATTAGAGACAAATTTCAAATGACAGGAAAATTGACGAATCATATTGTTCCTCTAAATGGGTGGGCCTTGTTATCACCAACGTTATGGCGCTTTCTGCCCTTTGAGGAACACGATCAGAAAAGAAAAAAAGCGGATAAAATAGCTAGCTAGCACTATTCGCTATGGAAACCACAAGGAACATTAATGAGAAGGACACCGTTGCTAATTTATTATCCATGCCATTTTTAAGATTAACTTTTAAAGAAAAGCTGGAGTTAATCGGCAAAGGAAGACCTACAGCAGAGCTTAATTTTCTGCAGAAATCCAGCTTTTTAATGCATTTCAACCACAGCAATTGAGTGGATGACAGCATCAATCAAGAAGCTAAAGCTGCTGGAATTGTTTGCTGTTTGGTTAAGTTATTTGAACCTCTCTCACTGTACGACATAGCACCACCGATTAAGAGCCACGATCACAGAAATTGCCACGATTGTTTCACGATGGCAATCTTTCGTCGGGGACAGCCAAAAATCGTGCAGCCTAAAATGAACAAATGAAAACAAAACCAGACCAAACTTTTATGAGATTTTTTATTTAGGTGTTAAAATTGGAATAATTTGTAATAAGATGTTAAAAAAATACAACCAGGCCAAATCTTCTATGGTACGTGTAACAATGAGATTGTTCTTTGACTCATGTTGCAGCACTGACCCTTTTGTATGGCACTTTAAGGTAGTGAGTGCTGTTCAGTAAACAGAGAGTCATGGACATATGGCAGTGGTCTGGGTTATTTATTCATTCATGCTAGAGAAAGAATGAGAGTGAAACAATACGTTCCATTTATGTAATAATATCAGTAACTTTTTAACATTAAAGCAATTCAGAGACTGAGTAACAGATGAGTCCACTGTTATTATCTCTGTTATCTCTAGACATGCAGCCTGAGCATTCAATATCAAAAGACTTAAAGGTGATGTGTAAATGCTTACTTTCAGTGTTCTCTGCTCATTTAACTGATACATATTTGAATCTAATAATCTACTTATCGAAACTTTCTTTGTTGTTTCATATCTATCTTGTCATTACAAGCTAACCTAGTGGCATAGATCAGGGGTTCCCAAACACATTCCTGGAGCCTCCCCAACACTCCATGTTTTCCATGTCTCCTTAATCAAACACACCTGATTCCGATCATCAGCTCATTAGTAGAGACTCCAAGACCTGAAATGGGTGTCAGACAAAGGAGACATGCAAAATGTGCAGTGCTGGGGAGGCTCCAGGAATGTGTTTGGGAACCACTGGCATAGATCAAGCAGCTCATACAGCATAAATAAATGAAAGGCGGAGGAGGAGCATCAACCCATGTACAGGAATGATGGGTGAATGTTTAAAAAATATTAAAAATAATTTCAGTTGCATACTGCATATGGCATATATTGTTATGTTCAGTTCAAATTATGGGCCCAATTAAATGTTTGATGTTTTTACACTTTCTATGCAGTTTCACAATCTCTGATTTTCTTGGGATTGGGGAGGTGATGCCCCCGACATTTGCATTTGTGTATATATTTTGGCAGCAAAAACATAGTTTAACTTTATAATAGTTTCCTTCTCTTTCTTTTAAATAATCAAACATTTTAAAAAAAAAAACATATATATTTTAAAACTAAAAGAGAAGTCACATAATAAATTGAATAAACAACAAATTTTCTGACCAAATTTCTGCATATGGGCACAGCTCCAAAACAAGTGAGCAGTATTTTCCACTGGAGTTAACAGGAAAGGAGTTATTTACATCAATGTCTGATTTATATCTCTTGAGAACACTTTGGTTGGACAAAATCTCATTTAAACGTGCACTTTCCTCGAGAGAGAGAGGCATGCCCACATTATCAGGAGATTACAACAGGCAGTCCGGACTGCTGACAGGATTATTGGTGCCCCTCTGCCCACCCTCCAGGACCTGTACTCCTCCAGAGTGAGGAAGAGGGCAGGTAAAATCATCACAGACTCCGGACGGCGCCTCAGATCACTAGGCACTAGAACATTTAGGCACAGGAACAGTTTCTTCCCACAGGTTATTTCCCTCTTGAACAATTAAATGCCTTCCAAGTGCAGTGTTCCACTGTCCTGTAAATATATTCATTATCTGTAAAGCTCTTTCTGATACTGACACAGTGACGTAAATGTGCTAGCATAGAAACCAGCATTATAAATATTTTTTATTTGATTATAAATATTTTTTTATTTGTCGTTTTGCCAATCTAATGTTAAATTTCACTTTGGATTTATAATATTTTTTATTGTAAAGTTTTGAAATGCCCCCCTTTATAATTTTATAATTTCTTGTTATTAATTGGCACTTGAGGTGGTCTGGGTTACAGTCTGAGGTAAATTTATAGATCATTTATATTTAGATATAGTTGTTTAGCTGGTCTCTTAAACACGTAACTTCACAATAATATATTTCATAATTTCTAAACTTTAAATGTAGTAAAGTGTTTGTTAGACTCACACAACAGATGCGAGCCTGTAAAAGGTGTTTAAAACTTAAAATCTCTTTTACACTCTTGAAAACTGTTCACCAACGACTAAATTTCTATTCGGCAGAATTTTCTGCATACATGTTCACCACGGAGGCCAGAACAAGCATTTGAAATGTTAGAGCCCCATGTTATATTTATAATTATCATTATATTAATAGTAATCATTGTATTTCAGGGCAGTTCGTGAAGACAGAGAAACATAAGAGATGTTGTGACAACATGGTCATGGACAGAAGTCAGTTCCAGGTCCACTTTCCACACCAGACTCTCTTTATATGGATGGATGTCTGTCTACTATATTTTGTATTCTCTTCAGAATTAAGTGCAGATATTACTCAGGGACATGAACACTTCAATATTGTAAGAATAGAGAATTATATAAGAAATTAATGTTCACTGCACTTAAATTAAAAATAAAGTGCCTATTCACACTGCCACAACAAACTCTAACAGGTTGAACACACTGACGCAACAAAACCAAATAAAGTTGTCATTTGTAGTTTTTGTGGCAGTGTAAACTGACCATAATACTGTATGTTAAGTGTAACTTTAAGATTAGTTAAACTTGCCTTTAATTTCTTTGCTATTATACATATATTTATGAGTGCACCAGTTTGAAGCATAAGTTTCCCCACATTTGTTCTATGTCCATAAACGGATAGTTCACCCAAAAATGAAATTGAGGTAAAACATAATTCACCTCTTTCATGTTTATTTTCCAAACATGTATAATTTTCTTTGATGTTAGGCATACAATGTCTACCTGACCAATTTCATACTCTGTGAACTGAAGAAAATGGCATTAACCAATCAGAACACATGAAATCATCTCTATTCTTCATCTTTAAATATAGACACAGACATTGAGACACAAACATCATGAATTTGTAGAAAGAGCTCATGTGAATATAATTACCTGCACAGTATGCTGAAGTGCAGAAAGCTGGACTAACCAGCTCATAGACATAATAATTGCCTGGACAGGCTTTGACTTTAATGGGATAAGACCCCAAATAGCAGCAGTAACTGCCAGCGTAACCGCAGACATCTCGAGTGACGACTCCATCCTCAACTGTTGGGTGTCCACCACGTATCCACAGTGCGATATCAGTGCCACAGCTACCCTGAGCAACACACGTGTCTGGGATCTGAGCACTCAGGCCGTTAATGAAGAGACGATACCAGCCGCTCCAGGAGACAGACTGGTCACACATGGAGTTATATGTATTATTGATGGATCTCCTTGGATCGTCCAGCACATTGTAGTTGTAGCAGGGGTCTGCAGAGAGATAAACTTATGAAAACACCAATATGAAGTCATAATGTCAATATAAATACAGTATGTTCACGAAATACAATTCCCAAATGCATAACCTAATTGATATTCACAAAATCTTATTCCCAAATGCAAAATATGGTCATAATTTTTTTTATTTCCTGCATTTGCAAATTGTCACATACGTGTAAATCAGATGTCATTCCATCACAGCGGATGATCTACAGGATCTGCTCTAAATGAAGCAGAATTTCTATATTTTATAGTTCTTTATAATTGAAAACACAATGAGGACTTTTTGACAATGAAGTGTGTCATATTCAGAACTACTGTACAGTGAATGACAGCCAGCCACACCTGAGAACAATCTACAGGGTTCATACATTTCTACCAATACATTTCCATGACTTTTGAGGCAAATATTCATGACCTAACCCTTAATGAAATGTCTGTAAATACATGTAGAATAAGAATAAAAATCCATGTACAAATTTACCACAGCATATCTTAATTTAAAATTAATGTCAAGCTATGTGGTTTATTATAAAATAAACATTTATTTAAATAATGCTGACACACTAGTAAGACAGATACAACTCCATTGTAGCAATGAGTTAACATAAATCAACTGGAGGCAACAATATGTTGCTACTGTATTTTTTACAGTACTGGCAACCACAGCTTTACGTTCTTTACTGTATTTTTTTTGTTATTTATTTATTTTTTTTTACAATGTATTACACTGGTACAGTAAATATTTTACTCTTCTGACACAAGCACAGATCTGTAAATACATTAGAAAACATTCAGAAAATAAGCCAATAGAGACAAAGTGTGTTACATTACCAGGTGAGATGGTCACTGGTGTGACAGCTGTAGTGGTAATGTTACCAGTGTCTGAAAGTTTGCATTAATAGTGTTTAATAAACAGACACAAATATCAATACAATAAATATATGAATGTGTAGAAAGAGCTCACATGAATATAATTACCTGCACAGTATGCTGAATTGCAGTGAATTGGACTAACCAGCTCATAGACATAATAATTGCCTGGACAGGCTTTGACTTTAATGGGATAAGACCCCAAATAGCAGCAGTAACTGCCAGCGTAACCGCAGACATCTCGAGTGACGACTCCATTCTCAACTGTTGGGTGTCCACCACGTATCCACAGTGCATAATCAGTGCCACAGCTACTCTGAGCAACACACGTGTCTGGGATATGAGCGCTCATGTTGTTAATGAAGAGACGATACCAGCCGCTCCAGGAGACAGAGATGTCACACATTCTGACTGATGCATATGTATTACTGATGGATCTCCATGGATTGTCCAGCACAGTGTAGTTGTAGCAGGGATCAGAGATATTAGCTGTTAATGAAAATATTACAAGAAATTAACATGTTTCTGAAAAACGTGTTATTAATAAAATGTATCCAGAAGAGCAGCTTAAGATGTTATTTTTATTTAGTTTTATGTATTTAGCCTATTTTTGCTAATTCGGAGCGATTCATTTTCAATCCACATTTTTTTTTAAATGCATTTTTATTTAAATACCAATGTGTCTTAGACAAGAAAAAGACAAAACTTGTAAATTAAAAGTAAACACATTAGATATTAACACTCTTATTTTAACACTTTAACACTCTTGAGTTTGGTCTCATATACTCCCAGGAGAGTTCATTTAACACTGGAGTTTTTGCTGTGTATATTAATGGCCACCCAAGTATATTTGGAGACACATTTTTGCTTTTATTATTTTTATCCTCTTATACTTTTGTAGCCCTATGCGTTTCGTAGCTGCTCGTTCTGTGTGCGCGAGAACAATGTAGTCCTGCTGACATTCCCACGTGCGCTGCAGAGATGTAATGGCCCTTTCACACAGGACGCGGAATGTGCTGCACTCGCCGCTGGGTTCAGCGCAGCACTTCAGATACAAAGCGATTTGTGCTACGCTGGCCAGAGCAAAGTAGGCAGAGTTTTCAAAACTTTTAGCGGAAGTTCTATACGTCTAGTCTAGTCATTTGATTGTTGTTCCACCTTTCGGTCACCATGATACAGCTTTTCTCCCGATGTCTCTATACGACCGCAAACGTATCGTTTAGCTCCGGAAATTCCGACACACACAGTACTAGCTGTCCATCCATTTTGCTTTCCGCGCTTGTTTGGATGCCCCGTTTCTATTGGTCGCGCTGGTAATCGTCACAGAGAGCAGCGGCAAAAGTTGAAGGTACTTACAAAAGTTGAACTATTTAGTTTACTATTAGTGGTAGTTTAGTAGTTTAGTAGTTTTCCACGTTTGATTAGACGGATCTATGTAATTAATGGCAAAATCATGCACCATTCTAATTATGTGTCACATTAATTCAGAGTAGTCACATTTATTTCTATAGTGCTTTATACAATACAAATTTTTTAAAGCAGCAAACTTTGAATTAAACCATTTTTTAAATTGTTTAAAACTGTTTTTTATTGTTTGTTTTTATGTTTAGTCATAGCTACTTTTCTTCCCGGGACTACAGTATGTACAGTAATTGACTGTATTGTTTTGTTGTTTAATTGTATATGCTTCAATTAGCATTAGCTTATGAACGCGCCCTATATTGTACATGTAAATATGCCTCATGTGTGTCTTTACAGGTGTGTTTGGGATTTCTTTTCATTTGTCCATATATATGTTTATTGATGTAAACAAATAATAGAAGAACTACATGAAACCTTTATCTTTTTTGTTTGTTTGTTTGTTTTTTCACTGGTGGTGTAAAGGAATAAGAATGGCACTCTTAGTGCATGTTTAATCATATTTTATTTAATGTTTTGTTATTGCGTCATTGTGTCATGACTTTACTTTGAGGGGCACATCATTACTAACTCATGATTAATCACCCATACACTAACTTCAACTCATGGCTTGTTAATGCATTATTTTGTCACGACTTTACTTGATAGGGTCCATCATAATTAATTAATTATTAACCAACCATACACTAACAACATAATGTTTATGACAAAGCTGCAGTCGAAGTTTAAACTCTGATAATATTAAATTATTTAAATTTGTTTCAAAGTCAGAGTACTTTTTATTCCTTCTTAAAGAGGCTGTTTGATTGGGTTTATCCATAAATGTTAATTAATGCATTACCTATCAAACATGTACTAACATGTAGTTAAGGCTGCCTTTATTCATGTCCATAATGACTCCATTCATAGTTAATGATAGCTCTTCATAGGTTTATGATTAGTTAATGCTTATAATTATTAATAATTAATATATTAATTATAATAATTATTACTTCATGTTGAATTAAGTATTAATTCAGGTATTAGTACATGATTATTCACGTACACTTACTGTAAAGTGTTACCATTGTTATTATTATTATTAATAAAGAATTTCAAAATTACCATTTCCAGGTTTTCAGCAGGAATCCTGGGTCACAAAACTTTAATAAAATAAATTAAAGTAACATAATCTGAGATTCAGTTTCCTCAGTGTTTCATATGCAAATAAAGAAAAAAAGTTTAACGTTTGCCAAATGACTTCACTATAAAACGGCAGTATTTTATTTTACAGAAAATATGTGAAGGTGAAGTTTCCACGCAGCAAAAGTGTTTTATTCCAGTAGTGTCCTCACCCACACTGTATCAGTGGTTTAATCGGGTCTGAATCTAAACTAGTGCTATTGTGTCAGTGTTTGTACTGAGAAAAGATCAGGTGCTATAGGAAAAGTGTCAGTGAGAGTTACAGATGTAACAGAGAGCGGTGCGATCCCGTGAAGGGTGATGAGTAGCGCAGAAACCTTGAGAAAATGAGTGAATCGTTTCACCTCTAAAGCTACAGACATGAATCCATAAAAAACATCAGCCAACAGCAGAGTACATTACCAGTTGCAGTCGTCACCGGTGTAACAGTTGAAATGGCCAAGATAAGTCTTAAGACATCTAAAAAATAATGATGAATACAAATTAGCATATAAAAACACATATAAATATAAGCTTGCATTTAAAATAACAGTCATCATGTCGTCCAAACCAGTATGACTTTTTCTTTCACACAGAAAAAAAATTCCTTTCTATCCTAGATTTTCCTATTATCCCGACCCATCTTTTCCACATAATGAAACTCTTAAGCCTTTTCTGTTCAAACTGACAAAAAAAAAAAAAAAAATCACCATTGCAGTAATCTATACAGTATGATTTGTGTGTCATATTCCACGTCTCCTAAAGTCAGCAGCTTTGTGTGAGGAGCAGATAAAATTTAAAATATTCACTCAGTCATCAAGAATTTCAGAAGATTATATTCAGGATGTTTTTAACACTTTGGAAACTGATAGGTTCAGTTTCCATTAACATTTATTGCATACCAAAAAAAAAAAAAAAAAAAAAAAAAGGATCTGTCAGGATATTCTTCCACTGAAGAAAGACAGTGTTATGGGTTTGGAGTGACATGAGGGTGAGTAGATCAGGGTTTGCTTCAGTTGGGCTCTTGACCCTTGACTTTTTAATATTAGATTTAGTTTGGCTGCTGTAACTGAGTTATAACAGCCAGAAAAGCAATAATCATTATTTGACCTGAATCACCAAACTCATTTAGAGCCCAATCTCTGAGTTAGATTTACCTTATTGATTACAGCAGGGGTGTCCAAACTCAGTCCTGACGGGCCACTGTCCTACAGAGATTAGCTCCAACTTGCCACAACTCCATTTAATTGGGGATGGAGCTGAACTCTGCAGGACAGTGGCCCACCAGGACTGGGTTTGGAGACCCCTGTTCTACAGCACAAGATCCAGCATTTTTTAACATAATCTAAAAGATTTAAGTTGTTCTGAAAAAAAAAAATTGAAAAACTTTTTCATTTAGACACAGACATCAAAAATCAGCCTGTGAATCTCAACAATGGTGACAATAATAAAGCATGTTGCAGTGCATTCTGGGTGCCACCAATCAAAATTTATCCATGGCTCCCATCGTGCATTTTACTTAAGTAAAATTATCTGCCAGTGTGGTATTAAAAATAATATTAATGCAAACGGAAAACAAGATTATTAGAGTGTCTATTACTAAGTGCAAATTTACAGTAGCTTCACCCTCCAATGTCACACAAGGTTAAAAACTACTTGCGTGATTAACAGCTTCAGTGGTGTAGGCAGTAACACTTTGGGCGCGGAGAACTAGCTTGTGATGCGATTGATCAAGTTCGAGTCCAGCTTTTGCCGAGCTCGCTCTTCTCTCTTTTCCCATCACATATCACATTAGAATTTATTTTCAATAAAAATGAAGAAAATGTTCTAAAAGTGGAAGTAAAGTGCCTAACGAGTGTTTAATAATGATAACAGTATTTAGAATTTTAATAAATATAATCATTTACACTGTTATTATTGCATCCTGTTAATGTACAACAATACTGAGGTGCAAATATGTATCTGCCAGTATAAAGTATAAATAGCATCTAATTACTATTTACACTTATTGCAAAGAACTGCTACTTTTATATGGTCAATAGAATATATCAGTATTTTCACTAAGTGTAAATAGCATCTAGAGCTATTTGCACTTACTGTAAATAAGATCTATTGTTAAGAAAGTATGCTAATTCCACTTGTAAATATTTTTCTTAGCCTATTGGCAGATAATTTGCAAAATAAGAAAAATGCATTTAAATTATTATTATTGTTTTATATTTTTTTGTCCGTGGGATACATAATCCACGGTGCATAATCCACATAATGGGATATATAATCCACGGTGGCTGATTATATCATAAAATATAGGCTACATATAGGCAGGTCAGCAATTAAAACATGGTGGAAAAATGTATCTTTCATTTCCAATGTGTATATCATAATGTATTCTCTTGGAAATTTTTTATTGTCAAATGTGTGGTAAATGTAAACTCCTCTGAGGAATTTCACCATTCAATGTGAATTTATCTGAGAATATTCTTAAATAAGATTCTTAAATCTATTCAGTGATTGGTCCATGCCTATGTCGTCATCCAAAATCCCGTTTGTGGCACAGCAAAGTGTCGTGAATCTCTAAGACTGACACTTAAAGGCCCACTGAAGAGTGTTGGAACACGCAGCATTATTCAATATGTTGGCGTAATTTCAGTTGAAACAGGAAGACAGGGCGATATATGGAACAGCCCGCCCCTTTTTAAATAGCAAATAGTGTTTCATTTATGTTACAGCTCGGCCAGAGCCGTTAGACACTGTAAAACCTCAGTTTCCTTCTAATCTCTAACCGTTTCTCCTCATAATGTCCTTTATATCGCTTCTATACAGCATTCTGTGCAGAATTCAAATGGGTCCGATACCTTTTGTGGTCTGTGCCGACTCGGGCATATGATCCTCTCTCTGTGCTCTCGTGTCTCTGGGCCAGAGCAGGCGGTTCATGTGACACTAACCGCAAAACGGACTTCATTTGCGTCACAGGAAAGCATATTTACACTGTCTGAATCGTTCATATAGTGCACTATGTGCCATTCACCATGTAGAATCTAGTAAACGTGTGAGCAAATGACCGATTTCAGCCGCAGCTTCAGCATCTGTAAGAGTGTAGGAGGAGGCGGGACTTCAGATTCGAGAGAACATTTGATTGAATTGAAGATTTGATGAGGAACTGAAGTGCGATGTGATGTCATGAAAATTGTGATCCATTTTAGCGGAAGTGAGAAATTGTAAGTTTTGAATGCTTATATCTCCTAAATGCTAATTTTGTCATTGTTTTGGAACACACCAGCTTATTCATAACATTAAGGCTAACATATTCATAATAAAAGCTAAAAACATAAATTTTGTTTTCAGGGATTTAGTCCTACACTTCACTTATCTGACGACTGAGATGCTTGATAACTAACATACTAATACAATGGAATAGGGAAATAAAAGATAGAAACAATCATCAAAACACATTTCTATATATATATATATGTGTGTGTGTGTGTGTGTGTGAAAATACAGTAAAAACAGTAATATTGTGAAATATTATTACAATTTAAAATAACTGTTTTCTGTTTGAATATATTTTATAAAGTAATTTATTCCTGTGATCAAAGCTGAATTTTCAGGATTATTACTCCAGACTTCAGTGTCACATGATCCTTCAGAAATCATTCTAATATGCTGATTTGCTGTTTAAGAAACATTTATTGTGTACAATTGTACAAAATATTTGTGTACAATATTTTTTTTTCAGGATTCTTTGATGAATATAAAGTTCAAAAGAACAGCGTTTATTTGAAATATAATCTTTTGTAACATTATAAATGTCTTTACTGTCATTTTTGATCGATTTAATGCATCCTTGCTGAATAAAAGTATTAATTTCTTTAATTTCTTTTAAAAAAAAAAAAAATAAAAATGAAGACTTCAGATGCAAAAGCCTCTAAGTGCTATCTGAAATTTTCTTCTCAAATGAGCATTTTTATCAAGCTCGTATGTTTAGGTTCAGTAATTTCACTTTAATGGCAATTAATAGATCCTTTTCATTGCCATTAAAGTGAAACAACTGAACATAAACATACAAGCTTGATAAAAATGCTAATTTTATAAGAAAATTTCAGATGGCACTTAGAGGCTTTGCATCTGAAGTCTTCAAATTCTTACTGACCCCAAACTTTTGAACGGTAGTGTATGATGTTACAAAAGCTTTGTATTTCAGATAAATGCTGTTCTTTTGAACTTTCTATTCATCAAGGAATCCTGAAAAAAAAAGTACACAACTGTTTTCAACACTGATAATTTTAATCAACATTTTCAGCATTTTAGAATGATTTCTGAAGGATCATGTGACACTGAAGACTGGAGTAATGATGCTGAAAATTCAGCTTTGATCACAGGAATAAATTACTTTATAAAATATATTCAAACAGAAAACAGTTATTTTAAATTGTAATAATATTTCGCAATATTACTGTTTTTACTGTATTTTTAATTAAATAAATGCAGCCTTGGTGAGCAGACAAAACTTCTTTTAAAAACATTAAAAATCTTACCGATTCCAAACTTTTGACTGGTAGTGTATATATAATTACATAATGATGCTGAAAATTCAGCTTTGATCACAGAAATAAATTACATTTTGAAATATACAACAGAAGTTACTTTAAAGGTGCAGTATGTAATAATTCTGTCCGATAGAGGTCGCTAGAAGCCTATTCAAAACAAAGGCGTAGCTTGATGACGCCAAGTTTTGAGAGCGGAATCTATTCTAATTTTCTGAGATACTGAATTTGGGATTTTCCTTAGTTGTCAGTTATAATCATCAAAATTAAAAGAAATAAACATTTGAAATATATCAGTCTGTGTGTAATGAATGAATATAATATACAAGTTTCACTTTTGAATGGAATTAGTGAAATAAATCAACTTTTTGATGATATTCTAATTATATGACCAGCACCTGTATATCGATACTAAGGTGTTTTTTTTTTTACCAGTGATTTTGTTTAATTAACAATAAATTTAATGCGTACAATATGCATTTAATTGGACAAATAACCTATGTTAGTGAATAACTGTTTAGTAGAACTATTTTCCTGCTCATCTGAACACACGCAAATGCTGCAAGTCAGAACCAATCAATCTTAGAGAGCGTTCACTATATTCAAACAGGACTGCATGCGTTTAGTATCGTAAAAAACCATTGATGCTTTTGGGAAACGCAGCCCAGAACAATGCTTAACCTAAGACAGAACAACATAATAGGCTATGTTTGAGTTATTTCACAACAAACAAAATGAAATAGTAGCCTACATAGTTTTTGCAATTACATTTATTTAAATTGAACGTTAAAAGTTCGTATTGATGTGCTGTTCTGTAACTACACTGTCAGAATACAAAGTTTGCATTTTATGGGTGCAACAGCCTGTCACTGGCAGTCCCTTATGTAAATGAACCATTACCACAGTGACCATAGTTCAGCTAGGCCTGCAGTATTTATAGATTTCCATGGTTACCACTACAAGTAAACACTTTAACCATGTGTAAACAAAAATATAATCTAATAAATTGCAATTAAGGCGTATTGAATGTTAAAATACCTTTCAAATATAATGTTAAGTGGGTATCATTACCCATTTTACTCATAGTAATTCAATAATTTAAGGACTTTTAACAATTATTAATAATTTAATAACTTAAGTTCAGATTAGAGGTATCGTATCAGTATTGATATCGCGATATTGGCCTTGAAAGTATCGGTATCATCGAAAACAAAATAAGCGGTATCGCCCATCCCTACTCTCAAGTCCTTGTAGGATCCACCTGCTCCCTGGGGCCGATGTCATTGTGATGGTAAGATCATCCATATAGGCTCTTATAGGGGGCTGTCGTACGCCTGACTTAGTTAAGGGCCCTCTGCATTCCACCTCGGCTGACTTGACCACCATGTTCATGGCAAGAGCGAAAAGAATACCAGAGATGATACAGCCTGTTATTATTCCTTTCCCAATGCGATGCCAGTCTGATGTTTCTGACCCCAAAGTGACCCGCATCCTGAAATTATTTTAGTAATCCAGGATCAGGTCCTTAATCTTACTGGGAACATGATGGAGGTGTAGAGCGAGCTTGACCAGCTTGTGCAGTATGGACCTATAGGCATAAGGGTCATAAGAGTCCCATGAAACATGACAGGAGCCACTGTGCCATGTTTTTTCGTTTGGGTTTATTAACATGTCAGATCGGCTAGATGCACAGAATGTGGGAAAACAATTAAAGACACCGCAACAACAACATCAAATTTTATGAGACATTGCATCTACAAAGGTTAGTCTCATTAACTCACACAGCTAGCTATTATACTGTGGTGTAGCTGCATGACTCTTTTGGATTGCCAACCTATTAAATTATGAACAAAAAATATCTAACCTTTAAACCTAGCACTACGTTTTATCAATCTTTTCGTATTATATGCAGCTTTTCTCTTTCTTAATGTGTGTCCATAAGAGAGAGATAGAAAGAGATGTTAATCCATGTATTACTTAAAGCTCATATTTTAACTTATCGCAGTCAGCATGTGTAGAGTTTTCAACTGACATTCGTAAACATTCTGAGGTTTGATATTTTCTGATAATGATTGTCATCAATAACAACGAAGCTGTATGACAAACTGCTGTATAACAAACCATGACTCACTGGCGCCATCTTGTGTCCACTTAGCAACTGTATTGAAAATGACAACTCATGTTGCCAGGATGACTGTTTTGTACATTGTAATAAATTATAAAGTAACAAACTGGATGCACATTATCCCTTACATCATAGGACCTTAATTTCAAATAAAACAGATGATAGAAAGATCATATTATTTTGTCTATATAGTACAACTGGGATAAAAAAATAGGATTTGATTATGAGAATTTTTTTTTTTTTTTTAATGACTCGAGACTCGACTTGGACTCGTGACAAAAGACTCCAGACTTAAAGACTTCAGACTTGACTCGGATTCCAGATAAAAGACTTGTGAACATCTCTGTTAGGAACTTTCTGAGAGCATAAAAAGCACCATTTATATGTTACATTACCAACTTTACTCCACCTCCCAAACAGATCAAGACACATGAAGTGATGTGAAGTATGAACAGGATCTGATTCACTGGTCATTACATCAACAGACACAAAAGCAAAGAAAAAAAAAAACACCATTTAGACTTACACTGATTATCAAAGATGAGAGTCGGTGCTTTTATAAAACCTGAAATATGAAGAAAAAGTCAATAAAAACAACTGAAAATGTATTGGATTGTATTGGATTGAGTCTGAGAAAACTACATTCATCATACGTCCACAGTTCATGTCAAGGTTTTTGGGGCAATGAGAGCCAAACCTTTTAAAACAAGAAGAATACTCACCTTTATGAATGAAAGCCATTGTCAGTTTTGACAATTCAGTTTATTTCTTTTTATCCACAAACCAGTTCAGAGGACGAGTTTCCTTTACAGTTAGAGAATAAACAAATTAGCCATTGCATTGACCCATGACTTTAAAAAAAAAAGAAAAGCTTTGTTTCAAACACGCATGAAAAATATTCCACAGCATTTATGAATCTGAATTAGAGTTCAAATTGAGGAGTTTTAATCCAGCCTGGTCTCATTGTTAATACATAGGTATAAATACGTAACTTTCAAAGACACAAAACATGGATTTTTGTACGTTTAGAAAGGTGCTGAAACGTACAATATTGAGGTATTTATAGAACTAAAATAGAGAAAAAAAAAACGTTTTTTTTTCAGCGAAAAAGAGAGATATATGTATAATTTCCCTTTCATCATTTTGTAGATAAATGTAAGATTCCTAAACCCCATCCTGAACCTAAACATACCCATTTTGTACAGAATGTTAAAAGAACAAAACATAATGGATAGAAATGTGTAGGAAAATGAACATTTTAGTAAAAATATAACATTAAAATTGGCGCTCTGAACCACTGATTTGAAACAAAAGATTTGTAAAGCTTCGAAGCTTCATGAAGCAGTGTTTTGAAATCACCCATCACTAGATATTGTGGAATAAAGTCGCTATTTTGTTATTTTTGGTGCACAAAAGTATTCTCATCGCTTTATAATATTAAAGTTGAACCACTGCAGTCACATGAACTGTTTTAAATATGCTTTTAGTAGCTTTCTGGGCATTGAAAAAAGGAGTGTTATTGCTGGCGATGCAGGCTTCACTGAGCCATCGGATTTTATAAAAAATATCTTAATTTGTGTTCCGAAGATGAACGAAGGTCTTACGGGTGTGGAACGACATTTTTGGGTGAACTAACCCTTTAAGGTTTTAGAGTGTAGTCTTGTTTAACATTGTGTAATCCTCAGAAACGAGTTTGCAGCACGTCACGAACAGAAATGTTATTTCATATTAAGTAGATGAGTAAACTGCATTCAATAAATTCGACTATGACAATTGAATACAACAGATTTAAAACAGTAATACCACGATTTTAATATTAATACATGGGAAATCATACACATTCACATTTGGATACGTAAATGATTTACATTTTATTGCTGTTAATACGTAAGTATTTTTACGTTTTAATGCTATAAATACATCAGAATTGTACGTTTTTGTGTTTATGAAAACGTAAGTAAATGTACGTGTGGTAGAACCACACTTTACGTAAAAATACACACGTATTCTCATGAGATCACGTTGCAGCTTTAAACAAATATTATCAAAGTATAATGCAATAAAGGATGAAATGACGCTCTTGTGTTTTCCCAGAAATTATCATATACAAGTCATCACAGAACCACAAGCTGTTTCCCAAAAACTTCAAATCTGAAAAGTGGTGTAGATCAATAAGTGCTCAGGAGTTATTCATAAAGTTTCATCCTTAAAAAATGTTAAAGGACTTACAGTAAGTAAGTCCTACAGTTAGTCCTGACCTGGTCAAAGCATAATTACTCAACTATAACTACACAACTGTAACATCCTATATACACACATCTATACATGTTTTTGACATAAACAGGCTGATGAGGAGCATTATGAGCAGAAAGAAGATCTTACCTGAGAATAATAATAAGCTGATATACAGTGATCCTCACCCGACACGACTGACTGAACAAGATATTTGTGTTTGTTGAGATGTTTATAGATAAGTTATCTGTCCATCATTCTAATGAGGAAATATGAGCACAAGTCCACTGTTTTCCATTCTTAAATTCAAATGTGCATTCCCTTATGCAAAGAAAATATCTTTCTATATATGAAAGATCAATATATTAAATGATTTAATAATATATTTGAAAACACACAGGATAATACTGTGTAATACTAATATTGTCTCTTAATGAATGAATAATTGATATGAATAATTGTTGCTTTCATATATTGGAAAAATATATAACAATTTACTAATACACACCTGCACATATTGAAGTATTCAGCAAAGAGACTATCACTGTGCTGAAGAGAGCCATTACAATTACAACCATTACTAGTTTTGAAAATAAAGTAATTATAAGTTGCGTCCCAAATGACACACTTTACACAATGCACTTATACACTATGTACTTATGCACTATGTACTCATCCATATAGTGTAGGAATTTTATGTTTATTTTGTCATTAAACATCTGAGTCTGATCCACGCTCCCCCTCCGCAATGTAATTAAAGCACATTAAAGTTGAATGTTGAGTGCATGAAGTGTCCAGCGTTCCACACTTCGTTTTTCCTGTTAATTTAGTGCATCATCCAGGTATTTAAACTGCACTTTTTCTTTTTGGAATTTTCTGTGTGAACGCACTACTCACACTATTTGTATGTGATTTGGGACGCACCTATAGTCTTATTGGTGTTTGGCCAATCGTCAGCCCAACCACAGGCTCTACTCTTCAGCACAATGGTGACCCCAAAAACTCACACATTCCAGAAAACCTTTTAAATTCCAAAATAATAGAACATTAAACACCATCTCCCCCTGTATTAATATTGAGCAAAAACGTGAAATAACACTTCATTTTAACATTTAACTCTCCTTTAACAGTCAGAAGCAAAGCATGCTGGGAACTAGAAGTCTGTTATAACTCATTACATGAATGTATGTATTTATGTGTGTACATACATTCACATTGATATGGGAACATGTTTGTAGAATATATGTACACAATAAAGGATAAAACTTTAATAATATTACATGTAATGCTATTTTTGTCTTCATTTCTAAATATGTTTAACCCTCTGGTCCTCTTCGTTTAGGGGTCACACTTGGCTTCTTCACGGTCAAAAATGACTGAAGCCTTGAAGTGTAACTTTTTTTTTCAGGAAAACCAATATAATATATTTTTGTTCAATAATATTTTTTGATTATTATTTAAAATGTTGAGGGTATTTTATAATACTATGCAATATTTTACAATAAATAATATAATATAATTAGCTGTTTTTCCCCATTGAAAATATTACACAATTTTTTTTCTAATATATTTTTATATTATTTGTCAATTAAAGCAGTATTCCATGTTAAAATAGAAACAAGGCACTTGAAATCCAATTTTTTGAAGGTAGATTAGTGCCATCTGGTGGGAGTAAAAAGAAAAACTTATGTAATGCCATGGTGGAACCAGATTCCTATATAGTTCTATATAAAGCAGCTTATAAATTCTCTAGTGGTTTTTAGACATAAATACTTATTTTTATTAAGTTTTATATTTTTATTAAGGATTTATACTTCAACATTCTCAAAGATATCGAATTTGATTTGTGCCAAAATATATTGAACGTAACTTTTCAAGAAACTAATGAAAATATAAATTAAAACTGAATAAAAAAATATTTGACTTTGTTTTTAATACACTGCATGATTTGCTGTTTTCTCCTTTTTCTTTTGCTGATCTGTATTTACAAATGCTTTTCCAGAGTTTTTATTTAAGCTTCTGAAGTTTTCATTTATGATCCCAGAGTTTCGTTTGCCATTCTGGCACAAATCTCTTATGGGGCGGGGCTAGCAGTGGTGTGTTCCTCATTGGCTATTGAGTTTTTGATTGACAGCTTCTTGACCTGGAAGTGAAGACCCAGCTAACAAAATTTTGTTATAAGAACATTCTCTAAATATTCAGTGTTGGTTTTGGGAATGTAAAAAATGTCCAGTTTTCTTGACATTAGAGGAGCGTGTTTTAAAAGGTATGATGTTCCTCAAACGTTCTTTCAACTTAATTTTGATTTAAAATTCAACATTCTAGGAACAGTGATTTGTAACATTCCAAGAACATAAAAATGTCCAGCTTCCTTAATGTTAGTAGAATGTTATTTAAAGGTTAGTATGATGTTACTGAAACATTCTTTCAGTCATTCAAACACCTGCTGTGAACAAGCACTGAAAGTGTAATGATGGGTCAACAGAGTGGGGATCCATTTGCAGCTTTATTGATATAGTCACCAAAAGTAACAGGGCAAAGGCAGAAGCATAAACAGGGACAGGCAATGGTCGAGGCAGGCGGCAGACAAACAGGATCGAGTCACAGGCAAGGATCAGGGCAGGCGGCAAACAAACACAGTCCAGTACACAGGCAGAGATCAGGGCAGGCAGCAGAGAATCACAGGGTAATAAACAGTCCAACGGTAACAGGGTAACAGTCCACAAGAAAACGGCTCAGAAATGATCACCAGGGCAAATCAAGACTTCGCGATGTGAGTGTGTGAGAGAGTGGCTTAAATAGTGTGAGTGTGATGGGGTGCAGGTGTGTGCGCAATCAGTCCCAGGAATGAGGGCCTATGGGTAATGTAGTCCGAATGGGAAACAGTCAATACTCAGGTGACGGCTCCCTCCGGTGGTGTGGAGGAGGAGGCGTGGGAGCCACATTCGTGACAGAGCCCCTGCGAGCGGCTCCAGACGCGAGGAAGCGGACGCCGGGGTCTACCACGGGTCGAGGGCGATCTCTCCGGATGCGTCCGGTGAAACTCCTCTAGGAGAGATGGGTCCAGGATATCATCCGCATTGACCCAGGATCGCTCCTCCGGGCCGTACCCTCCCAGTCGACCAGATATTGTAGTCTCCTACCCGGCGCCTGGAATCGAGTAGTTCTCGAACCTGATAGGCTTCCTCGCCTTCAATCAGCAAGGGCGGGGTTGCGGGCCACGGCTCCCTCCGC
The DNA here is from genome assembly GCA_037950665.1 of Hypophthalmichthys nobilis. Classification (NCBI taxonomy): domain Eukaryota; kingdom Metazoa; phylum Chordata; class Actinopteri; order Cypriniformes; family Xenocyprididae; genus Hypophthalmichthys; species Hypophthalmichthys nobilis. The sequence continues at coordinate 29,865,671 of CM075481.1, read as the reverse complement.
GTCTCCTCTCGGACCACCAGAGGGTTTCAGCAACGACACATGGAAGGTGGGAGAGACACGATAATTAGCAGGCAAATTTAAACGGAATGATACAGGTGTAATTTGTTTGAGAATTTGGAAAGGCCCTACAAACCTGGGACTGAGTTTTCTGCACGGAAGTCTGAGACGTAGGTCCCTCGTGGACAGCCAGACCCATTGACCCTCGGCATATTCAGGATTGGGACGACGATGTCGATTGGCTTGAGTTTCCTGCCTTCTTACAGCCCGCTGCAGATGGTGATGAGCCAGATCCCAAGTCTCCTCACTTCGCCGCATCCACTCGGTTACCGAAGGCAGATTTGAAGGCTCCCAGACCAAGGGAATAGAGGTGGTGAAACCCCAGGACGCATTGGAAGGGTGTGAGTCCAGTGGCAGGTTTCTGTAGAGAGTTTTGGGCGTATTCAGCCCACATCAGGTAGCGACTCCATTCTGGTTGATTCTGTTGGCAGTATGTGCGTAGAAACCTGGTGAGTTCTTGGTTCATGCGTTCGGTCTGACCATTGGATTCAGGATGGTACCCAGAGGAGAGGCTGACGTTGATGTTTAACTGCTTGAAGAAAGCTGACCACACTCGAGGCGTGAATTGAGGTCCCCTGTCTGACACAATATCCTCCGGAAGCCCATAGAAGCGGAACACATTGTTACACAGGATTTCTGCTGTTTCAAATGCCGTGGGTAATTTGGGTAGTGGGATGAGACGACATGTTTTGGAGAACCGATCAATCACTGTGAGGATGGTGGTGTGACCGCGGGATTCAGGGAGGTCAGTGACGAAGTCAATGGCAATATGTGACCAGGGACGTTGAGGAATGGGTAATGGCTGCAACAGCCCGCTGGAACTCGATGAGATGACTTGGAAGTTTGACAGAGTGTGCAGTTGTTAATGAATTGGGCGGTATCCGCGACCATGGTGTTCCACCAGAACCGATTTTGCAGAAGGTGTTGTGTGGCCGTAATGCCTGGGTGACCTGAGCTGGGAAAGTCATGAACTTGATGAAGTAACTTGTTGCGAAGGTGATCGGGGACGAAAGTGCGATTAGGTGGGCAGTCTGGTGGTGGTGTGGTTTGTTCGTTGGCTTGGGTGATTTCTGTCATAACGTCCCACTGAACCGGAGCGAGTAGCAGTTTGGCAGGAAGAATACTCTCTGCATTGGTCGACCGTTCCACTTCCTCAGACTGGCGGGATAGAGCATCCGCTTTGACATTCTTTGAACCAGGTCTGTAGGTTACCGTGAACTGGAAGCTGGTGAAGAACATGGCCCATCTTGCTTGCCGAGGGTTTAGACGTTTTGCTGAACGAAGGTATTCCAGATTTTTGTGATCGGTGAGAATCGTGAACGGGTGTTGTGCTCCCTCAAGCCAGTGGCGCCACTCCTCCAACGCCGCTTTCATAGCCAGTAGTTCACGATTGCCAACGTCGTGGTTGCGTTCTGCTGCTGACAATTTCCGTGAGTAGAAAGCACATGGGAACATTTTTGCGGGACTACCTTGGTGCTGTGAGAGGATGGCCCCAATGCCAGTACTGGAAGCGTCCACCTCGACTATAAAGGGAGTTCTGGATCTGGGTGACGGAGAATGGGTGCTGGCGTGAATCGTTCCTTTAACTCTTGAAAGGCGTGCACCGCCTCAGGAGACCAGTGAAGGCGTGTTGATTGTCGCTTGGTCATGGATGTTAATGGTGCTGCAACGCCACTGAAGTTCCTTATAAAGCGCCTGTAGAAATTAGCGAAGCCCAGAAATCGCTGTAACTCCTTCAGTGTGCGAGGCTGGAGCCATTCCAGAACTGCCTTTACCTTGCTGTCGTCCATGGCCACTCCTCCTGACTGATGACATAGCCCAGGAATGAAGTTGAAGTGCGGTGAAATTCACATTTCTCCGCTTTGGCGTACAGCTTGTGTTGAATGAGGCGTTGTAGCACGGACCGGACATGTTGGATGTGTTCCTCGAAGTTCTTGGAGTATATGAGAATATCGTCAATGTAGACTATGACCCAGCGATTGAGCATGTCCCGGAAGACGCCGTTGATGAGCGATTGGAAGGCGGAGGGACTGTTGGATAGCCCGAACGGCATAACAAGGGTCTCGTAGTGGCCAGTAGCAGTAGAAAGCCGTCTTCCACTCGTCACCCTCTCTGATACAGAAGACTTCGCCAACTAGCGATCCAGCAGCATTCATGCAGATCTCCACCGAGCTGCCTGCCCAGGCCAACCAGCTCGCGGTTCATCAGCATCAACTGAATCGCTTGACTTCTCTTACCGAAGAGCTGGTGAAAACCCTGCAGAGTCTACGCTTCAACGCCGCCGAGGCCGCCACACCTCCACCTGCGGCACCCGTCAGTCAGGCCTTCACTGCTGCTCCGCAGTCAATCCACGTCTCGCTCTCCCGGAGAAGTTTGATGGTACCCCACAAAGTGTAAGGGATTCCTTCTCCAATGTTCCTCTCTTTGTTAATCAGCAACCATCTCTCTATCCCGCCGAAACCAGTCGGATTTCCTTCGTTTGCTCTCTGTTGACTGGTAAGGCGCTGGATTGGGCCACGGCTGTGTGGAGAGAGGATAGTCCTGTGTTCCCCACCTTTTCTGCCTTTTACAAAGCTTCAAAGAGGTCTTGAACATCCGGAGGGTGGCAAAGCGCTGGGGACCAACTACTATCACTGAGTCAAGGTAAAACCACAGCGGCTGAATATGCATTACATTTCCGCACTCGCCGCTCAAACGAACTGGGTTGAAGACACACTGAAACTACTGTTTCGTAGAGGACTATCACTGGAACTTCAAGCTGAGCTGGCATGTCGTGGCGAGGAAGATCGCTCAGAGAGTTCATCGAACTAACCATCCACATCGACAATCTTCTTCGCTCACGTCGACCCGTTCGCCTACCCCTGTCACCAATCCCACAATGGAACCCATGCAACTCGGATACACCCCACTTCATCCAGAGGAGAGAGAGAGAAGACGACAACTTCACCTGCGTCTGTAATGATGGGTCAACAGAGTGGGGATCCATTTGCAGCTTTATTGATATAGTCACCAAAAGTAACAGGGCAAAGGCAGAAGCATAAATAGGGACAGGCAATGGTCGAGGCAGGCGGCAGACAAACAGGATCGAGTCACAGGCAAGGATCAGGGCAGGCGGCAAACAAACACAGTCCAGTACACAGGCAGAGATCAGGGCAGGCAGCAGAGAATCACAGGGTAATAAACAGTCCAACGGTAACAGGGTAACAGTCCACAAGAAAGCGCTCAGAAATGATCACCAGGGCAAATCAAGACTTCGCGATGTGAGTGTGTGAGAGAGTGGCTTAAATAGTGTGAGTGTGATGGGGTGCAGGTGTGTGCGCAATCAGTCCCAGGAATGAGGGCCTATGGGTAATGTAGTCCGAATGGGAAACAGTCAATACTCAGGTGACGGCTCCCTCCGGTGGTGTGGAGGAGGAGGCGTGGGAGCCACATTCGTGACAGAAAGAAAGAGAAATAAAAACACAAACTACAACTTTCTTAAGCCACAGCCTTAGATGAACTGAAGATAAAAGACATTAAATCTCTGAAGATCTGATTAAACAACTCCACAAACAGCATTACCAGCTTCACTTATTACTAAATAATTACTAATTAACAGAGGTTTAGATGCTGATGTCTTATTGAAAATGCTTTGTTTGAGGTCACCATCATTGGGATCAGTGTTTGCTTTAGTTGAGCTCTTGACCCTTGACTTTTGTTGAGTTGCTTTAGCAATTGCAGGTGTTTTTGGACAACATTCTGCATGGTGACCTCAAACGAAACATTTTCAATAAGAACTTCTGTAGACGTGTGCTGTTTGTGGAGTTGTTTAATCAGATCTTGAGAGATTTCATGTCTTTTATCTTCAGTTCTTCTAGGCTGTGGCTGAAGAAAGTTTGTGTTCTTATTTCTCTTTCTTTTAGTGCTTGTTCACAGCAGGTGTTTGAATGACTGAAAGAATGTTTTAGGAACATCATACTAGCCTTTAAATAACATTCTACTAACATTAAGGAAGCTGGACATTTTTATGTTCTTGGAGTGTTACAAATCAACGTTCCTAGAATGTTGAATTTTAAATCAAAATTAAGTTGAAAGAACGTTTGAGGAACATCATACCTTTTAAAACGCGTTCCTCTAATGTCAAGAAAACTGGACATTTTTTATGTTCCCAGAACCAACACTGAATATTTAGAGAACGTTCTTATAACAAAATTCTGTTAGCTGGCGACGTCACGTCAGTGTTGTGTTGACATTTGAATGTGTTCATCTGTAAGCAGCTTCCTATTTAATTTTAGTGATATAAAGATAGGAGTTTATATATTAGTATATTATTTTATCTGCTGCTATACTATGTTGAGATGACTTGGGAATAGCACAGACAAATGATATAATCATCATTACCATCAGGATACTGGATACTTGCTGTAAGTCATTATTTTTTAAGTGTAAAAAACCAATACAAGTACTTGCTTTTGCTTTTTCAGGTGGAGAGGTATTTTAGAGCATTACAGGACCTGGTTATGTATACATTATATAAAGAACAGCGTTTATTTGAAATATAATCTTTTGTAACATTATAAATGTCTTTACTGTCACTTTTGATCGATTTAATGCATCCTTGCTGAAAAAAATTATTAATTCCTTTAATTTCTTTTAAAAAAAATAAAAATTCTTACTGACCCCAAACTTTTGAACGGTAGTGTATAATGTTACAAAATGTTTCAGACAAATGCTGTTCTTTTGAACTTTATATTCATCAAAGAATCTTGAAAAATAAATACTTTACACAAATATTTTGTACAATTGTACACAATAAATGTTTCTTGAGCATCAAATCATCATATTAGAATGATTTCTGAAGGATCATGTGACACTGAAGACTGGAGTAATGATGCTGAAAATTCAGCTTTGCCAACACAAGAATAAATTACATTTTTAAATATTTTCAAATAGAACACAGTTATTTTAAATTATAATAATATTTCACAATATGACTGTTTTTATCCAGAGATCCACTGTCCCCATCAGACAAGAATCTTATTTTGTTCAGACACATCACCTTTGACTGACTGATCTTGATCTTCAGACACCTGATAATATGCAAATATTTTAATTTCTTTGCAGTTTTAGATGAAAACAAACAGTTCAGAAATACACAGTAGGTTGCACTTTATTATTATTAGTCTATGCTGATCTTGGATTAGCATACCAACAGCATATGAATGTTAAGGGATAGTTCACCCAAAAATAAAAATTCTCACATATTTTACTCACCCTCATGTCGTCCCAGATGCATATTAATTTCTTCCTACAGATAAACATGTATTAAGTCCTAAAGAGTGAAAGACACTTTATAAACCACACAGCGACTGTGACAGTAATCTATGCGACCCCAGTGGATGAATCAATGTCTTCTAAAGTGAAACAATAGATAAGAAAAACATTAATAATTTAAATTCTTTTAACTGTTAACAATCTCAGACCAACTGTCATACGTGCATGGGTTACAATCCGCTTGTATTATATGGACTCACATTTTCTTAAAAACCTTTGTTCGTGTTTATGTGAAGAAAGAAAGTCATATACATCTGGGATGGCATGAAGGTGATTAAATGATGAGAGAATTTAAATGTTTTTGGGTGGACTAACATTGCACTCCATTACCACATAATGTACCCACGCAGTCACTGTTTTGTCACTTTGTATTGTAACAGGAACTGTTCAAATGATCATTTTTTCATTTAAAATGTATATGAATTTTACATGTGTATTCTGTATATGTACTTGGGCGTTTTTATAGTAATGTATATCATGAGAATATTGTGCATTACTTGAATACTATGCAGTTAGTGTTTTGTTGCTTCAGATCTTTCCTGTCGCAACATAATTGCATCAAGACTTTCAATTTGATACTTGTGCTGTAGTGACAATAAAGAATGTAAATTTATTTGAATTGATTCATATTTTCATTTATTCTACTGGTTTTTATAAAAGTCACAATTGAAACTGTTGATGATTGTTAAAAAAGTATTTCCAATTTTAAATGTTAGATGATAATGTTAACTAAATAAAATTATCAGAATGATAAAAAATGGCAACAAGAACATTCGGTAACACTTTACAATAACAGTACATGAATAATCATGTACTAATACCTGAATAGTTACTTCAACATGAACTCATGATTAATAAAGATATGAACTAATCATGAACTAATGAAGAGCTATCCTTAACTACGACAGGATTCATGCATGAAAACAGCAGCCTTAACTACATGTTAATACATGTTTGATAATTAATGCATTAATTAACATTTAGGGTAAACTAAATAAATCAGTCTCTATAAGAAGGAAAATATTTGGACTTTGAAATAAATTTAAACAATTTATTATTGTCAGAATTTAAACTACTGACATCAGCAGCCGTCATAAACATTACTGAAAGACACAGAATTAGTTTGTGTCACGGTTCATGGAGTTCACTTACTCGCCCTCATGTGGATGTTTGGAGATGTGCGTGACTTTATTGTGTGGGCGTTACATTGATTGACTGATTGTGATCTGTGTCAGCTGTGTCTTGTTTCAGTGCTCTATTTAATGTGTGTGCCAACGTGTCGTGTTTGTCAGATCGTTGCAGGCTGTCCTGGTGTGTGCTCGCTCCCCTTCCTTGTGTCTTCCTGGATTTGGATTCTCTGGACTGTTCTTTTGTTGCCCTGTTTCTGGGTTGGATTATTTCCTCGGTCTCTGGTACCCATTGCAGCCCTGCGTCACCCAGCTCACCACCTTCGGTCTCACGCCTGCTATTGTGATATTGTTCTCTGAACAGCTGAAAATAAACCTGTATTACTCGCACTTGGATCTTCTGTATTCTTTGTCGTTTGGCGCTGACAGAACGATCTGACCACCATGGATCCAGCGAGATCGTCAGACTTACAGGAATATCTGAGTAAGAATGCCCAGCGCATGGACCAGCAAGAGGAGCAGGTATTGGTTACTGCACGGGCCGTACAGGCTTTGGTGACGCAGGTGTCCGAGCTTACTACCCAAGTTCAACATCTGTCATCGCCCACTGCGCCAGCCACACCGACCGTTTCCCACCCACCAGTGAACATCAACAGTCAACATGAGCCACGTATTCCAACACCTGAGAGGTATGCTGGAGAACCGAATCTGTGTAGATCATTTTTAACGAAATGTTCTATTTTTTTCTCTCTGCAACCTATAACGTTTTCTTCAGAGGAGTCTAAGGTGGCGTTGGTCATGACGCTGCTGTCAGGACGTGCGGCGTTGTGGGGAACGGCGGTGTGGGAGAATAACCATCCTTGCTGCTCTTCGTTCCTTACACTCTCCCAGGAGATGAGGAGGGTCTTTGACCGCACTGTGGTGGGTCGAGGCAGCCCGTAAACTCGCTGATCTTCGCCAAGGAAATAGATCCGTTTCGGATTACGCGATTGAATTTCGGACGTTGGCAGCGGAGTGTAAGTGGAACGAGGAGGCGCAGTGGGATATGTTCCTGCATGGGCTGGCTGACCGTGTGCAACAGGAGGTCTACACCTTGGAGTTACCAGTAAAACTCGACGGACTGATTGAGCTGGCGTTAAGAGTGGATGCTCGTTTACAAGAACGCGTGAATCGCACGCGGCCAGTGTCAGGTTCGACTATATGGAGGACGCTGGTGCCAGTGGGTGTAACACGGTCAGTCATCCAGTCGAACACGAGCCCATGCAGGTGGGTAGAGCTCGGCTCTCCCGGGAGGAGAGAGAAAGTCGGAGAGAGAGAGGACTTTGTATGTACTGTGGTAAAGCTGGACATTTCCTGAGAGAATGTCCTGTAAAAGGTCTAGCCCGGCAGTAGTAGCGAGGTTACTGTCGGGTGGGTTAACCTTGGAGAAATCCTCTTCAGCGACTCTCCTTCCGGTGAGACTGCAATGGGTATCGGGGTATTACAGCTGCCAGGCACTGATCGACTCAGGAGCGGAGGGTAACCTTCTGGATATTTCATTGGCAAAACATTTACGTATTCCTATAATTCCACTCAGTCACTCCATCTCGGTACATGCGCTCAACGGTCAGGAACTGCCCATCATCACTCACACCACGGGGTCCTTGACACTCATCACATCCGGTAATCACACAGAACAGACTTCTTTTTTCATCTCCAGGTCTCCGCTGGTGCCGTCGTACTGGGTCATCCGTGGCTGGTCAAGCACAGACCCAGGATCGATTGGGGCCAGGGTTGATGGCGGAATGGAGTAACCACTGTCACGCCTCTTGTTTGTTGTCTGCTTGTTCTTCTGTGTCTCGTTCTGTGTTACAGGAGGAGTCAGTGAACCTGTCAAACGTGCCTGAGAACTACCTCGACCTGAAGGAAGTGTTCAGTAAGTCCCGGGCTGCTTCTCTTCCTCCTCATCGTCCCTATGACTGTGCCATAGAATTATTGCCAGGAACTTCTCCGCCTAAAGGCAAGTTATATTCACTTTCTAATCCAGAAAGGGAGGTCATGGAGAAATATATTTCTGATTCTTTAGCAGCTGGACTCATCCGTCCTTCCTCGTCTCCCGCGGGGGCAGGTTTTTTTTTCGTGGGTAAGAAGGATGGCTCGCTGCGGCCGTGCATTGATTACAGAGGACTGAACAACATCACGGTAAAGAATACTTATCCTTTGCCGTTGATGTCTTCTGCCTTTGAACGGTTGCAGGGAGCGTCTCTTTTCACGAAATTAGATCTGCGCAACGCTTATCATTTGGTCCGCATAAGGGAGGGGGATGAGTGGAAAACGGCATTTAATACCCCCAGAGGGCACTTTGAATACTTGGTTATGCCGTTCGGGCTTTCCAACTCGCCCGCTGTTTTCCAAGCACTCGTCAATGATGTGTTGAGAGACATGGTCGATCAGTTCATTTATGTCTACCTGGACGACATATTGATATTTTCTTCCTCTCTCCAGGAACATGTTCAACACGTCAGACGAGTGCTCCAGAGGCTGTTAGAGAATGGGCTTTTTGTCAAGGCGGAGAAATGCGTGTTTCATGCACAGTCAGTTCCATTTTTGGGTTATATCGTCTCGTCCGAGGGAGTACGCATGGATCCTGACAAGGTTAAGGCTGTGGTGGATTGGCCAATCCCGGATTCCCGCAAGGCCCTGCAGAGGTTTCTGGGATTCGCTAATTTTTACCGGCGTTTATTCGCAATTTCAGCCAACTAGCCGCTCCTCTGACCGCCTTAACCTCCACCGCTACTACGTTCAGGTGGTCTAATGCAGCTGAAGCTGCATTTTCCAACCTTAAGAGCCGCTTCGTTTCAGCTCCCATTCTTGTAGCCCCTGATCCGTCACGTCAGTTTGTGGTGGAGGTTGATGCATCAGAGGTGGGGGTAGGCGCAGTTCTCTCCCAGCGTACCGTAGCGGACGACAAGATGCACCCATGCGCATTTTTCTCATCGTTTATCCGCTGCGAACGCAATTATGACATTGGTAACAGAGAGTTGTTGGCGGTCAAGTTAGCGTTGGAGGAATGGCGTCACTGGTTGGAAGGTTCGGGGGTACCTTTTATCGTCTGGACCGATCACAAGAATCTGGAATACATCAGGTCCGCCAAACGACTGAACTCCAGGCAGGCTCGGTGGGCTCTTTTTTCGGTCGCTTTGATTTTTCCCTATCGTATCGTCCCGGTCTAAGAACATCAAGCCCGATGCTTTGTCTCGCATTTTTGATCGTTCGAGCGCCCATCTACTCCCGAGTGTATTTTACCTGAGAGACTCTTTGTCTCTTCACTCACTTGGGAGGTCGAATCGAGGGTCCGCACGGCCTTAGAAGGTAACGCCTCCGCCCGGTGCCCACCGAGTTGTTTATTCGTGCCAGAGGAATTACGGTCAGGCGTTATCCAGTGGGGTCATGCTTCTAATGTGGCTTGTCATCCAGGAGTCAGTCGTACCAGTTTTTGGTCAAGCAACGATTTTGGTGGCCCTTAATGGCTCGTGACATTCGAAGCTTTGTTTTGGCTTGCTCAGTCTGTGCTCGCGGTAAGACTTCCAATCGTCCCCCAGATGGGCTTCTTCAACCGCTGTCTGTCCCTTCGAGACCCTGGTCCCACATAGCGCTAGATTTCGTTACAGGCCTCCCTCCTTCACAGGGTAATACGGTAATTTTAACCGTAGTGGACCGGTTCTCTAAGGCGGCACATTTTATTCCCTTGCCCAAATTACCTTCAGCCAAGGAGACAGCGGTTACTGTCGTAGATCACGTCTTCGTATTCATGGCCTCCCGGTAGACGTGGTCTCCGACAGGGGATCCCAGTTTACTTCCAAATTTTGGAGAGAGTTTTGTCGTTTGCTGGGAGCCACTGTCAGTCTATCATCTGGGTTCCACCCCCAGAGTAACGGGCAAGCTGAGAGAGCCAACCAAGACTTGGAGAGAGTGTTACGATGTCGGGTGGCTCAGAATCCTTCCTCCTGGAGCCAGCAGCTTTCATGGGTGGAGTACGCCCACAATCGTTACCAGTGTCTGCTACGGGCCTGTCGCCATTTCAGGGTAGTTTAGGATACCAGCCACCTATTTTTCCTAGTCTGGAATCCGAAGTCGCGGTCCCCTCCGCTCACGCCTTCGTCCAGAGGTGTCGTCACACATGGAGAAGAGCCCGTGAGACTCTTCTTCAGGTGGGAGCGCGCGCACTAAGGCTCAGGCCGATCGCCACCGGCTGAAGCCACCATATCGTTGTCGGTCAAAAAGTGTGGCTTTCTTCTAAGAACATTCCTCTTCGCTCCGTTTGTAATAAACTTGCACCCAAATTCATTGGCCCGTTTCCTGTCACTAAAATCCTTAGTCCGGTGACAGTCCGCCTCAAATTTCCTCCGGCGTACAGGAGAATACATCCCGTTTTTCACGTTTCTAAAATCAAACCTGTTTTCATTCCCACATTAATCCGCGGTTCGGTTCCCCCGCCGCGTCTTGTAGATGGGGAACCTGCTTATTCGGTTCGTCGTATTTTGGACGCTAGACGGAGGGGACGCGGATTTCAGTACTTGGTGGACTGGGAAGGTTACGGTCCGGAGGAGAGAAGTTGGGTTCCTGCCAGGGACATCCTGGATCACTCTCTGATTGATGATTACAATCAACAGGTAGGTTCTCCTGGGAACGCCAGGAGGCGTTCTTAGGAGAGGGGGTACTGTCACGGTTCATGGGTTCACTTACTCGCCCTCGTGTGGATGTTTGGAGATGTGCGTGACTTTATTGTGTGGGCGTTACATTGATTGACTGATTGTGATCTGTGTCAGCTGTGTCTTGTTTCAGTGCTCTATTTAATGTGTGTGCCAACGTGTCGTGTTTGTCAGATCGTTGCAGGCTGTCCTGGTGTGTGCTCGCTCCCCTTCCTTGTGTCTTCCTGGATTTGGATTCTCTGGACTGTTCTTTTGTTGCCCTGTTTCTGGGTTGGATTATTTCCTCGGTCTCTGGTACCCATTGCAGCCCTGCGTCACCCAGCTCACCACCTTCGGTCTCACGCCTGCTATTGTGATATTGTTCTCTGAACAGCTGAAAATAAACCTGTATTACTCGCACTTGGATCTTCTGTATTCTTTGTCGTTTGGCGCTGACAGTGGTTCAGGCAATATTTTCACTGATCCTCCTTATCAAACATATAAAATACTAAATCCACTATTTATCTTAAAAGGTCTTAATCTGTTTTGTGATATTCTTTCCCATCAAACTAAACTGTGACTTAGAACAGTTCCTGAGAATCGGTTCCCAAAAAAATAACCAAACAGGAAACATGAACGTTTGCTGGGTATCAGTAGGCTACAGTTTACTCTCCATCCAGACACAGGCCATGATGTTACTGTAACGCCATTCTCTGACTTTTTGAAAAGCCACACAACTTAACTGGGCTGAATACTAGTTGTACAAGTACAAGTGTATTTGACAGTAAGTTTATGAAAAATTGTATTTTTATTTTTATTTATATAATTAAACATAAATGAACCTAAAAGCAAGCTATAAACATACCTGTAAAGACACACATAAGGCACATTTACATGTAAAATAGGGCGCGTCCACAAGCTAATGCTAATCGGAAGCATATACATTTAAACGCCAAAAATACAAACACAGTTAATAATAACTGCACATAACCTCCTAAAAATCCCAATAAAACATAGATGTAAACATGTCTTTAATTATTAATTAGGTTTACCAAAGCAATCAACATTTATTAGTTTAAAACGCCAGCATTACGCTCTTTGCGAAGGACCACAACAAACGCGCGCCAAGAGAACACAGTGCGTCACTATGCACCAAACTAGCGTGCGATGACGTCATGACGCAGGTATGCCCAGAGTCCTAGCCGCAGAAGTTCAAATATTTCAACGCATGCGAAGCTCAAATCGGATCGAAATTTCCGCATTCCCATATGATCGAACTCCACACAGCCCCGTACTACTCTCCATTGGAAATGAATGACTTCGGTCCAACGGCTGTCGTTGTCGTGTGCAGTGGAAAGGCGGCTTTACCTCGGCTTATTCACCATGGTAAACTGGCTCTCATCTCTATTATTCTGTGTAAGTCTAAAGTGTTTTTTGCTTAGGCTATGTGTCTCAGTGTCTGTATGCTGATGTAATGACCAGTGAACTGAACCTATCCGTTTCTAAAGTGCAAAAAACATCCTGAATGTAATCTGAATGATTGAGAGAATATTTTAAATTTCGTCTGCTCCTCACACAAAGCTACTGTTTGACTTTAGAAGAATATGACACACAAATCATACTGTAGACTATAGATTACTGTAGTGCTGCAATGGTCAGGATATCAGCAAATTCTGACATTTTTGTGTGTGAAAGAAAAAGTAGGCTACTGGTTTGGAACGACATGACGGAATGATGACAGAATTTAATTGTTTTGGGTGAACTAAATTCCGTCATCATTCCGTCATGTCGTTACAAACCAGTATGACTTTTCTTTCGTAAGCCTTTCTGTTCAAACTGACAAAAAAAAAAAGTCACCACTGCAGTAATCTATACAGTATGATTGCTTCACGACCAATTTCAAAGTTCCGTGCGACTGCCGCTAGGCGCGAAATGCGAATGTCATGTGACTGTTTATTAGACTTACACAGAATAACAGAGATGAGAGTCAGTGCTTTTATAAAACCTGAAATATGAGGAAAAGTCAATAAAAAAAAACTGTATTGATTGAATCTGAGATTGGATTGAGAAAACTACATTCATCATACGTCACAGTTCATGTCAAGGTTTTTGGGGCAATGACAGCCAAACCTTTAAAACCTTTGAGAAGGAGACCAGAGTACTCTCCTCAGACCAGACTAAAAATGCTTCTTTTAAACCTTTTTGTCATCCTAACAACATGTAGAGAGCTGTAATGAAGTACAGCAGAGCAGTGCAAGAATTTCAAATATTGGGGGGGACGATTTGACCATTTCTAATTATTGGGGGGGACTTGTCCCCCTCAATGTCTATGGTGGTTACGGCCCTGCCGAGGCAGAGCCTAGACAAGGCTTTCTTCTGTGTGTCCATAAATTCGGCAACTTACGCGTGTTTATCTCAAACTAGTATAATAATAATATTTCTATCTCAGATATAATAATTTACTTCGCACCTGCACTCACAGCTACCTAATAGCCAACACCTTTGGCACACTGCCTGTTTTATTATTGCTGACCTATCAAAATCTGTGTGGCAATGCTGCGTGACTCACGGGACAACACGATAGCCTATAGTGAAGCTTAGACCAGTATCAATTTAAGTCATCATACACAGATGTCATAACTTTTTTTAGGCAATACTCTGAGATTTGGACAATGGAGGAACTTGAAATAATATGACAGATATGAAAAGAAATCGTGTCGTAGTTTATGTTCACAGCACATCTATTATAGTTATATTATTATTTTTATTCATACAACAGATGGATATCATAATGCTGTTATCTCACAGAATGGTTGTTTCAGTGATTGACTTTAGTGAAATATGAATTTAACATAGGCTAATGATTTTAAGGTGAACTTGTTTGAGTTATCTGAATGGAACCCTGAAATAAGTGTTTTCATATTTAATGCCATCTACCAGTGTCAGAAATGAACTTTCCCATATGAAACAAATGATTTTCAGGGGTATTTTTCTTTTACCTTTTATAGAGAATTTCTTTCCTAATCTTATTAAATATGTATGCTATCTATAATGTTAAATTCTTAAAATTAGTCAAATAAATTAGAATAATATGACACTATAGGCTGTTACCAATTAAATCACTATCAACCAACTGCATGAAGTTGCTTTCAGATGTAGCTACTTACAGTAAATACATTTACATAGCAATTACAGCTGTATAATATAATGAGATTTATATTTTAAATAACATTTTAATACAGAAATATGAAATGACAATGAAATGATACTTGGATTATGAAAGTAATATCGCCACTAAGTGGCGGTAAGTCATTGTGTTAAAGAAGGAGTTATTTATTCATTCGTCGATTCGTTCAAAACGCTGATTCATTCAGGAATAAAATCAAGTGGCTGTCTATATTAATTGGTCATTGAATCATCGTCTATATTAATGAGTTGTTCAAAGACTCTTATTCATACAGGAATGTAATAACTCTGTTGCTTTAGTCAGTCGGCAAGTATTCTGCTGCGCAGAAGAACTGATGACGGCACCGTTTAATGTTTGGTTGACCAATCAGCGGAAAGGGGCGTTTCATTCCCGCCCACATGTTGAGATCAAATGTTCGTTGTTTATAATTTTCTACCCCTGAACAAAATCAAGCCGAATTCTTGTTTTCGTTTTGTTTGAGAAAAAAAAAAATAAAATAAATAAATAAAATGAAAAACGAGAAAGATGCTGTTTTCAAGTCTCATCCATCCCTCAAACTCTGATTATTGACTCATGTCGTTAATGGAAAATGTGCATAGACCTTGTGATCAGATTATCTGATTATTTCACAGATATATCAACAGTTAAAACTTTTGTATGTTACATTATAAATATAGATATGTTGCAGAAAATGGCTTGATTTAAATTAAAATTTTTCAAACTAGGATATTCTTCTCAAATTAGAGTCAGTCTATTATATGGAGCTTTTTTTGTCTTTTGTGGAATGTGGAAAAAACATGTTCACAAACCCACTTATTACATCACACTGTTTATTAAGACTTTATAACAAAACATGTATTCAAATAAAACCTGAACGAAAGCAAAGAAAAAAAATCATTCATCATTCATGTGTTTTAATACAAAAATACAAGCAATTTCAAGATATCAGCTGTTCATATACTTATTTTAATAGTTTTGTTATAAAAGTAAATCCCCTACACCTATAAAACCTGTGACCTTCCCTTCTGAAAATATATTTTACCACATGAATATTTCAATATAAAAAGGATCCTTAAATGTAATTCTACATTCTTAAAGAAGAAAGTAATTTCCTTTCTAGGAGCTTTCTGAGCTCAACAGTGAACTTAAACAGTGAACTCAGTCTATAAAAATGCTTTTCACCCTCCACCAAAAAAAATCTTGTGGGTTTCAAAAAGATCAAATAATACAGTTTATAAGTTCTACATCAATAGTATTTAGCATTTAAAGAAATGGGCTGAGACTACATTTAACACCCAAAACATTGATTCTGTTGTGTATTTAAATATAACATCTGTTCTGAAGCAGCAGGGAAAAGGAGCAAGAATCAGGATGGAGCATCATTGATTCCAAAAACACAAACAAAGATAAACATCAAAAATCCAAACCAGGAACAGGAACAAAATGCAAGTAACAAGAGCGTAACACCTTCATTAACATGCTAAAACAATGACAGACAAAAGGCAACTAAAACACAGGGTATACAGTATCTCACAGAAGTGAGTACACCCTCACATTTTTGTAAATATTTTATTATATCTTTTCATGTGACAACACTGAAGAAATGACACTTTGCTACAATGTAAAGTAGTGAGTGTACACCTTACTGTCCCCTCAAAATAACTCAGCACATAGCCATTAATGTCTAAACCGCTGGCCACAAAAGTGAGTACACCCCTAAGTAAAAATGTCCAACATCTCCACATTTCGTTTGAGGATGCCCCACAGATGCTCAATAGGGTTTAGGTCTGGAGACATGCTTGGCCAGTCCATCACCTTTACCCTCAGCTTCTTTAGCAAGTCAGTGGTCGTCCAGGGTTCTTGCAGTTTTCAGTAAGTCAAATTTAAGATCTTTTTAAGACATTTTAAGACCATAAAGATTGAAATTTAAGACCTTCACGACGTATTACCAAATATATATATATATATATTCCAATCAAAGAAATTCTGAAAAAAAAAAAAAACATTTTATTTCAATGAATTCAGTCATTGAAAAAGCATTAATTTAATTTACAGATGAAGCAATCACATTAGTAACCTTCCACACCCAACAACGTGCCAAATGGCCAAAACCTTAGGCCCAAAATGAAAATAGGCTAAAACAAACTTGCCCTCAAATAAAATCTATTCTATCTCATATTTATTTACATTACAAAACTGCATATTAATAGCCTAATAGAGACTGAACAGGCTACTCCAACCCATGTAACAACCCATGTAGCACACACACTCACTGTTGCTATTAAATGAGTGGTGTTAGTCACCGTGTGTAGTATCCAAAGCACCTCGGGTTTCGACGTGTCAGTCGATCCAAAAGTACCCTGAAGGTCGTTCAACGGAGCTGCGATCATATTGCGCTGGAGACCGGAGGGACCAGGCATTGAGGAGGACGACAGCAGGGATGGCAGGGGTGAGCCACAAAACTGGCTAACTGGCCGAGTCCGCTGAAAGCATTTTGCAGCTAGCTTGTGTTTCTCCACTCTGGCGTATGACTCCAGTGCCTTTACACCCAGAGTCCCTAATTGAATATTTTTTTTTGCAAAGTTTGCAGCGAGCCTCGTACCTGGTGCTGGGTACTGCTTGTAACCAACAGCGGAAACTGCTGTGATCTAGCAATGTCTCATTAAAAGTACACTTTCCTATTCTCCACACGTAGCCGAACTTTAACAAACTCTGTGGATACGCAGACGTATTTCGCGGGCAGGTATCGCATTTTTCATGGGATTTGTAGTTTTATCATTGCGTACGTACCAACACCAATATCCTCCAGAAAGAACTACAACACACCGAACCAACGTTCTGAGGGCAGCGTTTTGCTGGTTTTGTTACAACTGTAGCAAAGACTCTAGAGCTCCGCTTTGTAGGCTACGACTCGATACTTTTTTGCTACTTTGTAATAACTTTCAGCGGCCAGCATTTCTGGAAATGAATGAGGGTAAAACCTTTTATAGACCTGACTAAATGAAAAATCTGGTCGTTTTAAGGCCTTAAATTTAAAGTTCAGAATTTTAGACTTTTTAAGACGCCACGGGAACCCTTTCATCTTAGAGGTGTGTTTGGGGTTGTTATCATGTTGGAATACTGCCCTGCGGCCCATTCGCCGAAGGGAGGGGATCATGCTCTGCTTCAGTATGTCACAGTACAATGAACTGTAGATCCCCAGTGCCAGCAGCACTCATGCAGTCCCAGACCATGACACTCCCACCACCATACTTGACTGTAGGCAAGACACACTTGTCTTTGTACTCCTCACCTGGTTGCCGCCACACACGCTTGACACCATCTGAACCAAATAAGTTTGTCTTGGTCTCATCAGACCACAGGACATGGTTCCAGTAATCCATGTCTTTAGTCTGCTTGTCTTCAGCAACTGTTTGCGGGCTTTCTTGTGCATCATCTTTAGAAGAGGCTTCCTTCTGGGACGACAGCCATGCAGACCAATTTGATGCAGTGTGCAGCGTATGGTCTGAGCACTGACAGGCTGAACCCCCACCCCTTCAACCTCTGCAGCAATGCTGGCAGCACTCATACGTCTATTTCCCAAACACAACCTCTGGATATGACGCTGAGCACGTGCACTCAACTCAACCATGGCGAGGCCTGTTCTGAGTGGAACCTGTCCTTTTAAAACCCTGTATGGTCTTGGCCACCGTGCTGCAGTTCAATTTCAGGGTCTTGGCAATCTTCTTATTGCCTATGCCATCTTTATGTAGAGCAACAATTATTTTTTTCAGATCCTCAGAGAGTTCTTTGCAATGAGGTGCCATGTTGAACTTCCAGTGACCAGTATGAGAGAGTGAGAGCGATAACACCAAATTCAACACACCTGCTCCCCATTCACACCTGAGCCCTTGTAACACTAACGAGTCACATGACACCGGGGAGAGAAAATGGCTAATTGGGCCCAATTTGGACATTTTTACTTAGGGGTGTACTCACTTTGTGGCCAGCGGTTTAGACATTAATGGCTGTGTGTTGTGATTTTGAGGGGACAGCAAATTTACACTGTTATATAAGCTGTACACTCACTACTTTACATTGTAGCAAAGTGTCATTTCTTCAGTGTTGTCACATGAAAAGATATAATAAAATATTTACAAAAATGTGAGGGGTGTACTCACTTCTGTGAGATACTGTAAGGCTACATTCAGACTGTCAGTCCAAATCCAAATTTTTCCAATCATTAAATGCGATATTTAAAAATCTGTTTCAAGCTACATTCATATGTGGTTTGAAATCCTATTCAAATTGCATTTCTAGAAATCCGTTTTAGTGAGTCTGGCTGCTCTGATCAGATTTCGTGTGGTTTAAGTCACTTTCTCATGCCACGTAATGCCAAGTTTACACTACAGGACTTTAAACATCAGCAGATCGCTGTGCTGTTCAAACTACATGATTGCTGTGGAGTCTTAAAGTCGTTGTGGTGTTCACACTACGTGACACTACGTAAATGATCCACAACAGGGAGTTACGGTCACACACTATACGAGCTGACGACACGGTCACACAACGACTTGGACATTGGGAAGAAATTAGATTAAATTTTGAATTAAATTTAATAAAAATTAGATGAACCCTTGCAGACATAAGTTTAAAATATTCTGGCTGACCTTCCAGAGTTAAGGCCACCATTAGAATGTTTCCTTTATTTTTTCCATGACGACACGTCATGATTGTCACATGACACACTGCAGCCACACTGTATGACAGATGTATTGCTTTTCTCACCATATCATCAACTATCTGATATTTCAATTCTCATATATTTGCAAGTGAGTGTTTTGTCATTTAAAATCCTACATCATGATCTTGATCTTAAACTATAACATGAGATGAGCGCTGCCTTGATTGTTTGCGCTTTAGTTCAGAGAGTCCTGTCAGTCGGATTTATAGGCTACAGCACGTGAATTCATCCATTTGTATCGAAATACATGTGGCCGGTAAACTGGGAGAAGAATAGAGTGAGCATTATAGTTACTTACTTTCATAGACATCAGTGTATATTTCATTGGCTGTTGTGTCACGACACGTGACACCACAGGATATCAAGTCAGCCGACAGCTGCAGATATTTAGCATGCTAGATATTTGTCTGGCATCCACGAGGTGTCAGCGACGTGTCAGTGAGTCTCTTTGATGCGTCGTTGAGTAGTTCACACATAAAGATTGGCGAGCGTCGATCACCCGCTGATTTCCCCGATCACAGCCCAACCTGTCGGCGAGCTCGTTAACTTGCGGGCTTAAAATCCTGTAGTGTAAACTTGGCATAAAAGGCAACTTCAGACATTGTTATATGAAGTTATTGTGCCGGATGAGCAGAAAATGGCAATATAATGGAAACAAGTTATGAGATCGACGGTGACGACAGCACAGAATAAAGCCGCTGTTCCAGCCTCCTACGGTTGTGCCGCTGCCTCAGAAGACGCAGTAGTCCAGCGCAGCGGATACACATTGTCATGCAAATAAGACAACATCTGTATTGCAAAACCCTCCATGTTGCGATTGTTGTTGTTTTTGGTGTATGCCTACCAACGCAACACATTGCCATAGAAACCAATGCAGATATTCAGGAAAACGAAAGAGTGGCATGGACACACAAATCAGACCTGAACAGTTGGGATACACAGTGTGGATGTCAATAATTTTAGATAAGATTCCAATCGGATTCACAAACAATCGGATTTGGACTGACAGTGTTAAAAATAGCCTAAATACACGAGGAAACCATGGGACTAACGAGGGACAGGTGTAGGCAGCAGTGGCCATGGTAACAAACGAGGGTAGCTATGGAAACAGACAATGGAGTAAGGAACAAGGGCAACAAGGAACTGAACACAGTGAGTGAATACATAAACAATAGAACAGAAAAACTTCATAAAAACAATACAGGCTGGAATCATGACTTCACATGTATATTGCAGTACTTTTTATTTCCTGAAGATGCTGCTATTGTCCTCAGTGTTGTTTGCGTCCACAGCAAAGACATCTGAAGCAGTTCCTGTACTGCTGCTTGACCTGGACAAGAATGAGACGAGAGGAGCTGAGTGACTTCATGACATCAATTTAACCTCTGAAACGCATCAACCACAATGGAATTATAATAAACAGGTAAAAAAAATAAAAAAATAAAAAAAAGGTGTTTTAAGAGACTTTCTGAAGTAAACTGATATACTTTTCTTCAATATACTGTTTCTAGAGAGAGTGAAACGGTTTCCTATGGAGCAGGATGATAAAATGGCTGAATTAATTACAGAGGACAAAATAGAAAAAAAGCCTGGGAAAGCTGGGCCTAAAAGTTTGAAGTCTTTTTAAAAGCTAGGAGTTTGAAAGCGTTAATGCCATGCAGTCAGACAGACTGATCAGACTGTGTCTGTTTGAATAGTTTTGGCTCATTTGAACATTCAGTCACAGGAAGGAAATGGAAAAGTAACACATTAAACAACTGCTTCTGACATTTCGCTCTAAAAGACACGGATTGACAAAATGACAGGACCTCCATGAAAACAACTGTAATAGTCTATCATATTCAGATTTTGACATGAATATGGTGGCAAATTGAGTGATGTCTGACCTCATTATTGAGGACACAATACACCAGGAAGATGAAGGTTCCCTGCTGGGAGTTCAAGATCAGGAAGAGGATCTCCAGCACCTTACTGCCATTAGTGAAGAAACCCAGAATCCAGGAGCAACCAAGAACCACAAACTGAGCCAGTGTTTTAAATGTCATAATCCTGCAGAGAAACAGAGAGAGTTAATGTGTCTTTATTGACTGCATATATTTTTCAATGGAGTGATCAAATCATAATGTTTGTTACTTGGTTTGTTTCATCTGTGAAACTTCAGCGTTCAGATTTTTGAGAGTCGAGTTCAGTTTGATGATGATGTTGATGAAGAGAATCATGTTTAACTGAAAAGTAGAAAAAGCAGAAATCACCTTTTTATCACTTCAATATAAATTAAAATAATGAGAAATAAGTGACGTGCTTACTGCTAGTATGACACAAACAGGACCCAGAAAACTCCAGATGAAACCTTCATCCATTTTAATCCAGCAGCTGTTTGGAGGAAAACACAATATAAGAACTAGATGAGTTTTTCAAAAATACTATTTGACTTTTTTATTCTTTTTAATTTTGTATGTGTTTATACAGATTGTGTAAAAATGTACTTTTATCAGACAAGATAAATGTCATAAAAGCCCCAAGCTGATTTATTTCCTTTTAATCAAATTTATTCTAAACAACAACTCACCGTTCGCTGCCGTAGCCTTCAGGAAGCAGCCCGACAGACACGGCCACCACAACCAGAGCAACCGTATATCCAATCACACACAGGAATCCAGTGCTTAGCACCTCCCTCTTTTTGGAGCTGATCTGTGATAGGTTCTTCACACAGATGAAGAGCAGCACAGCTTCAATGAACATCCACACAAAGCCGGAGAGAAAGAGGAAGTGCAGCACACCTGATATCACGGCACACAACACCTGGAGACCAAGAGAGACAGTTATGATGATTCTCAGTGAGGCTGTGCTGAGCTGTAGAGCTCCTTCATCATTCTCACCTGCTGAGGGCGTATGAGGCTCAGGAACTGTTGTGTGAGCAGGAACAGAAGGTGAGCCAGCAGAAGACTGATGCAGATGTTGATTCGAGCCACATTATTCACTCCAGGACTCCACTGACAAAAGGCAAAGGTCAACAGGGCCAAACTGAAGAACACCAGCCCCACGATCACACACACCAAATTCAACAGATCCAGCAGTGAGTCGCTCTGAGAAAACATGTCAGAGTACATGAGTGCCAAATCTGTGCTGTTCTTCAATGGTCACTATGTAAATGTTCTCGTACCTCTGGTGGTCTGTTAGTTTGCATGATGAGAGCGAATGTCGACAGATGAACACAGGAACACACAGTGTAGTTGCTATTGGTCTCTAAAACAGAACAACCATCTACAATCCACTCGCTGATATTCCAGTACACACAGGACAGAGAACCGTTGGGGTCGAACTCCTGCAAGATGAAGAAAGAACATGCAGAAAATATTACAAGACTGAATATTTGATGTTTTCAGATGTTCATCAGTTCTCAGGTTGGTCAAAAACACATTTCAGTCTCTCACTCTGATGTGTTTGAGGGTGAAGTTGACTGGTTTGGTGAGTTTAGTGTTGTTGGTTTTGGGAAGAGTAGCTGAGATCACAGTGGACATCATGGTTTTAATTGTGTCATTTGATGTGTTGAAGAAGTCGGCCTTCAGTAGATTCTCCATTGTGTTGTAACCCATGAAAGCCACAGCAGCTGTTCCTGTGTGACAGAAACAGAAGTTTACATGCTAAAACAACAACAATAAATAAATAAATAAAAAAAAAAAGCAAATGTTGTTTAGTGACAATGGTATGACATTTCTTTCTAAGATTTTTTACTACAGAGACATTTCACATACCTTTATTGTTGTTCTTGGCGATCCCAATGAGATCAATGTCCACAGAAGAATTAGTCGTGTCAAGTCGAGGGATTTTATTTAAGGCAACATTTGGTCCAACCATGAAGACTTCAACCTCTGATTAAAAACAAACAAGCAGTTGTGCGCTATATTAATTTATTTACAATATTTATCTTTTTTATGAAAGTACAATTCATTCAATTTGCACAAAAGACAAACAAATAAAATGACTATTCACTATTGTTGGGTTTTCATCTCTGATGTAATTTTGAACCCTTTCATTTAATCCATAAACTGAATAAATGTAAATCTAAGCATTATTAACTGTTAGGTCATCAGGAGGTCAAAGGTTAGATCTTACAGCACAGTAAATTCCCTGTGTTAAATCAACACCGCTCTGTGTTCATATTGGAACCAACAGCAGGGTGTTAAAAGTAACACAGAAGCAGTGTTAGAGTTATTTAGATACTTAAAGGGTTAGTTCACCCAAAAATGACATTTCTGTTGTTAAGTAAAAACTCTCATGTCATTCCAAACACCTTTGTTTATCTTCGGAACACAAATTAAGATATTTTTGATGAAATCCAAAAGGTTTTTTTTTTATCCCCAATAGAAAGCAACGTAATTACCGTCATTCAAGGTCCAGAAAAGTACTAAAGATATTGTTAAAATAGTCAACATGACTACAGTGGTTCAACCCTAACGTTATGAAGCGACAAGACTCAGTATTGTATTCTAAAGAGGAACGAAGGTCTTACGGGTTTGGAAAGACATGAGAGTGAGTACTTAATAACAGAAATTTCATTTTTGGGTGAACTAACCCTTTAAGTGATTAACTAAGTGATGATTGTTCCATTATTGAAGACACCTGATGATAATGAGCAAAATCAATGGTGATCAGTTAGTTTAGTTGCAGTTTGACTCTCTGCTTTGTAAGTCAGTTTGTGTTTTTTTGTAACCATGTTTGCTAAAACACAATTTGTTGTAAAGGAAGCCATAAACAAAGACAGTCAGATGATAATGTTTTAATCATTGTAAAGACAAAACTTTTTTTAGACACACACAGACATATAGAATCAGCATATGAATCTCAACAATGTTTACATGCTTCATGCCACAATGTTGTTGTGGTGTTGATTCACAGTGAGCAGCTAGCATCATTTCACTGATCATATCATCAGCACACGGGAAAGTGTGAACAAGTTCTAGTCAGGAGGAAGAAGTTTTCATGTGTCATCAATTTTTTATCTCTAAAGAAAGACATGCAGCCATTATCGCTTTGCAGCACTTTCCTTGCATGTGAGGGCATTTTGATGCAAAGAATATTGCACCTGAAAAAACTATTTACTGAATCACCAAAAACTTCAAGGTGAGAAATTCAACTGCAATGAAGATGGCTTCAGAACGTCCCAGAGTGGCTTTTCATGTCAGTTTGTGGTCTTTGTAACAGTGTTTACCAAAACACAAAATTTGTTGCAAAGAAATCCAGAAATATAAATGATGTAGTTTTTAGCGTTATAAAGTAGAATAATTCATTAATCTTATTCCTGACCAAAAGTGATTATTAATAGATTATATTCACCCACAATACTTTCTTGCAACAGATCAGATATTCTGAATTTTGTTTTTTAAATACATACAGCCTGACATCAACTGCAAATAATGGACACTAAATTCTTTTATTTGCAGTTGATTTCCGGCTGTGTGGCTTTAAGTCAGGTGTAGTTGTGTTTCATTTTCTGAGAGTGCAAGAATGATGTTGAACCAACATCACATTGTAACATTCATTCAATGCACTGCCATTGATTTTTTTGAATTACAGGTGCAAAAGTAATATTGATTCAATACCATTGACACATTAACATTGATTTAACATTGTTTTGATGGTTGCTTACTATATATAAACTCCCTGACATCATATATATCATAAAGTTTCATTATCACTTATGACTACGGCTGTCGATTTAATGCGCTAAAATTATTAACGCATTTAACGCACTTGCCCCGCCCCCAGACCTACATAGATAATCTGACATTTCATAAAGTTGATTGATGACGAATAAGAAGCAGGGCAACAACTCACTGTGTGATGGAGCCTATAGAATGTAGTTAGAATGTCAAGATATGGGGCGAAAAATGCCCATGTTTGAGTTTTTGTCTCATATTTACATCATATGATATAGTTAAGCTATTTCACACGAGTGCTGCATGAGTGCATGAGTGATAGGCCTACTGATTTTATACAACAGTTCAATAAATAAGAAGTTCACAAGTTCACACTTACAAATAATCAGATAGTAAATAGTATGCGGAATAATATGCGTATTTGGCATGCTGTCTGAGGAGAGGGCTCCGAGCTCGGTATTTGGCCTGAACCCAGAGTAGCTGATTGGGTAGATATGTTTATTACTGATTGTTGACAGCTGGCTGAAATGACTTGATGATTAGTCAGATTATTTGAACGTTGCTCCTCCTGAATTTTGTTAATAAAACATCATTTAATAGGCCTAAATTGTTATTTTAGACTCAATATAGTCAGTTTTGCTCAATTTTGCCAATAAAAAATAAAGACAAAGATGAACTGTTCATCTCCGAGTAATACACAGCAGCATTTCATTTCTGAAACCACGTTTTGAATGAATCAGGTGAACCATTAGGCTTGTTGGACTTGAAGTGAAGACCGACCGGTGTATGACATCAAAGTAACGCGAGAGCGATTCAAAAGCATACGGAGCTGTCTGCTCTCTAATCGCTCTCACGGTACTTTGATGTCATACAAGTCCAACAAGCCTAATGATTCCATGGACCATTCATAAAGGACCATTTACTTCACTCCTGAAAGAATCAGCCGTTTGAACGAATCAGATGAATTAATGAATGGAATGACTCAGTAAGCTCTGTCCCAATTCAGGGGCTGCGTCCTCTGGTGGCCACAGTTGAAGGCTGCATACGTCATTGAGTCTGTATCATTTATGCAATGTAACCGTTAGATTGCAAAGTAATAAAGAAATACAGTATTTTACACCTCAAAAATAACAGTCAATTTTATTACAGTTACTTTTCTTAAATGAGACCGACTCGATGATGTATGCGGCCTTTAAATGCGACCTCTGGGGGACGCAGCCTCTGAATTAGCTAATAACTTAATCAATAAAGACATTTACCACTGGCAGTTTTAGCTTCTTATTTAGAGTATAATTTTATTTAAAAAAATAATTTCACATTTCCATAGTAATAAAAAAAAGTTATAGTTCACCCAAAAATAAAAAATATCAGTCATCATTTACTCACCCTGATGGTCCAAAAGAGTATGTGTAATAAATTCTATGTTGAATCAAATAAAATATTTCTTGTTGAAGCTACTTTTTTGTAATGTCTATTTGATGCTTCACACATAATGACTTTAAATTATCTTTTGGGAGTAATTTCTCAGCAAAATTTGATTTGCAATTAATTTGAGATTAATTAGATTAAATTTTTAATTGCTTGACAGCCCTACTAAAAACTGTTTCTCCACTTACCAACAGCAGCAAGAGCAAAACTGACATTGTCACTTGTTTCTGTCGGCTTCACCAACGTAGAGATGAGTTTCTCACTGGTTTTTAACACACGGTTTCCATAGGAGGCGAGTTCAGTTGGGCTGACTGATGATGATGACGAGTCTAAAATCTTCTCTGAAGCGTTGAAGGCCATAGTCAAAATGTTCGTCACAGTCTAGTTTATTGATCAGATAAATAGACTCACAGTAAATGTCAACAGAGCCAACACTGTTTTGTCAATCATCTATTATCTACAGTATGTAACTGACAAATATTTGATTTTATCAAGACTTACAGTCACAGAGAGCACTTGAGATGATGTAATGTTCTCGATCTGCTCAAGTAGATTTTGGAAACAGTTCTGACTCTGAAATCACAATTGCAAAAGCGGTATTTGTTGATTTTGATCATGTTTTTCAAGACTAACAGGGAACCAAACATGTATTTTTACTGTACTGAAGAACACTGTGAAGATCCTTCAGTGATGGTAGTACAGACACACAACACACATCTATCAACAATAAATAGACATGCACATTCATATTTCACATAACAGTTATCTAAAATTCACATTTAATTGTACTGCTCTTTGGACTAATTAGCTGTTTCTAATCCAAAGTTGCAAATTTAACAAATTTAAAAAATAAAAAAATAAACACATATTTCCATTCCATGTGTTCTAGAGAGCAAAATGGCCAGTTCCTGAAAAACTTGCACAAAACATCTATAATAAAAATGGAAGCTGCTGCAACCAGACATGAAACGCAATAATAAACGCTATCATGTCATCTTTTGTTTAGATTCCTGATGTTCATGATTATGTGTAACAGGTCTGGTAGATAATTATACCAAATCATTTTGACAGGCATTTCAGAATAACTAAAACCAAATTATAGATGGTGTACGATGAAACTGATTGGTTCAGTAATCACATAATCTTATGCAATATCCCAGAATTTGCATAAAATACATGGATGGAAATATGGCTATTGATAGGAGCTGTGAGTCTAACTCTAAAACTTAATTTCATAGACTCAACTTACGGCGCATCCTTCCTGTAGTGTTATATTTATACCTGCAATGACAGAAATCAGCATGAAGACAATATGCAAATTCAGCAGGGTCAGACAAAACTTTGGAAAATAATTTCATAAAGCCCTCGTATCCATTTGTAGTGTTTTATTATTTTGAAGTTCAGAGTGAAAGTCAGTGTCTCACTTTAAGGCCGGTATGATGTTGCTCCATTAGGATCAAAACTCATGTTACCAGCCCATAAAACTATCAGTAAGAAATCACTGTGTTAAAGCTGAGGCCGGCATTTTTGAGAAAACTACATTACCAGCTGAGGTTGTCTCTGGTGTGACTGTTGGAAAGGTTGGACTGTTGTTAGTAACAGCTGAAAAAAAAAGATGAATATCAATGAATTGACAAATGCAAATAAATAAAATGTAAATATATTTACCAATACAGTAAGGCTCTAGCACAGTGGTTCTCAACTCCAGTCCTCAGAACCCATTGCTCTGCACATTTTGTATGTCTCTCTTATCTGACACACTCAGTTTACAGAGCTCTCTCCTAATGAGCTGATGATCTGAATCAAGTGCGTTAAAAAAGGGATACATACAAAATGTGCAGAGCAGTGGGTCCTGAGGACTGGAGTTGAAAAATACTGCTCTAGCAAATCTACTACAAGAAATTAGAATTGTTTGTGTGTTATCAGCTTGAGCACACTGTGTTTGTCTATTGTTGTGACTAAGATGAGGATCAGATCACATTTAATGGCAAATTACTGCAGAAAACCAATTCATTCCAAGGGGTTCACATATATTGGATTACGAAAAAACATTGTTCTCTCATATTAATAGTCCTGTGAAACAGAAAGCCATAGCTGGACAATTTGACCCTGGTTTGCTAAAAATTGTAAATAACAGTGGGAATATACTTCAGAGGTTTTACTCATAATTTCTACACAGCAAAAATTAAATCAGCTCTGCTCAGAGTGGTCTCTCGCTATATACTGTTAAAGTAATACTGAAGCAGAGTTAAAGTTAATGAGATAATTAAGCGATTAATTAAGTGATGATTGAGCATTAGTGATGTTAACACCTGCTGTTAACAAGCAGAATCACTGAAGAAAAGAGAAACACAAGAAATACAACTGACTTCAGCCACAGCCTTAGATGAAATCAACTGAAGATAAAAGGCATTAAATCTCTCAAGATCTGATTAAACAACTCCACAAACAGCATTACCAGCTTCACTTACTGCTAACCAGACTGACTTTTTCACATGTCTACAGAAGTTCTTATTGAGAATTTGCTTATTGCAAATCAGGTGACATATTCAGTTTGTAAGACATTTGACTAAACATTACAAAATGGTCTCCAAATAGCTCCAGTAAACAAATGCCACCATAAAGCTTCAGTGCTAAAGATAAACTACCTGAGTATTACCACTCAGGCTTTTAGCACGAACACTTCTCATACAATCCTTAACAGTGGTGACAATAAAATTCTGTACTATGATGATACCCAGCATGCATTGCAGCGTGAAGCATTTTTTATCACCATTGTTGAGATTCATATGCTGATTCTTGATGTCTGTGTGTCTCTAAATAAGACAGTAGTTCAAAATCTTTTATGCACTACACAGTTTTAAAGTCACTCACAGTATCTGTTTGTTGCAACACTTTGTTAAAATGCTGTAGTTTCACAGGATTGCTAATGCAAAACCTAAATGACAAATCACATATGATTAGTTTTTTTAGATGAAATCAGGCCAGCTCATGATTATTATCTCATCACATACCGTAAAAGCAGCTAATATCTGCTCACTGTAAAGCACTGGCCTCACTGCTTTACAACTTCATATGAATTGTTGCAGCAAAAAAATCTAACATATGAGGTCAAGGGTCAAGAGCCCAACTAAAGCAAACAATGATCTCCATGATGGTGGCATTGTTTTTGTTTTTTTTTTCGTTTTTTTTTTCTTGACCAATAATACATCAACATCTTAACCTCTGTTAATTCTCAATAAGAGCTTCTGTAGACGTGTGATAGAAGTAAAGTCAATCTGGTTAGTTATAAGTGAAGCTGGTAATGCTGTTTGTGGAGTTGTTTAATCCGATCTTGAGAGATTTAATGTCTTCTTTTATCTTCAGTTGATTTCATCTAAGTCTGTGGCTGAAGTCAGTTGTAGTTCTTGTGTTTTTCTTTTCTTCAGTGATTCTGCTTGTTAACAGCAAGTGTTCATCACTAATGCTCAATCATCACTGTAGTGACATTAACACAAAAGAGAAAAATGAATAATTAATCATAACTCATTATAATTAATTATAAATATTTGAATCAGTTAATAGAATCACTTGATGTAGCTGAATTAATATTACAATCAATTAATCTGTTCTGCAGAAGGCAGAAGACCAGAAGAGACTAGAGCGATCTGCGTGGGGGGCTTTTTAACCTCTACAGAAGTTACACCTTTGAGTTTTGGCTTAACCAATGAGAAAGGTGCAATTTCCAATTGGGAAATGTTCCTTTGTTTAAAAGTGGACTCATTTGCTTGAGTGGAGTAAGCTGGCAGTTTGTGTCCATTTATACTCTGATAAATATAATAAACATATAATGCATTCTATGAGATGGAGATGACCACGAAAGTGTGAGTCATTAAACGACAAGTATTTTGATATGAAACACCACCTAGATGGGCAACATTATCTAGAAATTCTGTCCTCAGGCATGCATAACACTATACAATATACAAAAGAGCAACATACAAACAGTAATAATGCACAAAAATGTACTGGGGAAATGCATGTTCATTTATCTAAACAGATTTGTCAATGAATTAGTGGCAAGGATTCCATTTCTATGAATGTCTGATTCTTGTGTTGAGAACAATCAATGTCCCAAGTGTCTTTGAAGTGTGTGAGTGAAGCAGAAGGATGATAGCTCTCCATGGAGGGCCAGACATTATGGAGTCTGCATGGGTGAACGGTTGAAAGAGTAACTTTTACTGTGTGTTTGATGGATTCAGATGCTACATTAAGATGCTTAATTAATCACTTTAATCACTTAATTTGTCTTATTAACTTTAACTCTGCTTCAGTGTTGCTTATAGAGAGGAACCATATGTACTCTGAAGAGTTGATTTACGGGTTACAGATTGCACAGGGACACGAAGGTAGAGGATCTAAATGCAGGTTTATTTAAAGGGTAATCCACACTCCAGGTCAAGAAAACAGGCAAAGGGTCAAAAATACACAAGAAGGCAGTCCACACAGACAAGAAGACAGGAACACACAGGCAGACAGGGAAATCCAAAGACAGGCAATAATCCAAGAAATGGAAAACATGAAACCAGGGGAACGCTCAGAATTGCAGTGGTACACTAAACAATACTTCGCAGGGGATGAGTGAGACACAGGCACTACTTATGCTGCGTTTATGCCACCTCGTATTTACCGGAATCTTGAGTTGACAACACGTGACGTTATATTCGGAGCTGTTCACGTCCTTTGACTGGGAATAATGCGTTTCTATGGCACCACTATTATCGCCTAAATGAATCTATAGCAGTCAGGTGGTACAGCGGCAACGTTGTACATGTGGGAGCTTTCAGAAAACTCCCAGCTTACAAGCTGTAATTACGAACTCTACTAGGACATGAACACTTTTTACGAGCCACAATCTCGTAGTTACAGGAATTATGATATGGCGTGAACGAACCTTTATACACAAGCACAAACAAGCTTAACAAGATAACGAGTTAACAAGGGGGCGTGGTCCAATGAGTGTCCATGGTAACAAACAAGGGGAACAGCAGCAGGGAAACATGAGGTGAGGTGCACAAACAACAGAGGAGACACAGGGAACACAGGCAGGGATCATGACAAGGGGTTTTGCTTTTTAGGGGTACCAATAATTGTGGCCAATGTGTATTAGAGAAAAATATTTTTTGAATGAAAGATCAAAAGGATAAACAATACAGATTTATTTTCACAACCTTCTTTGGACATATTTACCAAGGGTGCCAATAATTCTTACCATGACTAACACACACACACACACACACACACACACATACACACATACTGTACATTCTATCCTCCTACAGTACCCCTACCCCTAAACCTACCCATCACAGAAAACTGTCTGCATTTTTACATTGGGACTCATGAAATGTCCTCATAAAACACGTTTATGTCGTAATACCAGTGTAATACCCATGTCATTATACAAATTTGTATCCTCAAATCATGAAAACAAGCACACACACACACACACACACACACACACACACACACACACACACACTCTGTATATAGAATTCATCCATATATATATATATATATATATATATATATATATAGAAAGAGAGAGAGAGAATTCATTACAAACAGATTTCCAGGCATTCCTTTTCTTTTATTCCACAGCTGATGTGTGCAGTTTATTTTGCTTGCTTTAAAAGAATTTTCTCTTGTCCCCCAACAATGTATTTGCTGTAAAAAAATAAAAAAATAAAATAAAAATTCTACTGACAGCTGTGGTTGCCTGTAATGTGCTGTTAATTTACATCCCTCTACCGTAAATTTACAGCTCTCCTTTTTTACAGTTTGTTGCCATAATACTACCATGGAAATGAACTCATTTCATTTGGGAAACCGATTGTTTCAAATAGTTTGAGTTTAAAAACTAGTATTTATACGGTGTTAGTACTGTGAACTTATTTCATTTGAGTCTACTGAAAATGAATATTTCTTAATATAAAACTAAATAAAAATAAAATATATTTTATTGCAAAATATATATCTTATTGCAATTTTTTGCAGCTTGTCATTAGCTAGCAATGGCACACATATATGTGTTAAAGTACTTAGCAAACAGCTTCACTGCATCAGTAACTACACTTTAAATAAAGCAACATGCAGCGTAACATCAGTGTTTCTCTGCTCATCACTGACTGAAGCACAGGCTCTACTCTTCAGCACAATGGTGACCCACAAAACTAATTAATTAAACTAACAGATCTCTCCTATATCATCTTGTGCAAAAACTCATAAAAACACTTCAGTTTAATATTTACTCTCCTTATCAGTTATTGACTTTGCATACCTTTTTTTCTATTAACTTTCACTAATATTTCAGTTAAATTATCTTGTTTGGTTTAGAAAATCTGACTTTTACATTTTACAGTACATTACTGTACATTAATGATTTTACTGTAAAGTACTGTCAGCAGGGTTGGCAGTAAATTGCTGTTTTCTACAGTTTGTTGCTGTAAATTAATTTACAGTATATTACTGTTTTTTTCCTTGATTTTATGGTAATCTACTGGCAGCTGAGGTTGCCTGTATATTGCTGTTTTTTTTTACAGTATGTTGCCGTAAATTAATTTACAGTTGATTACTGTTAAATTACGTTTCACTCTGTTTTGCTTTTTTCATCTTACACCTTTAACCCTTTTAACCCCACAGCAAAGTCTTCCGTTTTAAATGAAAACTTGTTTGTTTTGTATGCACAGGGATACCATAATCAAAAATATATAACAATCTAGATTAGACTCTGATGAGATCAGCGAATCAGGCCATTAGATGATGAACATTATTAATCAACCAACTTCATCTGATCACACTTTCTTTCGCCTTGTTTTGCCACAACAAATGTGTTTTAGACAAAGTTACAGCAGCCAAAGAAAAACGAATGTTCACAAATCAAGGATCAAGAACCTAACTAAAGCAATCACTGATCTCCATCATGGTAACGTCAAATGAAACAATAAAACATCTAAACCTCTGATAGTTCTCAATAAGAACTTCTGCAGACGTATGACAGAAATAAAGTCAGTCTGGTTAGTAATAAGTGAAGCTGGTAATGCTGTTTGTGGAGTTGTTTAATCACACCTTTAAAGATTTAATGTTATCTTAAGTTGATTTCATCTTTTTCTGTTCTCTGTTTCCTTTCCTTCAGTGATTCTGCTTGTTAACAGCAGGTGTTCATCACTGTCTGAATTCATACACGTGTTTTCATTCACTCTTTCAAGTGGACTA
The DNA here is from genome assembly GCA_037950665.1 of Hypophthalmichthys nobilis. NCBI lineage: Eukaryota > Metazoa > Chordata > Actinopteri > Cypriniformes > Xenocyprididae > Hypophthalmichthys > Hypophthalmichthys nobilis. Next base: position 29,832,252 of record CM075481.1, on the reverse strand, counting down.
TATTAGTGAACTAATTTAGGGAATAGTGAATGAGGGTACAGGGTGTGATTTGGAACAGCCTCTGAGTGCCAATTTTGAGTGCTGTTAATTCACGGTATATTGCTGTGGGCTACTTTCTCGAAAACGCCAAATATTACCCAGAATACATTGTTTTCTACAGTATATTACTGTTTTAATGGAAACAGCATGTTGCTGTCGAAATTTGGCCATTTTTTACTGCAATTTTTTACAGTGTGGCAAGAAACTATTGTTGTTGAAAATAATCTATTAACAATGAAGAACCACTTTTGGTCAGTGATGAGATTAATGAATCATGCTACTTTATGATGATGAAAATTTTTCAAGTCTTTGTTTCTGTTAAAAGAGGGACCTTTTCTCATGATATTACACTTTTATATGCCTGTGTGGTGTTTTTAACGTGCTTTAAGACAGTGGTTCTCAACTGGTTTGACTATGGGACCCACATTTTCCCATGGTCATTAGACTTTTTTTTTTGTTTGTTTGTTTGTTTTTTGTTTTTTTAGAAATTTATATATAATTCAGTAGGTCATTACATTATATAATGTTGCTCTGTCAGGGCCCTCTAGGCCCTAAACTATTGTACAAATAATATTTAAAACTTTTGAATAACAGCTTAAAAAGTAAAAACTTTTTTTACTAAAAATTAATCAGTTCTAATGTTATTTTAGGAGTTTATAATTTGACAATAAACATCAATTTTTTTTGAGGATAAACACTTACACACTGATAAACACTTCCAATCTGCCTATTCAGTTTGTGTTATGTAGACATTCGTTTTCTCCATATTAGGATTTTTCTGCCTAACACTTTAAGCTCTGTGATTGGTTTGAACCAGCTGTGAATTTAGAGGGCCAAGCCATAGCAAGTCAATTAGAGACAAATTTCAAATGACAGGAAAATTGACCAATCATATCGTTCCTCTAAATGGGTGGACCTTGTTATCACCAACGTTATGACGTTTTCTGTCCATTGTGGGGAACACGATCAGAAAAAAACCCTGGATAAAATAGCTAGCTAGCGCTATTCGCTATGGAAAAATGTGCTTTGGTCTGAGCGCTGTCAAGTTTCAGTTGTGAAGGCAGTCTGGAGAGACAGAATGCTGTCAGATTTCATCAAAAAGATCTTCAGGATGAACAAAAGTCTTACAGGTTTAGAACGACTTGAGGGTGAGAGTAATTATTAACAGAATTGTAATTTTTGGGTGAACTAACTTTTTAAAAACTTTTAGAAACTACACCTAAAATTAACAAATAATGTAACCAAAATAAAACGTTTAAGAAACGTTATGTATATACCAACCTGGTATGTTTTCTTTTAAGCCCGGCATACACGGCACGATTTTAGCAATCCTATAAGGTCATTACAGATCACACTGTGCGACATGGATCTTTTAAACTTAAGGCATTTACAAGCATGTAGACTGTAATGATGATGACACCTTGAATCGTAGGCTACAATGCAAGTTTCTATAGTAGGCTATAATAAAACTTTATCAGCATGCGCTAGTGGTAAACAAAAAGACCATGTTGAATCAGACTTTGGCAGTTGTAGTTTTTATGTATGCTGAAAAAAAAGAGGAAGCTGCGAAAGAGGAAGGTGAAAAGAACTTGAGGTGAGCAGTTTTAAGTTTTAGTGCCACGTCGCGTTGATTTCATATCGCATTGTTATTGGCTGGTCAGTAGACGTAGGTCATAGCAGCAAACACACTGTATCATGCTGAATTTCTGACACTGTCAGAACATTATCGTAGGAAAACGGCCATCTTTGAACCTCTCTCACTGTACGACATAGGACCACCGATTAAGAGCCACGATCACAGAAATCGCCACGATTGATTCACGATGGCAATCTTTCGTCGGGGACAGCCAAAAATCGTGCAGTGTGTCCCGGGCTTAAGAAGTAAAAAAACAAAAAAAAAACAAATGAAAAGAAAACCAGACCAAACTTTTATGAGATTTTTTATTTAGGTGTTAAAATTGGAATGATTTGTAATAAGATGTTAAAAAAACACCATGACAGTACCAAAATACAACCAGGCCAAATCTTCTATGGTACGTGTAACAATGAGATTGTTCTTTAACTCATGTTGCAGCACTGACCCTTTTGTATGGCACTTTAAGGTAGTGAGTGCTGTTCAGTAAACAGAGAGTCATGGACATATGGCAGTGGTCTGGGTTATTTATTCATTCATGCTAGAGAAAGAATGAGAGTGAAACAATACGTTCCATTTATGTAATAATATCAGTAACTTTTTAACATTAAAGCAATTCAGAGACTGAGTAACAGATGAGTCCACTGTTATTATCTCTGTTATCTCTAGACATGCAGCCTGAGCATTCAATATCAAAAGACTTAAAGGTGATGTGTAAATGCTTACTTTCAGTGTTCTCTGCTCATTTAACTGATACATATTTGAATCTAATAATCTACTCATCGAAACTTTCTTTGTTGTTTCATATCTATCTTGTCATTACAAGCTAACCTAGTGGCATAGATCAGGGGTTCCCAAACACATTCCTGGATCCTCCCCAACACTCCATGTTTTTCATGTCTCCTTAATCAAACACACCTGATTCAGATCATCAGCTCATTAGTAGAGACTCCAAGACCTGAAATGGGTGTCAGACAAAGGAGACATGCAAAATGTGCAGTGCTGGGAGGCTCCAGGAATGTGTTTGGGAACCACTGGCATAGAACAAGCAGCTCATACAGCATAAATAAATGAAAGGCGGGGGAGGAGCATCAACAAGTGACCAGGAATGATGGGTGAATGTTTAAAAAATATTAAAAAATAATTTCAGTTGCATACTGCATATGGCATATATTGTTATGTTCAGTTCAAATTATGGGCCCAATTAAATGTTTGATGTTTTTACACTTTCTATGCAGTTTCACAATCTCTGATTTTCTTGGGATTGGGGAGGTGATGCCCCCTACATTTGCATTTGTGTATATATTTTGGCAGCAAAAACATAGTTTAACTTTATAATAGTTTCCTTCTCATTTTAAAAATATATATATATATATATATATATATATTTTAAAACTAAAAGAGAAGTCACATAATAAATTGAATAGACAACAAATTTTCTGACCAAATTTCTGCATATGGGCACAGCTCCAAAACAAGTGAGCAGTATTTTCCACTGGAGTTAACAGGAAAAGAGTTTTTTACATCAATGTCTGATTTATATCTCTTGAGAACACTTTGCTTGCACAAAATCTCATTTAAACGTGCACTTTCCTCGAGAGAGAGAGGCATGCCCACATTATCAGGAGATTACAACAGGCAGTCCGGACTGCTGACAGGATTATTGGTGCCCCTCTGCCCACCCTCCAGGACCTGTACTCCTCCAGAGTGAGGAAGAGGGCAGGTAAAATCATCACAGACTCCGGACGGCACCTCAGATCACTAGGCACTAGAACATTTAGCCATAGGAACAGTTTCTTCCCACAGGTTATTTCCCTCTTGAACAGTTAAATGCCTTCCAAGTGCAGTGTTCCACTGTTTAGTGCAATATCTTTGTAAATGAATTTAGTCCTATTTATTCATAATGTTATTCACAATACTGCAAATATGTTCATTATCTGTAAAGCTCTTTCTGATACTGACACACTGACGTAAATGTGCTGGCATAGAAAGCAGCACTATAAATATTTTTTATTTGATTATAAATATTTTTTTATTTGTCGTTTTTGCCAATCTAATGTTAAATTTCACTTTGGATTTATAATGTTTTTTATTGTAAAGTTTTGAAATGCCCCCCTTTATAATTTTATAATTTCTTGTCATTAATTGGCACTTGAGGTGGTCTGGGTTACAGTCTGAGGTAAATTTATAGATCATTTATATTTAGATATAGTTGTTTAGCTGGTCTCTTAAACACGTAACTTCACAATAATATATTTCATAATTTCTAAACTTTAAATGTAGTAAAGCGTTTGTTAGACTCACACAACAGATGCAAGCCTGTGAAAGGTGTTTAAAACTTAAAATCTATTTTACACTCTTGAAAACTGTTCACCAACGACTAAATTTCCATTCGGCAGAATTTTCTGAAGAATAGAGAATTATATAAGAAATTAATGTTCACTGCACTTAAATTAAAAATAAAGTGCCTATTCACACTGCCACAACAAACTCCAACAGGGTGAACACACTGACGCAACAAAACCAAATAAAGTTTTTTTGTAGTTTTTGTGGCAGTGTAAACTGACCATAATACTGTATGTTAAGTGTAACTTTAAGATTCGTTAAACTTGCCTTTAATTTCTTTGCTATTATACATCTATTTATGAGTGCACCAGTTTGAAGCATAAGTTTCCCCACATTTGTTATATGTCCATAAACGGATAGTTCACCCAAAAATGAAATTGAGGTAAAACATAATTCACCTCTTTCATTTTTATTTTCCAAACATGTATAATTTTCTTTGATGTTAGGCATACAATGTCTACCTGACCAATTTCATACTCTGTGAACTAAAGAAAATGGCATTAACCAATCAGAACACATGAAATCGACTCTATTCTTCATCTTTAAATATAGACACAGACATTGAGACACAAACATCATGAATGTGTAGAAAGAGCTCATGTGAATATAATTACCTGCACAGTATGCTGAATTGCAGACAGTTGGTCTAACCAGCTCATAGACATAATAATTGCCTGGACAGGCTTTGACTTTAATGGGATAAGACCCATAATAGCAGCAGTAACTGCCAGCATCACCGCAGAAATCTCGAGTGACGACTCCATCCTCAACTGCTGGGTGTCCACCACGTATCCACAGTGGGACATTAGTGCCACAGCTACCCTGAGCAACACACGTGTCTGGGATCTGAGCGCTCATGTTGTTAATGAAGAGACGATACCAGCCGCTCCAGGAGACAGACTGGTCACACATGTAGTATGAATTTGAGCCATAAGTATTTTTGATGGATCTCCTTGGATCGTCCAGCACAGTGTAGTTGTAGCAGGGGTCTGCAGAGAGATAAACTTATGAAAACACCAATATGAAGTCATAATGTCAATATAAATACAGTATGTTCACGAAATACAATTCCCAAATGCATAACCTAATTGATATTCACAAAATCTTATTCCCAAATGCAAAATATGGTCATAATTGTTTTTTTAATTTCCTGCATTTGCAAATTGTCACATACTTGTAAATCACCTTGAATTTATGTGTGAATATTTTGGGTTGTTTTTGAGCCCAAAATAAAAGGATGAAAAAGAAAAAAAAAGATGTCCTATCAGATGTGTTTCTGAATCTGGCCAATCATAACAGATCTATGAACTCTATGACTAAAGGTTCACGTGTCATCTGTACAGATCGGATGAATCAGATGTCATTCCATCACAGCGGATGATCAACAGGCTCTGCTCTAAATGAAGCAGAATTTCTATATTTTATAGTTCTTTATAATTGAAAACACAATGAGGACTGTTTTTGTCAATGAAGTGTGTCATATTCAGAACTACTGTACAGTGAATGACAGCCAGCCACACCTGAGAACAATCTACAGGGTTCATACATTTCTACCAATACATTTCCATGACTTTTGAGGCAAATATTCATGACCTAACCCTTAATGAAATGTCTGTAAATACATGTAGAATAAGAATAAAAATCCATGTTCAAATTTACCACAGCATATCTTAATTAAAAATTAATGTCAAGCTATGTGGTTTATTATAAAATAAACTTTTTTTTTTTAAATAATGCTGACACACTAGTAAGACAGATACAACTCCATTGTAGCAATGAGTTAACATAAATCAACTGGAGGCAACAATATGTTGCTACTGTATTTTTACAGTACTGGCAACCACAGCTTTAAGTTCTTTACTGTATTTTATTTATTTATTTATTTTTTTTTTTACAATGTATTATACTGGTACAGTAAATATTTTACTCTTCTGACACAAGCACAGATCTGTAAATACATTAGAAAACATTCAGAAAATAAGCCAATAGAGATTAAGTGTGTTACATTACCAGGTGAGATGGTCACTGGTGTGACAGCTGTAGTGGTAATGTTACCAGTGTCTGAAAGTTTGCATTAATAGTGTTTAATAAACAGACACAAATATCAATACAATAAATATATGAATGTGTAGAAAGAGCTCACATGAATATAATTACCTGCACAGTATGCTGAATAGCAGAAAGGTGGACTAACCAGCTCATAGACATAATAATTGCCTGGACAGGCTTTGACTTTAATGGGATAAGACCCCAAATAGCAGCAGTAATTGCCAGCGTAACCGCAGACATCTCGAGTGACGACTCCATTCTCAACTGTTGGGTGTCCACCACGTATCCACAGTGCGTGAGTAGTGCCACAGCTATACAGAGCAACACACGTGTCTGGGATATGAGCGCTCAGGCCGTTAATGAAGAGACGATACCAGCCGCTCCAGGAGACAGACTGGTCACACATGGAGCTAATTGTATTACTGATGGATCTCCATGGATTGTCCAGCACAGTGTAGTTGTAGCAGGGGTCAGAGAGATTAGCTGTTAATGAAAATATTACAAGAAATTAACATGTTTCTGAAAAACGTGTTATTAATAAAATGTATCCAGAAGAGCAGCTTAAGATGTTATTTTTATTTATTTTTATGTATTTAGCCTATTTTTGCTAATTCGAGCGATTCATTTTCAATCCACATTTTTTTTTTTTTAAATGCATTTTTATTTAAATACCAATGTGTCTTAGACAAGAAAAAGACAAAACTTGTAAATTAAAAGTAAACACATTAGATATTAACACTCTTATTTTAACACTTTAACACTCTTGAGTTTGGTCTCATATACTCCCAGGAGAGTTCATTTAACACTGGAGTTTTTGCTGTGTATATTAATGGCCTTCAGATACAAAGCGATTTGTGCTACGCTGGCCAGAGCAAAGTAGGCAGAGTTTTCAAAACTTTTAGCGGAAGTTCTATACGTCTAGTCTAGTCATTTGATTGTTGTTCCACCTTTCGGTCACCATGACACAGCTTTTCTCCCGATGTCTCTATCGACCGCAAACATGTATCGTTTAGCTCGGAAATTCCGACACACACAGTACTAGCTGTCCATCCATTTTGCTTTCCGCGCTTGTTTGGATGCCCCGTTTCTATTGGTCGCGCTGGTAATCGTCACAGAGAGCAGCGGCAAAAGTTGAAGGTACTTACAAAAGTTGAACTATTTATTTTACTATTAGTGGTAGTTTAGTAGTTTAGTAGTTTAGTAGTTTTCCACGTTTGATTAGACGGATCTATGTAATTAATGGCAAAATCATGCACCATTCTAATTATGTGTCACATTAATTCAGAGTAGTCACTTTTATTTCTATAGTGCTTTATACAATACAATTTTTTTAAAAAGCAGCAAACTTTGAATTAAAGTTTTCTGTTTTTTATTGTTTGTTTTTATGTTTAGTCATAGCTACTTTTCTTCCTGGGACTACAGTATGTACAGTAATTAACTGTATTGTTTTGTTGTTTAATTGTATATGCTTCGATTAGCATTAACTTATGAACGCACACCCTATATTGTACATGTAAATATGCCTCATGTGTGTCTTTACAGGTATGTTTGGGATTTCTTTTCATGTGTCCATATATATGTTTATTGATGTAAACAAATAATAGAAGAACTACATGTAACCTTTATCTTTTTTGTTTGTTTGTTTGTTTTCACTGGTGGTGTAAAGGAATAAGAATGGCACTCTTAGTGCATGTTTAATCATATTTTATTTAATGTTTTGTTATTGCGTCATTGTGTCATGACTTTACTTTGAGGGGCACATCATTACTAACTCATGATTAATCACCCATACACTAACTTCAACTCATGGCTTGTTAATGCATTATTTTGTCACGACTTTACTTGATAGGGCCCATCATAATTAATTCATTATTAACTAACCATACACTAACATCATAATGTTTATGACAAAGCTGCAGTCGAAAGTTTAAACTCTGATAATATGAAATGATTTAAATTTGTTTCAAAGTCAGATTGCTTATTCCTTCTTAAAGAGGCTGTTTGATTGGGTTTATCCATAAATGTTAATTAAGGCATTACCTATCAAACATGTACTAACATGTAGTTAAGGCTGCCTTTATTCATGTCCATAATGACTCCAGTCATAGTTAATGATAGCTCTTCATAGGTTTATGATTAGTTAATGCTTTCAATAATTATTACTTCATGTTGAATTAAGTATTAATTCAGGTATTAGTACATGATTATTCACCTACACTTACTGTAAAGTGTTACCATTATTATTATTATTATTATTAATAAAGAATTTCAAAATTACCATTTCAAAATTACCTAACATTTCCAGGTTTTCAGCAGGAATCCTGGGTCACAAAACTTTAATAAAATAAATTAAAGTAACATAATCTGAGATTCAGTTTCCTCAGTGTTTCATATGCAAATAAAGAAAAAAAGTTTAACGTTTGCCAAATGATTTCACTATAAAACGGCAGTATTTTATTTTACAGAAAATATGTGAAGGTGAAGTTTCCACGCAGCAGAAGTGTTTTATTCCAGTAGTGTCCTCACCCACACTGTATCAGTGGTTTCATCGGGTCTGAGTCTAAACTAGTGCTATTGTGTCAGTGTTTGTACTGAGAAAAGATCAGGTGCTATAAGAAAAGTGTCAGTGAGAGTTACAGATGTAACAGAGAGCGGTGCGATCCCGTGAAGGGTGATGAGTAGCGCAGAAACCTTGAGAAAATGAGTGAATCGTTTCACCTCTAAAGCTACAGACATGAATCCATAAAAAACATCAGCCAACAGCAGAGTACATTACCAGTTGCAGTCGTCACCGGTGTAACAGTTGAAATGGCCAAGATAAGTCTTAAGACATCTAAAAAATAATGATGAATACAAATTAGCATATAAAAGCACATATAAATATAAGCTTGCATTTAAAATAACAGTCATCATGTCGTCCAAACCAGTATGACTTTTCTTTCACACAGAAAAAATTCCTTTCTATCCTAGATTTTCCTATTATCCCGACCCATCTTTTCCACATAATGAAACTCTTAAGCCTTTTCTGTTCAAACTGTAAAAAAAAAAAATCACCATTGCAGTAATCTATACAGTATGATTTGTGTCATATTCCACGTCTTCTAAAGTCAGCAGCTTTGTGTGAGGAGCAGATGAAATTTAAAATATTCACTCAGTCATCAAGAATTTCAGAAAATTACATTCAGGATGTTTTTAACACTTTGAAACTGATAGGTTCAGTTTCCATTAACATTTATTGTATACAAAAAAAAAAAAAAAAAGGATCTGTCAGGATATTCTTCCACTGAAGAAAGACAGTGTTATGGGTTTGGAGTGACATGAGGGTGAGTAGATCAGGGTTTGCTTTAGTTGGGCTCTTGACCCTTGACTTTTTAATATTAGATTTAGTTTGGCTGCTGTAACTGAGTTATAACAGCCAGACAAGCAATAATCATTATTTGACCTGAATCACCAAACTCATTTAGAGCCCAATCTCTGAGTTAGATTTACCTTATTGATTACAGCAGGGGTGTCCAAACTCAGTCCTGACGGGCCACTGTCCTGCAGAGATTAGCTCCAACTTGCCACAACACACCTGCCTGGAAGTTTCTAGTATGCCTAATTAGACCTTGATTAGCTGGTTCAGGTGTGTTTAATTGGGGATGGAGCTGAACTCTGCAGGACAGTGGCCCACCAGGACTGGGTTTGGAGACCCCTGTTCTACAGCACAAGATCCAGCATTTTTTAACATAATCTAAAAGATTTAAGTTGTTCTGAAAAAAAAAAAACTTTTTCATTTAGACACAGACATCAAAAATCAGCCTGTGAATCTCAACAATGGTGACAATAATAAAGCATGTTGCAGTGCATTCTGGGTGCCACCAATCAAAATTTATCCATGGCTCCCATCGTGCATTTTACTCAAGTAAAATTATCTGCCAGTGTGGTAATAAAAATAATATTAATGCAATAATGCAAACGGAAAACAAGATTATTAGGAGTGTCTATTACTAAGTGCAAATTTACAGTAGCTTCACCCTCCAATGTCACACAAGGTTAAAAACTACTCGCGTGATTAACAGCTTCAGTGGTGTAGGCAGTAACACTTTGGCCGCGGAGAACTAGCTTGTGATGCGATTGATCAAGTTCGAGTCCAGCTTTTGCCGAGCTCGCTCTTCTCTCTTTTCCCATCACATATCACATTAGAATTTATTTTCAATAAAAATGAAGAAAATGTTCTGAAAGTGGAAGTAAAGTGCCTAACGAGTGTTTAATAATGATAAAAGTATTTAGAATTTTAATAAATATAATCATTTACACTGTTATTATTGCATCCTGTTAATGTACAACAATACTGAGGTGCAAATATGTATCTGCCAGTATAAAGTATAAATAGCATCTAATTACTATTTACACTCATTGCAAAGAACTGCTAATTTTATATGGTCAATAGAATATATCAGTATTTTCACTAAGTGTAAATAGCATCTAGAGCTATTTGCACTTACTGTAAATAAGATCTATTGTTAAGAAAGTATGCTAATTCCACTTGTAAATATTTTTCTTACCCTATTGGCAGATAGTTTGCAAAATAAGAAAAATGCATTTAAATTATTATTATTGTTTTATATTTTTTTGTCCATGGGATACATAATCCACGGTGCATAATCCACATAATGGGATATATAATCCACGGTGGCTGATTATATCATAAAATATAGGCTACATATAGGCAGGTCAGCAATTAAAACATGGTGGAAAACGTGTTTATCTTTCATTTCCAATGTGTATATCATAATGTATTCTCTTGGAAATTCTTTATTGTCAAATGTGTGTTAAATGTAAACTCCTCTGAGGAATTTCACCATTCAAAGTGAATTTATCTGAGAATATTCTTAAATAAGATTCTTAAATCTATTCAGTGATTGGTCCATGCCTATGTCGTCATCCAAAATCCCGTATGTGGCACAGCAAAGTGTCGTGAAACTCTAAGACTGACACTTAAAGGCCCACTGAAGAGTGTTGGAATGCGCAGCATTATTCAATATGTTGACGTAATTTCAGTTGAAACAGGAAGACAGGGCGATATATCGAACAGCCCCGCCCCTTTTTTAAATAGCAAATAGCGTTTCATTTATGTTACAACTTGGCCAGAGCCGTTAGACACTGTAAAACCTGGTTAGTTTCCTTCTAATCTCTAACCGTTTCTCCTCATAATGTCCTTTGTGTCGCTTCTATACAGCATTCTGTGCAGAATTCAAATGGGTCCGATGCCTTTTGTGGTCTGTGCCGACTCGGGCATATGATCCTCTCTCTGTGCTCTTGTGTCTCTGGGCCAGAGCAGGCGGTTCATGTGACACTAACATGAAAACGGACTTCATTCGTGTCACAGAAAAGCATATTTACACTGTCTGAATCGTTCATATAGTGCACTATGTGCCATTCACCATGTAAATGTGTAGTAAATGTGTGAGCAAATGACCGATTTCAGCCGCAGCTTCAGCGTCTGTAAGAGTGTAGGAGGAGGCGGGACTTCAGATTCAAGAGAGCATTTGATTGGACTGAAGATTTGACGAGGAACTGAAGTGCGATGTGATGTCATGAAAGTTCGTGATCCATTTTAGCGGAAGTGAGAAACTGTAAGTTTTGAATGCTTATATCTCCTAAATGCTAATTTTGTCATTGTGTTGGAACACACCAGCTTATTCATAACCTTAAGGCTAACATATTCATAATAAAAGCTAAAAAACATAAATTTTGTTTTCAGGGGGACTTTAAGATTTAGTCCTACACTTCACTTAAACGACGACTGAGATGCTTGATAACTAACTTTTAAGCGCAGCTTTGTGCAAATTTTTTTTCAATTCTTGTTCTTGTAAGTAATTCTCATTGATAAATACGGGCCCAGGGCCCATATTCATTAAAAATCTTACTGTAAAGAGTACCTCCTAGTGACAAAATTCTAAAAAAACTTCTTAGAAATTTGTGAGTTTCCTCATAACATTAAATAAAAATCCTAAGAAAAAAGGGTAACACTTTACAATAAGGGTCCATGAATAATCATGTACTAATACCTGAATTAATACTTAATTCAGCATGAACTAATGATTATTGAAAGCATGAACTAATCATGAACAGAACATGAAGAGCGAACTTTAACTATGACAGGAGTCATATGGATTCATGCATGAATAACAGCAGCCTTAACTACATGTTAGTACATGTTTGATAGTCAATGCATTAATTAACGTTTATGGCTAAACCAAATCAAACAGCCTCTTTAAGAAGGAATAAGCAATCTGATTAATTAAAATGATATTATCAGTTTAAACAAAATTAATTGATCCTCATTAAATGTACAAAACACTAAATACACTAATAACTAAGTTCTTTATCTGTTCTGTGTTGTTCTCTTTCCCTTCAAACTCGCCCTCCTGCAACTTATGAACAGCTAAAAAAAAAAAAAAAAAAAAAAAAAAATTAAAAACCCACACAGAACATTTGTGGAACAGTTCCCAAAGAAACAACCAAACTGGGATCATGGTCAGAACGTTTGCTGGGATCAGTACAGTTTAATCTCCATCCAGACGCAGGCTGTGATGATACTGTACCTCCTCCCTCTGACTTCTGGAAAAGCTAAACGTCATCACTTAAATGGCCTGAACACTAGTTGTGTATTTGATAGTAAGTTTATGTTAAATAATGTGCAAAATTAAACTCTGTTTGCATTATTGAATCATTATTTTCCTGTTGATCACTGTATGTTGCTTTAACAATCTGTATGGAGTTAATATTGTGCCATAATTAAACAAACAAATCCAGCATTTTGCAAACAAACACGATCTGCTTTGCAAAGGAAAACTCGACTCGCAAACAAACAGAAAGTGATTTGCAAATACAAAGGTCAGTTTGAGCGAAAACGCAGATGAGTAACAAATAAATGTATTGTGTTTTACAAATATAAATAAATGAGCCTACATCATATTTCACAAATAAATACAAATTATTGTACAAATGGCATGTAACCTTTGAACAAATACCAAATCTAGTGCATACATATGTCTGTCTATTACGATTGTAAGACATTTGCCTTTTTATGAGATCTCGGCTTGATTTTCTCACAAATGCAGTTAAGCAACTTCCTCTTCCAAAACAGCAGATGGCGCTTTGCTATGGGTCAATTTACGCTAGTCTCTCTCGAAGCCAAGAAACGTTTATAATAAAATGCGTTTATAATAATAATAATGATAATAATAATAATAATAAACTTTGTTTCTGTCACAGTTCCCGTGTTCCCCGGACTCCATTTCCCAGGATCCTCTTGTCTCCACACCTGCACTCACTTCCCTCGTCTTCTCCCCATCATCACCGATCACCTGCACCTGGACCTCATCATCTTCACTCCCTATATAATGGACACTTTCCCTGCACTCCTTGTCTGTTCTATTGTTAGTTTATGTTTATCTTTGTGTGTTATGCTGTGCATTCTCCCCTGGATTAAATAAAGCCCTTTTTGATTGTGGATTTCCGTATTCGCCTCATCTCTACAGCTACACCTGTAACAGTTTCATAGTGCCTTTAAAAGTTGCACCTCAAAGCGCTTTATAGGAACATACTAATACAATGGAATAGGGGAAATAAGAGATAGAAACATGCATCAAGACACATTTCAAGACATTGCAAAAAAATAAAAATAAAAATTCTTACTGACCCCAAACTTTTGAACGATAGTGTATAATGTTACAAAAGCTTTGTATTTCAGATAAATGCTGTTCTTTTGAACTTTCTATTCATCAAGGAATCCTGAAAAAAAAAAGTACACAACTGTTTTCAACATTGCTAATAATCATAAATGTTTCTTGAGCAGCAGATCATCATATTAGAATGATTTCTGAAGGATCATGTGACACTGAAGACTGGAGTAATGATGCTGAAAATTCAGCTTTGATCACAGGAATAAATTACTTTATGAAATATATTCAAACAAAACAGTTATTTTAAATTGTAATAATATTTCACAATATTACTGTTTTTACTGTATTTTTAATTAAATAAATGCATCCTTGGTGAGCAGACGAAACTTCTTTTAAAAACATTAAAAATCTTACCGATTCCAAACTTTTGACTGGTAGTGTATATATATGTATAATTACATATAGGCTAGCCTGAAAAATTTTTTGCTGGCGAAAATCAGTGGTGAACAGGTGAGTATGATGATTTCTGAAGGATCATGTGACACTGAAGCATGGAGTAATGATGCTGAAAATTCATCTTTGATCACAGGAATAAATTACATTTTGAAATATACAACAGAGGTCACTTTAAAGGTGCAGTATGTAATAATTCTTGTATGAAGCCCAGCAGGACCGAGTGTTGTGGGAGCTGAACGAGGCCGCTGGAGCAATTGCACAACACATGAGCAGCGGAACTTTTATTATGACACAGTCGCCGGCGCCGCTTCCACTTTTCTGGTCATGAGTATGAGGTAACGCAGCTCTGTTTATCATATTAGATACATTTGAGTGTGTTGAAAATGATGTTATAACGTTACTTTGTGTGTTCGCTCGGCGACTTCTGTGAGATACTTGTTTGAGACACACTGCAGTAAACTAGATCGATTTTAGAATATCATATTAAATGCTGGATGGCTTGTGTTGATAAATGACATGCAATTTTTTTTTAAAACGTATTGTATGATGGAGAAAATTCTGTATTGCTGTTACTAAAAATAAAGCTGCATCTAATTATTGTTACAATACAGAAGGGTCGGAGACAAGAGGTAACAGGTAATTAGGCTTTATTCACACACAGTAGAGCAAACGGTAGTGCAGGTGAGTTGTGAAGAGTGATAAGTTGTAATGGTATGATGATAAACAATGATACTGTCCTTGATGTGGTTGCAGGGGTGAAGATCCGTGGACGAGAGGGAGATGGCAGACGCTGGAGACAGGTAACACTCACACACAGACTGGATTGACACGAGGAGACTTGGAGACGATGGAGACAGGTAAGTAGATCGAGTTGAGTCCTTAAGGTAAGCAAGTAGAGGTTCTAGATGCGAACGAGACCGGACAGTGACTGGAAGTGTGTGAGTGTTATTTATACTGGTGGTATAAATAACACTCCACTCTTCCAGGGCAAGTTTCACAGCAAGGAGTTCTCTGTTCCCGATGTCATAATTTCTCTACGCCGGGTTGAGCTTGCGGGAGAAGAAGGCACATGGATGGAGTCTACTGGGGTTCCCCTGCTGCTGGGACAACACCGCTCCTACTCCAGTGGTAGAGGCGTCCACCTCGACAACGAAGGGCAGCTCTGGGTTGGGGTCATCCTTGAGGTGTTGGAAAGCTTCGGTGGCCTCAGGGGTCCAGGACAGAGACTTGGGCTTGTCACGGAGTAAGTTGGTGAGTGGGCTGGCTAGGGAGCTGTAGTTCTGGATGAATCGGCGATAAAAGTTGGAGGATCCGAGAAAGCGTTGTAGTTCCTTGATGGATGAGGAATTGACCAGTCTTTGATAGCTTCCACCTTCCTCTCGTCCATCCGGATGCCACTGCTGTCGATGATGTAACCGAGGAAGTGAACTAAGGACTGATGAAATGAGCATTTTTCTGCCTTTAGGAAGAGGTGGAATTTCCGGAGATGCTTCAGGACCTCCGCAACGTGATGGCGATGTTCGGCCAGGCTACGGGAGTAAATTAAGATGTCATCAATGTAGACCAGGACAAATCGGTGGAGAAACTCCCGGAGCACCTCATGAATGAAATCCTGGAATACGGAGGGGGCGTTGACCAGGCCATATGGCATAACGAGATATTCATAGTGGCCGGTAGGTGTCACGAAGGCGGTCTTCCACTTGTCCCCCTCGCGTATCCGGATGAGGTTATACGCGCTGCGGAGGTCCAGTTTTGTGAAGACAGTGGCACCACGGAGATGCTCCAGGGCTGAAGGGACGAGAGGAAGGGGATAACTGAACTTCACAGTTATATTGTTGAGTGCGCGGTAATCTATACAGGGCCGCAAGCCTCCGTCCTTTTTGGTCACGAAGAAGAAGCTAGAAGCAGCAGGGGAAGTAGACGGTTGGATGTAACCTTGAGCTAGGGCCTCCTTGATGTATTCCTCCATGGCCTTCTCCTCCGGGATGGACAGGGGGTAGATCCTTCCCCTGGGCACTGATTCACCCGGAAGCAGATCGATGGCACAGTCCCATGGCCGGTGTGGAGGCAGCTTGGAGGCTCGTTGTGGGCAGAAAACGTCGCTGAAGGGGGCGTAACACTCAGGGATGTCAACAGAGCGTTGGTCAACTGGGCTCTCGATGGTCGTGGCACAGACGGGAACCGATTCAGAGCGTGGAGAACGAGGAATTGGAAGCCCAGGAAAACAGTTAGGGAAACAGGTTTCGCCCCACTTCAGGACTTCGCGGGTCTTCCAGGAGAGAGTTGGGTACCTTCCAGAGACATGGGTTCGTTGGCTGGTTCTGGGGGACTGACGGATTCTGGTCGGCGGGATGTGATGGGAAATAGCGGCTGGCCCTGGAGTTCTTCGAGACACGACTGCATACGAGTGGCGAAACGGATGGAGAGCTGGATGAATCGTTCTAGGCCGATGGAGTCCTTGTATGCAGCGAGATGCAACCGCACCCGAGGATCCAATCCCTGACGGTAAGTCGTGATCAAGGCTTGTTCATTCCAACCGCTGGAAGCAGCGAGTGTTCTAAACTGCAAGGCATATTCATTGACTGACATTGAACCTTGTTTTAAATTATAAAGTTTCTCACCAATGGAGGAATCAGTGACTGGCTTCCCAAAAACTTCCCGGAAGTGGGCTACAAAACCGGAGTATGATTGAGTGATGGGATGGTTCTGCGACCAGATGGAATCAGCCCATTGAAGCGCTTTGCCTTGCAGTTGGGAGATGATGAACGCCACTTTAGATGTTTCGGTGGGGAAGTGGTGCGGTTGCATCTCCAGGACCAGCGAACACTGCAGGAGAAAACCACTGCAGTCCTCCGCCGAACCAGAGTAGGGTGCCGGTTTCGCCATGGGACTGGCGTGCACAGGAGGTGAAGGAGTGGGCGCCGTGTTTGCGGAGGTGATCACTGGATGTGTAGATGCCGGATTGGTGGTGAGAGCTCATCGTAGGACATCGACGAGCTCTTGGATGGGATCCGGGTGGCTCATGCTGTGTGTGATGACGATGTTTTGGTCCGGTCTTCTGTTACAATACAGAAGGGTTGGAGACAAGAGGTAACAGGTAATTAGGCTTTATTCACACACAGTAGAGCAAACGGTAGTGCAGGTGAGTTGTGAAGAGTAATAAGTTGTAATGGTATGATGATAAACAATGATACTGTCCTTGATGTGGTTGCAGGGGTGAAGATCCGTGGACGAGAGGGAGATGGCAGACGCTGGAGACAGGTAACACTCACACACAGACTGGATTGACACGAGGAGACTTGGAGACGATGGAGACAGGTAAGTAGATCGAGTTGAGTCCTTAAGGTAAGCAAGTAGAGGTTCTAGATGCGAACGAGACCGGACAGTGACTGGAAGTGTGTGAGTGTTATTTATACTGGTGGTGATGAGTGAGTTGATGGGGTGCAGGTGTGCGTGATTAGTATTCTGGAGATGGGGTGCGCTGTAATTGGAGCATGCTGGAACCTGGCGTGTCTGTGACAATTATGCTATGTTAGCTACTTGACAAAATAGTGTTTTTCTCTGAGGCATGGTAAAGCATGATACTCGCAAAAAAATCAAGAAGTTATTGAGCTGTATAACAACAATTAGTTTTCTGTCTATCAATATATCAAAACAGTTTTTCCCTTGTCTATTAAATGTAAGTGTAATATATTAAAGCGTCTTTGGTGTTTCCATGGTTTTTACAAAATAAAACCGGAAACCAAGGGCAATGCGGGTATGACGCAATTGACAGGCGACTCCTCACACGTCCCGGAGCCTTGGTTAAAACTGCAATTTTCTTACGATTTACAAATAGTTGGAAACATTTGGGATATTGTAAGTACTCAAGTGAACAAAATATATAACACTGGCCTAGTGGTTTTTGGATATTTTACTGCAAAAATATTACACATTGCACCTTTAAGTTACTTTAAATTGCAATAATATTTCACAGTATTACTGTTTTTGATCAAATAAATACAGCCTTGGTGAGATTAAGAGACTACTTTCAAAACATTAAAAAAACCCTTAATGTTTCCAAACTTTTGACCGGTACCGTACATGCAGTGAAGATAATCAATGTATGTGTTGCCTGAACCAAATTTGTGTGGCTATTATTATGTTTAAATGAAAATGAAAAGAGGCAGATTGGTGTTTTATAACATGTTTTGTATAATGTTGCTGGTGGTTAAACATACAGAGATAACCAGAGTAGCAAGAGCGAGTCGAGTGACTTTATCAAGATTGCTGCTGTTGCATTTTGCAGATAATGTAGAATTACTGAACTTTGCGTACTTGGTATTGTGAAACGCCCAACTCACCTGTTCACCGCTCATTTTCGTCAGCTGTAAATTCCTTGTAAACTTATTTTCTATACGTGATTATTTTGTTTTATATATAAATATATATGTTTTGAAATGTGTTTTGATGTATGTTTCTTTTTATTCCCCTATTCCATTGTATTGTGTTCTTGTAAAGCGCTTTGAGATGCAACTTCTAAAGACGCTATAAAACAAAGTTTATTAGTATTATTATTATAAACGCATGTTTCGGGGCTTCTCTCGGGAGACTAGCGTAAATTGACCCATAGCAAAGCGCCATCTGCTGTTTTGAGGAAGTTGCTCAACTGCATTTGTGAGATCTGCCTGCACACATTTGTGAGAAAATCAAGCCAGGATTTCATAAAAAGGCAAGTGTCTTACAATCGTAACAGACAGCACTAGATTTGGTATTAGGTTACATGCCATTTGTAGGATGGATTGTATTTTTGTGAAATATGATGTAGGCTCATTTATTTATATTTGTAAAACAACATATATTTGTTAGTTCTCTGCGTTTTCGCTCAAAGTGACCTTTGTATTTGCACATCACTTTCTGTTTGTTTGCAAGTCGAGTTTTCCTTTGCAAAGCAGATCATGTTTGTTTGCAAAATGCTGGATTTTTTTGTTTAATTATGGCACAATATTAACTCCATAAAATCTGTATTGAATAAAGTATTATCATAGAAATAAAGGTGACTACTCTGTGACAAATAGTTAAAATGGTGTATGATTGTTTTGCCATTAATTACATAGATCTGTCTAATCAAATGTGGAAAATTTAATTTGATCTAAACCGCTTTCTGATTTTTATTGTTCATTTATGTTTAGACATAACTACTTTTCTTCCCGGGACTACAGTATGTAGGGTTTGTTTCTGGTGGGACACTCATTAGTGGCGCACTCTAGTTGCTTGCTCGCTCAGCGCGTTAGTTGCTACGGTATTGCTGCGTATTAATCTAATAAATGTTGACTGCGTTGGTTAACTGAATTGATAATTAAAGTCATGTATGCATGTGTTTTGTATTGGTATTTTTCAGGAAGTAATGTACCGCAATTATTGTTTTGTCGTTTAATTGTATATGTTTCAATTATCATTAGCTTGTGGACGCGCCATATTTGATTGTAAATGTGCCAGAACTCTTATATTATAGGTATGTTCTTTTGAGCACATATATGTTTGATGTCAATAAATAATAAAATAACTCCAGATTTTGTTCTGGTGGTGAAAAGGAATAAGAATGAAATTCGTAGTGCATGTTTAATCATATTTTATTTAATGTTTTGTTAGTGCATCATTGTGTCATGACTACTCTGAGGGGCACATCATTACTAACTTATTATTAACTAACGTGTCATCACTTTACTTGAGAGGGCCCAAACATAATTAATTCACCGTTAACTACTTACTAAATTCAGCACATTATTTATCATAAACTTACTATCAAATACACAACTAGTGTTCAGGCCAGTTAAGTGATGACGTTTAGCTTTTCCAGAAGTCAGAGGGAGGAGGTACAGTATCATCACGGCCTCCGTCTGGATGGAGATTAAACTGTACTGATCCCAGCAAACGTTCTGACCATGATCCCAGTTTGGTTGTTTCTTTGGGAACTGTTCCACAAGTGTTCTGTGTGGGTTTTTAATTTTTATTTTTTTATTTAGCTGTGCATAAGTTGCAGGAGGGCGAGTTTGAAGGGAAAGAGAACAACACAGAACAGATAAAGAATTTAGTTATTAGTGTATTTAGTGTTTTGTACATTTAATGAGGATCAAATAATTTTTTGCTATTCTGTAATGTTCATGACAAAGCTGCAGTCAAAAGTTTAAACCAATAATATTATTTAAATTAGTTTTAAAGTCAGATTGCTTATTCCTTCTTAAAGAGGCTGTTTGATTTGGTTTAGCCATAAACGTTAATTAATGCATTAACTATCAAACATGTACTAAAATGTAGTTAAGGCTTATTCATGCATGAATCCATGACTCCTGTCATAGTTAAGGTTCGCTCCTCATTGGTTCATGATTAGTTCATGCTTTCAATAATCATCAGTTCATGCTGAATTAAGTATTAATTCAGGTATTAGTACATGATTATTCATGGACCCTTATTGTAAAGTGTCACCGAAAAAAGTAATTCATAAAGCATCTTAACTAGGGTTTGACCCAAATATTCGATTATTCGTTCGGTGGGTTGGTATTCGATTTTCATTTTTGGGATTCGAATATTGTTTTTTTTGTTTGTTTGTTTTTTCGCACACATCCCCCTCGAAACAGTTCTCATTCGCGCTTGAATATGTTTACACTATAAAATCTATAAAAACTCTTTTTTTTTTTTTTTTACAGTTATCTTATATAGCCTAGCCGTTTTTAATAGGATGGACAGTTGAAGGAACCGAACCTCGTTATACTTTAATAAATATATTTGCTTCTTCTTAGCCTACTAAAGTGTTCCCTGCAACTGGAGGATTCTCTGTCTGAAGCGCACAACTGCATGTGCTTGTATGGACAGAAGCGCATACCTGAGCTTGTATTTTGGGTTAAGCTGCGCTGCTTTGACATTGTGGAAAATAGAATAATAGAAACAAAATGTATTGTCCTTTTTACCCATTATTATCAATCTAAATAAATCTACTGCGAAATATAGGAGCTTGTTAAAACTCAAACGTGAGATTTTACTGGGACGTCATGTGCCCTAATAAAATCGCCCATGAGTGAGCATCATGATTCAGTTCATTTGTTAAGCTAAATGTTAAAAATGTTAGGCTACTTTATTAAAAGTATTGCTCTTAACAGACCTGTGTGTTTTGTATCACTAGTGCAGTGTCTGTTCATGGAGCATATAAGCCCTGCCCGCGTGAGGCGCGCCGCTTCCGGTTCGCGCTGTTTTGTAGTTTATTAAAATGTCAATATTGCTGTCCCTTGGGTCCGCAGCAACACATCCGCCACGTGTGAAGTCGACTGGATGAACGGTTCTCAACATAATCAAAATGCAAACAGACAGACACACAGAGATTCCTGCCTTTATTAGAGAGAAGAATATGTTCAGCCCCCTCCCTCCGAAGCTTCGAATATTCTGTGTTGATTACTACTGAAGCTTCGAAGCTCAAAAAAATGGTATTCGGACCAGCCCTAATCTTATTCCTTAAAAGAGGTCTTAAGGTCCAACATTGTTAGGAGTATAGACGAGGACTTTTAAGAGGCTTAAAATGAAAGTAATCACTGCATTAGCATATTTAGCAACTGGAAAAATGCAACTGTCCAGCAGGTTTTGGGTCTGTCACAACCTTCTATAAGTAAAGTGATCACACAAACAATTACAGTATTTTCAGAACCTCTTATTTTGTTGCTGTTCATTTCCTATCAAATAGTTAAGTATGCTACGACATTAACAGCATGGTAAATGAAAAATGTGTGTGTGCGTGTGTGAGTACAGTAAAACAGGTTTTTTTCGGCCAACTCGACATGTTGAATCGGCGTCAGAGCTCGTCGGTCAGTCAGGCTATCTGATCATTCTGATTGGCTGTTCAGCTACTGCCACCTGCTGGTACGGAAAGGCATTTCTTCTTATGCAGGCGCAGAACGGACGCGCTACTTGGCTGTTGGGTGTCGAGCGTTGGTTTGGTGTGTCAAACGCTGCCGACGTGAGCCAACCCCGCAGTCTGCTTTCGTCGCCACTAGTTCATCGGCAACAGCTTGGTGTGTTCTGGGCTTTAAACTAAGACTCCTACGTAGAAGTTTTTAAGCTAAATTAGGAACCAGAGATGGGCACTCTAGTTAGTGACTCGGACTCGAGTCGCATTTTAACAGACTTCAGACTTGACTCGGACTCGACCTGAAATGACTTCAGACTTGACTCGACTCGTGAATATTTTAAAAACGGTTCAAGTCTTTTACCCTTAACTGATATATGCAAGAAACATCTCATGGATGCATTGGGACACATCCTCAGTGATGTATCCTGGGATCATTGGCTGTTTCGGGTCTCGCAACATCATACACCCTCGCCCAGGCGACCCAGCCGGGGTTGACCAAGCCCCGACTTCCGTCCCAGTAGCAGTCCACGGATCAGCCCTCTTAAACCAAAGCCACCTTGTGGCCTTCTCTGCAGCTTCGCTCGTGGATTGAATGGCCCTCTTCTTGGCCACCCCTGTAACGCCCAAACGACTGAGGATTTTGCAAAATGACCGTCCTGCAAAGCCTCTACAGCCGATTTCTATGGGCTCATAGAAGGTTCTCCAACCTCTCTCCCTGCACTCCTCCACCAGTTCCTGGTACTTAGCGCGTTTCCTCTCATTAGCTTCCTCAATACGCTCTTCCCAGGGCACAGTAAGTTCCAGCATGATCAGCTGTTTTGAAACCTCAGAGGTAACTATCATGTCTGGGCGGAGACTTGCTGTTGCAATGTGCTGAGAGAACCTCAGCTGTTTTCCCAGGTCGACCTGCAGCTGCCAGTCTGAGGGATTGTGGAGGAGGCCTGTTGTTAATTGTGGGCACGCCCGGGGTTTCTCTCCAGCTTTAATGATGGGGACTGCCTTCTTTGGAGCATGATGGTACTTGCTGGTGCTGATGGCTGAGGCTAAGCTCTCAGCAATTGCCTTGAGCACCTGGTCATGGCGCCAACGATAGCGCCCATCAGCCAGAGCCTTTTTTTGCAGCTGCTGAGA
This sequence comes from Hypophthalmichthys nobilis, assembly GCA_037950665.1. Lineage (NCBI taxonomy): Eukaryota > Metazoa > Chordata > Actinopteri > Cypriniformes > Xenocyprididae > Hypophthalmichthys > Hypophthalmichthys nobilis. Next base: position 29,809,049 of record CM075481.1, on the reverse strand, counting down.
TGTTCTAAAGAGCCTCTTCCAGAGCAAAGAAGGCAGGAAGGTGTCTCGCTCTTCCCCCAGACATGGAGGTTCACTGGGCTTGGCAGGGCATCCTAGACAGCTTGTACCAGGAAACGGACCCAATGGAAATGGGCCTGCAAGATGTTTGCCCAGGTGATCCTGCGCTGCAGTGTACTCTCCCACCTAGTCTCTCCCTGCTGCCGGAGTCCCGTCGCCCTGCTCACTCGCTCTTCCTCCAAGCCTGCTCGGACCTCTTCCTGGAATAGATGGTGTCTTTCCTTGCCGCGGGCCTGGCTAACCAGAGTCTTTGAGGAGAAGCCCAAGCCCACTCTGCTTGTCGCCACGGTGCCCACCACTGCCACCTTCCACAGTCCCTGGAGTCCCTGCACTGTAGGGCTTCTCTGGTGCGTACCACCATGAATTCTTCCGTGAGGCCACTAAAGGGCAACTGCAGGATGTTACTTGTCCCATACAGTGCAGCGCTGGTAAGTCTGTGTGGGTGGCCCAGCCACTACCGAAGAAAGCCACTGATCTTCCTTTCTAGGGACTCAACTGTTGTCATTGGGACTGCATAGACCAGCAGGGGCCACAGGACTCAGGGCAGGATGGAATGCTGGTAGATCCAGGCTTTAAATCTACCAGGCAGCCCAGACTTGTCAACCTTGGTGAGCCAAGCTCCAAATTCTTTGTTGGACTTCTGGATGGTGGCAGAGTCTTTCAGGCTGGAGTCAAAGAGCTTCCCCAAACTCTTGACAGGTTGCTCCGTGATGGTTGGGATGACAGTTCCTGAGATGGAAAAATGGAACTTGTCAACCACTTTCCCTTTCTTCAGCACCATGGACCTTGACTTGGAGGGCTTAAAACTTATCCTTGCCCAGGTGATGAGTCTCTCAAGTATGGTACGATGGTAACGATACTCAAATAAAAATATCGATACTAAGGCGTTTTTTTTTTACCAGTGATTTTGTTTAATTAACAATACATTTAATGCGTATAATATGCATTGAATTGGATAAATAACTTATGTTAGTAAATAATTGTTTAGGAGAACTATTTTCCTGCTCATGTGAACACAGGCAAATGCTGCAAGTCAGAACCAATCAATCACAGAGAGCGTTCACTATATTCAAACAGGACTGCATGCATTTAGTATTGTAAAAAACCATTGATGCTTTTAGGAAACGCAGCCCAGAACAATGCTTAACCTGAGACAGAACAACATAATAGGTATGTTAAAATACCTTTCAAATATAATGTTAAGTGGGTATCATTACCCATTTTACTCATAGTAATTCAATTATTTAAGGACTTAAATTATTAATAATTTAATAATTTAAGTTCAGATTAGAGGTATCGTATCAGTATCGATATCAGCAATATTGGCCTTGAAAGTATCGATATCGTATTGAAAACAAAATAAGCGGTATTGCCCATCCCTACTCTCAAGTCCTTGTAGGATCCACCTGCTCCCTGGGACCAATGTCATTGTGATGGCAAGATCATCCATATAGGCTCTTATAGGGGGCTGTCGTACGCCTGACTTAGTTAAGGGCTCTCTGCATTCCACCTCGGCTGACTTGACCACGTGGCAAGAGCGAAAATAATAACAGAGATGGTACAGCCTGTTATTATTCCTTTCCCAATGCGATGCCAGTCTGATGTTTCTGATGTTTCCCATCCTGAAATTATTGTAGTAATCCAGGATCAGGTCCTTAATCTTACTGGGAACATGATGGAGGTATAGAGCGAGCTTGACCAGCTTGTGCAGTATGGATCCATAGGCGTTGGCCAGGTCCAACCACAAGACAACTAGGTCGCCTCTGTTCTCATGGGCCTCTCTGATGAGTTGTGTAACTACACCAGTGTGTTCCAAGGAGCCGGGAGTTTCAGGAATCCCCCCCCCCTTCTGCACTGAGGGGTCGATGTAGTTGTTCTTGAGGAGAAACTCTGTCAGTCTTTGTGAGACGATGCTGAAAAACACCTTCCCTTCAACACTCTTCGCCAAATCACCTTCAAGATCTTCCACAGGTGCCGGAGAAGCTCTGGGCAGCGCGTATAGACCAAATAAGGTACGCCACTGGGGACTGGAGTAGATGCTGAGCGAGCTGCCTTGATGATCTCCTCAACCTCCTTCAGACTAGGCCCCCTCAAATTGAACTCTGTTGTTGGGGGGGCGGGGCTTATGAGAGCTTTGTTGGGCTCCAGCTCTTGCTCTCTCTGGGAATCGCTTACTGTGTCCTGGAGTAAGCTATTCACTTCCTCTATTGAGCCTCAAGCCGACCACTGCGCTTGTCCCTAGGCAGTTGTTTTGTGAAGCCGAACAGATTGGCAATGAAGGCCGCTCGCTTCCTGGCTCTCTCTCTCCCCCGTCTCCAGTGCCACTCTGCTCTGCGTAGGATCATCAGCTTCTTCCGCAGGATGTTTTGAGCATTAGCAGAGCTGCGCTTCTCCTCATCAGTAGCTTTCTTGTACCGTTTCTTGAGGGTGCAAAGCTCCTGACGCAGGTGATGTATCTTGGTTTTATAATATCTGCATAACATATATTTCCCTATCTGTCATGGTAGATTGGACTCTTGTCATAGAATTTATTACTTATGTCCGTGTATTGCACGTAAACTGTCATAAGAGTCCCATGAAACATGACAGGAGCCACTGTGCCATGTTTTTTCGTTTGGGTTTATTAACATGTCAGATCGGCTAGATGCACAGAATGTGGGAAAACAATTAAAGACACCGCAACAACAACATCAAATTTTATGAGACATTGCATCCACAAAGGTTAGTCACATTAACTCACACAGCTAGCTATTATACTGTGGTGTAGCTGCATGACTCTTTTGGATTGCCAACCTGTTAAATTATAAACAAAAAATATCTAACTTTTAAACCTAGCACTACGTTTTATCAATCTTTTCGTATTATATGCAGCTTTTCTCTTTCTTAATGTGTGTCCATAAGAGAGAGATAGTTAATCCATTTATTACCTAAAGCTCATATTTTAACGTATCGCAATCAGCATGTGTAGAGTTTTCAATTGACATTCGTAAACATTCCGAGGTTTGATATTTTCTGATAATGACTGTCATCAATAACAACGAAGCTGTATAACAAACTGCTGTATAACAAACCATGACTCACTGGCGCCGTCTTGTGTCCACTTAGCAACTGTATTGAAAATGACTACTCATGTTGCCAGGATGACTGTTTTGTACATTGTAATAGATTATAAAGTAACAAGCTGGATGCACATTATCCCTTAATCATAGGACCTTAATTTCAAATAAAACAGATGATAGAAAGATCATATTATTTTGTCTATATAATACAACTAGGATAAAAAAATAGGATTTGATTATGAGAATTTTTTTTTTTTTTTTTAATGACTCGAGACTCAACTCAACAAAGACTCCAGTTTAAATACTTCAGACTTGACTCGGACTCCAGATAAAAGACTTGTGAACATCTCTGTTAGAAACTTTCTGAGAGCATAAAAAGCACCATTTATATGTTACATTACCAACTTTACTCCACCTCCCAAACAGATCAAGACACATGAAGAGATGTGAAGTATGAACAGGATCTGATTCACTGGTCATTACATCAACAGACACAAAAGCAAAGAAAAAAAAAAAAAACACCATTTAGACTTACACTGATTATCAAAGATGAGAGTCGGTGCTTTTATAAAACCTGAAATATGAAGAATAAGTCAATAAAAATAACTGAAAATGTATTGGATTGTATTGGATTGAGTCTGAGAAAACTACATTCATCATACGTCCACAGTTCATGTCAAGGTTTTTGGGGCAATGAGAGCCAAACCTTTAAAAACAAGAAGAATACTCACCTTTATGAATGAAAGCCATTGTCAGTTTTGACAATTCAGTTTATTTCTTTTTATCCACAATCCAGTTCAGAGGACGAGTTTCCTTTACAGTTAGAGAATAAACAAATTAGCCATTGCATTGACCCATGACTTTAAAAAAAAAAAAGAAAAGCTTTGTTTCAGACACGCATGAAAAATATTCCACAGCATTTATGAATCTGAATTAGAGTTCAAATTGAGGAGTTTTAATCCAGCCTGGTCTCATTGTTAATACGTAGGTGTAAACACGTAACTTTCAAAGACACAAAACGTGCATTTTTGTACGTTTAGAAAGGTGCTGAAACGTACAATATTGAGGTATTTATAGCACTAAAATGAAAAAAAAAAACAAAAAACGTTTTTTTCAGCGAAAAAGAGAGATATATGTATAATTTCCCTTTCATCGTTTTGTAGATAAATGTAAGATCCCTAAACCCCATCCTGAACCTAAACATACCCATTTTGTACATAATGTTAAAAGAACAAAACATAATGGACAGAAATGTGTAGGAAAATGAACATTTTAGTAAAAATATAACATTAAAATGATATTCTGAGCCACTAATCCTACACCTACTCCTAAACCTGCCCATAACCATTTCTTAAAACTCCGTACTAATAAAAGAATAACAGACAAACAAGCGTAGCCTAATCACAATAATTTATTTATTGCGAAAATGTCAAAAGTAGTTCAAATGATGATGAGTTGCAGTCGCAGTCCTTTCCGGTAATAGTTTTTATAGGGTACAGAGAAGAATTCAATTTATTAATCCATGAAAATATGAATCGGGCTTCTCTCCGTGAAGGCGCGCACTCATTTCAAATGTCACTCCACTGAAACACTGCATGTCGCAATCTGTGACGAAGCAGGTGAGAACCAATGAGCGTTCGATATCAGTGCCGTAAACCATGTCGTAACGCTTCTCGAGGGCTCAACTTTCAAATTTGAATCATAACGAGCACGGGCTTTAAACCGTGACGGTAGTGATGAGAATGAAGATGAAGATCGCCGGATAAAGGGCTAAATTTGGATCTGTTCCTTACAAACATATGGATTCTAAAGATTTGGAGTACAGCGAACAGATAATATTGATGTGATTTGTGAATTTATGTTGTGCTTTGGTGTATCTTATGGTTGTATTGTCAGTCGCTGCATAGGAGAAAACGCCTTTTGTGTCTCACAGCGAACAAACTAAATATTAAAGAATGGTTTAACAATTACAGAAATTGTATTCATTTTAAAGGGTTAGTTCACCCAAAAATGAAAATTATGTAGTTAATTACTCACCCTCATGTCGTTCTACACCCGTAAGACCTTCATTCATTTTCGGAACACAAATTAAGATATTTTTATAAAATCCGATGGCTCAGTGAAGCCTGCATCGCCAGCAATAACACTCCTTTTTTCAGTGCCCAGAAAGCTACTAAAAACATATTTAAAACAGTTAATGTGACTACAGTGGTTCAACTTTAATATTATAAAGCGATGAGAATACTTTTTGTGTGCCAAAAAAAAAAAAAAAATAGTGACTTTATTCAACAATATCTAGTGATAGGCGATTTCAAAACACTGCTTCATGAAGCTTCGAAGCTTTACGAATCTTATGTTTCGAATCAATGGTTAGGAGCACGTATCAAACTGCCAAAGTCACATGAACTATTGAAGTTTCAAAACACTTACGACGTAACAAAGCCTCGTTTACAGAAATCATGTGATTTTGGCGCTCTGAACCACTGATTTGAAACAAAAGATTTGTAAAGCTTCGAGGCTTCATGAAGCAGTGTTTAGAAATCACCCATCTCTAGATATTGTGGAATAAAATTCGCTATTTTGTTATTTTTGGCGCACAAAAAGTATTCTCATCGCTTTATAATATTAAAGTTGAACCACTGTAGTCACATGAACTGTTTTAAATATGCTTTTAGTAGCTTTCTGGGCATTGAAAAAAGGAGTGTTATTGCTGGTGATGCAGGCTTCACTGAGCCATCGGATTTTATGAAAAATATCTTAATTTGTGTTCCGAAGATGAACGAAGGTCTTACGGGTGTGAACCAACCCTTTAAGGTTTTAGAGTGTAGTCTTGTTTAACATTGTGTAATCCTCAGAAACGAGTTTGCAGCACGTCACGAACAGAAATGTTATTTTATATTAAGTAGATGAGTAAACTGCATTCAATAAATTCGACTTACACATGTATTGATATGACAATTGAATACAACAGATTTAAAACATTAATGCCATGATTTTAATATTAATACATGGGAATTCATACACATTCACATTTGGATACGTAAATGATTTACATTTTATTGCTGTTAATACGCAAGTATTTTTACGTTTTAGTGCTATAAATACATCAGAATTATACGTTTTTGTGTTCATGAAAACGTAAGTAAATGTACGTGTGGTAGAACCACACTTTACGTAAAAATACACACGTATTCTCATGAGATCACGTTGCAGCTTTAAACAGATATTATCAAAGTATAATGCAAAAACGGATGAAATGACGCTCTTGTGTTTTCCCAGAAATGATCATATACAAGTCATCATAGAACCACAAGCTGTTTCCCAAAAACTTCAAATCTGAAAAGTGGTGTAGATCAATAAGTGCTCAGGAGTTATTCATAAAGTTTCATCTTTAAAAAATGTTAAAGGACTTACAGTAAGTAAGTCCTTTAAGTCCTACAGTTAGTCCTGACCTGGTCAAAGCATAATTACTACTACTTAAGCATAATTATATACACACATCTATACATGTTTTTGACTTAAATAGGCTGATGAGGAGCATTATGAGCAGAAAGAAGATCTTACCTGAGAATAATAATAAGCTGATATACAGTGATCCTCACCCGACACAACTGACTGAACAAGATATTTGTTTGTTGAGATGTTTATAGATATGTTATCTGTCCATCATTTTGAGGAAATATGAGCACAAGTCTATTGTTTTCCATCATTAAATTCAAATGTGCATTCCCTTACACAATGAAAATATCTTTCTGTATATGAAAGATCAATATATTAATTTATTTAATAGTATATTTGAAAATACACAGGATAATACAGTGTTAATATTACAATATATTGAATAATATTTCTTAATGAATGAATAATTGATATGAATAATTGTTGCTTTTCATACATTGGAAAAATATGTGGCAATATATTTACTAATACACACCTGCACGTACTGAAGTATTCAGCAAAGAGACTATCACTGTGCTGAAGAGAGCCATTACAATTACAACCATTACTAGTTTTTAAATAAAGTAACTATAAGTTGCGTCCCAAATGACACACTATACACAATGCACTTATACACTATGTACTTATGCACTATGTACTCCATATAGTGTAGGAATTTTATGTTTATTTTGTGATTAAACATCTGAGTCTGTTCCACGCTTCCCCTCCGCAACGTAATTAAAGCTGCGACAGTTGAGTGCATGAAGTGTCCAACGTTCCACACTTCGTTTTTCCTGTTAATTTAGTGCATCATCCGGGTATTTTAACTGCATTTTTTCTTTTTTGGAATTTTCTGTGTGAACGCACTACTCACACTATTTGTACTTAACATTATAAAATAGAGCATAAATATGTGATTTGGGACGCACCTATAGTCTTATTGGTGTTTGGCCAATCGTCAGCCCAACAACAGGCTCTACTCTTCAGCACAATGGTGACCCCAAAAACTCACACATTCCAGAAAACCTTTTAAATTCCAAAATAATAGAACATTAAACATCATCTCCTCCTATATTAATATTGAGCAAAAACATGAAATAACGCTTAATTTTAACATGTACTCTCCTTTAACAGTCAGAAGCAAAGCATGCTGGGAACTAGAAGTCTGTTATAACTCATTACATGAATGTATGTATTTACATTCATGTAATGTACATACATTCACATTGATATGGGAACATGTTTGTAGAATATATGTACACAATAAAGGATAAAACTTTAATAATATTACATGTAATGCTATTTTTGTCTTCATTTCTAAATATGTTTAACCCTCTGGTCCTCTTCGTTTAGGGGTCACACTTGGCTTCTTCACGGTCAAAAATGACTGAAGCCTTGAAATGTAACTCTTTTTTTTCTTTCTTTTTTTTTCAGGAAAACCAATGTAATATATTTTTGTTCAATAATATTTTTTGATTATTTAATATTTTGAGGATACTATGCAATATTTTATAATAAATAATATAATATAATTTTTATTAGCTATTTTTCCCCATTGAAAATATTACACAATTTTTTCCTAATATATTATTTGTCAATTAAAGCAGTATTCCATGTTAAAATAGAAATAAGGCATTTAAAATCCAATTTTTTGAAATTAGATTAGTGCCATCTGGTGGGAGTAAAAAAGAAAAACTATGTAATGCCATGGTGGAACCAGATTCTATATAAAGCAGCTTATAAATTTTCTAGTAGTTTTTAGACATAAATACTTATTTTTATTAAGTTGTGGATTTGGATTAATACTTCAACATTCTCAAAGATATCGAATTCGATTTGTGCCAAAATATATTGAACATAACTTTTCAAGAAACTAATGAAAATATAAATTGAAACTAAATAAAATCAATGTCTTTCAAATTAAAAAAAAAAAAACAATCGCAGGCAAAATATTTGACTTTGTTTTTAATAGACTGCATGTTTTGCTGTTTTCTCCTTTTTCTTTTCTTTCGCTGATCTGTATTTACAAATGCTTTTTCCATAGCTTTCATTTAAGCTTCTGAAGTTTATGATCCCAGAGTTTTCATTTGCCATTCTGGCACTAATGAAAACATGGCACATGAACGCCACCACAAAATACGAGTGGGGAGCTCGGGATTTTCTTTAAGCCCCGATCTGAATGAGCTGGGGGCGTGTCAGTGAGAAACATGGCGAAATACCACAATACTTATAGGTATTTAGCAGTGACACTGTCAGGCTTTTCTATTTACAATGAAGTAAGCTGATTCCCAGCAAAAAATACTATAGCATCATAATAGCCTATAACAATATAATATGTAACGATAAAGTTTACATTGGCTTCATAAATTAATTAAAATCATAAAAAAAGCAACATACAACCAATGCACATTCTTTGCTCTACATTTTCTAGAAGTAGAAGTGTTGTTATTTTGTGTAATTAATTTAGAGAAGGCACACCGCCATCTTACTCCAACAAAAGTGACTTGAACGCACCTACCATCGTAAACATGACTTCCCACCTCGTAAATACGAACTTCCCAGGAAGACTTGAACGCACCATAATCTCTCGTGGGGGCGGGGCTAGCAGTGGTGTGTTCCTCATTGGCTATTGAGTTTTTGATTGACAGCTTCTTGACCTGGAAGTAAAGACCCAGCAAACAGAATTTTGTTATGAGAATGTTCTCTTGTTTTCTTGACATTAAAGGAACGTGTTTTAAAAGGTATGATGTTCCTCAAAAGTTCTTTCAACTTAATTTTGATATAAAATTCAACATTCTAGCAACACTGATTTGTAACATTCCAAGAACATAAAAATGTTCTGTTTTCTTAATGTTAGTAGAATGTTATTTAAAGGTTAGTATGATGTTACTGAAACATTCTTTCAGTCATTCACACATAAGCTGGTGTGTGGTGGGCGTTCTGGCGCAATGTGGCTGCCGTCGCATCATCCAGGTGGATGCTGGTGGTTGAGGAGATTCTCCCTTCAATATGTAAAGTGCTTTGAGTGCCTAGAAAAGTGCTATATAAATGTAAGGAATAATTAAATTATTATATATATGATACTAGTATTCTCTTTAAATTGTAACAGCACAACCTAATCAAACCCAACAATAGAGAAGAAACATCAGGAATAAACAAATATTCTCCGAAAACACTGGACATTATGCAGTATTTTCAGTTTTATACAGTCGCCCGGGTTGGCTTTTTTTCATGATACATGGGGGACAGCATGAGCAGTTAAAAAAAAAAAAAAAAAATCCTCTGCGCCACCGCTGCAAAGCGGTTTTCTATTATCTATCATTTCACTGTGTGGGGAATTGGCAAATTGGCGCCCCTGCTTGCTGAGAAGGTGCCGTGCACAGAAGCTGTGTGAGCTGTGTGGGGATGCACTGTATAGAGCAATACTCTAATGGAATTAGTGGGCTAAAGTCAGCCACACCTCGACTTTCTTCCAAATAACGCACATTTCATTCATGATATTATAAATACAGGCCTATAGTTCCTGCTCATTTTTGTTTTTCTGAATTGTGTAAAATAGCTAATAAAAATAGGTAATACATAACGGTTATGTGGTCACCAAGGTGAATTGGTTTAGTCTTGACCTCTGGTCATAAGTGACAGTGTTGGGGGATGGGAATGCCAAATAATCACAGAGATGGACAGGAAAAGGTCCATCAGGTGCCCAATTTAGAAAAAAAAGAAAAGAAGAAGAGGAGAAATGAGCAAAAGATAAAAGTATGCAACTATGTTATCTCTGTATGATTTTTACGGTATCCATGTCATGAATGAAGGGCTAATGTTAATTAGTGGGTATAACTCTTAAGTTTGTTAGCCTTTTTGCTATGATGCTTGCTATGCTTATACAACAATAATTTGGTTTTAATTCAACAAACACAAGATCTAATTTCACCATAAGATTGTGCTTTGCAACAAAACTGTTACAAGTTCAGTTATTATTTATTTCCATCAGTTGGGTTAACGTTAGGCCTTGTAATTAGCCAATGGAATTTTCAAATCTGTGTAATTATAATTTAAATCAGAGTACTTTTCAAATTGTATTTCATAAACCAACATCTCAGACGTTATGTCAAAACGTTATGGGGTTTCAAATTAAAAAATGACTTTCTGTTACAGAACAGGGCATTGATTTCATACATGTCCACTGTAGAGGACATCAGGACTTAAAGCAAGTTTATCAGGCATTTTGGGAGACACAACTAGTGAATATGGAAACACTTCTTTTTTCATTAAATGTTGCTCCAAGAACACAGTAATATGCAAATTAGATTTTTTTGTGTGTGGGGGGGAGTTGAAGGGGGTCTCGCTAGGGTGTAATCAGTGGCGGTTCTACATTGAATTACACCCTGGGCGAGTGGAGAGTGGAGAGAGGAACGTGTTTTTGCTCCACTCCAGGCTTTGATCACATCCCCCTGAGTGTAGGATCTTCTATTTCTTAGCTGCGCAGCATATACCTGTAAAACTTGATTTTCCTGCTAAGACAAAAACTCATCTGGAGAGAAGATCTACACCGCCTTGCCCAAACTCCCTTCACTTATCCATGGGGGATGGGATCTTCTGTAGCCAGAAACCCCCATGCAAAGTAGGGATGGGCGATATGGCCTAAAAAATTTATCATGATAATTTCAGGTATTTATTGCGATAACGATACCAATGACGATAATAAATATATATTTATATATATATTATTATTACAAATTATTTTCTTCTGTAAAATAGCAGATTGTTATGTTTAAGTTGTGTTCCAGTGACTGTGCTGAAAAACATCGCACAACAACAATAATTCAAATTAATTACAAGTTTAAAATGTAAACACAGATTCTGTATTTATTTATACTCTCATGGTGCAAACAACAAAAGGAACGATCACCATGTCTTCAGTTGTGTTTCAAAATCACAACAGAGTACAACTGCAAATAAATCCTGATAAAGTAATTGTAAAAAAAAAAAAAGTGCAAACACTGTATCAAAAAGTAACAATCCCAACTACGTCTTCAGATAGTTTACAAAATAGTGCAAAACACAAGATGATAAATTAAAAAACAAATCAATAAATTAAATTTAAATAAAAGTTTAATTAAACTGTAAACACTGATATACTCTTAATTTGTAAGCAAAATGTAGAAATGAGGCTGACATGAACATGTCTGGTAGTGCAAGTTATATAACACACATACTAGTGTGATTCAGTAGCTTTCAAAAAGAGAACAGGGCTCACACCTTAAGATTTTTGGTCAAGAAGACTGTATTGTCAATTGTCATGAATGTGGCTCCCACGCCTCCTCCTCCACACCACGGAGGAGCCGTCACCTGAGTATTGACTATTTCCCATTCGGACTACATTACCCATAGGCCCTCATTCCTGGGACTGATTGCACACACACCTGCACCCCATCACACTCACACTATTTAAACCACCTTCACACGCACTCACGTCGCGAAGTCTTGATTTGCCCTGGTGATCATTTCTGAGCGTTTTCTTGAGGACTGTTACCCTGTTACCGTTGGACTGTTTATTACCCTGTGATTCTCTGCTGCCTGCCCTGATCTCTGCCTGTATACTGGACTGTGTTTGTTTGCCGCCTGCCCTGATCCTTGCCTGTGACTCGACCCTGTTTGTCTGCCGCCTGCCTCGACCATTGCCTGTCACTGTTTATGCTTCTGCCTTTGCCCTGTTACTCTTGGTGACTATATCAATAAAGCTGCAAATGGATCCCCACTCTGTTGACCCATCATTACAGAAGACTTCGCCAACTAGCGATCCAGCAGCATTCATGCAGATCTCCACCGAGCTGTCTGCCCAGGCCAACCAGCTCGCGGTTCACCAACATCAACTGAATCGCTTGACTTCTCTTACCGAAGAGCTGGTGAAAACCCTGCAGAGTCTTCGCTTCAGCGCCGCCGAGGCCGCCACACCTCCACCCGCGGCCCCGTCCGTCAGGCCTTCCGGCTGCCCCGCAGTCAATCCACGCCTCGCTCTCCGGAGAAGTTTGATGGTACTCCGCGAAGTGTAAGGGATTCCTTCTCCAATGTTCCCTCTTTGTTAATCAGCAACCATCTCTCTATCCCACGAAACCAGTCGGATTTCCTTCGTGTGCTCGTTGTTGACTGGTAAGGCGCTGGATTGGGCTACAGCTGTGTGGAGAGAGGATAGTTCCGTGTTCCCCACCTTTTCTGCCTTTTTACAAAGCTTCAAAGAGGTCTTCGAACACCCGGAGGGTGGCAAGAGCGCTGGAGACCAATTACTATCGCTGAGTCAAGGTAAAACCACAGCGGCTGAGTATGCACTACATTTCCGCACCCTCGCCGCTCAAACGAACTGGGTTGAAGACACACTGAAACTACTGTTTCGTAGAGGTCTATCACTGGAACTTCAAGCTGAGCTCGCATGTCGTGGCGAGGGCAAATCGCTCAGCGAGTTCATCGAACTAACCATCCACATAGACAATCTTCTTCGCTCACGCGTCGACCCGTTCGCCTACCCCTGTCACCAGTCCCACAACGGAACCTATGCAACTAGGATACACCCCACTTCATCCCGAGGAGAGAGAAAGAAGACGACAACTTCACCTGTGTCTGTACTGCGGTCAAGCTGGGCACATCAAACTCAACTGTCCCGTTCGACCTAACCCAGCTAACCCCAAGGCGGTGAGTTCCCATTATTCCACTAACTGCCTCAAGATCCCCATACAAATAACTGTGAATGACCAGCATATAACCACGCACGCTTTACTGGACTCTGGGGCAGCGGGCAACTTCATGTCAGATACATTCATCAAAGAACACAGCGTTACACTAACGGACTGTAATTCTCCATTGACAGTGGAGGCGCTAGATGGGAGACCCATTGGAGGAGGAAAAGTGGCGCACATCACCTCCGAGCTCGCACTGCAAGTCGGAGTGCTTCATCACGAACGCATCCGCTTTCTCGTGATTCATTCACCCAATAACCCAGTCATCCTTGGTCTCCCGTGGCTCAGAACTCACAATCCGCTCATTTCATGGAAGGAGGGTCAAATCGTTCAGTGGGATGCCGCTTGTCATGGACAATGCTTGAAACAGATCACCCCATTACCAGTACAAACCATCTCAATTCCACGAGCCCAACGTCGACGCACTCAATATACCCGCTAATTATGCTGACCTGGCGATCGCTTTAGCAGAAGTAAATCCACAGAATTACCCCTCATCGACCCAGTGACTGTGCCATTGACCTTTTGCCAGGTACCACGCCCCTAAGGGCAGAATATTTCCCCTGTCACAGCCGGAATCTGCTGCCATGAAGACCTACATTGAGGAGGAATTGGCCAAAGGGTTCATTCGACCTTCTACATCTCCGGCATCCGGCTTCTTCTTCGTCAAAAGAAGGACGGCAGTCTTCGACCTTGTATCGACTATCGTGGTCTGAATGACATCACAGTGAAATTCGCTATCCACTACCATTGGTTCCCGCAGCTCTAGAACAACTAAGGCAAGCCAAATATTTCACCAAGTTGGACCTCCGTTGTGCATATAATCTGATCCGCAACAGAGAGGCGACGGCTTTCTCAACTGCTACTGGCCACTACGAGACCCTCGTTATGCCGTTCGGGCTGTCCAATAGTCCTCTGTCTTTCAATCGTTTATCAATGGCGTCTTTCGGGACATGCTAAATCGCTGGGTCATCGTCTACATTGACGACATTCTCATATACTCCAAGAACTTCGAAGAACACATCCAACATGTCAGGTCTGTGCTTCAACGCCTCATTCAACATAAGCTGTACGCCAAAGCAGAGAAATGTGAATTTCACCGCACTTCAACAGCATTCCTGGGCTATGTCATCAGTCAGGAGGGAGTAGCCATGGACGACAGTAAGGTGAGGGCAGTGCTTGAATGGCCCCAGCCCCGCACATTGAAAGAACTACAGCGATTTCTGGGTTTCGCTAACTTCTACAGGCGCTTTATTAGAAACTTCAGTGGCGTTGCAGCCCCTTTAACCTCCATGACCAAACGACAATCGACACGCCTTCACTGGTCGCCTGAGGCGTTGCGCGCCTTCCAAGAATTGAAGGAACGATTCACTACAGCACCCATTCTTCGTCACCCAGATCCAGAACTCCCCTTCATAGTCGAGGTTGACGCTTCCAGTACTGGCATTGGGGCCATCCTCTCACAGCGTCAGGGTAATCCCGCAAAAATGTTCCCATGTGCTTTTTACTCACGGAAATTGTCAGCAGCAGAACGCAATTACGACGTGGGCAATCGGGAACTACTGGCTATGAAAGCGGCGTTGGAGGAGTGGCGCCATTGGCTAGAGGGAGCACAACACCCATTCACGATTCTCACCGATCACAAAAATCTGGAATACCTTCGTTCAGCGAAGCGTCTAAATCCCGGCAAGCAAGATGGGCCATGTTCTTCACACGCTTCCAATTCACAGTGACCTACAGACCCGGCTCAAAGAATGTCAAAGCGGATGCTCTATCCCGCCAGTCTGAGGAAGTGGAAAGGTCGACCAATGAAGAAAGCATTCTTCCTACCAGACTGCTACTCGCTCCGGTTCAGTGGGACGTCATGACTGAGATCAATCAGGCCAACGAACACACCACTCCACCACCTAATTGCCCGCCTAATCGCACTTTCGTCCCGAACACCTACGCAACAAATTGCTTCATCAAGTTCATGATTTTCCCAGCTCAGGTCACCCAGGCATTACGGCCACGCAACACCTTTTACAGAATCGGTTCTGGTGGAACACCCTGGTCACGGACACTACCCAATTCATCAATGATTGCACACTCTGTCAAACCACCAAATCATCTCATCGAGTTCCAGCGGGCTGTTGCAGCCGTTACCCATTCCACAACGTCCCTGGTCACACATTGCCATTGACTTCGTCACTGACCTCCCTGAATCCCGCGGTCACACCACCATCCTCACAGTAGTTGACCGGTTCTCCAAAACATGTCGTCTCATCCCACTACCCAAACTACCCACGGCATTTGAAAGCGGCAGAGATTCTGTGTAACCATGTATTTCGTTTCTATGGGCTACCGGAAGATATTGTGTCAGACAGGGGACCCCAATTTACGTCGAGTGTGGTCAGCTTTCTTCAAGCAGTTAAACGTCAACGTCAGCCTCACTTCTGGGTACCATCCTGAATCCAATGGACAAACTGAACGCATGAACCAAGAACTCACCAGGTTTCTACGCACTTACTGCCAACAGAATCAGCAGGAATGGAGTCGCTACCTGATGTGGGCTGAATACGCCCAAAACTCCCTACAGAAACCTGCCACTGGGCTCACACCCTTCCAATGCGTCCTGGGGTTTCAACCACCTCTATTCCCCTGGTCCGGGAACCATCTAATCTGCCTTCGGTTACCGAGTGGATGCAGCGAAGTGAGGAGACTTGGGATCTGGCTCATCACCATCTGCAGCGGGCTGTAAGAAGGCAGGAAACCCAAGCCAATCGACATCGTCGCCCCAATCCTGAATATGCCGTGGGCCAATGGGTCTGGCTGTCCACAAGGGATCTACGTCTCAGACTTCCTTGCAGAAAACTCAGTCCCAGGTTTGTAGGGCCTTTCCAAATTCTAAAACAAATTACTCCTGTATCATTTCGTCTAAAGTTACCTGCTAATTACCGTGTTTCTCCCACTTTCCATGTGTCGTTGCTGAAACCCTCCGGTGGTCCGAGAGGAGACGCGGAGGAGCCGTGGCCCGCAACCCCGCCCTTGATGATCGAAGGCGAGGAAGCCTATCAGGTTCGAGCTACTCGATTCCAGGCGCCGGGTAGGAGACTACAATATCTGGTCGACTGGGAGAGTGCGGCCCGGAGGAGCGATCCTGGGTTAACGCGGATGATATCCTGGACCCATCTCTCTTAGAGGAGTTTCATCGGACGCATCCGGAGAGACCGGCCCCTCGACCTCGTGGTAGACCCCGGCGTCCGCCTCCTCGCGTCCGGAGCCGCTCGCAGGGGGGGGGCTCTGTCATGAATGTGGCTCCCACGCCTCCTCCTCCACACCACCGGAGGGAGCCGTCACCTGAGTATTGACTATTTCCCATTCGGACTACATTACCCATAGGCCCTCATTCCTGGGACTGATTGCACACACACCTGCACCCCATCACACTCACACTATTTAAACCACCTTCACACGCACTCACATCGCGAAGTCTTGATTTGCCCTGGTGATCATTTCTGAGCGTTTTCTTGAGGACTGTTACCCTGTTACCGTTGGACTGTTTATTACCCTGTGATTCTCTGCTGCCTGCCCTGATCTCTGCCTGTATACTGGACTGTGTTTGTTTGCCGCCTGCCCTGATCCTTGCCTGTGACTCGACCCTGTTTGTCTGCCGCCTGCCTCGACCATTGCCTGTCCCTGTTTATGCTTCTGCCTTTGCCCTGTTACTCTTGGTGACTATATCAATAAAGCTGCAAATGGATCCCCACTCTGTTGACCCATCATTACAGTCAATATTCACTGTAGCTGGTTTCAGAAGAGACATTTGGCTTGTCACTACATTTCCAGCAACGCTGAACACCCTCTCTGAGGGTGTACTTGTGTCGGGGATGCACAAGTACTTTTTCACCAAACGACTGATATTAGGGAAATTCACCTCGTGTACCTTCCACCACGTAAGGGGATTGCTTTCACCATCTGCAAGTGGCCTATGCAGGTAGTTGTTTAATTCAGCCTCAATTTTCTCTGTTTCAGAAAGGCTGGTCATCTCAGCAGCTGGTTTCTTGAAAAAACTTCCAAGACTCTTCTTCTGCTTTTTAGATGCACACTAAGCTTCTTTTGTTGATTCAGCTGACGTTACAGCGGTAGCAGAGCCAGCATCACTTGGCATGACAGAAAGGGATCCCACCTCTCTGACTACTCTGGCTTTGATGACCAGGATCTCTTCTTGACTCATATACTGAGTGCGGAAGCGTGGATCAAGAATTGTTGCCATGTTGATCAGTTCCTGAACCTCTAGGTCACCATATTTAGTGTTCATGTAGTCCAGTATTGAACTTTTAATTGTCTTGGTGAGATCTGTGTCTTCATCTTTCCCCTGCAGCAGCTCACTGTTGAATAGGTGAAGAGTAGGCTTCAAGCATGACACTGTGACATAGTTTTCAGAAGAGAGGGCATCTGTAAAATCAAGAAGAGGCCCAAGTGCCTTACTGACAGAGTCTAGGACATCAATATCCTGCCAAGTAGGCACCAGATGCCTGGTTGACCTGTCAGCAGCCAGGACTTGTGTAATGGCCTTCTCTTGCTCAAGTATCCGCTGAATCATCTTCTGCCTTGATCCCCATCGTGTTGCCGATTCAGTCACAAGTTTGGGCGGTGGAAGGCCAAGTTCTACTTGAGCATCTTTGAGTGTTCGCTGCTTTTTCCAGCTGTGCGAAAAAACACAGACAATCTTCTTACAGACTCCCACAGCTCTGTCAATCCTGGTATCCCTCATGCTTCTCTCTGCAAAACAACAACAAAACCATTTGTTTATTTTTATGTATTTATTTATGTTTCTTTTGCACAAGAATAAAATATATTCAATAAAAAAAGAGGTTGGGTAAAGAGACATTGACAAACACTACGTTGTTTCCGTCCAGCGAGACAGTAACGACATTTGCAACAAGGTTAAGCTCAGGAGAGCAAACCTACACTCCAAGGTACCTTCGTCTGCGTGTTCCAGATTGTTAAGGACCTTCTGCACCTACGCCAGGGCCTCATCTGCGTGTTCCAGATTTTAGGACCCTTTGGTGCTCCAGGAGATCAGCATCCCACAGAGCTTCGTGTTCAAGACTGTTGAAACAGACTCTGGCTCCTCTCCCCACTGCACTGTCACCCAGCACAACCAGTGGAAGAAATCACGGTCATCTGACTCAACCAAGTGGAACATAAATATCACTTAATCCAACCTCTTTCCAGAGACCTTGGCATTGTTGTATATTATCAGTATATAATTTCCTAATTCATCTGGTCATCTGATGTACTCATAACCACACCTTAAGAGACATGTGATCCAAAAATCACAACATCAGCGGTGACGTGAGTACCAATCCCTATTTTACTGTGCGTCCTTGGATGAGCGAAAGTAAAATCACTACAATGCTTATATCATTGATAAGTAACAAGCATCTGATTTCTGTCTTTCTTTAACACAACAAGCATGTTATCTTTTTATATTGACTCAGTTAAGTTGTATTTACTGAGAATTTTAAGTACTTTCAACTTGACAAAGGGGTACTGTAGGAGGATAGAATGTACAGTATGTGTGTATGTGTGTGTGTGTTAGTCATGGTAAGAATTATTGGCACCCTTGGTAAATATGTCCAAAGAAGGTTGTGAAAATAAATCTGTATTGTTTATCCTTTTGATCTTTCATTCAAAAAATATTTTTCTCTAATACACATTGGCCACAATTATTGGTACCCCTAAAAAGCAAAACCCCTTGTCATGATCCCTGCCTGTGTTCCCTGTGTCTCCTCTGTTGTTTGTGCACCTCACCTCATGTTTCCCTGCTGCTGTTCCCCTTGTTTGTTACCATGAACACTCATTGGACCACGCCCCCTTGTTAACTCATTATCTTGTTAAGCTTGTTTGTGCTTGTGTATAAAGGTGCATTCACGCCATATCATAATTCCTGTAACTACGAGATTCTGGCTCGTAAAAAGTGTCCTAGTAGAGTTCGTAATTACAGCTTGTAAGCTGGGAGTTTTCTGAAAGCTCCCACATGTACCACGTTGCCGCTGTACCACCTGACTGCTATAGATTAATTTAGGCGTTGATAGTGGTGCCATAGAAACGCATTATTCCCAGTCAAAGGACGTGAACAGCTCCGAATATAACGTCATGTGTTGTCAACTCAAGATTCCGGGAAATACGAGGTGGCATGAACGCAGCATAAGTAGTGCCTGTGTCTCACTCATCCCCTGCAAAGTATTGTTTAGTGTACCACTGCAATTCTGAGCGTTCCCCTAGTTTCATGTTTTCCATTTCTTGGATTATTGCCTGTCTTTGGATTTCCCTGTCTGCCTGTGTGTTCCTGTCTTCTTGTCTGTGTGGACTGCCTTCTTGCGTATTTTTGACCCTTTGCCTGTTTTCTTGACCTGGAGTGTGGATTACCCTTATAAACCTGCATTTAGATCCTCTACCTTCGTGTCGTGTACTCTTCAGAGTACATATGGTTCCTCTCTATAAGCAACACTGAAGCAGAGTTAAAGTTAATGAGACAAATTAAGTGATTAAAGTGATTAATTAAGCATCTTAATGTAGCATCTGAATCCATCAAACACACAGTAAAAGTTATTCTTTCAACCGTTCACCCATGCAGACTCCATAATGTCTGGCCCTCCATGGAGAGCTATCATCCTTCTGCTTCACTCACACACTTCAAAGACACTTGGGACATTGATTGTTCTCAACACAAGAATCAGACATTCATGGAAATGGAATCCTTGCCACTAATTCATTGACAAATCTGTTTAGATAAGTGAACATGCATTTCCCCAGTACATTTTTGTGCATTATTACTGTTTGTATGTTGCTCTTTTGTATATTGTATAGTGTTATGCATGCCTGAGGACAGAATTTCTAGATAATGTTGCCCATCTAGGTGGTGTTTCATATCAAAATACTCATCGTTTAATGACTCACACTTTCGTGGTCACCATCTCATAGAATGCATTATATGTTTATTATATTTATCAGAGTATAAATGGACACAAACTGCCAGCTTACTCCACTCAAGCAAATGAGTCCACTTTTAAACAAAGGAACATTTCCCAATTGGAAATTGCACCTTTCTCATTGGTTAAGCCAAAACTCAAAGGTGTGACTTCTGTAGAGGTTAAAAAGCCCCCCACGCAGATTGCTCTAGTCTCTTCTTGTCTTCTGCCTTCTGCAGAACAGATTAATTGATTGTAATATTAATTCAGCTACATCAAGTGATTCTATTAACTGATTCAAATATTTATAATTAATTATAACGAGTTATGATTAATTATTCATTTTTCTCTTTTGTGCTAATGTCACTACAGTAATGATTGAGCATTAGTGATGAACACTTGCTGTTAACAAGCAGAATCACTGAAGAAAAGACAAACACAAGAACTACAACTGACTTCAGCCACAGACTTAGATGAAATCAACTGAAGATAAAAGAAGACATTAAATCTCTCAAGATCGGATTAAACAACTCCACAAACAGCATTACCAGCTTCACTTATAACTAACCAGATTGACTTTACTTCTATCACACATCTACAGAAGCTCTTATTGAGAATTAACAGAGGTTAAGATGTTGATGTATTATTGGTCAAGAAAAAAAAAAAACAATGCCACCATCATGGAGATCATTGTTTGCTTTGGTTGGGCTCTTGACCCTTGACCTCATATGTTAGATTTTTTGCTGCAACAATTCATATGAAGTTGTAAAGCAGTGAGGCCAGTGCTTTACAGTGAGCAGATATTAGCTGCTTTTACAGTATGTGATGAGATAATAATCATGAGCTGGCCTGATTTCATCTAAAATAACTAATCATATGTGATTTGTCATTTAGGTTTTGCATTAGCAATCCTGTGAAACTACAGCATTTTAACAAAGTGTTGCAGCAAACAGATACTGTGAGTGACTTTAAAACTGTGTAGTGCATAAAAGATTTTGAACTACTGTCTTATTTAGAGACACACAGACATCAAGAATCAGCATATGAATCTCAACAATGGTGATAAAAAAAAATGCTTCACGCTGCAATGCATGCTGGGTATCATCATAGTACAGAACTCCCATCATGCACTGCAGTATGAATAATTATTGTCACCACTGTTGAGGATTGTATGAGAAGTGTTCATGCTAAAAGCCTGAGTGGTAATACTCAGGTAGTTTATCTTCAGCACTGAAGCTTTATGGTGGCATTTGTTTACTGGAGCTATTTGGAGACCATTTTGTAATGTTTAGTCAAATGTCTTACAAACCGAATATGTCACTTGATTTGCAATAAGCAAATTCTCAATAAGAACTTCTGTAGACATGTGAAAAAGTCAGTCTGGTTAACAATAAGTGAAGCTGGTAATGCTGTTTGTGGATGTGACGGGGCAGCAGACTCGGTGGGATCCATGTGCAGCTTTATTAGAGATCATCGTAGTCGTACAGGCAAGGGTCAAACACCAGCAATAACAATGTCCAAGGCAAAACGTAAACAGAAACCGGGAAGGGCAAATGGTCAGGGCAGGCGGCAGGCGAGGCAGAGTAATCCAGGAAACAGTCAGGTTAATCACAAGGCAGGCGGCAAGCAAACACGAGGGTGCAGGGCAGTCCAAGGTCATACACAGAATAACAATAAACAGAGATAAACACTCAGTAGTGTCAGCCAGGGCAAAACAAGACTTCGCAATGGGTGAATGTGTGCGTCTGCTTAAATAGTCCGGGTTATGGGGATCAGGTGTGTGGGTAATCAGCCCAGGCACAGGGTCACGGGAAATGTAGTCCACAGAGGTTAATACTCGGGTGAGGGAGCCCTCTGGTGGTGATCGGAGGGAGCCACAGAGGCCAGGTTCGTGACAGAGCCCCCTCCCTGCGAGGGGCAGGTCGCTCCGGATTGGTCCTATGGAAGTCGTTGATAAGAGATGGGTCCAGAATGTCATCTGCGTTTACCCAGGACCGTTCCTCCGGGCCATACCCCTCCCAGTCGACAAGGTATTGAAGTAGTCTGCCCCGGCGTCTGGAATCCAAGAGTTTGTGTACTTGATATGCCTCCTCACCTTCCACGATTAGGGGAGGAGGCCTCTGGTCACTGGCCTCGTCTAGGTTCTCCACTCCTCTCGGACCACCTGCAGGCTTGAGCAAAGAGACATGAAAAGTGGGTGAAATACGGTATTCTGGAGGTAATGCCAAACGGAAGGAAACTGGAGTTATCTGTCTAGTGATCTTGAATGGACCCACGTACCTGGGACTGAGCTTTTTGCAGGGTAACCGGAGACGAAGATCCCTGGTTGACAACCAGACCCACTGTCCAGGGTGGTATCCTGGATGAAGGCGACGGTGTAGGTCAGCATGTTCCTTCTGGCGCCGGACGGCCCTTTGGAGGTGAACGTGAGCCTCATTCCAGACGGCCTCACTCCGCTGGAGCCAGTGGTCGATGGCTGGAAGATCAGATGGCTCACCTGACCATGGGAACAGTGGAGGTTGGTATCCGAGGATGCACTTGAATGGTGTAAGTCCAGTTGACGGTTTTTGAAGTGAATTTTGCGCATATTCGGCCCAGAACAGATACCGACTCCAATCGGTCTGGTTGTCGTGACAATAAGAGCGCAAATAATGGGTTAGTTCTTGATTAAGGCGTTCAACTTGCCCATTGGCCTGAGGGTGATAGCCAGACGTTTAACTGACGTTGACATTAAGTTGTAGTGAACCGCACATTCCAGGGCCCAGTTTATGGCGGGCCCCTCTCTGTCCGTAACAGTGGACAAAGGTTTGCTACATTTTGATTGGATCTTGGTGGACTAACACAAACAAACTGTCCAATGCCATCAGATAAAGATGTAAGGACAAGATCCAGACACCTCTTAGAGGGCAAGAAGAAGACCTCTTGTACCAAGCCTGGGAAGGACAGGATTGGTCCACATGCAGTGTCTGCCCTTCACCCATCTAGAGACTACTTCCTAAGGTTGGCCTGAGACTGCCATAAAAATTCCTCAGGACCTCAGCAGCAATGGGTGAAACAAAGAGAGATCACAAAGATCTATCCAAATCCATTCAAAACTATGTTTGAAAACCTTAAAACTGATGCAAACTACACATCCATACTTATTCACAGAAATAAGTATTCTCAGTGACAGCTATTTGTAATGCAACATCAGACACAAATTCAGCTGTTAATGAACAATTGAATGAATGCATGACAGTTCAATCTTTTTCCATCATGTTTAGTCTCTATTTGTTTAGAATATTGCCAAAGGTATTCTGGTGGTGGTTTGGAAAGTGAGAAATGCATTGGTAAACTTTAAAGACACTGTAAAGACTTCCAACTTTGTGCTTTGTGCAAATGACACACTGTGTGTGTCCCCTCCGATGCCAGCAGCCAATCACAGCACTTGAATGGAGAAGCGCCAAATTGCAATCTCCTCCTCATCGGAAAGGGATAAAGGTACCCTTTCAACAGACACTCCTCGTTCTGAGTCTGTCCTGTACGGGGATAGACACAACAGATATACCGTTCTGAGTCTGTCCTGTACGGGGATAGACACAACAGATATATCGTTCTGAGTCTGTGCTGTATGGGGATAGACATTAACAGATATACCATTCTGGGTCTCAGCTCTGTAAGGAGTGAGACATTAACAGATATACCAAGTTCTGGGTCTCAACTCTGTAAGGAGTGAGACATTAACAGATATACCAAGTTCTGAGTCTCCCATCGGGTGAGACACTAACAGATACAACACCGTTCTGAGCCTCTGGTTCGTCCAGAGAGACAACAACAGATCCCATGATCTGAGTCTACAGCTAGTGAGGCAGCAACAGATACGACCACGTTCTGAGCCTCCAGCCTGTGAGGAAAGAGACATTGACAAACACTACGTTGTTTCCGTCCAGCGAGACAGTAACAACATTTGCAACAAGGTTAAGCTCAGGAGAGCAAACCTACACTCCAAGGTACCTTCGTCTGCGTGTTCCAGATTGTTAAGGACCTTCTGCACCTACGCCAGGGCCTCATCTGCGTGTTCCAGATTTTAGGACCCTTTGGTGCTCCAGGAGATCAGCATCCCACAGAGCTTCGTGTTCAAGACTGTTGAAACAGACTCTGGCTCCTCTCCCCACTGCATTGTCACCCAGCACAACCAGTGGAAGACATCACCGTCATCGGACTCAACCACATGGAACGTAAATATCACTTAACCAAACCTCTTTCCAGAGACCTTGGCATTGTTGTATATTATCAGTATATAATTTCCTAATTCCCATTAGATGTAATATAGCTGATGTTAGTTAATAACAAATAATCTTTCGTTTATTTGTTTAGTGCATAATAAGGTTCTCCACCTTATTATTTTCAGAGAAACAGTTTATCTTCCCATAAGATAACGTAACTCTTCCATAGCCACACCAACTTAATCACTTGTATTCTATGTATTTTATGCACTTTATTCCTTTATCATTCATGGTATTCATTTAGTAGTTGTGTTAGATATTATTGTTTATCTTTTGTTAATAAAATGTATTTTATTACACTTGTGTCTTCCTTGTGCTGATAATACAGAAAAGGTTCTACAAGTTAGCAATCTCACCAATCTTTCAAATAAATCAGCTGACCACTTTACATTAATTCTAAATGAATGAAAAGCCCCTGTTGAGAGTGTTCTCATACTGCCAAGGTACAAGACCTTGACTGGTGCCCTGAACTAGGAAAAGGGGGAGAGGTGGTCATCTGATGTACTCATAACCACACCTTAAGAGACGTGTGATCCAAAAATCACAACGTCAGCGGTGACGTGAGTACCAATCCTTATTTTACTGTGTGTCCTTGGATGTGCGAAAGTAAAATCACTACAAAGTTTTTGGAAGAAGGAACTCCAGAGTCGTGACGTGAATTGTGGCCCTATGAATACTATGTCCTCTTGTAGACCATAGAACCGGAACACAATTGCAGAGATGTTCGGCCGTTTCCAGTGCGGTGGGGAGCTTAGGTAGGGGAATGAAGCGGCAGACCTTTGAGAAGCGATCAACTACAGTGAGTATGGTGGTCAGACCTTGGGAGCTGGGGAGATCGGTAACAAAGTCTATGGCGATATGCGACCAGGGGCACTGTGGAATGGGCAGAGGTTGTAACAGACCAGCGGGAACCTGATGGGAAGATTGAACTGGGAGAAGTGTGGACATGTTGAATGACCTTCGTGCGAAGAGCTGTGGGAATGTAAGTGCGGTCTGTGGGGCAGTTAGGAGGAGGTGGTTCGGTATGATGAGCGTCTGCGATTTCGGTCATGATGTCCTATTGAATGGGTGCAAGGATGATCGCGGGTGGCAGAATGGGTTCGTTTGAGGGTGGTACTAAGGAGGATTCGCATTGGCGTGAGAGAGCATCAGCCTTAGTGTTCTTTGATCCTGGTCTGTAAGTCACAGTGAACTGGAATCGGCTGAAAAAGAGGGCCCATCTGGCCTGTCTGGGGTTTAGATGTTTCGCTGGGTGTAAGTATTCTAGGTTTCTGTGGTCGGTTAGCACAATGAACGGGTGATTACTTCCCTCTAACCAATGCCGCCACTGTTCTAAGGCTGCTTTTATGGCCAGTAGTTCACGATCTCCCACGTCATAATTTTGTTCGGCAGGAGTGAGTTTGCGGGAGTAATACGCACATGGGAACAGTTTGGAGGGGTTGCCCTGGCGTTGAGACAAGATTGCCCCAATCCCCGTGCTGGAGGCGTCCACCTCGACCAGGAACTCACGTTCGGGATCTGGATGATGTAATATGGGAGCCGTTGTAAACAGTTCCTTTAGCTTGTGGAAAGCATCCCGGGACGTAGGTGACCAGACCAGCCTGATATTTCCCTTCTTGAGCATGGAGATGAGTGGTGACGCAATCATGCTGAAATTTCTAATAAATCGCCGTTAGAAGTTGGCAAACCCCAAGAAGCATTGTAGTTCTTTGATGGTGGTGGGTAATGGCCAGTTCAGAACAGACTGAACCTTGCTGTCATCCATAGCAACCCCTTCGGAACTGATGATGTAACCCAGGAAAGACGTGGCAGTCTGGTGGAATTCACATTTCTTTATTTTGGCGTAGAGTTTGTTGTCAATAAGTCGTTGAAGAACAGAGCGGACATGGCGGGTGTGATCGGTGTAGGTGTCTGAATAAATGAGAATGTCATCGATGTAGACAATAACCCACTTGTTGAGCATATCCCGGAAGACGTCGTTGATGAAGGCTTGGAAGATGGACAGACTATTGACCAGCCCGAACGGCATAACCCGGTATTCGTAGTGCCCAGTGGTGGAGAAAGCTGTCTTCCATTCATCCCCCTCTCTGATGCGGAACAGGTTATAAGCGCTCCGTAGGTGTAGCTTGGTAAAGTATTTGGCTGTACGAAGTTGTTCTAGGGCAGCAGGAACTAATGGCAGGGGATAACGGAACTTTACAGTGATGTCGTTGAGGCCTCGGTAGTCAATGCAGGGTCTTAATCCTCCGTCTTTCTTTTTAACGAAGAAGAAACCAGCCGCGGCAGGAGAGGTGGATGGTTGAATGAATCCTTTGGCCAGTTCTTCCTCGATATTTTTCCTCATAGATTCAGATTCAGGTTGGGAAAGTGGGAAGATGCGACCCTTGGGAGGCGATGTACCCGGCAGCAGATCGATGGCACAGTCGCTGGGGCGATGTGGTGGTAACTGGGCCACCTTGGTTTTACTGAAAGCTTCGGCGAGATCTTGGTATTCAGCTGGTAATGCATTTACGGATGGAGATTGTTTGGGAGATTTCTGTGGGGACTGGAGACATTTACGGCGACAGAGGTCTGACCACTGGATGATCTGATTGTCTGCCCAAGAGATTTGTGGATCATGGAGGCGTAACCAGGTTAACCCGAGGATGATAGGGTTCTGAGGTGACTTGATGATGAAGAAGCGGATTATTTCGGTATGCAATGCGCCAATTTGGAGAGAAACGTCGCTGGTTGTGTATTGAACCTGTCCAGTCCCCAGGGGGCGTCCATCTAGCGCTGCCACTGACAATACAGAATCGCAAGGGATTAGAGCAATGTTGTGTGCTTTAGCGAAATCACAATCCATGAAATTACCGGCTGCTCCTGAGTCTATCATGGCTAGGGCATTCACAGAACTGTCTCTGATCATGAGTTTGACTGGGATTTCAATATTAAGAGAGGTTGAAGGGGAACTCACCACAGTGGCATTATGACTGGTGGGTCGAGTGGGACACGATGCTCTCAGATGACCGGGTAGACCACAATAGAGGCACAAGTGTTGTTGAACACGCCTCTCTCCTCCGAAGACAGGTGAGTGACGCCGATCTGCATGGGTTCTGCTGGCATTGGTGGAGTGGCAGCCGCGGATGATGAGATGTTTCTCGGAGGATGTCGGGAGCGAATTAAGTTGTCGAGGCGGATAGCCAGGTCAATGAAGCCATTTAAAGTGTTTCCCTCATCACGGCATGCCAACTCAGACTGAAGATCCGTGTTCAACCCCTTGCGGAACAGTAACTTTAATGTATCATCCACCCAAGTTGTTTGAGCAGCTAGTGTGTGGAAAGTGAGAGCATATTCTGCCGCCGTCTGCTTCCCTTGGCGCAGTGCCAGCAGTAACTCACCAGCCTCCTTTCCCCCCTCAGCGTGTTCAAAGATCTCCCAGAAACTTTGCAGGAATTCATCTAGTGAGGTAAAGGATGACCGTTAATCCACACCGTAGCAGCCCATTCTAATGCCTTGCCCGTCAGCAGGGAGCACGCGAAGGCGATGCTACTCTTGTCATTGGTATACAGAGCGGGCTGCTGGGATATAAACAGTGAGCATTGTAGCAGAAACCCTTTGCATCTTGCTGGCGAGCTGTCATATTTCTCGGGGAAGGCTAGACACGGGTTCGCTGTGGTGAAAGATGGTAATGGTGACGCCGCTGCCGCGGCGGCGTGGTTAATGGCGGACTTACATCAGCAGGGGAGAGTCTGCAATGTCTTCACCAGCTCCTCGGTTACAGCGGTGAGACGGGTAAGTTGCTGTTGGTGGACGGCTAGAACGCTGGCTTGGGTGGAGAACTCAGACAGACGATAGATAGCCGCTGGATCTTGGTCTGGCGAAGTCTTCTGTAATGAGGCAGCAGACTCGGTGGGATCCATGTGCAGCTTTATTAGAGATAATCGTAGCCGTAGGGCAGGCGGCAGGCGAGGCAGAGTAATCCAGGAAACAGTCAGATAAATCACAAGGCAAGCAAACACGAGGGTACAAGGCAGTCCAAAGTCATACACAGAATAACAATAAACAGGGATAAACGCTCAGTAGTGTGAGCCGGGGCAAAACAAGACTTCGCAATGGGTGAATGTGTGCGTCTGCTTAAATAGTCTGGGTTATGGGGATCAGGTGTGTGTATTACAGGCCAGGCACGGGGTCATGGGAAACGTAGTCCATAGAGGTTAATACTCGGGTGAGGGAGCCCTCTGGTGGTGATCGGAGGGAGCCACAGAGACCAGGTTCGTGACAAGCTTAATATTTACTCTATTTGTTATTGTCACAGTCACATGGACTTTCAGTTTGTTTGTTGTCATCAGTCACGTGTTCCTTTGTTCTAGTTTCCCGCCACTATCAGTAACCATGGACACTAATCACATTCATCACAGCTGTTTGTAGTTTGAGTTCATTCATCAGTGTATTTAGTTCCTGTTCGTCTTGAGTATGTTGTCGGGTATCGTTTGTTTCTACATTGGTGTATGTTCCTGTTTATATCTGTGGATTATCTAGTAAAGACTTTCTTGACTCCTATCTCCTCGTCGTGTGTTAGATACACCGGTGGTAGCTGTAACAGAATACCCGACCGAAAAAACAGTTATACAGATTGCGGCGTGTTTGTTGTTTTCCGTGTCAGTGTTTTTCGTGTTTCACTGTTCGTTTTCGTCACCATGTACACACCCGCTTTTCTGTTAATCTGCCTTGAGCAGAAGGACCGCTCCCTCGAGGCACATTTGGACGATTTTTTGTTTTTGGTACCAGCTACAACTTTCCCGGACAGCAGCCTCTGCAGCTTCCTGTATGCCGGCCTTAACACCGCCACCAAAGCGCAGCTGTCCGGGGAAGGGCCTCGAGGGAGTTTTCCAGATTACGTGGAGTGGGTGCTGGCGTCATGTGGATCTTCGATGACCGTGGATTTCTGCAACAACGATGCCAGCCCCACTCCCCAGCCAGTGCCCAGCCAGAACCACCCAGACGGCGAGGATATACGACCTGAGCCCACCGCAGGTAATACGATGGGGACCGCCGCGATTGAGCCGCCCACGCACACAAGAGCGATCGGGGGTCACATCGCCACGGAGCCCGAGCAGTGTGCGCCTGACCAGGTGTGTGAGCCGGCCGAGCCATCCATCGCCAAGGAAGTGTTGGTGGACTTCGAGGGTTCGGAAGTGAGCCCCGCACACCCCCCCCGCTACTGAGAGTGTGTCTGCTGAATCACTGCTGGACTTAAGGTGTGGAGAGGACACTTCTCTTGCCCCTGTGATGTCTCCTTTCCAGCTGGTCCCGTCCAGCGTGCCTCTCCCACCAAACCTTCAACCTACCTGTAACTCCCTACTGCTTTTGGACCTTTGCATGGAACTCCAGCCTGTTTCCCAGTCCACAGCCATCAGTGCCACCCAGTCACCTCCATCTCCCTTCATTCCCTCGGTACCACCTCCTCTCAGTAGCGTGGCACCATCTCGGGCCTGCCGGGACCCGTCTCCTCCTCGGCACGAGGAACCCGAAGCTCCGCCTCCAGCCTCGGAAGGTCTCGAGCCACCTCCGTCCATCGCCCTGACTCCTGCACCTGCGCTCCTTCCACCCTCGACCTCGGAGTTGACCATCGGCCTTTCGACGGCACGTCGGCTCCACCTGGGTCAGACATCGCATTGCCTCCGCTGCGGACTTGCGGACCGTCCACTGCTCTCAGGTCCTCCACCCCTTCTACTATGGCTCGCTCCGCCCTACCTCAGGCTCCGTCTCCGCCCTCGGTCGCTCCAACGCGTCTTCAGACCTCCGGATCCCCTCCTCGATCTCAGGAGGTCGTCACTGCGGCTCCGTCACGGCTGCCTGGATCATCACCACCTCTCTACCACCTCAGCTCATCGGCTACGCGGTGGGCTCCATCCTCGCCGTCGTTGACTGCGGTCTTCCCCATGGCGGTCATCATCAACACCCTACCATGGCTCCTCCCTCCATCAACGCCGCCGTGGGGCACTACCCTGGCTGTGGCCTGGCACAACATCCTGCAGTCCCTGTTCAAGGCCATCTCCCGGTTTTCACCACCACCTGCACCACCCTGGACTCCTGTATTCCGCCTCCTCCCGGTGAGCCGTCCACCTCCTTAACCGCCTCCTACTTCATCTTCAGCTCATCATCATCCTCATCTTCCCCTCTCTACGGCGCGGGGACGCGCCTTTCCGGGAGGGGGCGTAATGTCACAGTCACATGGACTTTCAGTTTGTTTGTTGTCATCAGTCACGTGTTTCTTTGTTCTAGTTTCCCGCCACTATCAGTAACCATGGACACTAATCACATTCATCACAGCTGTTTGTAGTTTGAGTTCATTCATCAGTGTATTTAGTTCCTGTTCGTCTTGAGTATGTTGTCGGGTATCGTTTGTCTCTACATTGGTGTATGTTTCTGTTTATTTCTGTGGATTATCTAGTAAAGACTTTCTTGACTCCTATCTCCTCGTCGTGTGTTAGATACACCGGTGGTAGCTGTAACAGTTATGTATTTGTTTCTGCATTAGTAATGTAACTATATGCAATATTCTGAACAGTAATTCATCACATTAGCTAATATGTATGTATTATGTGCATTTAATAATATTAAATGTTAATTTTTTTAATTATTTTTTTTAGTTTCATCTATTATTTTAATTTTAACTGAACTTTAACTTTTTTCTTTTTACTTTTTTTGTTTTCGTTTGTTTTTTATTGAATATATTTTATTCTTGTGCAAAAGAAATATAAATAAATACATAAAAATAAACAAATGGTTTTGTTGTTGTTTTGCAGAGAGAAGCATGAGGGATACCAGGATTGACAGAGCTGTGGGAGTCTGTAAGAAGATTGTCTGTGTTTTTTCGCACAGCTGGAAAAAGCAGCGAACACTCAAAGATGTTCAAGTAGAACTTGGCCTTCCACCGCACAAACTTGTGACTGAATCGGCAACACGATGGGGATCAAGGCAGAAGATGATTCAGCGGATACTTGAGCAAGAGAAGGCCATTACACAAGTCCTGGCTGCTGACAGGTCAACCAGGCATCTGGTGCCTACTTGGCAGGATATTGATGTCCTGTCAGTAAGGCACTTGGGCCTCTTCTTGATTTTACAGATGCCCTCTCTTCTGAAAACTATGTCACAGTGTCATGCTTGAAGCCTACTCTTCACCTATTCAACAGTGAGCTGCTGCAGGGGAAAGATGAAGACACAGATCTCACCAAGACAATTAAAAGTTCAATACTGGACTACATGAACACTAAATATGGTGACCTAGAGGTTCAGGAACTGATCAACATGGCAACAATTCTTGATCCACGCTTCCGCACTCAGTATATGAGTCAAGAAGAGATCCTGGTCATCAAAGCCAGAGTAGTCAGAGAGGTGGGATCCCTTTCTGTCATGCCAAGTGATGCTGGCTCTGCTACCGCTGTAACGTCAGCTGAATCAACAAAAGAAGCTTAGTGTGCATCTAAAAAGCAGAAGAAGAGTCTTGGAAGTTTTTTCAAGAAACCAGCTGCTGAGATGACCAGCCTTTCTGAAACAGAGAAAATTGAGGCTGAATTAAACAACTACCTGCATGGGCCACTTGCAGATGGTGAAAGCAATCCCCTTACGTGGTGGAAGGTACACGAGGTGAATTTCCCTAATATCAGTCGTTTGGTGAAAAAGTACTTGTGCATCCCCGCCACAAGTACACCCTCAGAGAGGGTGTTCAGCGTTGCTGGAAATGTAGTGACAAGCCAAATGTCTCTTCTGAAACCAGCTACAATGAATATTGACAATACAGTCTTCTTGACCAAAAATCTTAAGGTGTGAGCCCTGTTCTCTTTTTGAAAGCTACTGAATCACACTAGTATGTGTGTTATATAACTTGCACTACCAGACATGTTCATGTCAGCCTCATTTCTACATTTTGCTTACAAATTAAGAGTTTATCAGTGTTTACAGTTTAATTAAACTTTTATTTAAATTTAATTTATTGATTTGTTTTTTAATTTATCATCTTGTGTTTTGCACTATTTTGTAAACTATCTGAAGACATAGTTGGGATCGTTACTTTTTGATACAGTGTTTGCACTTTTTTTACAATTACTTTATCAGGATTTATTTGCAGTTGTATTCTGTTGTAATTCTGAAACACAACTGAAGACATGGTGATTGTTCCTTTTGTTGTTTGCACCATGAGAGTATAAATAAATACAGAATCTGTGTTTACATTTTAAACTTGTAATTGATTTGAATTATTGTTGTTGTGCGATGTTTTTCAGCACAGTCACTGGAACACAACTTAAACATAACAATCTGCTATTTTACAGAAGAAAATAATTTGTAATAATAATATATATAAATATATATTTATTATCGTCATTGGTATCGTTATCGCAATAAATGCCTGAAATTATCATGATAAATTTTTTAGGCCATATCGCCCATCCCTACTTTGCATGGGGGTTTCTGGCTACAGAAGATCCCACATGGCTGCTTTGCACTTTCCCTTATATATATTCCCTTAGAGTATTGCTCTATACAGTGCATCCCCACACAGCTCACACAGCTTCTGTGCACGGCACCTTCTCAGCAAGCAGGGGCGCCAATTTGCCAATTCCCCACACAGTGAAATGATAGATAATAGAAAACCGCTTTGCAGCGGCGGCGCAGAGGATTTTTTTTTTTAACTGCTCATGCTGTCCCCATGTATCATGAAAAAAAGCCAACCCGGGCGACTGCCCGGTTCACCCGTGCCAAAAACCGCTACTGTATAAAACTGAAAATACTGCATAATGTCCAGTGTTTTCAGAGAATATTTGTTTATTCCTGATGATTCTTCTCTATTGTTGGGTTTGATTAGGTTGTGCTGTTACAATTTAAAGAGAATACTAGTATCATATATATAATAATTTAATTGTTCCTTACATTTATATAGCACTTTTCTATGCACTCAAAGCACTTTACATATTGAAGAGAGAATCTCCTCAACCACCAGCATCCACCTGGACGATGCGACGGCAGCCACATTGCGCCAGAACGCCCACCACACACCAGCTTACGTGTGAATGACTGAAAGAATGTTTCAGTAACATCATACTAACCTTTAAATAACATTCTACTAACATAAAGGAAACAGAACATTTTTATGTTCTTGGAATGTTACAAATCAATGTTGCTAGAATGTTGAATTTTATATTAAAATGAAGTTGAAATAACTTTTGAGGAACATCATACCTTTTAAAACACGTTCCTTTAATGTCAAGAAAACAAGAGAACGTTCTTATAACAAAATTCTGTTTGCTGGGTCTTTACTTCCAGGTCAAGAAGCTGTCAATCAAAAACTCAATAACCAATGAGGAACACACCACTGCTAGCCCCGCCCCCGCGAGAGATTATGGTGCGTTCAAGTCTTCCTGGGAAGTTCATATTTACAGGGTGGGAAGTCGTGCTTACAACGGCAGGTGCGTTCAAGTCACTTTTGTTGGAGTAAGATGGCGGTGTGCCTTCTCTAAATTAATTACACAAAATAACAACACTTCTACTTCTAGAAAATGTAGAGCAAAGAATGTGCATTGGTTGTATGTTGCTTTTTTATGTTTTTAATTAATTTATGAAGCCATTGTAAACTTTATCGTTACATATTATATTGTTATAGGCTATTACGATGCTATCGTATTTTTTGCTGGGAATCAGTTTACTTCGTTGTAAATAGAAAAGCCTGACAATGTCACTGCTAAATACCTATAAGTATTGTGATATTTCTCCATGTTTCTCACTGACACGCCCCCAACTCATTCAGATCGGGGCTTAAACAAAATCCCGAGCTCCCCACTCGTATTTTGTGGTGGCGTTCATGTGCGTTCAGCTCGTAAATACGATCTTTCCGACATGACTTGAACACACTATTAGTGCCAGAATGGCAAATGAAAACTCTGGGATCATAAACTTCAGGAGCTTAAATGAAAGCTATGGAAAAAGCATTTGTAAATACAGATCAGCGAAAGAAAAAGGAGAAAACAGCAAAACATGCAGTCTATTAAAAACGAAGTCAAATATTTTGCCTGTGATTTTTTTTTTTTTTTTTTTTTTTTTTTTTAATTTGAAAGACATTGATTTTATTTAGTTTCATTTTATATTTTCATTAGTTTCTTGAAAAGTTATGTTCAATATATTTTGGCACAAATCGAATTCGATATCTTTGAGAATGTTGAAGTATTAATCCAAATCCACAACTTAATAAAAATAAGTATTTATGTCTAAAAACCACTAGAAAATTTATAAGCTGCTTTATATAGAATCTGGTTCCACCATGGCATTACATAATGAGTGACTGGAGTTTGAACAGCTGTTGCATCCAGACAAGTTTTTCCCAGATGACCACACGGGTGAAAACATTGTGAGTGGCTTGAAGCAGTTTCTTCAAGAATGGAATTTAGACGAGGAGAAACAGGTGTGCCTAACAACGGACAGTGGGGCCAATATAGTAAAAGCAGTCACTCTAAACATGTGGACAAGACTGTCTTGCTTTGGCCATTGTCTACACATTGCTATTGGTAAATTTACTCTTTCTCTCTTAGTGTCAGTATATTTTAATGCATGCACACTGAGCAAACATGAGCTTAATATTTACTGTATTTGTTATGTATTTGTTTCTGCATTAGTAATGTAACTAAATGCAATATTCTGAACAGTAATTCATTACATTACCTAATATGTATATATTATGTGCATTTAATAATATTAAATGTTATTTTTTTTTTATTTTAATAACAGAAAACTGTCTGCAGTTTTACATTGGGACTCATGAAATGTCCTCATAAAACATGTTTATATCGTAATACCAGTGTAATACCCATGTCATTATACAAATTTGTCACACACACAAACACACTCTCTCACACACACACACACACACACACTGTATATAGAATTCATCTATATACATATATATATAGAAAGAGAGAGAGAGAATTCATTACAAACAGATTTCCAGGCATTCCTTTTCTTTTATTCCACAGCTGATGTGTGCAGTTTATTTTGCTTGCTTTAAAAGAATTTTCTCTTGTCCCCCAACAATGTATTTGCTGTAAAAAAAAAAAAATAAATAAAATAAAAATTCTACTGACAGCTGTGGTTGCCTGTAATGTGCTGTTAATTTACATCCCTCTACCGTAAATTTACAGCTCTCCTTTTTTACAGTTTGTTGCCATAATACTACCATGGAAATGAACTCATTTCATTTGGGAAACCGATTGTTTCAAATAGTTTGAGTTTAAAAACTAGTATTTATACGGTGTTAGTACTGTGAACTTATTT
This sequence comes from Hypophthalmichthys nobilis, assembly GCA_037950665.1. Classification (NCBI taxonomy): domain Eukaryota; kingdom Metazoa; phylum Chordata; class Actinopteri; order Cypriniformes; family Xenocyprididae; genus Hypophthalmichthys; species Hypophthalmichthys nobilis. The sequence continues at coordinate 29,773,236 of CM075481.1, read as the reverse complement.
CATTTGAGTCTACTGAAAATGAATATTTCTTAATATAAAACTAAATAAAAATAAAATATATTTTATTGCAAAATATATATCTTACTGCAATTTTTTGCAGCTTGTCATTAGCTAGCAATGGCACACATATATGTGTTAAAGCACTTAGCAAACAGCTTCACTGCATCAGTAACTACACTTTAAATAAAGCAACATGCAGCGTAACATCAGTGTTTCTCTGCTCATCACTGACTGAAGCACAGGCTCTACTCTTCAGCACAATGGTGACCCACAAAACGAATTAATTAAACTAATAGATCTCTCCTATATCATCTTGTGCAAAAACTCATAAAAACACTTCAGTTTAATATTTACTCTCCTTATCAGTTAATTAGCTTCACATAACTTTTTTCTATTAACTTTCACTAATATTTCAGTTAAATTATCTTGTTTGGTTTAGAAAATCTGACTTTTACATTTTACAGTACATTACTGTTTTTTCCTTGATTTTACTGTAAAGTATTGTCAGAAGGGTTGGCAGTAAATTGCTGTTTTCTACAGTTTATTGCCGTAAATTCATTTACAGTATATTACTGTTTTTTTTTCTTGATTTTATGGTAATCTACTGGCAGCTGTGGTTGCCTGTAGATTGCTGTTTTTTTTACAGTATGTTGCCATAAATTAATTTACAGTTGATTACTGTTAAATTACGTTTCACTCTGTTTTGCTTTTTTCATCTTACACCTTTAACCCTTTTAACCCCACAGCAAAGTCTTCCGTTTTAAATGAAAACTTGTATGTTTTGTATGCACAGGGATACCATAATCAAAAATATATAACAGTCTAGATTAGACTCTGATGAGATCAGTGAATCAGGCCATTAGATGATAAACATTAATAATCAGCTAACCTCATCTGATCACGCTTTCTTTTGCCTTGTTTTGCCACAACAAACGTGTTTTAGACACGATTACAGCAGCCAAAGAAAAAGAAATGTTCGCAAATCAAGGATCAAGAGCCTAACTAAAGCAATCACTGATCTCCATCATGGTAACGTCAAATGAAACAATAAAACATCTAAACCTCTGATAGTTCTCAATAAGAACTTCTGCAGACGTATGACAGAAATAAAGTCAGTCTGGTTAGTAATAAGTGAAGCTGGTAATGCTGTTTGTGGAGTTGTTTAATCACACCTTTAAAGATTTAATGTTATCTTAAGTTGATTTCATCTTTTTCTGTTCTTGTTGTTTCTCTTTCCTTCAGTGATTCTGCTTGTTAACAGCAGGTGTTCATCACTGTCTGAATTCATACACGTGTTTTCATTCACTCTTTCAAGTGGTACAGGGTGTGATTTGGAACACAGCCTCTGAGTGCCAATTTTGAGTGCTGTTCATTCACGGTACATTGCTATAGGCTACTTTCTCGAAAACGCCAAATATTACCCAGAATACATTGTTTTCTACGGTATATTACTGTTTTAATGGAAAACAGCATGTTGCTGTCGAAATTTGGCCATTTTTTTACTGCAATTTTTTACAGTGTTGCAAGAAACTATTGTTGGTGAAAATAATCTATTAATAATGAAGAACCACTTTTGGTCAGTGATGAGATTAATGAATCATGCTACTTTATGATGATGAAAATTATATCACCTGATCGTCTTTGTTTCTGTTCTTGTGATATTTCACTTTTATATGTCTGTGTGGTGTTTTCAACATGCTTTAAGACAGTGGTTCTCAACTGGTTTGACTATGGGACCCACATTTTCCCATGGTCATTAGGCCGTTTTTTTTAATTAAACATCAATTTTTTTTTTTTTTTTTTTTTGAGGATAAACACAAACACACTGATAAACACTTCCAATCTGCCTATTCAGTTTGTGTTATGTAGACGTTCGTTTTCTCCATATTAGGATTTTTCTGCCTAACACTTTAAGCTCTGTGATTGGTTTGAACCAGCTGTGAATTTAGAGGGCCAAGCCATAGCAAGTCAGTTAGAGACAAATTTCAAATGACAGGAAAATTGACCAATCATATCGTTCCTCTAAATGGGTGGACCTTGTTATCACCAACGTTATGACGCTTTCTGTCCATTGTGGGGAACACGATCAGAAAAAAACCCTGGATAAAATAACTAGCTAGCGCTATTCGCTATGGAAAAATGTGCTTTGGTCTGAGCGCTGTCAAGTTTCAGTTGTGAAGGCAGTCTGGAGAGACAGAATGCTGTCAGATTTCATCAAAAAGATCTTCAGGATGAACAAAAGTCTTACAGGTTTAGAACGACTTGAGGGTGAGAGTAATTATTAACAGAATTGTAATTTTTGGGTGAACTAACCTTTTAAAAACTTTTTAGAAACTACACCTAAAATTAACAAATAATGTAACCAAAATAAAACGTTTAAGAAACGTTATGTATATACCAACCTGGTATGTTTTCTTTTAAGCCTGGCATACACGGCACGATTTTAGCAATCCTATAAGGTCATTACAGATCACACTGTGCGACATGGATCTTTTAAACTTGCGTACGACAAGCATGTAGACTGTACGATGATGACACCTTGAATCGTAGGCTACAATGCAAGTTTCTATAGTAGGCTATAATAAAACGTCATCAGCATGCGCTAGTGGTAAACAAAAAGACCATGTTGAATCACACTTTGGTAGTTGTAGTTTTTATGTATGCTGAAAAAAAAGAGGAAGCTGCGAAAGAGGAAGGTGAAAAGAACTTGAGGTAAGCAGTTTTAAGTTTTAGTGCCACGTCGCGTTGATTTCATAACGCATTTTTATTGGCTAGTCAGTAGACGTAGGTCATAGCAGCAAACACACTGTGCGTTGATCATGCTGAATTTCTGACACTGTCAGAACATTATTGTAGGAAAACGGCCATCTTTGAACCTCTCTCACTGTACGACATAGGACCACTGATTAAGAGCCACGATCACAGAAATCGCCACCATTGATTCACGATGGCAATCTTTCATTGGGGACAGCCAAAAATCGTGCAGTGTGTCCTGGGCAAAACGAAACAAATGAAAACAAAACCAGACCAAACTTTTATGAGATTTTTTTTTTATACGTTAAAATTGGAATAATTTGTAATAAGATGTTAAAAAAACGCCATGACAGTACCAAAATACAACCAGGCCAAATCTTCTATGGTACGTGTAACAATGAGATTGTTCTTTGACTCATGTTGCAGCACTGACCCTTTTGTATGGCACTTTAAGGTAGTGAATGCTGTTCAGTAAACAGAGAGTCATGGACATATGGCAGTGGTCTGGGTTATTTATTCATTCATGCTAGAGAAAGAATGAGAGTGAAACAATACGTTCCATTTATTTAATAATATCAGTAACTTTTTAACATTAAAGCAATTCAGAGACTGAGTAACAGATGAGTCCACTGTTATTATCTCTGTTATCTCTAGACATGCAGCCTGAGCATTCAATATCAAAAGACTTAAAGGTGATGTGTAAATGCTTACTTTCAGTGTTCTCTGCTCATTTAACTGATACATATTTGAATCTAATAATCTACTTATCGAAACTTTCTTTGTTGTTTCATATCTATCTTGTCATTACAAGTTAACCTAGTGGCATAGATCAGGGGTTCCCAAACACATTCCTGGATCCTCCCCATCACTCCATGTTTTCCATGTCTCCTCAATCAAACGCACCTGATTCAGATCATCAGCTCATTAGTAGAGACTCCAAGACCTGAAATGGGTGTCAGACAAAGGAGACATGCAAAATGTGCAGTGCTGGGGAGGCTCCAGGAATGTGTTTGGGAACCACTGGCATAGATCAAGCAGCTCATACAGCATAAATAAATGAAAGGCGGGGGAGGAGCATCAACAAGTGAACAGGAATGATGGGTAAATGTTTAAAAAATATTAAAAATAATTTCAGTTGCATACTGCATATGGCATATATTGTTCTGTTCAGTTCAAATTATGGGCCCAATTAAATGTTTGATGTTTTACACTTTCTATGCAGTTTCACAATCTCTGATTTTCTTGGGATTGGGGAGGTGATGCCCCTACATTTGCATTTGTGTATACAGGTGCTGGTCATATAATTAGAATATCATCAAAAAGTTGATTTATTTCACTAATTCCATTCAAAAAGTGAATCTTGTATATTATATTCATTCATTACACACAGACTGATACATTTCAAATGTTTATTTCTTTTAATTTTGATGATTATAACTGACAACTAAGGAAAATCCCAAATTCAGTATCTCAGAAAATTAGAATATTACTTAAGACCAATACAAAGAAAGGATTTTTAGAAATCTTGGCCAACTGAAAAGTATGAACATGAAAAGTATGAGCATGTACAGCACTCAATACTTAGCTGGGGCTCCTTTTGCCTGAATTACTGCAGCAATGTGGCGTGGCATGGAGTCGATCAGTCTGTGGCACTGCTCAGGTGTTATAGGAGCCCAGGTTGCTCTGATAGTGGCCTTCAGCTCTTCTGCATTGTTGGGTCTGGCATATTGCATCTTCCTCTTCACAATACCCCATAGATTTTCTATGGGGTTAAGGTCAGGCGACTTTGCTGGCCAATTAAGAACAGGGATACCATGGTCCTTAAACCAGGTACTGGTAGCTTTGGCACTGTGTGCAGGTGCCAAGTCCTGTTGGAAAATGAAATCTGCATCTCCATAAAGTTGGTCAGCAGCAGGAAGCATGAAGTGCTCTAAAACTTCCTGGTATACGGCTGCGTTGACCTTGGACCTCAGAAAACACAGTGGACCAACATCAGCAGATGACATGGCACCCTAAACCATCACTGACTGTGGAAACTTTACACTGGACCTCAAACAATGTGGATTGTGTGCCTCTCCTCTCTTCCTCCAGACTCTGGGACCCTGATTTCCAAAGGAAATGCAAAATTTACTTTCATCAGAGAACATAACTTTGGACCACTCAGCAGCAGTCCAGTCATTTTTGTCTTTAGCCCAGGCGAGACGCTTCTGATGCTGTCTGTTGTTCAAGAGTGGCTTGACACAAGGAATGCGACAGCTGAAACCCATGTCTTGCATACGTCTGTGCGTAGTGGTTCTTGAAGCACTGACTCCAGCTGCAGTCCACTCTTTGTGAATCTCCCCCACATTTTTGAATGGGTTTTGTTTCACAATCCTCTCCAGGGTGCAGTTATCCCTATTGCTTGTACACTTTTTCTACCACATCTTTTCCTTCCCTTCGCCTCTCTATTAATGTGCTTGGACACAGAGCTCTGTGAACAGCCAGCCTCTTTGCAATGACCTTTTGTGTCTTGCCCTCCTTGTGCAAGGTATCAATGGTCGTCTTTTGGACAACTGTCAAGTCAGCAGTCTTCCCCATGATTGTGTAGCCTACAGAACTAGACTGAGAGACCATTTAAAGGCCTTTGCAGGTGTTTTGAGTTAATTAGCTGATTAGAGTGTGGCACCAGGTGTCTTCAATACTGAACCTTTTCACAATATTCTAATTTTCTGAGATACTGAATTTGGGATTTTCCTTAGTTGTCAGTTATAATCATCAAAATTAAAAGAAATAAACATTTGAAATATATCAGTCTGTGTGTAATGAATGAATATAATATACAAGTTTCACTTTTGAATGGAATTAGTGAAATAAATCAACTTTTTGATGATATTCTAATTATATGACCAGCACCTGTATATTTTGGCAGCAAAAACATAGTTTAACTTTATAATAGTTTCCTATTATAAAAAAAAAAAAAAAAACTTATATATTTTAAAACTAAAAGAGAAGTCACATAATAAATTGAATAAACAACAAATTTTCTGACCAAATTTCTGCATATGGGCACAGCTTCAAAACAAGTGAGCAGTATTTTCCACTGGAGTTAACAGGAAAAGAGTTTTTTACATCAATGTCTGATTTATATCTCTTGAGAACACTTTGGTTGGACAAAATCTCATTTAAACGTGCACTTTCCTCGAGAGAGAGAGGCATGCCCACATTATCAGGAGATTACAACAGGCAGTCCGGACTGCTGACAGGATTATTGGTGCCCCTCTGCCCACCCTCCAGGACCTGTACTCCTCCAGAGTGAGGAAGAGGGCAGGTAAAATCATCACAGACTCGGACGGCGCCTCAGATCACTAGGCACTAGAACATTTAGGCATAGGAACAGTTTCTTCCCACAGGCTATTTCCCTCTTGAACAGTTAAATGCCTTCCAAGTGCAGTGTTCCACTGTTTAGTGCAATATCTTTGTAAATGAATTTAGTCCTATTTATTCATAATGTTATTCACAATACTGCAAATATGTTCATTATCTGTAAAGCTCTTTCTGATACTGACACACTGACGTAAATGTGCTGGCATAGAAACCAGCACTATAAATAATTTTTATTTGATTATAAATATTTTTTTATTTGTCGTTTTGCCAATCTAATGTTACATTTCACTTTGGATTTATAATGTTTTTTTTATTGTAAAGTTTTGAAATGCCCCCTTTATAATTTTATAATTTCTTGTTATTAATTGGCACTTGAGGTGGTCTGGGTTACAGTCTGAGGTAAATTTATAGATCATTTATATTTAGATATAGTTGTTTAGCTGGTCTCTTAAACATGTAACTTCACAATAATATATTTCATAATTTCTAAACTTTAAATGTAGTAAAGTGTTTGTTAGACTCACACAACAGATGCAAGCCTGTGAAAGGTGTTTAAAACTTAAAATCTCTTTTACACTCTTGAAAACTGTTCACCAACGACTAAATTTCCATTCGGCAGAATTTTCTGCATACATGTTCACCACGGAGGCCAGAACGAGCATTTGAAATGTTAGAGCCCCATGTTATATTTATAATAATCATTGTATTAATAGTAATCATTGTATTTCAGGGCAGTTCATGAAGACAGAGAAACATAAGAGATGTTGTGACAACATGGTCATGGACAGAAGTCAGTTCCAGGTCCACTTTCCACACCAGACTCTCTTTATATGGATGGATGTCTGTCTACTATATTTTGTATTCTGTTCAGAATTAAGTGCAGATATTACTCAGGGACATGAACACTTGAATATTGCAAGAATAGAGAATTATATAAGAAATTAATGTTCACTGCACTTAAATTAAAAATAAAGTGCCTATTCACACTGCCACAACAAACTCTAACAAGGTGAACACACTGACGCAACAAAACAAAATAAAGTTGTCATTTGTAGTTTTTGTGGCAGTGTAAACTGACCATAATACTGTATGTTAAGTGTAACTTTAAGATTAGTTAAACTTGTCTTTAATTTCTTTGCTATTATACATCTATTTATGAGTGCACTAGTTTGAAGCATAAGTTTCCCTACATTTGTTCTATGTCCATAAACGGATAGTTCACCCAAAAATGAAATTGAGGTAAAACATAATTCACCTCTTTCATTTTTATTTTCCAAACATGTATAATTTTCTTTGATGTTAGGCATACAATGTCTACCTGACCAATTTCATACTCTGTGAACTGAAGAAAATGGCATTAACCAATCAGAACACATGAAATCATCTCTATTCTTCATCTTTAAATATAGACACAGACATTGAGACACAAACATCATGAATGTGTAGAAAGAGCTCATGTGAATATAATTACCTGCACAGTATGCTGAATCGCAGAGAGTTGGTCTAACCAGCTCATAGACATAATAATTGCCTGGACAGGCTTTGATTTTAATGGGAAAAGACCAATAATAGCAGCAGTAACTGCTAAAATAACCGCAGACATCTCGAGTGACGACTCCATCCTCAACTGTTGGGTGTCGACCACGTATCCACAGTGAGACAACAGTGCCACAGCTACCCCGAGCAACACACGTGTCTGGGATCTGAGCGCTCATGTTGTTAATGAAGAGACGATACCAGCCACTCCAGGAGACAGACTGGTCACACATGGAGCTATATGTATTATTGATGGATCTCCTTGGATTGTCCAGCACAGTGTAGTTGTAGCAGGGGTCAGCAGAGAGATAAAACACCAATATGAAGTCATAATGTCAATATAAATACAGTATGTTCACGAAATACAATTCCCAAATGCATAACCTAATTGATATTCACAAAATCTTATTCCCAAATGCAAAATATGGTCATAATTTTTTTTTTTTAAATTTCCTACATTTGCAAATTGTCACATACTTGTAAATCACCTTGAATTTATGTGTGAATATTTTGGGTTGTTTTTGAGCCTAAAATAAAAGGATGAAAAAGAAAAAAAAAGGGTAACACTTTACATTAAGGTTCCCTTTGTAAAGGGTTTATAAAGGTGTTTGTTAATGAGTAATAAGTCATTTACAAATGCATTATAAATCATTAATAATGCAGTTATAACTGCATGAATAAAAAGAGCGACTTTAATGCAATACCTGCCAAATAGTGAGCCGTTTTTAACTCACATGTTATAAATGCTTAATAAATGTATTTATTAACACTTATTTAACTCAAAACCAGATTCCTGGTTTATTTCATGATGCAGCAAAAATTGACTATCATAATTAGACTGAAGGGTGTTGTACTTGTGCTTTTCTTATTAATATCTCATGACTGCCACTTTTCTTACTATGTTGCTTACCAGAAGTTTCTGTCTTACCCATGATACTCTCCAAAAAGGTCATGATGCCTATCCACAGCAGTGTATAAAAACTGATTTCTTGTTTTTTAAAGATGAAATTCCAACTTTATTTTGAAAATAAAACAAAAGATAACCATAACTTGATGATATATTAATAATGAAGAAATTAATTCCAGTATTAGTTACCTGTGAACCTTAATGTAGGGTGGACACTTGTGAACCATTTATTCATGAGTTATAAACATTAATAACCTGTGAAAATGAACCTTAATGTAAAGTGGAAACCTGTGAACCATTTATTAATGAGTTATAAACATTAATAACCTGTGAAAGTGAACCTTAATGTAAAGTGGAAACCTGTGAACCATTTATTAATGACTTATGAACATTAATAACCTGTGAAAGTGAACCTTAATGTAAAGTGGAAACCTGTGAACCATTTATTAATGAGTTATGAACATTAATAACCTGTGAAAGTGAACCTTAATGTAAAGTGGAAACCTGTGAACCATTTATTAATGACTTATGAACATTAATAACCTGTGAAAGTGAACCTTAATGTAAAGTGGAAACCTGTGAACCATTTATTAATGAGTTATGAACATTAATAACCTGTGAAAGTGAACCTTAATGTAAAGTGGAAACCTGTTAATCATTTATTAATGTGTTATAAACATTAACCTGTAAAAGTGAACCTTAATGTAAAGTGGAAAACTGTGAACCATTTATTAATAAGTTATAAACATTAATAACCTGTGAAAGTGAACCTTAATGTAAAGTGGAAACCTGTGAACCATTTATTAATGACTTATGAACATTAATAACCCGTGAAAGTGAACCTTAATGTAAAGTCCCTTTTAGAAACTTGTTAGCAACCGCCATTTTTAAAGCACAATAAAGGTTTAAAAAATCACAAGCGGGTTATAACTGGTGTGTTTTATGTCATAGATCAAAACGTGAAAATATTTAGAGGCTTTGTTAACCACAGACGGGCGATTTAGCAAAAACCCATTCAAAAAACCTATAGACTTTAGGACGATGGAACCGGAAGTCCTAAAATGCTAACTCGCTTCCGGGTTTTGCATACAAAAACACATCATCTCTGAGGTACTCTATACCACAGTACTTAAGGTATTTAGCAGTGACATTGTCAGGCTTTTCTATTTACAACAAAGTAAGCTAATTCCCAGCAAAAAATACGATAGCATCATAATATAACAATATAATATGTAACGGCTCATAAATTAATTAAAAACATAAAAAAGCAACATACAACCAATGCACATTCTTTGCTCTACATTTTCTAGAAGTAGAAGTGTTGTTATTTTGTGTAATTAATTTAGAGAAGGCACACCGCCATCTTACTCAGACGAAAGTGACTTGAACGCACCTGCCGTCATAAATACGACTTCCCACCTCGTACATACGAACTTTCCAGGAGAACTTGAACACACCATTATAATACACACTTAAAAGTGATCTTTTTTTCCCCTTCTTGGACAATCAACAAATCACAGTCTTCAAAAGACTGTGTCATACATAGCAATGGGTCAGTCAAGTCAAGTCACCTTCATTTATATAGCGCTTTTTACAATGCAGATTGTGTCAAAGCAGCTTTACATTGATAACTGGTATATAATTTTGGCTGCATAGCAGCTCTTAAAGAATAGTGTCAATGCCGGCAGATCAAAGCACTGTTGAATATCAAATGTCAAGTCAAATGTCAAGTGTCCCCAACTAAGGAAGCCAAAGGCGAAAGCGGCAAGGAACCCAAACTCCAACAGGTGATATCAGATGGCAAACAGGTGGCAAATAGACTTCTGTGTTAAAATGGAGAAAAAAACCTTGGGAGAAACCAGGCTTAGTCGGGGGGCCAGTTCTCCTCTAGCGAACAGTGCTTTGTTACGATTCAGGTTGCTATCATATGTCCGATAGGATCGCAACATTCAAAGTATTTATTCCAGTTCAGTCCAGTTGAGGATCGTATTCATCACACCAGTATGGACGGTTTGTTGAGGAGCTGTGCCACTGGCTGTCGTGTCGATGAGGCCTTCACAATGGATGATCTAGTTGACTCAATCTCTGCTGATACTTCAGGGCTGCGTTGTGGTTGTGTCAAGGCGCCAGTCCTCGGTCTCACCTGGATACGGCCCAGATCTAGTTGACTACGGTAAACCTCGGGATAAACAGAAAGACTAATATTAGTGTAGATGCCATTCTTCTTCTGATGTAACGAGTACATCTGGTGTTATAGGAAGTGTTCCCGGTTCCAGCTGACCTAATTTATGCAGCCTAATAATCCTTTAACGGATTTGAAAATATAAATTGATAATGTGTTATGTGTACACATTATCAGCCCTGCCTCCTCACTAAGATAAAAGTCTTTTCCTCGCTCAGAGTTGCTCTCAGATTGGTCCCGAATCGCTTTTAAGCCCAGGAAAACACACCAAGCCGACGGTCGGCCATTGGGCAGTTTTTGTTCGTTGGCCGACTAAGTTTTCTCAATGTGTTCCGCACCGTCGGCTGAAGTAGGTCCTTGTCAGCTTTTTTTCGGCCAATTCGACATGTTGAATCGGCGTCAGAGCTCGTCAGTCAGTCAGGCTATCTGATCATTCTGATTGGCTATTCAGCTACTGCCATCTGCTGGTACGGAAAGGCATTTCTTCTTATGCAGGCGCAGAACGGATGTGCTACTTGGCCGTCGGGTGTCGAGCGTTGGTTTGGTGTGTCAAACGCTGCTGACGTGAGCCAACCCTGCAGTCTGCTTTCGTCGCCACTAGTTCGTCAGCGACAGCTAGGTGTGTTCTGGGCTTTAAACTAAGACTCCTACGTAGAAGTTTTTAAGCTAAATTAGGAACCAGAGATGGGCACTCTAGTTAGTGACCTTATTTCAGTAATTACAGTAAGTTCCAGCATGATCAGCTGTTTTGAAACCTCTGAGGTAACTATCATGTCTGGGCGGAGACTTGTTGTTGCAATGTGCTGAGGGAACCTCAGCTGTTTTCCCAGGTCGTCCTGCAACTGCCAGTCCGAGGGATTGTGGAGGACGCCTGTTGTTAATTGTGGGTGCGCCTGGGGTTTCTCTCCAGCTTTAATGAAGGGGACTGCCTTCTTTGGAGCATGATAGTACTTGCTGGTGCTGATGGCTGAGACTAAGCTCTCAGCAATTGCCTTGAGCACCTGGTCATGGCGCCAACGATAGCGCCCATCAGCCAGAGCCTTTGGGCAGCTGCTGAGATGTTCTAAAGAGCCTCTTCCAGAGGAAAGAAGGCAGGAAGGTGTCTCGCTCTTCCCCCAGACATGGAGGTTCACTGGGCTTGGCAGGGCATCCTAGACAGCTTGTACCAGGAAACGGACCCGATGGAAATCTGCCTGCAAGATGTTTGCCCAGGTGATCCTGCGCTGCAGTGTACTCTCCCACCTAGTCCACGCTCCCTGCTGCCGGAGTCCCGCCTCCCTGCTCACTCGCTCTTCCTCCATGCTTGCTCGGACCTCTTCCTGGAGTAGATGGTGTCTTTCTTTGCCGCGGGCCTGGCTAATCAGAGTCTTTGAGGAGAAGCCCAAGCCCGCTCTGCCTGTCGCCACGGTGCCCACCACTGCCACCTTGCAGTCCCTGGAGTCCCTGTACTGTAGGGCTTCTCTGGTGCGTACCACCATGAATTCTTCCATGAGGCCAATAAAGGGCAACTGCAGGATGTTACTTGTCCCATACAGTGCAGCGCTGGTAAGACTGCGTGGGTGGCCCAGCCACTACCGAAGAAAGCCACTGATCTTCCTTTCTAGGGACTCAACTGTTGTCATTGGGACTGCATAGACCAGCAGGGGCCACAGGACTCAGGGTAGGATGAAATGCTGGTAGATCCAGGCTTTAAATCTACCAGGCAGCCCAGTCAACCTTGGTGAGCCAAGCTCCAAATTCTTTGTTGGACTTCTGGATGGCGGCAGAGTCTTTCAGGCTGGAGTCAAAGAGCTTCCCCAAACTCTTGACAGGTTGCTCCGTGATGGTTGGGATGACAGTTCCTGAAATGGAAAAACGGAACTTGTCAACCACTTTCCCCTTCTTCAGCACCATGGACCTTGACTTGGAGGGCTTAAAAGTCATCCTTGCCCAGGTGATGAGTCTCTCAAGTAGGGATGGGCAGATCGATATGAAGTATTGATATATCGATACTGACGTTGAGTATCGAAAGTAACGATAGTCAAATAAAAATATCGACACTAAGGTGTTATTTTTTTTACTAGTGATTTTGTTTAATTAACAATTAATTTAATGTGTACAATATGCATTAAATTGGACAAATAACCTATGTTAGTGAATAATTGTTTAGTAGAACTATTTTCCTGCTCATCTGAACACACGCAAATGCTGCAAGTCAGAACCAATCAATCACAGAGAGCGTTCACTATATTCAAACAGGACTGCATGCATTTAGTATCATAAAAAACCATTGATGTTTTTGGGAAACGCAGCCCAGAACAATGATTAACCTTAGACAGAACAACATAATAGGCTATGTTTGAGTTATTTCAAAACAAACAAAATGAAATAGTAGCCTACACAGTTTTGCAATTACATTTATTTAAATTGAACGTTAAAAGTTCGTATTGATGTGCTGTTCTGTAACTACACTGTCAGAATACAAAGTTTGCATTTTATGGGTGCAACAGCCTGTCACTGGCACTCCCTTATGTAAATGAACCATTACCACAGTGACCATAGTTCAGCTAGGCCTACAGTATTTATAGATTTCCATGGTTACCACTACAATGTGTAAACAAAAATATAATCTAATAAATTGCAATTAAGGCGTATTGAATGCTAAAATACCTTTCAAATATAATGTTAAGTGGGTATCATTATCCATTATACTCATAGTAATTCAATAATTTAAGGACTTAAATTATTAGTAATTTAATAACTTAAGATCAGATTAGAGGTATCGTATCAGTATCGATATCGGCGATATTGGCCTTGAAAGTATCGGTATCGTATCGAAAACAAAAAAAGCGGTATCGCCCATCCCTACTCTCAAGTCCTTGTAGGATCCACCTGCTCCCTGGGACCGATGTCATTGTGATGGTAAGATCATCCATATAGGCTCTTATAGGGGGCTGTCGTACGCCTGACTTAGTTAAGGGCCCTCTGCATTCCACCTCGGCTGACTTGACCACCATGTTCATGGCAAGAGTGAAAAGAATACCAGAGATGGTACAGCCTGTTATTATTCCTTCCCCAATGCGATGCCAGTCTGCTGTTTCTGACCCCATAGTGACCCCCATCCTGAAATTATTGTAGTAATCCAGGATCAGGTCCTTAATCTTACTGGGAACATGATGGAGGTGTAGAGCGAGCTTGACCAGCTTGTGCAGTATGGACCCATAGGCGTTGGCCAGGTCCAACCACAAGACAACTAGGTCGCCTCTGTTCTCATGGGCCTCTCTGATGAGTTGTGTAACTACACCAGTGTGTTCCAAGCAGCCGGGAGTTTCAGGAATCCCCCCCTTCTGCACTGAGGGGTCGATGTAGTTGTTCTTGAGGAGAAACTCTGTCAGTCTTTGTGAGACGATGCTGAAAAACACCTTCCCTTCAACACTCAGTAGTGAGAAACTGGTTGACGTTTTTCAAGTTCTCCTCTTTGGGAATCCACACTCCCTCAGCACACCTCCACTGGTCAGCAACTCTTCCTCTTCGCCAAATCACCTTCAAGATCTTCCAAAGGTGCCGGAGAAGCTCTGGGCAGCGCTTATAGACCAAATAAGGTACACCACTGGGGCCTGGTGTAGATGCTGAGCGAGCTGCCTTGATGATCTCCTCAACCTCCTTCAGACTAGGCCCCCTCAAGTTGAACTCTGTTGTTGGGGGGGCGAGGCTTATGAGAGCTTTGTTGGGCTCCAGCTCTTGCTCTCCCTGGGAATCGCTTACTGTGTCCTGGAGTAAGCTATTCACTTCCTCTATTGAGCCTCAAGCCGACCACTGCGCTTGTCCCTAGGCAGTTGTTTTGTGAAGCCGAACGGATTGGTGATGAAGGCCGCTCGCTTCCTGGCTCTCTCTCTCCCCCGTCTCCAGTGCCACTCTGCTCTGCGTAGGATCATCAGCTTCTTCCGCAGGATGTTTTGCAGCTCTGCTAATGCTCGCTTTTCCTCATCAGTAGTTTTCTAGTACCGTTTCTTGAGGGTGCGAAGCTCCTGACGCAGGTGATGTATCTTGGTAGCCCTGCGGTTAATTTATATAATAAATAAAGAATTTTGTTGTATTTGAATGGTTTTATAATATCTGCATCACATATATTTCCCTATCTGTCGTGGTAGATTGGACTTTTGTCATAGAATTTGATTACTTATGTATATATTTGTCACGAATGTGGCTTCCACGCCTCCTCCTCCGCACCACCGGAGGGAGCCGTCACCCGAGTATTGACTGTTTCCCATTTGGACTACATTTCCCATAGGCCCTCATTCCTGGGACTGATTACACACACACCTGCACCTCATCACACTCACACTATTTAAGCCACACTCACATTGCGAAGTCTTGATTTGCCCTGGTGATCATTTCTGAGCGTTTTCTTGTGGACTGTTACCCTGTTACCGTTGGACTGTTTATTACCCTGTGATTCTCTGCTGCCTGCCCTGATCTCTGCCTGTGTACTGGACTGTGTTTGTTTGCCGCCTGCCCTGATCCTTGCCTGTGACTCGATCCTGTTTGTCTGCCGCCTGCCTCGACCATTGCCTGTCCCTGTTTATGCTTCTGCCTTTGCCCTGTTACTTTTGGTGACTATATCAATAAAGCTGCAAATGGATCCCCACTTTGTTGACCCATCATTACAGAAGACTTCGCCAACTAGCGATCCAGCAGCATTCATGCAGATCTCCACCGAGCTGTCTGCCCAGGCCAACCAGCTCGCGGTTCATCAGCATCAACTGAATCGCTTGACTTCTCTTACCGAAGAGCTGGTGAAAACCCTGCAGAGTCTACGCTTCAACGCTGCCGAGGCCGCCACACCTCCACCCGCGGCACCCGTCAGTCAGGCCTTCACTGCTGCTCCCGCAGTCAATCCACGTCTCGCTCTCCCGGAGAAGTTCGATGGAACTCCCGAAGTGTAAGGGATTTCTTCTCCAATGTTCCCTCTTTGTTAACCAGCAACCATCTCTCTATCCCACGAAACCAGTCGGATTTCCTTCGTGTGCTCTCTGTTGACTGGTAAGGCGCTGGATTGGGCTACGGCTGTGTGGAGAGGATAGTTCTGTGTTCCCCACCTTTTCTGCTTTTACAAAGCTTCAAAGAGGTCTTCGAACACCCGGAAGGCGGCAAAGCGCTGGGGACCAACTGCTGTCGCTGAGTCAAGGTAAAATCACAGCGGCTGAGTATGCATTACATTTCCGCACCCTTGCCGCTCAAACGAACTGGGTTGAAGACACACTGAAACTACTGTTTCGTAGAGGACTATCGCTGGAACTGCAAGCTGAGCTCACATGTCGTGACGAGGGAAGATCGCTCAGTGAGTTCATCGAACTAACCATCCACATTGACAATCTACTTCGCTCACGTCGACCCGTACGCCTACTCCCTGTCACCAGCCCCACTATGGAACCTATGCAACTCGGATACACTCCACTTCACCCAGAGGAGAGAGAAAGAAGACGACAACTTCACCTGTGTCTGTACTGCGGTCAAGCTGGTCACATCAAACTCAACTGTCCCGTTCGACCTAACCCAGCTAACCCGAAGGCGGTGAGTTCCCAATACTCCACTAACTGCCTCAAGATCCCCGTACAAATAACTGTAAACGACCAACATATAACCACGCACGCATTGCTGGACTCTGGGGCAGCGGGCAACTTCATGTCAGATACATTTATCAAAGAACACAACATTACATTAACAGACTGTAATTCCTCATTGACAGTGATGGAGGTGGAAAAGTGGAACACATCACCTCCGAGCTCTCTTTGCAAGTCGGAGTTCTCCATCAAGAACGCATCCGCTTCTACGTGGTTCATTCACCCAATAACCCAGTCATCCTTGGTCTCCCATGGCTCAGAACTCACAATCCGCTCATCTCATGGAAGGAGGGTCAAATTGTTCAGTGGGATGCTGCTTGTCGTGGACGATGCTTAAAGCGGATCACCCCCTTGCCAGTACAAACCATCGCAATTCATGAGCCCAACATCGATGCACCCAATATACCCGCTGAATATGCTGACCTGGCGGTCGCTTAGTAAAAGTAAATCTACCGAATTACCTCCTCATCGACCCAGTGACTGTGCTATTGACCTTTTGCCAGGTACCACACCCCCCCAAGGGCAGAATATTTCCCCTGTCACAGCCGGAATCTGCTGCCATGAAGACCTACATCGAGGAGGAACTGGCCAAAGGGTTCATTCGACCGTCTACATCTCCGGCGGCATCCGGCTTCTTCTTCGTCAAAAAGAAGGACGGCAGTCTTCGACCTTGTATAGACTATCGTGGTCTGAACGACATCACAGTCAAGTTCCGCTACCCACTACCATTGGTCCCCGCAGCTCTAGAACAACTAAGGCAAGCCCAATACTTCACCAAGTTGGACCTTCGCTGTGCCTATAATCTAATTCGCATCAGAGAGGGCGACGAGTGGAAGACGGCTTTCTCTACTGCTACTGGCCACTACGAGACCCTTGTGATGCCGTTCGGGCTGTCCAATAGTCCTTCCGTCTTTCAGTCGTTTATCAATGACGTCTTTCGGGACATGCTCAATCGCTGGGTCATCGTCTACATTGACGATATTCTCATTTACTCCAAGAACTTCAAAGAACACATCCAACATGTCAGGGCCGTGCTTCAACGTCTCATTCAACACAAGGTGTGCGCCAAAGCGGAGAAATGTGAATTTCACCGCACTTCAACGTCTTTCCTGGGCTATGTCATCAGTCAAGAGGAGTGGCCATGGGCGACAGCAAGGTAAAGGCAGTGCTTGAATGGCCCCAGCCTCGCACATTGAAGGAGTTACAGCGATTTCTGGGTTTCGCTAATTTCTACAGGCGTTTTATAAGAAACTTCAGTGGCGTTGCAGCACCATTAACATCCATGACCAAACGACAATCGACACGCCTTCTCTGGTCTCCTGAGGCGGTGCGCGCCTTTCAAGAGTTGAAAGAACGATTCACGTCAGCACCCATTCTCCGTCATCCAGATCCTGAACTCCCCTTTATAGTCGAGGTCGACGCTTCCAGTACTGGCATTGGGGCCGTTCTCTCTCAGCGCCAAGATAATCCCGCAAAAATGTTCCCATGTGCTTTCTACTCACGGAAATTGTCAGCAGCAGAACGCAACTACGACGTTGGCAATCGCGAACTACTGGCCATGAAAGCGGCGTTGGAGGAGTGGCGCCATTGGCTAGAGGGAGCACAACACCCGTTCACGATTCTCACCGATCACAAAAATCTGGAATACCTTCGTTCAGCAAAACGTCTAAACCCCCGGCAAGCAAGATGGGCCATGTTCTTCTTACGCTTCCAGTTCACAGTAACCTACAGACCCGGCTCAAAGAATGTCAGCGGATGCTCTCTCCGCCAGTCTGAGGACGTGGAGCGGTCGACTAATGAAGAAAGTATTCTACCAACCAAACTGCTACTCGCTCCGGTTCAGTGGGACGTCATGACTGAAATCACCCAAGCCAACGAACAAACCACACCACCTTCAGACTGTCCACCTAACCGCACTTTCGTCCCTGAACACCTACGCAACCAATTACTTCATCAAGTTCATGACTTTCCCAGTTCAGGTCACCCGGGCATTACGCCACGCAACACCTTCTACAAAATCGGTTCTGGTGGGACACCATGGTCACTGACACCGCTCAATTCATTAACGACTGCACACTCTGTCAAACTTCCAAGTCATCTCATCGAGTTCCAGCGGGGCTGTTGCAGCCGTTACCCATTCCTCAACGTCCCTGGTCACATATTGCCATTGACTTCGTCACTGACCTCCCTGAATCCCGCGGTCACACCACCATCCTCACAGTGATTGACCGGTTCTCCAAAACATGTCGTCTCATCCCACTACCCAAATTACCTACAGCATTTGAAACGGCAGAAATTCTGTGCAACAACGTATTCCGTTTCTATGGCCTACCGGAGGATATTGTGTCAGACAGAGGACCTCAATTCACGTCTCGAGTGTGGTCAGCATTCTTCAAGCAACTAAATGTCAACGTCAGCCTCTCTTCTGGGTACCATCCGAATCCAATGGTCAGACCGAACGCATGAACCAAGAACTCACCAGATTCCTACGCACATACTGCCAACAGAACCAACCGGAATGGAGTCGCTACCTGATGTGGGCTGAATATGCCCAAAACTCGCTACAGAAACCTGCCACTGGGCTCACACCCTTCCAATGCGTCCTGGGGTTTCAACCACCTCTATTCCCCTGGTCCGGGAACCATCTAATCTGCCTTCGGTTGCAGTGGATGCAGCGAAGTGAGGAGACTTGGGATTTGGCCCATCATCATCTGCAGCGGGCGGTAAGAAGGCAGGAAACTCAAGCCAATTGACATCGCCGCCCCAATCCTGAATATGCTGTGGGTCAATGGGTCTGGCTATCCACAAGGGACCTACGTCTCAGACTTCCTGCAGAAAACTCAGTCCCAGGTTTGTAGGGCCTTTTCAAATTCTCAAACAAATTACTCCTGTATCATTCCGTTTAAACTTACCTGCTAATTACCGTGTCTCTCCCACTTTCCATGTGTCGTTGCTGAAACCCTCTGGTGGTCCGAGAGGAGACGCGGAGGAGCCGTGGCCCGCAACCCCCACCCTTGATGATTGAAGGCGAGGAGGCCTATCGGGTTCGAGAACTACTCGATTCCAGGCGCCGGGTAGGAGGCTACAATATCTGGTCGACTGGGAGAGTGCGGCCCGGAGGAGCGATCCTGGGTTAACGCGGATGATATCCTGGACCCATCTCTCTTAGAGGAGTTTCATCGGACGCATCCGGAGAGACCGGCCCCTCGACCCCGTGGTAGACCCCGGCGCCCGCTTCCTCGCGTCTGGAGCCGCTCGCAGGGGGGGGGCTCTGTCACGAATGTGGCTTCCACGCCTCCTCCTCCGCACCACCGGAGGGAGCCGTCACCCGAGTATTGACTGTTTCCCATTTGGACTACATTTCCCATAGGCCCTCATTCCTGGGACTGATTACACACACACCTGCACCTCATCACACTCACACTATTTAAGCCACACTCACACACACTCACATTGCGAAGTCTTGATTTGCCCTGGTGATCATTTCTGAGCGTTTTCTTGTGGACTGTTACCCTGTTACCGTTGGACTGTTTATTACCCTGTGATTCTCTGCTGCCTGCCCTGATCTCTGCCTGTGTACTGGACTGTGTTTGTTTGCCGCCTGCCCTGATCCTTGCCTGTGACTCGATCCTGTTTGTCTGCCGCCTGCCTCGACCATTGCCTGTCCCTGTTTATGCTTCTGCCTTTGCCCTGTTACTTTTGGTGACTATATCAATAAAGCTGCAAATGGATCCCCACTTTGTTGACCCATCATTACAATATTGCACGTAAACTCGTCCGAAATGTCATAAGAGTCCCATGAAACATGACAGGAGCCACTGTGCCATGTTTTTTCATTTGGGTTTATTAACATGTCAGATTGGCTAGATGCACAGAATGTGTGAAAACAATTAAAGACACTGCAACAACAACATCAAATTTTATGAGACATCGCATCCACAAAGGTTAGTCACATTAACTCACACAGCTAGCTATTATACTGTGGTGTAGCTGCATGACTCTTTTGGATTGCCAACCTGATAAATTATGAACAAAAAATATCTAACTTTTAAACCTAGCACTACATTTTATCAATCTTTTCGTATTATATGCAGCTTTTCTCTTTCTTAATGTGTGTCCATAAGAGAGAGATAGAAAGAGATGATTATCCATGTATTACTTAAAGCTCATATTTTAACGTATCGCAATCAGCATGTGTAGAGTTTTAATTGATATTCGTAAACATTCTGAGGTTTGATATTTTCTGATAATGACTGTCATCATTAACAACGAAGCTGTATAACAAACTGCTGTATAACAAACCATGACTCACTGGCATCTTGTGTCCACTTAGCAACTGTATTGAAAATGACTACTCATGTTGCCAGGATGACTGTTTTGTACATTGTAATAGATTATAAAGTAACAAGCTAGATGTACATTATCCCTTAATCATAGGACCTTAATTTCAAATAAAACAGATGATAGAAAGATCATATTATTTTGTCTATATAATACAACTAGGATAAAAAAATAGGATTTGATTATGAGAATTTTTTTTTTAATAACTCGAGACTCAACTTGGACTCGTGACAAAAGACTCCAGCTTAAAGACTTCAGACTTGACTCGGACTCCAGATAAAAGACTTCTGAACATCTCTGTTAGGAACTTTCTGAGAGGATAAAAAGCACCATTTATATGTTACATTACCAACTTTACTCTACCTCCCAAACAGATCAAGACACATGAAGTGATGTGAAGTATGAACAGGATCTGATTCACTGGTAAAAAAAAAAACCACAGTTTAGACTTACACTGATTATCAAAGATAAGAGTCGGTGCTTTTATAAAACCTGAAATATGAAGAAAAAGTCAATAAAAACAACTGAAAATGTATTGGATTGAGTCTGAGAAAACTACATTCATCATACATCCACAGTTCATGTCAAGGTTTTTGGGGCAATGAGAGCCAAACCTTAAAAACAAGAAGAATACTCACCTTTATGAATGAAAGCCATTGTCAGTTTTGACAATTCAGTTTATTTCTTTTTATCCACAATCCAGTTCAGAGGACGAGTTTCCTTTACAGTTAGAGAATAAACAAATTAGCCATTGCATTGACCCATGACTTTAAAAAAAAAAGAAAAAAAAAAGAAGCTTTGTTTCAAACACACATGAAAAATATTCCACAGAATTTATTAATCTGAATTAGAGTTCAAACTGAGGAGTTTTAATCCAGCCTGGTCTCATTGTTAATACGTAGGTATAAATACGTAACTTTCAAAGACACAAAACGTGCATTTTGGAGGTATTTATAGCACTAAAATGAAAAAAAAACGTACGTTTTTGCAGCGAAAAAGAGAGATATATGTATAATTTCCCTTTCATCGTTTTGTAGATAAATGTAAGATCCCTAAACCCCATCCTGAACCTCAACATACCCATTTTGTACAGAATCTTAAAAGAACAAAACATAATGGACAGAAATGTGTAGGAAAATGAACATTTTAGTAAAAATATAACATTAAAACGATATTTTGAGCCACTAATCCTACACCTACTCCTAAACCTGCCCATAACCATTTCTTAAAACTCCGTACTAATAAAAGAATAACAGACAAACAAGCGTAGCCTAATCACAATAATTTATTTATTTGCGAAAATGTCAAAAGTAGTTCAAATGATGATGAGTTGCAGTCGCAGTCCTTTCCGGTAATAGTTTTTATAGGGTACAGAGCAGAATTCAATTTATTAATCCATGAAAATATGAATCGGGCTTCTCTCCGTGAAGGCGCGCACTCATTTCAAATGTCACTCCACTGAAACACGGCATGTCGCAATCTGTGACGAAGCAGGTGAGAACCAATGAGCGTTCGATATCAGTGCCGTAAACCATGTCGTAACGCTTCTCGAGGGCTCAACTTTCAAATTTGAATCATAACGAGCGGGCTTTAAACCGTGACGGTCATGCTGAGAATGAAGATGAAGATCGCCGGATAAAGGGCTACATTTGGATCTGTTCCTTACAGAAATCACCCATCCCTAGATATTGTGGAATAAAGTCGCTATTTTGTTATTTTTGGCACACAAAAAGTATTCTCATCGCTTTATAATATTAAAGTTGAACCACTGTAGTCACATGAAATGTTTTAAATATGCTTTTAGTAGCTTTCTGGGCATTGAAAAAAAGGAGTGTTATTGCTGGTGATGCAGGCTTCACTGAGCCATCGGATTTTATCAAAATATCTTAATTTGTGTTCCGAAGATGAACGAAGGTCTTCCGGGTGTGAACCAACCCTTTAAGGTTTTAGAGTGTAGTCTTGTTTAACATTATGCAATCCTCAGAAACGAGTTTGCAGCACGTCACGAACAGAAATGTTATTTCATATTAAGTAGATGAGTAAACTGCATTCAATAAATTCGACTAAAACATGTATTGATATGACAATTGAATACAACAGATTTAAAACATAAATGCCACGATTTTAATATTAATACATGGGAATTCATACACATTCACATTTGGATACGTAAATGATTTACATTTTATTGCTGTTAATACGCAAGTATTTTTACGTTTTAGTGCTATAAATACATCAGAATTGTACGTTTTTGTGTTTATGAAAACGTAAGTAAATGTACGTGTGGTAGAACCACACTTTACCTAAAAATACACACGTATTCTCATGAGATCACGTTGCAGCTTTAAACAGATATTATCAAAGTATAATGCAAAAAAGGATGAAATGACGCTCTTGTGTTTTCCCAGAAATGATCATATACAAGTCATCACAGAACCACAAGCTGTTTCCCAAAAACAGATCTGAAAAGTGGTGTAGATCAACAAGTGCTCAGGAGTTATTCATAAAGTTTCATCCTTAAAAAATGTTAAAGGACTTACAGTAAGTAAGTCCTTTAAGTCCTACAGTTAGTCCTGACCTGGTCAAAGCATAATTACTCAGCTATAACTACACACAAGTTAATTATAACTACACAACTGTAACATCCTATATACACACATCTATACATGTTTTTGACATAAATAGGATGATGAGGAGCATTATGAGCAGAAAGAAGATCTTACCTGAGAATAATAATCTGATATACAGTGATCCTCTCCCGACATGACTGACTGAACAAGATATTTGTTTGTTGAGATGTTTATAGATATGTTATCTGTCCATCATTTTGAGGAAATATGAGCACAAGTCTATTGTTTTCCATCATTAAATTCAAATGTGCATTCCCTTACACAATGAAAATATCTTTCTGTACATGAAAGATCAATATATTAAATGATTTAATAGTATAGAGCTATAAATACATCAGAATTGTACGTTTTTGTGTTTATGAAAATGTAAGTAAATGTATGTGTGGTAGAACCACACTTTACGTAAAAATATTCTCATGAGATCACGTTGCAGCTTTAAACAGATATTATCAAAGTATTATGCAAAAAAGGATGAAATGACGCTCTTGTGTTTTCCCAGAAATTATCATATACAAGTCATTACAGAACCACAAGCTGTTTCCCAAAAACTTCAGATCTGAAAAGTGGTGTAGATCAACAAGTGCTCAGGAGTTATTCATAAAGTTTCATCCTTAAAAAATGTTAAAGGACTTACAGCAAGAGTCCTGACCTGGTCAAAGCATAATTACTCAACTATAACTACACACAAGTTAATTATAACTACACAACTGTAACATCCTATATACACACATCTATACATGTTTTTGACATTAATAGGCTGATGAGGAGCATTATGAGCAGAAAGAAGATCTTACCTGAGAATAATAATAAGCTGATATACAGTGATCCTCACCCGACACGACTGACTGAACAAGATATTTGTTTGTTGAGATGTTTATAGATATGTTATCTGTCCATCATTTTGAGGAAATATGAGCACGTCTATTGTTTTCCATCATTAAATTCAAATGTGCATTCCCTTACACAATGAAAATATCTTTCTGTATATGAAAGATCAATATATTAAATGATTTAATAGTATATTTGAAAATACACAGGATAATACAGTGTTAATATTACAATATAATGAATAATATTTCTTAATGAATGAATAATTGATATGAATAATTGTTGCTTTTCATATATTGGAAAAATATGTGACAGTATATTTACTAATACACACCTGCACGTACTGAAGTATTCAGCAAAGAGACTATCACTGTGCTGAAGAGAGCCATTACAATTACAACCATTACTAGTTTTTAAATAAAGTAACTATAAGTTGCGTCCCAAATGACACACTATACACAATGCACTTATACACTATGTACTCATCCATATAGTGTAAGAATTTTATATGTTTATTTTGTCATTAAACATCTGAGTCTGATCCACGCTCCCCCTCCGCAACGTAATTAAAGCTGCGACAGTTAAGTGCATGAAGTGTCCAACGTTCCACACTTCATTTTTGGAATTTTCTGTGTGAACGCACTACTCACACTATTTGTACTTAACATTATAGAATAGAGCATAGTGTATGTGATTTGGGACGCACCTATAGTCTTATTGGTGTTTGGCCAATCGTCAGCCCAACAACAGGCTCTACTCTTCAGCACAATGGTGACCCCAAAAACTCACACATTCCAGAAAACCTTTTAAATTCCAAAATAATAGAACATTAAACATCATCTTCTCCTATATTAATATTGAGCAAAAACATGAAATAACGCTTAATTTTAACATTTACTCTCCTTTAACAGTCAGAAGCAAAGCATGCTGGGAACTAGAAGTCTGTTATAACTCATTACATGAATGTATGTATTTATGTGTGTACATACATTCACAATGATATGGGAACATGTTTGTAGAATATATGTACACAATAAAGGATAAAACTTTAATAATATTACTTGTAATGCTATTTTTGTCTTCATTTCTAAATATGTTTAACCCTCTGGTCCTCTTCGTTTAGGGGTCACACTTGGCTTCTTCACGGTCAAAAATGACTGAAGCCTTGAAATGTAACTCTTTTTTTTTTTTCAGGAAAACCAATGTAATATATTTTTGTTCAATAATATTTTTTGATTATTATTTAAAATTTTGAGGGTATTTTATGATACTATGCAATATTTTATAATAAATAATATAATATAATTTTTATTAGCTGTTTTTCCCCATTGAAAATATTACACTTTTTTTTTCTCTAATATATTATTTGTCAATTAAAGCAGTATTCCATGTTAAAATAGAAATAAGGCATTTAAAATCCAATTTTTTGAAATTAGATTAGTGCCATCTGGTGGGAGTAAAAAAGAAAAACTATGTAGTGCCATGGTGGAACCAGATTCTATATAAAGCAGCCTATAAATTCTCTAGTGGTTTTTAGACATAAATACTTATTTTTATTAGGTTGTGGATTTGGATTATGTCACGGTTCATGGGTTCACTGACTCGCCCTTGTGTGGTTGGTTTAGGATGTGCGTGAGTATGTGTGTGGGCGTTACCTTGTTTATGACTGATTGTCATCTGTGTCAGCTGTGTCTTGTTTCGGCGTCCTATTTAATGTGTGTGCCAATGTGTCGTGTTTGTCAGATCGTTGCAGGCTGTCCTGGTGTGTTCACCTCTCCCTGGTTTTTCTTCCCGGACTCTGGATTCTCTGGACTGTTCATGTTTTGCCTTGCTTTCTGGGTTGGATTATCCCTCCGATTTACAGGAGTATCTGAGCAGGAATGCCCAGCGCATAGACCAGCAAGATGAACAGGTGCTGGCCACTGCTCGAGCTGTACAGGTTTTGGTGACGCAGATGGCCGAGTTATCTACCCAAGTTCAACATCTATTATCACCCACTGCGCCAGCCCCACCGTCTGTTCCCCACCCACCAGTGAACATTGACAACCAACACGAACCACGTATTCCTACACCTGAGAGGTATGCTGGAGAACCGAATCTGTGAACATTTTCTCTCTGCATTTTGCTGCTCCTCATTCCAAACCCTCTCCCAGGAGATGAGGAGGGTTTTTGATCGCACGGTGGCTGGACGGGACGCAGCTCGCTGATCTTCGCCAAGGTAAAGGACCCGTTTCGGATTACGCGATTGAATTTTGGACTCTGGCAGTGGAGTGTAAATGGAACAAGGAGGCGCAGTGGGATATGTTCCTGCATGGGCTGGCTGACCGTGTACAACAGGAGATTTACACCTTGGAGTTACCAGTCGGACTCAACGGATTGATTGAACTGGCGCTACGAGTAGATGCTCGCTTACAGGAACGTGCGGATCGTACGCGACCAGTGTCAAGGTTCGACTACCCGGATGATGCTGGTGCCAGCGGATGTAGCACGGTCAGTCATCCGATCGGACACGAGCCCATGCAGGTGGGTAGAGCTCGGCTCTCCCGGGAGGAGAGAGAACATCGGAGAGAGAAAGGCCTGTGTCTGTACTGTGGTAAAGCTGGACATTTTCTGAGAGAATGTCCCGTAAAAGGTCAAGCCCGACAGTAGATAGGAGGTTACTGTCGGGTGGGTTAACCATGGAGAAATCCTTGTCAGCGACTCTCCTCTCGGTGAGACTGCAATGGGTATCAGGGTATCACAGCTGCCAGGCGCTAGTCGACTCGGGAGCAGAGGGCTGCCTTTTGGACAATTCTTTGGCTAAACAATTACAGATTCCGATATTTCCACTGAAACAAGCCATCACTGTACACGCTCTCAACGGCCAAGAACTGCCCACCATAACACACACCACGGGATCTTTGACACTCATCACGTCCGGTAATCACACTGAACAGATTTCTTTTTTCATCTCCAGGTCTCCGCTCATGCCAGTTGTTTTGGGTCATCCGTGGCTGGTCAAGCACAGACCCAAGATCGATTGGGGCCAGGGTTCGTGGCGGAATGGAGTGATCACTGTCATGCGTCTTGTTTGTTGTCTGCTTGTTCTTCTGTGTCTCGTTCTGTGTTACAGGAAGAGTCGGTGAACCTGTCAAACGTGCCAGAGAACTACCTCGACCTGAAGGAAGTGTTCAGTAAGTCCTGGGCTGCTTCTCTCCCTCCGCATCGTCCCTATGACTGTGCTATAGAGTTATTGCCAGGGACTTCTCCACCTAAAGGCAAGTTATATTCACTTTCTAATCCGGAAAGGGAGGTCATGGAGAAATACATTTCTGATTCTTTGGCAGCTGGGATCATCCGCCCTTCCTCGTCTACCGCGGGGGCAGGTTTTTTTTTCGTGGGTAAGAAGGATGGGTCGCTGCGGCCGTGCATTGATTACAGAGGACTGAACAACATCACGGTAAAGAATACTTATCCTTTGCCGTTGATGTCTTCTGCCTTTGAACGGTTGCAGGGAGTGTCTTTTTTCACGAAATTAGACCTGAGCAACGCTTATCATTTGGTTCGCATAAGGGAGGGGGATGAGTGGAAAACGGCATTTAATACCCCAGAGGGCACTTTGAATACTTGGTTATGCCCTTCGGCCTTTCCAACTCGCCTGCCGTTTTCCAAGCACTCGTCAACGATGTGTTGAGAGACATGGTCGACCAGTTCATTTATGTCTACCTGGACGACATATTGATATTTTCTTCTTCTCTCCAGGAACATGTGCAACACGTCAGACGAGTGCTCCAGAGGCTGTTAGAGAATGGGCTTTTTGTCAAGGCGGAGAAGTGCGTATTTCATGCACAGTCAGTTCCATTTTTGGGTTATATCGTTTCGTCCGAGGGGGTGCGCATGGATCCTGACAAGGTTAAGGCTGTGGTGGATTGGCCAATCCCAGATTCCCGTAAGGCCCTGCAGAGGTTTTTGGGATTCGCCAATTTTTACCGGCGTTTTATTCGCAATTTCAGCCAACTAGCCGCTCCTCTGACCACCTTGACCTCCACCGCGACTACGTTCAGGTGGTCTAATGCAGCTGAGGCTGCATTTTCCAACCTCAAGAGCCGCTTTGTTTCAGCTCCCATTCTTATAGCCCCTGATCCGTCACGTCAGTTTGTGGTGGAGGTTGATGCGTCAGAGGTGGGGGTAGGCGCAGTTCTCTCCCAGCGCGCCGCCGTGGACGACAAGATGCACCCATGCATGTTTTTTTCTCATCGTTTATCCGCTGCCGAACTCAATTATGACATTGGTAACAGAGAGTTGCTGGCAGTCAAGTTAGCATTGGAGGAGTGGCGTCACTGGTTGGAGGGGTCGGGGGTACCTTTTATCGTCTGGACCGATCACAAGAATCTGGAATACATCAGGTCCGCTAAACGACTTAACTCTAGGCAGGCTCGGTGGGCTCTTTTTTTCAGTCGTTTCGATTTTTCCCTATCATATCGTCCCGGGTCTAAGAACATCAAACCCGATGTGTTATCTTGTATTTTTGATCATTCCGAACGCCCGTCTACTCCCGAGTGCATTTTACCTGAGAGACTTATTGTCTCTTCACTTACCTGGGAGGTCGAATCGAAGGTCCGCACGGCCTTAGAAGGGGTAACGCCTTCGCCCGGGTGCCCACCGAGTCATTTATTCGTGCCAGAGAGGTTACGGTCAGACGTTATCCGGTGGGGTCATGATTCCAATCTGGCTTGTCATCCAGGAGTCAGTCGTACCAGTTTTTTGGTTAAACAACGATTTTGGTGGCCCTGCATGGCTCGTGACATTCGCAGTTTTGTTTTGGCTTGCTCAGTCTGTGCTCGTGGTAAGACTTCCAATTGTCCCCCTGATGGGCTTCTTCAACCGCTGTCTGTCCCTTCGAGACCCTGGTCCCACATAGCGCTAGATTTCCATCCCGTGTTCCACGTTTCCAAAATCAAACCTGTTTTTCATTCCCACATTAATCCGCCAGTTCTGGCCCCCCCCCCAGCAGACCACCTGCGTCTCATCGCCTGCCTGCGTTCTCTTGCTTATTGTTCAGTGTTAATCTGTCAATAAACCTGTGTTTACTCGCATTTGGATCTTCTGTCCTTTTGTCACGAGACCTGACAGATTAATACTTCAACATTCTCAAAGATATCGAATTCGATTTGTGCCAAAATATATTGAACATAACTTTTCAAGAAACTAATGAAAATATAAATTGAAACTAAATAAAATCAATGTCTTTCAAACTGTTGGGGGCGTGTCAGTGAGAAACATGGCGAAATATCACAATACTTATAGGTATTTAGCAGTGACATTGTCAGGCTTTTTTTTCTATTTACAACGAAGTAAACTGATTCCCAGCAAAAAATACGATAGCATCGTAATAGCCTATAACAATATAATATGTAACGATAAAGTTTACAATGGCTTCATAAATTAATTAAAAACATAAAAAAGCAACATACAACCAATGCACATTCTTTGCTCTACATTTTCTAGAAGTAGAAGTGTTGTTATTTTGTGTAATTAATTTAGAGAAGGCACACCGCCATCATACTCCAACAAAAGTGACTTGAACGCACCTACCATCGTAAACACGACTTCCCACCTCGTAAATACGAACTTCCCAGGCGGACTTAAACGCACCATAATCTCTCGCGGGGCGGGGCTAGCAGTGGTGTGTTCCTCATTGGCTATTGAGTTTTTGATTGACAGCTTCTTGACCTGGAAGTAAAGACCCAGCAAACAGAATTTTGTTATAAGAACGTTCTCTTGTTTTCTTGACATTAAAGGAACGTGTTTTAAAAGGTATGATGTTCCTCAAAAGTTCTTTCAACTTAATTTTGATATAAAATTCAACATTCTAGCAACATTGATTTGTAACATTCCAAGAACATAAAAATGTTCTGTTTCCTTAATGTTAGTAGAATGTTATTTAAAGGTTAGTATGATGTTACTGAAACATTCTTTCAGTCATTCACACATAAGCTGGTGTGTGGTGGGCATTCTGGTGCAATGTGGCTGCCGTCGCATCGTCCAGGTGGATGCTGGAGGTTGAGGAGATTCTCCCTTCAATATGTAAAGTGCTTTGAGTGCCTAGAAAAGTGCTATATAAATGTAAGGAATAATTAAATTATTATATATATGATACTAGTATTCTCTTTAAATTGTAACAGCACAACCTAATCAAACCCAACAATAGAGAAGAATCATCAGGAATAAACAAATATTCTCCAAAAACACTGGACATTATGCAGTATTTTCAGTTTTATACAGTAGCGTTTTCATGATACATGGGGGGCGGCATGAGCAGTAAAAAAAAAAAAAAAAAAAAATCCTCTGCGCCACCGCTGCAAAGCGGTTTTCTATTATCTATCATTTCACTGTGTGGGGAATTGGCAAATTGGCGCCCCTGCTTGCTGAGAAGGTGCCGTGCACAGAAGCTGTGTGGGGATGCACTGTATAGAGCAATACTCTAATGGAATTAGTGGGCTAAAGTCAGTCACACCTCGACTTTCTTCCAAATAACGCACATTTCATTCATGATATTATAAATACAGGCCTATAGTTCCTGCACATTTTTGTTTTTCTGAATTGTGTGATATAGCTAATAAAAATAAGTAATACATAACGGTTATGTGGTCACCAAGGTGAAGGGGGTCTCGCCCAGGGTGTAATCAGTGGCGGTTCTACATTGAATTACACCATGGGCGAGTGGAGAGTGGAGAGAGGAACGTGTTTTTGCTCCACTCCAGGCTTTGAAATTAAGTGAACTTCACAGGGCCGCTGAAAAGGCATACATGCATGAAACTTTCGCCCAGGCCGTCGGATTCCATTTTTGGGCCGATGGGGGGTTTCCTACATACCTGACACGACTTCCAAGTTGCTCTTTGTAGAAATGAAGTTTTATTTACGGCCAGGAGATCACTGGTCAAAACATCTGAGTGAGTCTCAATGAATAGAAAGATACATGCTCATTTAAGTCTTACAGCTGAGTAAAAATCAATGTCTTCTTCACTGTGATTTGTTCTAGTGATTGGTTTGTAATGATCTAAGCTAATCATATGACTGGTCTTTGACCTGAGCATCCTTAGTCTGCATTTTCTGTACATTTCATGTTGACATAAAATATTTCTATCACATTCCCCCCTCTGATCGTTTTTACACAATCACATTCTCAAATCCGGTTACATTATCTCATAAAATGACCTGCTTTTGACCTTCATTTTCCTGTACAGTTTCTTTCTAAAATCCTCTGACTTCATCTTCAGCTCTCTCTGTTCTCCAAGTATCAAAACATTTTCCTCCAACTTAACCATTTGTAAATACTGTCCTTCCTGCTCTCCTAATTCTTGAATTAACTTTTTCATTAATGCATGAATACATTTAGCAGTACATAAAATTGCAAGAGCTATGATAAGCAGAATAAGTAATAAAAGCATAAAACAAACTTTATAATTGATCCTAAAAATTGAGATAATATTATTACTGGAATTGTTATCGCACAAAATCAGAACTATTTGCTGGCCCAAAGTTGATCCCAGAATCCATACTTGTCTGGCCGGCCCCACAGATGTCTCAACATTTTCATCCTCAAGAGATGTTGCAATCTCTTTTTGGCAGGTGTAGTTCCTCAGCTCTGTTTACGTGTTGTCAGGTTGGTGAGGTTTGCAGTGCAACACGTGAATCCAGGTACCATCCTCGGCAACCTTGATGACAGTGTTGATTGTCAGGATTATCTCATATGGCCCCAACCACCTCGGACAGTGCCACGCCTTCCTCCGGAAATCTCTGACCCAGATCCACTGTCCTGGACTCCTGGCTCGTGGCTCGTGGCTCACCTGGAACTGGCAAAGCAGCTTTCACCTGCGAGTAGATAGATTTGATAGATTTAGTTAAAGACATCATACTTTCTCAATTGTTCAGTGATCGCCGCAAGTCCCTCCTGGGGAGGAGGCTCGATTCCCACTCGCATAGGCCAACCTGTAAGAATTTCATGTGGGCTGAGGGCTGTCCTGGTCCCTTTTCAGGCACTCATGGCCATCAAGACTATTTGAAAGGCTTGAACCCATGTCATATATGTTTCTGGCATAATTTTACACAATTTTGGTTTTTACAGTCTGATTTGTCCTTTCCAGTATGCCACCATTTTGTGGATGAGTTTTGAAATTTGTTCTCAATTCGTTTGCCAATTCTGTGATCCCAATATCACTGGACAATCTTTCTGGTACTCCCCACCTTAGGATAATTTCTCTTATTAGAGCTTTTTCTACAGTCGTAGCATCAGCTTTTCTACTCGGAAAACACTCAACCCACATTGAAAACATGTCAACAATGTCAACTCGAAATCTATCGTGATGTGCTGAAAAGGAAGTTCTGGTGTGGGGTGGGCGAAGTAAGTTTGTGGCTTACTTCATCTTCCCATGTTATTCGCTGTGCAGATATAACAGTTCTGACAGGATTTCTCTGCCACAACTGTAAATCCTGGGGCCTCCCAGGAAGTTCTAATTAAAATATTCATTGCCAATTTTGAGCTGTGGTCTGCCCCGTGAGACCACTTTGCAAAATTTAGATACAATTGTTTTGACAGGAAAGGCTTTTTTTGTTTTTGCATCTTTCCATACCCCATCTTCACATTTTGCACCCCCCTCCGACCAATGTTTTCTCTCCTGGTTGCCATATTTTGAATTTCGATCAACTTTGCTGGGAACTGAACATTATCATTAAATGAGTCATTCGTGACTGTATCAGCAGAGCCTGCATTGCATGTGGAATAAACAGAGTTAAAGGGTGGAATGCCACTATATCCAAGCACGTTAAAACAACTTCAGTAGCGGCGGCCACCAAACGAAGGCACTGTGGCATTCCACGTACAACAGTGTCTAATCGTTTGAGGTAATACGCAATCGGTCGATGGCGATCACGTGGGGTTGTGTTAAAACCGCGGACATGAACCCCAATTTTTTTCGGAAACAAAGAGCTCAAAATATTTTGAATAGTCATGGTGCATTTGAGAGAGCCAATTTCTCAGTTACAAATGTTCTGCTCATGAGCTGCTGTTAGTAGAGGATTTGAAATTTCTGCTTTATCTTGGATCCAGGGCCTACAATATCCAATAACTCCCAGAAATTAAAAACTTATGTAATGAGATTCTTTGTTCAGGGAAGGAAGAGGACAGGGTCAGCGTGACTGCTGACAGTATTTTATTATAAGGTTTAAACTCAAAACAAAAAGGGCTGTGCAAACAGCACAACAGAAAGCACACAGTCACAACGTAACTTCTTCTCCAGTATGACAAGGTCTCAGCTGTCAGCAGTCCTTCTCTCTCTCCCACACTCCTGTTTCTCCTGGCGTTTTATACTCTCTCCACACCAATTACTGAAACAAGAGACAGGTGTTTGTTATTTGCGTTTAACCCACTCACTCACCGTGCGTCTCCCGACTCTCTCTCCCGCTGCAGACCTCGCTGAACCATGCCCCCCTCGCCACATACCCCCACCGCCCGACTCAGGCCGGGGAGCTGTCCGCCTGCAGCCCCCCATTTCTGGAGAGGAAATCAGCTACCGCCATCTGAACACCCGGCCTGTGGACCACCTTGAACTTAAAAGGCTGTAAAGCTAGATACCAACGAGTGATCCGCGCGTTGGTATCCTTCATGCGGTGGAGCCACTGCAGAGGAGCATGGTCCGAACAGAGGGTGAATTCCCGTCCCAGGAGATAATAGCGGAGGGTGAGGACGGCCCACCTGATGGCAAGGCATTCTTTTTCCACGGTGCTGTACTTAGTCTCTCTTTTAGAGCGCTTATGACTAATGTACAGCACCGGCCGTTCCTCCCCCTCTATCTCCTGGGACAGGACGGCACCCAACCCCCTGTCCGACGCGTCAGTCTGCAACACAAAAGGGAGAGAAAAATCAGGAGAGTGAAGCAACGGCCCGCCACATAGAGCAGCCTTTACCTGGGTAGACGCCTGCTGGCACGGCTCCGTCCACTGGACCGTATCTGGTGCCTCCTTTTTAGTAAGATCAGTCAAGGGGCTGGTGAGGTCCGAATAGTTAGGCACAAACCTTCTGTAATATCCCGCCAGCCCCAGGAATTGTCTTACCTCCTTTTTGGTCTTGGGGCACGGACAGGTCGCAACTGCTGCTGTCTTATCAATTTGGGGACGCACCTGCCCATGCCCCCAAGTGGAAGCCCAGATACCTTACTTCCACACGCCCAATCGCACACTTCTTCGGGTTGGCCGTGAGTCCGGCCCCCCTCAGCGACCTCAAGACAGCCCTCAGATGCTGCATATGCCGCTGCCAATCATTACTAAATATGATAATATCATCCAAGTAGGCAGCAGCATATGCAGCATGGAGCCGTAAAATCTTGTCCATGAGGCGCTGAAAGGTGGCCGGTGCCCCGAACAGCCCGAACGGAAGTGTAACAAACTGGTGTAATCCGAACGGTGTTGTGAAAGCTGTCTTTTCTTTGGATAATGGAGACAAGGGGATCTGCCAATAACCCTTCATTAAGTCCAATGTCGAGTAAAAACGAGCCGTACCGAGCCGATCAAGCAGTTCGTCAACCTGTGGCATTGGATACGCGTCGAATTTCGACACAGCGTTCACCTTGCGGTAATCCACACAGAACCGCACTGAGCCGTCCGTTTTAGGAACCAAAACTATCAGGCTCACCGTTACTGCTGGATTCTTCTATTACTCCCATTTCAAGCATCGCTCCTAATTCGGCCTGAACTACCTTTTTCTTGTGTTCAGGCAAGCGATACGGCCGGCTGCGAATCACCACACCCGGCTCTGTCTCGATATGGTGCTGAATGAGGTTTGTACGGCCAGGTAGGGGAGAAAACACGTCAGCAAACTCTGCTTGTAACTTAGTTAAATCGGTGAGCTGGGAGGGCGAGAGGTGATCTCCCCCTGGGGCCAGAGCGAGAGATTGTTTTTTTATATTCGCCTCCGGCCCGAGATCATCCTCTCCACTAATCACCGTCGCCAGCATCACTGATTCTGCCTCATTCCATTTTTTAAGGAGATTGAGGTGGTAAATTTGACGTGCTTCTCTCCTATCAGACCGTACTACCTCATAATCGAGCTCTCCAACTTGCCGTGTGACCTCAAATGGTCCTTGCCACTTGGGACGTTGGGAGTAATACAAGCACTTTATCTCCCGGTGAAAATTTGCGCAAATTAGTCCCCCTGTTGTACAGCCGGCTCTGTCTGTCCTGGGCTTGTAACAAATTCTCCATAGATAGCCGCCCCAAAGTGTGGAGTTTTGTTCTCAAGTCCAGCACATACTGAATTTCGTTTTTAGATTGAGATGGTCCGTCCTCCCAAGTTTCTCTTAGGACATCCAAAACCCCACGGGGCTGACGTCCATAGAGCAACTCGAAGGGGGAAAACCCCGTGGAGGCTTGCGGGACCTCTCGCACAGCGAACAACAGGGGTTCTAACCACTTATCCCAATTTTTGGCGTCCTCCTGAACGAACTTACGAATCATGGTTTTAAGCGTGCGATTAAAACGTTCGACCAGCCCGTCAGTTTGTGGGTGAAAGACGCTGGTACGAATCGATTTAACGCCCAATAATTCGTAAAGTTTGCGTAACGTCCGTGACAAACGCCGTGCCTTGATCAGTGAGGATTTCTTTCGGAATCCCCACTCGGGAGATTAAACTAAACAGCGTGTCAGCAACACTCTTAGTGGAAATGCTGCGGAGAGCCACTGCCTCAGGATATCGCGTTGCATAATCCACGATGACTAATGCAAAACGATGTCCTCTTGCTGATCGCTCTAATGGCCCGATGAGGTCCATACCAATTCTCTCGAAGGGGACCTGCATTAATGGGAGGGGGCGCAAAGGCGCTTTTGGGGCGGCCGGTGGATTTACCAACTGACATTCACGACAAGACGCGCACCACCTGCGCACATTCTCGTGAATGCCGGCCAAAAAAAATGGGTCATGAGGCGATTTAGTGTTGTCGTTTGACCTAAGTGACCAGCCATTGGATTAGAATGAGCCGCTTGGAAAAGCATTTCCCTGCGGCTCCTTGGAACTAACAACTGGGTGGTATCTTCTTTTGTCTGAGTGTCTTGGGTCACTCGATACAACCGATTTTTTATGATTGTAAAATACGGGTAGGTAAGCGGACTTCCAGGTTGGAGAGGCTGACCGTCGATGGCACGGACCTGTTCAAATGCATGTTTCAGCGATTCATCCTGAGACTGCTCCAGGGGAAAGTCATCGCGCTCCGAGAGAATAAGTCTCTCGATATCACTCTGTTCCCCTGAAGCAGTACTCAGTGGTCCCCGATCAGTCTCTCCCGCCTGGACCCGCGCGTCCCTTCCCGGTGCATTTTTTCCCCCAAGAGGCATCCGTGCATAAACAACCCAATAATTCAGTAAACGCTGGCCAATTCGTTCCCAAAATTAACGGATGCCGGAGGTGCGGGTTAACTGCCACCTCAACACTATGTTTTTGACCCCGAAATTGGATAATGACAGGCACTACAGGATATTCCACCACATCCCCGTGCATACACCGCACCTTAACCACGCAGCTTGTATCCAATGCCCTAGATTGAATCAGGCATTGATGGATCGAGGTTTGGTTACATCCTGAATCCACCAAGGCCTGATAGGTACCCCCCTTGATACTCACAGGTATTTGGTACCAGCCAAGCTTGACCGGGGGCAGCCTGCAGGACATCCGGGACCATTACTGGCACCTATCCACAAAATGCTCCGGGTCCCCGCAACGCCAACAGGCCGGCCCAGACCTCCCCGCCGCCCCCAGTGGCAGAGAGTGGGGTAAACGATTGCCGTGGAGAAAGCGGAGAAACAGGAGCGGGGTCCGGCCCAGCCGCAGTCAGCCCGGACTCTCGGACTCACGAACTAACCCTGGCCATTCCCGCCCCGCCCCCGGGGAGGGCCGGGCGGACGAGACCTAGGTAGAGGGACAGGTTGAGAGAGAGAGGGAGGGGGGGAGAGAGAGAGACAGATGGCAGGGGTTTGCTGACCCCTGGGCACGCCACCATGTGGTCCTCCGCGAGGTGGATGGCTGAGTCCAGCGACGTGGGACGGTGGTACTGGACCCACTCGGCCGTTCTCTTTGGGAGCCGAGTGATGAACTGCTCCAGCACCACACGATCGATGATCTGGTTCACGTCGCTTCCCTCAGCCAGTAGCCATTTGCGGCAGGAGTCCCGGAGCTGTTGGGCCATCACGAAGGGCCGGCCGGACTCACCCAACTCCAGGGAGCGGAAGCGCTGACGATGCTGCTCCGGGCTCCGGCCGACCCGCTGGATGATGGCCCTCTTGAGGTCGTCGAAGACCAGGAGATTCTGTACGGGAAGCTGCTGGGCTGCCACCTGAGATTCCCCAGAGAGTAACAGGATCAGGCGCATCGGCCATTGGTCCCTGGGCCATCCGCACACTTCCGCGGACTTCTCGAACAGATCGAGGAAAACTTCAGGATCATCCTGGGGTCCCATTTTGTTTAAGGGCAGGTGGGTGGGCACAGCGCGCTGATCGGGGGCTTCCGTACGAACCTCCCGGTCAATCCAGCTCCGGAACCTCTCGCGGTCCTCCTGCTGGGCTTGAAGGATGGCCTGGAATCGCCGCTCCTGATCGGTTCTTAAGTCCAGCAGGGCCTGATGTTGATCTTGATGCAGGACCGCGAGGGACGAGATGATGTCCGCAAATGGTGTGGGGGAGGAGGCTTGCATGGCGGCGGCTCCCATCTTCCTTCCCGGGTTTCGGCACCAGTGTAATGAGGTTCTTTGTTCAGGGAAGGAAGAGGACAGGGTTGGCGTGACTGCTGACAGTATTTTATTATAAGGTTTAAACTCAAAACAAAAAGGGCTGTGCAAACAGCACAACAGAAAGCACACAGTCACAACGTAACTTGTCTCCAGTATGACAAGGTCTCAGCTGTCAGCAGACCTTCTCTCTCTCCCACACTCCTGTTTCTCCTGGCGTTTTATACTCTCTCCACACCAATTACTGAAACAAGAGACAGGTGTTTGTTATTTGCGTTTAACCCACTCACTCACCGTGCGTCTCCCGACTCTCTCTCCCACTGCAGACCTCGCTGAACCACGCCCCCCTCGCCACAACTTACATCATTTGTTATTTTGTGACGGGTTCCAGAATTTTCTGAACTGTTTCAATTCGTTCAAATCTTAGCGCACAACCTTTGCTAAAATGAGGTGACAAAGGTACCTAACTTCCAGCTGTACTAACTGTAGTTTTGATTTTGACACTTTGTGCCCATTCTCTGCTAAAACTCCAGTAATGCGCGCATATTGATCTCACAGGTGTTTTTGTTGGTAGAACACAGCATCAAATCATCTACAGTATGTTCTGAATTAGGGTACTTCCCCTCGGGGGAAAGAATCTTTCCAGATTTCTAGAAAGTTCCCCAGAAAACACACTTGGTGATTCTTTTGGGATCAAATTTGGGTTTGTTCTCCTTACTACACAGCCTGTAAACCTCGATTGCCTGCATTACGGGATATGCTTTTACCCCTTTTTGGCTGATGTAGTGTTTCCTACTACTATCCCAAGTCCAGTTCCCAGTTTTTAACTGGGTAGTGAGCCAAACTATCATGTTTGCCCACGAACCTTCTTTCTTTCCCACAGAGATGTGGGGCTGGACTGGTGTCTGATAGAAAAAGAGCAGATTGAGCAGGTGTTAGTATAACAGAGAATGCAGAGTATTGCTGGGATACCAATAAAAAGCAAGATACATTTTTCCTTGGTGGTCCATTAAAGCATTCCTTCTCATATACATTGTTTCTATCTTGGCCTACAATCCATGAGGTACAATGTAGATGAGGTGGTTTTGATAAATCTGGCATCATTTGTTGATGTAGTGATCAGCAGGCAGACATGAAGGAAGACTCCCCTCATCACCTCATCTGCCATGATGAAAAGCACAGGACTCCAAAACTCACACCTCTAAGAGAAGCAA
The DNA here is from genome assembly GCA_037950665.1 of Hypophthalmichthys nobilis. Classification (NCBI taxonomy): domain Eukaryota; kingdom Metazoa; phylum Chordata; class Actinopteri; order Cypriniformes; family Xenocyprididae; genus Hypophthalmichthys; species Hypophthalmichthys nobilis. Next base: position 29,734,130 of record CM075481.1, on the reverse strand, counting down.
ACAAGGAAAAAGATAGGCTAGCAGATAAGCCTATCAAGACAATCACACTGACCATTTGTGCAAAGGAAGAATGACGACATTAGCATGTCATTGAGCAGGCCAATTCTATCACCATTCTCCCCATTGTTCACCCCAGTCCCTCAGTCCTAAGACCTGAGGTGTGAACTGAACTCCACTCATCAGACAGGTTTTGCTATGTGACTTGAAGTCACCAAGGACAAAAAATAGACACACAGTGGAGAAAATGGAGCAAATCTTCTCCATTTCTATGTAGGAACCGTGGACGAACCAGACAAATGAATCATTCAGATGATTCTTTCAAAACATAATCCTAATTCAGAATCTAAGTTCCGGCTCCAGTCCGTCTACAGAGAAAACCCATGTTAATTATTTTTATGACCACCATTCTAATGCAGGAAAGTCTGTGTTCTGTGGGGAAAATGCAGGAAAGATGCACATTTCTGTGTCTCTTCTCTGCTCTTCCATGTGGCAACCACATTCTTTAGTGCAATAAAACTTGTAACAGAGAACTTCTCGGGGGATGGGGAACAGACCCCAGAGTGAGCTTTAACCAATTATTGGTTAACTATAACAAATAATTGTGTCTGATTTGTCTCAGTCGTTACAATGCCTAGGTTAATCTGAAATTGGTTTGGAAAGTGAATTATATATAGTAAAAAACCTTAAGGACATTGCTCTAAACATGAACTTTAAGCTATGCAAATGAACCTCATGCAAGAGGGGGGCCATCCAGTGGCCACCTCTGACAGCATCAGCCAATCAAAACATTGGATCTGAAAGGTGCCAATTAGCTTTTCCCTCCTTCTCGGGACAGGTTAAAAGACTTGTTTCTGAGACAGAGAATGGTTCCAGTTGGGTTGCTGCAGTTTCCCGTCCTGGTTCCAGGCTCCAGTTCCTGTTCCAGTCCCGGTTCAAGGTTCCGGTCCCAAGATATGCTAAGCTAAGTCCAACTCTACAGAGTTGTGAAGTTGCTCTCTCAAGACTCTGAAGCTCTAAAGAGAGAAACAAGGAAGTTCTTCAAGAAGTGAATTTGGGGAGATTGAAAATTGCACCAGAGACGACTACAAACTTAGCCCTCCATCTTCAAAATATCTTCTGCACCATCTTCAGAATCCTCTCATCAGAGATCCTCCAGATCTGCATGTTCCAGACTGTCCGGATCTGCACTGACTTCAGAATCTAAAGATCCTTCCGTCTGCGTGTTCCAGAGAATAAGAATTGTCTGCACAGACATCAGAACCTTCAAGGCTTCTTCTTCTGCGTGTTCCAGGAAAAGGACCTTCTCTGTGCTCCAGGAGTTCAACGTTCACAAGTACTTTGTGTTCAAGGCTGTGAAACAGATTTTCAACTCCTTTCTTCCCACTGCAATGCTGTCCAGCTCAACAAGTGGAAGACGTCACCGCTTGGATTCAGCACGACCAGGCAGACATAAATATCACTTACCAAACCTCTTTCTAGAGACCTTGGCATTAGTGTATACATAGTGTATATGTATACCTGTTTCAGCTTGTTTGTTACCCTCAAAGTCAACTTATCAACCAATGGTATGCCAGATAACCATATGTCCCCATTTTTGAGTTTTGCCAGAATAAGCTAAATTTGGAAGTTTTAGAGCCGTCTCTGCAGTGATCATAGAAAATGTGGCACCTATGTCCACCAAAAAAGGTAATGCATGTCCTTCAACTTGAATAGTCATTATTGGATTTGGTCTTGGATTGTCAGTTATTTGCAGTAGTTGTTTTAGTTGAGTGTCTCCCACCTTATCCTCTTCATGGTCTCTCACATTTGATGATGGAAACCAAGGACTGTTAGGGGAGGGAGGAGATGGTTCATATGTGAGATGTTGTTTCCTCTTTCTTTGGCAATCCTTGGCCCAATGTCCTCTTTCATCACAGACTCAGCAGCAGCAGTTTTCCATTGATATGATGGGCCTTGGCGGTTTCTTGGAAATGGCATATTCTGGTGGTCTTCTTGACTCCCTTCAGCTGCTTTGTGATTTCACCCCAGTCAAGACGTGTGGGGTATGCCAACCTCATTCTGGCAGTCATCCTGTTCCAAGCAATCTGCTACCCAGGAGTGTCAGTTACCTCTGCACCTGCACCAGCATTCATTCTTACAGTGCTTGGGTTAAAAGCATCTTCACCAGTTCCACATACCTCAGTCCATTTCAAAGCCAGCTTGTTGCTGAAGATATAGCTGCCCAGTCTCAGCAAAAGTTTCTTTGAATATTCTCTTGCAATTTGAAACTTTTTTTTTTTTTAACCTCCTCCTGTAGCAATGCCAGTGGCTCATCAGTCTCTGTGTCACTGTCATCAGGTTTAATCTTTTCCTTATCATTGATTGGGGCAGAAGGGACCTTTGCTTCCTCAGTTGCAGCTGCCTGGACACTTTGATCACTCAAGAGTCTGTAGGGAGGGGGACAATGGCTTGCGCATGCCATATCCATATCTTCCTCTTCGGGATTCTGCTTTGTGGTTTGCACTGCGTTAAGGGCTGCAGGTTCTGTGGCAGAGTTTCTTTTCTGTTTCTGTTGCTCTGCCTCTCTCTCCCACTTGTTAAACAGCATCCAGTCTACCCGCTTCTGCTTCTTCGAAGGCAACTGCTCTCTGGTTTCTTCTAGAATTGAAACACTCAGAGTACTGCATGAGTCAAAATACCCTTTTGTCAATTTTGACCACCATTTTTTTTTTTTTTTTTTAATGTGTGAAAGCAAACAAATTCTATTTTTGCAAAATGTAGAAAAACAGTAACAATAGTGATATTACTACTTTTTTAGAGCATGAAAACAAGCAAGTTATGCGTTTGCAAAATTCAGAAAAGACAGTAACGATAGTGATGTGAAAAGCAAGCAAGTTCTTCTTTGCAAGATGCAGAAAAACAGTAGTGATAGTGATATTATTATTTTTTAGTGCCTCAATGTTTTTCTACAATTCTCCTGATTCCTGTTTGAGAAGGAATATAGTTTCTAGTTTTTTTTTTGCAAGGCTCAGTACTAGGACCGCTTTTCACTCTGTACATGCTATCCTTTGGAGATATCATTAGGAAGCATGGTGTTAGTTTTCACTGTTACGCTGATGATACTCAGCTCTATATTTCTTCGCGCCCTGATGAAACTTACCAGTTCACAAAATTAACAGAATGCATAGCTGATATAAGAAATTAGATGACTAGTAATTTCCTACTACTAAATTCAGAAAAAAATAGATTCCAATTATTGGACCAAAAACCTCTGCATGTAATAACCTAAAATACTGTCTAACACTTGATGGCTGCTCTGTTAAGTCTTCATCGTCAGTTAGGAACCTGGGTGTGCTCTTTGATACCAATCTTTCATTTGAAAGCCACATTTCTAGCATTTGTAAATCCACATTCTTCCGTCTTAAAAATATATCTAAACTACAACATACTGTATGCTCTCAATGACAAATGCGGAACAGTTAGTTCATGCGTTCATGACCTCAAGGCTAGATTACTGTAAAGCTCTCCGGGGTGGCAGCCCTGCTCGCTTGATAAACAATTTACAGCTGGTCCAAAACGCAGCAGCTAGAGTTCTTACTAGAACCAGGAAGTATGACCATATTAGTCTGATTCATTGGCTCCCTATTAAACATCGTATAGATTTTAAAATCTTGCTAATTACTTACAAAGCACTAAATGGTTTAGCTCCCCAGTACTTGAGCGAGCTCTTAACGCATTATAGTCCTTCACGTCTATTGCGATCTCAGAATTCTGGCCAGTTGATAATACCTAGAATATAAAAATCAACCTTCTCCTATCTGGCACCTAAACTTTGGAACAGTCTTCCTAGCATTGTTCGGGAAGCAGACACACTCTTGTCAGTTTAAATCTAGACTAAAAACGCATCTCTTTAACCTGGCATACACATAACACATTATCAATTTATATTTTCACATCCGTTAAAGGATTGGGCTGCATAAATTAGGTCAGCTGGAACCAGGAACACTTCCTATAACACCCAATGTACTCGTTACATCAGAACAAGAATGGCATCTACGCTAATATTAGTCTCTCTGTTTATCCAGAGGTTTACCGTAGTCAGCCGGATCTGGGCCGTATCCAGGTCAGATTGAGAACCTGCGCCTAGACATGACCACAATGCATCCCTGAAGTGTCAGCAGAGATTGTGTCAACTAGACCATCCCCTGTGAAGGCCTCATCGACATGACAGCCAGTGTCACAGATCAACAACAAACCGCCCCATACCGGCTTGATGAATATGATCTTCTACCAGATAGAACTGGATTAAATATTTTGACTGTTGCGATCCCAATCTGACTTATGACCTGTAATGCTGCCTGAATCATAATCATGCACTGTTTGTTTTTGGCCAGAGGAGAACTGGCCCCGACTGAGCCTGGTTTCTCTATTTTGCACTCTTGATATTTTAGAATGTCATCCCTTCATTGCTGTGCACTTTTTCTCTGCACAGTGGCTGATTTGTAGTTTGTACCACCAAAAGATTCTCTGAGTTTTCAATTTTTTTTCGTATTTCCCATTAATTTCCTATGTCGGTCATTTTTGACCACGAAGGAGCCAAATGTGACTATTTTTTTTTACGACCCTTTAACATGCGACAAAAGTCACAAAGTGTCATCCCATTCCTAAGAAGCAAAAAATTTTTACATTTCAAAAGGTACATTTTTTTCTGTAATTTTTGACCGAAGAGGACCAGAGGATTATATGTATCAATATATAGCCATACATGGTCAATGCATATATTGCAGTATATTGAAAAATATAAGCACTAGTTTCCCATATGGAAATGTATTATGTAATATATCGCATAAATTTTGCAGTATATTCCCTTTTTTTTTTTTTTTTCCGTAAGGGTTGTCAGACTTTCCACACAATGCCATGTGGGTAATTTCCTATCAGTTTTTTTTCTACTTCTTCTTTCCTATTTTAACCCACATTCAGTTCCTTGTCAGTAAAGTGACCTTTTACAGCATCATATGTGTAACTCATTATCAAGTTTTTATCAGTTTTTTGGTCAAAGACTCCAAGTGAACTGTGATGTTGCTGTAACATTGGCAGCTGCTGGTAATTGATCATTAGGTTTTTTGGATCATGGATAATCCCATCCTTTCCTTCTTAACTTCCTCAATAAGATGGACATTTCAAGTCACATCCATCCCTCAAACTCTGATTACCGACTCATGTCGTGAATAGATTTGTGCATAGACCTTGTGATCAGATTCTCTGATTATTTCACAGATATATCTACAGTTAAAGGGGTCATGAATTGAGAAATCAAATTTTCCTTGAGCTTTTGACAAATAACAGGTCATCATACTACAAGAATATCCTGTAATTTTTAGAACTGAAAATTTCCTTGTTAAGGCCAGTTCACACCGCACAGTCAAACAGCAACAAATACCAACAAACTCGTTGTGACGAGCAGGGCGGGCGAGAGCCGTGAGGGAGAGAGGACCAGGCCTGGACTTTACTTTATGTTTTATTATGTTTGTGTGGCCGGCAGACGTCCGTGAGGGTCTGCCGGCATTACTTTCGTTTTGTTTTTTCTTTATTTTATACATTAAAATTTGTTTAAACGTTCGTCGGTTCCCGCCTCCTTCTTCCCGTATCTACGAGCTACGTTACATTGGTGCCGAAACCCGGGAGGAAGGAGGGACATGCTGTCAGAGAACCCTCGCTGCTGAGGGGGATCGCGGTGCTGAGGAGGTCGGGCAGCGTGGAAGACTGAAGACCGCGAGTGGCTGACCGAGGCGGTGGTGCTGGAGCGAGCATACAGCAGGTGGGACGGAGAGCTCGCTGCCGTGCGTCTGGGTCACACACAACAAAGCACTGCAAACATGACATCACAGCTTGTCAATTATAAAAAATAAAATACAGTCAAACAAACATTTAAAAGTTATAGTGCTCAATTTAAATAGTCCATAGTGCAATCCGTGCCATTCAGCAAGAGCACTGCTCCACTGCACTGTAAAAAAAAAACAGGAAATTTCTAACTTAACTTTTTGAGTTTTCTAAACACAGTGTTAAAACAGCCAAAAAAATGTTAACTGGAAAATTCAAGGATCAAGAGCACAACTAAAGGAAACGCTATTCACCAAAATAGTGATTTTTTTTAAAATGTTTTTTTTGTTTTTGTTTTTTTTGTTTTTTTGTTTTTTTGTTTAAGTAAGAAATAAGTCAAATTAGGTTAACTGAACATGAGCTGTGGTATTGAAAACTTAAAAAATAAGTTCACTTTACTTTTGAAAATTTATTCCAACTAAACTTTATAAGTTAAAGTAACTACATTTGTCAAGTTGAAAGTACTTAAAATTCTCAGTAAATACAACTTAACTGAGTCAATATAAAAAGATAACATGCTTGTTGTGTTAAAGAAAGACAGAAATCAGACGCTTGTTACTTATCAATGATATAAGCATCATAAAGTGGTTTTGTTCACTGATCACATCTGAAACCTCATCACTGTTTGTTAGGGTTTAGTGCTATTAGTGTCTCTGAATGTTCTACTGATCTTGTGATACTGCAGCATTTGCTCCAACAGTGTCATGACAATCTGATCATTTAAAGAATTTTTAAAAAACATGCTGGACAGTAAGTTTTGAACTATAGCATCATTCAGACACACACTGACATCAGCGTATATCAGCGTATTAATCTCAGCAATGGTGACAATCAACAAAAAGCTTCATGCTGCAGTGCATTCTGGGTGCACCAATCAAAACTCATCTATGGCTCCCAGCATGCATGAATTTTAGTAGTTGTTTTGTCACCATTGTTGAGGTTTGTATGATGAGTGTTTATGTCAAAGTGTGTCTACATGCCCAGTTTGAAATTATTGCATAAAAGATTATTCTGATATTCTTAGTTGTGCCAGGGTTAAAGCACTAGTGCCTCCAGCTAAATTTTAGTTAAAAGAAAATATTTTCATAATTCAATAGGGCATCAACCTTATTAGGGCCCGAGCACTGGTGGTGCGAGGACCCTATTGTAATTGCTTGGTCAATTATTCTTCTTCTCGGAAATGAATCGTATTTTTGAGGGCCTAGACATGCTCAAAAACTCATGAAACTTTGCACACACATCAGAAGTGGTGAAAATTTACATCTGATATGGGTTTCAGAATTAGGTGTGGCAAAATGCCTTGATAGCGCCACCTACAAAATTTCAATTAAGCGCCCTTTGTGCTACGTTTCACAGACAAGTATGAAATTCGGTAGACACATTTAACAGCCCAATACCTACAAAAAAAGTCCCTGGGAGCAAAATCTGAAAACCCAACAGGAAGTGAGATATTTTGAATTTTCTCTGCAAAATTTTTGCTGTTTTTTTTTCCATTTCCAGATGTTGTACTTTAACAAACTCCTCCTAGAGCTTTAAACAGATCAACATCATATTTGGTCAGTCTAATCTAACGGCCTTTGTGACCTTTAAAGTGCCCCTATTATGGATTTTTGAAAATTACCTTTCATGTAGTGTGTAACATAGCTGTAAGTGAATGAAAACATCCTGCAAAGTTTTAAATCTGAAAGTGCACCGTATATTAAGTTATTGTCTCTCAAAAGTAAGAGTGGACTCTGAGTCAATTAAACGAGTCGTTTGTAAAACGAATCCCAAGCCGTTTCATTGTGAGGTCACAGCAAAACATTAGCATATTGTCCGCCCACTTATTGCGCACGCAGACGCCAGGGAAAATTTATCTTTTTCAACAGCAGTACAATCTTTTGTTGTGTTCCCGTCATTTTACTGACGACTGCTTCTCAAACCTCGGGGAGTTAAACGTAGGATTCACAAAACGCTTGGTCTTAAAATATGGATCAATGCCCAGTTTATTTAGACCAGCTTGCTCCTCTGAATTTCAACCTTTAAGTATGATTAATAATCGATGTTTATATTTTCTAGCGATCGTTCAAGATTCGTAGTTTTGTATGTTATGTTGTGTAACGTACACCCTAGTCTGTATGTCTCCTGCTAACCAGCTAACTCACGTTTCTGTAGTTCTGCTATTCAGATGTGGGTCCAATATTGTCTAAAAATGTGTTGATTAATGCAGCTTGTCTCTTATTACTTGGAGTAATGATCAAGGATGGAGCACAACGTTTGTTTACAAAGTGATTACATGAGACATTCTGGTAAGTTGTACAACATATTTCAACATACCTTTGATGTTCATTCATGTTTTTCAAGATATAACTATTGAAGAGGAAGAGAAGACTCGCGCTGCCGCCTGAGCTGAGGCATTACAGCGATCCCTGGCAGTGTGACGTCACAAAAGCCACAGGCCCTGCCCACGAATGTTGACAGACACTGCCGTTTTAACATAGAACCGCCCTGAGCGAGTTCACAGCAAGTTTACACAGTCCGCCATTGCTGCACTGACGAGAATGTCTCCCAAGCGTTTTAAGTGCTCTGTAGCTGGATGGATTAATCAATGGATTCAGCATAACCTGAGGCTACATGAAAATATGAAAAATGTCTAATTTTGCTTATACTGTAACTTCTGAACGATATGCCCAAAAATCATAAAAGTGGTCTTGTTAGATTTGGGGCAGTCGAATGATATTCAATTTTTATTTACCATATCAGCCATTTTGAATTTTGTGCTAAAATGCAGTATTTTATGAACGCATCAGCGTATCGTTACGAAACTTGGTATGGGCTATCAGCACGATGCCCTGAAGGAGCCTGAGAATTTTTGAGCCAGTGCCACCTAGTGGTGAAATCAAATATTCTCATGCTTATAACTTTAGATTTCGTTTCACAGGAGTCATCTCATTAGATTCCTGAATCCTTGCAGAGTCCAGTGATACCAAACATGCTAAGTTTCACCTTATGGTTTGTGCAACGTTGTAATTTAGCATTTAAACAACTTTCGCAAATATCTTCAAAACTGTTAGTCCAATTTAGATGAAACAACTGTAGGAAAATAGGAAACATAGATCGTTGACGAAGTGTAAATGGCCAAATGTCAAAATTTTGATAGCAAGTGGCAAAAAAATTGCAATCAATGTCAGGTGTGGGTAATTTTTTTATGTGCTCATAAATATAAATGTCTATAACTCCTAAACGAAATGGGATATTTTCACCGAATTTGACACGCTTCTGAGGACACACATGCAAAAAAATAGCGCCATAATTGAACAAAATATGAAACTGGCTCTAACTACATTACTGATGTCTGATTGACTTCAAAAATGACATGCAGTGTCTTGGTCTCAGTTGCTATCATAGTCCATTATGACACTGTACCTTGAAAAACATGGCCATCATTTTAATTACACAATGACAAAAATGATCCAAACATGTAACTGCAATGATTTCATCCCAACTTATTCAGTCTACTACCAACTAACAGTCTACTAATTCTCTAATGAGATAGTGTGACCAGATTTTTTTGCTTTTGAGTCTCTTCTGCTCACCAAGGCTGCATTTGTTTGACCAAAAATACAGTAAAAACAGTAATTTAAAATAACTGTTTTCTACGTGAATTTATTTTAAAATGAGATTTACTCCTGTGATTTAAAGCTGAATTTTCAGCATCATTACTCCAGTCTTCAGTGTCACATGATCCTTCAGAAATCATTCTAATATGCTGATTTGCTGCTCAAGAAACATTATCAATGTTGAAAACAGTTGTGCTGCTTCATATTTTTGTAGAAACTGATACATTTTTTTTTCTTTTTTTTTCATTATTCTTTGATGAATGTCTCTTTTGTTTAATGTGTCCTTGCTGAATTAAAGTATTAAACCTTACTGACCCGAAACTTTTGAACAGTAGTGTGCATAATTTGAAGTGTTGGTTTAAAACTACCGTTGCTTTTCACGCATTTAAAAAACATATCTTTCAAGTTTAAGGCAATTTAAAAAGGTTATGCATTGTACTCTGGATATACTGTATTAGTATAGACTTGTCAAAGAGTGTCCAATGAGTTCAAATGAAGGCACCAAAGATTTTTTTGATAATAGCATTTTAATACAAAAACCCGAACAGTTCTCTTAATATTTCATATACATACATATATATATATTTTATTTTTCTATATGTTGTACACAAACTGCAGGTCAAAACTTTGTGAAAATCTGGATGAAAAAGAACAATTTCTAACGCATGACCCTTTCATATCTGAGGAAAAAGTGACATGAGTTTTCTGATTTTGATGCACAAAAGTACTGAAAAGTACTGAAAAAACCCACCCACATTCAAAAGCAAACATCAAACATTTAATTAAAAAGATCTAAAGAAAATTAACAATTCAATAATCAAAACTGCCAATAGAAGTTCTGGAATATTCTCTGTACAAAACCAATTCAGAATAGCGACTTCCAAATGAACACAAGAAGAAATGGAGCCCAATAGCAAAACATGAACAGCCTGGATAAGCATTATAGGTTTCTTCTTTTCTATATTAAAACAAGACATTATGATAACAATACTTAGGATAACAATAAAAATGGCTTAGAAGGACACAGACCCTGCTCATTATTGCTTGATTTGAATCTTTTTCAATGCATTGACAAAAATATGCCTGTGTGAAACCTCGTCACATCCGAGGTCACATGGCGCAGGCCAAACACAAGCTTGAACACACTGGAGAGATGCGTCTGTCCATTTAAACTTTACAGATAAAGCTGCAGAACTGATAAAAGAACAACATCTGTGAGGAGTTTTACTGCATCAGCATCTGTTATACTGCACCAACACTCACAGCTGAGCGGACAATCACTTCTAAATGCTGCATTTGAATTGAGGTAGCAAACAGGATGTAGAATTTAGAGAAGTAACATTTAATATGCAATGAAATTTCAAAGTTTTTGAACATATTTAATTTTGCACTATGAATTACCCATAAACATCATACACAAAAAGTATTTCCAGAAACATTATATGATAAGAATCAATGTTTATAGAGATTTGTATTTAAAGGGATAGTTATGGAAGCTTGTTTCAACCATCAAATAAAAAAATAAAGGTAATTGCGACTTTTTAATCTCACAATTCTGACTTTATATCTTGCAATTCTGACTTTATAACTCACAACTGAGTTTATATCTCGCAATTCTGAGAAAAAAAAGAGTCAGAATTGCTTGATAAAAACTCAATTGCAAGAAAAAGAATTGCGAGACAAACTCACAATTGTGTGTTAAATTGTCCAACTGTGAGGGGAAAAAGACGTTTTTTCTTAAAATTGTGAGTTTATAAAGTCAGCATTGTGTCATTAAAAACTCGCAATTGCGAGAATTCTCGAATTCTGACTTTATAACGCAATTCTAACGTTATATCTCGCAATTCTGAAAAAAAAAAAAAGTCGCAATTACCATTTTTATTTTTTTATTTAGTGGCAGAAACAAGCTTTCATAGACAGTTCACCCAAAAATAAAAATTCAGTCATTTACTCACCCTCAAGTTGTTCTAAACCTGTATGAATGTCTTTCTTCTGTTGAGCACAAAAGAAGATATTTTGAAAAATGTCGGTAACCAAACAGTTGCTGGACCCATTGACTTCCATAATATGGAAGAAAAAAAAATACTGTGGAAGTCAATGAGAAAATGATGACAATTTTCATTTTTAGGTCAACTTTCCCTTTAATGTGCAAAATTCCAATTCAGTAAATTTCCATAACTTTCAGTAAATTGATTTAATCGTCCTGTCTTTCAAATTCAACATCCTGTTAGGCCAATTCAATTCAAATTCCAAGTCATCAACTGAAAGAGAGACTATTCTTCAAAAAAGAAGCTCTTAAAATGAGAAAAAGGAAAACATGCCACTGCTTCTGCTTTGCAGACAACAACGAACCCGACCAACACATCTGATCTGGACGTATTTCTGAGCAACTTTCTGACGCATTGTATCATGGGGATCAAAATGTCGCATGGCATTAGAAAAGAGGCAGTGCAATCAGTACACAATCACAGTCAGAGACAGACAGATGAGACTGCCTTTGTGCGCGCGCATGTGTGTGTGTGTGTTTATAGGGCAAACTTACCCTCCTCATTGCCAACTCAAAATTCAAAGCATGTGCATGTACGGCAGAGACACAGTGTGGGACCGCTTGTGCAAGAAGTGTGCAATTGTGCGTGATTTCAAAGTGAACACATTTCAACAATGTCCGTCTGTCTGTCTGTGTGCTACGTTGTTTCTGTCTCTCTCCTGTATCCTCACATTATGGCTTATAACTTCCATTCTCACAATGCATCCTTCTCTCTTTCTCTAGATCCCCCTGTGCCTCCATTCTGTCCGACCCTGCTGTCGATTTGGTTAAAAGAGTAAGAAATGGCAACAGTGAGTGAAGGAACTGACAAAGAAAAGCGGGATCACTCAGGGAAAGGAGGAAACATGGGCATCTCTCCGAAGTCATCATTCCCGAAGCTCCCGGTCTGATCCAACATGGAGAGAACATCCTGAAGAAGAGAACGAGAGAGGGATGTTAAAGGAATAAACCATGCAGAATCATTTACTCACTCGCATGCTGTTCCAAACCTGTAGGATTTTATTTTGTCAGTGGAACACAAAAGTAGACATTTCGCAGAATGTTAATGCTGCTCTTTTACATTCAATGAAAGTGAATGGGGATTGGTTCCACTGAGGCCCTGTTTCCACCTGGTATTAAGATGCGTTTTGGTCAAATGACAAAAACAGCACCAAAGCATCACAACAGTATTCCATGTGACTCTGTGATATAGCTAAGCTTTTAAAGACCTGCACAAGTAAAGACCTGTTCATTATAACTATAACAATTAAGATAGAGATTTTATTTGAGGCTGTTCCTCACACTCACCGGAAACATCTCTGGCTGGTTGTTTTGAGACTGCGGGTGTGTGTCTGCAGTGCCTTGCGTGTGTGGCTGATTTTGCCACTGCTGCCACCCTGCAACTCCCTCTGCTGGCCTGGAGCTGAACTGCGCTCCCATCTGACTAATGTCGCCTAAACGAAAGAGCAAGAGCAAAATTGAGAGCTGGAACAAAGACAACTGTTTATATTTCTAAATGTGCTGCAAAATATTTACCGTATCCATTAGTTGAGGGGTTGGTGTGACTGTTTATTTGTTGGTAACTTGTGTTTGCCATTGAAACAGAAGCACCACCCATCTGGCCAAAGGAAGAGGAAGTGGAGGATGTAGGGGCGGAGCTGAAACCACCCATGTTAAACTGAGATGACTGACCTTTTCCAACTTGACCTGCCACCTGCTGGACAAAGAGAGTATTTACAACAAAAAATGGGCATTAACCCTGTCCTTACAGTGAAGGAATCAATTATATACACATTACAGGTATAAAGTTCGGAATAATTAACATTTTTTATTGTTTTTGAAAGAGTCTCTTATGCTCACTAAGGCTGCATTTATTTGATCAAAAATACTGTAATCAGGCAAAAAAAAAAACAAGCTCTCGCTATAGGCTTCAAATGTCTACCTGTGTGTTGAAGGAAGGTCGTGCAGCAGACCAGACTCCAGGAGGCGCTGTGGGTCCCGCCGGGGCCTGGATGGGGCTGTTGTTGTTGCTGGCGGTGACTCCAGAGGGCGTGTTCTGACGGGACATCTGCGCCAGCATCTGACCTGCTGAATGAGCCACCGGCACCATCTGCTGGGCCATTGCAGCTGACCTGAGAACAGAGAAGAGCGCAGTCAGAGGAGCATGATGCCAACAGCAGGAAAGCAAATTTCTATTTCTATGACAAACAACAGGATAATGATGAGGTGTGTGTGGTACCTGAAGGGCTCACTGGGACGTGCAGTACTGGGGAAAGATGCTGCTGGTGGGTAAACCTGCTGTCCACTGGAGGCACTGGAGGACACAGCCTTAGAGTCTGAGAGAGGCAGATAGAGATGTGTCAAATCACTGACTCTGAATTAGGGCTGGGTGATAAATCAAGGAATAAATTAAAAAAAAAAATACATTTTTGTCATGTTCTGCACGACTTTGGCTACATTCACACTGCAAGCAATATTTATTGCTCAGATCTGAAATTTTTTTTTTGTTTGTTTGTTTTTTTTTTGTGGCTATTTTCTAAATGTGGCCAATATCAGTTTTGAGTTTCAACAGGTCACAATTCTGATCTGACCTGCATGTGCAAAAGAACAATAAAGTCGGCACGCAGCATGGAATTATACGGAAGTAAACATGTAGGTTGAAGTCAGCATTTACATGTGCGCAGGTGACGAAGAGGACGGAGACGAGGATCAAGGAGAAAGAGAGCAAAGTTCTTCTCGTACAGTTTTCCCTCAAGTTTTGCTTGTACAGAGCTGTCACCGTATATATAACAGCTCACCATCTCTCCACTGACTACTGCCATATTTACAGAGTGACCAAAGAACAACTGGTATATAAATATTTGGAGTGACTCTAATCAGCGCAGAATTGTGCCCAGCGCTGGTCCAGAGTGATGTAAAAGTTGCATCAGACTGAGGGAGCTTTGTAAAACATCAGACCTTCACAAGCATTTCACTGTTTCATATGAGAAAATGCCACTGTCAATAAATACACACTAAAACTCATAAGGTCTTCCCAACAAACTGCCAAAAATAAAAGTTGTTTAATTTAAAGTTATGACAGAAATATAGCATTATTTTGTAGTAAAATGAACATCTGAAAGTAATATGACAAGAATACAATATTGTATATTTATACATTTATTTATTATACATTTCTTTAGTTAATTTTATTATTATTTCAAGGAATTTCATAAAACCAAGATATTTTTTCATCATTGCTTTAATTTATACAGTGCACAAGTTCTGTTGTGTAGCACCCTCAAAAAACAAAAAAACAAAAATACAATGTTTTGTTGGTTATAAATTTCATTTTATGACATTTTAAAAGATTGATTAAATTGTTTCATGAATTTAATTTTTATGAATCCATTTTATTAAACACCATTTTGGATGCTAAATCTGTATTAAAACACAAAATACAGAATCCAGAATAAATAATAAATGGAAAACACTGAATTTGGTTAAAAAATAAAACGTATTTCATGGGGTCCTAAATTAAAAACGTAGCTCATTCTGTGCAGTTTACTTGTAAACAAACAAGTTATGTTTATATTCGTTCTGAATGTGTGTCTGTCTTCAGTAGTGTGTGTATGTGTGTTTTTATGGGGAGTCTTACTGTGATCAGCATTGACTACACCTACAGTCTGCACTGGAACCTGAGAGAAACACAGATGGAGACAGTCATTATGTTGTGTTTAACTCACTTCACTATGTGAACAGGTTAGCAAACCTAATAGAGCTCATTTACATATAATCTTAAAGGTACAGTAACAAAAACAGCCTGTTTCATTTAGGGTTAGAGAGAAGGTGGAAATCATGATAGGATGATGATCATGAAAAACTAATTTAACTTTTTGGTAAAGAAACCCAACTAACATTTCAAGTGGACTTCACAGGAAAAAACGAGTTCTGTTTTTGAAGTGAGACAACAGAAACACTTTACATAATAAATTAATGTTTTGTAATTAGTTAACCCTCTTATGCCATGTCAACATCTGACGCAACCCCTACACGCGGTCTACACCGAACACGACAAACCAACCATTGCAAAGCACTTGTACTACGTCAGAAATAGAACAGGGAATCCGTTTACTGTCGGGAGCGACACATCCAGTGTTGACAATATCACTGATTATAATGGGTTCTATTGTCTTTTGATGCAGTTATTTCTGACCGATTTCCTTTTTATATTTAAAACTTGTCCTCAGTTTGAGTGAATCAAAACTTGGTGACTTTTTTTTAGATATACAATCTGAACAAATTGGAAAAAAATGGACTTCATTTGATGAGTCCACATTCATAAAAAAAAAAAAAAAAATCACATTTTGTCTGTTTGTGGTCAAAATTGACTGACCATAGGAAATTAAAGGGGAAAGACACTAACGCAAAGCAATTTTTTTAATGTGTTAGATAACATTTATGTATCAGCCACAAACACTGTGACTGTATTAATTACTGCAAAAATTATGTAAAAAATTAATACTAAACTCTGACAAAAAATAGTTTGTAATAGTTAGATCATGTCTGAATAAATGTCCAAATGTACAACTTCTAAGCATAAAATTGAGAACATTTAAACTTCAGAGTCAGACATCTACAGGCCATTATTATCATATGATAATTTTCTTTATTCACCAGATGGCAGCAATCTGGCCCAAATGCATGATACATTCTCATATTTTCTGTTTCATCTTATAAAAGTATAGATTTTTAAAAATGTACATGCAAGTAAGACTTGAATAAGACCTAAATAAGTCCCCAAAATCCCAAAATGTCATTGTAATTTCAATGAGGCTAGTCCCATAACTGTTCCATATCTAAAATGACCACTAAAAGCCAATTATATATTAAATAAGATCTAAATAACCTAAAATCCCATTTTTATAATTTTATTCATTTCTTATCATTGCATCATTTTATGTTACAACCTGAAGTTGGTTATAACATTTCTTTAAACAAGATCCTACTTTGTATTAGGGCTGGCACAATACATCGATTCTCAATTCTCGATTCGCGATCCAATGAATCTGGATCGATCCTGATATTTTCTCTCTTGAATTGATTCTGAGCTTAGTTTTAACAGCAGATGGTGCTCTAGGCTAGTTTTTAACCTCACACTCAAACGCTCACGAGGAAGACTCTGCTGGGCAGAGCTCGTGCATTTGGCTGAGTCATGTAAGTGATTAAATATTATTGCACTTCGGCTCAGAATGATTTTATGACATGAGATTAATGTAAACAGCCCACTGTGTACCCTTGTAATTCGCTTCACCGTTTTCAAACTTTATGAATGATTATTTTAGGTTTAAATGGTGTGTGTAAAGGAACTGGAAGCAGGCAGAGTACGGGTGTTTCTGAAGCACGTAGTGCCACCTGCTGTTAAAAACTAAGCTCAGAATCGATTTGAGAGAGGACTCCGATACATCAGAAAATATCAGAATCACTCCAGATTCTTTGTATTGTGAATTGAGAATCGATGTATTGTCCCAGCCCTACTTTATATTAAGTGTCTTTAACTACTATGAACTAACATTATATTTAAAATTACCAGAATGTAATTACAGCTGTAGTTAATGTCTGTAATTACATCTATAATTTCACTGTTAACCCTTCCCTTAACCCAACCATTAAACCTATTAAACCTAACCCAACCATTACCACCAAACCTGGCCCTAAATTTACCCGTATCCCACCTCAATTTGCAATACAACATCAACACAATAAGTATATTGTACCTAACGATTATTTTTAATGTAAGTAGTTAAAGACCCCTAATAAAAAAGTGTGACCAACAACAAAATCCATTTACACACTGTTCCTGGTCAAAATTTACTACAAACAAAGGTATGACCATTTTTTGAAAAGTTGTGAGCTGAATAAGTCGATTCATTCAATGCTGGTGTTTTATTAAACAACACACTTTCTGACACCATGAAGCAGAGTTTGAGTACCACTAGTGTAGAAGTAAAGTGTGTGTTTTCAGGTGTGTTTACCTGAGGAAGAGAGACCTGATTGGTTTCATAGGCTGCATCTCTACCTATCCCTCCATCTAATTCCGCCTGCTGCTGCTGCAACTGCCTGCAGAAGAGAAAACAACACTGCCGTCAGTGCAGTCCTACCATCATGACCATCAAACCCACCACCGCCAACCGTCACACCCATCACCGGCAACCTACAGCATTCTCAGGTTACCATGGACACCACAGCTACCTACGGGAACAGAGCATGCTGGTTAATCTACCACCAACAGCAGACGGAAGGAAAAGAGGGTCACCCGAGAGAGGAGGAAGAGAGACACGGAGAAAGAGTCCCACTGCTCTCACCTGGCTGTGACTTGACCTGGGCTGGGTGTGGAGGGGCAGTTAGGACTGCTCTGCCCCAGTGAAGGGGGCAGTGAAACCCCCGGGGAGGAAAGGGGGGACAGGGAATCCTGATTTGGACCTCTACTGTCACGCAAAACCAGAGGGATTGGTGGAGAGAGAGCGTCAGATTGAACAGAGTGAGCTGAATTAACATGCTCACTCTCAGACACATACGGGTCAATCTAAGCAAAACAAGTCCAACTCATGGTTCACCCCCAAAAAAAAGAAAGTAACAAATATGAAACTATGTTTTGCATAAAAAAAATATGCATATTTTTGGGAGCATTCAGATTTTTTTGCATCTTTTTTTTTCAGGACAATTAAGCACATTTTCCTAAAATTATCATTCTAATTGTGTCCAGATGTTTAATTTTAATAAATATAATTTAATGTTATTTTTTGTTTGTAATTCACAATGGAGATTCTTATTATTGTAATGCAATGACTTTTCATTTAATTCAACATAAATAAAACTAAATAAGATTAAATACTACGATGAGAAATATATTACCATTTAGAAGTTTTGGACAAGTTTTTTTCTTCTTTTAAAATTAATACTTTTATTCAGCAAGGATGCATTAAATTAATCAAAAGTGACAGTAAAGACATTTATAATGTTACAAAAGGTTTCTATTTTAAATAAATGCTGATTCTTTTGAACTTTGTTCATCAAAAAAAGAAAAAAAAAAAAACAATATCATGGTTTCCACAAAAATATGAAGCACCACAACAGTGATAATCATAAGAAATTATTCTTGATCAGCAAATCAGCATATTAGAATGATTTCTGAAGGATCATGTGACACTGAAGCCTGGAGTAATGATGCTGAAAATTCAGCGTTGATCACAGGAATAAATGACATTTTAAAATATATTCAAATAGAAAACAGTTATTTTAAATTGTAATAATATTTTACAATATTACTGTTTTTACTGTATTTTTGATTATATAAATGCAGCCTTGGTGAGCATAAGAGACTTTTTAAAAACATTTAAAAAAAAATCTTACTGACCCCAAACATTTGCACGGTACTGTACATAACTGAAAATAATACATATATTTTTTCTGCATTACATTAAGAAGAACTGGGGAGGAGGTAGATATGCTTAATTGTCATGAAATGTCACATTTCACTATGTCATAATACATAAAACAAGCATAATTTTCTTTATTTATATATCTTTGTCTTTATCTATATAACTTATGTCTTTTTTATTAAGTCGGGGTGAAATAAGACTCAGACATAAACATAAGCCTTCAAACAAACTGATGCATTTAGATTTGATTACCTCAACAGGAATTAACCTTCGATCATAAAAACACTTTTATACATTGCATAAAGTCATACTACATTACACAACACTGAATAACATGAGGCTAAAACAATCTGAGAGTGTTAAGGACGTGACACACCAAGCCGAGCCGACGTCAAAGAACTAACAAAAGCCGACTGTGTTGTTGCATCGCATCGGCTGCGTCTGGGACAAAAAGCTGCGCTTGAACACAAAAGGACTACAGGCGACTGTCAACTAGCACATGCGTTCTACACCTGCGTCTAAGTCTATATATGCAGGTATCAATAGTCTATATTCATCATTCAAAAAGGGAAATCGAAACTAGGACCGCAGATATATAAACCATAAACAAAGCAGCGCTTGCTTACCATTCTGAATATCCATCATGCTGATCACTGTATTCATTCCATTCTGTCTGTGCCATCTTGACTTCTTTGCTTGCTTTCATCGCTTTCACTTTTAAACTCGTGCACTGATTTGTTCGCTAAACTGAACAGCCAATCAGAGTGATCTCTCTCACTAATGCTGATTCGACATGCTGAATTGAGCGAATTGCCACAGACGTGAGCCTGACTACAGCCAATGTGTGGAACACACCCTAAAGACTTGTTGTTGGCTTGGCGTGCCACAGCCCTTAAACAGTGGCCCCAAAAATCTTTCAACACTTCAGTCACAATGTATACAGCATTTATCATATAGTGTGAGTGACATCAGCAAACAACTTCTGCAATGAAGTCAGTTCCCTCAAGTTCACACAAGTGTAATTCATCACCTTCAAGTGTGTGTGTGTGTGTGTGTGTGTGTGTGTGTATCCGGTCTTGTGTTTATGTGATGCATTTCAATACTAACTTGACATTGGAGTTGGTGCAGATGATGTACTCGATCTCTTCAGAGAAAGGATTCTGGAAGGTGAACGAGCTTGTTCTCATCCAGATCCACTCGCGCGATTTAGACTGGAAGCGGAACATCACAGAAAGCACCTGACCTCGCATTTTCACAACCTACATCGAGGGTCAAAGGTCACTTATACATCACAAAATATTGAGGACCAGCATCACACCAAGAACTATAGTTGCAGTTTTGTTGCTTTAAATGCTCAAGCTCTTTAAAGCAGGATGGATTCTGACTGATTTCTGAACGATGTTTTTAGCATTCAACAGCTGGGAAAAAATAATTTTGAAAGTGTTATCGTTATAGTTGTGGTGTGGACTATAGTTGTGGTGTGCTATTCGTTTATATTTAGAACGATAGTTTATATTTTTAACGTTAAATAGCTATCAACCTTAGGGTGAATGGGCATTAAAGCTACAGTATTCTATGAAAAGAACAGGTTGAGATCTAAATAAAGTTTTATTGGCCAATACATGCACATCTTTAATTGCACATCAACTGAATTTTGTTAATTTGTCAGTTTTCCTGGCACACGCCATATTGTGTTGATTGTTATTATTAATACATTTAATTATGTACTGAACCTCAGCATATCTTATGATATCTCTATTGCTGCCATTTTATAAAAGAAAACATTTCTAGCAATGCATATCACATAAAAATAAAATAAAATATATGAGTTACAATAACCCACACACCTGCTGAAGGCTGTCTCGCAGTAAGCCCTGGTCTTCTGGGTGTGCAAAATCCAGAATACTCTTCCCCAGTAACTCCTGTGTCACATAAGAACACAAAAGACTAGTGATTGAACTGAATATTTCACTGAATCACCAAACTGAAATTAAAGCTTTCATTCAGCTGAAACAAAAACGAGATTTATTTAATATTCACTTAATTAATCAAATTTATTTAACAATCAACACTCTGAGTTGTATATATAAACATTTTAAATGTACATAAGACAGTTTTTATATCAAATTTTCAGTTATATAATTATGTTTCTCTTCCAAGTCATGAAATGTAAACATTTAAACGGTGGCTTAATAACTTGTTTCATTCAATAATGAAGACAACAGGTTAAGTAAAAATATAATGAATATGTAATATAGTGCATATATTTATCAAAATTATGTCTAGAGACACTGAATGGCTTTCCAGAAGTAACATGTGTCATATTGTTTACGACTTTCTGTGGTTGAAACACTGACTGAGCGATTGATTGCTGTAAGTTGTACTGTATCTTCAACACTCCTCCTGATGTTCATTCATGTTTATTTTGTGCTATAACTAGTAGTAAAGAGGAAGAGATGATCACAGCAATCTGTACCGCCACATTAAAGAACGCCAAAACCACCTTTATTGTTTGAATTTCATTATAAAATTGACCATTTGAAAGCTCAGACTTTGTTTTTTTATATCAAAAGCAACAAAGCACAAAGCACATCCATGTTGTGTGCACGAAATAAACACGAAACGTCAAAACTTGGAATTGGAGAAGCGCTAAATAAACGTCACCATTTCAGTCAATAACTTTGGCCCTCCAGAACCATTTTATATATCTTATAAATATTTGAATATGTTCAGTTGTGAAATTTCGGTGCATCACTAAGCAAGACAATGGAAACTGAAAGCTCATCAGCTATACTCAAGAAATGCAGAGGGATCTTTAACATCCTGCTCTTCAGAAAAGGCTTCCTTTGGCCCCGAGATCCAGTCTCACTCAGGTTTTTGAGGCTCACCTGAGGTTGGTAGCCCACTGTTGCCAGACAGCGGTGATCCACAAAGGTGTAAATGCCCTGGCAGTTGTGGCGCGAAATAAATTCCACTGGAACGCTGATGTTATTTATGTTTGTGTCGCCTGGGCAACAGGTGACCTGCATGACAAACAGAGGTCAGAGAGGAATTTCAAGGGATAGTTCACCCAAAAAAAGAAAAAAAACATTCTGTCATTATTTACACACCTTCATTTCATTCCAAACCCATAAGACTTTTGTTCATCTTCGAAACACAAATGAAGATATTTAAAATGAAACCAGAGATTTTTGTCGCACCATTGAAATTCCACACTACTGAAACTGGATGATTCAAAATGTTCATTAAAACACTGTAAATTATGAATCGGTTGATTTAAATCAAGTCTTCTGAAGAGACACGGTTGCTATATGTTGAACAGATTATTGGCTTTTATTTACATACAAACTTTGATCAACTCACATGGAGCTCATCAAATAAGGTAAATGGAATCTCAAACATACTTGCTTGGCACGCAAGAACAAACCACATTGATTTATCACGCGTCAAGTACGCTTATTTGAGCTTGTGTTTTCCATATCTGATTAGCTCCATGTATGTGCATTTATGTTGGACTTTAAATTCAGGGGCAGAAATCTTTCAGGTTTCATTAACCCTTGTGCGACCTTATGGACATTTTCATCTTTTTCAGTTTTTTTTTTTTTAATCATTTTGCCTGTGTTAATGCCAACTGCATAAATTTTGGCACAAGTGTGTATTTTTAAGGAATTTTACTATTTGACCCCCGTTTGCTTTAATAAATCTATTTTACACTAGGTACACAAAATAGTTACACTCAGGGCCTCAATGACAAAAATGTCCCCATTGAAACCCATTAAAACTGTTTAATCCCTGGGCCATTTAAATATAAAATGATGCAGTCTTTGTTAATAGGCTTTCATTCTGTTGGCAACATTCTGTCAAAACATTCTTTTTTTTTTTTTTTTCCCACTTATAATAATACAACAATAATCTGCCAATGATCTTCCTTAAAATGAGAACAAACTTAAGTCTGTGCTCCCAAGTTTCAAATTTTTATGTCAGTTTTTGGACATGGACATTTTTGTCCTCTTTGGACATAAGTGTAACTTTTTTAAATTGATGCACAAGGGTTAAATTTAGTTAAATTTTACTTGCTTTGTTTGTGTTTCAAAGATGAACAAAAGTCTTACGGGTTTGGAACGACATGGGGGTGAATAAAAAAAAAAAAAAAAAGACAGAATTTGGGTGAACTAGTCTTTTGAGGTGTTGGTCATTAATGAGACATTTAAAGAAATAGTTCATCCAAAAGTAAACACTGTCATCATTTATTCACCCTATTTTGTTCCAAACCCATATGACCATCTTGCTTCTGTAGAACACAAATGTTTAGTAAAATGTTGATGTTGCTCTTTTACATACAATGTGAAGACAAAGAGCAACATGAACAGTCTGCTAAACTTCTCCTTTTTAGGAAGATATGAGGCAAGTTATGAGTAAATGATGACAGAATTATTTCTTCAAATCTGACACAAAACTAATTCACTAGAAACTGAAATAAAATGAAAGGGAACTACCTGCAGCCTTCCAATGGCAACCAGACAAAAACGATTTCCCTGATTATTATCAGCATCCTCTTCAGGAAGAGTCACTCCTGAGAGAGAGAGAGAGACAGAGAGAGAGAGAGAGAGAGAGAAAGAGAAAGAGGATAAAGGGACCATATCAGTTCCAGTTGTGTTCTGACTGAATGCTGGTGACATCAGCTCTGCTCTCTGTGAACAATAGGCACTTCCTGTGTATTGTGCTGTGGACTGTGTTACCTGCAGGAGGCCAGGATTTGATGTAGCCTGTGCAGTGCACAACCACATACTGCGGTTCACCGTCCTTAGGAGGACCCAATCCATTCCTGCAGAAGAAGAGAGGATCTTCATCTATGTCTGTTTGTGGACTGAGATTTATATACACACAGACAGAGAGCTGCCTCACCGGTTTCTGCTTCTCAGGAAGTTGAGTCTGTTCATGGCTACTGGCTCTACTGGACACACTCCACATCTGAACATACACATTACAATCAATGTAGCATGTGAGAAAATTTGCATGTTTTTTCACCACAGTAAAACTAGTTTATGTTGCAAATAGATTTAATTTTTGCAAAAAAAAAACAAAAAAACATTTAAGCACTTTTCAACATAAGCCAATTTTCCAGGTATTCCAGACCTTAGAAGACCCTAAAACTTTAAGGACATTGTACGAACCCTGCTCATGAGTCTGATTTCTCTTCTGAGTCTTTTTGACCTACTGGGTGAGTTGTGTAGTACTAATGTAAATATAGGAATTGAATATGTGGAGCACAAATTTGTTTGCTAATAATTTATACTTTAGTGTCATTAACCCTGTAAAGCCTGACATATGAAATAATAGAAAGATTTTTTTTTTTTTTTTTAATGGAACAAAAAAATATATAATAAAAAAGTTTGCATATGTGTTTTATGTTTTGTGTCATATTTGATAAACCAGGCTTTTATGACTCATATAGAGTTAGAATATGGGGCTCGTAGTTGAGGAGGAAAAAACACTTCAATTTTATGTAGAGACCCAAACTGAGGAAAAACATGCAATTTGCTGCAGTTGCTGATTTCTACATGGCCAAAACGAAAGATGAAATTCTGATGAATTCTGCTCTTGTACTGTAAGTCAATGAGATCTTTATAACAGTATAGCAGATACTTACATAAAATATCAGTTGTCACTCTATATCGCCCAATATGTCTTAGTAAGATGATAAATGCTTACTTTTATGATCAAAGCTCTGTAGTTTTAAAACATATAAATGCAATGATGATTGAGAGATAAATAAACCTCCCTCAAAAGCCTGATGGATCACATTTGATACATTTTAACATGCTTCTAAAAAATGACGTATATATAATCAAGTAAAGTTGCTTCAGTCCAGTAAGTATTCCTCTTGAAATATTCCCAACAATATAGAAGTTATTCTTACATTTACTTTATAAAAGTTATTAAAGATTTCATAGCAAAAAGTCACGTGAACCACAAGCTGAAGGTGGACGTTTTTACAATTATACTAAAGTACAAGGCCTTTTACTTGCTAAAAAAAGTATAAACTATCAATCAGACAACAGAAGGCATGTAGTAGATTGTGTGCAACAGTAGGCTTTATAGGGTTAAAAGAGGTGTCAGTTCTCCCTGTGCATCACCTCATCCTGCAGATGAAGGAGCGACGTGCACCCATACTCATCCTCACAGATGTCTGACCACCCTCTTTCTTCACCGTGCCTGTTTTCATGTCCAACATCCGACCTAAAGTCAGAACAGAGGATGACCATTTAAACAGGGAAAGACTGACAACAGAAAAGGTGAAAGAAGTCGAGCCGGTTTTTTTTACCGCTGTTGTTGTTCTCAGTGGTGGAAAGCTGCTCTCTGAGTTTCTCCGTGTCGTCTGGATGAAGCTGGTCGTACAGTGATGATCCAAGCCAATCCGACTGTGCCTGGTTCAGAACCGGCGTAACAGAGTCCGAAACATAAATGACGCGTCCGGTCTCACATGACACAACAAACAGGAAACCATCAGCTGCCTCTAAAATCAGGTGCTTCAGCTCCTATAGAAAGAGAGCTACGTAAATATTTGGTGGCAATGAAACCATAAACAGAATTTAGCAGATCTTAAGAAGTTCTGAAATATTTTCTGAATAATATCTTTCCTTTTCCTTAAGAAGAAAATGAGAGGCTGTCTTATCTGACTGTAATGTTGTATTTTCTCTCTGATTAAAAGACCTCAAAGGCCATATTGTACTGTAATAATATTAAGTGTGCACAATATTTTCTTTGACTGGAAGTCTCAAGATGGAGTGGTCAGTTGCAATTATTTGCATTCCTTTTTCCTGTGTATGGAGTATGGACACTCTTATATGTGCTGAATACAGCTGAACATTATCAGAATAATAATTTGTGCACATCCCTAGTAGTAGTAATATGCATTACATACTGATGAGCCAAAACATTATGACCAGTCACGGGTGAAGTGAATATCGTTGACCGTCTCCAAACAAGGCCACATATTAATGTTTGGGTAGATTAGACGGTAAGCAAACAATCAGTTCTTGTTGGATGCAGGAGAAATGGGCAGGAATAAAGTGACTTTGTGACGAGAATACTTTTTGTGTACAAAAACAACAAAAATAATGACTTTAATCAACAATTTCTTTTATTTCCTGTCAGTCTCATTGCAAAACATTTGTGAGAGAATGCAAAACATAATTTTTCCTCCCATAATTTTTTCTCCTCATATTTCTTTTTTCCCTTCATGTCCCTTTAGGGGCTCCGTAGGGAATTAAAGACAAGTTTGAGGTTATCCTAGCTATAAGAGGTTATTTACAATAATGTTTAAGATGACTCTAAACCTATTTTTTTAAGAACAATGTTTAAGTATAATGTATAAAAATATAAGAACATTCTTAGTGGGTATTCACACAGAATGCGTTTCTGCAGTTAAATATGTGAGACGCAGGTCAGTGGAATGAAAAAAAAAAAAAAATCAAGCAAGATCTTGATACTTTTAACTTGAGTGAGCATTTTTTGAACGCTGTGTCATGCGCGAGAAGACATGCAACTGTGCGTGCAACCCCTTAAGAAGTATTTTTGGGAATATAAAATGCTTCTTAAGTAAGAAAATAAAAAAAAAATAGCAAAAATTGTTTTTCTTAAGAATGTTTTGTGAATCTGACACCTGTTTTTTATTTGTATGTACAATGAGGAATCTATATCATATCTGACCTGGTCTGTGAGAAAGGACGGTTTATAGGTTCCATCGGTGCTGGTGCTGCCGCTCCCTCTGAGCGACTTCATGTGCGACACAGCCATGCGCAGGATGGTGAGCTTGTCTGGTTTGCGTGCCAGTGCGCTGCAGGTGGGCACCATGTCTGAAAGCTCTGTGATGTAAGCGGTCATCTTATTTCTCCTCCTCCGCTCAATCTCGCTGTGATTCTCCCTGGGGTCAGGAGGTCAGAGCAGGAGCATGAGAGATGGGCGAGGCATGGAATTGTGGGGTGAAGAGAGCAGGAACAGAGAAAGGTCGAGAGAAACCAACAACAAGCGAACGAGGAGGAGAAAGAGAAAGAGATGGATGAATAAGCAAATAAAGACTGCATCAATGTGCTCCTCAAATGAGACAACACTCGCATCTCTCCATGATAAACAAATGTGTATGAACAATCTTATGAAAGCTGAAAGAAAAAGCCTCTTCAAACGGCCTGAGAAAAGAAAAGAGGGATAGAAGAAATGCTCAAGAGAAACACCTGAAATAAAGTGTAAGACACTGACAGACTCATGGGCTGCATTCAAAATTAAATACTAGATTACAACTTACTGCATACTATACAGTGTATACTGAGTACTATTTAAACAAAAATAACGTCAAACAGTAGGGGTGTGCGATATCATTTTTTTTTGATAATGAACAATTAAAATGTCTCCACAATTTGAAGAAATATTGAAGTATCGTGCTACAGTGCATTCTATCAGTTGCATACTGTACAACATGACATACATTCACATCACGTTAACACAGAGGTAGGGCTACACTCACGTGACATTGCAGTTATTCACAATCACGAAAGTTTATTATTTGCAAGCGTTTTAAGCATTGTTGGTTAAACATTTTATTCGCTCACTGTTCTGACATGCGCTTTTCTGAAAATACACCCCAAGCGTGCACATTAAAAGCCTGTCAAACAGCATGGGAGTACTGAACTAAGTTATCTTTCGTGTGTTATTGCACTTAAGCTGTTAAATACAGATGAGGTTTACATAAACACAGTTGGTTATGTCTTAATGAACATTAACAGTTGGGAGAAAACTGGATGGGTGTCAGTATTTTATATCTGTGCATGGGGTCTTGAAGTGACAGTATCCTAATAAACCTGCTGCCACTTGTCATTAATGTTAATCAAACAACAAAAGAGAAAATCACTTACTGCTTTTCACTGAGAATCAGTGTATATATAATTTATACAGTGAAGTCTATGTATCGTTTTTTTTTTTTTTTACATTTGTTTATTCAATTTATTGAATAGTACTGTTAAATACACCTACTGTGAAAAAATAAAGCACTGTTTATTTCATTTGTATATTATATTGTATTTGCAATGTATGGAAGCTTATTTCCGCCATGAAAAAAAAATAAATAAATAAAAAAGGTAATTGCGCCTTTTTATCTCACAATTCGTAAGTTTTCCCCTCGCAATTGCGAGTTTATTTCTCTTAATGCTGAGGGATAAAAGTCAGAATTTTGAGATAAAAAGTTGCAATTACCTTTTTTATATATTATATATACATACACACACTCGCAATTGTGAGTTATAAAGTCAGAACTGCGAGTTATAAAGTCAGAATTGCGTGATATAAACATGCAATTGCAAGAAAAAACTGCAAGTTTATAACTCGCAATTCTGACTTTTTTCCTCACAATTGTGAGTTTATATCTTACAATTCTGAGAAAAAAAGTCAGAATTGCATGATAAAAAGCCGCAATTTCCTTTTTATTATTTTATTTAGTGGCGGAAACAAGCTTCTATAGCAATGAGCATCTTTGTTCTTATTTTTCATTACAAAGATAAAATAATGAAATAATGATTTTCATCTTCATCCACCCCTACTTTGGCCTAAATGGTCTGTCATTCTTTTTTCTTTTGTATTTTGTTACCTTGTAAGGCTACATTTTTAAAATAGGGAAATTAGTTTGGCTGTACTGCTCAGTGACTTGCAAAACAGTAAAACCAATATGAAAAAAAAAACTGATTAAATCATGAATCGTGATTTTCTTTATAAAAAAAAAAAGACGTGATATGATATTTTTTGCAATATTGCCTATTCCTATCCAACAGTACACAGTATGTAGCCTAAATATACTCTTTGCAAAGATCTGGGGTAAAAACAAGTTCGAAGTTCAGTCATCATGGACCAATTGTAGTTCAAAGGTGGTAACAGAAAGTTTTCCAGAAAGTTCGTGCTGGAGAGTTGTTTCAAGTAACTCACTGAAACTAACTGAACAGATTTTGTTCTAAATTACCTCACACCTGTCTGTTCTTTGATTTCACTTGAAATATATCAGTGCTTTAAGGCAAACACTACATGTGTAATAGATATCATCATACTTTCCCCAGTTGAAGAATCATAGTAAATTAAGTTTTTATCCGAAAGAAAAAAACATTTTTCACCATATTTTTAGGAGTAAAGTGTTATTAAAATCAGGTGGATGTTATATGAACAAACCCCTCTGTGAAAACCCTCAGAATATAAATGGGAATAAAACAAAGTTGGTGCATATAAGTGCAACTGAAGCGGAGATTTCTAACTGTGTGCAAGAGAAAAAAACTCATTAGGGCTTTTTACTCTTGAAATAGAAAAACACAGGATTAACTAAAGCCCAGGTAAATAGAATACTGGGTTATCTAGATCAGGGGTTCCCAACCACATTCCTGGAGGCCCCCCAACACTGCGCATTTTACAAGTCTCCCTGTTCAAACACACCTGAGTCATCAGCTTATTAGTAGAGACTCCAAGGCATGAAATGGGTGTGTCAGACAAAGGAGACATGCAAAATGTGCTGTGTTGGGGGGGCCTCCAGGAACGTGGTTGGGAACCACTGATCTAGATCATACTATGTACTTCTTATGCACTCTTATTTCCATCAATCAATACCTGGCAAATCTCTCCTTGTCATTCGATCCACCTCCATCATCATCACACCTGAAGAGATAGAAGCCAGAGGGAAAAGAAAGAAAAATTTTTTTAAACACAGTCACAAGACACAGCTCATCACAGTTCAAGCCCGGGTCGAACCCTTGAGTCACAGATCATGACTAACCTGAATAATTTGCTTCCCTCATCGTCGTCATAGTCCGAGCTGGAAACCAGGAAATTCACATTAGTCAGAAATATTGCACAACTGCAAAGATGACATTCAAACATTCCCGCATTTCTCCACTCACTCGACAGACGGATCAACAGCCAGAGCAGAACAAAGAGATGACTGAATCAAATAAACCACAGACACTGAATAAACAAGCACACTATTGTTGGCCAAAGCCAAAATGTCATTCCTGTAAATTTGCCTCTGGAAAACCACAGTTAGCAGAGCCACATTTACACATGAAACATATTAAGGGACTTTCATCATCCAAACCCCTATTACCTTATTTCTACTGTAGAACCCTTAAAAACATGTTAAGAGGAGTGTTTACACTGCTCTTCTTCAATAAATGGAAACAGAAACTGTCAAGCTCCAAAAAAGCATTATAAAGTACCATTAAAATTAGCATTCTTCCTAATGCGGTCAGGAACATGGCATACAAATATGTGTTTTTTGTCCTTTTTGGAGCTTTAAGGCCTCAGTCCCCATTTAATTCCACTGTATTGAAAAAAAGCTGCACACTCTACAAAATATTTCCTTCTGAGCTCCAAAGAAGAAAAAAAAATTGAAAATGATGACAGAATGATCCTTCTGACAGCGGAGATCAACTGAACATGAGCAGAAATATTTCAGCACTAATTTAATAATGATTAGCACTTTTATCTTTTAAAAAACACGGTTCAATCAGACTTACGTGGCTTGTCGCTTGTTATTGGCCTTCGGCACAATGGTGGCACTGTTAGAATGAGATCCAGCTGGTGTGGCCATGGCCAGTGAAGAGACCTCAGGCATATCTAAAACACAGCACACACAGAGCGGGACTAATAACTATATATAGAATAAACTGGTTAAAGATAAAGTTGTTTATGTGCCTTCATCCAGATCCTCAACATGAAGAAAAATGACAGACTGATATATTGGCCAGGCTAGTTAATTAGTGTATCAGTTTTAAAATCTACCAGGCATTTTCAAAAAAAAACACAAAAAGGGTAATTTGGTATCCCATGACTGTGTCCCATTATGTTTTTGTGGTGAATAGATTTGAAATGTTTTAACTAATCATCTTGAATGTCATTTCAGATCTACTTTCTGAGTATGAATTATCATATGCAGTAATAGACAACAATACTCAAGCACTGTAAAAGGTTTTGCCACAAACTCAACTGACTGGCTTCTCTCCTCACATTACATTAATATCTTCAGACCTTACTGTACATGAATTATGAGCTTACAGAACTTCTGATTGAGGCTGTGTGTGACCTCCTAATTGAACTCAATTCCGTAAATTGAACATAGAACTAAAAACAGTATATATAACAAAAATAAATAACACAGTTTTTTCTTAGTCTTATTAAGTGCAAACACTGGTACTCTCTCAATATTCAAAGTGCAGACAGAGACCAAAACAGAGATATTAGGCTATTGTACAGTTATGTAGCCTAATCTGTGCGCATCAGGGAGCTCGCGTTTTACTTTCGCTTTCAAATTCACAATTGCACATACTCTGTGTATAGGGAGTGACGGTGCTGAACGTGCATTCTACAAGATAAAACATTTATCAGATGCTTAGGCTCTGTTGCGCAACTAGTCCTCTGTCAGTCATTTCACCTTACTCTCATCATGTGATCAGTGAACTCTGATTCCTGCTGCACTGTGTGTGACTCTGCAGCTCGTGCTGGATGAGCAGAGCAGATATTTACAATGGTTTACAATTGAAGCTAATTTCACCATCATGCTCCGTCATGGCGATATCGCGAGAGAGCTTTTTACTCAACGAGAAATCTCTTCACATTTTAATATCACGAGATCTCTTCACATCCCTTATATGTACACTACCAGTCAAAAGTTTGGAAACAGTATTTTAATGTTTTGAAAAGAAGTTTCGTCTGCTCACCAAAGCTGCATTTATTTAATTAAAAAATTGTAAAAACAGTAATATTGTAAAATATTATTACAATTTAAAATAACTGTTTTCTGTTTGAATATATTTTATAAAGTAATTTATTCCTGTGATGGCAAAGCTGAATTTTCAGCATCATTACCCCAGTCTTCAGTGTCACATGATCCTTCAGAAATCAGTCTAATATGCTGATTTGCTGCTCAAGAAACATTTATGATTATTATCAATGTTGAAAACAGTACTTTTTTTTTTTTTTTTTTTTTTCAGGATTCCTTGATGAATAGAAAGTTCAAAAGAACAGCATTTATCTGAAATACAAAGCTTTTGTAACATTATACACTACCGTTTAAAAGTTTGGGGTCAGTAAGAATTTTTATTTTTATTTTTTTGAAAAGAAATTAAAGAAATTAATACTTTTATTCAGCAAGGATGCATTAAATCGATCAAGTGTGACAGTAAAGACATTTATAATGTTACAAAAGATTATATTTCAAATAAATGCTGTTCTTTTGAACTTTCTATTCAGAGAATCCTGAAAAAAAAAATATTGTAGAAAAATATTTTGTACAATTGTACACAATAAATGTTTCTTGAGCAGCAAATCAGCATATTAGAATGATTTCTGAAGGATCATGTGACACTGAAGACTGGGGTAATGATGCTGAAAATTCAGCTTTGATCACAAGAATAAATTACATTATAAAATATAATCAAACAGAAAACAGTTATTTTAAATTGTAATAATATTTCACAATATTACTGTTTTTACTGTATTTTTAATTAAATAAATGCAGCCTTGGTGAGCAGACAAAACTTCTTTTAAAAACATTAAAAATCTTACCGTTTCCAAACTTTTGACTGGTAGTGTATGTGCTGGAGTAGACTTTACAGAGTGCTTGACTCTTGCTTTGTCAATAAAAGATCTTGACCAAAAACATCACAACATTTATTTCCATCAAGAGGTGCATCAATTTTTGGTCAAGATCTTATATTGACAATGCAAGAGTCAAGCACTCTGTAAAGTCTACTCCAGCACATCCCAAAGACTTTCAATGAATTTACATTCCATCAGTAAGAGCAGAGTGTGAAGGTTGTATTAGCAGAGCAATAGCACAGCTGTACATAAAATACTGAAATCCATACAACATACTAGAAGACAAATTGTTGGTGCGTGTCTCGCTGGCTCATCTGTGACGAGGACAGCAAGTCTTTGTGGTGTATCGAGAGCTATGGTATCCAGAGTAATGTCAGCCTACCACCACGTAGCATGAACCACATCCAACAGGAGTAAGTGTCGATGCAAGAGAAAGCTGCCTGAAAGGGATGTCCAGATACTAACTCAGATTGTATAAAAAAAATCTGAAAACCACAGCTGCCCAACTCACTGCAGAAATAAATGTGCGCCACTCTCCTGTTTCCACCAAAACTGTTCGTCAGGAGCTCAACAGAGTCAATATTCATAACCAAACCTTTGGTCATTGTGCCAATGACAAATGTCGGTTTCATTGGTGCCAGCAGTGCAAATCTTGGGATGTGGACAACGTGAAACATGTATTGTTCTCTGATGAGTCCATCTTCACTGTTTTTCCCACATTTGTGGGAGTTACGGTGGAGAAGAAGCCCCAAAGAGGCTCAATGCGCGACTGTTGCTGCCCAGAGTGAAGCACAGGGTGGATCAGTGATGGTTTGGGCTGCAATATCATGGCATTCGCTACTGTGCTTGATGGGCTCAGACTACCGAACCATTCTGGTGGACCATGTGCACCTAATGGTTCAAACACTGTACCCTGAAGGTAGCAAGACTTGTGACAGAATGGTTTGATGAACATGAAAGTGAAGTTGAACATCTCCCATGGCCTGAGCAGTTACCAGATCTAAATGTTTTTCAGGCACTTTGGGGTATTTTGGTGGAGCAAGCAAAAAAAAAAAAAAAAAAAAAAAACTTTTTCCTCCACCAGCATCACATAGTGACCTGAACAACAGTGTTTTAGAAGAGGAACAGCTCAAAATCCCTCTAAAACTTGTATCTGTCATTCCCAAGATGAAATTATGCTGTATTTGTCTGCAAAAGGAGGCCCTGCACCACAATAAATAACTGTGGTCTAAAACCAGGTATTTCAGTTTGTCCAACCCTTGTACATGCAGAACAGATCAATTAAAGATCAGTAAGACTGATCTTTTTGCTGGGGTCAGTAAGATTAATTTTTAATGAATTAATTATTTAATTCAGAATGCATTAAATTTATCACAAGACATTTATTCTTCCACAAAAGATTTCTACAAAATGCTGTTCTTTTGAACTTTCTTGTCATGTGTCATTACTGAGTTATATTCTAATTATCAAAAGCATTATTAACCCTGTATCACATTTAAAAACACTCTGATGCTGTACTGTATACATGCAAAACAGATCAATAAGCAAAGCTGACCTGAATCAAGATCAACACAAATGTCCCTGTACTTCAGTCCATTATGAGCATGTGACTGTTGTTTTGGGCCTGTGTGAATGACAGCTGAAGCACACACACTGCCACAAGTGTCAGATCAAACTGTCACCTCTTTGCTACTGAAAAACAAACCCTTATTCTCACAACAAAGCACGCTAAGGGCAAATGTTAGTCCAGTTTTCCCTACACGAGCTTGCGGTATTAGCTAACGTTATATCACAACAGTCGAGCTAACAGCTGCTCGAGCTAACCAGCCCAACTGCTTATAATGGTCAAAACGAGCACAACTCAGACATTTAACAGCATAATCGTGTGAAATCGTGTTGTATACGTTACCTGAATTAGCTGATGTCATATCCTACAGGTAAAGGTGTTCGCTTGGGAGCTAACAAACAACGTTACAAAACAACTTTCCCAGCTGCAGAGAAAAAAATCTCCCTGTCCAATGTTTGTTTCTTATCCAGTGCGGTTTTACTTCGTCCGAGTCTTTTAAAAGTACTTTAAAACCGATGTCATGAGTTTAAACCGAGTGTCATTTTCACCGCAGGCCCGAACGGACGGGTTTGCATATGTTGTAATAGTTGTTTTTCTTTCCTGCTCTTTGACTTTTTCCAGTTTAAAAACCTCCCTGATCCAAGATGGCGCCTGTAATCTTCTAGTAAGCAGCAGAAGCGCGTCAGAGAAGGAAACTAGAGACTCTGCGCGCGCCAGACGCGCCACTCTCCGTCCACAGCAGCCTGTGCTGCAACAAACGAGCGCTGAGATACGGAGGAATAATAAAAAAGATGTGCTTTGGTAAATCTCAAGTATGACATAAAATGTCTTAAGTAATTATGGCTTTTTTAAAGTCATAATTTCGATTTAGCTTGTCATAAATCCGAAGTTACATGTCATAATTATAAATTTTAAGTCATAATTTCGACTTAGTATGTGTCACATTTTGACTTTTTAATGTCATGATTATAATCTACATTAGTTTTTTTTTTCTTGTGTGGAAAAAAATGGGCTTCCATATGGGTTCAGTTTCTTCTTGTTCAAAGTATCTTGTATTTTATTATATTTTATTGAATTGAGTGTTGTTGTTGTTGTTGTTGTTGTTCGTATTACTGACACTTTATTGCTCTGCCAATATTGTTTCTATTATTTCAATAAAAACAATTATTTCAATAACATATCCAATGAAGTACGCTGAAATGGAATTGAAATTACAGAATAAAAGTAGTAAAATAGTAGTAGTAAAAATATCCCAAATATAGAAAATACATCAGACACAACAGCATATAACACTGAACATGAACTATAGTATTTTAAGTTCAAGATTAATGCATGTGGTGATTTAAATTTTGTTATTGGAGTCATTATATGTGCTATTTTTCTTATGAACACAATTTAATCTTCCTGAGGTATTTTCGGTATTGGTGAGAAATGTATTTGTTTATGTAATTGTGTAATAAAGTACTAAAATTTATATTCTAAACACTTTATGATATAGATATAACTTGAAAAAAATATCAGGCTTATGATAATTTGTTGGAGGGAAAGGGTTAAATAATAAGAGAAGACTGATGACGTCTGCTGAAAAGTGTTTATATTTTGATAACAGACCAAGATTTTAAGTATTATTAATTTTATTATTATTATTTGATTAACGTGCACTGATGAATCATGCAAAATAAGACAAGAACGTCCATTAAGAAAGCAAATATGATCACTCAGATTTCATGCTGACTTCAAAGTAAGTGTAACAGAACTTAGAAAAAAAATGTACTAATTAAAAACATGTAACCAATCGCAGTAGCGTCTGGAGGTCACATGACTCCACGCGGAAGAGACTCTCGAGTGGCATTTCTTCCATTCAATGAAAATGTCTTTGCGTGAAATTCATGAGCTGCATTCCGATTCAGAGACGTTCACTTGACTTTGACAGTTTTCAAAAGTTCACTTGATATTTAAAATGTCCTATAACTCTAAACATAGCTAGACGACAGATTTCGCGAATTATGACCGTTGTGAAAAATACACTTTAGCATACTTAGAAAAAGGGTAGCCTACTTATCACGGAAACTGTGAACCATGTAATGTTTTTGAACATTTAATTGAATGTTATTGCAATTAAATGAAAATGTATTATAATTTAAATGTATATTAAATGGAATTAGCTTAATTTTAGTTGGACTTCAGTACAACTTTATATGTAATTTCATAATAACTTTTATTGTCTTTGAAATAGGTACCCTACTGATAAGCATTTATGATAAACAAATGTACTTTATTGTCACTAAAGGTTGAATGTCATGTAGCTATTTAAATATATATATATATGTAATTACACATTTTAATGATGAAGTTGCAGTGTAGTGCATTTAAAATATATGAACTTTAAGTCATTTGGAATAACTCATTAACACAGTTATAATCAAATATGTTACATGTGCTTTAGTATGTAGGTGAAATCAGACAAACACATCAGGCGCGACACGCATTCAGTATTTTATTGTTAACATTCTCCATAATAATATCATCATATTACAAAACACAAGAAAAATACAAAATAAAGATAATACTGTAATCTGACTCGGCTACATCTGAAACAATGTATAGAGGACAATGGGAGGAATGATGAAATCAGAGAAGGACAAAGAAATGCAATGTGAATGAGATGCTTAGAATAGAGCAGGTTAGTCAGAGGTGATGACAGAGTGTCGTCCATGATTGAATCTGTACAGAAATGTAGAGAGTACTGGCCACTTTGAGTGAGAAGAACCTCACAAAAACTGCACCACAGAGAATGGAGCTAATCAGCAAGAAGTTTCAAGGGTGGCAAACTGCATCAGCACAAACTCACACACTTTTACACATTCTTTCTATCTTTGGTTTGCAGCTTGTGAATGTTCAGAATCTGTGTAACAACAAACATGCTACAACTTTATCCAGTATGTGTTTGCTCAGTGTTACGAATAATAATAAATATGGGTTAAATATCATAAATTGGGGAATCACTTAGTGGCTTGCCTGCCCAAAAAAAAAAAAAAACTTGTGTTGCCATGGAGAGTATATTACATCAGTGTACCGCATGGTTTTCCTTTGGTTTACACACTGTCTGTGTTAGAAAGTTTGCAACATTTGGCACAATAGCCATATTTAAAGGTGCACTCAGTCATTTTTTGTTTATAATGCGTTAGCTGATATGGCAGTCGTCTTGGGTTTATACTTACACTTTAGTGCAATGCAATGAGGGAAACATACTGAGTGCCCTTTTAAATGACATAAAACATGGAAGGAAGTGTTTATAGAAGTAAAAAAAAAAAAAAAAAAAGTCCCATGGGTCCCACTGTATAGTACTGGTCACATTTACCGTTTTTTGGCAAATTTTTTAGGGGCGATTTTAGTCATTTCAATAGGAATCTACGTGAGCGGGAATTTCGCATGAGGATGAGACATTTCTACGCATATTGAACATGGATTTGCCACGTTGACAAACAGAAGTCTGCTTGATTCAAAAGTGACTTCTGTGTGAGCATACATCAACAGACAATGGAGCTATTACAAAATTTTGTTAGTGTGAAAGCACCTTAAGTTGGTATTCAAATGTACTTCAGTTGTGACTGAAAACAATGTAGATGCATAGTTATACCCTGGAAAGTATGGAAGCTTGTTTCCACCACAGAATATTCACAATTGCTTGTTTATATCTCATAATAGAGTAGCAGCAGTTGGGTTCTGGAAGTAAAAACTCCATTCATTTTCTCCATAGGGAAACTAGGGATTTTGAATGATAACTTATAAACCTTTAAAGACAGCACTACTATGAGCTATGAGGTTGTTAATCAAAGGTATTTGATTCCGTAGAAGCTGTCAGTCTGCATTATTTCAACTTGGTTTTAAAATAATAGTGGAATTTGTGGTGAAAAGCAACGTTACCCATGATGCTGTACAGAAAATTCCACTAATCAAAGCAAAACACGCCAACAGAGCTCTTTAGCTCCGCCCACTCCTCGAAGCACTGCGAATCTCCCTACACTCTAAAAATACTTAAATATTTGTGTGTATATATATATATATATATATATATATATAACCACTCATTTACTCATTGTAAATGAGTAGTTTTAAATTTCTTTATTGTTTATAATTTGAATATGCTGTTTGCAATGCTTCATGGGATTGTAGTTCTTTCTGTCAGTAAAGCTGTGAAGTACACAGTCTTATAACTTTGCATTTTTGTCCTATTTTCAAACACTTTTGTGCTTAAAATTAAAGTTTTATAATGTTATCATTCACCTTGTAGCTGGTTGGCTTGGTTCGTGGCTTATAACACTTTAACAAAGACTTTTTTTAAAAATTCCTCTGAGAATGAATGGAAAAAAAATACTTTGGGAATCAGTGCCATTATTCTGGGAAAACTTCATAACTTGCAACTGTGAGTTAAAAAAAGAGATTGTGAAATATAAACTCACAATGACTGACTTTTTTCTGAGTTTATATCTTACATTTTTTGCCTTTATTTCTCGCAGTTCCGAGTTTTTAAAAAAAGTCAGAATTGTAAGATATAAAATTGCAATTGTGAGG
Source organism: Hypophthalmichthys nobilis (assembly GCA_037950665.1). Classification (NCBI taxonomy): domain Eukaryota; kingdom Metazoa; phylum Chordata; class Actinopteri; order Cypriniformes; family Xenocyprididae; genus Hypophthalmichthys; species Hypophthalmichthys nobilis. Next base: position 29,695,460 of record CM075481.1, on the reverse strand, counting down.
AAAAAACGACAGTAATGCAAGTTTATATCCCACAATTCTGACTCGTTTTCCTCAGGATTGTTGAATGTAAACTTATAAAGTCCAAAATGCAAGAAATAAACTCACAATTGGGAAAAAAAAGTCAGAATTGTGAGACAAAAAGTCACAGTTACCTTTTTAAATTTTTTTATTCCATAGAAAAGAGACTGCAGTTTTTAAGATGAAAAAAAAAAAAGGCATGTAAAAGAGCAAACGATGGCAAAGGAAGGCACTATTTAAAGGGGCAGGTCACCTAAAATAAGTGTTCTGTCATCATGTTGTCCACAACCCATATGGCTTTTTTATTTAGGACATCAAAAGAAAAGTTTAGCGTAATGTCTGAGCTGCTCTCTTCCATACAATAAAATTAGCTCCAGAATGCACAAAAATGCACCATAAAAGAAGTCAGCACGACATGAGCACTTTATTTCAAGTCGTACAACAGCTTCACCATTGGCTTTCATTTTATAGGCAAGAGCAGTTTGGACGTTCTGCTATAAATAACTCCAAGAAAGTCATAGAGGTTTGGAACAACATCAGTAAATGATATTGATTTTTTGGCGACCTGCTCCTGAAAGCATACGTCAGTAGAGGCAGCATTTCTCTGTTTGGCACTTGTGACCGATGTGCCTGTGTTCATGTGATGACTGTTACTGTATGTGTGTATTTGTCTGTACTCTGTAGTGTACAAAGCGATTATCTGTTTGTAAAACTGGGACTGTTCCTCTGTTCTGCTTCAGGAGAGTCTTTGTGTTTTTGAGCATTTCTCCATCCTGTCCTCTCAGGATGTCACTCTGTTTTAGAGTGGTTGTTGTTATATGTAGCGTGACCATTCTGAGCTGGTCCGTTTTTCTTTATCTCTCCATTTTTCATCTCCTCTTCCTCCTCTGACTCATCCGTCTCGTCTCTATCGGACCTCTCATCTTCTACTGACGACTGCTGAGTAAAAACAGAACAGAATCACTTCTTCAAATAAATACACAGAGACAGACGATTTAAAGGGATAGTTTAAGTACACTTAAGTGACCTTTTATTTAAAGAAGTACACTTATTATTAGTGCTTGATTATAATTTTAACTCTACTGTGTTATTCAATATTACATTTAAAGTTAAAATATTTTAAACATACTAAATTCCAACTACATCATTACAAATGTGTAATTACAAATGTATTTAAATACATGACACACTAGTTTCTGTAATGTATGTCTTGTTTAGGCCTTGTTTTCATCAAGCTATTGACTTTCAGTTTGTTTGATTAGCAATCCCTGTTGTTTAATTAATTAACTCATTAGTTCCCTTTGTTTGCTCGGTTCATAAATACCCTGAGTTCTCCCTCCAGGGTTTCTACAGGTTTCATCAAATCTAATTTAATGCTTTTTAATGCCAATTTTTAAAATTTTTAATGCCATATATATATATATATATATATATATATATATATATACATATATATATATATATATATATATATATATATATGTGTGTGTGTCGCTAAATGTCAATAGATGAAGTCATACGGCAATTAGAATATTCATTATGTCATTAAGTTGCATTCGCATTCTGCCAAGTGTCAGCCCTTTACATTTGTTTGCTTCTCTGCTGCTACCTCTTTGTGCTCACAAAGTATTTTAATACAGCCAAATTCCCAATAAAATTGTTTCATCTATATATTTTTCTGTTTTGTTGTCAGACAATATGAAATGGTGACTGAAATGTGGCCCATTAAGACTACATACAGGGCTCGACATTAAGCCTTGTCATGTGCTTGTCCTTCAGACAACTGAATCGGTCATTCACTTGTCTAAGTAAAACAGTTGCTTGTCTGGAAAAAATAGGATTTTTTATTTTTATTTTTTGGTGTAAATATAAATTTATTCTGAAGCAATATCCTTTCAGAATGTTCCAGCTTTGACATATATAAATCTGCATATTTGTGATATTTACACTGAGGGCATTTTTTTTTTTTTTTTTTACCTTTACAAGGGGCAATTTCCCCCCACCCCATCCTGTATGATTCATGTCAAATGTATGATTCATCTTTTATTTTTAATTAAAGAATAATTAGCTACGCTAATTATTCTCCATTTGCTTTTCTGTTTTAAATTAAAAATACTACTGAGAAAGCAATTCATGATTACAAAACTAAGTGTCCAGAAGAGATGGGTGAGTCTTCAGCACTTAAAGTGGCAGTTCTTTGAGAGGCCAATAGCCTGCAGGACTTCAGATGACGCACTCTGGATCAACATGCACCAAATCCAAATTTTGCTATATTTCCTAATCATTGTTAACATGTATTCATTACTTCAATGAGCTCATTGTTTCTACCTTAAATTAATACATTGTTAGCTAACTGCACGATTATATGTACACTTCTGAAATTACATAATTTGGACATTAGTCATCTCTGATAACAGATTACTCTAACTTGTAAATGATATTTTTTAAATGATATTGTGAAAAGCGCTATACAAATAAATGTGAATTGAATTGAAATTGAATTATTCGGTAGTACACTTTGACCATATTTCAAAGACAACATAAGTAATTATGAAATTACATATAATGACGTACTTAAGTCCTAGTTAAGTAAAAAAAAATACAATTTCATTTAATTGTAATTAACATACAATTAAAAACATTACATTCATTTTGCACTTAAGTATGTACTTTTAAAGTATAGTATTTCCATGATAAGTACTCTTTTTTTAAAAGTATGCTAAAGTGTACTTCTTTTTCACAAGGGTTGTGAAGTCATACAATAAATGAAAAATTCAACTTTAAGTAATTTTAAGTTATCTTTGTTTAACTCTCTTTATCACTCTGAACTATAGGTTGAGAAAGAGAAATAAATAAAACAGAGATTCAAAACTTCCCTACATAAACATTGTCCTTCATAATTACAGACATATGCTCCTACATTATAATGATTTAAATTACAATAATGATAATAAAAAATCAGGAGAGATCCAGTCGTGGATGCTGTTTGGTCAGTACAGTGTTTCAGTTGTGCTGAGGCCAAAATACTAACAGTTATGATGCAAATCACCATTCTTAATTATATAATTAACTTATGTAATAGATATATTTAAATTCAAATGCATTTATGTTTTTTCTTCTACCTAAACTTATAAAAAAAAATTACCTTTTATGCTGTGGGAGCACAAACGTAAGAATCTCTTTAAGATCTGCTGATCCTGACATAGCAGCACACAATAAACTAAGGTGAAATACATTGTGTTGTGATAGCATCAGTTTACTGATTAGGGCTCTGCCAGTCTATGATCTTCCTACTGAGAATCAAACTATGTGTGAATGTTGACATGTCTCGTGACCAGGTGCTGCTTAAACCATCTGGGGGTACTATTATCTTTAAGGCCCAGGTATACTTCACTTGCTGTTGCACACGCACCATCCGCGCGGTCTCGAAATTTTACTTTGGGCTTTAGAGTCTAGGTTTGCTGGAGCTCACAGTTGGGGGTAATTTCCTCTATTGTCTTTAGATGCTTTGCTTAAGCGGTCACCTCTGAGTAACACCTTTAAGGACTGCCCACTGAATGGCTATAAAATAGAATGAATGCCTGCCTTAGCTGGACTTGATGACCGCAACACGTTTAACAACACAGCACGTTCTCAATAAAGAATCCAGCTGAAGGGTCCCAAAATTTGTTAGTCACACTTTACCGACCATTTGTTTTTCTCAAATTTGCGTTTAGTCACCCCTGATCTCTCATGTGTACAACCTTACACTATTCCCATGAGATTAAATGGAAAAACTGTTCATCTGTCACTGATAAAACTGTGTAAAAGTGAATATGAATTCACACAGACGTACGTTACTGCTCAAGAAGCGGAAGGCCAAGCGTATGATCAGCGTGGCCCAGAAGATGTGCAGACACAGCAGAACCAGCAGCAGCCCGTTAAAGAAGTAATATCCAAAGAAAGGAGGGTAAACGGTCACGGGATACACCCACGTACAGTACATGATCCTGTGAGAAAGACAGAAACACATGAGTTATATGCAGGGCTTGACATTAAGTTTTTTATGGATTGTGGTTTTCCAGTAGCCATTCATCATTTTCACTGGCCACAATTTTGTTGTTTGGAAATTACATTTTTTAGGGGTGTGATGATAAACTTAGCTCACGAGACAGGATGATACACAAGAACGAGACAATATTTTAACGCTATCTTTAATGTTGAAATATATGACTTGAAAAATTGTCTTTTATTTAAAATGCAAAACAATGCAGGTGCATTTTGAAATGTTTTAACTAATCTAGGTTATCTAATTTGGTAATCGAGTAATCGGTCATTTAATTTGACGATTAATCAAGTATTCCGATTTTTTTTTCTTTTGTGGTAATAAAAATAGACCTAAATGAAAATGACTAATGACTAATAACAATAAGGCGATAATAATTGGTTGAAATAAAGTATCAAAAGCAAGTAATCATTTGGTTTTATTGAACAACACATTGTTAAAATATGTGTGGAGAGAAACAGAGAGAGAGACAGATGAGATGTGTACCGGAAAGGGAAGATGATGAGGCGTGTGACGATGAAGATCACAGCAAACAGGATGAAGATGTAGTCGCATGCGTTCTTCCATCTCGCGTAGTTAAACATCTTAGCTGACTGAGAGAGAGAGAAAGATGATATGATATGAGGGAGGGACTGATGTGTACAGGAGAGAGAGAGACGGAAATGATTTTTCTATATATGATATACATCATGTCACGAGTTGTCATTTTGCATCCAAATTCACATCATCTGTACTGTAAAGGATGTAAGATTACAGCTCTAGATGGTAAATTATTCCTGGTGGATTTTTGAAGTGTGCATTTGAAGTGTCACATTCCCCATAGTTATGATAGAGGAGTTTCCATTTCAGCCATTTCTATTCAGAAGCTGCTGCTGTTTTTAAAAGAATAAACCTAAGAATTTTCAAAGAAATTGGGGAACTGATTTTGAATGACAACTAGTGGATAAATGGTTTGATATATTTTTTTACCACTTCAGCAGAATATACTGTAGTATGTACACTAGCTTTCAAAAGTTTGGGGTCTATAAGATTTTTTTTGCTGAAACCCTATTGTAATTGTTAAAATTTCCAAGGATCAGCATTCTCACCTAACTCGTAGAGACTTTTTGAGGGCCACTAGTACTAACAACGTCTCCAAGACTTGCCCCGTTCGGCCTGACGGGGGCGCTACAGCAGTCAAAAGTATGAAATGGCTCATAACTCCTAAACCGTTAGGCGTAGGCTCAAGTGTCTTATATCATTGGATTCCTTGGCTCAAGATGCTTGTCATCCATATTTTGGAATTTTTTACTAAAATGGCTATAATTTGTGAACGGAATGAGATATTTCTGATCATTCTGTGGTCACGTGAAAAAAGGACATGGTGACTGGCCACTTGGTGGCAGGAAAAAAACGGGGAAAAAATCATGAAAATGGCTATAACTACTTCAGCTTTAGTCTGATTGACTTGAAAATTGCCATGAGGTGTCTTCGTCCGAGGTGCCATGACTGTCTATGAGGACATTGACATATCTCAAAAAACATGTCCACCATCGGCCAATGAATTTTGAGCAACTATCAGACAACAAAGGCCAATCAGAACGAAACTCACTGAGCCTGTTTGACTCACAGCCCTAAAGGACTGTGAGAAATTCGAAAGAAATCGGCCACCAGGGGGCACCTTCGCGTTTTTTCACCTGCGTAAAGGATTGTGTATCGCACAATTTTTCGCACACGCCCACGACATTCATACCATATGGCAGAACTCTTTATTCTAAGCAACTTTACCTCTAAGACCGCCTCTGTCCATCAAATTTTTCGTTAAATATTAGAGATTATTTCAAAAACCAACTTTGGAGAAATAGTCCTAGGTTTTTGGCTCATCCTAGATAACTATTAAAAAGCTTAAACCATAAACCATAAACCATAAATTTCCTATGGTAAATTGCCTGTATAGGCTGTAAATGTTCTTTTCCATCTATAATTGAGATGGTTACAGGCTTGCTAATTAAAACATTATACCTTTTTACGCATGTGCTTAAAGGCCTTAAAGCGCTTAAACACCGCTGCTCGCAGCTATATTATTCTGAAATATTATTGCAATTTAAAAAAGCTGTTTCCTAATTGAATATATTGTAAAGTGTAATCTATTCCTGTGATGCAAAGCTGAATTTTCAGCACCATTACTCCAGTCTTCAGTGTCACATGATCCTTCAGAAATCGTTCTAATATGCTGATTTGCACAACTAATTTGCCTTGATTTTTACTAATTTACACAACATTTATCCTAGTCCACTCTTGACAATATCACATAGACGTCCCACTGTGCCTCTGTCCCTGGTTGTTGTTCTCACCTCTAGTAGATAGTCAGCTGAATCGTGCATGAACATGATGAGCGTTCCCGCTCTGATGTAATTAACACACCAGGAGAAACTGATCAGCATGATGGTGGCCACATGATGAATGATCTGCTCTTTAAAGTCCTGGAAGAGAGCGTAAGATAACGCTGATATCATTATACCATTATGAGATGTTCATACTACGCCTCTCATTTTAATGTGATTCATTATAAAGAAAACAAAAAAAAACTCAATCATGATCCCTGACTCACTATTTCATATTACACACAGCTAATGTATTTCATGTGTTTAAATGCAGTATATTTGTCATATTTGTATATTCCTTTCTCATGAGGTCCAGTTATAATGTTAGTCAAGATACCTGTCATAATTTAGTTTATAATGACAATTTTCCACCTTCCTTGTGAGGCTGTTTTTTGCTGCTGTGCCTTTGAGAACAATTTGTGTGAATTTTAACATATATGAACACTATAAATTCAAAGGTCTATAAGTCCACAGCACAGTTTTTTAACTGCCCTATGGAAGTAAAATAATGACAAATGTCTTTGAAACAAAAAAGCATGTTGTATTGCAGTTGCAACTGACAAAATAATGCATTGCATTGCAATTCAACATGATTGTATATTTAAATATTTAGAATATTAAAATATTAAAATTATATTTAGAAATGCAACAATCAATATTCATATTCCAAAGTTTATTTCCAAAACATTCAGTTTAAAAAAAAAAAAAAAAAAAAATACCACCTATAATATTCAACAGGCCATTTTCGGTTCATTTTATTTTGCTTTATAAATTTACTTCCACAAATTCAGGTTCAAATGTTCATGTGTATAAATGTTTTCATCTTTCTGATGTCAGAGAGTTCCAGAAGAATTAAACATTGTTGCAGCAAAATGGAAACATATTCTAAACAAATGTCATCAACCTCACCGCAAAAACAAAACAGCCAGCAGTGATTCCCATAAACTGCTTAAAAAATAAAGTTCACATTAACTAGGTGTTTGAATAAAACGATTTATTGAGATGCAAAGATGAAGTTTGCAGTGTGATATGATGATGATGGGATGACTGATGGCAGACTTACTTTACGTTTGACATCAGATGCCACACTGAAAAGAAGTGAGGTGTAGAAACTCAGTTCTAGCATGTAGTACCAGTACTGAGACGGCAGGAGGGTCTGAATGAGAGAGATACAGCAATCTGACATTTAATGACATGAGCTTTATAAATAATGTGTATCTAATTGCTTATTAACAGACTTTATTGTTATTACTTGGCTGCACATTCAGTTAGATGCAAATCATATTTCTTGAGTAGAAGTGGGTGGTATGACCAAAATCTTTATCAAGAAATTAGTAATTTATATCAAGTTTACGGTATCATTTATTATGTTATATTTTTCCCCCGGAAATTAAACTACAAAATGTTTAATATATTATATTACATGTGATAATGATTATTTCTTTGATAATCTAGTCAACTAAATACTTACTGTACATATGGATTATTACAGGATTTAAATTCTACAAATGAAAGGTAATTCTCCTTTTGATTATTTCCCTTGTGTGCTTAACTGTATTAAACGTGCACTTGTAAAAACTGTACAAGTAATATAATATTAATGAAATATATGGCCACTTAAGTGCACTTAAAGAGAGTACTTTACATACTTAAATGCATTTTTTAAAAGTGCACTTTGTAATAATGTCAAACTAAAAGTTTTACTTACAGTACATTTTAAATATGGGTTAATAATCTTTTATCGTGCTTTAAAGAAGTAAACTTATTTTGATGTGTTGAAGTGTAAGGACTTTTAACTGCAGTGTGTTATTCAATTTTACATTTAAAGTTAATATATTTTAAATGTACTAAATTGCTGAAGTATGTTCTTTTAAATTATATTATTCTTTTAAAGTATATTTTTCCACAATAAGTACTCTTTTTAAAAGCATGCTAAAGCAAACTACTGTTTCACAAGAGTTTCTCTTTTTATTTTGAACTTAATGGGTGCTAACAAAAAGATCAAAAGCTCCTATTCAAAGCTAGTTGGCTATGGAAATGCTTGGTTCTTATCCCCTAAATTTGCAACATGTGCTCCAAGTTTGTTTCCAATTGTTGTACGTCGTCTACAGTATATTCTATATGCTGGAAATGCCAAGGTGCCCTTTAGAAACTGAACAGCTCTACATGATGTCTGTCTTTAGTGTGTCATGTTTTTAAAGAAGATATAACTCACCAGAGTGGGGAACCCTTTCCACATCTCCTCTAGATCATACAACCAGGGTTTCTAGAGAAAGAGACAGAGAGGAAGGATTGTGTTATGCAATAAATCAGCACAGGAAATAAAATCAGAGGGTTAAAACGGGCTGAAACAGCAAATGACTTACATCTATTAGTGCAACAAGACCACCAATGAAGGCGAGAAGATAAAAGGCAAATCTCCAGCTACAAAAGAACAAAAGGGTCAAGGTTTAGTTAGTTAGTACTGTCCAATAATTCATTGCTGGTAAATGCTGTAACTACACCATTATGAGGGCTTTTTTTTTCAATGTATAGTCATTCAAAAGAAAAGCGGTGTATACATTTTCTTCAAGTGACATATAAGCACAAATATTTTATTATTTGGCTGCAATTTAAAGTGACCCTATTATGCTATTTTAAATCCTTATTTTGTTTTGGAGGTCTCCTACAATAGGTTTACATGCATCCAAGGTAAAAAAAAAACACCTCATTTTTCAAAGAGTCTGAAAACTATTCATTTGAACTATTCGTTCGCCCAGTCTGTTGTGATTGGTCTAACGATTACAGTGCGTGTCAGAAACAAAACGCATATTTCCATATTTGAATTTCAGCTCCGGATTGTCCTCAGCGCTTGATACATCAAAGTGGATTCACAGCGCTGAAAACAGCGTCTTCTCGACATGTCGACAACGCGAACCAAACCAGGCCTCAGCTACAACTACAGTGTCAAAATAGACGTTGTTCGTGGACAGCCAATGAAGACCATAGGCTGGCATTATGCAAATGCGTTACATTGTTACGTAGGTTTGTAACAGGAAGTGAGACTGGAATTACTGATGACTCGTTTCAGCAGTTCAGAATCGGTTCTTTTAGGAGACTTAATGATAGGTAATATTCAAAAAAGCATAATGGGGCACTTTGAAAGTTTATATACAACAAATTTTTTATTAGAGTGTTGATTATTAGATAAATATGAATAATTAGTTGATTATTAAAAGAATGGGTTTCGACTTCAGCTAAATGAAAACTTAAATTTTTCAGTGTTTCTGTAAAAAAAATACATTTCGGTGCATCACTAAATTCTTTTCACCACTACTTGATCAGTGACATTATTCAGGGTGGTCTCACACTATTGAGATGAATGGGAATGCTATGTATAGAGAACCTCCTTGGTTACTATGCTCAACCTGAATGCACCTTTTCTTGCCATAGAGTTCAATGCATTAGGCTTTAAAACCTGAGCTGGGTGTGTCAGAAAAATGTGCAGTGCTCTGGGACTGAGAACCACTGCATATGAAGGAGCCTTTAAAAGTTTTACTAAACATATGAATAATTGAATAAGTGCCAAACACCAGTGGGAACACTTCAGAAGAAGAGAGTTGCCTTTTATGCAGAACTGACTTAAGCTTTTACACAGGCAACACCACGCACTTACAGAAACCACTTTTAATAAACCTCCATTTAATCTCACACATTAGCAGCTAAAGCTCATCTCATTGGAAATGGGCCAGTTCTATAGAAAGTGCATATGAAGAACAGTCTGTTGGTGTGTTTGTACCTGGCCTCACAAAACTTCTTGAGAAGGTTGGGTCTGTCTTGATTCCTGCGCCGCCTGAACCAGCGCTGGACCTGTCGTTCTGTCCATCCCGTCTGCTTGCATAGTTTCTCTACTGAACTCTGGATAGTAAAAACAAAATAATTGCCATTGTGGTAGTGTGGGGCAATTCGTGATTCATGTATAATTGCAGTTAACAGTGTACGCACCTGTGGGGGGTTTTTAGTTGTGTTGCAATAGTAGGACTCCAGTGTTAGGTTGCGTGTAACTCGCCTTCTGACTGTTTCCTTTACACCCAGCAGAGCGGCTAGTGGTGTAGCAACGTATCTGAACATATAGGGATATTTTTTTTTAAAGAAATTAATACATTTATTCTGCAAGGATGCATTAAATTGATAAAAAAAAAAAATGACAGTAAAGACATTTATAATATTACAAAAGGAAATAAATGTTGTTCTTTTGAACTTTCTATTTATCAAACAATCCTGAAAATAACACTGTATCACAGTTTCCACACAAATCTGAAAATAATAATTTAAAAAAATGTTTCTTGGGCAGCAAATCAGCATATTACTGTCACGGTGGTTGCAGCAAGGATTAGTTTTGAGCAGGGTGGGGGCTCTGTAGGAGGATGTGAAGCGAGAGAGAGGCGAGACCAATTGGGGGCTGACAGAGGGAACCACCACGGAGGAGATGATGGAGGGAGGAGCCAGGGAGAAGATAAAGGCATGAGGAACATAGGCTATGTTCAGACTGTCAATCCAAATTCGATTTTTGTGAAATCCGATCAGATTTAGCATGTGTGAACGGTAAAAAAAAAAATCACATGAAATTAATTTTTATAAATACGTTTCAAGATACATTCATATGTGGTTTAAAATCCTATTCAAATTTCTAGAAATCCGTTTCAGTCCGACTGCTCTGATAGGATATCGAGTGGTTTATGTGACATCTCACACCACGTAAAATGTAAACGATGTTATAAGAAACATGCTGAAAGTTGCTGTAGACACAAAGTTGTGTTTTTGCAAAATGCCGGACGAGCAGAAAGTGACAATATAACGGAGATATGTGTTGAGACTGGAGGAGACAACAGCACTGATAAAGCTGTGCATACCAGCCTCCTATGTTTCTGCTGCTCCCTCAGATGACGCAGTAGTCCAGCGTGGGGGATATACAGGTGCTGGTCATATAATTAGAATATCATCAAAAAGTTGATTTATTTCACTAATTCCATTCAAAAAGTGAAACTTGTATATTATATTCATTCATTACACACAGACTGATATATTTCAAATGTTTATTTCTTTTAATTTTGATGATTATAACTGACAACTAAGGAAAATCCCAAATTCAGTATCTCAGAAAATTAGAATATTACTTAAGACCAATACAAAGAAAGGATTTTTAGAAATCTTGGCCAACTGAAAAGTATGAACATGAAAAGTATGAGCATGTACAGCACTCAATACTTAGTTGGGTCTCCTTTTGGCTGAATTACTGCATCAATGCGGCGTGGCATGGAGTCGATCAGTCTATGGCACTGCTCAGGTGTTATAAGAGCCCAGGTTGCTCTGATAGTGGCCTTCAGCTCTTCTGCATTGTTGGGTCTGGCATATCGCATCTTCCTCTTCACAATACCCCATCGATTTTCTATGGGGTTAAGGTCAGGCGAGTTTGCTGGCCAATTAAGAACAGGGATACCATGGTCCTTAAACCAGGTACTGGTAGCTTTGGCACTGTGTGCAGGTACCAAGTCCTGTTGGAAAATGAAATCTGCATCTCCATAAAGTTGGTCAGCAGCAGGAAGCATGAAGCGCTCTAAAACTTCCTGGTATACGGCTGCGTTGACCTTGGACCTCAGAAAACACAGTGGACCAACACCAGCAGATGACATGGCACCCCAAACCAGCACTGACTGTGGAAACTTTACACTGGACCTCAAACAATGTGGATTGTGTGCCTCTCCTCTCTTCCTCCAGACTCTGGGACCCTGATTTCCAAAGGAAATGCAAAATTTACTTTCATCAGAGAACATAACTTTGGACCACTCAGCAGCAGTCCAGTCCTTTTTGTCTTTAGCCCAGGCGAGACGCTTCTGACGCTGTCTGTTGTTCAAGAGTGGCTTGACACAAGGAATGCGACAGCTGAAACCCATGTCTTGCATACGTCTGTGCGTAGTGGTTCTTGAAGCACTGACTCCAGCTGCAGTCCACTCTTTGTGAATCTCCCCCACATTTTTGAATGGGTTTTGTTTCACAATCCTCTCCAGGGTGCGGTTATCCCTATTGCTTGTACAATTTTCTACCACATCTTTTCCTTCCCTTCGCCTCTCTATTAATGTGCTTGGACACAGAGCTCTGTGAACAGCCAGCCTCTTTTGCAATGACCTTTTGTGTCTTGCCCTCCTTGTGCAAGGTGTCAATGGTCGTCTTTTGTCAAGTCAGCAGTCTTCCCCATGATTGTGTAGCCTACAGAACTAGACTGAGAGACCATTTAAAGGCCTTTGCAGGTGTTTTGAGTTAATTAGCTGATTAGAGTGTGGCACCAGGTGTCTTCAATATTGAACCTTTTCACAATATTCTAATTTTCTGAGATACTGAATTTGGGATTTTCCTTAGTTGTCAGTTATAATCATCAAAATTAAAAGAAATAAACATTTGAAACATATCAGTCTGTGTGTAATGAATGAATATAATATACAAGTTTCACTTTTTGAATGGAATTAGTGAAATAAATCAATCTGTATCGCAAACTCTGGAGAACAAAAGAGCGGCATGGACACACAAACCGGATTTGAACAGTTGCGATACACAGTGTGGATAATAATTTAAGATCAGATTTCAATCTGATTCACAAATAATCAGATTTGTACTGACAGTCTGAACGTAGCCATAGAGCAGAGACAGGATGAAGGCCCATGGCAGAAGTGATGGTGGAAGGAGCCAGAGTGAAGTTAGAAATCCAACCACCTATGGTGAAGCCAGGAAAGGAGACACTCTAGGTCCTGGAGGCCAAGGCAGAGCCGTAGTGACGAGTGGCCGAAGTTGAGCCAGGGTGCCAGAGGACTGAGGCAGAGCCAGTGGGACTGAGGACCAAGGTGGACCCAGAGGGAAATAGGTGGAGGGACGAGGCGCAGCCGAAGGCTCGGAAGTTCATGTCGTAGACAGAGTGACAACTGGCCAAGGTGGAGCTAGAGGGATGAGGTAGTCCAGTGGAGCCATAAGGACGACGGCCCCTGGGGGAGCCGAGGGAGGGTGGTACCAAGGTGGAGCCGACAGGCCAAGGTGTAGTGTCCGGCTCGACGGCTTGTAGCGGAGACAGGGAATCCACATGCCAAGGCAGAGCTGGAGACCAGAAGACCCAAGGTGGATCAGCGGGGCAGAGTGGAACAAACAGAAGAGGAGCCAAGGGACTGAAGAGAACCAGCGGAGGTGGGGCTGAAGAACTGAAGAACACAGGCTGGAAAACACCTCCTTCAATTCCTCACACAACTGTTTAAAAGTTATGCACAGCTCACCTTCAGTGATGGGAATTTGGTGGGGCTCCACATCATGCACACAAATTCCACTAACACACCCTCTGGGATGGACGTTGATGCCGGCTCAAGCACCTGGTCTCACTTTTTGTTGGGCTATGGCTCCAGGATGAAGAGGGCGTCAACTCTGGCATGGGCTTTGTGGCGGGCTTGGGCTCTGGGTCTGTGGTGGGATCTGGCTTACTGTCCTTTGCAGGCTCGGGCTCTAGGTCCGTGGAGGATTTGGGTGACAACATGGGGAGGACTGGAGTAGACAATTGCATCCAGGAATGGCTAGATCTCAAGCATGTTCCTCATCCATCTGCTCCACAACAAAATCAGAGCCATCCAGCCAGAGAACATAATTGATGTACTGATGTGCTATCCTTTCCTGAAGATTTGAAGACATACAGATGGTTTTCCAGCCCTTCCCTAAAACATGCTTTAAGCATGTGTCTTCTCCAGGGGACTTGATGGTATAAGTCCAATTATTCCTCCACATACCTCTACAGGGTACAACCATTTTGACCATTTAAATTGTAATAATTTTTTACAATATTCCTGTTTTTACTGTATTTTCATCAAATAAATGCAGCCTTGGTGAGCATCTTTCAAAAACATTAAAAAATCATACCCACTCCAAACCTTTGAATAGTAGTGTAGTATCTGTGTATAGATCACTTTATTATCCATATTTAAAGTCTATGAACCATTGTTGTATTCCATTCATTTTCTTTTGTAGACCTGTTTGCTCCTGTCCTGTTTTTTGGACTATGTATTTTAAATGACATTGCTCTTTTGAACTGAATTGGTCGATTTGACCCTTTGGGGCTTCATTTGATTAATAGCTAGTGACTTGTGGCTCTGTTTCAAATGCTAGTGGGCTGCTTCGCAGATTATGTATTTCGGTGTATTTTAGTGCATGGATCCTAATTCAGCCTCTTATTCCTTAACTTTGATACTCACAGTAATAAAAGAGAATTGATGAATGAGAAAGCAACGAGAAGATGCGAAGACAGGATAAGAGAGAGAGGGATTGGAGAGTAAAACGAAGGGAGTGATGCAGGGAGAGAAGACATTAAAGTTTGATAAGTGAAAGAGAAAAAGCATGTTGACACAAATAGAACTGAAGACCTATTTATAAACAAGTCAGACAGAGGCAGAGAGAGAGAAAGAGACAGCTTATCAAATATCAGACAAAGCAAAAAACAATCAACTCTCAAGTGTGGAGGACATACAGTTAAACAGAGAGGAAAAGAAAGATGAGTGTAGACATGTAGCTTTGGACCCACCTCTCAAAGACCTGTCGAATAGCCAGAAATAGGATCGCGATTGGCACTGCCACCCACAAATCCCGTGCCTTCGCATAGACCCGCCCATCACGGTCTTCCAGGTCAGCCCATCCCAAACCCTCTGGGAACCACAGACGCTCCTGCCAGAACACTTCACTCAACCACTGCAACATACTACAGAACACAAAGACACAAAGATGATGAGTCTATCTGTCTGTCCACCCACCCACCCATCCATCCATCCATCCATCCATCCAAAGCACATTAAAATAATGTTCTAAGTCCTGACCTGAATAAATGACTCTGAAAATTATTTGTTTGTTCCCTCTCTGAAGAAACAGACATATGTGGAATGCCTGGTCTGAGCAACTTCAGGAACAACAGCATCAGGTCCCTCTGTGGGATGTTTAGGAGTTCAAGCAGTTTATTGATGCATGTTGGCTCAAGATACATGCCTTGTCGTCTAGCGAAATTTTCGGGTTTTTTGGATTTTTCAAAAAACCTATTTTTGTGAACTAGTCCTAGGTTTTTGACCCAATCAGAACCAATTCAGTGCAGCAAGATACTCTGGAGTCTGATTGTCAATAGTTATCAAAAAAAGTTGAAATTCCGATTCACGTTCCCTAAGGGCCGCCAAAACTTGGTGGCACTAGGAAAAAAACAGGAAAAAACCCCCCCAAAAAAACATGAAAATGGCTATAACTACTTCACCGTTAGTCTGATCGACTTGAAAATTGGCATGCAGTGTCTTCGTCCGAGGTGCCATGACTGTCTATGAGGACATTGATGCATCTCAAAAAACATGTCCACCATTGGCCACTGAAGTATAAAGGGGGTCGCACACCGGACGCGAAGCTCAGCGCCGCGCCACGTCTTTAAAATTTGAACGCATTGTTTTCAATGAGTGTACGCACGCCGGCGGTGACATTCGGCGCCTGTCCGCGGCTCACAGCTACGACTCAAGAAGTTGTTCAAAATCCTGCCGCACCACAGAGCGCCATGTACATTGTTTTACATTAAATTTATATTATATTTATCTCAAATCGTCGTTAATGTACATACTGACTTCACCCTGTGCTGGAAGATACATCAGTTTTACATTCTTAGTTTAACAGCTTAAATAAAGTCTAAAAATGTATAATAAACGTAGCCTTTTCTTTCATTTTGCTCTGTTGTGTCATTTTTCCATGTACACTAACCTCAGTGCGAAATATTAAAGCATATGTAACGTTTCCCCGTCGACTTAAAACTCACCCATCGTGCAGCTCCTCTATCAGGAGTCAATTCAAAATTGAGCTTGCGCGTATATAATGTGCGCGGCCGGTGTGCGATACCTGTGAGTTGTCCGAGACGTGACGCGGCGTGGCGCTGAGCTTCGCGTCCAGTGTGCGACCCCCTTAAGTAGCTATCAGACAAGGTTAACGGAGGCCGATTGGAATGAAACTCGCTGGGCCTGTTTGACTCAAGGCCCTAGAGGCCTGTGAGAAATTCGAAAGAAATCGGCCACCGGGGTCACCTACTTGGCTGTAAATGGCCTTTAACATCTATATCTAAGTGGTTACATGCTTGCTAAATAAAACATAATACCTTTTTACGCATGTGCTTAAAGGCCTTAAAGCACTTGAACCCCGATAATTGCTTTTTTTTTTTAATCATTTTATGCTACAGCAAGTGAAAATGGAGCATAAAAAAATTATCATTCATGTTTGGAGCACAAACACTGCAGGATGACACACATTGATCAATGTTTGTTTGAAACCTCTAACCCTCAGTAAAATTAGTAGTATTGCCTTAGCAAACACAACTGTGTTATAAAATCTGATATGGGTACATATACTGGGCCATGTTAAACAGTGATATCTGACATTACGTCATATGATGCTGTTTTAAAACATCTTTTAAACATACAGGGGCTCACAGATGTTTTTGGCTCATAGACAACTATCCTGATGATTTACACTCGACTTACACAGATCATCCACAGGCTTCGAGTGGGTAGAGTGATTGGTTAAGTTACAACCTCAAAAACAGACCACAGTTGATCAAGATCACCTAAATGTTGAGTTGAAGTGGTTATTTTTGTCATTTTAAAGAGGAAGAGCATGTGTGCTGTATGACATTACAGGGCAGGGGGTATTTGAAATCAGACTGAGGCAGATGTGATGTGTGTGATTTGCCCAGATGTACCTGAGGTTTGTGTGATGTGGTGACTATATAGTGGTCTGTTAATTATTACTGGCGCTTGCTGAAGACATGACCTAAGGGGGAAAACTCTTTATTCACTCACACTTTTTTTCCCAATCAATTGTACTGACCAAATTTCTGCCACCGCTTCTGTTTTTACAATAAGCATGCTGCTTAATTTTCAAAGTTGCATTTAAAATCCACCTGTGAATGAACATGATGCTTCTGGCTTTTACTCATATTAAGGGTTAAGAATTTTTCAAAAGCACAAATAGAAAGTTTTAAAGTTCAGTGTGTGCGTCATTCTGCAGCCTTTGTGCTCCAGACATGAATGATTCCTCAGATTATCCAGCTATAGTCTGAGCTTCAATTTAACAGACCATATTATCACATATAGTTTCATTAAAAACTAAAACTGTGAAACTACATGGTGACTGTACATTTAATGTTTTACATATTCCACAGCTAAGCCTGAATCTGCACTTGACTTTACAAAATGGAGAACTCAGACGGAGAACACAGAGTGGAAGGATGTGGTCACTGATGCAACTGACTGCAGCACGAGAGGATTGTAAAAGCACAGCTGGGAGGATTCGCTGTTCCTGAAAACACAAAACTTTGCATGTTTGAAGTGTCATAGTAACAGACCACTCAGGCAGGAAAACACTGCTGGACCAACGCATAAAACAACCAATCACAGTTCATGTTTTTGTTACATAATGTAATAGTGCAGCAGTTTCTAGGAAGGATATCACAGTCAACAGCAAAGAAGTGAGTAATGTGCATTTGTAGTCAGAATGAGGAAATATCTCAGCAGCAAACATAGTACTTGATGACGTCTCTTGGCAATCGCATAAATTAGTTCTTCCTCTACTTCTCTACTTCTGTTTCATTGCATTTTCGTCCACAAAACTATATTATTCTGGTATCAATCAAGGAGGTTCAGCATTATCTATTTTTTTGAGCCAATCAGCAGAGCAGTAAACGACATGTGACTGATCACTAGGTCTATACTAGAGGTCCATGCACCGTACAGCTAGTGAAATGCACAGAGACACTAGCTAAGTTTCCATCCAAAGTTGCAAATTTAACATGCAAAATTGTAATATTTTACTCCATCCAGGGAGTCAAAGAGAACAAAAAAATCGTCACTTCCTGACAAACTGGTGCTAAATATCACTGAGAAAAGTAGGAGAAGCCATATAATAATTTTCGTATATAATAAATTACTTGCGTCTTAGAATGCGCAGACAAAATGCAATAAACACGTTATCTTGTTTTTGGAGGATATCCCAAAATGTGCATCAAAATAGGTGCATGGAAGCATACTGATCTGTTTCTTGAGAGTGTTTCCTCTGAGAGGACAAGCTCAAACAGATGTGGCCTGCAACATTAGCTTCATTGTTATTGTCCGCTCACACAGTCCATCACAGACTAATAACATGACACCGCTCAAGAGATAAGGAATGAATTCACAGAATTCAGACAAACGTGATGATGTTAAACATAATTAATTTAAGAAAATTAGTCTTTAATTGTTAATGAGTTTCCAAATGTTTGGTCAAACTGGTAGAACAGATACATAAAGGAAAAAATAAGCTTGTCAAACGATCCCCTCAGTTTAGGTGAAACATAATTTGATTCCAGCCTGTTGCATGTCTAAAGATGCCATGTTTAATTTGAGAGCTGCAGCAGAGAGAAAGATGCTCAATAGTAACAACTTAAAGTTCTGTCTGTTCTTCACATAAAACTACTTTTGGCTTTTTGGAGATTGTAGGTTCATAAGTCACTATGAACTCATTGCGAGAAGAAATGTTCTCACTTTCCACAGCAGAAAATAACAACGTACAGGTTTGGAATGAAATGAGAGTGAATAAATAAACAGAATTTACATTTGGGTGAACTGTCCCTTTAAATTCCATGAGTTACATTTAAGAGATGACAGTTTTACAAAACAGTAGTTGAATCAGTGACATTGTAACACTTCTGTTTTAAAGTTAAAGTGGCAGACAATGGACTAGGTGCACAAGATGGCGCCGGTGAGTTGCGGCGATGCGACTGTACGCATGGTTACTTCCGCTCATGCCCTTCTGGTCTTAGCGATGCTTGCATTTGGTGCAGGAAGAAACTTAAATTTAAAACCTGGCTAGATTCAATAGATTTTTTTAATTAAAGAGAAGATGGTGGTCTATCAAAGATGAAAGAAAGCATCCATATTGTTATATTATTGTGTAACGTTACCTCTGTGTGGAAATTCAAGGCTCAGCGGTGATCCACAGGGATTTCTTTATCCATACAAAACACTCAAGTATGTAATATATCTCCTGATTTTGTTCTGACAGCTGGTGGACTAAATGGCTCAAAAACTGCCTTCTCTTTCTGTGTGGAATCTTATCAGAGATATAAATAAACATGGGAATATGATATGAACTCAAAGTATGCTTTATTTGGTAACATTATTATCGCTAACTGTATTATTTAGTACCCGATGTAATTTTTCCGTGTTTGTATTTCCCCTGTGCGTTTCTATTAATTTGATTTAGTTCAAGTGAGACGAGTAAAGAGCATCTGTTTCATACATCATTATCTGTCTCGTCTAAGCAGCAAAAAACGTATTTTACTACGAGTAAAAAAAAACGTACCGATATTAAACTGTTTATGCTACAGTTAAAAATGTAAATTAATTGCAATCTTTTTACAACCCTTGTTTTTATGTAAAAAGATAATTGATGCAAAGAAATCGACTTTCAGCATCTGACGTTTACGTTTCGTGAGAAAATCACATAAACCACATGAAATCCGATCAGAGCGGTCAGACTGAAACAGATTTCCAGAAATGTGGTTTGAATAGGATTCCAAACCACATATGAATGTAGCTCGAAACGGATTTGTAAAAATCGCATTTCCTGTGGTTTTTGGCCGTTCAGACTTGCTAAATCTGATCGGATTTCAATCAGATATGCACAAAAATTTGGATTTGGACTGTCTGAACGAGGCTTAAATTGCCAAAAGTATTGGGACACCCCTCCAAATAATTGAATTCAGGTGTTCCAATCACTTCCATGGCCACAGGTGTATAAAATCAAGCACCTAGGCAGTTTCATGCTCCCAACTTTGTGGGAACAGTTTGGGGATGGCCCCTTCCTGTTCCAACATGACTGCGCACCAGTGCACAAAGCAAGGTCCATAAAGACATGGATGAGCGAGTTTGGTGTGGAGGAACTTGACTGGCCTGCACAGAGTCCTGACCTCAACCCGATAGAACACCTTTGGGATGAATTAGAGCGGAGACTGTGAGCCAGGCCTTCTCGCCACTGCCTGACCTCACAAATGCGCTTCTAGAAGAATAGTCAAAAATTCCCATAAACACACTCCTAAACCTTGTGGAAAGCCTTCCCAGAAGAGTTGAAGCTGTTATAGCTGCAAAGGGTGGGCCAACTCCATATTAAACCCTACGGATTAAGAATGGGATGTCATTAAAGTTCACGTGTACTTAAAGGCAGGCTTCCCAAAACTTTTGGCAATATAGTGTATGTAGAAAACACTCACACTCCCAAAACATAATCAGATTACTTTTTGATGTTACGAGTAACGCATTACAAGTAACATGCATTACATTATTAGATTACTTTTTCATGTTACAAATTTCTTTTTTTTTAACTGCAAATTACATTCTAATAACACAAATACATTAATTTACAGCCAAAAAAGTTACAACCAGATGAAGTATTTTCAAGAACGACAGTCACAGTAATAGTATGAACTGTAGCTGAAGTATAGCTAATGATGCATGATGTCCAATTTAGTGAACAGATGATTAACCAGAATTTCCTCCCAATCTACAATCAATACTTGGAAAATGTAACAATGATATTACTCCTTAGATGTTAACTGATGTTACAACATTTTTTTTTTTTTTTACCTGCAACAGTCTCCTAGGATAGAAGGATTGGATGGATATTCCAGAGCAACTTGGTATTTCTGACTGGCCGTAGGCCATCTTGGTTTGGAGGAAAACAAATTCCTCATTCAACGGCTTGCCACTTGGTGGCAGTGTATGGGATGATGTACTGGTATCGAATGTAGTGGTTGATGTGCAACAGTGCAATCAAATGGCTTTTTGAATAGCTGTCCACTGTAGTGACCTCTATGCATGAAAGTGTTAAAGAAGTAAAGTGTTGACTAACATATAAAGCACATGTAGGTACTTGATTATAATTTTACTGCAGTATGCTATTTATTACATTTAAATTTAATATACTGTAAATGTACAAAATTCATCATTACAAATGTGAAATTAGAAATGTAATTAAATACATGACAAGCAAATAAATGCTTGTCAGTACATTCAGCAGTACACTTTAACCATAGTTCAAAGACAATAGAAGTAATTATAAAAATTACATATAAAGATGTACTTAAATCCTACTTAAGTGGGTGAAAAAAAGCACTCTAAAGTTCAGCTAATTGCATTTAATATGAATTTAAACTATAAAACATTTTCATTTAATTGCAATTAACACGCATCCAAAAACATTACATTAAGTTCACACTTAAGCATATTCATTTAAAGTATATTTCTGTTATAAGTAGGCTACTCCTTTTAAAGTATGCTAAAGTGTACTTCTTTTCACAAAGGTGTGTTTAGAAGTGAAATACTGCAAACACACTACGAGTATGGTGAGATAAAGTTCAGTTTAATGCTTTTGTTGTGTTGATTCAGAACTTGTGTTAATGCAAGCATTCTTTTCACCACAGTCAGACATGCCTGTGAGGGTCAGACGCCCCGTCCCGCTCATGACAGCTCTGCTCTTAAACTCTCATTGGCTGCTCAGGTCATGTGACTCTACTCTGACCATTCTCTGCTGAACCTATCAGTGCATTGTGTGTGTGTGTGTGTGTCTAGTAGGAACGTGAGGAAGTATGTAAAGCGTTTTGTGAGGAACATGGTTTTGTTGAGTGCTGGAAACTCATGCAGACATTGGCGGAGTGAGTGTGTGAATGATATACAAGTGTCTGTGTGTGCGTGTGTTGATTCTCAGATGTTTTTAATACCTTAACAGAGCTATCCATTGACATTTCCATTAATCTCAGAGCACTTACTCTACTGGCACTGCTACTACAATATAATTAATATAATTTATTATGTCTATGAGGTGTTTTTAATATGCTTTAAGACAAACCATGTGCAAATTCATAAGTAAACACAATTGCTGCGTATTTTCTCCTTAAAACTGCAGTAAACCAAAGACAGTCTCAAAAACACGGTTTGAAATCACTGGTGTTTCTGACGTCACAAACTACCTTATAACCAATCACGTCAACGTGTGATCGTCAATGAGTGGATCTCTGAGCTGGAATGAGTGAGTGGAGGTGGGAATAATTTGCATATTCATAGAACCGCATATACTAAATGAGGCAAGGGTGCAGAATTACATTCAAGCTATTTTAAGGCATGAAGAATGTTTTTTCAAGGAAAAAATGTTTAAATATGTAATTTTGGTGATCAAAGTTGAGTTTTAAGGGATACAATTACTGACTACAGGGGGACTTTAAGTATTTGTGATTTAAATTTTGCAGTTTTAAATAGAGAGATTTTATGGTAAGGTTACAACCTACTAGCAGGGGCTAACTAGACCATGCTAACCAGACAAACCTTGAGCACATGGCATCTGTATGTTTGTGTATTTTGGAAAACATTGTACTGTATGTTTTACAGCACCAAAGACTCCTTATAGTCTATCTATAGACAATCATCACACAATCTCATTTATGTGTCAGACAAGGTAAAATTAATTATAAATTATTTATTCAACAAGGTCAAATGCTCTGACACTGGCCGTCCTCTGAATTTAGACCAGCTGACTGGACAAGTTTAAGACGGCACCGATTAGATTATCAGTTGATCAGATAGATGAAGAATCAAAACAATAAGAAGTATTCATCTGTAAAAGATCAACAGAATAATCTTCAATTTTAAGACTACTCATTAAATCTTACGACTCTTGTGAACATGCTTTTCTAAGCGATTACCCTCATGATTTTGTGTGGCAGACTCAGAGAATAAAAAAAAAAGTCCCCCAGATTTCCACTGAAAGAGGGAGCTGAGTCATATATAGAGACGAAGAGATTTGAGGGTGGACAATTTCAGAAACCACCTAGCAACCGCATAGCAGCATATCAACAACCACTTAGAACATCTTAGCAACCACATAGCCATGCCCTAGAAATCACTCACAACACCTTACCACTGAGGCTCTGGGTTTTGCACAGACAAGCACCACATCATTTGCTTTAGAAATAAAAAAAAATCTTGTTTATACAAAAACAATCACTATTGCAAAGAGAATTTACATAATTTACAACAAACTCAAGTGACGGACGAGTCCAGGTGGAGAAGCTGTCAAATTTCCACCTGTTGGTCACTACTGAGGTTTTGCTTAGTAATGCTGAGGTAGTTTTTGTTTGTCATTCATGTCGGTCAATGAAAAGCCAAGAACTGAAAACAAGCAAACTAATCAACAGCAGCATGTGAAGCCTGGTCAGTGTTTGTAAAGAGAGCAACAAATATTTGGGAGTCAAATGTCTATTACTGGCCTTGTGTAAACGGGTTTGTTGCGTGTAGTAATTACATTGCCTGGTGAGGCTGTATTACGGAATGATTTTTGCTGATGATATGTCTGTTCAGGCAGTTGAACCAACACCAGTGTGTCTGTATCATAGCATGCCCACTGTCAGTGGCGTGCACAGACCTCCGCGAGGGCAGGGGCGCAATCACGTTCCGGGGGATTGTTCTCCCGCGGTAGAAATCTCGTTCCGGGGTGGGGGGGTCGGGGGGAGAAATGGGAAAGCGGGGGCACCGCGATGCGACCGCAAAGGGCACTTTCACTTTCGCGATCAAAGGGACAGGAGCTTAAGCCCTTTGTGCACGCCACTGCCCACTGTCAATCAATTAAATCACCGGTTTCTAATTCTAGTCTACAAGGATCCTGTGTCAGAGTTCTTGTTCCTGATCTGAAGAAACAAACCAAATTTCACCACTATACAAATGCATTAGAGCTCAGTTCAACTCTGTTGATATCAAGTTTAGTGAACTCTGATCTGCAAATCTGTATTAGGTGAAGACGTGTTACCAATAGAAGATTGTCATGTTGTGACCTCTTAAAGGATTAGTTCACTTCAGAATTAAAATTTCCTGATAATTTACTTACTCCCATGTCATCCAAGATGTTTATGTCTTTCTTTCTTCAATCGAAAAGAAATTAAGGAAAACATTCCAGGATTTTTCTACATATAGTAGACCTCACTGGGGTTCAACGGGTTGAAGGTCCAAATTGCAGTTTCAGTGCATCTTCAAAGGGCTCTACACGATCCCAGACGAGAAATAAGGGTCTTATCTACTGAAACTATGCTTTATTTATAAAAATAAAAATTTATAGCCACCTTTTTAACCACAAATTCTCATCTTGCACTGCTCTGCGATCTGCCACACATTACGTAATCACGTTGGAAAGGTCACACGTGCTTTTACCTCTCTGATTGGATTTTAACTCTCTGATTTTACCTTGGGCTTCCTTGGGAAGCTCAACTTCCATTGGAATGAATTAAAATTGCTCGCTCTGCGCCAGCGGACATGCACCGTTAATTTGCGTGCGTCTGGAAAAAGAGAGAACGCGCACAGAGCTGAAAGTGCTTGAATGAAGCGCGTTTGGCTTGAGTGCTTGTGGTGTGATCCGCACCGCTGTTTTGACCCACTGCTCACTTCAAGTAGAAACAGTAAAATGGTGCTACCCACGGTTGCCAGGTTTTCACAACAATTGCTACTCAAAACTAACCCAAAACTAGCCCAATCGCGTTTCGGAGGGGGGGGTCTCCCGGTAAAACTCACATCGTGTCGGGTAAAATCTGTTTTTTTGCCGGGGTTCCTCTGGTAAAATTAGCATTCCAGGGGCTAAATATCATGTTATTGGGGTCACTTCAACCCGCAGATATTAAAAACAACCCGCAGCAACACTGTTAAAATAGCCCAATTCCGCAGGACCGTTCTGTCTCACGGTCCGGGTGGAAACATGCTGGGGTCCGCGGTCCGTCATTTGAATATCAGTGGTTTAGTTCGTGTACAACATCTAGTAGCCTATACTAGATTTTTTGCACAATAAAATCTTTACTGTTTAAATTATGTTCATTGAACTGTTCATTGAACTGGCCACTTTTGCTTACAGTCTGAATGCTTTCCTGTAGCTCAGTGGTTAGAGCATGGCACTAACAATGCCAAGGTCGTGGGTTCGATCCCAGGGATTGCACATACTCAGATACAAATGTATAGTATAATGCAATGTAAGTCGCTTTGGATAAAAAGCGTCTGCCAAATGCATAAATGTAAATGTAAATGAATGCAGCGTTATCAAACTCCTGTAATTGAATCAGACATTGTCAGTCCTTCATATCAGGAGGTGGTTGAAGTGAAGATGTTGATAACACAACAGACAAAAAATAACGGTGCTCCGATCAGTCAGCTGCCAATTGTTATCGCCCAATGATCATTTTAGTTTCATCTGTGGTCTCCATAAAGGCTGATAAGAAGACGCAAAACTTTTTTATGTGCAGCTAAAATGACTACATTCACCAATCTGAAAAAGACAATCAATTTGCAATGTGTGTGTTAAAGAAATCCCATGAGGCTGAAAGCAATACCACCAACCTCATCAGACATTTAAAGGTTTGTCATATAAAGGAATATGAGCAGTTTTCAAAGTACTAAGGCAGAAAGAGAACGGGACTGTTTAGCAATTCAGCTGGCAGCAACAGAGACATTGAAATGACAGCAACCCTATACAGCAATGACAGCAAGAAACTAGGGCTGTGCATGTGTATTTTAGCTTCTAACAATTATGAAAATAGGATAATTGTGGTAAAACAATTATTGTGCCACATTTCATCTAGCGGACATTTCCCAAACTTAACAAAAAGCCCAAACTTAACGTCCAAATCAGCTAAATCAGTGATTGTCGTAAAATGCAGTCAGATGCTTGATAATAAAAAGAGTTAGGCTACACTTTATAAAAATAAATGTATAAATTATACATTTAAGTAGTGAGTAATATTAAGTAACTGCATGTACTTATAAGGGGTAAGGGTTTGGATTAGGGTTAGGTGCATGCAATTATACATAATTTACTGTTATTACTATAGTAAGTACATGTAACGTGTAACAAGGACTGTAAAATAAAGTGTTGCCAAGAGTTATTAAAACTCTGAAAGAGATACTGTTACCAAAGCGGCTTTCAGT
This sequence comes from Hypophthalmichthys nobilis, assembly GCA_037950665.1. Taxonomy (NCBI): domain Eukaryota; kingdom Metazoa; phylum Chordata; class Actinopteri; order Cypriniformes; family Xenocyprididae; genus Hypophthalmichthys; species Hypophthalmichthys nobilis. The sequence continues at coordinate 29,668,977 of CM075481.1, read as the reverse complement.
GCACGCGCTCCGAGACGGACAACCAAAGTATGGTCAAAATGCCCGGCTTAGCGAGTACCTGGCTGAAAAATCCAGCATTGCTGGTCACCAGCATATACTTTCTCATCTCTTAGTTTTAATACTTAATATGCATTGTTGTTAAGAATAGCTAAATAAACAATACTACATGATAAACAGAAGGTTTCAAATAGTCATGACTGATACTGCTTCCAGTAGTCAGTGATCAGCCCCCCAAAAATCCTGATCCACCATGAACTTCAAACAGCAAATCATGAAAGCATGAGATGATGAATGGAAAGTTTAAAACAGCATTAACTCCCTGAGAACTGAAGACATGCTTTACGGATCACTGGGTGTGGGGAAAAGTGTGTTAAACGCATCTAACAGCAGATGTTCTGAAGATGGAACATTAGGGGAGTGATTTAGCATTGCTGTTGAGTTCATTTTGGTATTAAAATCAGACTCATTTCAGTGTGACTGTGAATTCTTAAATGTTTTATGCTTTTAAATGGAAAACATTTGAGTGAAAAATGGCAGGCGTTTTAATTAGGGAGCTGAAGTTTAGCAGCTCTGGCACTGAGATTCCCACTGCATCTTCATAATGATGGTTTATTAGTAATAACCTATACAAGAGTTGACATAAGGTCCAATTAACTAACATTAGTTAATGCATTAACATTAATTAAAAATACATTTTTTACAGTATTCATTGTAAATTCATTGTCAGCTCGGGTCCATTAAATAATTTTAACAGACACAACTTTTGATTTCAATAATGCAAAGTCAAGTTGTATATCAAGTTTTTGTCATATGAAAATTCTGTCATCATTTACTCACCCTCAAGTTGTTCCAAACCTGTATGAATTTCTTTCTTCTGCTGAACACAAAATAAAATATTTTGAAGAATATGGGTAACCAAACATTGACTTCAATAGTATGGGGGAAATAATACTATGGAAGTCAATGGGGTCCATCAACTGTTTGGTTACCGACATTCTTCAAAATATCTTCTTTTGTGTTCAGCAGAAAAAAGAAATTCATACAGGTTTGGAACAACTTGAGGGCAAGTAAATGCCATTTTGTGGGCATCTATCCCTTTAATGAAGACTTTTGCTGTTCCATAAATTTTGTATTTCATTATTTTTTACGCTATACAGTATATTTAGATGAAAACCTGTAATAGTCTGTTTAAAGGCAAGATCGTTTTAAAAATTAACCTAGCCTGAGAATCATTTGGTGGGGTAAAGTGTGACAACTAGCCCCGGTCTCTTCTCGCTCTGTCACTTCTAATCAGGTCAAAGGTAAGAGAAGATATTTAAAGATGTGACGTGTCATTCTGGTCTTTAGCTGATGGTTTATTAGTCACATCTTCCACACATGGTTCAAGTGGGCACACACTTATCTGTCCTGATGTCTCATGTTAGTGTGTCATCTTTTATTTTGAGAAAGCTCCAATTTAAGATGAAATCTCCAGGCAAACGTGTGCTGCAGCCGCATGAAGTGAAAATGCTGGGTAAATGTTTCATAGCAGATGTACAGAAAGAGCTGACGAAAGGAAAACACGTGGACTCTTGAACTGTGGTCCATCATACAATACAGCTCAGTGGACATGAATGCACATGTCTATCTGGCTGTCTAAACGGGGATTCCCATTAAAGTCACCATGAAATCAAAATGGACAATTCTAATTTTTTTTTTTTTTTTTTTTTTTACGGAATACTGCAGTATTTATTATCAAATGATTAAATTCATGTTCCCTCATTATTTCTAATCAAAATAACTTCCCCTCCCTCTTTCAATGACATCTTCTCTGATGTTGTGTTTACTGGCGTGAGGACGGGGCAACCTGTCCCTCACATGAGAACAACCTATAGTAAACCACAACCATCCAATCAATTCCCAGTGGACAGAATCAAGCCCCGCCCTACATTTTTTCTTGCTTCAAAAGCCGTTTTACTCAGATGTACATCACAATAGGGCAGAAAAGACTGTCAGGCGTGCTCCAAGAAAGATGGAAGCAGAAGATGCAAGTAACACAACGAAGTTTAATTTTAGAAACTGGAAGAACGGGTAACAGCAAACACAGTAGACATTAACAATACCTGACACTGAACTGAACACAGGCAGGAACTTAAACGCACAATACAAATGACATACAGCTGTGAAGGTACTCAGTGTCCATGGTGAGTGATGAGTGGCGGGAACAGAGAAGCACATGACAAACAAAACAAACGGGACAAGGCGGTGACTGTGACAAAGACGATCACAATTTCCAACTTTCATCACAACTTTTCCATCTAAGGTACAACTAAAGGCCTCCTGTAGTAAACTACCCTTTTTTATTTTCCCACTGAATAGCAAAAAACACCATGCACAGATAGAAGACTGGTTATGATTTTAAAAACGCCTTATTTACGTTGGGAGTGAAGACACTCCGATCTAAAGGCACACGCTGAATAAAATGAGCACCAAAATCAAATGAGAATCAAAATCATCAAAATCATGCGATGGTTTCCATAAGTGAGGGAAGATTGATTAGCTGTGGAGGATATGAAAGTGGACTCATACTGACTGATAAAATCACAGTGGAGATTCATTTAGGATATATGCCTGGAAAAATGTTGTTGCTTCAAGGTGTACACCGTTCATATACTAAAAACAGAATAATATGTGAGTTCTTAGAAAATTCTAGGTATGATGCAATGTAATTAAATAAAGTGGAAATTTGGTCACACTATATTATGTGTCTTTAACTACTATGTACATAGATTAAAACTATATATTGTTAGATACAATGTACTTGTGTTGATGTTGTTGCCTATTGCAAAACACTTTTGCTGTTATTGAGGTGGGATACGAGTAAAGTTAGGGAAAGATTTGGTGGTATGGGTAGGTTTTAGGGTGAGTTAAGGGTTAAGGGAAGGGTCAACAGTGTACTTATAGATGTAATTACAGACATTAACTACAGCTGTAATTACATGCAGGTATTTTTAAATGTACAATGTAAAAATGGATATGTACTGTATACACAATAAGTAAATTGTATCAAATGTTTAACGTTAATACATAGAAGTTAAAGACACTTAATATAAAGTAGGACCAAAAATTGATGTACCATTTTGCTTCCATTATATTTACACATTTTTAAGCAAAATGAGCTTCTTTTACTATTAATTTTTACAGAAATTATGTCACTCCATCAATAATCAATATATACAAAACAGAGTTTTGATAGCTAGTCATACATGGGAGCCAAAAATCTCATTTGCGTTAAAGGAGGCATTTAGCCTCATTGTCCCCTCATAGTCTCTTTAAGATTCACTTTTCTCTTGAGACCTTTCTTACATTTTAGCAAACTTTATAGGGGTCATTTAATAAGATGTCTTGTGCCCAAGAATCTTGTTTTTACACACACACAAACACACACACATACTTATACTTCGCTATCTAAATGGGGACATTCCATTGACTACTATTGTTTTTTTTATACAGCTAGTATAAATACTAGAATATAACTTAACACTAAAACTCACACCCTGAGGACGTCGTCAAAAGGATGTTTGCAGGAACAGGAATTTGTCTCCAAATTATGGTTAATTACACACACACACACGCACGCACGCACACACACGCACACACACACACACACAAAGTAATACAGATTACACATTGTAATAACAACAGGCGAGAGACTCACTTCAGTCGGTCAACAGAAACAGCGGACAAATGATGTTTGTCGCTCCAAAAGGCTTTCCTGTCAGCTGGTTTTTAAGGCTCCGTTAGTGGGTTACGGTTCGGCCAGACTGTTTACCACCCACATCTCTTCTCGCAAGAAAAAAGTTTTCTACTTGGTCAAAATGGGTTTAACGGAGAAAGTGCTGCACTAAGCGCCAGCTGTGGTGAGTTTGAATGGTATTTCCTGATTGTGGGATATCAGAGTTTCTTCCGCTTGGCTCCGGTGATGAGCGCACGGGAGTGGGACAGGCGTCGGTAAAGAGAGAAAGAGAGGAATAACGGAACGGGCGGGACTTAAACATCATGACGCTCGAGAGAGAGAGAGAGAGAGAGAGAGAGAAGGGTGGGGGTACGAGGGGACTCTTCCGGATTCTGAAAGTTGCCCAGCAAACAAAAATATGTTCTAAGAACGTTTTGCTAAAGTTCCCATTAAGTTATGAAAACGTTAGGCTACTTCTGAATGTTCTCTGAACGTTCTACAATCTAAACCGTTTTTTACGTTTTAAAAGTTTTTTTTTTTTTTTTTTTTTTATGCGAACGTTAAGAAAATTGTATCATTCTGCAAAATTATTGGAACGTTATTTTGAATGTTCTCTGAACATTCTGAAACAATTAGTAACATTTAAAAAATGTTAGACAATGTTGGTTCAACATTTGAAACCTTTCAGAAAAAAAGTTTCACATATACATTTTTTTAGGCCAACTAACTTTTTAAGAACATTATTAAAGACCAGATAACTTTGAACGAACTTTATAATGTTACTGGAATAACGTTTGTTCATAACCTTGCCAGAAGTTCTGAGACTCACTGTTAACTGTAGATGTGACATAAAACGTCTTCTGCCAGATATCTGTACTTAAAATGTATTATCAATGTTCCCCACATTTTCTGACCATGATCTGAGTTAAACATTTAATGAAATGATATCATACATAAATATTAAATGATTGTTTTTGTTTCCCAAAATGACATGCACTATGTACTCAACCATCTAGTGTATGAGAAGGGTTATGTTTTCATCCAACCAACGGAGTCTGACAGCCCTTCTCTTTTGGCTAAGTAAATAACGCTGCGACAGTTAAGTGTCCAACATTCCACACTTCTTTTTTTTTTTTTTTTTGGTTAAATGAGTGCGTCATCCAGGTATTATCCCCCATAGAAAGCAACTAAATTACCGACATTTGAGGTCCAGAAAAGTACTAAAGACATTGTTAAAATAGTCAACAGCGGTTCAACCTTAATATTATGAACCAATGAGAATACTTTTTGTGTGCAAAAACAAAACAAAATAATGACTTTATTCAACAAATTCTTCTCTACCCTTTCAGACTCGTATGTAGTCGACACAGTTCGGCGCTTCAACATAAAGTATTTTTGTCGCTTCTTAATATTAAGGTTGAACCACTGTAGTCACACTGACTTTTAACGATGTCTTTGCTACTTTTCTGAACCTCGAATGACGATAATTATGTTGCTTTCTATGGAGGATAAAAAAAATAAACCTTGGATTTTATCAAAAAATATCTTACTTTTTGTGTTCTGAAGATGAACGAAGGTCTTACGGGTGTGAAACAACATGAGGGTGAGTAATAAATGACAGAAATTTCATTTTTGGGTGAACTAACCCTTTAACCTGGTTGAGATTAAGAAGAGCTGCTTCCAGGTTTTCTCATTAGCCCGCCCTGCAAATGTTGGTCAATGAACAAACCTGGATTTTTTTGCGATCTCAACAGAGTCCCACCCCTAGGGGGAGCCTCCGAGAAAAAAAAAAAAAGCGCAATGCTGCAGTAGCTTGTTTGCAATCTTGATTCTGATGAAGTGCGAAATTCAGATGGAGGGCAGGAAGTGAAAAAGCAGAATGGACGAGATGAAGGAAAGTCTTTAATGTACTGGTTTAGAAACTATTACAAGAGAGGTATAAAAGAAAATAACATACGTTAGTATAAAGTGGAGCGTTTGTTCTACTGAATTGGAATATTTGCCTGTCATTGAGGCTGTAAGCACCTTCTCCAGTGCCCAGTTGCGTAAAGCACCTCAAGTTTTTGCCTTAAGTATGAGACTTAAGGCGTGCTTTTCCCTTACCAATGGGAATATCTATACCAGTGGTCGACAATAGGCGGCCTGCGAGCAATAATATCTGGCCCACGCCCGCAGCCAGATTATTTTGATAGCGGCTGGTTCTGAAATAGATCTTCGTTTTGTGGTGCCGTCTAATATTATCACCGTGTCTACACCAGACGCGACTTTAGCTAAAAGCTGTCTACACTGATTGCGACAAACGGACCGTTGCAAAGCACTTAGATTACGTCAGAAATAGAACAGGGAATTTGTTCTGTCTTGTCTCGCTGCATCCAGTGTAGACAATATCACTGATTATAATGGGTTCTATTAACATTTGATGCATCGAGCCGCTCGCAACCGCTGTAGACACGGTGTTATAATCTTTGCAAACAGCATCAACTTTGTTGCAGATAAGACACAACGGCTTTGCATTCACAAAACTAGGTAAGAACGCATAGTTGTCTTTCTATTCTTCTTTGTATGCCCTATTTTCGCTGTCAACTTTCCTCTTTAGACTCTTTGATAGTGCCATTTTTTCTCACCAGCTAGCTTAAATGTTAACATCACTCTGTAAACGATGTAATAGCGTACCTCCAGCACGCAAACAATAAAAAGAAAATGCAGTTTAGTATGTGAGGATGCCAATGAATAATTCTGAGTGTAACAGTAGGCTATATTAAATAATTATTACAATAAGTTAGGCTCCATTGTGTAACAAGCAAATTAAAATGAGACACATTTATTATTCACAATATGGACAGAGGAAATAAAACATAGTTCGTTCAAACATGCCATTAATGGGCTTATTCAAGTCCTCTTTTATTTTTTGAGTCATTTTTATCCATTCCGCATCTCCCCCTATTAATGTGTGTTTTAGCAAGGCAGTCTGTGTTGCAAGTTGGTGAATGAAGATACTTGCCAGGTTACGTGTCACTACTCCGCTTTATTATTTTATCCAGTGTAAAACCCGGACATCTCCACACAAGTGTGGCTTTTTGCTAATGACTGTCCTACTACGGGATTTAACACAGAGTAACAGCTCAATACATTACAAAAGACACTGCAACAGTCTGTCACAGGCAATTCTCATTCTCATCATCTGCATTTTTCATTAATTAATTTCTTAAATTATCCTTTGACTATGTTCTGGCCCGCTATCTAGTGGCGAAGATTTTTTTTGGCCTGATGCCAAACTTAATTAACGACCCCTGATCTATACTATATGTCTGTATAATAATATATAAAGTCTTTGATTATAATCCCTTAAACACTTCTCTAAGGGAAACCGCTAAGGCGCTATAGCTCGACTCCTCCCGACCACAGACGCAGGATTACAAGACACTTTTTCCTGCGTTTTTCAGTCAATTTCTTGCATTTTCCCCGCAGATGAACAATTACTTTTGGTACACGATAAAAGCTCCTTGTGGTTTCTCGGTTTGATCGATTAGAGCAACAATAAATGACGCAAAATATAGGCATTTCATAGTGCTTCCCGATGCAGAAAATCACTTCCTGCCCTTCATCTGCATTTTGCGCCACCCCATGACATCATGTGCAAACAACCTATACTAGTGAGGAGATAAGAAGACATTTTTTTTTATTGGATATCAGTGGAGGAGAGGCTTCAGTACACTGAATAACCTATTTGTGAGGAAACAGCTTAGCACTTAATGAATCGACATCCTGTTTGCAAATCTTCAACATGTTTCTATTAAATATTCAGAGTGAGTTATGTTTGCAGCTTACACTGGAAAAAAAATGCTGCATGTTTTATTATAAAAGAAAAAAAATTGCAACAGGTAGGACTGTTTATGGCACTAGTTATTAGTTTTTATGGTATCTGCAAACAGTGTACGGCTATCATACAAAGCAATTCAATAACATTAAGGCTGTAATGTGGTTTACGAGGCATGCGTGATCCAGGCTGATCCTGGTTTACAAGGCACACATTATGGTTTTTCCAACTACAGTCATGGCCAAAAGTCATGGCATAAATTTTGTTTCACAAAGTTTGCTGCTTCAGATTATTTTTTCACATGTTTCTATGGTATAACTGGAAAACAATGCTAAGTATTTAATAAGTTTTAAAGGCTTTTATTGGCAAAAATATTCAATATATTCAATGTTGACCCTGGCATTCTGGTCATCATCGGCCGAATCCTTACTGATGGCGATCCATTCTTGCCTAGTGCTCGGAGTTGATCACAAGTTATGGACTTTTGCTTGTCAACTCGCCAATTGAGGACTGACCATAGTTTATCTATGGGATTTGGGGAGTTACCTGGCCACGGTTCCAAAATTTTAGTGTAATGATCTCCAAGCCACTTCATTATCATGCTTACCTTGTGACATGGTGCTCCATCATGCTGGAAAATGCACAGATCATCACCAAATTGCTCCTGAGTTACTGGGAAAAGTTGCTCTTGCTGGAGGTTTTGATACCATTCTTTATTCATGGCAGTGTTTTGGGGCAGAACTGTGGGATAGCCCATTCCCTTGGATGAAAAGCAACCCCACACATAGATGTCTCAGGATGCTTCGCTGTTGGCACGACACAGGATTCATGGTAGTGTTCACCTTTTCTTCTCCAGACAATCAATTTTAGAGATGCCTCAAACAGTTAGAAGGAAATGCTGCCCTTTGAGACACCAATCCATTGTCCAAAAGTCTTGGACTCACTGTGTGTGAAGATGCACTCACACACATACACCCACCTGCTGCCAATATTGAGCAAGTTCTCCACTGGTGGTCACACGATTCAGTAGCCGACTCATCAGGAGGAGATAGTCCTGGTGTTTGCTGGACACTGCAGTTGGTAAATGGTTCTTTCAGGTGCAATAATCTTTGCAGCAATTTCCTTGCATGTGAGGCCATTCTGATGCAGAGGGATTATGGCTGCACATCTTTCTTTGGAGGTATCCATTGCTAACACAAGAACACAATGATTGGAAGCACTTCTTCCCTCATTTTATAGCAATCAGTCTGCTCTCATAATCCAATCAGAATGATAGTGATTTCAACTGACTAGTACTCATTCCCACTTTCCCATGAGCTGATGATATGATTAGTGAAATGATGTCAGCTGGTCCTTTTGTGCCAGGGAAAAAACTGTACTATGCCTGTACTGAACTGTAATGGGCAACATAGCTCCTATGATGAGAAAAAACAGGTATGCTTGAGCATCCCTTTTTTTAGAGTGACATCTTGTGACATCACTTCCTGTTTTTGTTTCATCTAGATGTATTTTTCAGTGTTGCGTTCATTTCTCAGAGTTTGATTGGAAGTGGAACGAAACCCCCTGAAAATGTGAGTCTTGGTCCGATTGCTGTGCACCAGGGTTCGGATGGCAGCGTTCACACTTATTCCAATGACCCGCACTTATAAAGCATTTGCACCAGAATTTGTTTTATTCAAACCAAACCTGCCAAGTGTGAACACGCTAAAAGAAGAGGCTATTAATGTAAGTTTTAATATACAACAACTTTGAGACAACTAATTAAACCATAACATTAAATTACATTGCAGAACTGGCTTGAGTTTGGTGATCTGATTTGAGTGTGCTGTAGTGGGAGGTGCAGGTTTTTTTTTTTTTTTTTTTATGTAAAAAAGTTTTTAAGCACTGGCACAGATACAGTGTAGTGGGTGTCCCCAAAATCCAGGAACATCAGAGCAGGTTGTAACGAGTCGTCACACGAAGTGGGATCCATATGCAGCTTTATTAACAGATTACGTAGTCAAACAGGCAATGGTCAACAGGGGCAAACAGGAATGGCAGGGAATAGGCAGAATCGTGGTCAAACAACAGGCAGAAGATCAGGGCAGGCAGATAAGAATCACAAGTCCAGTAAAACGGCAAACAGTCCAAGGGCAGGCAGCAGAGAATCGTAAACCTGCTCACCAGACGCCTCCTCTCCCTCCTCGCGGGGACCATCAGCGGGCTTGAGCAGGGATACATGAAAGGTGGGAGAGATACGGAAATGGTTAGGTAAGGCCAGACGGAATGAGACAGGTGTAACTTGACGTATCGAATTCTGAGCGTACTCTGCCCACATCAGATACCGGGCCCAGTCGTTTTGGTGTTGGTTGCAATAGGAACACAGGAAGCGGGTGAGTTCCTGGTTGAGGCGTTCAATCTGGCCGTTGGACTGTGGATGGTATCCGGAAGTGAGGCTTACATTGATGTTAAGTGCCTGGCAGAAGGATGAGATGAGAGGTGAACTGTGGACCCCGGTCAGAGACTATATCTTCGGGGAGCCTGTAGATCCGAAAGAACCAGTTGCAGAGGTGCTCGGCGGTTTGCATGGCGGTAGGTAGTTTGGGCAGAGGAATGAGGCGGCAGGCTTTGGAGAATCTGTCTATGACGGTCAGTATGGTTGTGTAGTTGTTGGAGGGTGGTAGGTCAGTGACAAAGGCTATGGCTATGTGAGACCAGGGGCGTCGAGGCAGAGGTAACGGTTGTAGAAGGCCAGCAGGAACTTGATGAGATGGCTTGTGCATATTGCAGGTGTTACATTGTTGGATGAATTGAGCGGCGTCTTTAATGAGTGTAGGCCACCAAAACCGGCTCTGTAACAGTTGGACTGTGGCTGTGATACCCGGGTGCCCTGATGCAGGTAGGCTATGGACTTGTTCCATGATACGGAGGTGGGAGGGTTCTGGAACGAAGACTTTCTCTGGTGGGCACTCGAGAGGGACCTCAACTTGACTGTTGGCCTGTTCCAGCTCTGTCATAATATCCCACTGGATGGGAGCAACCACGAGCGTTGAGGGGATTATGGTTTCGGGTAGTCTGTCAACCTGTTCTCCCTCGTTCTGCATGGAGAGGGCGTCGGCCTTGGTGTTCTTTGAGCCAGGGCGGTAGGTTACAGTGAAGTTGAAACGTGTGAAGAAGAGTGACCATCGTGCTTGCCTGGGGTTGAGTCTCTTGGCAGTTCTGAGGTATTCGAGGTTCTTGTGATCTGTGAGTACAACGAACGGATGCGTAGCTCCCTCTAGCCAGTGGCGCCACTCCTCGAATGCGGCCTTCATGGCCAGCAGTTCTCGATCTCCGACATCGTAGTTTCTTTTAGCGGGATTAAGTTTTCGGGAATGATAAGCGCATGGATATAGCTTGGGAGGATCACCTTGTCTTTGTGAGAGGACGGCCCCTAGGCCAGTACTGGAAGCGTTCACCTCTACTACGAAAGGAAGGTTGGGGTCAGGATGACGTAATACGGGGGCAGGATGACGTAATACGGGGGCTGTAGTGAAGCGTTCCTTCAGCAGCTGGAATGCTTGGGCGGCTGAAGGAGTCCAAGTGAGGTGGTGATGTCCCTTCTTGACCAGATTAGTTAGCGGGCTGGCAATCGTGCTGAAGTTCCTGATGAAGCAGCGGTAGAAGTTGGAGAAACCCAGGAATCGCTGTAGTTCTTTGAGTGTGGTTGGTTGAGGCCAGTCAAGGACAGCTGCCACCTTTCTCTCATCCATGGCAACCCCCTCCGGGCTAATGACATACCCCAGGAAGGTGGTGGATGTCTGGTGAAACTCGCACTTCTCTGCTTTGGCGTATAGTTGGTGTTTAATGAGTCGTAGGAGAACAGCACGGACCTGCTGGATGTGCTCTTCGAGGGTGTCTGAGTAGATCAGTATATTATCGATGTAGACTATCACAAACTTGTTTAACATGTCCCTGAAGACGTCATTTATGAAAGCCTGGAAGACAGACGGACTGTTGGCTAGCACGAACGGCATAACGAGATACTCATAGTGTCCAGTAGCGGTAGAGAAAGCGGTCTTCCACTCATCTCCCTCTCGAATGCGGATGAGGTTGTAAGCACTGCAGAGGTCGAGCTTGGTAAAGTATTTGGCGGTGCGTAGTTGTTCTAGTGCAGCGGGAACCAGGGGTAGTGGGTATCTAAACTTGATAGTTATATCATTCAGACCACGATAGTCGATGCAGGGCCGTAGACCGCCATCCTTCTTTTGCATAAAGAAGAAGCCAGCAGAAGCAGGGGACATGGAAGGTCGGATGAAACCCTTAGCTAGTTCCTCTTCAATGTACTTCTTCATGGCCTCTGACTCGGGTTGAGAGAGTGGAAAGGTACAGCCCTTGGGTGGTGTTGAATCTGGAATGAGATCAATAGCACAGTCATATGGTCGGTGTGGTGGGAGTTGTGTAGCACGCACCTTGCTGAAAGCCATGGCCAGATCGCTGTACTCAATGGGTAGGTTGGGAACAGAAGAAGGAAGTTCAGTAGTCTGGACGGACCTGACAGAGAGAGGAGATGGGTGAGACAAACATCTGAGATGGCATGCTTCGCTCCAGTGTGTAATTTGGGCCTCTCTCCAGGAGATTTGCGGATTATGAGTGCGCAGCCAGGGTAATCCCAGAATGATAGATGTTGTGGATGAGGGTAGGATGATGAAATGGATGGTTTCGGTGTGCAGTACGCCTGTCCTCATGATGAGCGGTTGGGTGATAGCGGTGATGCATCCGGAGCCCAGAGGACGGCCGTCTATCGCCTCCACTGTTAGAGAGGAAGAGCATTCTGTTAAGGCAATGTGGTGGAGTTGAGCAAAACCTTGAGACATAAAGTTACCCGCAGCACCTGAGTCCAGTAAAGCTATGGTGGTGATTTGTTGGTTGTTAACTGTGAGTGTAATGGGTACTGTTACACACATGTCTGGATCTGGTCTCTGGTCAGTTGCACTCACCGATCGTGGTTTCTCTGGATTGGGACGGGCAGGACAGACATTTCTCATGTGACCGGGGTTACCACAGTATAAGCACAGATGCTGCATAATTCTCCGGTTCCTCTCCTCCACGGAAAGATGATAAGAGTTCACCTGCATGGCCTCAGGGTTCTCTACAGCAGTGGGAGGCAACGGCTGTGCGCAACGCTGCCGACTGGACCTTCTGGAGCGGATGAGGTTATCGATCTGAATTGCCAACTCAATAAACTGATCCAGATTCTGCCCCTCATCGCGGCACGCAAGCTCTGCCTGTAATTCATGTGTTAAATCTCTGCGAAAGAGCACTTTTAAAGTGTCACTCACCCAATTGGTTTGCACAGCGAGTGTGCGAAAGGTGAGGGCATATTCAGCCGCCGTCATCCTTCCCTGGGTCAGTTCCAAAAGACGATCGCCAGCCCCTTTACCCCCGCTGGGGTGATCGAAAACCTCTCTGAAACTCCGCAAGAAAGCTTTGAATGACGGGAAAGCAGATCCATCCTCTCTCCAAACCGCCGTAATCCATTCCAGGGCTTTGCCAGTAAACAGAGAGCAGACAAAAGCAATCTTCCCTGCCTCAGTGGTGTATAAAGTGGGTTGCTGGTTGATAAAGAGAGAGCATTGTAGAATAAATCCCTTACATTTAGCTGGATCACCGTCAAATTTCTCTGGAAGCGACAGGCGGGGGTTCCCCTGAGATGGTGTCTCAACTGCGTGTGTAATGGCGGCCACGGTGGGTGGCGGCGACGCCGTCGAGCAGAGGTGTGCAGGCTCTGCAAAGCTTTTACCAGCTCCTCCGTGAGAGAGGTGAGACGATTCAACTGGTGCTGGTGGGCGGCGAGTTGGCTGGCCTGAGCTGACATCGTAGCACACAGATGAGAAACAGCCGCTGGATCTTGTGATGGCGAGGTCTTCTGTAACGAGTCGTCACACAAAGTGGGATCCATATGCAGCTTTATTAACAGATTACGTAGTCAAACAGGCAATGGTCAACAGGGGCAAACAGGAATGGCAGGGAATAGGCAGAATCGTAGTCAAACAACAGGCAGAAGATCAGGGCAGGCAGATAAGAGTCACAAGTCCAGTAAAACGGCAAACAGTCCAACGGCAGGCAGCAGAGAATCGTAAACGGGGTAAAGCAGGTTCTTTAACAGGCAGACAGTCAGAATAGTAAACGCTCAGAATTGTACACCGTGGCAATGCAAGACCTCGCAATGATAGCGAGGTAGAGAGCGGCTTAAATAGTCCGAGTAATGCACAGCAGCTGGGTGTGGCAATCAGCGCCAAGGTACAGGGCTTGTGGGAAATGTAGTGCGTGTGTGAATGTGTGTGTCAGTACTCTGGTGAGGGCTCCCTCTGATGGCCAGAGGAGGGAATCCCGGAGTTCGTCTCTGTGACACAGGTTTCAGTAAACATTTTGTCACTACTTAATTTTATTGTGTTGTATCCACTTGTACTTAATCCATTTGTGTTGGGACTGCTTGAATCAAGAATTTTTGCTGCATTAGCTGATACTTGGCAGAAGATTTTTAGTTCCTATCATGCTTTGCATAGGGCTGGATCAAGAGAGTAAACTTATTCTCAAAATGTGTGTCAGTCCTGAACATGGAAGGGATCACATGTAATGCATTTGCAGCCGTATTGTGCTGCTTTTCCGAACGTGTGTCAGACTGTCAGAGGACGAACAGTGAATCCCTCTAGTGGTGCAGCTTTTTGTCTTTTCCACTTTGAAGGGTCTACAGGCAAACTAAGTATCTGGTTCATTGCCTTTCAATATAAGAATGTATCTTAGTATCTGCAGCCAGGGGCGCCACTAAGGTGGGGAAAGTTAGGACGATTCTAAGGGCCCACACACTTTTGGGGGCCCCCAGAGATCGGTTTTAATAGTAGTAACAGTCAGTGCTCGAAGTGGGACTTCAGTGACTTCTCGCGCACCGGCACTTGTCACATGTTGCCGGTACTCTGAATGCCCACACCGAAACGTAGAATCATCAGACTATTAATTAATTGTACATCGCGTGTTCGGAGCTTTTATAAGCTTTACAAACTGAATGGATCAATTGTCTGCGCAATATGACTGTGACTGAAGCCCAATTGTTTAATTTTGCATGAGTGGCGCACAAATCACCTTAAGCGCTTTCACCAGCGCGCTCCAAAAGTGTTAATATTTGCATGAGCCGTTCCTATGTGACGCTGATGATAAAATGTGCGACCCATTTGGATTCTATTGAGGATAGTAAAACGCTACAGAGAAAGTCGAACATGATCTAAAACAGCCACTAAAATGACTGATGAAAAGAGGGGAAAACATCATCCTGCAAGCTTTTTAAACTCATGAAGACCACATTTACTAGAATTGATCACGTTCTATTGTATTTACTGTGGCAAATTTTAACTAGTTGTAGAATTTATAATAGATAAGGGAATAGATTTTTCACTAAAGATTTATATTACAGCTGTGGCATGTTGTAGCTATAGTTTCTAAACTGTGTTGCTATTTTCCATAACAAATGCTATAAAAAAGAAAGAAAAAATGATTTTACTTGTAATTGTATCCTTATTGTAACAAATGGTATAGTTAACAATTACAAGAACTATGTTATTTTAAGGCCGAGTACAAGTTAGAGATTTAGAATATGGACCTTTTTGACTAAACAATTGGTTTTGTTTAAGAATGTATGAATATGAACATTTGATTACTGTACTGTATTTTTCTATAAAATTTACATTTGCATAATAAATCATCTGCTAGTGCTAGCTACAGCCATGGGGGTCTCTGACTAAATACTGATACCTAGTGGTCAAAAGCAATAACAAAAGTAATAGGTCATTATTATTAAATTGCAGATGCCGACAAAGATTTTGGATAGCTAGGTTGACTTGTATGTTTGGTGCGGTAGGGGCCCCAACCTCAAATTCTTTCATAGGGCCCAAAATTGCTAGCGGCGCCCCTGTCTGCAGCTAACAATATGTAGCAGTATGACATGCTTTCTCTCTGTTACACGCAGATCTCAATCCATATAAATAACACATAAAAATGTGACACAGCGTCATTTTAATACCTTTATTTTATTTAAATTAGAAACAAAAATTTGATCAAAAAAGTTAAGACATAAATATTGTCATTGTAATTCATATTTCAATAAGTTACAAAGTTTTACAATTGTTTTAATGTATTTCTTTAAAAAACATGAAAACCAAAAGACCACACCCCAAACCATGTTTTTCAAATATGAATAAATTGATAAATAAAAAGATAAAATATTAAAACTTGCCCAGAATTTCCTGAGTCCCATTGTGTCCCATTTATAATGAAAAAGTAGAAATCTTACGATGTTTTTTTTTTTACAATAATTATAACAATAATAATAATAATAATAATAATACTGTAACTATCATCATTGCTTTAATGCAAACTATTCTTATTTTCTTTTTTAAATAGATTATTTTAAGCTTAATTATTTAAACCTGATTATGGTCATTTACTGTGGCTGGTCTTCTCTCTTTTATTTTTAACTGTTGTCATATGTGTGTGTTTTTCGTATGAAAATGATACTGTTTTATTTGTAGAGCTAAGAAGGTCCATAGGAAGTAGTGTGTGTTAATGTGTTAATTGTTTTTGTGTTAATACTATAGACATCTTTCCGTAACTGTGTGTGCATGTGTGTTTGAATGCGTGTGATTTATGTACATGATCTTTTATTTGTTCTTTGCATATACACGTGTGAGTGTGCGAGATAACAAACATGTTAGCAATTCAACCTGTGCAGCTCAACATGAAGTCTGTCTGCAGCGTGAATGCTTCAATAATCTCCATCCTATGAGAAAGAGAGAGAGAGAGAAAGAGAGAGATTTATTGCATTACACTGATGTTAATATTTGTTACATTTTCCACTTTGGTGTCTGCCTGCTTGCTGGATCACAGGCAAAAACCTTGTTCAAGGAGCAGACAGTGATTCAGCTTTCAGGGTGAATCACTGTTTCATCAGGTACCATCAGTGAGAATTACAGCATCCTCAAATCATCATCCACAGATTCTTGGCCATGTTAGATGACCTACCAAAGTACTCTCACTCTTTCTAGTCAAGTGCTCCTTTGATGGTTCTTATAATGAATCAAAAAGATTCAAATCATGTCGGTTTGAATCATTCTAATGAATAAACTAAGAACTCACTGAATTCATCGGAAGGAAATACTGAAAGTCGTTTGTTATTATGAAATCTCTGTGTGAGTGTCAAATTACTTCTGTCAAATATGTCATTAACTTCAGACATGTTATCTTTACAAAAGACATTACAGAAATATTTCAGTTTTGAACAACTCTGAATGCAAGAATAGCACGTTGCAGTTTTAGAGTGAAGTGTGTAATTTTGTCACCAATGCAAATGCAAAAAGATTTTCCCAAACATACAGACAGACAGATGGTTCTGCCCCAGACTCACAGCTTTGGCTGAGTCATTGTTGCTGTCGGGCTGGTCATGATGCTCAAACAAATAGATCAATATTTTACAGAGACACAGTGTTAAATATACAAATGTCTCTCCATATTTATCTGAGATATGAGAAAGTGTTTTAAGACTGATAAAATTACACACTTAAGCATTGAGGAGGTAAAAGAGCCAAACACGACCTAAAACCTAAAGAAATCTACTCACAACCTCAGAAGACCAGTCGTCAAACATCTCAGATATGCCATATCAAATGTGCTTTTACACACGCAAACACATACACACTATCCATGCAAGTCACAGTGAAGCTCAAGCCTGCTGCATGTCATGTCTAACTGTATTACAACCCGAATTCCGGAAATGTTGGGACGTTTTTTAAATTTGAATAAAATGAAAACTAAAAGACTCTCAAATCACATGAGCCAATGATTTATTCACAAGAGAACATAGATAACATAACAAATGTTTAAACTGAGAAATTTTACAATTTTTTGCACAAAATGAGCTCATTTCTAGTTTGATGCCTGCTATAGGTCTCAAAATAGTTGGGACGGGGGCATGTTTACCATGGTGTAGCATCTCCTCTTCTTTTCAAAACAATGTGAAGATGTCTGGGCATCGAGGTTCTGAGTTTCTGGAGTTTAGGTGTTGAAATTTGGTCCCATTGTTGCCCGATATAGGTTTCCAGCTTCTAAAGAGTTTGTCTTTGACGTATTTTTCTCTATAGGTGAAAGATCTGGACTGCAGGCAGGCCAATTCAGCACTCGGACTCTTCTATGACAAAACCATGCTGTTGTAACAGCTGCAGTATGTGGTTTTGCATTGTCCTGCTGAAATACACAAGGCCTTCCCTGAAATAGACGTCGTCTGGAAACCTTTATATACCTTTCAGCATTCATAGTGCCTTCCAAAACATGCAAGTTGCTCATACTCTATGCACTTATGCACCCCCATACCATCAGTGGTGCTGGCTTTTGAACTGAACGCTGATAACACACTGGAAGGTCTCTCTCCTCTTTAGGCCGGAAGACACAGCGTCTGTGATTTCCAACAAGAATGTCAAATTTGGACTCGTCTGACCATAGAACACTTTTCCACTTTGAAACAGTCAATTTTAAATGAGCCTTGGCCCACAGGACACGACGGCACTTCTAGACCATGTTCATATATGGCTTCCTTTTTGCATGATAGAGCTTTAGTTGGCATCTGCAGATGGCACGGCGGATTGTGTTTACCGACAGTGGTTTCTGGAAGTTTTCCTGGGCCCATTTAGTAATGTCATTGACACAATCATGCCGATGAGTAATGCAGTGTCGCCTGAGGGCCCGAAGACCACGGGCATCCAATAAAGGTCTTCGGCCTTGTCCCTTATGCAGAGATTTCTCCAGTTTCTCTGAATATTTTGATGATGTTATGCACTGTAGATGATGAGATTTGCAAAGCCTTTGCAATTTGACGTTGAGGAACATGTTTTTAAAGTATTCCACAATCTTTTTACACACTCTTTCACAGCTCTGCCCATTTTTACTTCTGTGAGACTCTGCCTCTCT
This sequence comes from Hypophthalmichthys nobilis, assembly GCA_037950665.1. Lineage (NCBI taxonomy): Eukaryota > Metazoa > Chordata > Actinopteri > Cypriniformes > Xenocyprididae > Hypophthalmichthys > Hypophthalmichthys nobilis. Next base: position 29,650,474 of record CM075481.1, on the reverse strand, counting down.
GACATCCCTTTTATAGCTAATCATGTTACAGACCTGCTATCAGTTAACTTACTTAGTTGCTAGATGTTCTCCTAGCTGAATCTTTTCAAAATTTCTTTTACTTTTTTAGCCATTTAATGCCCCCGTGCCAACTTTTTTGAGACCTGTAGCAGGCATCAAATTTGAAATGAGCTCAATTAGTGGATAAAAGTGTAAAATTTCTCCCTTTAAACATCTGTTATGTTATCTATGTTTATTGTGAATAAAATATTGGCTCGTGATTTGAAAGTCTTTTAGTTTTCATTTTATTCAAATTTCAAAAACATCCCAACATTCGGGTTGTACCTTCATAATTACCTTTGTATTATTGTGCAATGTTGTTGGGATGATTATATGTGCACACGTGTTTGAATGTGTCTGTGCATTTAGATTTACTTAGGAGTGTTTCTCATTGCAGCCAACATGCATCACTCTCTGGTTTAAGTTGCAACAGGAATTCTGGGAACTTGGTGAAGAACTGAACAGCTTTTTTTGAAGTACAAATACAATGACTGTAAAAATTAGGTTAAAATCTGTAATATTTATTGCATCTTCCCCAGAATTCCTGTATTTAACGGGTTTCCTCCATTCAGCATCAGGCACTGTACTTACTGTAACCATCACTGTCAGAAGCTCAGCCAGACCCACAATGAAAGAAAATTATACTTCACCCAAAAACGAAAAAACCATTTGTGAAAAATTCTTTGTGACCAAAATTTTGGCCTTCAGAACTTTGGCTTCAGAAGATATAAATATAGTACAGAAGCCGCATGTTTTACTTTTATGGTACTTTTTTTGTCCTATTTTGGAGCATGACAGCCCCTGTATGCTTTTGTTTGATGTGTTTCCTTTGGCTTGCTTAATTGGGGTTTAAAAGACACTTAATATTCCATAATATTATTAATCTGATGAGAACAAAACTTGAACAATGATGACATGACTGTTTTCTGCAGAGCTGCTTTATAGGTGATTCTTATTGAACTGAACTGAATCAACATTGAATGGATTTGAGCTGAATTATTGAACTAAACTGAATCTGAACTGACTGAATATTATATGAAATATAAACTGAAATATAAACTGACTATTGTGATGCATAAAATTCTGCTGTACAGCAGAACTGCTTTACAGGAGAATTTTATGCATCATTTATGATGTTATTTTCCTGATTATTACTGTGAAGCTGCTTTTAAACAATCTGTAATGTATAAAACGCTACAGAAATAAAGGTGTAGGTTATTTTAGAGCAGCATTAACATTCCTCCAAATATCTTCTTTTGTGTTCCACAGAAGAAATAAAGTCATATAGGTTTGGAACAACATGAAGGTGAGTAAATGATGAATACATTTTCATTTTAGGGTGAACTATCCCTTTGAACACAGCTGCATTTACAAGTTATACTATTATGTTATATGAGAATGTGAATGTTTTTATGTGAATATTTTACATTGTTCATCTTCATGTCTCACACTCAAATGAAAGGCACACTAATAATTATAAGTACACTACCTATAAAACAGAACACTTTACAAACTGATCAATAACAAACTGCAGTCACAACATTCACTACAGGAATCATCATAGAAAGAGTGAGAGGGTTACTAAGGGTGTAGTTAATTTACAAACAAACTGAAAAATGAGTAATTGATCAGAGAAATCAAAGTCACAAATGCATCAAACAGTCCATCGTAGCCTTGGCAACACGGCATGCAGCCCACCTCATGGCCAGTTGCAGAAAAACAAACAATGTTGCTAGGGCAATCCAAACACAGGCAATTGCCAAGGCAACCCAAACACAGTCAATCGCCAACAGCAACCAGACAGGCCAATCAACTTACTACAACTTCAGAGGCAGTGGATTATGGTTGCTAGGTAACCATTGCCAGGGTCTCCCATCATTTATGATTGGCTGTTTGGACCTTGTTGTGCGGTTTGTGATTTTCATAGAGAGAATACAAAGAGAGAATACCATATCTACCATTGTTCAGTCAAACAGATGGCCCCAAACTCAAGGGCTGATTGTGATGATGAAACAAGCAGATGTTTTGAAAGCGCAAAAGTGTTACACTTTTTAGGGATATCAAGTATTTTTACAAATTATACAAAAACTATACAGCTTTAGTAAGCTGATATGACTTTTTTTTAATCTCATTTATTGATTGTTAGTGATTATCTGAGACACATTTATGCTGTAATGTCCCAGCTTTTAAAGCCTACTGGTCCTCATCTATGGTTAGTTCAAAACATCCCTTATGAAAAAGAAGTGTGCTTTTAAATTTTAAAAGTATTTTTTCAAAAAATCTTGCAGATTAATGAAACAAAAAGCCACTTTTAGCACTATGACTATTACTAAAAGTCTGTTCACACTAAGAAAGATAACTATAAAGATAACTTTAAAGATATAGTTCTAAAAATCGTTCTAAATATAAAAGAATAGCAGAGTCCACACCACAGCTATAACAATAATGATATAGAGGAATGAAATCGTTGGGATCACTTTCAGAAAGATTTTTTTTCCAGCTGTGTAACGATAAAACACTGGCAGCCAATCAGAATCCATTCTAATTTAAGGACTCGCACATTTAAAACGGCAGATGACATTGTGGAGAAGTAATTTGCCGATGTCCAGAAAGATCCACCACTGTTTGACAAGTCAAACCAAGGATACTTTAAAGAAAATGGATATATGGAAAACAATCGGTCATACCCTCAGAAAAAATGGTGATTAGTATTAACGATGAGATCATTATGCTAGGCTAGCAATATAAATAAAATTACCTCAGGTATCCAGAGCTAGTTTCGACAACATTGTTTTGCTTCCTTTAAATGTGCAGTGAAAAAGACTAGGTGTTGTTTTTATTCCCCCATATTGACTTTGTCAGCTAAAATTCACTGTTAGATTAAATCATTTACACTAGCTAGATTCACTCGAAATATAGCATGCTGAGGACATCTGCTGGTTAAAGCTGTGTAAATGCAACAAGAACAGCAAAAACATGTTGTACACACTTTGAAACCGCAGTGCGTGAGCTCAGAATATACAGACCATTATCATTCGTTGGTGTGGTCGCAAATATAGTTATCATTATAGTTATCTTTATAGTTATCGTTCTTGGTGTGAACGGGCCTTAAGACAGCACTATGACTATGTTTCTTAATATACTTAAGTGCACTTTTAAAATTACAATGTTGTCAAAACTATCCCTATTGCTGTATTCTGCAGCCAGGCCAGTAGTTGGCGATGTCAAAGGCCACGTTCACACAGCAGCAGAATACGGTTGTCAGTCCTGTATTTGAGTCCTTAATACGATTACAATCACACACAGTACGGTTATTAAGGGAGTGACAACCGCATTCTATAACTGAACTCACACCTGTACATTTTCAGGACTCACAACAGGACTGGACAACTAGTTGTCTGTCACGTCATACAGTGCAAGAGAGCCGGTGTTTTGTGTGTGGTTTTGCTTTCGGTAACTTACAGCTACAGAGATATGAGCTGCGTGTCATCTTAAGGTGTTAGATCCAATCACTGTTCTCCACCGGAGCGGCTCCCGTCAGTTTTGTATTTCTTTTCCAAATTCAAATGCGTGTCATGTGCGAGATGTCGCAAATGACGTGACACGTGAGTGCAGTGGTTAAAGACTCCAGCTAGCGCATGTTTACATGCTGCTGTTGGTTAATGAAGTTTGAATGGATACACTCGCAGTTCAGTTGGTCTCTTGTCATGTCAAAAGTGATGAGACTTTTCAGTTTTATGGACGTCGCCATCTTTAATATTACGTTGGTCACTGTCGTTATGGTTACTAGTAAGAGAATACAGGCTTGACTCTCATTGCACGTTCATACAGACAAAGTTCCAGACGCTACTGTAAGTTGCTGTGTGAACGGGACATTTCGAGACTCAAACCTGTAACTAAATGCGGTTGTCAATCCCAAAAACTGACAGTGTGAACGTGGCCTTTGTAAAGTAAAACTACGCACCTATAGACTGAACCACGTAACACGCATGATGTCACCGTTTTCACAAATTCACGTTTAAATAGAGACGATAATGGTATCTTTTTCAAAAACTTGCACTTTGCACATTTTCTGGCTCCCAAAACACTGTTGTCGTGTAAATGAACAGCCAAAATGCATAAAAAGTTTTACATTTTTAGTTGAAAATGGTGTTGTGTAAACGGCCCCTAAGACTATAATACATTTTCATTTAATTTCAGTTAACATGCAATTAAGTGTCAGAAAACATTAAAAGTATATTACTTCTGTGCAAACTGAATGTAAAGTATATTATTCCCTAATAAGTGCTCTTTTTAAATGTGTGCTCAAGTGTACTTCTTTTTCACAAGGGATAATTAATCATTTTATTCCTATTCACCTTTATAAGTATGTTTAGCATCCTTATTCAGACAAACCCCTACAGAACTCAAACCACTTCTCCCCTCCTCTCTCCCTTTATAAAACAATTTTGTTTCTCTTCCCTTTCATCTTCTCAGTTTTTTCATTCTTCCCTCCTTTTGCATGTTCCCTTTCAATAAACAGTAGATCTCTCTCTTTCTAAAGGTTTTCCCCTCCTGTCCTCTCTTACCGTTCTCTATCTCAGTAGGGTCTGTTGGCATCCTTTGGCCTTTTCAGCTGCACTTTGAGTCTTTTCATGCCGATCTGAAATCCGTTCATGGCCTGGATGGCCGTCTGAGCGCTCGCTGGGTTATCAAAGCTCACAAAGCCTGAGAGAGAAAGCAAAGACAAAGAAAAATGTTCAGTGTCCATGTAAAACTCTCCACCGTGATGCAAGAGTGCTGTGGGTGTTCGCCGGAGTGTTGCTATGCAGTTGCTAAGGTGCTCTGATTGGTTTTTAGTGCATTGCTATGTTTGAGTGTGGTAGTCAAGTCAAGTCACATTTATTAATATAGCGCTTTAAACAATATAGACTGTTTCAAAGCAGCTTCACAGTAATAAACAGGAAAATAACTGGGTAACACATGTAGGGCTGAGCAAATATGGGTATAACTTTTTACTGCCCTAGAACTTCAGAAATCCCTTTAAAGGTATACATGTGAATTAAACGTGGCACAATGGCCTTCATCATCACAGCATGCTAATGCCTATCTAGTGCGAGGGATTCATCGATATGCTGATTGAGGACTGTTAATTGGGACACTCCAGGCACTGGATGGTTCTGGGGAGACAGAGTCGTTTGCACCTCAATAGCACATCTGTACCATTTGCTTCCCAGGATACATGTGCTTTCCACTACATACTATTTATGGTAACTGTTGTATATCTGTTCTTAGTGCATTCAGATGTCTCTCTTACGCTCTACTGAATTAAATCAGTCACACACTTCACAGTTTTTTGGATGGCCACTTTTACTTCCTTATGTGCACCTCATAAACTTAACATCTGGTCCCATAATGCATAGTGAACTTAGATCTTAAAGATACAGACCATCATTCTAATATATGACATCCCCTCCAAAGTCAGATAGAGACCTTTAACACTTAACTGTTGTCTCTGTACTTTCTAAACACACATACAAAAAAAAAAAAACATGCTTATCTATGATTTTCACATTACTCTACTTTCTTATTATTTATCAAACTATGAACAAGTCAGTGAAATTGTCTACATCCAACCTGCACTGACAAATTTAACCAATAACAAAGTCAGCAAGTTTGAGGCAATTTCTTTTGCCTTTAGGGCTTGATATGTCATGTCTTTGTGACACTCAGCCATATGCACAGGTTTCTGTGAATCTTCTGACCTTATCTGTTGGTCTGAGTTTGTAGAACAGTCTACAAACTCAGAAAGTTTCCTTTCTCCCTCTCCACATATTTCTTCACAAATGTTGTGTTGCGACTGTACTGGGCTCCAGTGGGTGACTCAACAGTTATTTTGTTCCCAGCTTTGCTGACCACCATATGAGGCGTTGCCTTGAAAGATGTGGTAAACTTGTCCATCTTATCCTGCCTTATCAGAACCCGATCTCCAACAGCTACATTTGAGTACTCTGCTTTGCACTGTTCATCTGCATACAGTTTATACTTCCCTTTTTTCTCAGCATCATGGTCTTGAACTTCAAGATCTTTGTCCACTGATGTGAGTTCAGGAAGCTTACCTCTCATTTTCCGTTTAAACAGAAGTTCAGCAGGGCTTTTGCCTGTTGTGTTATGTACAATTCCTCTGTACACTGTAGCATATTTCCGAAGTTCCTTTTGCCAGTCAAGTCCTTCTAACTGTGCAATTCGGATTCGTTTCATGATAGAAGAATTCCGGCGTTCAACTTCACCGTTCGCTTGAGCCCATTTAGGTGATGTTTTCAGGTGTCTGATTCCGTTTTCCTCACAGTAGTTCTTGAGTTCGTCTGATTTGAATTGAGGGCCATTATCTGATTTTAATGTGACAGGAAGTCCATGTTGGCTAAATATGTTCTCCAGGCTGTCAATCACTTTCGCAGTCGTGGTTGAGGTGAGAATGTCATACTCTACTGTAGTAATCCACCACGACTAGGATTGAGTATTTTGACGGCAGGGGACCCAGTAAATCTACCGCTAGGTCTTTCCATGGTCCATCCGGCAGTGGTAAGGGTCGCAATGGTTCTGGCACATCAGGACGAGAGACATTTTGACAGCCATGGCACGACTTACAATATCTCTCGGCAGCCCTGTCCATGCCAAGCCACCATACTTTGGTCCTCAGGTGTTGTTTGGTCCCAACAATACCTATGTGTCCCTCATGAGCAAGTGCCAGTGCTCGTGGTTGTAATATTTTTGGAAGAACAATGCGCGTTCCACGTAGGACTAGAAAACCTACTGCACACAGTTCACCAGCAACAGCTGCATATGTTATACAGTTTTCAAAATGTCCGCTTTCAGTAGCTTTTCTCACCTCTATCAGTTCTGGATCATTTTCCGACGCCTCTTCCACTTCCCTAGTGGTAAGGGCTCTCGGGGTGGCATTAATGGCTACAAATCTCACATATTCATCCGAATCATGCAAGTGCTTTTCTCTCATTGCTGTGCTTCCAAGAAGTCGTGATAAAGGATCTGCAATGTTCTTTTTTTCCAGAAATATAGACAACCTTAAAGTTGTAAGGTTGAAGACGCAAGACCCATCGCTCAATACGGGCACAGGGCTTAGAGCGTGGACTGTAGATTGACTCTAATGGCTTATGGTCTGTGACCAGGTCAAATTGTCTCCCATAGACATATGGGTGAAGCTTCTCACAGGCCCATACAAGGGCAAGGACCTCCTTCTCAGTCTGGCAGTACCGTCTCTCACAATCTGATAGGCTTCTACTAATGTAGCACACTGGCACCATTTGTTCCTTTTGACGTTGCGTCAATATAGCCCCCAACCCTACAGGACTGGCATCAGCTGTAACCTGGGTGCATCTTTGTCAAAATATGCTAAAGTTCCTGATTTTGCGAGTTCTTCTTTAAGAGTGTTAAATGCACTTTTCTGTTCAGGGCCAAAGACAAATTTTGAGTCTTTTCTGGTAAGACATCTCAAGGGCTCTGCCAAGGTTGCAAATTGTGGAATAAATCTGCTACTGTAATTGACGAGTCCAAGAAAACTCAGAACTTCTGAGGCATTCTGCGGTTCTCGAGCCTCCACCACAGCCCTGACTCTCTCCTCAGTGGGCCCAATACCCTTCTGTGTGAGCAGAATCCCCATAAAGTTTAAGCGATCTATACGGAACTGACATTTTTCAGGATTCAGAGTTAGTCCACATTCTCTCAGACGTTTCATGACGGCATGCAGACGGTGATTATGTGTTTTGTGGTCAGGTGCATGCACAATCACATCATCTGAGATGTTTTCAACTCCCTCTATTCCAGCAAGGGCAGATGCTATCTCATGTTGGTATTATTTACTCGCCGATGATACTCCAAAAATGAGCCGCTTGTATCTGTACACCCCGTTGTGAACTGCAAATGTCGTTATCTGGTGGGACTCTGGTGTCAGCTCCAATTGATGGTATCCCCATTTGAGATCTAACTTACTGAAAACCATAGACCCGTTCATGCTTTGTAGCAGTTCATCTACAAAGTGGGGATGGGGAATCTTTCTCTGATGATTGCTTGATTGGCTTGCCGCATGTCAAGACAAAGTCTGATTTCAGAATTGGCTTTTGGAACAATCACGACTGGGTTAACCCATGGGGTAGGCCCATTCACTTCTTCAGTAATGTCCATTTTTAAGAGTTCTTTTATCTTTTCTTCCACAGGACCCCTTAAATGGAATGGAATCCGCCTTAAAGGCTGGGCCACTGGCTGAACCTTTGGGTCTATGTATAAACTGATTTGTTTGGTTTTCAGCTTACCAACTCCTTGAAACACCTCGGGGTATTGTGAATGGAGCGACTTTTTGAGGTCTGTTATAGCAGCAATGTTTGCGCCAATCTTCAGGACTCCAAGTTTCATGGCAGTGTCTCTCCCTAACACCGGTTCTCCCATCCCTTTGATGACGATGAATTCAGCATATACTGTCCGGCTGTCTATTCTTGCTTCACACTTGAAAGCTCCCTTTAATGGCAATGGCTGATTGGACGAGTAAGAGAACAGTTTCTTCTCTATTTCTGGGATGTATGAATGGCATTTGATATTCTTTGCTTTCAGTTCCTCCCATGTTCTTTCATCAATGATATTACTAGTCGCACCTGAGTCTACAAGCATTTTTAAATGAACATTTCCCAAGCAGACTTTTAGTCTCTCAGCCATGTAATCGTCTTGGATAACAAATGCATATTCAGCTTGCCTTTCAACTTAGTTAACTGCTTGCTGCTTCACATTTTTGGTTTTGCACATTTTTGAGAAATGGTCTCGTCCTTTACATTTGTGACATGTCTGACCCCACGCTGGACATTTCAAATCTCGTCCTAAATTATCTGTTTTTCTGCATCTGTTGCATTGTTTGTTCTGCTTACTGAATTCAGCTTGCTGCTTTCCCTTGAATTTTCCTTTAATCTTTCCTCCTTTTTTCCAGACGCGATTCACAGACTCAGTGTCAGGTTTTGAGGCGTCACTCACTGACGATGCAACCATCTGTTCCTTTATCCGTTCACAGAGGGCGGCAACCTCCAACGCACAATTGAGCGAGTTTAGGTCCCTCCTTCAAAAGTCTACGGCGCATGTATGTTGATGTGCATTTCCCTACGATGGAATCTCGGATTTGATTATTCATGTCATCCGCGAATGCACAGACGAACTGTCGCAGTGGTATCTTCTTCAATTATAAGTCCTTTACCGTCAGCAAAAAGTTCAAACGATGTCAGCCACCTTGTCCATCTTGAACCAAGAGTCGCAGGATCTTTGTAACACTCAAATGCCGGAATACCTAACTTTTCCATTGCGTGCAGTCAGTGCTCACATCCCCCCCCGGCTGCATCCTCATCGCTAATGTTGTATATCTGTTCTTAGTGCATTCAGATGTCTCTCTTACGCTCTACTGAATTAAATCAGTCGCACACTTCACAGTTTTGGATGGCCACTTTTACTTCCTTATGCGCACCTCATAAACTTAACATCTGGTCCCATAATGCATAGTGGTCTTAGATCTTAAAGATACAGACCATCATTCTAATATATGACTGTAACACTTTATTGTTTTTACAGTGTCATTGCTACATGTAGTTACTATAGCAATAACTATAAATTATGCATAATTACATGCAACTAACCCTAAACAAAACCAAACCCTAATCCTAACCCTATAGTAAGTACATGTAGTTATTTAATATTACTCAGTACTTAAAGGTGCAATGTGTAAATGTTAGCGGCATCTAGCGGTGAGGTTGTGAACTGCAACTAACGACACACACCCCTCACACCCCTCCCTTTCGCAGAAGCTATGGTGGCCATCTGGCCGACATAACACATAGATGTCATTGTCTGAGACAGCAGAGTAGCCTGTGTGAAGCAATGAGGTTTCTTCTTACTTCAAACAAAGAACGGTCTCTGCTTCTAATAAACCAAATAACTACTACTACTACTACTACTACTACTTTGTGCGTATTCAACGTAGTGACGATGCAAGCTGCCTTTAAAAACACAAACGATTTAGAAGAAGAACAACATAGTGACTAAACGTGCTCTGTAGAGCAGTTTGTCCATTTAGGGCTACTGTAGAAACTTGATGAAGCAAAATGGCGACTTAACATGGAAGGGGGACCTGCGGTGTATGTAGATAGAAATGGCTCATTCTAAGGTAATAAAAACAGAAATTCTAGTTATGTATATTATATTGCATTTCTGTCAATAGATCCTCCCAAATGTTACACATTGCACCTTTAAAGGTATAATTACAGTGTAACAAAGACACCTTAAAATAAAGTGTAACCTATTTATCTACTAGTGTGTTCTAACATGTAACTATGTCATCTTTGGACTGATCTGACAGCTTAAACTTCAGCATAAGCTGAACTGAATTGTGGTAAACTTAATAGAGATATTCAAGTATCCTAATGTACAATCTAGGTACTATTGCTTAAGCATGCATTGAGGAGAATATGTTAATGTACATCTCCCCCTCTTGATCACCGCCCATTTGCCTTATCTTTTGGTTTCCTGTCAGTTGGTTTTGGTGTTGGTATTCAGCTCATGTCTAACAAAGCTTTGCTCGGGGTATAAGATAACTGTTGATCTGGGAGAAAGGCTTTTACTCCCTCTCCCGCACACCGGTGTGTAGTCTCATACTACAAGACAAGCTTTTATGGCCTCTTCTGCACAGCAGTGCTTTATTTGTTACAACTAAGTTTTTCTATACAGTATGTTGTTCCTTTCTACTGTCAGAATATTTAAACATGTAACTTCATAAATAACTTTGCCTGTTTTAAAGGCTTGGAGTATCTTTCCTTTTATCACTGATAATGTTGAAAGCTAAAGTGATTGTAACTTTCATTATCATCTAAACATTCAGGTTAAATCCTACGTTTTCTAATCAGTTATAAGAAAGACTTTCTACCTTTAAAGAATAAGAGATTAAAGAATAACAACAACTTTAATGAAGTCAGATTAATTATATTGGAGTCAAATAAATACTTGAATTGTACACATCATCCTTCATTACATTGTAACATGGACAGCTTTAAGGGTTAGTTGACCGATTTTTTCTTTTTCCTTAAATTACTCACCCTCATGTCGTACCAAACCTTTAAGACATCAGTTCATCTCCTGAACACAAATGAAGATCTTTTTTAATTAAATCTGAGAGATTTCTGTCCCTCCATTGACAGCCTACGCAACTACAACTTTCAAGCCCTAGTAAAGGAAGTAAAGACATTGTTAAAGTAATCATGTGACTCCAGTGGTTTAACCTGGAGTGGTTTAACCTTTAAGTGGTTTTATGAAGCAACACGAGTGCTTTGTTTGCACAAAAAAAAAAAAATAATAATAATAATAATTTGCCAATTCATTTACAAAATATTAATCTCTGATGCGCGTTCACGCAACAACGTCTGCTCTCGTGTCAACAATATGCTTGCCTCGTGGTGCTCTCGTGAACACGCGTTGGAGATTAATATTTTGTAAATAAAGTGGTAAATTATGTGTTTTTGTGCAAACAAATCATAAAATTGATGTTAAACCACTGGAGTCACATGGTTTACTTAAATGATGTCTTTACTATCTTTACTAGGGCTTGAAAGTGGTAGTTGCATAGCTGTCAATTGAGGGACAGAAATCTCTCAGATTTCATTAAAAAGATCTTCATTTGTGTTCTGAAGATGAATGAAAGTCTTACAGGTTTGGAACGTCATGAGGGTGAGTAATTAATGATAGAATTTTCATTTTTGGGTCAACTAACCCTTTAAAATAAAGTGTAACCAATAACTGTCAATATTGCAAAGTTCATCATTTATAAAACAAATCTTATTCTGCTGTAAAGCAGCTCCACAGAAGACAATAGTGTCATTATTCAGCTCAATTCAGTTGAGCTTTTGCTCTCATCTGATGGTACAGTCCAACAGATAATAGTTCTATTGTGCACCAGATTTTGAAGGTTAGTACCATGAACACATAAGTTTTCTCATTCTTACCGAAGCACTTGCTTTGATTGGTGGCTCGATCGACAAATACTTTTGCAGAAATGACGTTACCGAATGGTAGAAACATCTGAAGCATTTCAGAGTCAGTGAACTCCTGAGGTAAATGGTAAATGAAGATGTTACACCCCTCAGGACCTGCATCACACACATTAAACTCAATGTAAGCTTTATAGGCAGATATAATCAAAATGAGAAACAGCTCATATGCAATGATTTTTAAAAATAATATATATCTTGAATAAACCAATGATTTGCCTCTATACCCTTGTGAAAAAGAAGTGCACTTACGTAACTGTATTGAGTGTTCACTTGTAGTGTACTTCAAATCTTAAAAGTATATTTAAAATAAAAGTACTTGCAGATAATATAACATTAATAAAATAAAAGGCCACTTAAGTGTGCTTAAAGAAAATATACTTTCATGACACACTTAAGTTCACTTTTAACAAGTGCACCCTGTATTAATGTCAAAAGTTTTACTTTAAAATACATTTTAAATCATTATGTTTTAATAATGTTTGGTCGTGCTTTAAAGAAGTATACTTTTTGATGTGTTGACCAACATATTAAAGCACATGTAAAGTACTTGATTATAATTTTAACTGTAGTGTGTTTAACCATATTTACTTACTGTATATGTACTTACTTAAGTGGGTCAAACACTCTGAAGTCCAGGTAATTGCATTTAATATAAATTAAATTTTTATTTAATTGCATTTAACATGCATTTCAGTGTCTGAAAACAATACATGCTGTTCAAACTTAACTACTTTTAAAGTATATTTCTATAATACATACTTAAAAGTATGCAAAAGTGTACTTCTTTTTCACACAGGCACAGTCTAACTTCTGAGGAAGTACACAAATGCTGTGTCCGAAATCGAATACTTTCCTGCTACGTGTAAAGTATGCAACAACAACAACAAAAAAATATGGCAACCGAGCAGTATGTCTGAATTCATTAAACAGTATGTGAAAAGCACCCGGATGACCTACTACTTCCACCAAAATTCTGAAGTGTGCATTCAGTGAAAACTTTACTATCCCATGAGGCCACGGGAGAGGAGTTGTGAATGGCCATGAAGTGATGCAACTGACGCCATAAGTCACATGATAATGACAACATGGCGGATGTAGTGCGCCCGAATTTCATTCATACTACATCCATTCATACAATATAGAACATATTTTTTAACAGTCTGTGAAGTACGTTTCAAACCAAATGAAGTACCTACTATACAGTATATGATTTCGGACGCAGCGAGAATTTATATTTTTTTTTACAGGAAATGACATCACCTTCTCTCTGTTGCTGTGGTTGTTGCTGGGCAACCAGAGTGGGTTGCTGTAAAAATGGCTGGCTGACCAATCCATATGCAGTCGGGTAAGCTGCTGTGAAACAAAGTTTGACACATGCTGATTCAGAAAGACAAATGTTGGTCTGACACAAAATATTGTGCATGAGACATGCAGCTGCTCAGTCACCTGTGTAATGCTGCATGCCTGTGTATGCCTGCTGGAGTGGATCTAACTGAAGAGCCGGACTCTGGGCTGGAGAGACAATGAAGAGAAAGCATTTTGCATTTTCTAAATACATGTAGTTCCTGTCCATGCAAAACTCACCGCCATGATGTAAGGGGATTGTGGGTGGTTGATATGCAGCTGCTAGGGTGTTGTTAATTCAACCCTTCCCCAAGCATCAGGGATTCTCACCTTGATATGGATGAACACCATTGGTGTAGATTTCCGATGCTGGCTGTCCATTGGCGGTTGCTGGTACGGGACTATAGCCGTTCACTCCAATTGGTGGAGGCAGAGCCGACACAGGTGTTGCCGCAATAGTGGGTGGAGTGTTTGCACCTGTAGCCAATCACAGAGCAGTGAGGAGTTTAGACAGACAAGAGCGTTAGCGTTAAGCGTTAAAGTTTTTTTGCAGTAATTAGTTTATTTATAAGGTGGCAACCGTGCCCTAGGGGCGTCGATTCAGAAGGTAGTTGAAGAAAAACTGCATAAACAGAACAGACCGGAATACAAGCAAGCTACAGCGACAATGGAGGCCTACATAGACGAGAGATTGTGTGAAGAGTGAAGATTGGTTGTAAGTCGTGGCGAGAGATTGCTCAAAACCGTGCATGCGTCCAACGCCTGTGTACGCGTACGGGTCAAATGAAGTAAGACTGTGCTTTTGACTGTGCGTGTACACTAGCGTACGCGTAAAAAAACAAAACAAAGTAAACTTTGGGCTTAAGCCCTCGCATTCTTCCTCCGAGTCCACACTTTAGTGATGTAATGTCGCTTTGACTGTCTGGTAGAAGTTTGAAGCGATGCTCGCCTTATCAGCTGCAAAAGGGGCGCACTTTTCTGAATCCTAAAATGACAAAATGGACACCCTACGGTCTTGTGGACCATTGTAAGTGCACAAGACAGAAGGTGAATATGAAGTGTGCCATTTGGAACAGGGCCACTGAGCCACCCTTGTGGAAAAGAAGTGCACTTAATTGTACTGAATGTGCACTTGTAGTGTACTTTAAATCTTAAAAGTATATTTTTAAAAACTGAAACAGTTTCATGACTATCTTTCTTAACACACTAAAGCTGATTTTAAATCATTATGTTTTAATAATCTTTTGTCATGCTTTACAGAAATAGACTTATTGTCACCGTCTGCCAGCCGGAGTCCCTATGATAGCTACCAGAGGGCACTCCTCCCTAGTACTTTGCCATTCCATCATGAACTACATTTCCCATAAACCTGTAGTCATTATCGTGTGATTACTTTCACACGTGTGTCATTAGCTTGTTAATGTCTGTGTATATAAGCCCTGTGTTTTCTCTCACTCTTTGCAAAGTCTGGTAAGCATTGCTGCCAATTTAACGATTTTGTTGTTAGATTTAGCAACTCCCTATGGAAGCCCGTTTCCGCCACTAAATAAAAAAAATAAAAAGAGTAATTGCAACTTTTTATCTCAGAATTCTGACTTTTTATCTCACAATTGCGAGTTTATATCTCACAATTGCGAGTTATAAAGTCAGAATTCTGAGATATAAACTCACAATTGCATGATATAAAGTCAGAATTCTGAGATATAAAGTCGCAATTGCATGATATAAAGTCAGAATTCTGACTTTTTTTCTCACAATTGTGTGAAACTTTATTTCTCACAGTTCGTACTTTGCTTGCGTTTCCTTTCATTGCGAGTGACCATCAGGATTGCTGCTTCGTTATTATTATACATAAAATGGAAGACATCATAAAGGATTATTTTTATATATATATATATATATATAAAATATATATATATATTTATTTTATATATATTTTTATTATAATTAAAAACAAGTTTAAATATTTTTTTAATATTAATTTTCTATCCTGACATACTCCATTTCTTGTTAAAACACACTAGATATGCTTATTCTGTGCATTTTGAGCACTTTTTGTGTGAAATCATATTTATTTTGTCCATCAAAAGAGTTCTTTCACTTTAATTGAGCGTTAGCAGCGCAGGAAAAATAGACCCAGCGGCGAAACTATCGCAGCACTGCTGCTTCTGCTCTTCTCCTGCTACACATTACCGCATAGCCTCTGCGTGCGGTGTGAATGCTCTCATCTGTTAACAGGCGCTGAAAAAAATATGCGCTCTGCTGACTCGTGCGGTGTGAAACCGGCCTTACACTGCATTTCTGGGTGCTCTCCCCCTGGTTACCAAAAAATGGCTAAAGACATCTTTTTCGTCAACACTTGACCAATTAATACTAGTACTTACTTTTTCTATTTCTATTCTGTTTCTCTAGTTATTTTTTTAAACAAATTTGCTATGTGCACTTTGCTAGAATAACTGGGACTTGACACAGCACTTACATGTTGCCCTCTTGTTGATCCTTCTCATGGGCATTTAATAATTAAATTAAATCTCTTTTTTGGCTCATTTTGCCTGTAAAAGAAAACCTGCCTAATAATTATACACAGCTGAATATAAGGCATTTTTCATTTCCAGCCTTCATGAACAATTATATATCACTTATAAATGATTAAATACAAAATTAATAGTAGTTATTAAGATTAATGTGGTTTGGAATTGGTAAAATGTGTTTGAAAAAAAAAAAATGATCAGAAAATCAACTTGCATAATAATTATGCGCGCAGTGTATACATAAGTACATAAGTATACAAATCCTACAAGTTTTAATAGAAAGGATATTAGAGTATATTTTAGTTTACCACAAATGCTTGTCAGTATTCGGCAGTACACTTTAACCATATTTCATTTGATAGAAGAAATTATAAAATTACATACAAAGATGTACTTAAGTCCTTAATCAGTGGGTAAAAAAAAGCACTCTAAAGTTCAGCTAATTGCATTTTATATCAATTTAAACTATAATACATTTTTATTTAATTGTTAATATTGTAAAGTAACATTATGTTATAATAGCATTCTGATCTATTTCCTGTAAAGCTGCCAGTATGGTAATGGTGGTAATTACCAGAAGAGGGTGTGATTGGGGTGATGGGTGTGGCTATGATGCCATTTGCATTGAGTGCTGCCATCTGCTGCATCTGCACCGCTGCAACTGTTGCGACGGGAGACAAGTAGGCGGACTGTGCCGCCAGAGCCTGCTGCTGAACCAGCTGCAACAGAGAAAGAGGGAAGAGTTAACGCTGCCCAACTTCAACACTTCAACAGCATTTTGCTAATTCTGTTATAATTAATTATTAAGAATTCAGATTTTATGTGCTCATCTTGTTACATGGAGAGACTGCACAAAATGTTTGTACTTTAAAATTTATTTTGTCACTCGCACTCCTATAGTGAAGGAAAAGATTAATTAAAAATATGGAATCTTAAAATATTATTTCACTGCTGTGTGTGTGTTTACTCACTGCTTGTGTGTAGGCATTATATGCATTAAAGTTGAGCGTCACTGGACTGAAGATGCCGAGCTGTGAGGCCACCTGCTGCATGCGCCGGAGACCTCGCTCCTTCTCTGTGTCTGCAAACTTCACCACCAGACTGGAGGAGGCGCCCTGTCGACAGACAGACACAGATAACAGCTGACAGGAGAGGAGGAGACAACGAGAGGAGAGTGGAGAACACACTCACAGGCAGAGTCCGGCTCCCGTGAAGACTGTTAATGGCAGACTGGGCTTCTGAGTGACTCTGGAACTTCACAAACGCACAACCTGTGAAAACATCATAAACATCAGAATGAGTTTGTGTTTGTTAACACACAGTCTCTCACGCAGGTGTTTGTTAACAGACCTTTGCTGGTGCCGTCAGGTCCTCTCAGCACTGTGCACTCATCAATGCTGCCGAACGGTTCAAACATCTTCCTCACATCCTCATCAGACTGCTGCTTTCCCAACATCCCCACAAACAGCTTTCTGTCTTCTGAAAAGAGTGAGAGAGGGAGAAATGCTCATGATCAGTTGTTCAACATCATGTATCTGACTTTATTTCATTTCCAAGTTTTGGAGAAGTGTATCGGTTTATTAAGTCAACAAAGCTGCAGTCCCGTCAGCCTCCAGCAGAGGGCAGGATGAGCCAACTATAATATGAACTCTGTGTGGGGGGGGTATGCTGTGTTGTGTTTTACTGCATTATGAGAAAAAATTCCTTTACTAAATTTTAAAAGCATTGATAGGGATAGTTTAACAGCCGTTGAAACATTCTTTTAGATGGTTGGTGATGTATATATATAATTTAGCAAACATTCTAACTCATAGGCCTGTAATCACATTTCACATTTAACATGTACATCTGCTCTACACGCTTCAAAATGAAGCTTCTTTATTGGAATTGATGTATCCATGAAGAACCTCTAACATCCATGGAATCTTTCCAATGCACAAAATGTTCTTTAAAGTGCAAAACGGTTCTTTAGAATTTTAATGTGTTCTTCACACTAAGAAAAATAAATGGTTCTTTTAAGAACTGTTCACTGAAAAGGTAGGAACAAAAATGGTTTTATGGCATCACTGCAAAAACACCTTTGTGGAACCTTTATTTTTAATAGTGTAGGAAAACTGAAAACTGTATCAACTAGAATATTGATGACTCATCAGTGCTCTCTAGAATGGCAATGTCACTAGCAAATAGCAAATCATATTCAAGGCTGTGCAGGGCTGTAACCACCATAAGCACTGAGTGTTCTCCCTAATAATAAAATACAGCCCAATTGCCATATTACTTTACAATAATTTCTAGACATATGGTTAGGGCCTTGTGGCTGTCATAAACAAAAATCTACTGGGTATTAACAGTCTCGGGTTTCTATGGGAACTGGAGCTTCTAACGGCAGCTGCAGTGACACAATGACTTATCAATCAGCGATTGGCTCTTTTACTTAGAAGGCGGGACATATTCCACCATTCTGCACGTTGCAGTTTCTCCCATTCATAACTAATAGTAGTGAACCGTCTTTCTATATCTATAGTCTTTGGTATTAAATAAAGGGGGGGGTGATTATAAACTCGGAGTCTGTATCATTATAAATGCTGTGAATTTGGGCCTCCTAAGATACTATTGTGATGAATGAACAGATAATATCGATGGAAGCTTGTTTCCGCCACTAAAAAAAAAATAAAAAAGGTAATTGCAACTTTTTATCTCACAATTCTGACTTTTTTCTCGCAATTGCGAGTTTACATCTCTGAATTCTGACTTCTTTTCTCAGAATTGTGAGATAAAAAGTCGCAATCACCTTTTTTAAATTTTTTATTCAGTGGTGGAAACAAGCTTCCATATATATCAGATGTGTGATCATCTACTTTTTAAAATCTTACTTTACTAAAGTAAAGTTTTAAAAAACAAAAAACACTGCACCCTCAACCTAAAATGTCTTCCCGCTCCCCTGCTGCCATTGTGAGAATAACATGTAATCATTTAATCAATATAAATGTAACTGTAGTCTGATTTCTGTCATGTTATGTCTGAGTTTGAGTTTAGTTTGACTCCTGATTTTTCCCTTTCAGTTTCCTTGGTTTTCACATTTGCATTAGTTTCTATGGTTATTCATTGTTTGATTAATCTGCCACACCTGATTCTTGTTGTCTTCCCCTTGATTATCCTATATATATAGCCTTGAGTTTGAACAGTTCTTTATCTGATCTCATATTGTTTAATGGTTGTTCTTTTGCTGATTTCATGAGAGTTTGTTATTTTGATTTGAGTGTTCATTAAAAATTAACTGCTTCATTTAGATCCAGCCTCTATTCATCCTTGCCTCTGACAGAAGATCGCTACTGAAAGCGCAATATCAGCACTACATCATTTGGATTGAATTGTTATTTTAGAAAATGATAAATAAATGTGTAATCAATCATGGTGTAATGATGGGTCAACAGAGTGGGAATCCATTTGCAGCTTTATTGATACAGTCACCAACAATAACAGGGCAAAGGCAGAAGCATAAACTGGGACAGGCAAAGGTCGTGGCAGGCGGCAGACAAACAGGGTCGAGTCACAGGCAAGGATCAGGGCAGGCGGCAAACAAACACAGTCCAGTACACAGGCAGAGATCAGGGCAGGCAGCAGAGAATCACAGGGTAATAAACAGTCCAACGGCAACAGGGTAACAGTCCACAAGAAAACGCTCAGAAATGATCACCGGGGCAAATCAAGACTTCGCGATGTGTGTGCGTGTGAAGGTGGCTTAAATAGTGTGAGTGTGATGGGGTGCAGGTGCGTGTGCAATCAGTCCCAGGAATGAGGGCCTATGGGTAATGTAGTCCGAATGGGAAACAGTCAATATTCAGGTGACGGCTCTCCGGTGGTGTGGAGGAGGAGGCGTGGGAGCCACATTCGTGACAGAGCCCCCTGCGAGCGGCTCCAGACGCGAGGAGGCGGACGCCGGGTCTACCACGAGGTCGAGGGGCCGGTCTCTCGGATGCGTCCGATGAAACTCCTCTAAGAGAGATGGGTCCAGGATATCATCCGCGTTAACCCAGGATCGCTCCTCCGGGCCGCACTCTCCCAGTCGACCAGATATTGTAGTCTCCTACCCGGCGCCTGGAATCGAGTAGCTCTCGAACCTGATAGGCCTCCTCGCCTTCGATCATCAAGGGCGGGGTTGCGGCCACGGCTCCCTCCGCGTCTCCTCTCGGCCACCGGAGGGTTTCAGCAACGACACATGGAAAGTGGGAGAGACACGGTAATTAGCAGGTAGCTTTAAACGAAATGAAACAGGTGTAATTTGTTTGAGAATTTGGAAAGGCCCTACAAACCTGGGACTGAGTTTTCTGCAAGGAAGTCTGAGACGTAGATCCCTTGTGGACAGCCAGACCCATTGACCCACGGCATATTCAGGATTGGGGCGACGATGTCGATTGGCTTGAGTTTCCTGCCTTCTTACAGCCCGCTGTAGATGGTGATGAGCCAAATCCCAAGTCTCCTCACTTCGCTGCATCCACTCGTTTACTGAGGGCAGATTAGATGGTTCCCCGGACCAGGGAAATAGAGGTGGTTGAAACCCCAGGACGCATTGGAAGGGTGTGAGCCCAGTGGCAGGTTTCTGAAGTGAGTTTTGGGCATATTCAGCCCACATCAGGTAGCGACTCCATTCCGGTTGGTTCTGTTGGCAGTATGTGCGTAGGAATCTGGTGAGTTCTTGGTTCATGCGCTCGGTCTGACCATTGGATTCGGGATGGTACCCAGAAGTGAGGCTGACGTTGACATTTAGTTGCTTGAAGAATGCTGACCATACTCGAGACGTGAATTGGGGTCCTCTGTCTGACACAATATCCTCCGGTAGGCCATAGAAACGGAATACGTTGTTGCACAGAACTTCAGCCGTTTCAAATGCTGTAGGTAATTTGGGTAGTGGGATGAGACGACATGTTTTTGAGAACCGGTCAATCACTGTAAGGATGGTGGTGTGACCGCGGGAGTCAGGGAGATCAGTGACGAAATCAATGGCTATATGTGACCAGGGACGTTGAGGAATGGGTAATGGCTGCAACAGCCCGCTGGAACTTGATGAGTTGACTTGGAAGTTTGACAGAGTGAGCAGTTGTTAATGAATTGAGTGGTGTCAGTGGCCATGGTGTCCCACCAGAACCGATTTTGCAGAAGGTGTTGTGTGGCCGTAATGCCCGGGTGACCTGAACTGGGAGAGTCATGAACCTGATGAAGTAACTGGTTGCGAGGTGTTCAGGGACGAAAGTGCGATTAGGTGGACAGTCTGAAGGTGGTGTGGTTTGTTCGTTGGCTTGGGTGATTTCAGTCATGACGTCCCACTGAACCGGAGCGAGTAGCAGTTTGGTGGGTAGAATACTTTCTTCCTTAATCGACCGCTCCACATCCTCAGACTGGCGGAGAGAGCATCCGCTGACATTCTTTGAGCCGGGTCGGTAGGTTACGGTGAACTGGAATCGTGTGAAGAACATGGCCCATCTTGCTTGCCGGGGGTTTAGACGTTTTGCTGAACGAAGGTATTCCAGATTTTTGTGATCGGTGAGAATCGTGAACGGGTGTTGTGCTCCCTCTAGCCAATGGCGCCACTCCTCCAACGCCGCTTTCATGGCCAGTAGTTCGCGATTGCCAACGTCGTAGTTGCGTTCTGCTGCTGACAATTTCCGTGAGTAGAAAGCACATGGGAACATTTTTGCGGGATTATCTTGGCGCTGAGAGAGAACGGCCCCAATGCCAGTACTGGAAGCGCCGACCTCGACTATAAAGGGAGTTCCGGATCTGGATGACGGAGAATGGGTGCTGATGTGAATCGTTCCTTTAACTCTTGAAAGGCGCGCACCGCCTCAGGGGACCAGAGAAGGCGTGGTGATTGTCGTTTGGTCATGGATGTTAATGGTGCTGCAACGCCACTGAAGTTTCTTATAAAACGCCTGTAGAAATTAGCGAATCCCAGAAATCGCTGTAACTCCTTCAATGTGCGAGGCTGGGGCCATTCAAGCACTGCTTTTACCTTACTGTCGCCCATGGCCACTCCTCTTGACTGATGACATAGCCCAGGAAAGACGTTGAAGTGCGGTGAAATTCACATTTCTCCGCTTTGGCGTACAGCTTATGTTGAATGAGGCGTTGAAGCACGGACCTGACATGTTGGATGTGTTCTTCGAGATTCTTGGAGTATATGAGAATGTCGTCAATGTAGACGATGACCCAGCGATTGAGCATGTCCCGAAAGACATCATTGATAAACGACTGAAAGACGGAGGGACTATTGGACAGCCCGAACGGCATAACGAGGGTCTCGTAGTGGCCAGTGGCAGTAGAGAAAGCCGTCTTCCACTCGTCGCCCTCTCTGATGCGGATCAGGTTATAGGCACAACGGAGGTCCAACTTGGTGAAATATTTGGCTTGCCTTAGTTGTTCTAGAGCTGCGGGGACCAATGGTAGTGGGTAGCGGAATTTCACCGTGATGTCATTCAAGCCACGATAGTCGATACAGGGTCGAAGACTGCCGCCCTTCTTTTGACGAAGAAGCCGGATGCCGCCGGAGATGTAGAAGGTCGAATGAATCCTTTAGCCAGTTCCTCCTCAATGTAGGTCTTCATGGCAGCAGATTCCGGCTGTGACAGGGGAAATATTCTGCCCTTAGGGGGCGTGGTACCTGGCAAAAGGTCGATAGCACAGTCACTGGGTCGATGAGGGGGTAATTCTGTGGATTTCTTTTTGCTGAAAGCGATCGCCAGGTCAGCATAATTAGCGGGTACATCGGGTGCGTCGACGTTGGGCTCGTGAATTGAGATGGTTTGTACTGGTAATGGGGTGATCTGTTTTAAACATTGTCCATGACAAGCGGCATCCCACTGAACGATTTGACCCTCCTTCCATGAAATGAGCGGGTTATGAATTCTGAGCCACGGGAGACCAAGGATGACTGGGTTATTGGGTGAATGAATCACGTAGAAACGGATGCGTTCGTGATGAAGCACTCCGACTTGCAGTGTGAGCTCGGAGGTGATGTGCGCCACCTTTCCTCCTCCGATGGGTCTTCCATCTAGCGCTTCCACTGTCAATGGAGAGTTGCAGTCCGTTAGTGTAATGTTATGTTCCTTGATAAATGTATCAGACATGAAGTTGCCCGCTGCCCCAGAGTCCAGTAAAGCATACGTGGTAATATGTTGTTCATTTACGGTTATTTGTATGGGGATTTTGAGGCAGTTAGTGGAATAATGGGAACTCACCGCCTTCGGGTTGGCTGGGTTAGGTCGAACGGGGTAGTTGAGCTTGATGTGACCGGCTTGACCACAGTACAAACATAGGTGAAGTTGTCGTCTTCTCTCTCTCTCCTCTGGATGAAGTGGGGTGTATCCGAGTTGCATGGGTTCCATTGTGGGATTGGTGAGAGAGGGTAGATGAACGGGTCGCCGTGAACGAAGGAGATTGTCGATGTGGATAGTTAATTCGATGAACTCACTAAGCGATCTTCCTAAATCACGGCATGCGAGCTCAGCTTGTAGTTCCAGAGATAGTCCTCTACGAAACAGTAGTTTCAGTGTGTCCTCAACCCAGTTCGCTTGAGCGGCGAGGGTTCGAAATGTAATGCGTACTCAGCCGCTGAGGTTTTACCTTGGCTTAGCGACAGCAGTTGATCCCCAGCGCTCTTGCCACCTTCCGGGTGTTCAAGACCTCCTTGAAGCTCTGAAGAAAGGCAGAGAAGGTGGGGAACACAGAACTGTCCTCTCTCCACACAGCCGTTGCCCAATCCAGCGCTTTACCAGTCAACAAAGAGCAAGCGAAGGAAATCCGACTGGTTTCGTGGGATAGAGAGATGGTTGCTGGTTGACAAAGAGGGAACATTGGAGTAGGAATCCCTTACATTTCGCGGGCTACCATCAAACTTCTCCGGAGAGCGAGACGTGGATTGATTGTGGGAGCAGCATGGAAGGCCTGACTGACGGGAGCCGCGGGTGGAGGTGTGGCGGCCTCGGCGGCGGTGAAGCGAAGACTCTGAAGAGTTTTCACCAGCTCCTCGGTAAGAGAAGTCAAGCGATTCAGTTGATGCTGGTGAACCGCGAGCTGATTGGCCTGGGCAGACAGCTCGGTGGAGATCTGCATGAACAGCTGCTGGATCGTTAGTTGGCGAAGTCTTCTCTAATGATGGGTCAACAGAGTGGGAATCCATTTGCAGCTTTATTGATACAGTCACCAACAATAACAGGGCAAAGGCAGAAGCATAAACTGGGACAGGCAAAGGTCGTGGCAGGCGGCAGACAAACAGGGTCGAGTCACAGGCAAGGATCAGGGCAGGCGGCAAACAAACACAGCCCAGTACACAGGCAGAGATCAGGGCAGGCAGCAGAGAATCACAGGGTAATAAACAGTCCACAAGAAAACGCTCAGAAATGATCACCGGGGCAAATCAAGACTTCGCGATGTGTGTGCGTGTGAAGGTGGCTTAAATAGTGTGAGTGTGATGGGGTGCAGGTGCGTGTGCAATCAGTCCCAGGAATGAGGGCCTATGGGTAATGTAGTCCGAATGGGAAACAGTCAATATTCAGGTGACGGCTCCCTCCGGTGGTGTGGAGGAGGAGGCGTGGGAGCCACATTCGTGACACATGGGGCTTGAAGTCAGGGTGATTTGTATCAATATTAAGGATTCTATCAGAAAAAAGAATAGTGTCAGATTAGTGTCAAACTAAATGTTTAAATGGCTTGCCATAGTTGTCTGATGGGACAGGGCCTCTCTCTCTTTGGATGTGTGCCTCAACATCTCTACGTTATTCCCTACTCTTACATAGGCATTATATTTAATAATATAAAGACAATAAATATTGCTGGATAAAGAGAACACTTATTATTGATTGATCTTCAAAAGGAAAGCTCAACTGAATTAACAAATTAAAGTTCAATCCACACATCGGTTCCTGTCAGAGAGTGAAATACAGAAGTGTGGAGCCACTAACATGGATGTGCATAAAAAATAGCATTAAAACAGAGCTTTGCATTTTTTTTTTTTAAATGAATTTATTATGATGGGAAAAAGGAATCCATTCAGTTCCACAAACTTTCTTTCTCAAAGTTCCTGGTTACTTATTTTGTGTTTTGCACTGAGCTGATGAACTGAACGCTTGGTCTTCTGTCAGTTATGGTTGTTTTAACTTCATCAGCTTCAGATCATCATGCTAAAAAATGCAGGTACCAAATCTGTCATCTTTTCATTAAAAACAGCAGATTAAGTAGAAACAGTGATGGACCTTATACATCTAAAACAAATGTGATCATGTGTGATATAAATCAATATACTGTATGTTGATTGTTTTTGAAGCTGAACACCATGACTGACATATAACAATACTTGCTTTTGTGTTGTCATGTTTAAGTTTTGTTCATTATGTTTTGAATTAATGTTTTTTGTTATGCCATGTCTTTTATTTTGAAGTTCTTCCTGTTAGTGATGTTTCTGCTTCCTGTTTCCTTGTTTTTTTCCCCCACCCCCGTTCATGCCGTTTGTTCCTCACCTATAATTGTTGTTTATTTTGAATGTTTTATGTCATTTATTTGAATAAACTGCACTTGGGTACATGCCATAACTCAGTCTGGGTGTAAGATATTGTTTCAGCGGATCGCCACAATGATGGATACTCTGAAACAGGCTTTTCTACTTATGATTTTTGTTCATTTGAATGGTAGGTCATTTCTGCACGCAGATGCGTGTCATTACACAAATTTGTGTCCTGATATGTCACAAAAATGTTCGCACACACACACACACACAGATCATTAAAACTTTCTCTTGTATTGTTTTTGTTTCAGAAGCTTTTTCCCAGGGTATTAAAACTTACTTTGTGATAGTAAACACACCATATACATTCCCCGGTAATGGCAGCAGCTGTGAGAGAGCTGAATGGAGAAAGAGTTCGCCCTCAGATGCAACTATTGCTACATACCGAAACCAGACCTGCCTGATTGAAAAAGGTTTTCGAGGAGAATTCACGTGTAAAGAAAACCACCTGCTTCTCAACTCAGCCAAATACACTGACACTGGGCCCTATGAGTTTGTCTGTAATGGGGATAAAAAAGCACTTAGACTGGATGTTTTATGTAAGTATTCACTGTATCTGATTCCTATAAAAGAGTTACTTGAGTCAATGTGTGAGCAGCATCAGCACATGATCAGCAACTGATTTTGGTTTAAAATATTCCCTTACAGATGCAGTAAAAGTGTATACAGCAGAGATGCACAACATCACCCTCAACTGTTATGCAGTCAGTGCCAAAGATGTGACATGGCTGCATAACGATGAAATAGTTTTGCACTATAAGAAAGATGGAACCATAATTCCTGGCAAAGGCTATGAGGGAAGAGTATCGCTGGAGAAGAACTGCCTCAAAACCGGTGATCTCTCTTTTACCATCACTGGAGTTCTCAAAACAGATGCTGGATTATACCGCTGCTTTGTGGATGATGAAACGACTAAGGGATACCCACACACCTATCTGTTACACGTGAACGGTAAGACTGGGAAAAGTGATTTGAATCTCAGTTTTAACTTGCATCTTTGGGTCAAATGTTACATGATTTACTTGTCAGATTTGGCATAATAACAGTTAGGTGAATTTTGCACCTTATTTTCACTCTAAAAAAGTAATCTGCTCTTTGATTCACACAGAGAAACGCTCCAGTCCAGGAGACCAAACAGACTCCAACTGCGATGAAGCACAAATTCCTATTATTTATAAGACAACCACCATCATTTTTGGCACTTTCTTGGGCATCCTTATTTTAGTGGTTGTGATATATATGCTGTATTGTCTCACCTCCAAACCACTCAAAGATCAATCCACATCAGTTACAACCACTTATGTGCTGAAGAGTGACGATGGCACCACGGAAAACAGCCGTGTGTTGTTGTGTAACACGTCACCCAAAAATAAAAGTCAGTTAATGGACAATCATCCTATTCAGGTGAGCGACACCACAGAAAATAAGCCTTCCACCACCAGGCCTTTTTTTAATCTGGCAGAAGGAGGCCTGTAAAGATCTAGGCCTGTTTCACAGCGCCTGCTCAAGCAAAACAACAGCATTACTACAACACCAGGCTCATGTGGAGATTTCACAGCATTTCTACTCCAAAATGAACTGCAGCTCATTGAAAGAGTAGAGTGATTTTGTTAGTGGGGCCAAAGAACTATTACACATTTGATTGTTGTGAAATGTAATTTATATGAGGAGTGGACCATATTTAATCCAAATTGTTATGAATCTATATGATCAAGCCCACCATTCAACAATGAGTGTAGTTCACTCCAGCATTTCATTTTACTTTACTGTAAAGATGGTTGATTAATAGATGTATAGTGTATTTTTATCCCCCTGATGTGTGCATTGAAATTAATATGCTACTTATTTGCTCCTTACATCTTTTAGTCTTATACTGTATATTGGCATTTTGGTAATCTAGTTTATTGTGGTGCCATAATGATATTTTTTTTCTTTGAAAGAACACTTTTAAATAAAAAAATATATTTATTTCCCTTTTACCTGTAAAAACTGTAAAAATTAGCCTTTTTAATTTTAATTTATTGTGTGTCTTGGTAGGAAGACAATCTTTGTAATGTTTACTATTCATTAACTCTGTTAACACAGTATTACTTTCTTGACTCTTGTAAACACCTGTTTACTGTGGCACACACAAACTGTTTTTAACATTGATAATAATAAAATCAGCATGTTAGCATTTTATAATGATTTCGGGAGGATCATGTGACACTGAAGACTGAAGTAATGACGTGGAAAATTCAGCTTTGATCACAGGAATAAATGATAAAAGAATACATTTTAAAAATGTTAACAGAAAAGTTATTTTAAACTGTAATAATATTTCACAATATTACTATTTATACTGTATTTCAATCAACGAAATGCAGCCTTGGTAATTATAAGAACATTTTTCTAAATAATTAAAAAATAAGTAAATTAAAAAAAAAAAAAAATCTTACCAACCCCAGACTTTTGAACAGTATTCTGTATTTATATCAAATAAGCCAAATAAAAATGTGAATAACAGATGATTTACCTCCTTTCCCCTCACTGTCTGCAGGCTTCACTTGAATGGGCCGATTCATCTGAAAAACAAAAACAATCAAAAGTTGATGATAAAATGTCTAAATAATTCAAATTACACAATATACATACTCTATTCATTCAACATACCTGACAATTCTACCAATGGATTAAGACTTCCCATACACAGCGTTTTATAGCAGTGTTTTGATCAGAGTGGCTTTGCTTTAGTGAATTTCTGTATAGACATAAACCTTGATGTTGTGGCTACAATTAAGTAATAAGACAGGCCACCTGCAGACTCACTTATAAAGTAATTTGTCGCCATCTACTGATGTATCAATGTACCTTGCTGAAAGAGTCACAGCCTACAGTCTGTATGGAACAAACACAGACAACTGAAGTGACACAAACAATGAAAAGTTGCAGTGCTTTTGGTCTGCTATTTCAGCTCTCTTGGAATGCTGCTCGACCAATCAGATTCCAGGAACGGAACGTACTGTTGCACAAAAAAAAGTCATTAAACATTTCCACCATTATGTGGACACAGTTCACTTACATATTGACCCTATAGCAGGGCATGTAGTCACACTACACTATATGGGGTAGATCACAATCACACTTAAATCAGGAGAACAGACCACAAATGTGCAGTATATGTTGTCCTTTTTCATACTATTACAGCGGAATGCAAAGGGAAAAAAGAAAATCACGAGGAAAAGAAAGCAGCGACTGAAAAGAGCTCTTGCCATAGATATTCTTGTTATAACACGTTAAAATACCAAGCGTTCTGTTATTCTCATGATGTCTGAAAATAAAACATGAAGGAAAACTGATGGATAATTCAGTCTAACTGACAGATAAGCTTTATTTGTAGGGCAACCTTATGATTTGAAATTATTCCTTTCAGTCTTTTTGAATGGAAGTTCCCCAAACCAGAAGTGCAACCCATAATTCAAAACGCAGTCAGGAAAAAGGTGGATTTGGGGAAAAAAGTACTATTGCTAAAATACTGTAATCATGACAACAAAACAAGAAGCACATCTGTAACCGTCTTCTCAGCGAAACTTTAACGGTAAAACAAATGGTACACAATTCACAAAACAGCAAACATTGAGAAAGGTAAATAAATCTTGTTTGTAATAATTGTCCTAAGTAATGAAATGAGTGAAATTTTAAACACTTGACCTCTGCAGAGTTACTGGATCATGTGTGCCCTGTAAGCCAATCAATAATGACCCGGACACCTTCAAATCAAATCATTCAAGCTGTTTCCACATAGTAACAGCAGTTTATTCAGCATAAGCTGCTCCATTGCCTTCCATTCATACAGAACAGCCTCAATTTTTTAAGTTTTTAAGATAACCTTGATGACTGCTGCACCATTCCCCCCACCCATGCCAGTCTATTTTGGTAATACTGATTTAAGACAACACAGAACATGCAATCTGTGGCTGGTCACTTTATATACTTTATGCTGATTTCCATATGCTCTTCAATATGTATACATGTCATGTAACCTTTTCACCCTGCTGCCCCTGCACTTAAAATAATGTGCACAGGATTGTAGAGAGATCAGCTTTAGAATGATGGCCATCTGATCAGGATTACAGAGACACGCTGGATTACACTGAAGAGCATGTGTGTGAAAGAGAGAATGTGTGAAATCCTGCCACTGAGATGTCTGGAATCAGAGTGTTGCTGTGTGCTTTAAAATGCGTTGCCGTGGCGCTGCTAGCGTGTTCTTTGTTGTTTCTATGGTGTTCCGGGATGTTGCTTAATGGCTCAAGACAAAACCACCAAGATTGATTCCACTAATAAGCCTGGTTTCAGTAAAAAAAAAAACACCACAAAACAGGAATACAGAATAGGAAGACATAAAGAACTGCAAAATATAAAAAAGAATGAACCTGTTTGTCTCTTGACATAAACAAAGTGTAAGAAAAATGTAAGATGAAAGTAAATGTAGCCCTGCAGAGTAGGCCACGCACCCTGAAAATGTATTTAAAATCAACTAAAGTGATTAACAAATGAACCGCTGTATTAATCGGTTAACATTGTGTGTGCATAACTGAATTGGAAACAGTCCATAAATTCACTCCATGTGATTTGTCCTGTTCATTTACTATATTGGCAAGTGTTGAGTTGATGATCAGAAAGATTGTAATGAATCATTCATAACTGATTTGCACATTAGCCTACTAAAATCTGCTTAATAACCACCATAATACACAGACGTAAAAATACAAAATGTAACTCATATTTGAAAAGGAATATAAGACTATTATATTAACTATTTAAATAAATTACACACCTTAATGGGAAAGTTCACCCATGATTTACTCACCCTCAAGCTACCCTAGGTGTATATGTCTATTTTCTTTCAGACGAACAAAAAAAAGAAGTTATATTAAAAAATATCCTGGCTCTTCCAAGCTTTATAATGGGAGTGAATGGGGCTCAAGATTTTGTAGTCCAAAAAAACGCATCCATCTATCATAAAAGCCACACGGCTTTTAACCACACGGCTCCAGGGGGTTAATAAAGGCCTTCGTAAAGTGAAGCGATGGGTTTTTGTATGAAAAACATCCATATTTACTTTATCCATATTTATAACTTTATAAACTAGAATCACTGGCTTCTGGCAGACGACCATCCGGCGGAAGAGTGACCTATGATCCAACGCATGACGCAATGATGAACACGGAAGCGCAGAGGTTACGGTCACGAATTAGAAGTCTAAAATGAGGATTTTCAAAGAGAAATGTCAGAGGATTTCGATATAAGAGAAGAGGAGCTTGAGTTTGTTGCCCAGCCCTATTTATTTGAACCGTGAGAGGCGTCAAAGCTTACGATAGTCCTACATCTATGTCATACATCAGGTCAGAGGTCACTCTTCCGTCAGAACTCGACTTGCGTATGGCTGTTGCCAGAAGCCAGTTATTATAGTCTATAAAGTTTTATAAACTGATATTTTTCTTACAAAAACCCATCGCTTCGCTTACAAAGGCCTTTATTAACCCCCCTGGAGCCGGTTATCATTTGCTACTTATTTGGTTATCTTTTATCATGGATGGATGTGCTTTTTTGGGCTTCAAAATCTCAAGCCCCATTCGAGCTTGGAAGAGCCAGGATAAAATTAAATATAACTCTGATTGTGTTTGTCTGAAAGAAGATCATATACACCTAGGATAGCTTGACTGTGAGTAAATCATGGGATAATTTTCATTTTTGGGTGAACCATCCCTTTAAATATGATGGGAAGCTCTGGGAACGTAATTTTACAGGTTTTTCCACTTTTATTTTTACCTTTTTTACTGTAAAACTACATGCATTGTCTTATGAATACAATACAGATTTTTACCTCAAATTATTATGATTCATACTTTTTACATTTTTAAGATAAATTTACTGTCCTCATAAACCTAATATAATTTTATATATAGTATATGACAAGGTAACTTACTGGTTTTATAAGTATCATTCTACATTCTTTTCTGTTGAAATTACAATCTGTTTTAACAGTGTAGGAGTGAAAGAAAGAGAGAGAGAGAGAGAGAGAGAGAGAGAGAGAGAGAAGACATGCTCTAGTTTCCTGGAGAGTCTCGAAGCCCATTTGTAGAATGTCATGAGCGCAGTGATGTGCTTAGTCATGGAGAGAGATAGTGATACTACTGAGAATACAAGAATATGGGGGGAGGACTGTGCAACTGTGAAGGACAAATTTCAGATAGACAACACAATGAAGACATGAATGAGAAATAAGGGAGAGAGAGAAAAGCACACTATGAGAAGTGAGAAAGAAATATATATATATAATCTATAAAATCTTTAAAAATGTTAGTTAGCTATACCACCTTTTAGTTGCCAGCCCACTTGCACCCGCATTACAACATATACTAGATGTTGCATGAATTGCCACAATGTTACAACTTAGACACTACTAAATATTAGTGCACTGCATCTCTAAACATACACAAAACCCCATGCATAAACTAAACAATTGCATGGGTGACTTCAGTCCTTTAGATCAGGGGCCAGCTGCATTAAAGGATTAGTTCACTTTCAAATAAAAATTTCCTGATAATTTACTCACACCCATGTCATTCAAGATGTTTATGTCTTTCTTTCTTCAGTCGAAAAGAAATTAAGGTTTTTGATGAAAACATTCCAGGATTATTCTCCTTATAATGGACTTCAATGGCCTCCAAACGGTTAAAGGTCAAAATTATAGTTTCAGTGCAGCTTCAAAAGGCTTTAAACGACACCAGACGAGGAATAAGGGTCTTATCTAGCGAAACGATTGGTCATTTTTTGAAAAAAAATATAAATGTATATGCATTATATAAACAAATGATCGCCTTCCAAGTGCTTCCGCCAAAACTGTACTTTCGTATTCTTCAAAAAGCTGACGCTGTATGTTCTACGCCTTCCCTATTCAACTTACGGAACGAATGCAGCGGCAGTTACATTTTTTCTGTAAAAACTGTAATAGTAATTTACAATTTAGTATCAGTGATACTAAAATAACACTGGTCTGATCACTTAGTAAAGCTGCTCTGACCTTTAATACTTTAATGGTTTGATCACATGACTAACACTAACACTTTTCCCTTGCCTTAGAAAGATGGATTGGTGGAAGGGTTACTCTTCGCTGTACGACTGAAATATCCTTGAGGGGGCAAAAAAGGATGTACTAAAAAAAGCTTCCAAAATACTAGGTTAAATATTCCTTTGAGTCATATTCCTATAACAGACTTATTAAATAAAGCATATCTACACATACAGGCAGCAGAATCCTCAGGCACGGAAACTGTCAGCACCTCATCATAATCCTGCTAGATGAGGGTTTCATTTAAACACATCTGTAGGGTTTATATTAAGTCTCTCTCACTCACACATAAATAGATTTTTAAACACTCTCTCATGCGTACTCACTCTCTCACACCTCCTGTACAGTTTACAAAACACACACAGCAAGATGCACACACTCTGTAAATCTCAAACCCCTGCAGTAATTCTGAAAGGATTTTTCATGGATTATGGAGCATTAAATCCAAGGATTATTCAAACAAATTGCATTTTACCCTCCATCCCCAGCCAACATGAAGTCATCGGACCAAACCATCTCACTGTGGGGGAGTTTGTGTGCTTTTCAAAAAAAAAAAAAAAACATTGTTTAGTATGTTTTTTAAGCCATTTGGTTTACGAGGACACAGAAAGTGTCTTCATAAACCATGTTTAAATTGTAATACCCATCATTATACACATTTGTGTCCTCATGTAAAAGAACACACACACACACTCACTCATCGGACACAAACATTTTCCTCCCAAACTTTTCCATTCTATATTAGTCAGTTATTGCATCATCCATGTTACCTAGCAACCTGCCATCTCCTAGTCAACTGTATCTTAGCAATGATCTCCCCCCTCCTGATGGTTTCTCTACTAGCTTGTGAGTGTGTGTCTGCCTGTCATACAAATATTCCCATCATCTCAACAGGAAGCTGTCCAAACCATTCCTACTGTACAGATTTGCAACACTAGAAAGAGTTAAAATGCCTATTTATAACAAAACAATACAAAATTTAACACTGCCACTTCACTAGTACAGTATATGGCATTCTTTGAGGTATGTTGTACTACAGTTTTACTGTATAAATTATGCAAATGTGAGAAGTACCTGCTGGTACAAAACTCACTGTCACAGTGGTAGGGTATTGTGTGTGGTTGCCAGGGTGTTGCTATGTGTAGGTGGTTTCTAGGGTGTTCTGAGTGGTTGCTAGGTGGCTGCTTACCGGTTAAAGTCAAAAGGGTCCACCTTCAAGTCTTTGCAGTGTTGTTACTCTTAACTAAAACTAATAAAAGTAATTATCAGTCATTAAAAAGATGAAATAAAATATATATTTGATAGAAAAACTTAGAAGGAAAGGAAAATTAGCATTGGCAACTAAGGGTACGTTTACACGACAATGATATGGTTAAAACGGAGAAGTTTTTCCTTTGAGTTTTCCGCATACAGACGACACCATTGTCAAAATGATCCTCATTGACACGCATCCGTGAAAACGACTAAAAACGCTGTATTCCGCTGGCAGGCCATTAGATGGCGATGAAACACTACAGACTGAACATGTAATGTGCATGTGCATGATGACATAATTTTCACAGATTCAGGTTTTTGTTGTTTCCACGGAGACCGTTTTCAAAAACTTGCACTTTGAAACCCATTTTCAAAAGTTTGCGTCACCAAAACGCCGTTGTCGTGTAAATGAATGGCCAAAACACATAAAACGTTTTCCGTTTTTAGTTGAAAACGGTGCCGTGTAAACAGTTGAAAGTGCTAAAGTAAAAAAAAAAAATACTAAAGCTGAAATAAAACATTTATTAAAGCTAAATATAAATAATAAATAAAATGACAAAATCATATTACAGAATTATTAAAACTTAAAGGGGTCATAATCATGAAAATCTGACTTTTCCCCTGTTTAAGTGCTATAATTGTGTCTCTGGTGCATCTACCAGCACGGAAAATGTGAAAAAGGACAACCCAGTAACTTTGTTTTGGTAAGCCTTTTTCTACAAGCATGTGGAAAATTGAGCCGTTCTGATTTTGCTCCCCTTGTGACGTAGAAGGGGATCTTATTATATATTACCCCTCCCCGAATCTGTATGTTTCCACCCACGGCGCCGCCATTGTTTTCGTAACACTGGTCCTGGAGTGCAGCAGCAGCTGTCCCGCAGTTTAACTACAACCCTGATCAAACACACTTGAATGTCTTCAGGATTATTAAAGCTACATGAAGGAAGGTGAGCTGGATCAGAGCAAAACTCAGCATGACAGTAGCACTCAAGAACGACCATCCCTGAGCTTGTGATACTGATATGTCTTTGCTCTGTAAACATTATCACTGATCTGTTAACGGCTATAATAGTAAACATATGAGTCTCCATAAACTCCTGACATCTGAGCCACTAAAGACAGTGGTGTCATTTTATTTATGAAGGTAATATGTCCAGATAAATTCATATAGTGTTCTTTAGTGTTCTTTAGTGTTCAACAGCACAACGAAACTCAGGAAATACAGGTTTTGAACAACTTGAAGGTGAGCAAAAGATTACAGAATTTTCATTTTTGGGTGAACTATTCCTTTAAGTGTACGGTATAAGTATGAAACTTAACAGCATATCTTTCCTCAACCAGCCTCATGACTTGATACTTTATGAGTCTCAGCAAGCAGCACTAATAATGTCCCTCTTATAGTGTATCAAGGCTTCATGACAAGGTTTATGTATTAGAATCACTGCACTTTCAGAAACACACTCCTAAAAGAGCTGCTGTTGTTCAGATCCTCAGTAACAAAAGCTGACAAAAAGGGATACAGAAAAAGCCCATCAAAGCCGTTGTGTAGCTCCTCTGAAAGAACTTTGCTCTGTGGGTCACACCAGTTTAACCTTGTAGATTGACAGCTGTATCTCTCTCATTAAGACGAAGGTTTATTTCTGATCCCTCGTTTCCCATCCACCCACAGCTTGGCCCTATTCATCTCTTCATTCTCCTTCATGCCCCAATCCCTTTATCCTTCAGATGATGACCAGAGAAGAGAGAAAAAGAGATTATCAATTAAAAAAAAATTCTAAACATCAATCTGACTGCAATTTAACTTTGGATTTTCATTGAGGGTTTTAAATGTATACTTTTAGCAAATGTGTATGTATGTACTACTATGCAAAATGTTGGGGTTGTTAAGATTTTTTTAATGTTAAAGAAGTCTCTTCTGCTCACCAAGGCTGCATTTATTTGATCAAAAAAAAACAATAAAAACAGTAATATTGTGAAATATTATTATAATTTAAATTTATAAGTCTCTGGTGTCCCCAGAATGTGTCTGTGAAGTTTCAGCTCAAAATACCCCACAGATCATTTATTATAGCTTGTCAAATTTGCCCCTATTTTGGTGTGAGCAAAAACACGTCATTTTTGTGTGTGTCTCTTTAAATGCAAATGAGCTGCTTCTCCCTGCCTGCTTTCCAAAATAGGTTGGAGCTTTAACAGCTTGCGCTTCAGTTGCTCAACAACAAAGCTGAAGAATCTCTTGCAGACAAAATGAGGACTGTCAGACAGTAACGGTGTTCAGCCTGACATTGTTCAAACCGGAGTCGACACTGATGGAGAGACTCAGGAAGAAGTTACAACGTGGTTAGTGGATAAATTTATGTACAGATTCAACTTCAACTCATTGACTAGCATGTTAATCTTTTGTGCAAAACCCATATGGACGCCCACTATACATAGCATACCTGTTTGCCAAACAGAGCCATACACACCAGGCTAACATTTATGATTGCTATCAAATGCTGTGAATGGTCTAATATTTTTTCCAAAATATCGCTCGGACAGAAACGCTCCTTATTTTGCAATCGAGCTTGCCAGGGTCAACTTGCAGGCTAACCAAGCTAACGAGACTCTAAATAATGTTCTGTGCTCGTCTGTGCAGCCAATGACAGAACAGTTAGCATGCTTTGCTCAAACTTTTGACATGCCGTTATAACTGGTACACAGTGTTCGCTTTCAAAAACAAAATGGCGGCATAGTGAGTGGAAACGTGCAGATTAAGGTGCGGTAATATTATAATAAGATCCCCTTCCTATGTCACAAGGGGAACGAAATTTGAGCGGATCGTTTTTTCACATGCTTGCAGAGATAGGCTTGCCAAAACTAAGTTACTGGGTTGTCCTTTTTCACATTTTCTGGCTTGGTTGATGCACTGGGGACCATGTCCCCTTTAAAAGAATTGTTTTCTATGTGAATATATTTGTCACGGTTATGATGTTCTGTTTTGTTTTGTTTCCTTTAGTTCCTGTTTCCCTGAACTGTTTAGTTTAGGTTCCTTGCTTACTGATTATGTCCTCATTTGTTCTTATGGTTATATATGATTTTCACCTGTCTCTCATTATGTTCATCTTGTATTTATACTCCCTTTCATGTTCAGTCCCTTGACGGTTCTCGTTTGTAATTAGTTGTGGTAGCGTTTCTCCTATGTTCTCCTGAGTGTTTAGATAATAACAAAGACTGTTCTTGTATAGTCTTAGTTTTTGTGCATGCTTACCACTATTGTTACAATATTTTAAAATGTAATTTATTCCTGTGATGCAAAGCTGATTTTTTAGCATCATTACTCCAGTCTTCAGTGTCACATGATCCTTCAGAAATCATTCTAATATGCTGATTTGCTGCTTAAGAAATATTTCTTATCATTAACAATGTTGAATGTTGCATTTTTTTTTTTTTTTTGGAAACTGTGATATATATATTTTTTGGGGTTGATGAAAAGAAAGTTCAAAAGAACAGCATTTATTTGAAACAAATCTTTTGTAGCATTATAAATGTCTTTAATGTCAATTTAATTTGTCTTTCTTGAATAAAAGTATTCATTCCATTAGGTCTTGTCTCTTGTGCATAACTATATCATTGCTCAATCAGAATTCCCTACACAACCTATCCCAAACTCAGCTGCGTGCCTCCTGACCTCTAGAAATCCTTTTGGCTTTGCTCTGGACATTAACTGCCAGCAGCTGCTGCCTTTGAATTCATGTCACAGTTTTTGTGTACTGTTACAGCACAGCCTCTGCCCCACCCCCTCGCTACCCACAATCCATTACAGTCCATTATCAGACTGTGTATGTCCCAGCACAGTCACTGTGAGCCTCCTCATCTCTCCACTTGAAGAGACACCGCCTTAGTCATTTTAGGAAGAAAGTGTCTGCCAAGAATTTAACTAATTTGAGGATTGAATGTCTGCAAGTTGTTTTCTATAAGCAGTGTGTGTGTGTGGTTCGGGTATTACCCTACATTATGGGGGCAAAATGTCCCCACTAAGGTGGGAATACCCAAAATCCTTGTCAGACATATTTTGGTCCCCATGAAGAAAACAGCTTATAAATCATGCTAAGTGCGATTTTTTGAAAATGTAAAAATGCAGAAAGTTTTCTTTCTGCATTTGATGGGTAGATTTAGGGTAGGGTTAGGGGCAAGAATATACAGATTGTATAAAAATCATTATGTCTATGGAAAGTCCCCATAAAACATGGAAACCCAACATGTATGTGTGTGTGTGTGTGTGTGTGTGTGTGTGTGTGTGTGTGCGTGCGTGCTTAATGGCCACTAATTACATTTAGACTAATGTGTTTGTGATTTATGTCCTTACTACTACACACACACACTCAAAGTCTAATTAGCAAGTGATATATGCTTTCATAAAAACATAAACATGCTCCACCATACACACACACACACACACACACAAACATTGGGTTTTTATGTTTTATGGGGACTTTAATAGGCATAAGGATTTTTATACTGTACAAACTGTACATTCTCTCCCCTAATCTTAAACCTACCTATCACAGAATACGTGTTAGGTTATGTATGTAACCCTGGTTCCCTGAGAAGGGAACTCAACGCTGTGTTATGGTGTTGATGCTATGGGAACACATCCAGATGTAAACGGTGTCTGAAGCACACATAGGACACGCCAATCTTGATTGGCTGATGGCTATAGTATGACATCACATGGAGCACACATGTGTATAAAAGGGCACCTGCATCCAACGTCATCAGTTTCTTTGTCTGAGGAAGACACGCAGGCCCAAGGCATGGCAATACGTAACCCTAAGACGTTTCCTTTCGAGGGAACTCAACACTGCGTCATGGTGTTGACGCTATGGGAACGTTAAAGGATTAGTTCACTTCAGAATTAAAATTTCCTGATAATTTACTCACCCCCATATCATCTAAGATGTTAATGTCTTTCTTTCTTCAGTCAAAAAGAAATTCAGGTTTTTGAGGAAAACATTCCAGGATTTTTCTCCATATAGTGGACTTCACTGGGGCACAATGGGTTGAAGGTCCAAATTGCAGTTTTAATGCAGCTTCAAAGGGCTTTACACGATCCCAAACGAGGAATAAAGGTCTTATCTAGTGAAACGATCGGCCATTTTCTTAAAAAAAAAAAAAAAAATGTATATACTTTTTAACCACAAATGCTCGTCTTGCACTCCTTTGCGATGCGCCACACATTACGTAATCACATTGGAAAGGTCATGTGTGATGTAGGCGGAAATACCGACCCAGTGTCTACAAAGTGAATGTGCAAAGACTAAGTCAAATGGCCTTTACAAAAAGGGTAAAACAATGATCTTGGATGACATGGGAGGTGACAACCACAACTACAGCTACAACTACCTGCTACAACTAGGCTGTGAACTGTGTATAATTATAGTGAGCTAGGCATAACAACTCTACAGCCAAGCCCGAAACTGAGCATCAAGACCACAAGGCACATCCTATGCGGTTATACAATACCCTCATTTCCTAAAAAAACAGTGACAACGGGTGCAAGGGAAAACCCCAGAGCTCTATGCTCCAATACTTACCTCACCTGTATTTTAGCAGGGAAACTCCACCACAGGTAGCCCAAGTCCCGAGAGCAGGACAGGCACCTGCCTGGAGCTCAGGAGCAGAGCTGTCTAGAGAAATCCACCAACATAGTCACCACTATGTCCCAGTAATATGCTTAGTCATAGACTAACAGCAGAGGAATTTGGAGTATAAACTCTACGGAGCTCACTATATTACAAGTAGAACCGTGCCAACTTGTTACAGAAAGCGACCATAACATAGGGTAGCATGCTTAAAATCCTAAAAACAATTGGGGAGGGGGATGAAATGAGAGAATGGGAACAGGAGTGCCTGCCCAGATAACTCTCATTCGTCCAGCTCTTATTTTCGCTTTCACTTAGGGAGCGAATTTACAGAAGGGCAGGAATCTCTTAGCATGTCCAGCCTAAACTGCTATACAGCATACAAGAGGATGGTTCATTTTCAACCTATCCATAGCTTACCAGCCTTCTGCTCACTAAGAAGAGGCCATTAAAGCAACCCGTCACAGAGGAGTGTAACATACACGCCAATAAATGGTGAGGGAGACAGAATGAGAAATTGGGACGGTATGTGACCTGCCCAAAATAATTCTCATTCGTCAGCTCTGTACCCTGGGAAAGAATAAAGATGCTCAATATCTTTATTACTGGTATATAAGTGCTATATTACAGATGCGCTATACAGGTGTTAGAGAGAGTGGTTGCATGATTTTAGCGATACCCCAGGCTCACATCTCCATCACAGCCATCCGTCAGCCAATCAAGATGCGTGTTGTACACATGCTTCAGACACCGGTCACGCCTGGATGTGTTCCCATAGTTTGACGCAGCGAAAGGGAACTTTCTGCGTTTTTAGATTTTCAAAAAACAATTTATTATGATTTATAAGCTGTTTTAAATTGTAAGTTTAAAAGTTAGTTGTATATACATTTTAATTTAATTTAATTTTAATGCATTACAAATATTTAACGCAGTTAACGCAGCATCAGTTTTTTCCGTCAAAATTTGGCTAGTGTTACATTATATGATCATGCTCTTATTCATGCAAATGTTTTTAAACCATTCAAGCGCCACAAGACAAATGAGAACACGCTGTCTGTGACTGTCCTGTCACACACACGAATCGCGTGCACAGAAAGACGCGCCAGTATTGAGTTCTCTTTTACGCTTGAACAAACAATAACACACAGAATTATGCCAAAATGCCAGTCTTAAAGAGCAGTCTTAAATGAGTTAAATAACATCTTAAATGAACTTAAAGAGTTGTGAGAAAATGAGATGACCGTCAGATCCGCATCTTGTTCAGCAGCAGCAGCTCTTAAAGTCACAGCAGCCTAATAAACCAGTTGCTGTGATACTGTCATTAATGTTAATCAAAGAACAAAGGTAACAGAAAATTGTAGCTTTAATAAGGATTAATCTATATTTAATTAAGTGAAGATTGTAAAGTGTTTGATAACTTTATTCAATTTCTATATATTTCCTACCTGTTAAACATGTAGGAAGGCCACAGGTAAATATGAGATTTATTATAATGGGTTTAGGTAAAGATTGTTTTAAGTTCACTTAAATTAAAAGTTATTTTTTAAAGCCTAATAAATGTTGAAATTGATAGCTTTCAGTTATACTATAATGTTGAATGTCTATAATGAATATTTAAAAAAAAAAATCAGTTTCATAGAGACATCAGTAGCAGTATTATTATCAGTGATACTGGCCTTCATTCATAAAAAGATGCCATTGAACAAACATTTAAAATATACTCTCTTTAAGTTGTTTCTACATTAATTTGGAGAGT
Organism: Hypophthalmichthys nobilis; assembly: GCA_037950665.1. Classification (NCBI taxonomy): domain Eukaryota; kingdom Metazoa; phylum Chordata; class Actinopteri; order Cypriniformes; family Xenocyprididae; genus Hypophthalmichthys; species Hypophthalmichthys nobilis. The sequence goes on along the minus strand of CM075481.1, from coordinate 29,609,194 downwards.
AACTGTGAAATTATTACAAAATAAAAATATTAAAAACTCCAATGTTTTTAATCGCAATTAATTACAGAAAAAATGTGTGATTAATTAGTACATTTTTAATCAATTGACAGCACTATATTATAGATATTGTTCTTGGTGTGAATGGGCCTTTACCCATAAAACATACAAAAATAGCGTGCAATGTACCAGTGATGTATATACACCCAGAACTGCACCTAGAGAGATTGTTATCATCAGTACTGCTGACCAAAGTGAACTACTAAACACACCGCAAATGTCCTGTTGTAGAGAAACACACACACATATATTCCCTGAGTTACACCACAGAAGCATTACAGACTGAGCCGCTCTTAATAGCACTTCCCAGAGGAGAGCGAGGCCACGACACACATAAACACAAACACACTCCTCTCTAATATGACGCTTCGACATTTACACAGAAGATAGAGGGGAATGAAGGGACAGAGACAAAAGGGAGGGACAGGAAAAAGCATAGATGAAAGGAAAAGCTGCAAGCAGTATAACGTCTGTCTTTGGCTGCCCTCAGTTATTGCCCATTGTCTTGTTTTCTTTCTCTCCTGAAATTAAACCAGTGTTTGTGCTTCACTGATGCACAGAAAGGACCATCTGTCACCCCCAGACAGAAATACTGCAGGGATAGCCTATATTTCAATATAAAATCTGATAAACTATAGAACCAATATCACATATATTATTTAATATCACATATATTTGGATTTGGTGTGCATAATAGGACAGATATGAAGACAAAAATATGTAAATTCAAAAGGAAAAGAGCAAAAAAGAATAGGGGGACAGGGAAGAAGTTTGAGAAAGATTAGAACAGAAGAAGAGATATAAGAAAAAGAAGGAAGGGTATAACTATCCATCCAAAGACTGTCAGAGGGAAGGATTGATAGCAGAAGGAGGCAGAAAGCGGGACAGAGAGAAGATTGTCGGAGTGATCTTCAACGAAAGGTCAGCCTGGTGTCACGCTGGTAATAGGATTAATTACTGCATCTGCACCCCACCAACCCTCCATCCCATTGTGATCACTCTCCAATCCCGTTCTGTGACAAACAGCCACCCTCTGGCTCTGCTCTGCACCATGTTTACATTTTAATGCCATATTTCTGAGAGTCTGCAGCTTGAAAAGGTGTGGGGAATAATCCAAATAATCTCCACGGCTACATACAGCTCGTCATAATCCAGATGGCACACACACTCTCTGAGATGAGACGAGTCTTGCTGTGTGTACAGGACACACACACACATACACAAACATACTCAGAGATGGCAGAACATGAAAGGGGATAAAACATTGAAAGACCCCTGTCATGCCCTCTACACACACACACACACAGAGAGAAAGGACTCACCCCTGGCAGGGTTTTCTGTTCATGAAGAGCACTTTGTGCTTTAACGGCTGATTCCCGTGCACAGTACGTCAGAAAGGCACATCCTAAGACAGAAAGACAGACTGTTAGTATTTATTGACAGTTTACATTTGCAATGTTTTTTTTTTTTTTAATTAATATAAATAGACATAATTTTCATTCATGCAAAATTGTTGTTGTTGTTATCAATCATATTAATATATTATTAATTTAACCCACATTTTAAATTGAAATTGTTTCATATCGACTTTTTATTTTATTCTGTGCTTTTTATAGAATCATAAATATTCAGCATCATTACACATGAGGGGTGACAGAAATGTAATTTCACACTCATTACATTTTCCCAGTGAGCCTTCTGGGATAGCTTACACTGAACTCCCGCACACACACACACACACACGCGCGCGCGCACACACACACACACACACAACTACAAAGAAATCAGGCTGCAGCAGCTTATGCCTCCATTTCTCTGATTGAAAACTCTAGAGAAGAGTAGTAGGTAGTGAGCAGTGCAACAAACACTTCTATAGAACTGTGTGTGTGTGTGTGTCTGTGTGTGTGTGTGTGATTCAGGTAAACCCTACATTAGGAGGACAAAATGTCCCTACATAGATGCTAATATCCGAAATCATTGTCTTTGTGGGGACATTTTTTGGTCCTCATAGGGAAAACAGCTTATAAATCATACTACTTTAAGTGATGTTTTTTGAAAATATAAAAATGCAGAAAGTTTTCTGTGATGGGTAGATTTAGGTTAGGGAATTGAATATACAGTTTGTACCTTATAAAATTCATTATGTCTATGGAATGTACCCATTAAACATGGAAACCCAACATGTGTGTGCGTGTTACTTTGATATACTATTATAGTGCTTGTTAATATTCATTTTAATTTTATTTAGTTTTAGCAATTTTGTTCTGGTTTTTTTTTTATTAGTTTCTGTTTTTTATAAATGTGTTATACGTAAACCGTCTGCGATTGCATTTTCCATGGGACACAAAAGAAGAAAGTTCAAAGAATACCTCAGCTACTCTTTTCTATATAATGAAAGTGAATGGAGACTATAGGGTGTTTAAGCTTCAAAATACAAAACAAGAAACATAGTCACCATATAAGTAGTCTATATGACTTATGCGCTATATTTCATGTTTAAGTCATATGATGTCTGAAGACCAGAAAATCAGATCAGATCAGAAATCTGTATGACATTTCTCTTAATGAGCCATGGGTGTGTTTTGGCCGTAACATGCAATACACCAATCACAGTCTCATCTCCCATTCCCTTTAAAAGCCAGTTGCGCTTGCGCCATGGCAGATTTACATGGTGGAATTTCCAAGCAGAAAGACTTAACGTTTCTCTAGCATATCTATTTCAGTTGCCTCAAAATAGCAACATGTCAACAATGAGCCTGAACACACCTCGTTTTCAGACCAGCACGCCCATGGATGCACAAACGGGTGCAGATGCAATTGCTATTTAAACAACGTGGCGCAGGACATGAAAATGATAATTGCGTCAGGCTGAAACTAGCAAAAAGCACTTGCATCGCGCCTGGTGCCGCATTGCTCCAGGTATATGATAGGGCCCATAAAGTCAGAATTGCGAGATATAAAGTCACAATTGGATGTTATAAAGTCAGAATTGTGAGATATAAAGTCACAATTCAGAGTTATAAAGTCAGAATTGCGAAATGTAAAGTCACAATTGCATGTTATAAAGTCAGAATTGCGAGATATAAAGTCACAATTGGATGTTATAAAGTCAGAATTGTGAGATATAAAGTCACAATTCAGAGTTATAAAGTCAGAATTGCGAGTTATAAAGTCACAATTGTGAGTTATAAAGAATTGTGAATTATAAAGTCAGAACTGTGAGATATAAAGTCACAATTGTGAGTTATAAAGTCCAAATTGTGTGTTATAAAGAATTGTGAGTTATAAAGTCAGAATTGTGAGATATAAAGTCTGAATTGTGAGATATAGTCACAATTGTGAGTTATAAAGTCAGAATTGCGAGTTATAAAGTCAGAATTGTGAGATATAAAGTCACAATTGTGAGTTATAAAGTCTGAATTGTGAGATATAGTCACAATTGTGAGTTATAAAGTCAGAATTGCGAGTTATAAAGTCAGAATTGTGAGATATAAAGTCACAATTGTGAGTTGTAAAGTCCGAATTGTGAGATATAGTCACAATTGGGAGTTATAAAGTCAGAATTGTGAGTTATAAAGTCAGAATTGCTTGACATAAAGTCAGAATTGTGAGATATAGTCACAATTGGGAGTTATAAAGTCAGAATTGTGAGTTATAAAGTCAGAATTGCTTGATAGTCACAACTGCATCTTATAAACTCTGAATTGCTTGATATAGTCACAATTGCGAGTTATAAGGTCAGAATTGATTGATATAAAGTCAGAATTGCTTGATATAGAGTCACAATTGTGAGTTATAAGGTCAGAATTGATTGATATAAAGTCACAATTGCGAGTTATAAAGACAGAATTGTGAGATATAAAGTCACAATTGTGAGATATAAAGTCAGAATTGCTTGATAGTCACAATTGCAAGTAATAAAGTCAGAATTGATTGATATAAAGTCAGAATTGCGTGATAGAGTCACAATTGCGAGTTATAAGGTCAGAATTGATTGATATAAAGTCAGAATTGCTTGATATAGAGTCACAATTGTGAGTTATAAGGTCAGAATGGATTGATATAAAGTCAGAATTGCGAGATATAAAGTCAGAATTACTTGATATAGAGTCACAATTGCGAGTTATAAGGTCAGAATTGATTGATATAAGGTCAGAATTGTGAGTTATAAAGTCAGAATTGCATGATATAGAATCACAATTGCGAGTTATAAAGTCAGAATTGCGAGATATAAAGTCAGAATTGCAAGATATAAAGTCAGAATTGCGTGATATAAAGTCAGAATTGCGTGATATAAAGTCAGAATTGCAAGATATAAAGTCAGAATTGCAAGATATAAAGTCAGAAATGCGTGATATAGAGTCTGAATTGATTGTTATAAGTCAGAATTGCAAGTTATAAGGTCAGAATTGATTGATATAAAATCAGAATTGCGAGTTTATATCACAATTCTGACTTCATAGCTCTCAATTCTGACATTACAACTCATAATTGTGAGAAATATCTCGCAATTGTACGAAAAAAAAGTCAGAATTGTGAGATAAAAAGCCACAATTATCTTTTAAATTGTTTTATTCAGTGGCGGAAACCATCTTCCATAGTTTTTAGATCAAATGTCACTGACATCAGACTTAATGCAACACATCTAATGCCACCATATGTCAGCGGAGCTCACATAAGATTTTCAATGAGTAACTACTTAAATCACCAGATGACATCAGGACTACAGTGCATGAGTCATGAATGATGACCATTTTTTGTCATACTGCAGCTTTACTGGCCCTAATATGAAAAGGAGTGGAAAAAAAATCACCTTCTGTGTTCCAAGGAGAAAAAAAAAAAAATACAGGTTTGAGGGTGAGTAAATGATGACATACTATTCCTTTAAGGTCTTTCTTTGTTTATCACCTCAGTGACTTAAACCACTGAGAAATCCACATGATTAAATCCCGGTCAAGCCCCCAAAAGGGTTCATTTAACCCTGGAAGACAGGAGTGTAAGCAAACACCCAGAGTTACACAGCAGAGTGGAAACCTAATATTTTCTTTTTCTTTTTATTTCGAACAACAACCAATAAAAAGTAAAATAAAATAAAATATGAAAATACAATAATTGTGTTACCACATACATAAAAAAAAAAAAAAATAATATCTATGAATAATCATCTATTGATGATTGATGTGAGAGAGCTTTCTTGGTATAATGTCCCTTTCTATAGTAACACAGAACTCATGCTGTGCTGTGCACTGTCACACTTGAAGCTCCTGCAGGCGTGTGCTGCTGCTGTCCCCTACCATCACACCAGCCCATGACAAAAACACAGACAAATCACTGAGACACAGACATGTATATTGTACAAGAAAATGCCCTGTTTGTTGCCCTCTCATGTCCCCTGTTTGCAGGTGATGATTTCATTACAAACACTTCAAAATGAGTCAAATGAGCATGCACATGAACACTACTGTAAAGAGAGGGTTAAATAACACTGTTTATTTAAATACACACTACACGTGTGAGTCGTGACTAGGAAACGTTGAGCCCCCGTCCTCTCCACACAGTGCTGAAGCGTGAAACTCGTCCCCGTCTCCTTACCTTTGTGCATGCCCGTGTACTTGTCCTTGATCACAGTCAGCTCGTAGATCTTGCCGAACTGCTCAAAGATGGGCTTCAGGTCCTTCTCCTCCAGATTGCGTGGGATCTGCCCGATGAAGAGTTTGATGGCGTCGGGCTCCTTCATTGGGTCGATGATGCGGAGAAAGTCGGAGGCACTGCCTGGGTCAGGACGCGAGATGAACATGCAGAGAGTGAGCGTGAGTGAGACAGAGAGAGAGAGAGAGAGAGAGGATGGAGGTGTGGATGCCTGTGGAGGCGGGGTGTGATCAAAACACAAGGAATGGATGAATGGATCCTCAGTTTAAGCATCACTTTAGCTACATTACTATATCATGAACTTACAAAAACATTTTTTTATTAATATATTCATTAATGCTTATTTATAAATACACTATATTGTTAATTGTATTTAATGTTAAAATGGATATGCAAAAATCAACATTGACCAAGAATAATTAATGCAGTAAGGTTTATTGTTAGTATATGTTTACATGTTACTAATTGTTATACAGGCCTATAACCTTATTGTAAAGAGTTACTAATACTGATTGAAATAAATATGGTATCTTCAGTTTTTACCCCACAAATATGACCCTTTAAAATGACTTCATTGCTGTGACCTAATGTAGTCAGGTTGATTCAGTCATTTTAAATCATATATTTGATTTAAATAAAGCCAAATTTGGGTTACCATGCAGCGCATCTTAATTCATTACTTAGCCTATACCTGCTTTATATACTGTATAGCTAAAATAGAAGCATTGAAATGGTCAGTCAACCGAGTATTTCATAAATAAATGAACCAAAAAGCACAAATTATGCGTTCGAATAGTTCTAAATGCTGAACAATAACAATAAAACAAAAGCTCTTTCGCTTGCCAATAATTACTGTAATTATACAGCCACTAAAGCAATTATGAAATCTTAATGTATTCAATAAAACAAAGACAGCTACCATTCCCAGAATGATGGCAGATCATCTGCACTTTATTTGCTACAGATAGGCTACAACAGCATTAAACAGATACAGTGTGCACGAGCGCACCCTTTGTTTAGGCAACGGAGGCTCTGAAGCTCTTTGTCCGTCTCCGTTAACCGGTAACGGTCGGCATTTACACAAGAGGAAAACACACACAAAAAAGACTGAAAACAGCTCACCTAGAGGGATGGCTTTATTATGAAAACCAATGTAAATCCCCGCGCGCGTCGTTCTGTCTTCAGAGATCCACGCGTGACTGTTGCTCACGCTCGCTGTCACTCACACACTATTTCATTCTCTCTCTCTCTCTCTCTCTCTCTCTCTCTCTCTCTCGTAAAAACAGTTTCGGTCAGTACCTATGTGCTATTATTTATATATGTATTATGTTATAAGCTATAAAATAACGCACTTGAAAGATTATTCCAAAACACATCTGTTATAATTCCTTGTATCTCACCAGCGCGGTTTACTATGTGTTTGTTCTTGTTTCCACATCTCTAATTAAGATGTGACGTAAATGCCGGTGTCTCCCTCTCACGAGCTGTTGACAAGCTCATGATGTAGCAGGCAGGGATCGTCTGCAACTTACACTTCTGTTAACAAAAATAGAGTGTCAAATTTCAGTCAATAAACAAAGATATTGTTTAAGACAAAGACAAAGATAAATAGCTTTTCCTTCTCAATTACATAGCAATTTTAGTGTGCTTAGCAAAACTGCACTTTTCTCTCCCTCCACCTCTTGCCTATAAAGTGGTGCAGGGATGATGTATTTTTGTAGGCCAAAACCCAGAAACGAGTTAGCATTTTAGCACATTTAGTAGCTAGCCTGCCTACACTATAAATGACTTGTAGTTTTGGGGGTAACTAAAACATTGCTTGAAAATTATGTAACATATAGTAGTCTAAACATTAAAAGAATACATACTTTACAGATCCCAAAGTCGGCATGAAACAGATACTTTTTCTTCCCTATTGTGCCATATCCGAGTGAAATGGCTTCTTGAACAAGAAAAAATGTAGGGCAGGACTTGATTTTTTTTCCATTGATTGGATGGTTGTGGTTTGCTATTGGTGGATCTCATGTGAGTGACAGGTTGCCCCGCCCTCGCGCCAGTAAACACGTCATCAGAGATGTCGCTGAAAGAAGGAGAAGTTATTTTGATTAAAGATTACGAGGGCACATGGATTTAAAAAAAATAATAATGATGTGCATGGATAAATCATAATAAACACTGCAATATTCCTTAAAAAAATCATTAATTTTGATTTCATGGCGATTTGTATAGCCTACTTTTAGGGAAAACTCAAGCCCCGAAAATCTTGCACTCTGATTTTGGTGTAAATATTAAGCTTCTGTTTTTGATGAGATTACTCTATTGGTTGACAGTCCCTGAACCTCCTATTGTTCTAGCCTTGAGCTCTGACCGTGGTGCTGAAGGCTTCGCGCGCGCGCGTGCTTTACAACTGCTGTCATTACTGAACATCACGCATCATTAACTAATGTATAGGCTACAGCACATCATATTATAATTTAATGTTAGATGAGCATTTATAAAACAGTTCGGGCTATCTAAATAGATGAGCAGCGTTTGAAGCCCTTGCAAAAAAAAAAAAAAAAAAATCCTGGTTAAACACACAACTGCAAATGTACCTCTTGGCTTATTAGGCTACAGACCCGGTTCCAGAATCAAATCACTGAGGGTGCTTCTGAAATTAGTGCAGATGTAATATGTTAGCAACGGCTCCACCATAATAAGAATAGCAATGTATATAGCAACTTTTACAAATAATTGGAATAAAATGTCAAAAATATTGATACGAATTTTTTAACGTTTTATATATATATATATATATATATGTATATAAAAATATATATATATATAAATGATTATAAAAAAATAAAATAAATTAAAATTATTATAAATTAAAAATATATATAATTACACACACACACACACACATATACATATATATATATATATATATATATATATATTTTCTTTTTTTTGTGCATATATTTGTCCCATGTTATGGTTATGTTACCAATTTTGAGCGTGAATCCCGCATTTATATGTAGATATTAGCCTTTCTGAAACTGCTAGAGTGCAATAGGTCGTTGGTCCTCTTATAGCATGAAAAACAAAACTTCATCTTTATTCAAACTTCAAATTTTGAATGAATTATATAAAGCATGCAAAGAGCGCTTCCTTTATAATCTCTAAAAAGTTGTAACTCATCGTAGTTATTGCTGTCTACACTGCGCGCTGAGTCTCTTACATCGTGTCTACACTTAGTTAATGAGAGGCTTTGCGAGCGTGCAAATTCAGTGCTGAACAAAAACTCCGGATATTTTCCAGTGAGCAGATTCTAACTAAATTAAAGGGATAGTTCACCCAAAAATGAAAATTCTGTCATCATTTACTCACCCTCAAGTTGTTCCAAACCTGTATGAATTTCTTTGTTCTGTTGAACACAAAAGAAGATATTTTGAAGAATGTGGGAAACTGAACAGTTCTGGGGCACCATTGACTTCCATAGTATTTATTTTTCCTAATATGGAAGTCAATGGTGCCCCAAAGCGGCCTGGTTACAGACTTTCTTCAAAATATCTTCCTTTGTGTTCAAAAGAACAAAGAAATTTATACAGGTTTGGAACAACTTGAGGGTGAGTAAATGATGACAGAATTTTCATTTTTGGGTGAACTGTCCCTTTAAACACCCCTGATTGGCCTTTGCTTTCAAGAGATCAGCTGACATGCCTGTGATTGGCTACATTGCTCACTGCTGCAAAATCATAAAATAAATAATAAATAGAAACATTGTAAATAGAAACATTTGACATTCTCCTGAGCGCAAACACAAATACGCACTGGAGCGTTTGCCAAAACTGTTTCGCCAATATGATATTATTACAGTATCAACTGAGGGTGCTCTTGCTTGCGTTTGAGGGTGCTTAGCACCCCTGTAGAACCGGGCCTGTTAGGCTATTCAGCAGTGGTGTAAAATAGCCTACTTGAGTGATTTTATGATTTTACGGTGAAACAAGACATGTAACTGCTTTACATAGAGGTGTAAAAACAACTGATGAACAAGGACTGAAACACAGGGGTATAAATACACTGCAAAAAGAGGCTAACAAGGAACAGGTGAAGGTGATTAGTTGTCATGGTGATTAACAAGGGTAGCTAAAGAAACTAAGGTAAACAGAGGCAGCGTCCGAAAACTGGAAAATGCTGCCTTCGGAGGACACATTTCAAGGTAGGAAGGCATCAAGGCACGTCCGAATTCAATGTTAGGTTCACTTCCTGTTTCCTGAGATACCTTCATTTGATCGATTTTTGAAGGCAGCATAGATGTATCCTTAGCTGCCTTTGATATCCCACAATCCTGTGCTTTCCATTCTGTGACAGCTGAGCTAGAAAAATAAAGATGGCGTCCGAAAGTTCCGTTTGCTGGCCAACATTTTCCACTTTTGATGTCATTTCTAGTGAGAAATTACTACTGTAGTAATTAAATATTTGTTTAGTTCTCACCAAAGCTCGTGCTATATTGCTGTAAATCATTAAACTCTTATAAATCATTAAACTCTTATTCTTAAACAAGAATATTTTTGCTTGCTTACTTCTACTTTTTTATTAAATTAAAGGGGACCTATTATGCCCCTTTTCACAAAATGTAATATAAGTCTTTGGTGTCCCCAGAATGATCATTTATTATAGCCAAGTGGCAACCTCCCCAGTTTCTCTTGAAGCCAATACGGAAGTGACTTAAACTGCAATTCATCGACTGGCCGCTAGGGACAGCTCTCCAAAAGAGAGCAGAATCTCATTGAGTCCTATGCTAAAATGCCTAACTTTACAGCAGAAAAACAGTCTGCTACAAATTGTGGTTTTGGTCTATACAGCTAATTTTGCCCTTCATGACAACTCTGAGGGGGGTGAATTTTTTTTTATAACTCATCCGTTTAAATTATAAAATAATATGGCTTGCTGCGTAAATGGTCGAGACTCGAGACAGATGTGCTTCTGTGTAGATAAACAGAACACAAGTTGTTGGATCATGGCATTGGCTAAAAGTTTTGTTTGTGACATTTACTACAATGACATTGGCGGGATGATATACAACTCTGACAGCACTGCTTGGATATTATAACTAGGGATGCATCGATACCGATACCAGTATCGATACCAAGCTAATGTACTTGCACTCGTAAAAATACCCCCGAAACCAAAGACCGATACCTCACGTGATGTAACTGGCAGAATTTTCCGTGCACAAGCACAGGGCAGAAACAATGAGGTTTGGAAATACTTTAAAATTAATGATGACAACACACACATTGCGAACTGCATGCTTTCAATCACAATTCGTTATCGATTAGTGAAGGCGGGATAGGCGGAATCGCGCTGAATAACACAGACCAGAAGCACTCCCTCTCGCGCGCGATCCCAGTTCTCAGCGCGCGATCAGTTCTCCTCGCGCCTGAATGGTCAAATGCACACATAGTTGTCAAAATGTCCATCGTGTGTGGAGTATCTCACGTAAATACAGTCGGTTATGGCTTAAGTGGACGTAAACATTTGGGTGAAAACAGGATATGTGTCAGTATCCATGGATTCGGTCTTAAAGGGACCGTAGCCTATATTTGCCATTAATGTTAATAAAACAACAAAATATGATAAATAAATGATAATAAAAAATAAATTTCTTTTTATATAACAACAATTATATAGGTAATTATGCCCTTTGAAGGTTATTGGACACTGTGAAATTTTTGTTCTTTAAGTTTGTGACAAGCACATAAAAATTATTACTTTTTTTCATTAGAGTAATAATGAAGAAGCTGTCCTACATTCATTAGTCTCACTGTGTTGTGCTTGGAAAACTGCAACATCACCAAAAAAAAAAAAAAAAAAAAAAAAAAGAGAGAGAGAAATTAATAAATGTATAGGCATCGGTAACGGCGAGTACTAGAAAAAAGTATCGGTACTCGTACTCGGCCCTTAAAAAATGGTATCGGTGCATCCCTAATTATAAAACTGCTGCATTTTGAAAAATTATATTTTGGACACTGGCTCATTTGTTTGCGTGAGAGGCTGATATATACGATCATATAGCCTACATTACAGTTTTACAACATAAACGCTGCTCAGGTTGCATAATTTCTTCAAGAACGATGATGGAGAGCATATCATTCAGAAGTGAATGTGAATGTGATGCAAACAATGGACAATAATCAATATTTCATGGATTTAACGCTTTTGTGGACAAAAAGGACACTGTTTTTTGTTTTTCAATGGACACTCATGGACATTTTACCCAAGTGCCACGGATTGAATTCATCTCGAGATCGCTGTTTCATTATAAAGGTATGAAGTCCCGTTTGATTTTGCGTCTTGTCATGTGCAAACCTGACACAAATTACAATTACTGGTGCTGGAGCATCTATATTGTAAAAAAAAGACACCGTAGATTGACAGTAAACCTTTAGAACTTTCTAATGATATAACTTATCTTTATTAACTAATAAAGATAACAAGTTTTATCATTAGAATATTAATATTTTAGATAGTATCTAAATAATATAGATAGATAGCTCCTTTGCCTGCTAACATGATCACGTTGCGCTAGGCGGGTGTAATTCCAGTAACCAGGCACCTCAGTTACGTCCCGCCTCTTTGCCCATTTTCAGTTATCCGGGAGTGACGTGCGGTGATGCGCTGCTAAGATGGCAGCTGCCTCATTTGCGTTTATGATTTATGGGGATTACAAAAATGGAGTGGGTAGATTTTTACCATTATAGGCTGGTTGTTTACACACACTGTGGACACACATCTGTGTTCAAACACCTTATAAAAATGAATTTTGCATAATAAGTCCCCTTTAAGTACAATTTAAAATTGTACTTTTTTTCTTAAGTATAGTTTCAAGTACTTTTTACACCTGTTAATGGGTTTTTGCGTAAAAGCCTACAGCAAAGCTACGCTCTGATTTTTTTTTCCCCACTATAAAGAACTTTTGTGCAGTGGAAATGTTCTATGTTAATAAATAGTTTGATTTGTTATCAATAATAAAAATCAGAATAAACAATTCACCCTTCTTACAGTACATAATGCAGTCTTAAAAATAAAGGTTCTTTATTGGCATTGATGGTTCCATAAAGAATCTTTAACATCCATAGTATTTCACATTTGCTGTTGTTTCAGAAACAGTAAATTTTAACCCTTGCGTTCTCGCTCGGAGCCCCGTGACCCAAATGCGCCTGGTGGGATGAGACAGGTTTCAGAGTGATTTACTGTGAAAAGGTCACCATCTGCCTCTAGTGCCCCCAGATCCAGATCCCCAACCCCTCCTCTTCCCTTCTGAGGTCACACATGCTGTATGGGCACAAAGCCTACATTATCTCAGACAGGACTGTCATTTAGATGGTCTTGGGAAAAGATCTACCTTGATAATACTTGATAATCAGCTCAAAGTTGTTGTTGCCCACACATTCGAGCAGAGAGCGGCATGACTGCACTGCACCCTGCTGGTGAGATTGAATCATTGCTGTCGAATACACTCTTAAAAATAAAGGTTCTTTATTGGCACGGATAGTTCCATGAAGAACCTTTAACATAAATAGAATCTTTCCATTGCACAAAAGGTTCCTTAAATAGTTCTTTAGATTTTTAAAATGTTCTTCATACTCTTAATTTTTTTTTTCTTTTTCACAGTGATGCAATGGAAGAACCATTTGTGGTTCCCAAAGAACCTTTTTAGTAAACAGTTCTTAAAAGACATGACTTTTTTTTATGTCTAATAGGCTCCATAAGTAATAATAATTTTCAATAACAACATTGATTTACATTATATCATCATATAGTACTCTATTAGTTAATCTACATGAAAGTTTTATTTATATTTTTCACATAGAAGTGACCACAAAAGGTGTATGATGCGTGATTGTCAATGCATTAGACACAAATAACTACGGCATCTGCAGAAATGATGCAAGACTTTTTCCTCAGGAGTAACTTCACTTATTGTGCAATTAACTTCAACCTTTATGTAATTAAAATGTTTATATTATCATTTAGTTAAAAGAATCATATGTGAGCAGCATAGTTTCAGCACTGATGACAAAACAGTAGTACGGTTGTAGGTTTCTTTATTGTGAATAATAATTGTGGTAAAATCTGCACAAACTGTTTATTCCATATCAAAGCAATATAAATGTATAACAATGACAAGACGATCTTGAATTTCCAAAGACAGTAAGTGATCCATTTAAGAAAAAAATAAATTATATGTATTTTATCATAGATAAATAGCTATGTTTCCTGTTTCATATATAAAAGCATCTTTTTATTCTTCTAAAGAGTTTCTGCTACCATTCTAAATGTATGTGATAATATACATACAAAATATGTACATAAACTCTCAGACACAGACACACACACACACACGTTTTATGGGGACTTTTCATAGACATAATGATTTTTTTACTGTACAAACTGTATATCCAATCCCCTAACCCGAAACCTACACATCGCAGAAAACTTTCTGCATTTTTACATTCTCAAAAAACATCACTTATATGATTTATAAGCTGTTTTCCCCATGGGGACCAAAAATGTCCCCACAAAGACAAGGATTTTGGATATTACCATATTTTTGGGGGCATCTTGTAAGGTAGGATATACCTGAACCACACACGCACGCACACACACACACACACACACACACACACACACACATACTGACTGTATTTATACACTAAATGGTTTTTTTGCAATCAGGGAGAACTGAGTCAAGAGGTTATAGTAGCCTAGTAGTTAGAGCTATGGTCTGGTAACAGAAAGTTCACGTTTGATCTGTGATACTAGAAACCCTTGAGTATTTTAACCACAGGGCAGTGGTCTTGCATTGTACATCGCTTTGGCTAAATGACTATACTATTTGCATATTTAATACTTGTGCATATCCATAGCAATCATTTATCAGAGGTCTTATATTACACAAACTGAAATGCACAACAAAAATGCTTTATGATTATGATATTAAAACCGGTAGTGCTTCTGAAACGGTGATTCTGTAATGGCCATATTTGAATTTATATTGTGGGCAACCAATAAAAACAGCCAGACATAACAAGAAAAAATAAAGTCACAAAAAAAAAAAAAAAAAAATCACTAAAACATAGAACACTAAACAACTGAAATACATTCAGACAAACCCGACCTAAAGAATAAAGATGGCTATCTTACAATTTAGGGGACTAAGACAAAGCCAAAGGGGCGAACTGATATTTGTGTAAGAATCTATTGTTTCTTGCGTAATTTTTAGGCAATATTTATGTAATTGTGCATTCACATGAAAACAAATGGATGCATTCTTTCTCTCCTTTTCACTTTCTTACAAAAACAGTAAATTCCAAGCAACATATTATGTAACTTAATGAGGAGTGAAGGATGCACATGTGTGTAACCGATGTTTTATCTCTATGTTTTGTCATAGTTTGGTCAAACAACTCTCTCGCCTCACAAACCGGCTAAATGAGATGGAATATATTTCAGTGATAATGATTCCAAATATGCTGACTGATTTGCAATTAAAAGAAACATTTATGAAACACTTCATGTGTGACAAAAGCACAAAGGCAACTTCTAGAATAGTTCTCACTTAACATTATCTTCATATTCGTGTCCAGAATGTGGACCTGCGAAATCAGTGCATTCGTTTAAAGGTCATTTAAGGAATGGTTAAGTATTTGACAGTATAGTGTACTAAACAGCCCTAGTACTGCTGCTGACTCTTCATCTATAGGGGAAGAGCTACTGTCAATCATCTGAGCCCATATGCGGTAACATTATAAAACTTTAAATGGATCCTGATCTCAGCTCAGTTCAAGGTGGAATTCTCTCTTGGAATTCCATTTGAACATGACTGGCCTCTGATTGGCTGTCTCTTGTGATAGAACTATGATGTGATCACTGATTGGCTGAGTTTTGGCTCTGGTTGGCTCGTAGTGAATCTCTGAACCTGGCATCTCTGTGACCTGTCTAGGGTTAATGTCTTTTGGCCCGCTGAGCACTTTGGGTACAGGACGCACAGCAGGCGGTCTTGTAATAGGAGTAGACGCAGAGTCGGGCCTGGACCACCGTTACACAGTTATGTCGTCTGTCTTTGCAGTTCTCATCTACAAAGAGAGAGATAGGAAGAGAGAGGGATTATAATCGAAATCAGGGCTTTTCAATCTTATTTTAATCAAATGTATTAATTTACTTAAGTTAGTTTAATCTTATTTTTATTTATTTATTTTAAACATTTAACACTACATTTTTACTTATTATATTATTATTATTATATTTTTATTTATTTTATTTAGACATTTTATTATCAAGATTTATTTATATATGTAGCTGTATGAAATGTATTTATATTAATCAAATTGTATTTATTTTAATTATTTTTTATTTATTTTAATCAAATGTTTTTATTTATGTAGTTATTTATTTTTTATTTAAATCAAATGTTATTTATTTTAATCAAATCTATTAGTTTACTTAGTATGAAATGTATTTAATTCATTTGTTTATTTATCAAATTATTTTAATCAAATGTATTAATTTACTTAGTATGAAATTTATTTTATTCAAATTGTATTTAAAATTAAAATTATTTTTTTAATTTATTTTAATCAAATATTTTTATGTAGTTATTATTTTTGTTTATATAAAATGTTATTTATTTATTTTAATTATTATTTTATTTTAATTAATGGATTCATTTATTATTTATTTTCAAAAATCAAATTGTATTTTTTTAACTTAAATCAAATGTTTATATTCATTCACTAAGTTAGATGCATTTAATTAATTTAATTATTTTTATCAAATTATTTTAATCAAATGTTATTAATTTACCTATTTTATTTATTAATTTTTTATATTTACACTACATTTTTATTTAAATCAGGTTTTATTTATTTATGTAGTTTTATGAAATGTATTTATGTTAATTAAACTGTATTTATTTTAATTTTTTATTTATTTATTTTAATCAATTGTTTTTATTTATGTAGTTATTTATTTTTTATTTAAATCAAATGTTATTTATTTTAATTATTATTTTATTTTATTATTTATTTTTAGAAATCTAATTGTATTCATTTATTTTAATAAAATGTTTTTATTTATTTATTTTAATACATTTATTTTTTTCTAATGTATTAATTTATTATTTATTTAAATAATGTTTTATTTTAATTATTTTTCATTTCAATCACATCAATTTATGTAGTTAGTTTAATCAAAGTTTTTTAATTATAAATAAAAATCTTATTTTTTTTTTAATGCTGCTTTTCTACAAACTGGACCCCTTAGCATTCCCTTGTGGCCTCGTGGTGGTCTCCGGACCCCAGATTATCATGGCATGCAACAACACTCACACACACCTTCAAAGGGACTGCAGGGTATGGTGTTACAGGTCTGCTCATGCGCAGGTTTAGTGTCGAGATCGCAGGCAGCACTGTACTGTTTTTCTGCTGTGAGACACCGGACCTCCCGCGTCTGCACCCCTTCCCCGCAGGAGCGAGAGCACTATACCGAAAGAGAGGGAAACTTAATAATAGCAGAAGAAGGGAAGATCCTGAAGGACAGATTGATGGACAGATGATGTCATCCTCACCGTGCTCCATTCGGTGGTGAACCACTGTGGTTTGCAAGGCTGCAGTTCACACGACTGCACTGGTGACGGCTTCTCCAGGTGGGAGCACTCACTGGAGCTGCTGACTGTGAAGTCACTCCCTGTCTTCTTCACGCAGATGACGTCCCTGCGCTGGGTGCCGTTACCACACGCTACGTTGCACTATTGACAGAGAGTGAACACAGAGTGAACACTGCCAACACACACTCATGACCGCTCAAAGACAGTTCACTATTTCTATTCTATTCTATTCATCTTTATTTTATTCATCTTTATTCTGTTCTATTCAATGTTATTCTATTTTATATTGTTCTATTCTATTTTCAGAATGTTCTAATTGAATTATTCTAACTTTATTCTAATTGACTTGTTCTGCTCAGTACTATTCTAAGTTGTTCTATTCTACATTGTTATACATTTAACTTTGTTCTGTTCTTTTCATCTTTATTCTATGCAACTTTATTCTACATGGTTCTATTATATTTTATTTAGTTCTATTTAATTTTATGAGGTTTTTTGATGTCATTCTACATGATTCTTTTCTATTTGTAGAATGTTCTAACTGAATTATTTTAACTTTATTCTAATTGACTTGTATTCTGTTATTCCATTCTACATGGTTCTACATTTAACTTTGTTCTGTTTTTCATCTCTTTTCTATGCAATTTTATTCCGTTTTATTCAATGATATTTTATTCTACATTCTACTATTATATTTTATTTTGTTCTATTTAATTTTATTAAGTTTCTTTTGATGTTATTCTATTACATTATTCTATTCTATTTTAGAATGTTCTAATTCTAATTATTTTAACTATTCGTATTGGCTCGTTCTGTTCTGTACTATTCTGTTATTACATTCTACATTGTTCTACATTTAACTTTGTTCTGTTCTATTTATCTTTATTCTATGGAACTTTATTCTGCTCTAATCAATGATATTCTATTTTATTTTGTTCTATTTCCTTTCATTAGGTTTACTTGATGTTATTCTGTTCTACATTATTCTATTCTATTGTTACAATGATCTTGTCATGATCCCAGCCTGTGTTCCCCTGTCTTGTGAATTTTTGTTGTATTTCCTGTCCTAGTGTCATGTTTTGTAGTCCTTTGTAGTTTTTCTTGTTGATTAGTTCTCTGATTGTTCCCAGTTTTTTTTGTTTGCCAATCACCCTTTGTGTATATATACCCCAGTGTTTCTCATGTTCTTTGTCTGGTGTTGTCCTATTGAGTGAGTTGTTTTCAGTTCTGTTTTGCACCGGTTTGGATTTACTCTGGTTTTTGCCTGTTTCCTGTGGCTTGGATGTATTGTGTTATTTTGTTAATAAACTGCTATACTCCACTTGGATCCTCCTCTTCCTCGTTTCTGAAACACTCTGCGTTACAGAACAACAGACCACAAAATGGATCCAGCAGTAAGACTTATCTGTCTATGCCAAGGTAACCAATCACTCGAGGACCACACCCAAGATTTTCTTGAACTTGCTTACCTGATTTTGCACCTATTGACTTTTATTGTTACGGACTCACCTCCGGTGAGGTCTGTCTGTCAGGTCTGTCTGCCCTGATACGACCATGGAAGTCGTCCCTAAATTCCCTGTCTGCCCTGATACGACCACGGAGGTGGTCCCTGAGTTCCCTGTCTGCCCTGATACGACCACGGAGGAGGTCCCTGAGTTCCCTGTCTGCCCTGATACGACCACGGAGGTGGTCCCTGAGTTCCCTGCCTGCCCTGATATGACCACAGAGGTCATCCCTGAGTTCCCTGTCTGCCCTGATATGACCACAGAGGTCATCGCTGAGTTCCCTGTCTGCCCTGATATGACCACGGAGGTGGTCCCCGAGTTCCCTGTCTGCCTCGACACGACCATAGTGGTCGTACCAGAACTGCCTGTTTGCCTCGACACGACCGCAGAGGTCGTTCCAGAACTGTCTGCCTGCCTCAAAACGACCAGAGGACGTTCTAGTCAGAGCCATGGAGGGTGTTCCTGAGCTCTCTGCCTGTCCTGTTATGGCCCTAGTGGCCAACACTAACCTCTCTGTGGTTCATGTTTCAGTTTCACCTGATCAGCCATGGTGGTTTCCAGAGTTGCCAGATCTGCTGTGGTGGTTATTCTATTCTACATTATTCTATTCTGTTTTAAATGTTCTAAATTCTTAACTTCTAATTGTTCTGTACTATTCTGTTATTCCATTCTACATTGCTCTATTAAATTTTGTTCTATTTCATTTTATTATATTTGATTTTCTTTGATGTTTTTCTATTCTACATTATTCTGTAATACATTTTTATTCACAGACCTTAACATTGGAATATAATTTAGCTATTTTTGTTGTAGACACACGGCCCTCAGTGCATCTGTCTCACCTGTCCCCAGGGTCCAGTGTACCACAGGTGGGTGGGTTTACAGGGACCCCCGTTACAGGCCTTCATATCAGCCGGTTTCTCTCCCACACATTCCACTCCACCGTCTCCTTCTCTCCTGCCTCCACCGGTCAAACACACCACCTCTCTCCGCAGGACACCCGGCCCGCATGTCGCAGAACACTGAGAGAGAGAAACAATAAGCCACATTTAAAACATTTGATTAAACATCTCTACATGAATATATCATTTACAAAATGACCTTTTGGCAAATCAGGTGCAAGCATGAATCTCACTGGTCAATACTCACAGTGTTTGTCCAATCCGTGAAGTACCAATTAGTGACACAAGGACCCATGTGACAGTCCTCGGTGCGCTGTGGGCGGAGCCTGTCATTGCACTCCCTGTCATTAACAGTGTTACCATGGTTACTGACACAGCGTACACTCCGTACTCTCTTTCCCACTCCACAATCCACTGAACACTGTGGGGAAAAAAAGATGCATTAACACACACAGACAGCTCAAACACTTCTATGTGTCCACACTTACACACACACCGTCTCTGGAGATAAACACATACACTTAGACTAGAGCAAAACAACACATTTTCCAAGTAAACTACTGTAGCCAGAACATGTTTTATAGGGGGCATTAACAAAAGGCACATTTTTGCCTATAAAAACAGCTAGGCAGAAAGCAATATGGAACAATACAGTGGTCTCAATTCACAAGGCACATTATTAAAAGATTATTTTCAACTTGACACAGCATCTTAAAAATGCAATGCTTGTGGCGGGACAAGAAACAACGCAAGATGCAGTGCAAAAAAACCATCCATCTGCATGTATGCAGCTGTACTGGAGCCTTAAATGGTAACTTCACCCAAAAATGAAATTTCTGTCATTAATTACTCACCAAACCCGTAAGACCGTCATTCAGAACACAAATTAAGATATTTTTGATGAAATCCAAGGGTTTTTGAGCCATACATTTGCAGCAGCATCATTGCATTTTTCAAGGCCCAGAAAGGTACTAAAGACATCGTAAAAACAGTCCATGTGACTACAGTGGTTCAACCTTATTGTTATGAAGCGATGAGAATACTTTTTGCGCGCAAAAACAAAACAAAAATAACGACTTTATTCAACAATTCTCTTCCCTGTCATTCTCCTACACTGTAGATGTATTAAACGCAGTACAGCATTTCCGTGTTTACGTCCAAACGCCGGCTCGGTATTGGCCGGCTCCTGCGTCAGCATCACACGCATGTGTCGTGGTGCCCACATGTACAGCGTCGGCCAATACTGACCCGCCGTTCTGACGTAGAACCTGGAAGTGCTACAGTCAGTGTCTCTACAACGTAAACAGCGTAGGAGAATGACAGGGAAGAGAAGAAATCATTAAATAAAGGTATTTTTGTCTTGTTTTTTTGGCGCACAGAAAGTATTCTCGTCACTTCATAAAATTAAGGCTGAACCACTGTAGTCACATGCAGGACTATTTTAACAATGTCTTTAATACTTTTCTGGACCTTGAAAAGAGCAATGACATTGCTGCCTATGTGTGATTCAGATACCTCTTGAATTTCATCAGAAATATCTTAATTTGTGTTTCGAAGATGAACGAAGGTCTTACGGGTGTGGAACAACATGAGGGTGAGTAATTAATGACAGAATTTTCATTTTTGGGTGAACTAACCCTTTAAAGAAAAGGAATTTAAAGATGCAACAAGAACAGAAAAGGCACAGCTGCTCAAAAATATAAAATCATATTTTACTACATACAATACTTACAAAATATACTAAATAATATTTTAAAAATATAGAAAAAAGTAAAACTAGTCAACCTCACGCACACGTGTCTTACCGCGCTCCAGTTGGTGCTGATCTCCCAGTGAGAGCAGACGCGCGGGTGGCAGGGCTGTGTGGCATTGGGGCGGGAGAGACCGGAGCAGCGCTGAGGGTGAACCATCGTCGAACGATTCCCAAAACTCTGCCTGCACTGTATGTGACGCTGCTGCACACCCCAGCCGCAGGAAACACTGCACTCCGACCATGCGCCTGTGTCCCAGCTACACACACACACACACACAAGTTAACTGAGATATACATAAACAACAATCCAGCATGTATGTAAGTGCATCTGTAGCAGGATATGAAACAGCAGAAATCTGATGATATTTTTAAAAAACATAGATGGATGGATGAACTTTGTTTATGCTTTACTGGCAGATGTAATTCCTGAGTTTGCTCCATGTGAACAGTGCTTTATGGATAGTAACAGATGCCACAAATGCTGTTGAACATTGTTATGCATTTAAATTTACAACAAAATATCTGAGTTACTTTTCAGACAAGTAATGCAAGTTACTTTGTTTTCCAATTCATTAACTGACACCTCTCTTGTCCCAAAGTTGAGAGAAATCAGGAGTAAGTTCAGAGGTGTTGTGTGTGCTGCTGTGTGAACACGATGGTTATTGTAGTTCTAGACTAAATGTGAGCATTTACTCATCTCACTTACACAAAAACAGATTCAGTATTCCTCTAAATGAATAAAAACAGATCCAATTCAACCATACAAATAAGCAAAAATGACTTTAGTTAAACATCATGTTTCTTACTGAGAAAGAGTAAGAGTGCTGAACTTTCTTCTCCTGTGTCCTATTATTCTGCAATCCAGAATGGCAGCACAGCTAAAAGGTTTGTTTGAGCTGCGCCCTCTACTGTACAGATCAGACTGAGGCTTATTCATTTCACTTTTGGTGTAAAATAGCCTTTACATTTGCCAATAAAACATTTTTTTTTTTTTTTTTAAATTAAAAAACAAACAACCAAGCCCAGCCCAGGTGAGAAAAAGTAATGCAAAAGTAATGTAACTCATTACTTTCAATAAAAAGTAACTAAGTAACACAATTAGTTACTTTTTTAGGGAGTAACACAATATTGTAATGCATTACTTTTAAAAGTAACTTTCCCCAACACTGCTGTCGACAGAGCTTACAATGTATTTAATCTGGAATATGTCTGCGATAGTTGGTAATAAAAACATACTTATTAAAACTTATCAAAAGTTTGGGGTCAGTAAGATTTTTAAAAATGTTTTTTATTTGATCAAAAATACAGTAAAAACAGTAATGTTGTGAAATATTATTGCAGTTTAAAATTTGAATATATTTTAAACTGGAATTTATTTCTTGATCAA
This sequence comes from Hypophthalmichthys nobilis, assembly GCA_037950665.1. Classification (NCBI taxonomy): domain Eukaryota; kingdom Metazoa; phylum Chordata; class Actinopteri; order Cypriniformes; family Xenocyprididae; genus Hypophthalmichthys; species Hypophthalmichthys nobilis. The sequence continues at coordinate 29,586,288 of CM075481.1, read as the reverse complement.
AGCTGAATTTTCAGCATCATTACTCCAGTCTTCAGTGTCACATGATCATTCAGAAATCATTCTAAAATTACTGTCAATTTAATGCATCCTATAATAAAAAAATATTAATTGATTAAAACATTTTTGAACAGCATTGTATGTACATGCACAGTTACTCACAATGGTGGACAAGGATGAACATTACACGGTTCCTCCTCTGGTATGGGTTTGGTTGCAGAGTCGCACCTCCTCTCATGGACTTCCTGTTCTGTGTGTCTATTCACACACACAATCTCTCTGTACTGAGAGCCTGGGATACACACAAAGACATATGTACACGTCAAAAACATACAAACAAACAGAAAATACACATAATACAGCATTTTTTAGTGGTGAGTGGTGTCAAATTTGATGGCAACGTGTTCTGGGTGGTTGTTTACACCCTCCAGTGTCTGTGTTTTTATGTTCTCTAGATATTGCTTTGGTTCTTTGGGTTTTGTTTAAATCACTAACTCTAAATTTGTGGAATACTGATAGTGAGTGATGCCTGCTTGAGCAAACACCACTGTCAGCTGTGGCAAACTGCAGCTCTTAAAACATACCAGAAGGAGGCGGCAGAGAGCAAATTCACACTGGGCAAATCAGTGTAATCAAAAACAGTGGTGAGCACTGAGAAACCCCTTCACACACACTCACAGTCCTACAGAGAAACTCCCTAATAGTCTGGCACATGTACTTTCTGTTCCACAGTGTTTGGCTTTCTTCATATGTCAGTAGGCAATGGGTTCATGTTCTCTGAGTGTTTCCAGCTCTCCTATTACATATAAACACAACATTAATCCACCACGTTCACTCCGGATCACAGGTTAAAGAAGAGACACTCAAAGCAATAGTGTGTACTGCCAACTGGTGTAAAATCATAAGAGGAGACTTGTGTAAATGTCACGGGGTGTATCACTCAATAATAGAACTTCTTGGCTTGTAGTAGACAGGGAAAAAATATAGGCGTATGTAAACACTACTGTTCAAAAGTTTGGGGTCAGTAATATTGTATTTTTTAAAGAAATTAATACTTTTTTTTCCAGGATGCATTAAATTGATCAAAAGTGATTTCCACAAAAATATCAAGCAACTGTTTTCAGCATTGATAATAATAAATGTTTCTTGAGCAGCAAATCATCATATTAGAATGATTTCTGAAGGATCATGTGACACTGAAGTCTGGAGTAATGATGCTGATATAAATTACATTTATAAATTTGACAGTAGCTTGAGTTGGGATGCAGATATAAATTTATGCTCATTAACAAAAACAGTAACATCTGTAAAAATTGCAACAATAACATATCGGCCAAACATTGACCCCTTGACTACAACTCATATACATAGCTATGGTGACCTCTGACCTTTTCCACAGGTAGCGGTGCATTCTGTCAGCGCGCCTCTTCGCCACACGAACGCAGGCTGATTGTCCAGTGGGAGGTCCGTTCTTGGAGGGATCCGAGCATTACGATTGGGTCCTAAACCCTGTGAACGGGGCCTCTCTGGTGGCCATCGATCAGATGCAGAGGAAGATGAGGAGGAAGGGAAGGAAAATGGAGGCGAGGAGGCAGAAGACGACACAGGAGGAGGAGCAATAGGGTTCTCAACTGCCACTGAGACAGCACCTGAAACACAGAGATAAGCATGATGAGTTCTAGTGTGCTGCCTGCCTGGAAGTAAACGCTAAACAAATACGATTAGCTGAAAAATGTAGTGATGCAACAGTAAAACCCTTGAGAAAAAGAAGTACAATTTTAAAAAGAGTACTTATTAATGAAATTGTTTGAGCTTCCTCAAGAACCAATGAGGTTCATTCTCGTGTTACGCAGCACATTTGAGCTTCCGATAGAACCAATGAGGTTCATTCTCGTGTTACACAGCACGTTTAAGCTTCCCGAAGAACCAATGAGGTTCATTCTCATGTTACGCAGCACGTTTGAGCATCCGGTAGAACCAATGAGGTTCATTCTCGTGTTACGCAGCACGTTTGAGCTTCCGGTAGAATCAATGAGGTTCATTCTTGTGTTACGCAGCACGTTTGAGCTTCAGGAAAAGGTTTGTTCTCACGTGTCAAGCAGGTTCGGCTGAGCTTCTGTTTGTTTCCTGATCAAGTTTTATATGTGAGTAAAAGCATAAATTAAATTTCATCATATAAAGTGGTCAAGTCTCTTCATAAAATTTAGACTAAACGCTCAATAAATATGGATTAGTTTTAAGATCTCTTTATGAACTTTTTGAAGCATCAAAGTGGTAGTTGCGTAGGCTGTTAAAGGAGGGACAGAAAGCTGTTCATTTGTGTTCTGAAGATGAATGAAAAGTCTTACTCTCTGTTTAGGGAGTAGACAGCAAGGCAGCTAACTAGGTTTTAATTCCCTGCTGAAAAGACCAGCTGAAACCAGCCTGTGGTCTGTTGGTATTTACTGGTTAAAGCTGATTTAGATGGTCTCCTAGTCTGTTCAGAAGTTGCCAAAAATTGTTTTTAACAAGGTTGGCACTGAACTTAAGCCTGATTCATGCTTTTTGGTTCATGTCACACACTTTCACAGTGACCCCATTCTTATAAAAACTCTGTTTAACATCATCCTCTGATGTTACACACACACACACACAATCATAGGCCCATTCTCCTGTAATGACCTTAAAAGGTTTCGGCAGTGGCCAATAAGTGATGAGAGAAATAAGAGAAGACTACTCAAGTGAAATATATCTGCGTGGCACACACATATAAACACTATAAATTTAGAGTGAGAGAGATGATCATCAGGAGAGAAAAATAGAGACTGAGATGGCAAGAGAGAGAAAGAGAGAAAGACTCTGTGTGACAAGAAGACTGTAGGAAAACTCACTGATTTCTCTGAGTGCTCCCCGTCCTCGCTCCCTCTCTCTGTGTACTTCTCTCTCTCCGTCCCTCTGTTTCTCCACTGGGATATAATATTCATAGTCGATGCCTGGATTCTGCCTGTGGAAAATAATCTACAGCGAGACAGAGAGAGTAAAAACAGGTTAATAAACTCCAGCATATGGTAACGTCTCACTCCGTGACCGCATTCCAGGTAGTATCGGCTGTATATCACTGATTCAAACACACTCAGCAGTATGTGGACGCTCTTTCTCTGAACATTTAAATAAACTTAAAACTGAAACCTATGAATATGAAATATTACTCATCACATTATTCCAAGACCAAATGATCAGAGCTGTGCTATCCATGATACACTGTTAATGTATGTCAACAATTGACTCTTAATGACACCTAAACTAAAGCAATACTGATACTTAAACTATTTTGACTACCCAAACCACTTACACCTAAACAAGAACAATACTGATACTTAATTTAGTATCACTACTTAGAATACTGATTATTAAAGTAGTGTGCTACCAAAACTACTGACACCTACACTGATACTTGAACTAGTATCACTGAACTAGTCATATACATACCTAAACTAGACCAATAGTGACACTTATACTAGTATCACAACTTAAATACTGGCCAAACTAGCCAAACACTAATAACTAAATTAGTATGACTACTCAAACTACTGACAGCCTAACTAGACAATTATGTATCACTAATTAAATACTGATAATTAAACTAGACGAACACTGATAATTATAGTATGACTACCCAAACTACTCATACTTAAACTAGACCAATATTGAGACTTAAACTAGTATCATTAAACAAGTGATACCTGAACTACACCACTACTGATGTTTAAACTAGTATCACAATTTAAATACTGATAATTAAAGTAATATGACTACCAAAAATACTGACACCTAAACCAGACTAATGCTGATACTTAAACTAGTATCATTAAACTAGTCTAATACTGATACTTATAATTAACCAAACACTGATAACTAAACTATTAAGACTACCAAACTACTGACACCCAAACTAGACAAATACTGATACTTAAACTAATATCACTACTTAAATACTGATAATTAAACTAGACAAACAATGATAACTGTAGTATACCAAAACTACTGACACCTAAACTCCAATACTGATACTTAAACTAGTATCATTAGTAATACCCAATCTAGACACTTATGACTACCCAAACTACTGACACAGAAACTAGACTAATCAGTACTTAAAGGGACAGTTCACCCAAAAATTATCCCATGATTTACTCACCTTGAAGCCATCCTAGGTGTATATATCTTCTTTCAGACGAATACAATCAGAGATATATATTTAAAAATATCCTTGCTCCTCCAAGGTTTATAATGGTTGTAAATGGCAGCGCAAATTCTGAAGACAAAAAAATGCATCCATCCATAAAAAAAATAAATCCATATGACTCCAGGGGGTTAATAAAGGCCTTCTGAAGCTTTATGAAGTAAAATAACGAGCTTCTGAAGGGACAGCCATATGCATTCGACGTACGTCCAAAAAGTGAACTTCCGCAACGTAGTACACAATGACATGATGTACTAGCGTAGTACAACATGGCGCAGTGTAGAACATCATGTCATTGTGTACTATGTCGTGGAAGTTTTTGGTTTTTGTTTGTCGAATGCGTATGGCTGTCCCGCCGGAAGCTCGTTATTTTACTTTATAAAGTTTTAAATAAGGATATTTGTCTTACATGAAGGCATCGATTCACTTCAGAAGGCCTTTATTAACCCCCTGGAGTCGTATGGATTCATTTTTTTTATGGATGGTTGCATTTTTTTGTCTTCAAAATTTGGGCTGCCATTCACAACCATTATAAACCTTGGAGGACTAAGGATATTTTTAAATATATCTCTGATTGTGTTCATCTGAAAGAAGAAAGTCATATATACCTAGGATGGCTTGAGGGTAAATCATGGGATAATTTTCATTTTAAAACTGTCCCTTTAAATACTGATATTGTGTGTATTTTTAATATTTTAAAATACTTTCTTGTATTCTAGCCTAATATGCAGAGAATCTATGACATTTGATGACTGATTCTCCTGTGACTCTGTGATGAAGAAAGAAAGTAAGTCATACAGGTTTGGAACGACATGACGGGGAATAAATGATGACAGCATTTTCATTTTTGGCTGAAATGAAGGCTTGTGTTTAATAGCAAATTTATTTTTGCTCCTTTGAAATTTCACTGGTATTGGTATTGACTATTAAAACAACCGTGAGCAAGAAAAATCCTGTTTCATGATATTAGCCCTTTGAGGAGAATAATAGAGCTCCTAACATGAGTTCAGAAGTGTTATGCTCATTGAATATTATCATCAATAAACACAATAGGCACGTTTTAACAAAGTGGTGGCTCATTCCTTCCATCCATTCCTGCAGTAAAACCTCCCAGATTAGAGTTTGTGCTCCATCACACACTAGCCAGACCTGTCTACCTCTTTCCACATTACTGTAATATACTGCATGAACACATGCGTGCGCACTTACGTATAGCTGCAGCTGGGTGGTTGTGGGTCCAGGCGCTGTGAGGGTCTCTCCTTTCTCTTCTCCCTGCTCGTGAGGCCCAGCTTTGGGTCGGCTGTACAGGAAGGTGGTTCCTCCTGCCTGATACTCTCCCGGCGGATCGACCGCCCAGCGTCCGTTCACCACAGACTGACCTGTTCCACTGCGCAGGGCTGTGGACACAAACACAGCAGGACATAAGCTGTGGTCACACATTTACACATGCATTTTTTGTTTACTTTTGTTTTTGGATATGATCTTGAAAGATTTTTTAAGATTCATCTGACAGTCATTATTTGTTTGTGGAGAGTGTGGAAGGCTGTTTTTAGCTGTCTGTAATTACAGATCTCAGTTCTGCTTGTGATGATCTTTTTATGAGTTTCCTACCATAATCACACATTACATACAACTAGGAATTCTCCTCCATGAGAAGTTCATAGCAAAAGTGTCAAAGAAAGAAGAATGAAAAAAGGCAAGGATGTAGCACAGATATCAGAAAACTAAAATTACTGAGCAAATGTGTATGGCACTCAAAGGCCCACTCATGAAACATATCTCTAATAATGAGTTATCTTTCATATATTAAGTGTTTCTTCTCACCTTGCTTTGAGAGTAAATGTAGATCTCAAAATGTGCACTGATTTGCCAAGACACTGATGATGGTAATCAAATAAACTCATCATTATTCATCAAAATCTTTCAAGATCAAATGATCAGACTTGTGCTATCCATGATACGCTGTTACTGTATGACAACAGTTGATTCCTATTGACACCAAAACTAGACCAATACCGATACTTAAACTTGTATGACTACCCAAACTACTCCTTAAAATACTTACCAGACAAACACTGATAACTAAAGTATTATGACTAACAAAAATACTGACACCTAAACCTGACAAATACTGATACTTCATCTAGTATGACTACTCAAACCACTGGCATCTAAACTGGACCAATACTGACCCTTAAACTAGTATCACTAGTTAAAATACTGATAATTAAACCAGACTAACACTGATAATTAAAGCATTATGACTACCAAAACTATTGACACCTGAACTAGACCAATATTGATACTTAAACTAGTATGGCTACTCAAAACTAATGACAACGAAACTAGACCAATACTGATTAATAAGATACTTATTTCACAACTAGGCATGTGACGGTATCAAATTTTCATGTTGCGATAATTGCTGAAGCTTTTATCATGGTATACGGTATTATCACGATATTGAAATAAGTTGCAAAAAAATGTCATAGTATAACAGGATTAAGAACTCTTTTTCTTATAACAAAAAGAACTCTGAACATTTAATACAATAATGCAATACACAAAAAAATATAAAGTAAAATGTTTCAAAGAGATGGAAGTGCAAAAGATTTATAAAGAACAACAAGTAACACTTTACAATAATGTCTCGTTATTTAATGTTATAGTTAATGCATTAAATAAGATTTAGAATTACCAATAGCTACATTTGTTACAGAAGGCATTATTTTTTGTTGACATTAGTTAAAAAATACAACTGATCATTGTTAGTTTTAGCTCAGGTCCATTAAATAATAATTACAACCTTTGATTTAGTAATAAATTTAGTAATAAATGCTTTATAAGTATTTTTCATTGTCAGTTTGGTAATAATTAATTAACATGTTAACTAATGAAGCCTAATGTCACTTAGTGTTACTGAACAATAACAAATAATCAGAACATTTTCAATCATTATAGGGCATGTAGTCCAGATTAAAATATAAAAATGTTTAAGTTTAAAAAATAAATAGGCTATTAAGTCTTTAAGTATTGCGTATTTGGTGCTGTGATGAACAACACTGCGAATACAAAAAACTGTTTGAAGCATTTTAAATACTGCTCAGCAGTGCAGCTGCTTTGTTTACAGGGTTTCCGGGGTAACCGCTTCATTTCTGCTGTTCCATCAGCGCCCTCTGCTGTCAGAGAGTGAACCTGCACTTTCATTCAGCGCGTCTCCTTCACTCTTCCTCCATGTGCTTCTCATGCACGTTGGGCTTGTTCACATCTGAGTGCGTGTGTCCCTTTGACGCAGCATACAGTGGTGTTGTGCATTTTATACGATTTGATGGGGAAAGTATTCTTAAAATGTTTTTAAAAAATGTGAATAATTCATAATAAATAATTATTTTGAAGTGCCCACAATAACAATATCGTGCATATTCATTATCGTGATATATCATATTACCGAAATCGGCACATGTCTAATCATGACTTAAAACTGATAATTAAACCAGACAAAAACTGATAACTAAACTACTGACATCTAAACCAGACCATAACTGATACTTAAACTAGTTTCATTAAATTACTGACACCAAAACTGAAACTTAAAGCAGTGTCACTAGGTAAAATACTGATAATGAAACCAGACAAACACTGAGAACAAAAGTAGTATTACTACCTAAACAAGTCTCTGCAATGATGCTGGAATTGAGGGTGGTTTCCGGGGCATTGCTGAGCACACGTCTGGAGCACAAACACTGGATGATGACCCACACACTGAACTTTAATACCCAGTGTTAGAGGAAATATAAACAATAATAACAGTGATAGTTAACACCTTCTGAGCTCTGAAAGAGCAACCTTTAAACAATAAAACTGGGGCAGACGGAATAACAGAAAGACACAGGAGAGAGAAATGCAAAAGGCAAAAAAGGATGTCAGAGAGAGAAAAAAATTATGATTTCTCACGTAAGCCTGTAAGTGTTTTGTCTACTACAGCAGTCTGCCTCCAGGGCACAATCACACCATACTAGAACACACACAGAAACGGACCTGGGTGTACAGCGAAACAAACACAGACATGTCCATGACTCTGACTCAAGGTCATATTCACTTAAGAAAACATGCCTGTATTACCTAACACAGCCCAGAGAGATCATCATCCGTGAATACAAGCATTCCTGAGTCATGTTCAGGCTAATATTAAGATGAACACAATATTAGCATCCCTCTCAGGACAGTAAATCATCGCTGCCCCAGAACGCACCACGTGCTGAAACAATGGGGCATTATCATCTACAGACACTCTGAATTCAGATTTACACGCTCTAGATCATCTAAAGTGATCAACTGCAGCTGTATCTCTCTGCTAATGAGCTGTTGCTCATAAGTCGAACGCTTGGCTGGAGGTCTGAGCTTTGCTTGGGTCACTCAGAGTTGAGCTTAAACCAAGGAACAATGATCAGTTCACACTAATCTCACACCAGCAGGTAGAAACGTACCCTGACATGTTATTTAAGCAAGTACATGCATTCAGTCACACACACGTACACCTCCATGAATGTGATGTTTTATGTCAGGACGAACTCCTATCAACTTTCATTGTTTTAAATTAAGATAATCATAATTCCTTAATAAACTAATCCTACCCCTGCCAGACAACCAGTATTTTAAAGGGCTAGTTCACACAAAAATAAAAATTCTGTCATCATTTTGTCACCCTCATTATGAGGCAAACCCGTTTGATGATTTTTTTGTACCTTTTTTGTAGCTTGACAGCCCCCATTTACTTTAGATTTTAATACATACATTTTAATTTCTGGGTGAACTATTCTGCCCTGCAAAGGCAAAATGCAGTAGCTTCACATAAGCTACTCGTGAGTTATGACTTAAATCATGACACGTGCGTTTAGTTCAACTATACTCAGAATGGATTCTGAAATTCAAATCAAATCAGTCCAAACTCTTTGAAGTCAGTTCCAGAGTTCATTTGCCTTTGTAGGGCAATATTCCAGAAAAATGATATGAAATAAGATACAAGTTATTTCCTTTTTGAAGCTGTTTTCCACTACGTAGGTTTGCACAATGGACGTTTTTCAGGTTTTATTATTGTAGGGTCATTCGGTCACCATAAGGAAAGACAAACAGAACATAAATGACCCCCCCACCCCCCTCACAGACACATGCATGTTTGTATTTCTATTATGGTGGGGACTTTCCATTTTATACAGAGCTAATGACATTTTCTGACCCATAAACCTGAACCCTCACACAATGCTTTATGTAGTTTTACATTTTCATTAAAGGGGGCCTATTATGCTCTTTTACAGTCTTGATTTTGTTTTTGGGCTCTACTAGAATAGATTTTCATGCTTTAATGTTCAAAAAACATCCGAAAAACGTCCGAAATCGAATACTTCCCTACTATATAGTATGTGAAAAACAGTACACCAACAGAGTAGTATGTCCGAATACAAGTGTGCATTTGATGGACTCTTTACTATCCCATGAGGCCACGGGAGGGGATTTATGAATGGAGGTGAAGCGATGCAACTGACGCTGGTAGGTCACATGATAATGACAACGTCCGGATTACATTTATAATACACACATTCATATTATATAGAATGTACTCTTTAACGGTTGCAAAGTAAGTTTAAACTCAAATGTAGCACCTCCTCAAACAGTATGCGATTTCGGACACACCGATTATTTTTCACATGTTTAACATTGTTGCATCTCCTCTCTTCCCAGTCTGTCAGTAATGCTCTGTTTACTTCATGTCTCTATGAAGCCCCTCCTTCTGAAAAGTGCAATGTGCTTTGATTGGTTGGCTGGTGTTGTGATTTGTTAACCATTAAATGTCACGCCCCTTACCATAACAGTGAGTTTGATGCACTACTAACTAGCTCAACCAGATATCGTCCCTTTATTTTGTGTATGTCTTGGGTGGGAATTATTTAAATGAGGAATATTTTGACATGTTTGTTCACTGAAGAAAACTCAAGGCTACAATGGAGGCGTTTCAGGGAGTTCAGAAACAGTGACATTGATAATAATACCAGAGAATAACTCCCGCTGGAATGAATTCGTGCTTTGTAACTTTGCAGACCTTTTTCATGCTCAAACAACAACATTACACACTAAAGAAAGTTGAAAATGTAAAAAAGCTTAAAAGGAACCCTTTAAGACATTACTTAGTAATATATATATATATATATATATATATATATATATATATATACACACACACATACATTTTCTCATGGGGACAACTGGCTGCTTCCCACAGTTTACCTGATTTTAGGTTTTACTATCCTTAGAACAGATATTTGGTCCAAACTTGACCCACACACATAGAGTTCGTACCCAGATAGTTTGGACTGGCTCGTCTCTCTGTGATGTTGATAGCTGTGGCTCCGGGAGGGATATCCAGGATTTTGTGGTAACCCAGCGGAACGCTCGTGTTCAGGAAACTTCCTGTGACCCTCTCGCAGGTGCCGTCTCCACCACCACACACGCCACAGCGATCCCGAACCAACCCTGAGCCCAACACACCATCACAGCCCTCACTCTGACACAGACAGATGGAGGAAAGAGGCTTTTTATTAATATGCATGCATGAGGGTGACAAGATAGAACATATTCTACACTTCTAAAGAAGTGTGCTTAATTGTATTGCATTAAATGCGCATTTGTATTGTACTTCAAATCTTAAAAATATACCCCCGGTTTCACAGACAAGGCTTAAGGCAAGTCCCAGATTAAAATGCATGTTTGAGATGTTTTAACTGAAAGTAACTTGTACTGACATATCTTAAAATATGTCAGTGCCATTGTTTTGTCTCAAGATGCACACCAGTAATGTTATTTTTTCTAGTCTACATTTATAAAAGCTATTTAGATGTCTAAAAGGCCTAATCCTGGCTTAGGTTAAGCCCTGTCTGTGAAACCAGGCCATAGTTTTTAAAAACTGTAATAGCAGATAATATAATGAAATAAAAGGCAACTTCAGTGTATCTGAAGAGCACTATGACTATGTTTCTTAACACACTTAAGTACACTTTTAAAAAGTGCACTTTGTAATAATGTCAAATTAAAAGTTTTACTTTGAAGTACATTTTAAATCATTGTTTTAATAATCTTTAAAGTGTTGACTAACATAAGGTACAAGTACTTGATTATAGTTTTAACTGTTATTTGATATTACATTGAAAATTAATATATTTTGAATGTACTTTATAATATGTATATTTACAATACACTTTCTTTTAAAGAATAGCCTACGATTTCCAAAATAAGTACTCTTTTTAAAACTATGCTGAAGTGTAATTCTTTCTCACAGGGGTAGATCTACAAATCTCACAATTCCAAGACAAAAAAGTAGCAGATTTAGACTTATAGAATTGCTGAGGGTGTCCATGTCAGACCTCTTTCCGGTGATGGTGTTACTATCATTTTTGTGCATGTCGGACTGTTTTCTCACCAGACAGCGTCCTCCCACACACACATCATTGGGTGTGTTATTTGCGCACGGCGTTCCATCTCGTACCCTCTCGGCCTGCCGCACATAGAAACGATACCCGACGGGCCGACAGGTCAGCTCACACTGCTGCTCCAGACCCACTGCGAGAGAAAAACAGACAAAAACCTGATTCAGTGGTATTTCACATTAGATTTATTACGTTGTAACAATTTTCCCTTATACTTAATATAATCTATTATTCTTTATTAGGTGTCTGTTTTTATTTAAAATGATGATGTTATGACATTAATAAGCAAGCCATCCTAAACCATTTATTGAAAATAAGCTGCAAAAATGAGTCATTCAGCCACAGTATTGATGTCACTACCATGAGCTTATTAACATATGAATGCTTACATATTATGTATCACATATAGTGTTATAACATTTCAGTATTTAACAGCTTTGCTGGGGTCACTTCATTTGCAAACAGGTTAGCTAATTATAACGAACCTCATTTTCAAATAGAAGTATTAAAGGTGCAGTACACCCTTCCTAATTTTAAGGGTCAGAGATACAGTGGAAAATGGTCATTTGGTGAGTTTTTGGGCCACATGAGTGGACGTCAGTGTTGTTATTGTTAACTTAAACTATTAAAAATGGCTAATTCTTTGAAATAAAGCTGAAATTAAATAAAATACAAATATTAGATCAACAAACTTAAATGAAAATTAGAAATGATGCCTTGGCAACTAACTGTAATAAAATATGCTTAAGTACTAAAATGACTAAAAGTAAAACAAATACAAATAAATTAAAGCTAAACAAAAAATATTAAAAATTATAATAATAATAAAAATATCAAAATATGAATAATTACTCTAATATCATAAAAATAATATTAAAATAACACTGGTGGACGTCAGCTGGACATAACCATAAATTATCATCATGGATCCTTCTGCCCTCATGATGAATGAAACTCTTTCTTGAAAACTGCTTGTTTTTTCCGTTGTATCTGTCCTCTTTATGAACCTAGATGAGTCCCTCGGGTGCGGATGCAAGCTGCTTCAGTCTCTCTCTTTCACAAATACCACACTGTCCTGAGCTATTAATTACAGCCAATCAATGCCATTATCAAAACCTCCATCACAAACTCAGGAAACAGTCATTATTACTGATGTTTACTAACAAAGATATAACACAAATTTGAAACTTGCCACATTAGGATTTTATCTGTTTGTCTGGAAATCACAATAATAAAATTCCCTGATACCTTCTGGGTTTCTGTGGCTGTGGGAACCCTGTGAATATCATCAGACTTCAGCTCCTTTGATTTGGACCAGTAACCAAGTAACACACCAGCACCTTCTACACAGTACATGCAATCATACAGTAACTCATAGTTAGAAACTGCAACTTCAGCATCTGCTGAACAAAACAGGCACAAGCTTATCAGTCCATCCTTAAAGGTCATTGATCTGTTTTTTGCCCTCTAGTCTCTCTTTCTATTATCAGTCTCAGCTGACCACTGGTCTGTTCACTTGATGTGCACAAAGAGCACTTTCATGATCTGGCAAGTTCAAATCTGATTGGCTGATGTTCGCCAGTAAGAACACACAGGGTTTTGTCAAGAGGCCTTATAATAAATAAATAAATAAATAAAATCAGCAGAAAAAGGGAAATTTACTGGTAATTTTCTGCCAGGACATTATCTGTTAGTCACCATGAAATCAAAATGGACAATTCTTGTTTTTATTTTATTTATTTATTTTTTTTATTGAATATTGCAGTATATATTATAAGTGATTTATCCATGCACATCATTATTTTTTTTAAATCCTTGTGCCCTTGTAATCTTTATTCAAAATAACTTCCCCTCCATCCTGCAGCGACATCTCTTATTTGATGACGTGTTTTCTGGCGTGAGGGCGGGACAACCTGTCACTCACATGAGATCCACCAATAGCAAACCAAAACCATCCAATCAATTCCCCATGGACAAAATCAAGTCCCGCTCTACATTTATACTTGTACCAGAAGCCGTTTCACTTGGATATACATCACAATAGGGTATACAAGACTATCACAACTTCTGATTCATGCGGACTTTAAGTTTAAGGACATTTCCTTTACCTAAAACACAACACAATGCATATGGGGAAAACATCTGTGAAAAATCAATATGGAAAATTCATTCGCATTAACACAGTATACTGTGCCCTATTTTTAGAGTAGGTTGATTCACTGAAGAACTATCAATGGACTTGACAAAATTTTGTAAATTACATCAAGGGCCAGTGATCACTGTCACAGTTATGCTCAGTTTTGGTTTTGTTTTCTCTTAGTCTGTTTAGTCACCTGTTTCCTGTGTTCCTGTGTCCTGTGTTCCTTTGTCCCCCCCCCCCAAATCAGTTGTCATGGACATTCATTTAATGATCACACCTGTCTGTTTTTAGTTCATTATCATTGTGTATTTAAGTTCCTTATTTCCTTTCATTCTTTGTTCGGTATCATCGTATGTTACATGCTGTTACATTGCCTTCATACCTTTGGATTACCCAACTAAATACTTTTGTTTTGGAACTTTTTTCTTCTTTATCATCTTCATCGGATACTTAACGTTACACCCACTCCTACAAACTCCTACAAATGCATATGCAATAAGGTCAGCCATAAAAACAACTCAGTCCACACCTTTTCAGTGCTAATTTTAGACTGCGTGTCTTTAGTAAATCCCGACAGTAGTTTTTTAACGCCAAAAGAGGGTTTGCGCTGACACAAGCTGTTAGTAAATCTGGCCCATTGATTTTATGCTAGTCTGTTATTGTGCCATGATCTGATTTCAGATAACCCAGCCCCTAAACAGCACATAAACACAAAACAAACTGTGGTTGGTTCCTTTACATCTCAGTCAGATTAGTTTTCTTCCTGTCTAAGTGGGCGGTTCTTAACCATAAAGCCTGGGACACACCAAGCCGACGATTGGCCGTCAGGCAACGTCGGACCATTTTTAACCATTGTGTTCTGCACTGTTGGCTCTAGTCAGATGCAGTCTGGGTTTTTTGGCCAATTCAGCATGTAGAAGATACATTACCGTCAGCATGGAGAATCGGCGTCAGGCCGCTGGGCAAGAGAGAGAGCTCTAATTGACTGTTCAGTTTAGTGAACAAGTCGAAGTGTGAGAATAATAGCAAAACAGTGAGAAAACAAGTCAAGGTGGTACAGACAGATGGCTATTCTAATTTTACGTCATGTACCTGAGTGTTCCTGGGCTAATGTTTAATATTAACATGAGCTGAGTGGAATATAGAAAGTGATCAGCATGAATGATATTCAAAAACGGTAAGCACCCGTTTCTTTGTTTACAGTTTGTGTATCTGCAGCCTGCAGTGCCGGTCTCCCTTTCTGAATTACGAATATAGACTAATATATATGAAAAAAATAGACAGCAGTCTCTTTATACACAGGCACAGAACGTGCGTTCTGGCTGACAGTCGGCTGTAGTTCTCTCTGTGTGTTCATGTGCAGTTTTTTTGCCCCAACGCAGGCAACAAGAGGCGACAACACATTCGGCTTTTATCAGTGCTAGTTCTTTGGTGTCGGTTTGGTGTGTCCCTATACTAAAAGGCTGTAATATGGACCAGACTGCATGCTGATAGTCAAAGGTCGGGTTACGTGAGACTCTCTCTGTCTGTCTGTCTATCAAATTTAGCTGACACTGACAAAAGAGCGAGAGATTCCAAGCCCGTCTTTTCCCATTCCGTCACAGTTATCTTTGAGAGATTATGGTGGAGACAATGGGGGGAGAGAGAGAGAGAGAGAGAGAGAGAGAGAGAGAGAGAAAGAGAAACAGTCACAGAGACAGACAGAGAGAAAAATTTAGAAGAAATAAAAGTAAAAATAAGCTATACAAATTGGACACAAAAGGTCTATTTTAAAGAAGGGAAAAAGCAAAAGTGTAGAAGAATTATCTTCATCGCACTCTTTTTCTTGCTCTGTCGCTCTCTCTCTCTCTCTGTTGTGCAGACATGGAGTCTGTTCAGACTAAATATACTTCCCCACTATCTCTGTCTCTAAACAAACTCAGAGAGAGAACCAGTGCACGAGACAGGAAGACAAGAGAAAGAAAGAACAGCACAGGATGAGAGAGGAATCTGTTCAGGGAAAGAGGGATATACAGAAAGACCAAAAGAAAGAAATGGAATGCCAGAAGAAGAGTGTGTGCACGAGACACAGTGACCCTGAAAACTGGACATTTAAGCCTCACTCACACTGAAAAAAATAGTAACATCTAAATTAACTAGCTTTTATTCAAGTCAAAAATATTATTTAACATCACAGAATCAACCTAAATACAAACATTCATGCCAACAAAATTAATTTTTATGAGTTAAATCAGGTAAAAATAGCTGTTTTGCAGTTTGCCACTTTTTACAGTGCAGGCAAAACATTTCACAAAAACAAATTTGTTCAGCTTGAAATGATCAAACAATGGTTACACTTTATTTCAATAATCAACTTTTGATATTCTACAAACTATAATTAACTTTGCAACTACATGTCAACTAACTCTCATTAGAGTATTAGAAGACATTTAGGTTACAGTTAAGAGTTAGAGTTCGGGTTAATAGAATAAGTTGACATGTAGTTGCAAAGTCACTTATAGTCAGTAGAATGTCTGTTAGGGAGCATCAAAATAAAGTGTTGACAGATATTTAGCAGATAGTCGGAGGGGTTACATTGGTGCCGTGACCCAGATGGGAGTGAGGTTTAGGGAGGTGAGTGTAATGAAGGCCAGCTAGTAAGAGCTGTGCAGGTAAACCTCACTCACCTGACCTCAAGAGGTACACTAGAGGCTGTGGTCTTCAGTATCCGTGTTAGCACACCCGTCTCCCATGCTGGAAACACTAGTTTGAATCCTGTCTGGAGCGGTGCGAGTAGAACCGGAGGGGTTACATTGGTGCCGTGACCCAGATAGGAGTGAGGTTTAGCTAGGTGAGTGTAATGGAGGCCAGCTAGTAAGAGCTGTGCAGGTAAACCTCACTCCGTGACATCAAGAGGATTGCTAGCACATGACGCTAGAGACTGCGGTCTTCAGCGTCCTTGTTAGCACGCCCGCCTCCCATTCTGGAAACGTTAGTTTGAATCCCGCTCAGAGTGGTGTGAGTATAACCAGAGAGGTTACATTGGTGCCGTGACCCGGATGGGAGTGAGGTTAAGGGAGGTGACTGTAATGAAGGCCAGCTAGTAAGAGCTGTGCAGGTAAAACCTCACTCCCCTGGCCTCAAGAAGTGCGCTAGAGGCTGTGGTCTTCTGTGTCCTTGTTAGCACACCCGCCTCCCATGCCGGAAACGTTAGTTTGAATTCCGCTCAGAGCGGTGCGAGTAGAACCAGAGGGGTTACATTGGTGCTGTGACCCGGATGGGAGTGAGGTTTAGCTAGGAGAGTGTAACGGAGGACAGCTAGTAGAAGCTGTGCAAGTAAACCACACTCCACTGGCCTCAAGAGGCGTGCTAGCGTCTGATGCTAGAGACTGCGGTCTTCAACGTCCTTGTTAGCACGCCCGCTTCCCATGCCAGAAACGTTAGTTTGAATCCTGCTCAGAGCGGTGCGAGTAGAACCGGAGGGGTTACATTGGTGCCTTGACCTGTATGGGCATGAGGTTTAGCTAGATGAGTGTAATGGAGGCCAGCTAGTAAGAGCTGTGCAAGTAAACCTCACTCCATGGCCTCAGGAGGCGTGCTAGCATTTGATGCTAGAGGTTGTGGTCTTCAGCATCCTTGTTAGCACACCCGCCTCCCATGCTGGAAATGCTAATTTGAATCCTTTTTGGAGCAGTGCGAGTAGGACCAGAGAGGTTACACTGGTGCAGTGACCCGGATGGGAGTGAGGATTAGGGAGGTGAGTGTAATGAAGGCCAGCTAGTAAGAGCTGTGCAGGTAAAACCTCACTCTCCTGGCCTCAAGAAGTGCGCTAGAGGCTGTGGTCTTCTGTGTCCTTGTTAGCACACCCACCTCCCATGCCGGAAACGTTAGTTTGAATTCCGCTCAGAGCGGTGCGAGTAGAACCAGAGGGGTTACATTGGTGCTGTGACCTGGATGGGAGTGAGGTTTAGCTAGGAGAGTGTAACGGAGGACAGCTAGTAGAAGCTGTGCAAGTAAACCTCACTCCACTGGCCTCAAGAGGCGTGCTAGCGTCTGATGCTAGAGACTGCGGTCTTCAACGTCCTTGTTAGCACGCCCGCTTCCCATGCCAGAAACGTTAGTTTGAATCCTGCTCAGAGCGGTGCGAGTAGAACCGGAGGGGTTACATTGGTGACTTGACCTGTATGGGCATGAAGTTTAGCTAGATGAGTGTAATGGAGGCCAGCTAGTAAAGCTGTGCAAGTAAACCTCACTCCATGGCCTCAGGAGGCGTGCTAGCATTTGATGCTAGAGGTTGTGGTCTTCAGTATCCTTGTTAGCGCACCCGCCTCCCATGCCGGAAATGCTAATTTGAATCCTTCCTGGAGCAGTGCGAGTAGGACCAGAGAGGTTACACTGGTGCCGTGACCCAGATGGGAGTGAGGATTAGGGAAGTGAGTGTAATGAAGGCTAGCTAGTAAGAGCTGTGTAAGTAAACCTCACTCCTCTGGCCTCAAGAGGTACACCAGAGGCTGCGGTTTTCAGCGTCCTTGTTAGCATGCTGGAAACGCTGGCTCGAATCCTGCTCAGAGCGGTAGAACTGGAGGGGTTACACAATATTGTGGTTGTGAATGAATTATAAGTGTAAAACTAAGAAGTAAGTGCAATGCTCATAAGTCCTGATAAACATTTAACAATTCATTTACTTTTCACTTAAATAATGTATGACAATTTGTACTGTATCAATATTGAGATATATTGAGGTATAAATCTCTATTCGAGCATTAATTAGATACAAATATTTTACTAACAACTGCAAATGTTTAGACCAGGCGTCCTTAAATAGCAGACCCTGGCTTGGTTCCAACCGGACCATGAGAAATTATGTCAACGGTAACACCATTTTACCATTTCTACAGTTCAAAGTGAGCAGCGCATCAAAACAATGGACTGGTACACACCACAAGCACTTAGGGTCGTTTATGGTAATGATCTTTCGGCGATATATTCTCTAAGATTTTAGTCTAGAGCCAGACGCGCTTCATTCAAGCCCTTTCTGTGTGCTTTGCTTCTCTCTCCCGCTAAAGATGCTAAGCGCCATAAGAGCTGCAGATGACGAGGTTATTTTAAAAACAGTAGCAGAAACACGGTAAGCAGCAAATAGATACTTTCGCTGAAGAAAACACTGCAGCAAACAAGAATGCAGCAGATACATTTTTTTTTTATCTCTACATACATGACTCAGACCATTCAAACGTTTTCCATTCGACAAGTTTTTTGACGTTTTTTTCATCAACATTTAGCATTATTAATCAGCATGTTAATAGCATTTCATAATAAACAATGTTACATGTAATAAAAAGAAAAAATTAAATTATTTGTTGATGACTAAAACTTTGAAATTACTAGTTTGCTTTATTTTCTGCTCATGATGAGGGCGTTTTGGATATTATGCACGTTTTGTTTGTTTTTTAGATAAAAAATATAAAAATGGTCCAGTCTTCAAGAGAAACAACCCTGAACCCCCATACAGTATCTTTTCTGTCACATGGCCTTCTGGCATACAAACTGTAGGTCTCTAAATGAAAAAAATAATAATAGCCTTATAAAATATCTGATCTTACCTTTTAATAATCATATCCAATTAGGCTCAAATGTATTTTTCTTTGTGTGTGAAAAATTCTCAGACACCACTGCTTTGGCTTTGAGGGCCCAATATCCTATCAGTATCTTGACTGATTTTTTTTTTTTTCTTTTAGTGCTGCCCAGATGGAAATTTAGAACTATTCCACAAAAGTGTTGTCCGGACCTCTGCTGGGAAGGAAATAAGGAGACCGGACCTCTTGGAACTTTAATTGAACACCCCTGGTTTAGACAGTAAGAGTATGTTAACTGTGTTTGGGCATATTCATGTTAAATTATTGCTTAAATAAAGATAAATGAAAATTTGTGTTGCTGTGATTGGCTAAGCAAGAGTTAGTGGTGTGTGTTATATAATGAAACCTGGCCTACCTTACAGAAAAACCAAAACAGACACATTTTCAGACATTTTGGATGTAAAAGCCGACAGAGTGGGAAGAGTTATGCAAAGACGAGCCCAGATTTACTGATCAAAGGCGGTTTGATCAAAAACACATACACTCCTCATCCTGCACAGACTTCTTGCGGGACACAGCTATTAAAGGTGGTGTGCTCTTTACAGAAGGAAGACTCACAGAATCAGTATAAAGATTTTAGACAGATGATACACTCCAGTGCTGTTATATCTTGAATTGCAGAATAAAATACTAGCTTACTACTTACTGAAAACTGACAAAGCACTAATTGAACCAGTAGACATTTGCAAACTTTTCAAACAGTAGTATGCCCTTGTGAAAAGAATTACTTTTTGGCATACATTTAAAAATAGTTCTTATTATGAAGTAAATTATTATTTAATTCAGTTTTGTGTGAAAATGTCTTAACTTTCAGCAGTGCAGTCAAGTGAGGACAAAAAGACAAAATATGGCTTAATAGATAAATAAATATCTGCCACGGAAAGAAAAGGTGTAAATCAAGCATGATGCTTTGTTGGAGATCATATTGTGAAAGATATTTGTTGGATAGTTTTTTCTTACAATAACTTGATTAACAGGAATTGACATTCCTGTAGCTCAAACACTAGAAACGCCAATGTCGAGGGATTGGTTCTCAGGGAATACATAAACTGAAAAAAATGTGTACCTTGAATGCAATTCAAGATGCTTTAGATAAAAGCATCTGCCAAAAGCATAAATGAGCTTGAGCTTGAACAATTCAGTCAACACTAACACATTATTTGCTGTGCTTAAAACAAGCTGTTTTTCATTACTATTAATCCAACAAGTGATCTGTGCCTCTGTAACGGGACACCAAAGTGCACAATATCTACAGCATCTACTGCACATGTTTTGTGTTATTATATGCATACAGAAATTTGCATAAAATGTGCATAGTATATTAACTATATGCTGTAAAAAGTAGTAAGTGCAGAAGGACCTCCAGGTGTAAGTGTGGTCACAGAGAATTTAACCACTAAGAGCATGTTAGTATGTTATTCTGATCATAATGTCTCTCTCACAAACACAGCTGTTTCTCCATCTCCGTCTCTGCCATCCTTCCCTTAAACTCTCTCTCTCTCTCGCTCTGGCCAGTCAAATGGCTGTCCTTCTCAACTCCCCTAAAACCTTGTTTACAGTTTTCTCTCTATGTCCCCACCCCCTGTCCACTATTGCACTGTTCTAACTCCTCAGTAAACTTCTTTTATTCAACACATCCCGCTCTCTAATAATCTCTGAGCTGGGTGGAGAGATTTTGGCAGGGGACTAATAAGACAGCGAGGGATTTGGACCAACGCAAGGAAAACGAAAGGAGGGAATGTTTGGTGAGAACTAAACGAGCTAGAGAGCTAGAGAGTTCGGTTTCATGCACGCTCTCTTTCTCCTCGTTCACTTGGATCTTCCTCCAGCTCTCCTTCAAGCTCTTATAAGGGATAGTTCATCCAACATTTTCAACTTCATTCTTCTCTAAAACCACACAACTCTCTTTCTTTCATAGAACAAAAAAGAATAAATTCTGAAGACTTGTACTGGTCCATTTTATACCTGGTCACATTGTAACCTCACATTATATTACAGCCTACTGTTTCATATTTGATACACAAAATTCTAAGGCCTCTAATTCTACATTCTCAAATCTTTGCTGAAAAACCAACCCGACCTCACGGCAGTTCGTACATATTTTACGAGGTGGCTAATTCGTATGAATTTGTACAACCTCACTTGTACACTAATTTTTCACTCGTATTTGCTAAACATATTCTACGAGTTTCCAAATTCATATGAATTCATGCGAATGACCTACCCCTAACCCCGCCCCTAAACCTACCCATCACTGGGGTCTAGACAAATCGTACAAAATCATACGAGTGAGGTTGTATGAATTCATACGAATTAGCCACCTCATAAAATGAATAAAAAATGGTCGTGGGATAGCGTTGGAAAAACCTGTTGCACACAATCTACTACATGCCTTCTGTCATCTTATTGATAGTTTATACTTTTTTTTTTTAGCAAATTAAAAGCCTTTCAGTAATTGTAAAAACGTCCACCTTCAGCTTGTGGTTCACGTGTCTTTTTACTGTCAAATCTTTACTGATTTTATAAAGTAAACATAAGAATAACTTAAGAATAACTATAAAATAAGAATAACTTTGTTAGTAATAGTTCAAAATGAACACTTACTGGACTGAAGCAACTTAGGTTTACTTTATCATTTTGAGTAAAATCATATAAAATGTGAGTATTAAACATGATGCATCAGGCTTTTGAGGAATGTTTATTTTTCATCTCTCAATTTTCAATGTATTGCATTATAAGTTTGTATACAGAGCTTTGATCATAAAACTAAGTATTTAAATATCATCTTACTAAGACATTATTGGGCGATATAGAGTGACAACTAGAGGTGCACCGATACGAAATTTCTCTGCCAATACCGACAGTCGATTATTCAGAATGATATTGGCCGATGCCAATACCGATAGTTTGGTTTTTCTTAAGGAAAAAAAATCTCTCCCAAATAATGTTGCAAACTATACAGGGATCCCTCTCATTTGGTACACTACAATATTAGAGGTTACAATTAACAACAGAAGTTTTATATTCAGCTGCTGTTTATTTTCAGATATAATAATTACACTCAAATAAAAACTGAAATGTTTGTATAAAACTTAGTATCACATAAGGTAGTTTTCATAAGCATTGTTGTCTTCATGGCAAATTTACACAAACATAATTAACAGTAAATAAGCTCCTCTCTAGTGTTTTTATAGATAGATAGATAGCTAAGGAACTGTGAACATTGGAAAACATTCCTGAGGTAAATTTGACATGATGTGACATATTGTTCACAAGTTATTATATTTACGTCTTTCTGCGGTTGAAGCACAAATAAAGTGATTACATGAGATGTGATACATTCTGGTAAGTTGTACTAGGCTATATCTTTCAACATACCTTTGATATTCATGCATGTTTTTCGAGATATAACTTGTATTGAAGAGGAAGAAAAGACTCGCTCTCTGTGCTGCCGTCTGAACTGAGGCATTACAGCGATCTGACACGTCACATTTAAGAGCGTCAAAACGCCATTTATTGTTTGAATTTCATGATAAAATGAACAGAATTTGAAAACTGAAACTTTTATTCTTATCAGAAGTAACAAAGCACAAAGCCTTTTGTGATTATTGGATGGGAGGGCACTACAAATAATATTTGATGTAGCAAAAAATAAAAATAAATACGCAGACCTGGCAACCCTGGCAACCCTGGCTTGAAATACGGGTGATTCATAGGGTCAAAAAGAGCCTGCTTTAGCGTCACTATTTTTAAACTGTTAATGCATTAAAATTCAACACAAAAGCTGGTTTGCCAACCACCAAGAAGAAGAAGAAGAAGAAATTCAACACAAGAGTGATTTTCTTCACACACAGTATGTATGAGTTGCACTCTGAACACGTTTTTCCGCACCCTTTTGACTGACAGGATATAATCGGCCCTGACCATCGGCTGTTTTATGGCCGATAGTGATAATAATAGCTTTTATCGGCCAATACCGATTGTTCGGTGCATCTCTAGTGACAACTGATATTTATGATTGTAGATAGGTATCTGCTATACAGTTATAAAGATCTCATTGATTTACATTACAAGATATCAGAATTTCATCTTACTTTCTGGCCATATAAATATCAGCATCTGCAACAAATTTCATATTTTTGCTCAGTTTGAGCCTCTTAATAAAATTGATGTATTTTTTCCTCCTGGAGTATGAGCTCCATATTCTCACTATATCATGCTACATATAAGCCATAAAAGTCTGATGTATCAAATATGATATTCAACAAAAAACTTGTTTTTTTTTCTTTTTTGTTTTTAGATATTTTGGTCAATAAACTGTTCCGTTTATTTAAAAAGAAAGATTTTTCAGACTATTATTTCATATGTAAGGCTTTACAGGGTTAAATTGAATAACAAAGATGGGACTGAAGTTTCAGAAAGACACTGGGCTCATTCATGAAACTTTCCTAAATATATTAAATTATGTAAATTATGAGTAATTTGCATGTACATGGGACCTTCCCGAAAACTCTCCTCCGGATTCACAAATGCTTCGTAAACGTCAGATTTGTTAGTATGTTAATAAATTCCAATCATTCATAAATAGGGCGTGCAACGTGCAACCTCAATGATTTAAAAATTCCTATAGGGGCTCATGAAATATTATGTTACATGTGTTATCAAAATGCATCAGTTTGGCAAAAAAACCCACAAAATGTTTGGAGGTTTTACGCACCATTTATGCGTGGTAGGGAGCAGGTGTAAATTTCTTTCATACCAACTAACATTTTGAAAATACAAACACTTTCATGAATCTGGAAATTTATGTCAGTACATCTTTATGAACGATTTACAAAAAAAAAAAAATCACTGGTAACACTTTAGTATGGGGAACAATTCTGACTTTTAACCAGAGGCGGACAATAATGAATGTACCTGAGTAGAGTAAAAATACTTCACTACTGTCCACCTCTGCTTTTAACTAGTTGCTTATTAGCTTGCATATTACCAAGCTTTACTCACCCTCAAGCCATCCTTGGTGTATATGACTTCAGATGAACACAACCGGAGTTACATTAATAAATATCCTGATGCGTCCAATCTTTATAATGGCAGTGAGCGGGATCAATGAGTATGAAGTTCAAGAAAGTGAATCCATCCAAAGCAAAACGTACTGTACACGGCTCCGGGGGGTTAATAAAGGCCTTCTGAAGCGAAGCGATTGTGTAAGAAAAATATCCATATTTAATAAGTTATAAAGTAAATACGCCTTCCGTATTCAACTTGCGAAGAAAGTGTAATGCCTCTCGCAGTTCAAAATGCTTATGCTACGTCCTACGCCTTCCGTATTCAACTTAAGAAAAAACCTTAACTGATGCAACATCAGTTACACTTTCTTCCTAAGTTGAATATGGAAGGCATTCTGGCGGAAGCGAGATTAATATAACTCCAATTGTGTTCATCTGAAAGAAGAAAGACATATACACCTAGGATGGCTTGAGGGGGAGTAAAGCATGGGGTAATTTTCATTTGAAAGTGAACTAATTCTTTAACAACTACCTTACTAAGTATTAATAAGCAGTAAATTAGGAGTTTATTTAGGCAAAAGTCAAAGTTAATAGTGAATATGTGTTCCCCATGCTAAAGTGTTACCAAATCACTCTGCTCGTGTTTCATGAACGAGGCCCAATAAGTCTGTAGCATAAAAATGTGTAAGTTGCATACTTTTTTTGAGGAACAAAACAAAATTTAAATAATTATTCACTAAAAATCTTCCCCTCCAGTGAAGCAGATCAGTCCGAATTGTTAAAAGAATAATTTAAAATGGTTTTGTGAACTGGTTAATAGAAAATATCCAACTATAGAGGATAATTTGTTCCTGTATTGGACAGTATTGCTGTTCCTCTCATGAACGTGCCAAGAAGAACTAGGATGGGTGTCAAGATTTTCAGTAAATTACTTTTTGTAATGGCAGAATTAAATTTTTCATTGGATTTTTTCTTAAGAATGTCCCTTAAAAACCCCTGGCACACTGAGAACAAGCCAAATCATACAAAGAACTGCACAGCAGCACCATGCAGTAACAATTACAGCACACACACACACACACACACAATCACATAATGATCTTTGGAGTTGAGCTGGCCAAAAAATGATCTCCAAGGGACAACAAAACAAAAGCATGCACACACACACACAAAACACACACCATACAGCCAAACCCCCAATGTTCTGTCCAACAATAGCTCACATAACTGCTGGAACCTACAACAGTTTTACTTCTAATAAATCGAAGCACATTCTTATACCTCCTACACCACAGCACAAACACACACAGTCCCCGTGTCGCCTTGTCACACTGTGGCCTCTTTCACAACAGCTCATGGCCTGAATACCCCTGAGTGCGTTTGCTTTGATTTCATTTCTACATAAAAGCAGTTTCAGAACAGATTATAAACACAGGGGTGAATGTCTCTGTCATTTCAGTGTAACTGAATTCTTAGACTGAACTCTTTCTGATACTGAACCCTGTGGGATAATCAGCACTGTCCGATACTCAACTTTGCCCAGTATTGAACCCTGTCTGATGCTGAGCTCTGCATGCTGCTTAGCTTTGTCCCATACTGAACTGTGTCTGATGCTGGACCCTGTTCAATACTGAACTTTCTACAATACTGAACTGTGTCTGATAAAAATATGTAGTGAACTACATCTGATACTGAATGCCATCCATACCTATGTCTGGTCTGTGCTGCCACACTCTTCAATTTTAAGCTTTCAGTTCTACTTTTGGCAACGTCTACACTAATCCAGATAGATTTGCAAACGCATATTTTTCTGTGTTTTGGTCTTCCATCCACACTGAGACAATGTTTTTGCCCTGCAAAAACTGAGCTTTTTGAAGACACTCTCCTAAGTGGATAAATTGTACTGTGGACAGTGAAAACTGAAGTTTTGATGTAATGCATGTAATGCATATTGTACATATATCTCTGTTTATATCAGTATGTACCTGCTATGAGCTATTCTCTTTCAAAGTGTTGCTAATGTTAAATGTTACTTTGTACAATCCTCATATTACATTTCTGCAATGACAGAATATTTATTCGCAATTGCTGTCCTGTGTCAAAACAAAGCAATTGCGTTTTAGGGGCCGTTTACATGACACCAGTTTTGGGGGCCTGAAAATGCAAACTTTTGAAAATGGGTTTCAAATTGCAAGTTTTTGAAAACGATACAGTTATCATCTCCGCCCCATGACGCTTTGCGCGAATTATGGGTGTAACTTCCGTTTAGCTGTATACAGTCAGAGAAAGGCTCGCTCTATGAACGCAATAATACGTTTTATTTTTAAACTGGGTACAATGAGATGACATTATTCTACTCACCCTTCAACCAACGAACGTTAAAAGGACATTTAAAAGTGTAAAAGCATCAAAAAGTACTTTCAACAGGCCATAAAAATGCGCGATTCTTTCCACAGCAATAACGGACGGGTTAAATATAACGATAGTGATATATATCTGTATTATGTAATATACGTTGCCTTAATAAAAAATGTTCATGAACTTCAGCATTGCGTGATACTATTTCAAAGAGATTTCCATCATTTTTACAGATAATAAATTGTATTTACCTGTGAAAACAAACCTGGAAAGAGACGTGAGACTTTGAGGAGAAAAACGAGAGATTCTTTGTGCATTCCAGTGAATTATATATCGTAAATTATATCAGGAGAACAGACCACAAATGTGCAGTATATGTTGTCCTTTTTCATACTATTATAACGGTATGCAAAGGCACAAAAGAAAATAATCATGAGGATAGAAGCAGCGACCGAAAAGAGCTCTTGCCATAGGTATTCTTGTTATAACATGTTACGTTAAAATACCAAGCGTTACATTATTCTCATGATGTCTGAAAATAAAACATGAAAGAAAATTGACAGCTCATTCAGTCAAACTGACAGATAAGCTTTATTTGTAGGGCAACCTTATGATTTGAAACGATTCATTTCAGTCTGTTTAAATGGAAGTTCCCCAAACCGGAAGTGGAACCCATAATTCGAAACACAGTAGGCTAGTCAGGAATAAGGTGGATAGGCGCGTAGTGTTTCTTTACAAAGGGACATCGCCACCTACTGGCCTGGCAGCAGAATACAGCGTTTTTAAGTGTTTTCACAGATCTGTGTGAACAGGGATCATTTTGACAACGTTGTCTGTACAGTATATGCAAAAAATGCAAAGGAAAAACTTTTCCATTTTTAGTACATTGTTGTCGTGTAAACGTACCCTTAGACCATACACTCTGGTCCTCTTTGTTTAGGGGTCACACTTGGCTTCTTCGCGGTCAAAAGTGATGAAGCCTTGAAATGTAACTTTTTTCCAGGAAAACCAATGTAATGTATTTTTGTTCAATAATATTTTTTGATTATTATTTAACATTTTGAGGGTATTTTATGATACTATGCAATATTTATACCGTCTTTATTAGCTATTTTTTCCCATTGAAAATAATACACAATTATTATTATTTTTTTAATATATTTTTGTAATTATTTTTCAATTAAAGCAGTATTCCATAGAGAGACAAGGCAATTTCAATAGAGACAAGGCAAAATAGAGTCAAGGCATTTAAAATCCAATTTTTTGAAGGTAGATTAGTGCCAGCTGGTGGGAGTATGTAATGCCATGGTGTAATGTCGTGGTGTAACCACTAGATTCCTATATAGTTCTATAAAGTGGCTTATAAATTCTCTAGTGGTTTTTAGACATAAATACTTATTTTTATTAAGTTTTGGATTTGGATTTATACTTAGACATTTTTAAAGACTACTTTTTTGTCAAGGTTTAGATTTTTTTTGTTTGAAATGTTGATTTGAAGTGTCAGTTTTTGCATTAATTTTACTACAGTCAAACCTGAACACAGAGGAGGGCATTTTGTTACACATTACATCAAAATTCAATAAAAATGTAACAACAACAAATGTAACTTTTGGCTTAATTTTACCATATTGTTATAGCCACACCAGTTAATTTGTGTGTACAATAGTGTGTTGTGTGTGTGTCTCTGTGTTTGTATAAGCGAGTGTGTGTTTGAGTGGGTGTGTCTGTTTTGTACTCGCGATGTTTTACAGTGTAACCTCTTTCTTGCTGTTCTTTCTTTTTACTGCTTTGTGGCTGAATTATTGATTTCATTTCACACATTTGCAAAAACTTGTTCTGTGTTATATTCACGCTAGTTCATATATATGTATGTGTGGGGAGGGGGGTGAGAGGGTGGATGTGTCTATTTTGCACTCTTGGCATTTAGGAGTGTCCCCCCTTCACTGATCGTGCTAGAAGAATAGCGTGATAACTTTACTATGTCTGGTGTCTCAGTACCATCATGAGCTTTTATTACTATTTACATCTGCACAGTAAGATGATTTTAGTGTTTTACTGATGTTTCAGTGTAGAAGAGAAACTTCTGGAAAATGCATGAAAATGCTAGTGTGGAGGGAGAGCGTTTTGACATGAAAAATGCAGTTTTCAAATGTATCCAGATTAATGTAGCATTCAAGAAATGCATTTGACTCACACCTATGGACACACTTACCCTTAAACCATAAAACACTATTTCACAGTGTCACACCTACATCTCTGTTCTAGCTTGTACTTTTCCAAGTCATTTAGGAAGTGTGTATTGGCCCACTTTATGTTACATGATCTCCTCAGGATGAATCACTTGTTCTGAGGCAATCCTCATTTATAAGTTACTTTAGATAAAAGCATTTGCTAAATGAATAAATCACTATAGGTTTGATTACAAGTTAAACAAACATTAGACTGAATCGACCTGTAGTTCAAAGCAAACATTCTACAGTAATCTACCAAAAACAAAATGTGCCAAACCTCATACCGGCATTGTATTTTGTATGATTTCAATCTGTTGATTGTTTATTGTAATAAGATTAAAGCTGACGGCCTCCTGGCACACTATGCATTATAAGGTTTGGAGTAAATATCATGTAATTAATACACAATCCTTTCTCCTTGTATAAAACTATTCCTTTAATGTCACACAAACTTCTCATCTAGAAATGATTTACTGAACATTACTGGAAGCTGCAGCGAGATCATTATGACTCTCAGAACTATGATGAGAAAAAGCTCAGTAAAAAAAGACACACTCCTACAACACAGAAGCTGCAACAACTCCTTAGCAGCACTTCATCTGTAACGGTTTGAGTTGTGTTTTGTTCTGTTTAGTTGTTCATGTCTAGAGTTTGTTTTCCTTTAGTCACATGTTCTCCTTTGTTCATTGTTTCCCGTCACTCGTTTGTATCCTTGGTAACTGATTTGATTAGTGTTTGAGTTCAGGTGTGTCTTGTTAATTTGCTCCTCTGTTTTGTGTATTTAAGCCCTGTGTTTGTTCAGTTCAGTTGTCAGTTCTCTGTTGCGTATATGTTGTTGTTTTTGTTCTGTTCCTGCCTGTTCCTTGAGTCTGTTTTGGAGTTTATTTAAGAAATGTACTGCTGCACTTAGATCCTGCATCCTCTACTTTGATTTCAACCGTGACACATCAACAAATAACTTCAAACAATGTTCAAAGATCTAAATACAAGAGTCAAGTTTATAACTGAAGAATAACCAACCACAAAATTAAGGGTTCTTATCTCAAGATTTGACATTCTAAATTTAAGATTCAATGTTTTAACTCGAGATTGTAAATTCAAGATTCAAATGTCTCTCAGGATTCTCAATTCTAGGACTCAGGAATCTCAGGATTTGGGATTCACAATTCTAAATGCAAGGCTCTTGAGGCTCTACTGAAGATTTTAACTGAAGATTCTAAACTCAAAATTAGACATTCAAGATTCTAAAGATTAAGATTCAGGGTTCTAAACTCATGATTATAGGTTCTATATTAGGTATTTAAAATTCTAAATTTGTGGTTCTACACTCAAGATATGAGGTTCCAAACTCAAGAATCAAGATTCTAAACTCAAGATTTAATATTCTACACTCAGTATTCAAAGTTGAAAATTCTAGACTCAAGATGAAGATTTTAAACTCATGATTGTAATTCAAGATTCAAGTGTCATAATGCAGTATTCACAATTCTAAATTCAAGGTTCTTGAGGTTCTAAACTCAAATTTATAATCTTCTAAACTGAAGATTATAAACTCAAGATTATAAATTCAAGATTCTAATCGATATTCAGGGTTCTAAACTCAAGAATCATGTTTCTAAACTAATTATTATAGATTTTATATTCAGTATTTAAGATTCTAAATTAAAGGGTTCTACACTCAAGATTTGAGGTTCTAAACTCAAGAATTTAGATTCTAAACTCAAGACCCTGGTTTCACAGACAGGGCTTAGATTAAGCCAGGATTAAGCCTTAGTTCAATTAGGACATTTAAGTAGCTTTTTAAATATGCCTTATATAAAACATTACTAGTGTGCATCTTGAAACAAAACAATCTCAAACATGCATTTTAGTCTGGGACTAGACTTAAGCCTTGTCTATGAAACCAGGGGAAGATTTAATATTCTACACTCAGTATTCAAAATTGAAGATTCTAAATTCAAGTTTCAAGTGTTTAAAGTCAGTGTTCACAATTCCATTCAAGGTTTTATACTCAGGATTCAAGGTTATAAACTCAAGAATCTAAACTCAAGACTCATTTTACACTCAGTCTCCAAAATTGATTCTAAACTCAAGATAAAGATTTTAAACTCATGATTGTAATTCAAGAGTCTAAACTCAGTACTCATGATCCTAAATTCAAAGTTCTGCACTCAAGTGTAAGGATTGCAAACTCAAGTTTCAAAGTTATAACCTCAAGATTCTATCTGAAGATTCTAAACTCAAGATTAAAGGTCCTTAACTTAAACTCAGTATGCATGATTCTAAATTCAAATTCGAGGTTCTACACTAAAAGATTCAAGATTCTAAACTAAAGATTCAGGGTTCTAAACTCAAGAATCAAGATTCTATCTTCAGTAGGCCTATTTAAGCTTCAGGATTCAAGGTTCTACACTCAAAAATCAAGATTCTTTACTCAGTATTTAAGACTGCACAGATCTAAACAGCAGATTTAAGGTCCTGTCCTACAGATTTGTGGTTGCCTCTATATGGCCATCTGTCTGAGAGGACGTCCTGCACACTTGAGTCTCTCTGCTGTGGCCCAGACGGCTCCCTCTCCTCAGCAGTAGATTGGGTGTCACTTCAGTAACGTCTGTCCTCACTTCCCCCTTTTTCAAGCCTCTCACTTACTATTCAGGCCTTTCTTCCTCCATTCATGTCTTTCTCTTCTCATTCACAGACCCTTTCATCCCATCCATCCATCCATCCCGAACAGCAGCATTTTTCATTCGGTTGCTATGACTCCCTAACCTCTGTCCTCTCTGACTCCTCCTCCCTCATCCGATTTCCCAACTATAAGTCCCTCTTTTTCTTTCTCTCCTCTTTCTGTATTGTTGATTTATAGTCGCGGTCTGGTATGTGTTCTGTCTCTGTGACTTTTATAAGGGTCTGTCACACATTCCTCTGTTTTTAACTCTGTGTTTCTCTTTAACTTCTCTTTCTCTATCCTTCTCTCTCACAAAGACGCTTTGCTTGTACAGTAATACCCATGACCCCTGTGGTCACCCCCCTCCTCCTTCCCTTCATTCATTCTACATCTACTTTGTCTTCTTAAGGCTCAGGTCATTTACAGCCTCTCAAAAACACCTTTATTCTTGCTTATCTGCTAGTTCTGTGCTTTCTGAGAATCACTAACTGTTTAAGGTTATGCCAGTCTAAACTAAATCCGTGCACATTTTTCACATTTTCTACGCTGATTGTGCAGAATCTGCAGAATTAGTTTAAAAATTGCAAAACATGTTGAAGAAAACTGAAAATACTCCACCATGTTGATTTGGTAGATTAATGTGTAATCAAAAGCCAAAATATTTATTTATTCTTCCTTTTTTTGTAATATGAAATCAAAATTTAGTTGATATTTTCAGTATAGAGTTATCAACATTTTTTTTCCCACTTCTAAGCCATCTTCAATTTTTTTTTTGAACAAATTCAGCTTTGATCACAGGAATAAATTACATTTTAAAGTATGTTCAAATGTAAAACAGTTATAATAATATTATTACATAATTATTATGTAATAATCTTTCACAATAATATTTATAATGTTATATCTAATATTTACAATATTTTTACTGTACTTTGAATCAAATAAATGCAGCCTTGGTGAGCAAACTTCTTAAAAAAAAAGCAGCACACTAGGTTTTGGAACAGAGCTTGTTTGTACCTCTTAACAGCAAAAGAACATGGTCTGATATAAGCATGTTCATCATGATGAACTAAGTGAGGTAAATGGAAATGTTGTGTGAGTAGATGTCCAGTAAACCTGATAATTAAACAATAAACTCCAAATGCTGCTCCACAATGGCAGAGAGGTGTGTAGCAGGGTAATATTCCACCACACCTCTGTTATTGCTTCTTTTTTTCCCTTTATACCCCTTCAATTTCCGTTTCTAACCTTCTGTGAAAGGCTCCCAGTCATACACGCGTCCCATAAACTCTTGACTGTTGAACGCTGCACACTGCTCAGCCCTGGAGTTTACTGGAGCACCTGGACATGCCTGGAGGGAGAGAGAGAGAGAGACTTAAGTTATAGTGTCTCACTTTGACAAGCATGACAATGTGTGTGTGTGTGTGTGTGTGTTCTTGTATACATGGTTTATGAGGACACAAATGTGTATAATGACACTTGTTTTTCTTAATTAAAAAAAAAAAAAAAAAAACACCATCTATCGAGAGTCCCCGTAAACCACATATACAAGTGTGTGTGTGTGTGTGTATATGCTTTGGGTCAGCCTGTGACAGAGAGTGATACATTGGCTACCATATGGAAATAATGGTGAACCTGGAAACACTCACATAAATCTCTAGAGAGGGAGAGACAGACAGAGGCCAGTGTTTACGGAGTCAGAGCAAGCCAAGAGCCATGAAGAAGACGACTCAAAATGACACAAATTTTAAGGAATGAAAAACTGGCAAACCACAAGGCTGGGAATCAAATAACTTTGTTATTTATTCAGAATCATTAAATTTAAAAAAAAAATTGAAATACAATTTTCTCAAAACAAAAATTAAAACTTGTTTGAAAGATTAAAAATACATAGAATTCTAAATTATTAACAGAACCATTAACCCTATAAAGCCTACTGTATCATATGGACTTTGCTGAAAAACCAATGGAAGCTTGTTTCCAGCAATTCTGACTTTATATCACGCAATTCTGACTTTATATCATGCAATTCTGACTTTATATCACGCAATTCTGACTTTATATCTCGCAATTCTGACTTTATCACGCAATTCTGACTTTATATCTCGCAATTCTGACTTTACCACACAATTCTGACTTTATATCACGCAATTCTGACTTTATCACGCAATTCTGACTTTATATCTCGCAATTCTGACTTTAGCACGCAATTCTGACTTTATATCTCGCAATTCTGACTTTATATCTCGCAATTCTGACTTTATCACGCAATTCTGACTTTATATCACGCAATTCTGACTTTATATCACGCAATTCTGATGTTATAACTCACAATTCTGACTTTATAACGCAATTCTGACTTTACATCTCGCAATTCTGACTTTATAACGCAATTCTGACATTACATCTCACAATTCTGACTTTTTATCACGCAATTCTGACTTTATAACTCACAGTACTGACTTTATATCTCGCAATTCTGACTTTATCTTGCAATTCTGACTTTATATCTTGCAATTCTGACGTTATAACTCACAATTCTGACTTTTTTTCTTAGAATTGTGAGAAAAAAAGTCGCAGTTACCTTTTTTATTTTTTTATTTAGTGGTGGAAACAAGTTTCTGTAAAAAACTGTTGCACACAATCTTCTTCATGCATTTATAGTTTATACTTTTTTAGCAAGTAAAAGGCCTGTTAGTATAATTATAAAAATGTCCACCTTCAGCTCGTGATTCACGTGTCCTTTTTGCTGTGAAACCTTTTATATAGTAATATTTATGAACACTTACTGGACTGAAGAAATTTAGGTTTACCTGATTATCCATACATCTTTTTTATTTCAGAAAAATCATATTAAAATGTGAGTATCAAATATGATCATCTTACTTTTTGGCCATATAAATATCAGCATCTGCACCAAATTGCATATTTTTGCTCACTTTGGGCCTCTGAATACAACTGAGTGTTTTTTTCCCTCGTCAAATAAATGAGCTCCATATTCTCACTATACCATACTATATGAGGCATAAAAGCCTGAACGAAAAAACAAATGCAATATGTTTTTAGATTTTGCCAAAAGGTTTAATAAAGTGTTCCATTTAAAAAAATAATAATAATTTTTTTAGACTATTATTTCATGTCAGGGTTTACAAGGTTAAGGAACTAGAATTGTTGGTGGAAACTGAACCAGAATTGACAAATTCCTTATAATTCCCAAATCATTACCATCAGGATGAAAACATATGGCATCATAAATCAAACCTACATCAGCTTTGAGAGCGCTACAGAGAACAGCTCTGGTTTGGACCAGATGCTTCTCTCAAGATCTTCCACGTGTTCGTTCACAACGTCAATGACATCAGGAAACACTGCTGATTTTCTGTTGCCTTTTTCCTCTTCCTGTCTTCCCCCGTCCCTCTTGAACACGATAGGAACCACCCACAGAGGGAGAGATTAAGTGAAGGGATATTGCAGGACACTAAAGCGGGAGGCGGGACAGGCAGAGGCAGCTGCGGACGGTAACAAGGGTGAAATCAAGCAGTCATGGGGTCACTGAGGTGTCAGCATTTAACCTTACAGACCACAGCAGACCACTGCACACATGGCCATTAATGACCAAACACCGTCCCATTAATGCACACCAAACACACTGTGGCTATCCACAAACCTTCCCTAAATATTTACAACATGTCTGCAACTTCTGAGTGTGTTTTCTCAGGAAAACTCCTGCTCCGTTTATTCAAGGGGTTTAAAGCGAATATTCATGTTCATTGATTTACTTGAATTAATCTGTGGTTTGGGTGCTTGAGGAATAACTTACGATGTTAAGATACATACATATATACATATGTTTAATTAGGCTACATCAATGCTGACAAATATTTATAAACACTCAGAATATTGGGTACGTTTTGAAGTGTTGGAAGTGTTCGGGAATTTTCAAAGCTGGAAACTTTCCATGGGAATTAATGGGAATATATGGGAATTAATGGGAAAATATGTGGATTAACAGGAATTAATGGGAATAAACAGGAATTTGCAAAATTGCAGGTTAGCCTATAACAGGGTACTTAAATGTAGTTGAAAAAAACATCTTGCAGCATAATTTTGGTTAAAACAACCATATTTAATGCAATTTCAGTTGAATTTTTACCCTGACATTCACACAGCACACTACTTACTGCAGGGCTATTGAGGCCACACCCCCTGCATGCACTGTGCATTCCCCCAGTCCATAACATACACATTTGATCAAAAATACAGAAAAAAACCCAGTAATATTGTGAAATATAACTACAATTTAAAATAATGGTTTTCTATTTTGATATACATAAAAATATAATTTATTTCTGTGATGCAAAGCTGAATTTTCAGCATCGTTTCTCTAGTCTTTGGTGTCACATGATCCTTCAGAAATCATTCAAACATGCTAATTTGATACTCAATTATCAATGTTGGAAACAGTTGTGCTGCTTAATATTTTTTATAACCTGTGATACTTTTTTTCAGGATTCTTTGATGAATAAAAATTTAAAGAACAGCATTTTTTTTACAAATAGAAATCTTTTGTAACAATATACACTACCGTTCAAAATGTGGGGGTCAGTAATTTTTTTTTTTTTTTGAAAGAAATTAATACTTTTATTCAGCAAGGATGTGTGAAATTGATAAAAAGTGATATTAAAGTGATATTGTTAGAAAAGATTTCTATTTTGAATAAATTCTGTTCTTTTTAACTTTTTATTAATCAGTGAATCCTGAAAATAGTATTACAGGTTCCAAAAAAATATTCAGCAGCACAACTGTTTCCAACATTGATAATAACTGAGTATCAAATCAGCATATTAGAATGATTTCTGAAGGATCATGTGACACTGAAATAAATAACACATAACAATTGCTGCAATAAAAAAAATATTTATTTTACATATTTACTAAATTAGAATTAATTGAATGTGAAAAATAAATAACTGTTATTTCATGTTATGACCAAACAAAATGTTTATATTTGTTTTTATATGATACATTTTATATAAATATTATAAATGTATATACATTTCCCAAAATTTCCAATTAATTCCCATAAATTCTCATAAATTCCCATAAATTCCCATGAATTCCTGTTAAGTTTCCAAATTGGAATATTTCCAAAATTCTCCAGGTTAAGTTCCCGTGGAAAGTTTCCGGAAATTTACCGGAAACTTTACGCCCCTTTGCAACTCTAATGACAAATAATAAAAAGAAAGAATCAGTTCTGCCAACAGTTGCTTCAAACCTGGCTTAACTACATTCATGAAACGGAAATATTGAGCAAAATGTTCATGCTGCTCAAAAAAGCCCTTACAAAAAAAGAAGTATACTTCAATGTTCATTCAGTTCAGTAAACTTAAAAGAATAGTTTACCCAAGGCCATCCAAGATGTGTGACTTTTCTTTCCTCAGCCGAAGAGAAATTAAGGTTTTGGAGGAAAACATTCCAAGATTTTTCTTCATCTAATGCAACTGAATGGTGCCCAACGTAGACCATTTTTGACGGTCCAAAACGAAAACAGGCAAAAGAATTTGTGAGATCTGACCCAAAGGAGACTTTTACTTGCTACACTCTAAAATATGCTGGGTTGTTTCAACCCATGTTTGGGTCAAATATGGACAAACATAACCATTAGTTAAATTTTTTAATTAAATTTTAAACCCAACGGTTGGGTTTGTCCATATTTGACCCAAACATGGGTTGAAACAACTCAACATACTTTAGAGTGTAAGCGTGCTGAAGGACAACACAGAGCTGATATATAGTCAGATAGTTCAGAGGAGTTTCTGTAATGAAGCAGTACATGCATCTACTAGAGCTCAAGCTGAGAGAGAGAGAGCTAAAGCTTTACTGCCTTTCCTTAGGCCACATTCACTTCCTTGTTAATAGAGCCACTGTCAAACAGGGGCACACACGGGTCAGACTGCATTTCAACACACACACATACACAAAATAGCAGCTCAATCGGATCTTATTAACAGGAGAAGCCAAGCGCTTACAAGCTCAGTGGGAAATCATGGTGTAGCATTCACACACACACACAATGAATGTATGGCTGGCTCAGATGCATCCATGGCGGATGAATGTGGCTTGAGCTCCAGATTTTCTCACACATGTTGTGAACACTAATGATACAACAGCTGTCACTCACTCTCACACACTCACACACTTTCTCCGCACACATTTTTTCTCTTTCTTCCTGAATACCTCGTTCTTTTGTTTTTCTCTGTGTCCAGCTAACAAAAGCAGTTGGTCAGTGTAAACACATTTAACAAAGAAGCATGCTGAAACACGCACACACTCCAAGAAAACAAGAAACTTAAAACACCTGAATAGACACAAATGTAATGTGCACAAAAAGACGTTTCTATGGGCTATCGCCGAATTTGGTGCAGATGCTGATATTTAGGCTATATGTCAGAAAGTAAGATGAAATTCTGATAGCTTGTAATGTAAATCAATGAGATCTTTCTAACAGTATAGCAGACTGGTGGCCAAAAGTGATGCCCGGAGTGGATGTTTGTTTTTAATGAGTTTTTGTGTTTTTAATTTTGGTTTTGCTGAGGTGTTCTGAGTGATTGCTCAGTGGTTACTTACTGGCCCAAGCCAAAAAAGCCCAGCCACAAAATTTGATGTATAAACGGTGCAGGACGGGTTACACAACAAAGCTTAATTCTTTGAGTAAAAGGCTTGAGCAAGACTAGAAATAAGAGTAATATTAATAGTAATAGTGATGCTTGACTAAGCAAACACCACTAACTAGATTCCAAACAAGCTCTGAGTGTATGTGAGAGTGTGTGAGCGTGTGGGGCTCATTTGTGAAGCACACAAAGAATGTGGGCTAGACACTTCTTTCTTTGTGTCCATGTATGTGTGTGTGTGTGTGATGTAACATACATGTGTTTTTAATATGTGGGTTATGACATATGTCTGTGGGTTTGTGTCTGTTTGTTTAAAACTAATGCAGAGTAAATCCCACACAGATATGTGTGTATTAAACATGGTAAAAATGACTTTCTTCCTCAGTATTTTTGTCTTGATTTCTAATAGAAATATCTAAACATTCTGAAATTAAGATACAATTAGCATAATATAACAAGTCTTATTTTCTGAAAAATTGGTCAAAATTAAGTGACTTTACACTTAAAACAAGAAAAATATCTGCCAGTGAGGTACAAACATAAACTTGTCTCCCCTTTAAATTAAGTTTGTTTTTATTAAACCACTGGCAGATTTTTCTTGTTTTAAGCA
This sequence comes from Hypophthalmichthys nobilis, assembly GCA_037950665.1. Lineage (NCBI taxonomy): Eukaryota > Metazoa > Chordata > Actinopteri > Cypriniformes > Xenocyprididae > Hypophthalmichthys > Hypophthalmichthys nobilis. Next base: position 29,547,292 of record CM075481.1, on the reverse strand, counting down.
TGAAGAATTAACAAGACTTAATATCTTAAAAGGGACCTTTTGTGTTTGCAGTCTACTAGAATAGGTTTTCATTCTTGAATGTTCAAAAAAAAAAAACATTATTTTTTCACATATTTTACATTGTTGCAGCACCTCTTTTTCCAGTCTGTCAGTAACGCTCTGGGTTGCGTTTCTCAAAGTCAACTATGGTCACAAGTTGGTCGACAACTTGCAACCATAAATGGCTAATGATGCTTTCAGGAAATGCACCCCTGTTTAGTTCCTTTATCTATGAAGCGTATTGTGCTTTGATTGGTCGGCTAGACCAGTGATTGGTCAACCGCTTCGATCATATTTGGGAAATGTCCCGCCCCTTACCATAACTGCAAGTTTCAAGACACTACTAACTAACTCAACCAGGCCCCGCCCCCTTTTTGTGTATGTCTTGGGCAGGAATTATTTAAATGAGGAATATTGTGACGTGTTCGTTCCAGGAAGAAAACTCACGACTACAATAGAAGCGTTTCAAAGAATAGAGTGACTTGTTCTTTGTAACTTTGCAGACCTTTCTCATGCTCAAACAGCAACATTACACACTAAAGAAAGATGAAAAACAAAAACATAATGATAAAAAAAAAAAACATAATAGGAATAATTTTGGTTCTCAAGTAAGTGTATCTTGATTTGTACTGGAAAACCAGACAAAAACACTGAAGAAAAAAAAAACATTGTTGTAGTGCACAAAAAGAGGGAGGAATCTGACAAAGAAAGAGAAGATGAGGGAAGAGCAGAGGAGGAGAGCAGCTGTAAAACAGTGGGCTTTTACAAACTCAACCTGAAGAGAATAATTGCTGAGAGTTACAGACAAATAAACATGAACGTTTTAGGCCTCCCTTGAGGACAACAGAATAAAAAGCCAAAAGGAAAAAGAGGGAGAGAGAGAATATCAGAGGGAAACTAAATGAACTTATTCTGAAAAAAAAGTTTAACTAATTTAATATTAAAGTAAATAAATTGGATAGACATTTTGTAAAACACAACTTAAACAAAAGATTATAAAACCCCATGTGGGAATTGAGTCATTTGCGGCGGGTCGTTTGCACAGGTGATGGACAGCTGTCCGAACCCAGTCCCAGCTGAGACTTGAGCTCATTTCCTGACAAATTCCTGATATATTGCCCCATATCAGCACTATGGCCTAAATTCTTTAAATCCCCACAAAGGAAACTCTCTCCAACCCTTTAAAGCACAGGAATTCAGCAGCATCTGTAATGTATTTCATTTTGAAAACATCGCCTTCAGCATGAGGACAATGATTGGACAGGGACACATCACATGATGTGCATTTGATTAAAATGAACTCTCTGGTCATATTTGAACTTGTTAAAGTGAATTCTGTCATCATTTACTCACCCTATACACTTCAAAACTGAAGGACTGTATGAAAGAGATGTTTAACAGAATGCTGATGTTGCTCGTTTCCAGTTAATCTATTTTGGAAAATAGATTTTTTTTCCCCTCACACAATGAATACAGTGCACATGTTGAACAGACTACTCTTATGATGCTTTCCGATTGATAATTTTTAGAGCATTATCAGCCCCAGTATCCATTGACTTTCATTGGGCCCCCATTCATGAAACACTTGTGAATTACATAAATTGTCACATGATGCAAGATGTTACATTATCACAAGACATTCTTCATCATGTGACAATTTACATAGAAATTTGTTCCGCTTGTGTTTCCTGAAATAGGCCTGCTGATGAAAAACAGGAGTCATGACATACTGTGAAACTGAATTTACACAGAAAATTGGGTTACACTTTATTTTATGGTAACTTAGTTACATTGTACTTACTCAAATAAGTACTGAGTAATATTAATTAACTACATGTACTTACTATAGAGTTACAGTCAGGGTTTGATTTAGAGTTAGTTACTTGTAATTATGCATAATTTACTATAGTAAGTACATGTAGTAACCTGTAACTACATCATCTTAAAATAAAGCATAACCAAAGAAAATCATACAGACTGATATGTTGATATGCCAGAATTTTGCAGTTGTTTTTGCAGGATAACAATCACATATTTTGAACACATGTTCAAATCACAGTATTTTCTCAGTCAGCATTTGAATCATATGGTAAATTTGAGATGAGTTCCCTCTTTTGTTTCTGATAGGCCACTGTGAAGAGATTTAGCCTTTGACACGGCAATGTAAATGTTTATTTAGCGAGTTCAGAGCCCACCCTTTGCTCAGTGAATTCACACAAAAAGACCTTTCTCTTTCTTTTTATTTCTTTACATTTTCTTTCTCTTTTACACATTCCATTCCTCTGTTCTTTCCATTCCCTCTCTCAGCAAAACTCTTCTTTCCTTCCTCATCTGTGCTTCACTCCAGGCGCTCTCTTTCCCTCTATCTGTTTTTCTGCCCTCTCTATTTCTGGAGGGTGTGTGTGTGTGTTTTAAACAGTGCCGTCTTTCACTGCGCTACAGCGTAACTGTGTCACACTCCCCAAAAGCCCCTTCGCTCCACTCCTCTATTTCACTTCCTCTCCTCCTCTACTCTCAGTTCCCCACCGCTCACACACACAAAGTACACACATGGATGATAAAGTACATATAACTATAATTTAGTATTCCTCCAAATAGAATGTTGTACACCCAATAACATTCCTGAGATATCTAACCCATAATAAAACACACACCAACACACACACACTAGTTTAAACAGAACAAGCTATTACACAGTGTAACACACTGATTGGGAAGAAGAAAAGCTTGCAGAAACTAAAAATCAAAGTTTATGTACAATTTATGGAGGTTTTCATGAATGTATGCAATTTCCAGATTCAGATACTAAAATACTTAATATAAATAATATTGACAAATATATCATTCACATTTGATTAATGAAGGAATTGAGTATTCAGGATGGAGTCAAGCTGACCTTCTACTGAAGAAAATCTTGAGGTTGACAAAATTCTAACATTCTGCACACATGCATTTAGCTTTTCTGGTATTGCTAGGTAGCTACTAATAGGACCTCTTTAAAATGAGGGAAATTACCTAAAACTCTAACAATATCTTTAGATTTTGTATTAAAGTGTTGAAATACCATAGTTATGATAGTTACCATAGTTATTAAATATCAGTGAAATAAACCTAAACAACAACAACAAAAATGACTGAATGCCACAGACTCTGTGTGGAATTTTATTGCACAGCATATGGAAAGACCTTCAGGATGAAGACTGACTGATTTTATAAATGTTTTCATAAATATCTGACTGTGCTGACAAAAAGTAGAAACACAGCTGTGAAACTAGATAAAAGATGTTTGTATTTATAAAACAAACCTTTTCCTTCTTTCAAGACATAACTTAAATATTTATTTTTAAATATATATATTTCTGTTTTCTTAAGCATATAATCTATAATATTAAGGAAAGTAAAACAACAGAGAGAGAGACAGAGAGGGAGCACAGGATGGTCATTAAGTTCTCTCAAGTGTTCAGAAGCTCCACATACAGTCAAAACATGTGAGTTTGTCTTTCTATGCCCAGTAATCTCACCGTTCCCTCAACAGACACTCCAAACTGAGATAAACACACACACACACACACACACACACACACACACACACACACACACACACACACACACATTGCTATGTATAGCCAAACAGCTCTCAGATGGGCCAATACTGAGCTTTTCCTGGGTTCCACCTCCATATGTGCAGTGTCAGTGTTCAGTTATGTGTTAAAAAGCTCTTAGCAACCATTTCACTGAAAAAAATTAAGGGTAATACACTGCTGACAGAACGGGCTTTCAATAGGACTTGGCTGCCAACACAGTACAAAGGTGAAAATGTTTTTGAAATCGATGCTACCTGACTAGAGAAAACCCTTTTGCCAAATAGGGAAACTTCAATACCCATAATGCATTGGGCATGTTGCCTAGTCCTATCTGTCTGCTCTATATATGCTTGACTAGAATCAAATACCGCCTTGCTTTAGAAGGAAATACTTCTTAGAAAACTTTTAGTCACAATGGTGTTGAATTGTATTATTCACGAGTGCAAGAATTCAAAGAATAAACCTTTAGCGGGAGTGAGTTATTCTCAGTTTCCAGTAAAGGATCCAGCACATGTCAGGGTTGAAGGGTTGTGAAGGGATGAGGTGATGACTTGAATTCTGAGTATCAATGGGCTTTTTTTGTTAACTATAAAATAAAATAAAAACAACCCCATGGGGATAAACAGGACTGGTAGATGGACTAGGCAGGACCAGACAAGGCAAAACAAAACAGGACAGGACCAGGTAGGGTAGGGTACATTCGATGACAACCTCGCAGAGGACTGCGCACACAGGGAGAATAAATAGAGAAGGAAATCAGGAGGGAAACAAGGGGGAGCAGGTGGGGCAAATAAACCAATAATCAGGTAACAAGAAGGGTGTGGTTAAGACCATAGACAGGAGAACACATGGCACATAGAAACAAACATGACAAGCCATGTGCCCAAACACGAACACACAGCCAGTAAGAGCTCTCACAAACTGCGTGTCCACATAAAACATGACAACATGAAAGCACGCGGCCAATGAAAAGCACAAGCCATGTGCTACACAGAACAAGACAATATAGCATGCGGCCGAATGCAAGTACAAACGGCGTGCTACACAGAACACAGCAACGCAAGAACAGCTGGCCAGTGAAAACATAAACCAGGCGCTCCACAAAAATACACGAGACAAGAGCGCACAGTGAGTGATTGAACACTTAAGAGACAAAATATGGAACATGAATGTCCGATCCTCCGACACTGATCCGAATACTACACTCCGTACATACATATCATGCAGACAAGTGTTTTAGGATAAGCGGAGGAAAAAAACCGAAAGAAACTGCCGTTCTGTCAGTCCCGCCCAACACCCCGAAGTAAAACACCATCACGTACAGGTAAGAAATCTGTTGCCGTAGTGTTCCATAGTTTCAGTGATAAACCTACTTTTGCTATAACTGTTCTGTTAATCACCTTTGTCGATCCGACTGTCCATGGGTGGAAATACAAAAATACAGAAGTATAATTTGTAGGTTTCCTCCCACGCCACCGCCATTTTGTTTTCGCAAGCGACAACGGTGTACCAGTAACACTGGTCCTGGAGTGCAGCTGTCCTGCACAGTTTAGCTATAACCCTGATCAAACACACTTGAATGTCTTCAAGATTACTAAAGCGATGTGAAGGAAGGTGAGTTGTGTCAGAGCAAAACTCTGCAGGACAGCAGCAGTCAAGAACGACCATCCCTGAGCTCGTGATATGTCTCAGCTATGTAAACATTATCACTGATCTGTTAACAGCTATAATAGTAAACATATGAGTCTCCATAAACTCCTGGCATCTGAGCCACTAAGGACGCAGTAGTGTAATTTTATTTATAAAGGGAATGTGGCTAGATAAATTCATAGACAAGTAGGTACAAGTCATTTTACAACAGACTGCCTTGCACACAAGGCTCAGTAAAACACAGGATTTGCACAGAAGTTGATTCTCAAAGATCTATCGATACCAACTGTTCATGATCCAATTTCCTATAAATATTTTGTGATGTTTGCAAATTGTTTTTCTGAATGCGTTTAGTTAGCTCATTGTTAATGTACTGTTAAATGTGGCTAAAGTTACCATTGATTCTTACTGTATTCACAGAGACCAGAGCCATGTCGTTATTTTCATTTTTAACCCGAAAAAAGCTTGTAGTCTGTATAATTCATAAACGCATATTCATTCTTATTGAGTCTCTCCAACAGTGTGTAGCTTTAGCCACGTTAGCCGTGCAGCACGCTTTCAAACTCATTCAGAATCGAATGTTAGCAAACATCCACAAAATGCATGCCATACCTACGTGATCTGATAAGCTGCATCACGAACAGTTTGTAATGATCCATTTTGAGAGTTATATTTGCTGTGTGAGCCTCTCCTGTACTGTTTATGCCTCAATGTATTGGAATCTCAAGCTTGGGGGCAGGGAGCACAAGCTCATTTGCATTTAAAGGCACACACACCAAATCAGTGCATTTTTTCTCCCACCCAAAAATAGGCAGTTAAAACATGGTATAATAAAAAATCCATGGGGTATTTTGAGCTGAAACTTCACAGACACGCTCTGGGGACACCTGAGACTTGTATTACATCTTGTAAAAAGGAGTATAATAGGTCACCTTTAAAGTATTAGTACAAATCTAAGGCAATGGCTGACTGAGTACCAATTACTTGAGAAGTACATGCCTTATGACTGATCACTTGTGATTTATACGGTCTACTGCTTGCAAAAAAAAAAAAAAAAAAAAACATAGCTACCTATCTAAACCCTACCCTGCAGGCACAACTGTTTTGCTGTGTTGCATTGTTGTAACTATGACAAGAACATTTCTATTTCTGTGTTGTGACAGAAAATATTGTGAAATGTTTAGTATAAATGCTTAGGTAAGGGCGATAGATAAGATGTTGTAATGCATCTGAAGGAATTCATTGCCTCAGGGATTTTTGGCCCTCACTTCCAACTACTTAAAGATATGTATTCTTTGTGAAAAAAGTACACTTTAGCATTCTTTTAAACAGCACTTTTTACAGAAATTATACACTTTAAAAGAATATACTCAAGTATGAAATGAATATAATGTTTTTGGACACTTAAATTCACGTTAATTGCAATTAAAGGAAAAAATATTGTAGTTTAAATTTATATTAAATGCAGTTAGGTGCTATTTTGACCACCTTAAGCAGGACTTAATACATCTTTATACGTAATTTCATAATAATTTCTATTGACCGTGATGTATGGTTAAAGTGTACTGAATATGTGAATAAAAGCCTAAATTAAGTCTGTTCATCATATAAAGCAATCGTGTCTCATCAGAAAATTTGGACTACACCATTCAATTCATATGGATTAGTTTTAGGATCTCTTTATGAACTTTTTGAAGCATCAAAGTGGTAGTTTCGTAGACTGTCAATGGAGGGACAGAAATCTCTCAGATTTCATTAAAAATATCTTCATTTGTGTTTCGAAGATGAATGAAAGTCTTAGGGGTTTAGAATGACATGAAGGTGAGTAATTAATTACATAATTTTCATTTTTGGGTGAACTAACCCTTTAAGCGCCTTTTATTTCAATATTATATATTATCTCAAGTACAGTTTTTTTTTTTAACAATATACTTTAAAGATTTGAAGTACACTACAAGTTCATGTTAAAAACAATTAAGAACACTTCTTTTCACAATTTATCCAGAAATGTCATTTTCTTTCCTCGAGTCTGTCTTTCCTCTATGAAACACCAAAAAGTTGTTAAACAGAATGTCAGTGCTGCTCTTTTCCATACAGGAAAAGTGATAGCAATTTAATGATAGCAATTTAAATTTAAATTGATAGCAATTTAAAACTCCAAAAAGCACCATAAAGCATCCCATATGTGCATATGAATATAATAGTGGCTTGGAATGACATGAGGGTGAGTAAATGGTGACAAAGATGCTTCCTTCATTTTCATACAGCCAGACAAACACAGAATACAACGCAGCTGAATCAAGCCTTCTATCAGAGACCTTGTTCAGATTTCAGCACTTGTTCATGGCCCAAAAGAGAGACATGTCCCGGTAACATAAACATTGTTTGGATGTGTCTGAAGTAAAAAAAGTGTGTCATTCATGTCTGTTGTGTGTATTACGCCACCAACAGCAGGAAACTGCTTTACCACATCAACTTGACCACAGTTCAAAAATGACTAACTCTGGTTTTGAGAGCTCACAAGCTGCCCTGGGCCGTTGGAATGGCTCAGAGATGTATAATATAACTACCGCCCAGGCTGATCCTGGAAAGTTGGATTAAAGGGAACTGGGTGATTTATGATTCGCAAAGAATCTGGCTCTATTCAGAGTTCGACAGGGGAGTGAGAACGAGACTCAGCTCAAATGAACCAAGTCAATGTGGAACGAAAGCTGAAGAAAAAGGTTCTGAGAGATAGAGAGATAGATGGAGAAGCAGCTCCTGGAAGAGGGAAAATCCAACCCTTTGACATGATGAACGCACTTCGGGCTAAAAGTGTTTGATGAAATCTTTCAGAAAATCAGCGGTAATTACTGTACTACTGGCTTCATTTATGTCAGATGATGAACTTTCACCAAACTGTGGTTAAATCTGGGAAGTGGATGTCGAGCAAAACAGCTTTTAGAGTGATATAACATGGGACTTTCCAACGGGAAAAGTTTTGCCATTATCAGTGCAAGTGAAACCTTGTCACACTTGACCAAACAGCATATTTAAAAAATAAAGTCTGTTGTTTAACCAAACAGAATAGCAAAAATCAAGTCTCCTCATCTACAACTGGTCAGTTAGTCCTGCTCCAATCTAACACCACTGGTTGAATCGACATTGCTGGCTGAGTGGATAGTCTGACATCATTCATAAACACATGCAAACTCCATTTCAGCAGTTGAAGTCATTATATGAATGGTAAATATTTGGTATTAGAAAGACTAAAGCGCCTGAACCAGATTAAACTCAGATTAGCCCATTTAGAAAGCCACTTAAAGGGGCCATACTTTTGTAGCATTTCATTTTTTGTCATTTTCAATATTATTTGGGGTTTCCTACACCAAAACAGTCAGAATTTAGATTTTTTTTTCTTCCCAAGCTCTCTCTGGCTCATAAAATTAATCATGCTGTTTTTGCTGCTCTTGACAAATGACCGCTCTTATGACTGGTTAACATCTGTATCCCAACAAAGTTCCAACGTGAGCCAAGAGAGCCAAGTATATAAATAAATACTGAATAAACACTATTATGTAAATATGACTGTCATTTGTTAATCAAGACATCACAATCATAATGATTTCTTAATGAGCCGTTTTTGTAGTTTAGTTTCAACAGAGTGTGTGGGAGCTTTGAGTTCTGAAAGTTAGGAGTATTTTTTAAAAGAAAGAGTTATATTACCCTTGTGAAAAAGAAGTGCACGTAATTGTGATGAATGTACACTTGTAGTGTATATTTTTTTTATTATACATATATATATATATATATATATATATATATACACACACACTACCAGTCAAAAGTTTGGACATGGTAAGATTTTTAATGTTTGTAAAAGAAGTTTCATCTGCTCACCAAGGCTGCATTTATTTAATTAAAAATACAGTAAAAACAGCAATATTGTGAAATATTATTACAATTTAAAATAACTGTGTTCTATATGAAAATATTTTAAAATGTAATTTATTCTTGTGTTGGCAAAGCTGAATTTTCAGCATCATTACTCCAGTCTTCAGTGTCACATGATCTTTCAGAAATCATTCTAATATGCTGATTTGATGCTCAAGAAACATTTGTTGTGTACAATATTTCTTTTTCAGGATTTTTTGATGAATAGAAAGTTCAAAAGAACAACATTTATCTGAAATACAAAGCTTTTGTAACATTATACACTACCGTTCAAAAGTCAGTAATTTTTTTTTTTTTTTTGAAAAGAAATTAAAGAAATTAATTACTTTTTTCAGCAAGGATGCATTAAATCGATCAAAAGTGACAGTAAAGACATTTATAATGTTACAAAAGATTATATTTCAAATAAATGCTGTTCTTTTGAACTTTCTATTCATCAAAGAATCCTAAAAAATAAATATTGTACACAAATATTTAGTACAATTGTACATTGTAATAATATTTCACAATATTACTGTTTTTACTGTATTTTTAATTAAATAATTGAGCAGACGAAACTTCGTTTTAAAACATTAAAAATCTTACCGTGTCCAAACTTTTGACTGGTAGTGTGTGTGTATATATATATATATATTAAAAGTACTTGCAGATAATATAATATTAATGAAATAAAAAGGCCACTTAATACCAAAAAAGGGGACTCTTTCATGACTATATTTCTTAACATACTTAGGTACACTTTTGTAATAATGTCAAATGAAAAGTTGAAATCATGTTTTTTTTAATCGTCTGTCATGTTCTAAAGAAGTATTTGATTATATTATATTTTTAACTGTAGTGTACTATTCAACAATAAAGTTAATAAAATATAAATAAATATAAAGTTAATAAAAAATATAAAGGTAGTATGTACTAAATTAATGTACTGAATTATGCGTTGTCAATACTACCAATGCCGAAATGAATCTGCAGCAGTCAGGTGGTACAAGTCAGAGCTCTAAGTTGTTTACATTCATTATTATTGTAAAGTTATGTGCTTTGAGACATGAGGTAATTTACCGCTGTCTCTTGTGACGCTTTGCAGACTCTGCTCTGGCTGTGCGTGTTAATGTGTTTTGGAGGAGGCATGGCTTTGGAGACACTCTGAAGGGAGGGTGGGATCTTAGGCTTTTGCTAGCCATTCCGAAGTTGCCTACCCTAACTTTATTATAAATTCAAACGCCAATATATTTTCATTCATGTTAATTGAAATTAAAGGCACAATATCTAGTTTTTCGCCTCTAGAGGTTGCTTATTCAAAACAATTTAGTGGAATCATGGGAGGTGTTGTCTTCACGTCTACAGCCAATGGAAAGAATCTGACAAGGGCTCAGGCAGAAATCATATTAATGGGTGAGCTAATGTGTTAGAGATTTATTAACATTACTGTTGTATGAGGAGGGTGTGGTTGAAAACCGCTGGAGCGGAACAACGCCGCTGGAATGTGTATGTGAGGTAACGCAGCGCTGTTTTATCATATTAGACACATTTGTGTGTTGAAAGTTGTTAATGCTACTCTGTGCGTTCACTCGGCGGCTACTATGAGACACTTGTTGCACACTGCAGTAAGCTAGGTTGATATTAGGCATGGTAAAACATGGTACTCGCGAAATCAAGAAAACGAGATTTAAACAATAAGACTTACTGTGTGGAGCTATATAACATGATTAGATTTCTGTCGATGAATGTATCCAAACAGTTTCTCACCTGTCTAATAAAACACATAATATATTAAAGCGTCTTTGGTCTTTCCATGGTTTCTACAAAATAAAAATGGAAACCGAGGGTAACGCAGGTATGATGTCATTGATAGGCGACGTACGGACATAGTCCGTGTCCTGGATAAATTGCTTATTTCTCTGGATTTAAACATTCTTGGAAATATTTGGGATAATGTAATTACACAACTCAACAAAATATATAACATTGTTCTATTGGTTTTTGGATATTTTAATCCAAAAATCTTACATATTGTACCTTTAAGTGATTAAAAATAAAATGTACTTCTTTTTCATAAGGGTTCAAAAGAGAAAATTTTCCATGATTTGGCCCCTTTAAAGCTTCAAATCTAAAGCTTAATGTTAAAAAAACCCCCACCAACAACAGAAATCAAAATCCCATTCATTAGATACCTCCTGTTTGCGGTGGTCTCACCTGTAGACTGCACCTGCGGTACTCTCTGTCCCTGCCAGAGCATCTGTAGTTGCGGACAGCAGCTGGAGGCCTCCAGTCCCTCTCAGCTTCGTTTCTGGAGGGCTGGGCAGCGTTCTGCGGGACCCAGGGCTCAGGGTTTGGGTTTGTGGGTGTCTGGATGCCGTAGGGAGGAGGGTCTCTGGGGGTGTGCGCTCGGTGGATAGTCTGCGTGTAGGAGTGTGGGACTTGGCGAGAAGAGCGGCCATCGATACGTCTGTCACGGGCCGAGTGCCTCTGGGTCAGGGTCCGTGAATGGGCGATTCGATCGCGTTCCCGCACTCTCTCTGCTCGTCTGTGTGACTCTCCATCAGCTGCAGCATCACTCTCCACATCTGCTGTCGTGGCACCCGCCTCCGTCTCCATTTCAGCCCTGTCTTTCTCTTTTCCTTCTCTGTTAACATTGGCCACATCTGTAATAGCTTTTTCCACTTCTCCCTGTGTTTTGTCCACATGTGAGCTGGAGTTAACACTGAGAGCGTCGAGTCTCTCTGTGGCGGTGGAGTTGTGGTGATGCGTGTGGCGCGCATGTCGATTTTGTCTGTGTAGAGGAAGAGAGAATGGCACTCTGCCGTACCCAAACTGTCCAGGGCGAATAGAAGAACTAGACCTGGTGTGACAGGGACAGACAAAACATGCACTGTAAAATCAAACAGTTGAAACTAATTAAATGAAATTAGTTCATTTCACTCAAATACTACTGAAAGTTCATTGTACTTACTAGAAAAAAGTTACGTGAACTCAAAATCTGATATTAGTAAGTGGAACTTAAACTGACTAAGTTGCAGCGGATATAAATACTGCATGTTTATTAAGAATTCATGCAAGTATATAGTGATAGGCTCTTTCATAGTTACATTAGCGCATTAGTTACATTAGCGTGTGATTGATGACTGGAGTAATGATGCTGAAAATTCAGCTTTGTATCACAGGAATAAATTATATTTAAAAATATTTTCTAATAGAAAACAGTTCTTTTAAATTGTACTAATATTTCACAATATTGGTGTTTTTACTGTATTTTTGATCAAATAAAGGCAGCCTTGGTGAAGATACTTTCAAAAACATTAAATCTTACCAAACCCAAACTTTAGAACAGCAGTGAAATACTGAATTATTAATATTATATACTGAAGATTTGAATTATTACACAATATTGTAGGAGTTAGAAATGTTTGGAATTATGGAAATGTGGAAGGAGTGAATATCTACATTCATAATGCACAATATAAGCCTAAATTGGCCACTGAAAGCCAGGGGGAGGCAAGAAATGTTCAAACGGGTGGGCCTTCATAAAAACAGGGTGGGCCAATCATACAATATTATCACATATGAAAACTGCATGCCAAATTATCAGAAAAAAACGCAGCTCATTTTCAAAGTTACAAAACAGCAAATAAGAAATAACCTACATGAATGATTTAATTTATATATGACACTATATTATTAACATTTTACCATTTTTCTGAGAATGTCAGAGTAAAATGCTTTGTCCATCATTAACAGCAGCATCTGAGGCAGTAAGTGAGTTACGCTTTCATCAACTTACAGGTTATAAAGTTTACTGTTGCTATGCGGGCACTCGGTTTTTTCTGACATTTGGCCAAAATCTCATGTTATTAAAGATGAAGCGCTACACACAGGCTATTAAAGACAGTACTGGCTATGACTCGATGATAAATGCTACACCAAGACACTTTTCTCCGCTCCTCAAACACATACAACATTAGTTTATATATATATAGTGTTTGTTGAGTAAAGAAGCGATGTATTTATTCAAATAAACAGTTCTTTATTTACCCTAATATTGTAAATAAGCAGATATCTCTCTCCAAACAGCGTGCGGCACTTCATTCAAGATAGAGGCAAGCAGAGTTATGAGGTTTGATTGACAGTTTGAAAAGCCAATGGAGTTACGAGGTTTAGTCACAAACTCTTTTTAATACTTTTCATTGGTTAAATATTTCAAAACCCACAGAGAGACGTAAAGGATGACCACTAAGATTTATGAAAAGAAAATAAATATAGAAATGACGAAATTTGGAGATACGATGTTTCTGCACGACAGCATCAATATGAATTAATGTTTAGAATCTTTTAACTATAACAATACACTCTAAATGTTTGTACTTGCCTTTGCATGTCCTTCTGCAGTATTACTCTGAGACGATGGGGCTTCTGGTTAAATACTGGGATGATCTCATCATAATAGTCTCTGTTATTGTGCGTTATGGGAACTGCACGGTTTCTTTCCTTGGTTTCTTGCAGCAGTACATATCCATATATATCCAAATTAGGCTTTTAAAGTATCGACTGATTGATATTTGCTTCACAATTTTTAAATTCAACTCCACATTAATTCCGCAAATGCGCATATCTACTATTACATCCTGGGCGGGAATGACAGAAACTGGCAAATCAAACTTTTCATTTTGACAATCGTGTGAAATGCACCTATAGGGAGAGGGGAAACTACACGAAACCGCCTGTAATTGACCATGAAAAACTGCATTTAATAATTATTTTAACTAAATAAATAAAGTTATAGTGTGATAAGACGTTTGTTATAGTTATTATCGCTTATTAAATTATTACATTGGCCTACATCTTTTTGGGAAATGATCAGCTATTTATTGGGTGGGCCACAATTCAAAGTGGGTGGGCTTAGGCCCACCCGGTGCCACCCGTAGCTTTGCCACTGCTGAAAGCCCTGTATGAGCTTCACATACACTTGAGTAGTAAGCGTCGTCCATTTCTTGACTCAAAAGCATGCAGCAGATTCAGACTATATTTTTATTCAAATCACAACCTTCTGTTGGACATTTTGATTGTATTTTAATTGTGGAGCCCTATCTAGGAATGAGCTATGCTTGTGTAAACAGGAAGGTCCCCCCTAATGGCGACCAAACCTGCTCACCTTCTTACAGATGCTGGATCCCTATTGGTGGAAACTGACCTCCTGCTCCCACTGCCTACAGCTCTTCCTTGACTGGACGGCCGTCCGGGAACTCTCCCGTAGGGAAGTGAAGATGATGAGGAAGGTGATCGGTAGACTGAAACCGGCTCCTGATTAGGGGGTCCGAACTGCACCGGCCCAGCACCGCCGGCTTCATTTCGGTAGAGCGGTAATCCAGGATTCTGATTGGCTGGGAGAGGCGGGGAATAGAACGGAGGCCTCTCAGCACCCCCTGCTCCATATGGAGGGGGCTCGTTGATGGGATACAAGGAGTTGTAGTAGGGTCTGACTGCAGAGATCACAGGAGTGTTGTTTGGGACACCTGGTGGAAGATAAGCTGGTCTGTTCCATACAAGAGGCGGGGTTTGGGGCGGCGGCATACATTGTCTCCTCCTCTCAGACACGCCCACTCCACAGCTCTGAGAACACTCCACCCACTCGCTCCATGGACCCCACACCCCTTCAAGCCCCTCCTCCTCTGCCTGACGAGACTGTCGTCCTGGAGCCTGTCAAAGGTAGGCCTTGTAATTATATAAGGTTGTAGATGCAAAACATGCAACATGAAGTATGTGCAAAATATACAGTGGGGTCCAAAAGTCTGAAACGACACTGAATTCAAAATCTCATTATATATATATATATGAAGACTTCAGATGCAAAAGCCTCTAAGTGCCATCAGAAATTTTCTTTTAAAATGAGCATTTTTATCAAGCTTGTATGTTTAGGGTCAGTAATTTCATTCTAATGGCAATTTATAGGTCCTTTTCATTGCCATTAGAGTGAAATTACTGACCCTAATCATACAAGCTTGATAAAAATGCTCATTTTAGAAGAAAATTTCAGATGGCACTTAGAGGCTTTTGCATCTGAAGTCTTCATATATTATATATATATATATATATACACCTGGACCCTGGACCACAAAAACAGTCATACAGCAGTGCATCTGGAAAGTATTCACAGTGCTTCACTTTTTCCACATTTTGTTATGTTACAGCCTTATTCCAAAAGGGATTAAATTCATTATTTTCCTCAAAATTCTACAAACAATACCCCATAATGACAATGTGAAAGAAGTTTGTTTGAAATCTTTGCAAATTTAGTAAAAATAAAAATGAAAAAAATATCATGTACATAAGTACCCCCCACCCCCCCAGGTGCTAAAACTGAAATCTAATAACTAGCTGTAATTAGAATTATTTAAAAAGAAGTCTTATCAATATCAAATTACATGGTGTAATTCAATTCAAATCACAAGATTTTAACAAGAAAAGCATGAACAATTGTTTTGAAAAAGACAGAGTAATTCCCACAAACCACACCCAAACAACATGCAAGTTGAAACATGTCCTGTTCCATAGCGCTCATTCATGAATGACATTATGACTAAGAAAAGAGGCATAATTAAACTAATGGCGTGTGCTGCATTCATGAAGAGGCTGGACTCTGGAGTTCAGCCCAGTGCAGTGACATTCTTTACAAAGCTGGATGCAGATTTGATCTAATTCCAGTAACTTATATAACCTCAGTTCATCAATCAGGAGTGAAGAATTTGAGCGTCTGCAGGGCAGGCAGAGGTAGAAGGAAAGAGACTATCAAACAAAAGAATCCATTCAGTTCACAAAAAAGAGGGGGAAAAACAAGCGAACAAGGCCTGTAATGCACCTCTGATCCTGTACAAACTGCCATCAAGGGCATACAACGCCAAGCCTGTATGTGTGTGTGTGTGTATAATGTAGGTGAGGTGGACAGACAGACAGACAGACAGACAATAGAACGATAGATAGATAGATTGTTTTTGGAGCTGCAGTACTCTGCAGTAGCCAGTGTAATCTGTGTGTTCGTGTGATTTCCTGCCCATTATAACATCTAGCATGCAGCGATGTTTGAAATGCAAGGAAAAACAATAAACTCATTTCTAGTTTTCTATGGCATTTCTACAATAAACTGTTGTTGTTCTAACTTAAATAGAGCATAACAGTGTACTGTACAAACTACAAACGCATATCAACTCCCAGCGAGAGTGTGCCACTGCATCACTGCTGTAACTCTGGTGGTCTTTATCCTGTGTGTGTGTGTGTGTGTGTGTCACTTACACTGAGCACGTGCATTAATGCTCACTTGCTTACATGTGAGTTTGATTTTTTCACACCAACGCCCAACTCACATGCTCCCAAAGGACAATCTCACATCAGAGGCCAGATGACCAAACAATGGAAAGATCAGCTCATATGGCCTTATTTAATGCTCAGATGCAGCACTGGCCGCAGGGGCCGATAAGAGTTTATCTGCGCTTCTCTCAGAGCCACAGAAGACTCATTCAGCTTCAGCTGGTCAGATGAGGCTTCCACAAACATACTGTGTAAATCTTTTTCCTTGTAAAAAAAAAAAAAAAAAAACTACAGACTTGCACTGAAGGACACCACAAAAACTGGACCCAGAAAACCCTAGCAACACCTTAGCAACTGTATAGCAACACCCTGTGAACCACTTCTCTCTAATAGCAGAGAGCAGAGTATGCAAATGATGTGATGTTTCTTTAGACATGTTCTCTCAGTGTAAAATCATCTTCATCACTCACCGGCTTTTCTGCTTCATCGGCTGTTGTTAAGGGCAGCAGAGTCAATACACAACACCAAAACCCACACAATCTGTGAGAAAGAGGAGAAATGTTACACATATGAAAATGAGTATTTAGAAGTAGAAGAGTAAAAAATTGTGATATTTCACTTAATTTATGTTGTGATGTTAAATGATACTGTGATAATAAGACACTATAATAACACATGATTAGAACAGTATATTATATTGTTTAAAATGAACAAAAGGCTAATTAGATGAATCGCTGGACAATTAGGAAAATGTGTTAACAAGCTGATGAGTTCCATTACTTCCCAGTGGCTTTCCCAGAATTCCTCCTGACAGACCATTCCCCACCCTGCCCGGCTCCTATTGGCAGCCTCCTTTGGATATGACTTATCCTCAAAACATTCTCATATCAACCACATTCATGCTGCCATTTCATAACGAAACGCCTTTAACCCACATGTTAATGTTCTGGTTGGGAGCTTTTGATTGTTAAAATACTTAACATTGTATCATGTTGATATTTCTTTGACTGTTCAATGAATGTTTCAAATGTCCTTCAAGAAAAAATGTAATAGATTTCTTCTGTTTGAGACCATTTATAAAACCCAGTGTCATTTCTAACCCCCGGTAAAAGTAATTGTAAGGACTTTTCACACTTGAAATAGTTAACCCTGTAAACAGAATCCTGGGTTATCTTGCTGAACATTTCACATTGCTCATAATTTACTGGGGGTTAACAATTAATCATGGGTATTCATAAGCTGCCATGTCAAACTGTAAATTCCTTAATTCCTGAACTGGGTTAACGTCCTAATTTGCATATTTGTGGTGTCAGTGTCATTGATTGGACGGCCTGTTTACATAAAGGCTCTAGCATTGCGCGTCCTTATGTTATATATTGCCGACTGTACTATCAAGTTTATCCAGAATGGACTTTTCAGACTAAAAAGGTAAGAATAAAAATGATATCTTCTTAACTCTAATTATCGCGTTTTCTGTTACCATTTTACATTTTTCCTCTCAAACACTGAAACGTGACGAGCAGGGCAGGGCAAGAGCTGTGAGGGAACGGCGCGAAGCTGCACGTTGCACCGGTCTCGTATCTCTCACGGAGGAGCTCCGGAAGCATAAAAGGCAGTCCCCCGTGAGGGACTGCCGGCATTTTACTTTCGTTTTGTATTTGTTTATTTTGTATAAAATTTTGTTAAACGTTCGCCGGTTCCTGCCTCCTTCCCGTATCTACAAACTGTGTTATTTTGGTGCTGAAACCCAGGAGGAAGGAGGGACATGCTGTCGGAGAACCCTCGCTGCTGAGGGGGATCACGGTGCTGAGGAAGTCGGCAGCGTGGAAGAGTGAAGACCGTGAGTGGCTGCTCGAGGCGGTGGTGCTGGAGCGAGCGAGTATACATCGGGTGGGACGGGGAGCGAGCGAGTATACATCGGGTGGGACGGAGAGCTCGCTGCCGTGCTCCTGGGTCGAGGTGCCGTCCGAGAGGGAGCAGAGGAGTCGCCGCCATTCGCCATGGGCCAGAGCCTGCTGCCGTCTGCCATGAAGGGGAGGAGCAGGGAACGGGGGACTCGCTGCTGGCTGCCCTCAGCCGGAGGAGCCATCGCAGGCCGCCAAGGGGGCGGAGGAGGATCGAGCCGTCCACCGAGCGTCCAGTACCATCGCACGGCACCGTGAGGAAGAGCCTCTCGGCTGGCTGAGGCAGTGTGTCCAGGAACCGGGCCAAGATTTTTTTTTTTTTTCCTCTCTTCCCTTTCTCGTCTCTGTCGCTCCTTGTGCTTCCGTCTCCTTTTCTCTCATCTCGTCTGTCCTTACCCCCAGGTGCTGCAGCCGTCAAGACTGGCCCCCGGGGGGAGTAAAGCACAGCCCCCTGCGAGGGGCAATGGGGATATGTGATGAGCAGGGCGGGGTGAGAGCAGTGAGGGAGCGGCGTGAGGCCGGTGATGAGCGTCAGCTGCGCATTGCACCAGTCTCGTATCTCTCACAGAGGAGCCCCGGAAGCATAAAAGTTTTGAAAACGGTCTCCATGTAAACAACAAGAACGCGTATCTGTGAAAACGTTGATGTCATGCACATGCGCATTACATGTTCACAAAAACTGTTCTTGTCGTTTCACAACATTAAGGTTGAACCACTGTAGTCACATGAACTGTTTTAAATATGTATTTAGTACCTTTCTGGGCATTTGAAAGTGTTAATTATCCTGCTGGCAATAGAGGCCTCACTGAGCCATCGGATTTTATCAAAAATATCTTAATTTGTGTTCCAACGATGAACAAAGGTCTTACGGGTGTGGAACGACATGAGGGTGAGTAATTAATGACAGAATTTTCATTTTTGGGCGAACTAACCCTTTAACTATTTCAAGTGTGAAAAGCCCTAATGTGGGGTTAACACAGCAAAAGCAGTGCTAAATTACAAGATGAAAGTTCCTATACCCGGGGTTACAAGTGGGGTTTTGAATGAAAATAACCCAGGGTTAAGCGTAGTGTGAAAAGACCTGTAGATTACTTTGTTCTTTACCCTGTATTAGCAATTAATCATGAGTGTTTTCACATTGTATATTCTAGTAACTTTACTTAACTTGGGGTAAGGACTTTTCTTAGCCACATTCAACTCTGGTTAATGAAGCAAGGTGAAGCAATGATAACCCTGAATTGTGGTCAAATGCTAACAAAAAAAAACGTGACAATTTGTGTGAAGAAGAGACTGTTTCATTCCTACATTTATAGTATGAAATGTCCAAACTCTATAGTACAGTCAGCAATATGAGGATGTGCAATTCTAGAGCTTTTATGTAAACAGGCCGCGTTTATCCAATTAATGACACCACAAATATGCAAATAAGAAAGTTAACCCAGGGTTTAGGAATGTACAGTGTGAAACGTCATCTTATGAATAACCAGGATTAATTGTTAACCCTGGTAAATTATGAGCCATGTGAGCTGACGAAAGTTCTTTTACCCGGGATTAATAGCGGGGTTTCGAACAACAATAACCCCGGGTTAAGCATAGTATGAAAAGACCTGTAGATTTTGTTCTTTACCCTGTATTAGCAATTAATCCGGAGTAGTCAGGTTTCAATTTTTCACATTGTATATTCTAGTAACTTTATTTAACTTGGTCTAAGAGCTTTTCTTAGCCACTTTTCACACTAAAAGCTCCACTTTTAACCCTGGTTAAGGAAGCAAGGTGAAGAAATGATAACCCTGAATTGTGGTGCCAAAGATATACAGTGTGAAAATGCAGTGTTATAATGTTACAGCGAGCTGTTTAGCAAGACAAATAATTATGAACAATCTCAGTGGTTAACACATTAAATAGCCATTAGTGGTTAGGATCAGCATCTGTGGGATGTTCGAACAGTGACAACAATGCATTAACCATAGTTAATGATAAGACAGTGTTATTTATTAGGGGATTAATGTGATGACATTGGATAAGCAGTTATGTTTACATGCACATAATTTTCAAATTATTCTGTTTAAGCCTTTCAAATTTTAGTAAATAAAAGTCACCTCCTCGATCAAAAACAAAATCACCCAGAATTACTTTTAATTGGACATGTGCCGATATAAATGAATGTTCACTTATGGATACACTTTTAACTACATATTACAGCTGTTTATTAAAGGGTTAGTTCACCCAAAAATGAAAATTCTGCCATTAATTACTCACCCTCATGTCGTTCCACACCCAAATTTTTTGTTTCGAATCAGTGGTTCAGAGCATGTATCAAACTGCCAAAGTCACGCCCCCCAGTGGTGAACCATTGACATTTCGGAACACTGATGACGTAACGAAGCCTCGTTTACTGAAATCATGTGACTTTGGCAGTTCCGAACCACTGATCCGAAACAAAAGATTCGTAAAGTTACGAAGCCTCATGAAGCAGTGTTTTGAAATCGCCCATCACTAGATATTGTTAAATAAAGTCGTTATTTTGTTTTTTTGGCGCACAAAAAGTATTCTCGTCGCTTCATAACATTAAGGTTGAACCACTGTAGTCACATGAACTGTTTTAAATATGTCTTTAGTAGCTTTCTGGGCCTCTGAAAGTGTTAATTATCTTACTGGCATAGAGGCCTCACTGAGCCATCGGATTTTATCAAAAATATCTTAATTTGTGTTCTGAAGATGAACGAAGGTCTTACGGGTGTGGAACGACATGAGGGTGAGTAATTAATGACAGAATTTTCATTTTTGGATGAACTAACCCTTTAAGGTTTCCAGAAACCAGAATATTGGTTCAATCTGATTATGGCAACTACAACATTTACACAGAATATTTACACAATGTTCACTTTAAATTGATTAATATCAGAATATTATTGTAGGCTAATGGTCCGAGGATTTATCTGTCTGCATAGGCTAGTAAGTTAATGGGATAAATTTCAAAATTCCTGTTATTAGTTTACAGTACAGCACAGGGTTTTCTGGGACCCCAATCACTTAGGCAATCTGTCTCAAGAGAACATGAGGGTTGTTTGTATCAACAATGTTTATCTGCCTGATGAGTTTCCACATAATCTGTGGTTTACTATTAGTATTTCTGAATAGTGTAAAATGATGCATGACATTTTGAGTGCAGCCACAGACCCGTAATCATAGATGTGGGTTAAAGCGGCGCACCACGGAAACCTCAGGACACCATCAGGCCAGAACTATACAGTCCCAGCGCGCGGAACAGGGTCGCTCAAGCCGCAGTAACGACCCCCCGCCTCCGGCCACGTTTTTCACCCGCCGCTGCAGTCTACTGGAGAAACCCGCCACAAAGCCTGCGTCCTTATAAGACAAGGCTACACAAGAGCTCTGCTATTAGCTCTTTAAACGCGCCAAATAATCCTAAAGGAATGTTCGTGGATCAGAATTCAAACCAGTACTGCATCCCACTACAACTGAAAAAGTATAATTGCTTCTTCTTTAAGCCCATCCACATTATGATCATTACCTCTTAAAAAATACAGGTTCTTATTTGGCATCTGGTTCCATAAAGAACCTTCAACATCCATGGAACCATTCCACAAAAGATAAAATAAATCATTTTCATTAACTTTTTAAAATGTTCTGCACAATAAAAAAAAATTGTTATTTTAAGAAATGTTCATTTACAGGTTATGGGGAACCAAAAATGGTTATTCTATAGCATCGCTGCTGGTAAAAAAAAATAAAAAGTTATTTTTAAACCGCCGTCCATGTATGCTACTATTTAATTATACACAGCCGCCTAGTCCAGTCGTCTGATCTGGTCAAGAACAGTCTAATAGTAGGCTAATTCTTGCGGTTGTGATCGAACCCGACTCGAACCGGGACAGAATTCCTCCCCCGTCCCCTTGCGCCCGGAGCCAGTGGACACTTACCGTCTCTCCATCTGATACAAAAGTCACAAAACCGCGCGTCAGTGTCGCGTGCTGTCATTCCGCGCGATGTTGAGTGCATGTGCGCGGATGGTGCTCGTGTTACCTGCTCACAGATCCAGTCCTCATTCTCTCCTCCTGCGCGTGAACTCCTCACACTGGCGTCCGTCTCGCGTACAGATCCGTTCTGCGTCAAGTTTGTGAAAGTGTGTGAGAGAGGGACAAACACAAGATCCGCGGAGGTCACGAAGTTGCTTGGCGAACTTTTCCTCGTTTCTTCAGACTCGTTCTCTATTCTGTTACACACTCTCTCACACACTCCCCTCGGGTAAGAGAGGGAGGGGTGTCGTTTTTTTTTTTCTGTCGTTAACCCGACAACTTTTTTTGTCCTTGCGTAAAGCTGGTGTGACGCTGGACAGCTCGGGGGCCTGCGGGGGCCACACGGACACTACGACTCTCACTCTCTCTCTCTCTCTCCCCCCCATCTGTTTTTCTCTTTCCCTCTCATAGCACTACATTCCTCTCACTGTTTTTTCTTAATTTCATTTGTTCACTCTGACACACACCTGTATGTGTCATCACTTTTCAGCAGTCTTTGTAAGATATTTGCTCAGCAGTGAACACCATATCAGTATCACACAGATAACACAGCACTATTAATAGTGCATAATGTTTACTTTTAATATCACCACACCACATAGCGGAGTTAGCAGTTGCTCTTTTTACTCAGTATTTCTCAGGCTTGGGTTATTACTGAAAATCAATTTTTGGACACACACTGACCTTTTGACCAATAATAGGGCATGTCACTCCATATGATGGAATAATGGAATTGGCAGCAAAATTTAAACAGCAAAATAATAATGAAAAGATACACAATATTAATATTTTAAGTAATGTTAATTCATTAAACACAAAATTAAATATGAAATAATTCATTAACAATATAAAATAATTATAATAAAATAAACAAAAAGATATATTTTATATTCATGTTAAAAGTGCAATATGTAAGAATTTTGCAGTAAAATATCCAAAAACCACTAGGCCTGTGTTATATATTTTGTTCACTTGAGTACTTTCAACATCCCAAATGTTTGCAACTATTTGTAAATCGTGAGAAAATTGCAATTTTAACCAAGGCTCCGGGACGTGTGAGGAGTCGCCTGTCAATTGCGTCATACCCGCGTTACCCTCAGTTTCCGGTTTTATTTTGTAGAAACCATGGAAACACCAAAGATGCTTTAATATTTACATGTTTTAATAGGCAAGGGAACAACTGTTTTGATATATTTATAGACAGAAAACTAATTATTGTTATATAGCTCAACACGTTTAGTCTTATTGTTCAAATCTAATTTTCTTGATTTTTTTGCGAGTACCATGCTTTACCATGCCTCAGAGAAAAACACTATTTTGTGAAATAGTTAACATAGCATAATCAGATGCAGCTTTATTTTTAGTAACAGTAATACAGAATTTTCTCCATCATACAATACGTTTTAAAATTAATTGCATGCCATTTATCAACACAAGCCATCCACCATTTAATATGATATTCTAAAATCGTTCTAGCTTACTGCAGTGTGCAACAGTGTCTCACAGCAGCCGCCGAGCTGATGTAACGTTATAACATCATTTTCAACACACTCAAATGTATTGAATATGATAAACAGAGCTGTGTTACCTCATACTCATGACCGGAAAAGTGGAAGCGGTGCCGGCGACTGTGGCATAATAAAAGTTCCGCTGCTCGTGAGGCGTCTGTTGCGCAATTGCTGCAGCGGCCTTGTTCAGCTCCCACAACACTCAGTCCTGCTCTGCTTCATACTACAGTAATGTTAATAATCGCATCCATGAACATGATGTCACAGTTCCCTCCTGTCCTGGACTCAGTTTCCCATAATCCTCCCTGTTCCTCACCTGAACTCACTTCCCTCCTCAGCTTTCCCGTTCTCCCTGGATTCCCTGCACCTGGTCTTCGTCGTTTGCACTCCCTTCATATTGGACTCACTCCCTGCACTCCTGGTCCGTTCTTGTTGTTAGTGTTGTTGTTTACCTTTGTTTACATGTGTTGCTGTTCTGTTACCTTGTTTAATAAATTACAACGTTTTGTAGAAGTCCGATTTCGCCTCATCCCTGCTGCAGCTACACAGTTTGTAACAGAAGAACGGACCCAACTAAAGGACTTCTACAAACATGGGTATCCTCCTGATCCCAAGCTCTCCTGTGCCTCCCAGTAAAGACGTGTCAGCGACAGATCGTCTGCGGGCTCTCCGGCAGGACGGTCGCCCGCTGGAGAGGTACGTGGAGGAATTTTCTGAGCTTTCTTATTTGTTGAACTGGCCAGATGCCCCGCTTAACGCGTGCTTTGTGATGGGCCTAGACGAGGACACGATTCGCTATAGTGAACCTGCCTGTTTCTTTTCCCTAGTCGAGTCTATTAATCTGATCCTTTTTTTAAATGGTTCCAAGTTTGAAATTGAAGAGGTTCAAGAGCGAACGTGTCTTCCTCGTCCGGTCCCCTCAGAAAAGCGCGCGGCCTGGTCAGTTCAACCACAGCCAGTATCCCTCCAGTGGGTCTGCCCAGGTTGTCCTGCCTTTCCCAAATCCCAAACCGCCCAAACAGATGGCCACCGCGAAACCCAAACGGCTGAAGAAAACGGCCGCCGCCGCAAAGGCCCGCCACGAAATGGTCGCCGCCGAGCTGCCCAAGCTTCCAGTGAAGCCTGCTGCCGAACCGCCCAGACCTACAGTGCATGGCGGAAGCGGCCATCAACCCTCACCAGAGGAGAACGAGTGGTTGATTGACTTTTGGACTGAGCTTGCTGCTCCTAGTCTCCACGAACCTGCTCCTAGTTTCCACGAACTTGCTCCAATTCTCCGCGAACAAGCTCCAGTTGCCCATGAGCCAGCTCCTGCAGCCGACGAGCCCGCTCCAGCTTCCCACGGGCCCGCTCCAGCAGCCCACGAATCCGCTCCAGCAGCCCACGAGCCCGCTCCATTCCACAAGCCCTTCCTGCCCCCCCCTAAAACTCCCGAAAAAATTTTTTTTGGCTGGCATGTACCTAATATGTGAGGAACATGTATGTACATGTTTGTGTTTTTGAAGGAATAACGTTTATGCGTGGTTATTGAAAAAACAAAAAACTTAAGTCACTGAAATAAGGCCAAAAAAAAATATATTAAATCTGTGTTTACAAGACTTCTGGGTATTGTAGGTTGTAGACTAGAGTTTTTGCTTCAAAATGATGTAAAAATTATCCTGCCTACTCGTTCATATAAAACAATATATTGATTTAGATTTTTAAGACACTTTTTGTCAAGAAACACAGTATGCGTGGAGGCGTGAATCTTCATGAATAATGCTGTGATTCACACCGCATAATGAGCCGCATAATGAGCTCTTTCAGTCAGGTAGGCTGTGAAAAAACCCTCTGTGATCATGCTGATAACAGGATTAATGTCCACTCTTGACAAAAAAAAAAAAAAACATGATTTTTTGTGATCTCATGCATGCACGTATTATTGCACATCATGTGAAGAAAATTTTGTATAGGCCTATGTTAAATTACAGTACCAGTCAAAAGATTGGACGCATTACTTATGCATTACTAAAGTCTCAAGTCTCTAACCAAATAATGGTTTTCTATTTTAATATACTTTAAAATATAATGTATTTCTGTGATGCAAAGCGTCTGAACATTCCTACCTCTATGGCATTTCATATAGGCTACTATATTTATTATATTATATAGCCTAAATGTTAATGTGCAGTTGACAAACTATACATCATTAAAAAGATCTAAGACTCAAGCTTTACATTTTGACCTCTGTTTTACTCTTAAAATCTTATATTGACCGTAATATTGATGGATTCTCATATGTTTGTCAATTTTCTATACAGAGGAGTAATATTTATTCAATATTTATAGTCATCACTATGAGTGCAGGATAGTGTGTTTTCAATTCATACTTGCAGAGCACCACGGATTCTGGCGGGGATCGACCATATGATCCATCTGCCACTTCACATGCTGTGCCCGCTAACTGTCTGCTCACCTTGTTCCAGGATGACCACCTGATTGAGGACTATGTTAAGGAGTTCCTCGAACTTTCTCATTTGGTGTCCTGGAACGATGACACCCTGAAGACCGTCTTTTGGGGTGGGTTAGACGACCATCTGTACCAGCAGGTCCCAATGGCAGCAACAACATGTTCCCTGGCACAGTATGTTGATTATGTGAGTGGTTGAGTTGGTTGAGTGGTTCTTCCCTCACAGTCGGTGAGGTTGATGAAGACAACACCGCCACTCAACCACAGTCACCCTCATCCACTCCTGTCACCATGATCTCCACGCCTGAACCTCCAGTCTTCCCTCGAGATACAGACCTTTATAACCAAAGTAAGGGACCCTTTCCTTTCTGTTCGAACTACTTTAATGAAGTTCCCTGTTTGCCAGTCCCCATCTCCAGAGTCCCTTCCCAAGATGGCCAGCAGTCCAAAGTCCCTTCCTAAGATGGCCGCCACTCCAGAGCCTCGTCGCAAGATGGCCGCCAGTCCAGAGTTCCTTCGTAAGATGGCCAACAGTCCAGAGCCCTCAGTCAAGATGGCTGCCAAGGCCAAGGCCACGAAGCCCGAAGGGCCTGACCCGCCATGGCCTCCCTCTTTTTCGTCATAACTATTAACAAAGTAAAAAATGGCTATATCATTGTTTGACATTACAATGCATCTTAACATCCTATTACAATTCAGATAGAGCAGAAGAATGGTACTCTACTGTAATAATAAAAACAAAGAGGAAAAAAAATGTTTGTTTTAGAGTTATGTAAACAAACCGAGGCCACA
Source organism: Hypophthalmichthys nobilis (assembly GCA_037950665.1). NCBI lineage: Eukaryota > Metazoa > Chordata > Actinopteri > Cypriniformes > Xenocyprididae > Hypophthalmichthys > Hypophthalmichthys nobilis. The sequence continues at coordinate 29,520,100 of CM075481.1, read as the reverse complement.
GCTATGAGGCCACAGCTATGTTGTAAACGCCCACATTAGCCGAGCACAAACATGAATAGCTGATGATGCATTGCACTTTGTAAACAAACGTTGTGCTCCATCCTTGATCACTACTCCAAGTAATAAGAGAGACAAGCTGCATTAATTGACACATTTTTAGACAATATTGGACCCACATCTGAATAGCAGAACTACAGAAACGTGAATTAGCCGGTTAGCCGTAGACATACAGACTAGGGTGTACGTTACAGAACATAACATACAAAACTACGAATTTTGAACGATCGCTAGAAAATATAAACATCAATTATTGATCATAGTTACAGGCTGAGATTCAGAGGAGCAAGCTGGTCCAAATAAACTGGGCATTGATCCATATTTTAAGACCAAGCGTTTTGTGAATCCTGCATTAAACTCCCCGAGGTTTGAGAAGCAGCTGTCAGTAAAATGACAGGAACACAACAAAAGATTGTACTGCTGTTGAAAAAATGAATTTTCCCTGGCGTCTGCGTGCGCAATAAGTGGGCTGACAATATGTTAATGTTTCATTGTGACTTCACAACGAAACGGCTTGGGATTCGTTTTACAAACAACTTGTTTAATTGACTCAGAGTCGACTCTTAGTTTTGAGAGACAACAACTTTATATACGGCGCACTTTCAGATTTAAAACTTTGCAGGATGTTTTCATTCACTTACAGCTATGTTACACACTACATGAAAGGTAATTTTCAAAAATCCATAATAGGGGAACTTTAAATGGTTCAGGCAATCAGTTTCCCAAAATGGTTTGAGCAACCGTAACTTATCAAGTTTTACAGTGTATTTAAATGTTGCTGAAAAGTCGTATAATAGACATTTTAATGGCAGGTTCCATTGTAACAACTTCCTCTGGCCGCACTTGTGTTCGCTATAGCAACCCCATAGCAGATCTAGGCAGGTGGAGCTGGGGAGGTGGAGGGGTTCAGAGGAAATCTGATAGCGCACTACAGCAAACACTGAACCAGACTAATTAAATGTTGAGCAAGCAATCTCATTGGCTGCACGATCAGCAGAGGCCAATCAGCTTGTGCCATGCAGTAATGATGTGATTGCTTGCATATTGCATGTAAAGAACCTGACTATATTTCGTGACTGAAATATAGTGGAAATTTACTCAAAATCTTGCATTTACTGAGATATAGACCCTATTTACTTTATTCTTGCCCACAACAGTAAAAGAGACAGTGGTGTGGAAACGTTCCACAATACTTGTTTTAATATTTGCCAAATCTTTGTATCCAGATATTTAATGTGGTTTATAGATATGAAAAGTCTGAGACCACACAAAATATTTTAAGACTGAAAATCAAATCTATACTGTAATTAATGTCAATGAATGCTTAGAAAACACTCTCAAAGCTTAAGAGAGATCAACATAATGAATCCTAATGACTGGATATTATTTCCTCATTTTACTCAGACCTCAAAATGATCAGATATACATCAACGTAATTCCAATGAGAATGAATGTTTTAAGAAAAAAAAAAGGGCCAGTCTGAGTGGTCTCGGCTGCACAGAAGTCTTCAAAGGGAGATAAAAATCTTGAAATTACACTTAAAAACATGGTGGTGTGAAACTGACAGCATTTGTTTACTGTTAAGGGAGGGGTGGATAGATTCCAAAACACTGAGAACAGGGCCAGTCAAGCATGTCAAGATACACTGATAACTGATAAATCATGCATGAGTGCCACATGAGCCCATGAGATCAGAGGAATACTGTATATGTTTATAAATCACTGAATGCAGAGCTACTGCATGATTCTCTCTGTGAGGACACACCGCATGAACAAAGTGTTGTGAGAGGAGAAAGGAAACCACACAAGAGACGTTCAAAGCCTGTAATCATACCAATATAGCAGAACAAAGATAACTTGTGTATCTAACAAACAAGATAGAATATCGTAATCACGTTGAGAGAAATGTTGGGTGACCGCTGTGCTTCAGTGCTTATACACTGGATAATTCATGTTCATGTTTCTGTGGGTGTATTCTGACCTATCTTGGATTAAATCATAGCCTAGAGATATAATGGCAAATCTGAGTAAAGCAGAGAAGAAAGTAGCTAGAGACACAAAAGGATTAATGAAAAGAATTCAAAGCTGAAAAGAAAGACAAAATTCATGTTGAAACATTATGCAAAGGATCTTAAAACTCTTTTTGGGGTCGGTAAGATTTTTGAAGAAATCTCTTGCATTTATATAAAATATTATTACAATTTAAAATAACTCTTTTCTATTTGATTATAAAATGTAATTTATTTCTGTGATCAAAGCTGAATTTTTAGCATCATTACTCCAGTCTTCAGTGTCACATGATCCTTCAGAAATCAGTCTAATATGATGATTTGCTGCTCAAGAAACATTTCTTATTATTATCCATGTTAAAAGACAGTTCTGCTGCTTCATATTTTTGAAGAAGCAGTGATAATTTTTCTTTATCATGATTCTTTAATGAATAGAAAGTTCAAAAGAACAGCATTTGAAATCTTTTACTGTCACTTTTTTAATCAATTTTAATGCATCCTTGCTGAATAAAAGTAATAATTTCTTTAAACAAAAAATGTACAGTAATGTACTTGTATAGAAATATTTTTTTGTGTGTGAGATTGAGAACCTTTATAGACAAAGATGTATTGACTTTAATGCTGTGGACTGTTCTGTTTCAACATGCATTATTGATGTACTTGTATGTACTTGTGTGTTAGTATCTGTAACTTAATCTTAAATTAGTGTTATCTCACCTTAGCACAGCGAGACCCTTAGGTGACCCTACACCATCCTCTAAATGACCTATCCCATCCTCCAGAGGGTTTAACTGCTGACATTAACCCCTCCTCATGTTACAGCAGACAAAACATTTGAAATATTTGCTTTTCAAAAGCACATGAGATCAGAATTAGGGTGTTGCTTATCCATATTGAACGCATAAGTGCTAGTTCAATCTTAAAATTTGACAAAATTTACTTTTAGCAGATACACAAATTGCAATAGCAAGTAGCAAATCATGTTCAGGCTAAAGGTGTAAAGCAGGGTTCCTCAGATCCAGTCCTGGAGGGCCAACGCCCTGCAGAATTAACCCCGATCAAACTCACCTACCTGTGATTTCCTAGTGATCCTGAAGACCTTCATTAGCTTGCTCAGGTGTGTTTGATCAGGGTTGGAGCTAAACTCTGCAGGGTACTGGCCCTCCAGGGCAAGATCTGAGGAACCCTGGTGTAATGTGTATGTTCTGTTTCATTATCATGGTATTTTGGTTTCCCTGATTGTCTGCCTGTCTATGTTCCCTATTTAGTTCACTAATTACATTCGCCTGTCGGTCATTTGTTCCCTCATTATTCCCTGTGTATTTAAGCCTTTAGTTTCCTCAGTTCTTTTTTCAGTCTGTACACTCTAAAAAATGCTGGGTTAAAACAACCCATTCACTGGATTTGTCCATTTTCAACTCAACTTGGGTTGTTTTTAACCCAGCATTTTTTAGAGTGTATGGTTGTGTTCTCCTGTGTATTCTCTGTGGGTACATTATTAAATTTAGCTTATTTCATAGAATCTCCTAAATCTCTGAAACTTTAAATATCGAAAATCACACTACAGCTAAAATTATAATCAAGTACTTTACATGTGCTTTATGTTAGCCACATCAAAGTAAGTGTACTTCTTTAAAGCACAGCAAAAGATTGTTAAAACTAGGGCTGTGACGATAACCGCATTACCGCATCACCGTGGTAATGAGATGCCTACCGTGGTGTTGAGGTAATCACCATCATCACCGCACTTTTTTTGTATTTTATTTATTTATTTATTTATTTTGCTGGTGAAAGTTACAGGGGTGCATATGGTGTGTGATATGAACTATAATATCACTATGTTCAAGTGCTTCTGGAAAAATAAACAGCTTCGCGCTGGGGGGAGCGACAGTCCAAACAAATGGGGGATTTATTTTGTGCGTGTCTGATTATTATTAATTAACTGCTAGGTTCCAGTACTTGTGATTTCTACAGATAATATTCAACTAAAATATATTGTTAGACCAACAATATCTTATCAATTATGACGTTCACACCCGACGTTTTTGGTTTTCTTCCTATTTATTAAATCCAGGAAATTGGTTGATAAAACATTGATTAAAATTAAGCTACAATTTATACAAAACAAAATTCACTTTAAAGAAAGGCTACAAAACAAAACTTAATGAAGTGGTCAAAATCATGTCTGACCCACTGCATGTCTCCTGACATATTGGGCATCTTATTCATGCTGTTTACTTTTCATAATCAACATAAATGTAATTTAAAAACTAATATTAGGCTATAGTCTAATATTTAAACCTAAATATGAAACTAAATAGGCTATGTTTTCTTTAACCCTCTGACCGACGAACGCGCCGGCGCATTTTGATGGATTTTTCCTCATGACAGCTGAAACAACTTAAGATAGGCCTACTCTGTCATTTTTGGTGATACAGATTAGTGCAAGTTCCCTTTTGATACTTCACTCATACTGCGTATGAGGAAAAACTCCTTTTTTCCTCGATACTGAAGCCTTTTTCAATAACGCAGTGTAACTGCATGGCCATTGGTTCAAACTGGGAAACTTTTTGAACGGCGCGGCGGAGCTGTGCGAGTCTATGGCGATGCAGCATGCCAAAGCCCGCCAGAATGGGCGGGGCGTCTGGCTATATAAGCGAGCATTTCGCCATAGGATTTCAGATCTATCTCCTTCAGCGACGACCTGCTTTTCTTCGCTGGACAACAAGACTGAACACCTTCGCCTTCTCTCGCCTACTCGCCGTGGATCAAGCTCGCTTCTCGCCGTTGATAGGTGCAACGCAGCGGACCAGCTGAGACTCGCTGACCGCCTGCAGTGCCGGCGCCCTCGCAGACTGCCCGCTCTCGAGCCGCCCGCTTCGGCGCTTCCGGTTTCTCAGCGCATCCCCTGCCGCCATCCGGCAAGCGATTTAAAGAGCTATTTCCAGTGGTTTTAACCGCTTGAAAGAGCAGTTTCTCCACCGTTTTCACGGCGATCATGGCGTTGTTACAAATATCGCGCCACTATGTGGCAGCAGATCTAGTGTCTCAGCGCCTGCTCTGCTCTGGTGGATCGCCGCTCTCTAGCAGCTGTTCAATGTGCCGCTCACGAGCCGCCTTCAGCATCTGAGAGCACCCGTTTCAGCTCATCCCCTGCCGTCTTCCGTCAGGTGAGCATACAGAGCTTATTTTTCATAAATGTATTCTCGCTGGCATTTGTTTCAAAATGCCGTGCCTCAGAGCGCGTCATTTGCCGGGTCCAACTCTGCAAACCGTGTTTGTTGAGGATGAAATGTTTATGATTTATGCTGGACCTCTGTGTGTGTTGCTTGCTGGCTCCGCTCCCGCAAGCCGCGTTCATTGAGGAAGAGTGGTCTCACTTATGACACTGCTCAGCTGAGTATGATATGACGCTCTCCCCCAACTCAGGTAAGACTCATGATATACAGGTGCTGGTCATATAATTAGAATATCATCAAAAAGTTGATTTATTTCACTAATTCCATTCAAAAAGTGAAACTTGTATATTATATTCATTCATTACACACAGACTGATATATTTCAAATGTTTATTTCTTTTAATTTTGATGATTATAACTGACAACTAAGGAAAATCCCAAATTCAGTATCTCAGAAAATTAGAATATTAGAATTAAATTAGAATATGAAAAGGTTCAATATTGAAGACACCTGGTGCCACACTCTAATCAGCTAATTAACTCAAAACACCTACAAAGGCCTTTAAATGGTCTCTCAGTCTAGTTCTGTATGCTACACAATCATGGGGAAGACTTGACAGTTGTCCAAAAGATGACCATTGACACCTTGCACAAGGTGGGCAAGACACAAAAGGTCATTGCAAAAGAGGCTGGCTGTTCACAGAGCTCTGTGTCCAAGCACATTAATAGAGAGGCGAAGGGAAGGAAAAGATGTGGTAGAAAAAAGTGTACAAGCAATAGGGATAACCTCACCCTGGAGAGGATTGTGAAACAAAACCCATTCAAAAATGTGGGGGAGATTCACAAAGAGTGGACTGCAGCTGGAGTCAGTGCTTCAAGAACCACTACGCACAGACGTATGCAAGACATGGGTTTCAGCCGTCGCATTCCTTGTGTCAAGCCACTCTTGAACAACAGACAGCGTCAGAAGCGTCTCGCCTGGGCTAAAGACAAAAGGACTGGACTGCTGCTGAGTGGTCCAAAGTTATGTTCTCTGATGAAAGTAAATTTTGCATTTCCTTTGGAAATCAGGGTCCCAGAGTCTGGAGGAAGAGAGGAGAGGCACACAATCCACGTTGCTTGAGGTCCAGTGTAAAGTTTCCACAGTCAGTGATGGTTTGGGGTGCCATGTCATCTGCTGGTGTTGGTCCACTGTGTTTTCTGAGGTCCAAGGTCAACGCAGCCGTATACCAGGAAGTTTTAGAGCACTTCATGCTTCCTGCTGCTGACCAACTTTATGGAGATGCAGATTTCATTTTCTAACAGGACTTGGCACCTGCACACAGTGCCAAAGTTACCAGTACCTGGTTTAAGGACCATGGTATCCCTGTTCTTAATTGGCCAGCAAACTTGCCTGACCTTAACCCCATAGAAAATCGATGGGGTATTGTGAAGAGGAAGATGCGATATGCCAGACCCAACAATGCAGAAGAGCTGAAGGCCACTATCAGAGCAACCTGGGCTCTTATAACACCTGAGCAGTGCCACAGACTGATCGACTCCATGCCACGCCACATTGCTGCAGTAATTCAGGCAAAAGGAGCCCAACTAAGTATTGAGTGCTGTACATGCTCATAGTGTTCATGTTCATACTTTTCAGTTGGTCAAGATTTCTAAAAATCCTTTCTTTGTATTGGTCTTAAGTAATATTCTAATTTTCTGATACTGAATTTGGGATTTTCCTTAGTTGTCAGTTATAATCATCAAAATTAAAAGAAATAAACATTTGAAATATATCAGTCTGTGTGTAATGAATGAATATAATATACAAGTTTCACTTTTTGAATGGAATTAGTGAAATAAATCAACTTTTTGATGATATTCTAATTATATGACCAGCATCTGTATATTCATCTGAGAGAGCAAATTTCTGTGGTGTTTGCCGACTTTCTCAGTGCATCGCTTGCCGGTTTCGCCCCGCAAGCCGCGTTCATTGAGAATGAGCGCTCTCACTATGAGGGTGCGAGAGCATGTTTTTCTGGCGTTTTAATATGCTGAGCCTCTCAGCGCGTCACTTGCCGGCCCCGCCCCTGCAGGACGCGTTCATTGAGGACGAACGCTTTCACTGAGAGAGCGAGCTCAATGCTCATTTATGCTCAGCTGAACATGGCATATGCTCTCTAATGTTTGTGATTATGCTGGACCTCTGCATGGTTGCTTGCTGGCTCCACCCCTGCAAGCTGCGTTCATTGAGGACTTGACTCACCTTGCTGCGTTCACGGAGCGCTTTTTCTAGAAAGCGGCTCCTTCCCTTGTTTTCCTCTGTTTTCCCCACTCTACTGAGATGGAAAACAAAAGGTTACAGGGCCAAGTGAACAGGACTAAGTGAGCACTTCCGGTCTGTTTCCGCCTGTCTCACTTTTCCTGCACCAAGGGATTTTCCTGTGTTACCACATTGACAGTGCTCAGCCAGAATGCTCCACTGACAGCTCTATGCCATGACTAGCTCCCCTATTGCTATCAGGTGAGACTCATGGCTTATATTTCTTCTAATAACATTGTTTCATTGATGTTTGTGGTAAATGCTGAATTCCAAGTGCGTTGCTTGCCGGCACCGCCCCGCAAGCCACCTCCATGGAAGATGGATGCTCTCACACGAGTGGCTTACCAATATACAGTCCTTCTCCTCGGGTTGTCCCTAGCTCTGCGCACTTTTACGAAGTGTATGGACACGGCTCTTTCCTCTCTGAGGCAGATGGGAATCCGTGTTTTGAATTACCTCGACGACTGGCTCATATTGGCCCAGTCTCAGGATGAGCTAGCATACCACAAATCCGTGCTAATCAGCCACTTGGAGTGCCTGGGACTCAGGGTCAATTTCGCCAAGAGTTCACTGCTCCCCAGCCAACGTATATCGTTCCTGGGAGCTGTTTTCGACTCTGGCCATTCTGCCCTGGCCATTCTGCAGCTCGTGGCTTCTATTGGGACCGGAGCCCGTTTCCTCTGAAACATTTCCAGAGGATGCTAGGGCTGATGGCTTCCGCCTCCCCAGTTCTACAGCTTGGCCCCCTACGAATGCGGCCTCTGCAGCACTGGCTATACCTTCGGGTCCCACCTCACGCTTGGCGGAACGGCCGCTTCCATGTCAGGGTGGATCAGGCCTGTTTAACAGCTCTGAACCCCTGGAAGGACCCTCAGTGGTTCAGCTGTGGGTTTCCCTAGGGGCGGTATCCAGAAGGCTGGTGGTTTCGACAGATGCGTCCAACATGGGTTGGGGCGCTCTGTGCGAGGGCAGACCAGCCTTCGGCTCATGGTCGAGCGAGGAGAGCCAGTTGCACATCAACTGCTTAGAGATGCTAGCAGTTTGTCGGGCCCTCCAAACCTTTCTATCGGTCCTGAGGGGACACCACGTCTTAGTCCTATCGGACAGCATGAAGGTGGTGTCCTACATAAACCACCATGGCGGTCTTTCGTCCAGACGCCTTTATGTGCTGGCAAAGCAGCTCTTTGAATGGGCACTGCCCAACCTGCAATCGCTGAGAGCATCGCACGTACCAGGCAAAATGAACCTGGGATAGAATCTCCATGTTTGTCAGGTTCTATAACTTGGACATTCCGGCATTGCACCTCCTGTCCTTTCAGAACCTCCACGTTTGTCAGGTTCTATAACTTGGACATTCCGGCGTTGCACCTCCTGTCCTTTCAGCGTGATTTGGCGGCCTCTACGTAGCCCCTCCGGTGCCCAAGATAGGTTCAGTCGTTCCCTCCCATGGCACGGCGTGATTGTATTCGTTCCCCATACACAGTATGAGTGAAGTACTGAAAGGGAACGTACTCGGTTACGTTCGTAACCTCGGTTCCCTGAGATGCGGAATGAGTACTGCGTTCGCTGCCGTGCCATGGAGCTGTACGACTCAGTGTCATCGCTTCAGTTGATTGACCTGAAATCCTATGGCGAAATGCTCGCTTATATAGCCAGACGCCCTGCCCATTCTGGCGGGCTTTGGCACGCTGCATCGCCATAGGCCGTGCCGTCATTGGTTCAAAAAGTTTCCCAGTTTGAACCAATGGCCATGCAGTTACACTGCGTTATTGAAAAAGGCTTCAGTATTGAGGAAAAAAGGAGTTCCCTTTCAGTCGGTCACGTTCGACGTACCTCAGTAGTGACCGACGAATTGGGATATCGCTAGAGAGCCCTATCAGCTTCGAGTGAACTACAACAAGCCAATGAAGTTGGCGTGCGATATTTGCATAATGCGCACCGCCCCCGCCAGGTGGTATAAATAGGGGAGCAGATGCAATCGCACTCTGTCTTTCGCTTCGGAGCCAACCTGTGTGTTCCTGCTATTAGTCTGAGAGTGACTTACAAGCCTTTGAAGAACTTTTGTTCTACAGTGCTGGCTTTATGGCACCTTACAGCGAGGCCGCGAGCTTTCCCAGAGTGAGCTTCTTGAGCTGTTATACAGCTTTCAACTGCTGTTTTCACAGCATTATTTGCCCGTTTGGTTTGCGATTTGGGCGGTTCCTCTGTGTCTGTGACTCAGGGAGTGAAAAGTGTACCTGCAGTCACATCGCGGCTGTTCCCTGTGTGCTTGGCACAAAGAACAAGAGCTTCTAAAGAGCTTCACAGACAGACACTGCGTCTTTTTCAAGGCGTCATTCTGTCTGTGCGTTTCTGGAGGCGGTCGTTTCCTATCCTCACTGGCGGCCACAATCACTTTCTCTCATGTCTGCTTAGCGTGCTGAGACTGTGTTTGTGGGTGGTTCATGTTTTCTTGTAAAAGAAAGCACGCCCACGTCGTGAGTTGTTCGTCTTGCCTTTCTCATAAGGGCTTGAGCGCTCAGCGGCGCCGTGTGCCGTCGAGCTGCCGGCTGACAGCGCGCGTTGCCATGGCAACCCAGCGCGTTGTTGGCGCTCTAGATGCATGGTCGAGACTCGAGTGCCTCAAATGAGGTGGAGTCCCCTCACCTATTCCCGATCTAGTTTCTCTTTCTGAATCAGAAAAGTACTACTTTTGGTGAATAAGCCAGGGTGACCAGAGGATCACAGTGGGGCGATACCCGCCGAGCCAATCTCCGTGGGCCCCCCACTCCTCTAATGCATCGCAAACATGTTGTGACTGTGTACGTGGGTGGTTTATGTTTGGTAACAACATGGCCACGTCGGCGCTCAGCGCCGTGTCGTTCAGTTAGGCGGCCACGTTCACTGTCCCACATGGCTGGTAGCTTCTGGGTGGATTGCTGGTCCTTCTCATGGGGACCTAAGCGTCTTAGTCAGGGCTCCAGCAGAGGATCAGATGTCGACTGCTACATTGGAGAGAGGGTTGTTGGGTTCTGGACATGAAGAGGAGGCTGAGCGTCCCACGGTTGTGATGTGCTCATGCTGAATCGGATTCAGAGTTAACGACCATGCTTTCCCGGGCCCCTGGGGGTGTGGTGCGACGTGTACTCGCCTTGCCCCGCCCCCTGTCTTTAGCCCGGACGTGCATGAAAAACTTGGCAGTTTGGAAGCCTTTTCTGGTGCCAAATATGGAACGCATAAAGGGTCATAATCTGCATTAAGTTTTCTCTCTCACTACCCTCTGTGGTGGGGTGGCAGTGCTACGGGCACACCACCTCTGCCCTGCATGGGTCTTGGCCCCCGGCAAGTCTGTGGAAGGCCAAAGCACTCATCGCATATGGGTAGTTCTGAGTCGGGGTTGAGCTACGCATGATGTAAGTCATAGCGCAGGCCCCTGGCCAGACAATGTCCACCATGGTGGTCCAGAAACACCCCTGGCTAGCCTTGCAGAGGTGTGTCGTCGTCTAAGTACGCTTTCTCGATGCTCTCATCTCACAAGCTGGCCTAAAATCCAGCCTGCTCAGCCCACAGCCAAGCCACTTGGCTAGCGAGAAGCGGTCCTGGAGCAATGGGTGACCTGGAGCTGAGGTAAACAGTTCTTCGGGAGACGATGCCCGCATCGCTCCCTCCCCGGAGGAGGGCCGGGTGGAGAATTTTGGTTTGTTCCACCGCTGGCTCTCCGAGTCCAGCGGTGTACCCACGAAGTAGAACTGTTTTCTAACTCTCCAGGTCCCAAGAGGTCACGGCTGGCAGTGCGCGAGGCCCCGCCTCGCCGCTCTTAGCCCCCTCTCACTTCGCCAGCAGGTCCCAGTGTGTTGGTTGAGGCCGCCTCCCATGTGCCGTCTCCCATTCACACTGCCACCTTGCAGAGTCTGACCCACTACGGGCCGCTATGCCGTCCGAGTCGGGTCCCAGCACTCTACCTCGCTGCCCCACGCCCGGTGCGTCTGTGGTGCATTTGGTCCCGCTGGCTCGGTGTCTGGAAGCCTGGCTAGCGCTTTCCAGCCCGTCCCACTGGCTCATTCGTACCATCAGACTCGGCTATGCGATTCAGTTCGCCCGGCGTCCCCCGGTGTTCAGGGGTGTCCATTACACTCATGTGTCCCTGGACAATGCACCTGTTCTCCGGGCGGAGATTGCTGTCCTCCTGGCGAAGGATGCAGTCAAGCCGGTCCCTCCAGCCGATATGGAGTCAGGGTTCTCCAGCCCCTACTTCATTGTACCCAAGAAGGCGGTGGGTTACAGCCAATCCTGGATCTGCGTGTCCTGAATCGGTCCCTTCTCAGGCTGCCATTCAAGATGCTTACGCAGAAGTGCATTTTCGAATGCATCCGTCCCCAGGATTGGTTTGCAGCGATCGACCTGAAGGATGCGTACTTTCATGTCTCAATTCTGCCTTGTCACAGACCCCTTCTACGGTTTGCGTTGAGGGTTGGGCATATCAGTACAAAGTCCTACCCTTCGGCTGGCCCTGTCGCCCGCGTCTTCACGAAGGTTGCGGAGGCGGCCATTGTTCCGCTCAGGAACAGGGCGTTCGCATCCTCAACTACCTCGACGACTGGCTCATCCTGGCCAGCTCGTGAGAGCAGTTGTGCGAACACAGGGACATGGTGTTAGCTCACCTCAGTCAGTTGGGTCTTGGTCAACTGGGATAAGAGCAAACTCTCCCGGGCAGAGGATCTCTTATCTCAGTATGGAACTGGATTGGTCGCCGGACGCGCGCCTCACCGAGGAGCGCGTCCAGTCAGTGTTGACCTGCCTGAGTGCGCTCAAGCGCAGGACAGCGGCCCCACTGAAACTCTTTCAGAGGCTCCTGGGGCATATGGCATCCGCAGCGCGCAGTCAAGCCGCTCGGATTGCTTCATATGAGGCCGCTTCAACACTGGCTCTGCGGCGGGTCCCGAGATGGGCGTGGCAGCACGGTGCGTTCCGTATCCCGTGACACCGAACTGCCGTCGCACCCTCACCAAGTGGTCGGACCCTTCGTTCCTGCGGGCTGGAGTTCCCCCTTGAACAAGTGTCCAGGCATGCTGTGTCCGCACAGATGCCTCCGCCACGGGTGGGGAGCCACGTACAAACGGGCATGCAGCGTCGGGTCTGTGGGCGGGGCCCCAACTGCATTGGCATATCAATTGCCTCGAGTTGCTAGCAGTACGTCTTGCACTGGGCCGCTTCCAGAAGCTGTTGTCAGACAAGCACGCACTGGTCGCTCGGACAGCACTGCGGCGTTGCGTGCATCAACCATCAGGGTGGTCTACGCTCCGCCGTATGTCGAACTCGCCCGCCATCTCTTGCTATGGAGTCAGAAGCATCTGAGGTCGCCGTGCCATTCACGTCCCAGGCGTGCTCAACCGTGCAGCCGACGAGCTCTCACGGCAGCCTCCGCTTCGGGCGAATGGAGACTCCATCCCCAGGTGGTCCAGCTGATCTGACAGCGCCGGCGAGGCACAGGTAGATCTGTTCGCCTCCCGGAGACTGCCCACTGCCAGTTGTTCTATTCCCTGACCGGCGGCACGCCGGCACGGATGCCCTGGCAATCAGCTGGCCCGGGGCCTACGCAAATATGCGTTTCCCCAGTGAGCCTTCTCGCACAACTCCTGTGCAAAGTCAGGGAGGACGAGGAGCAGGTCTTGTTAGTGGCTCCATACTGGCCCACTCGGACCTGGTTCTCGGACCTCACGCTCCTCGCGACAGCACCTCCTGGCCCATTCCTCTGAGGAAGGACCTCCTGACTCAGAGGCGGGCACCCTCTGGCACCAGCGTCCCGACCTGTGGAAACTCCATGTGTGGTCCCTGGACGGGACGCGGAGGTTCTGAGTGATCTCCATAGCGGTTGCAGACACTATCACTTCCGCTAGAGCTCCTTCTACGAGGAACCTCTATGCGCTGAAGTGGAACCTGTTCGTCGAATGGTGTTCCTCTCAACCAGAGCGAGAGGACCCCGATCATGTTCGGTCAGAACCGTGCTTTCCTTTCTGCAAGAGGGCCTGGAGCGAAGGCTGTCTCCCTCCACCCTCAAGGTGTATGTTGCCGCTATCGCCGCACATCACTATGCAGTTGATGGTGAATCGCTAGGGAAGCACGATCTGATCGTCAGGTTCTTGAGGGGCGAGGAGACTGAATCCTCCCGGCCCCCTCTGTACCCTCTTGGGATCTGACCCTGGTTCTTACATCTCTCCAGGGTCGTCCCTTGAGCCTTTGCAATCAGTCGAGTTAAAAGTACTGTCCCTAAAGACCGTCCTCCTGGTTGCATTGGCCTCGCTCAAGAGGGTAGGGGACCTGCATGCATTTTCGGTTGACGAATCGTGCCTGGAATTCGGGCCGGTGACTCTCACGTTATCCTGAGACCCGGCCGGATATGTGCCCAAGGTTCCTACCACTCCCTTCGAGATCAGGTAGTGAACCTGCAAGCGCTGCCTTCGGAGGAGGCAGACCCAGCCCTAGCTTTGCTCTGTCCCGTCCGCGCTCTGCGCCTGTACGTGGACAGAACGCAGCTTCAGGACCTCAGACCAGCTCTTTGTCTGTTACGGAGGCCAGCAGAAGGGAAAGGCTGTCTCCAAGCAGAGGATGGCCCACTGGATAGTGGGCGCCATCGCCCTGGCGTATGAGTCCCAGGGCGTGCCTTGCCCGTTCAGGTTGAGAGCCCACTCCACCAGAGGAGTGGCCTCTTCCTGGGCGCTGGCGCCGGCGCCTCGCTGACAGATATCTGTAGAGCTGCGGGCTGGGCGACACCTAACACGTTCGCTAGATTCTATAGCCTCGTGTAGAACCGGTATCTTCCGTGTACTCGCTTCCACCAGCCGGTAGACGCGAAGAGCCCGTTCTAGTGTCGGCTTGCAATGCCACTCCCGCCCCTGGGCGGATCGTGCATCCTTTTACTCCAGTCGAGTTCCCCGCTTGGCGAACCCTGTCGAGTTCCTCCGCCTCCCCCTTCGGCTCGGACATTGCGGAGTGTCTGATGCCAGGCCAAACCTCCGTCACTGACGCTGACGTTTGGCTGGGTTCCACATGTCGTGACCCCTCCACGTGAGTGGTCCCATGTGTGTATTTGTCCACGGTCAACTCCCTACGGCGAGCCCGTGTCTTTCCCTTAGCAGAGCCAGCTCTGCTGTCACCTGTCAGATGAGTCTCCCCCTACCCAGGTGGAGCCATCCCAGGGACTCCATATGCGTACTGCCCACGGCCAGTCCATATGTGTACTCTCCACGTAAATTCCTCCCCCTACGGGTGGGTAGTGGTCTCCGCAGCGTCCCCTACGGGTTCGCTTCCCCAGTGTAGTCTAGTTTACTTAGTGGGTTTATCGGAACAGCAGTAGACTCTCTCAGCGTAAGCTCGCCCCCTTCCCCGTCCCACTGGTGCGCCGGGTGGCTAGAGCTTGCGCTGGGCACTGGAAGGGGTTCATACTGTGGCGCTTTATTTGGGATCCCAATTGCGTGGTCACTACTGGCGTCGTCGTCGAGCGTGACCGACTGAAAGGGCGTCTCGGTTACGTATGTAACCCTCGTTCCCTGAAGGAGGGAGCGGAGGCGTGCGTCCGTCGCCACAGTTGCTGTACCCTCGCTGTAGTGCGGACTAGGTTGTCTCCTCAGCGAAAAACAGAGTGCGATTGCATCTGCTCCCCTATTTATACCACCTGGCGGGGGCGGTGCGCATTATGCAAATATCGCACGCCAACTTCATTGGCTTGTTGTAGTTCACTCGAAGCTGATAGGGCTCTCTAGCGATATCCCAATTCGTCGGTCACTACTGACGTACGTCTCCGTTCCCTCCTTCAGGGAACGAGGGTTACATACGTAACCGAGACGTTTTTCCCCAAACGCAGTACTCGTTCCATATCTCAGGGAACCGAGGTTACATACGTAACCGAGTACGACTCATTACAAACTACAAATGGTCTACTTTTATTTGTGTACACTCACAATAAAAACAAAACCTTCTGCTTTTGTAAAATAATAATAAAAAAAAACAGAATGCGCTTTCATCTGCCTCTGAATCTTTCTGAAAAATGAACTCAGCAAATAATTATCACACAAACATGAAACATATGTCTAAAGAAAGCTTGAAATGTCTACTTTTAAATAAAACAATTCACATTTAAAACAAATATTCTCCTGCAATGTAATCTGTATGAAACTAAAGAGATGCACAATCTCTCCTGACTCATGTTGCGAATGTTAATGCTGCGAGGGTGTTTCTAATACAACGACTGAGAGAGTGATGGCAAACTTGCCATATTTCTCTCTTCTGACCAACGTAAGCAATCTTTCTATATTTTTCCAATCTTTTAGAAAGCCGTAGAAATGACATATAACAAATAAAACAAGACTATTCATTTTGTGGAATATTTTTAAAAGTTCCCTCAAAGTACTATTGTATAGGCGTAAATTGGGGGTGGTACGTGTCCCCACAACACTTTGCATTGCAACATCTCGCGGCACGCATCTCCATTCGATAAGAAATTCGTTGGTTTGTGTTAAAGGTGCACTATGTACGATTTTCTGTACGCTAGAGACCTATTCAAAACAAAGGCGTAGCTTGATGACGCAAAGTTTGAGCGCGGAATCTTGGGACATGTAGTCTTCACCTCAACGGCCGGTAGAAAAGAATTGGTATAGGACTCAGGAAGAAATCATGTTCATGGATGCGATTATTAACGTTACTGTAGTATGAAGCAGAGCAGGACTGAGTGTTGTGGGAGCTGAACAAGGCCGCTGGAGCAATTGCGCAACACACACCTTACGAGCAGCGGAACTTTTATTGTGCCACAGTCGCCGGCGCCGCTTCCGCTTTTCCGGTCATGAGTATGAGGTAACACAGCCCTGTTTATCATATTAGATACATTTGAGTGTGTTGAAAATGATGTTATAACGTTACTCTGTGCGTTTGCTCGGTGGCTGCTGTGAGACACTGTTGCACACTGCAGTGAGCTAGATCGATTTTAGAATATCATATTAAATGCTGGATGGCTTGTGTTGATAAATGGCATGCAATTAATTTTAAAACCTATTGTATGATGGAGAAAATTCTGTATTACTGTTACTAAAAATAAAGCTGCATCTGATTATGCTGCGTTAGCTACTTCACAGAATAGTGTTTTTCTCTGAGGCATGGTAAAGCATGGTACTCGCAAAAAATCAAGAAAATTAGATTGAAACAATAAGACTAAACGTGTTGAGCTATATAACAATAATTAGTTTTCTGTCTATAAATATATCAAAACAGTTGTTCCCTTGCCTATTAAAACGTAAATATTAAAGCGTCTTTGGTGTTTCCATGGTTTCTACAAAATAAAACCGGAAATTAAGGGTAATGCGGGTATGACACAATTGAGAGGCGACTCCTCACACGTCCCGGAGCCTTGGTTAAAATTGCAGTTTTCTCACAATTTACAAATAGTTGCAAACATTTGGGATGTTGTAAGTACTCAAGTGAACAAAATATATAACACGGGCCTAATGATTTTTGGATATTTTACTGCAAAATTCTTACATATTGCACCTTTAAATAAGAGGCGATCTCTCGCTGGAATTAGTTGTTTTTGCTTGTTGCCGCTGTTATCAGTTCTCTTGGCGCTCGTGCACAATGCGCAGTCTTCACACAGACGATCAAGCGCTTGTTCTGGTAAAAGCTCAAAACAAAATGCACACAAACATTTCCTTGCTCTTGATATACAATCACTGATGAAAACCTTTGGTTTTAATGAGAAAAAAAAAACTATAGGCTACGAGGACAAAATTATTCAAAGTTTCAACAAGTTGCGTCTGGATGAGTGCGTTTATACCCACCGACTGTTACCTCTTACCTGAAAAACAATGTCTAAAGAAATCGAAGTTTAGCACAACTCACCAGAACTAAGCAATATTGGGGCATGTTGAGCTCGGCTTGTTCTTTCTGTAGCTTTCTCAGGTTGTTATTCTTTGAATAATTTATTGTACAAAAAAATGGGTTTCAAATGATGACAAAAACTGTTCCATAATTCATATTAAACTCGAACGCCAAACTGCGGGATTCGTTGCTTCATCACCGCGGTAAGAAAAAAAACCCATACCGTCACAGCCCTAGTTAAAACATAATGATTTAAAATGTACTTTAAAGTAAAACCTCATTATTACAAAGAACACATTTAAAAGTGTACTTAAAGGCCCCGATATACTTCAAATGAAATCGAAGAATTAACTGATCAGGCCAAAACGAAGTTCGTTTTGTGTTCGTTTTGAGAGTTCGAAATGGCTTGCCAAAGAAAAAGTTTGCTCCAGCTGCGAAACACCTTTGTACTACCATTGGTCCGTGACGATAACATAATAGGAGGTGTGCGCTGAGGCTCCGCCTTCTTTCACACAGAACTCTTCTCTGACTCATTTCATCTGTCAAGTCCGTCGAGGTAAGATCACCGCGGGTGAAAACATGAAAACACTGGATAGCTGCTTTATAGTAGAAAATGAAGTTGTGCTTCGGATAAAATGAGGCACTGACACTGTTTTTTTTTAATTAATACTGTAAAGCTGCTTACTTTTAAGCATCTTTTGAATAAAATGCCATATAGATAAATGTGACCTGATTTTACTGGAGTGCTAATATATTATCTGCAGATACAGTTTTTTTTTTTGTTTTTTTAAATATACTTTTTAAGATTTGAAGTACACTACAAGTGCACATTCAATACAATTAAGTGCACTTGGCCATTTAAAAAAAAGAGGGGCACTTTGATACTGTATGTCACACCTGAGTTATGTGTTACACATCTCTAGCACTAAGCATGTTGTTCATAATACTAAAAGCCTAATAATAATAGCGCACCGAGCAAAAATCACTAATACTGTAAGTGGAGGGTATAAAATGTGCTTGGTTTGGGACACCTGGCAAAAAAAGACTTAAGGGAGAAAAGAAGGTAAAGAGAGAGAAGAAAAGAAACATGCCTACTAAGAAAACACTTTTCAACAGCTAAGAAAACCTTTGCAGTAAAAATAATCTACATTCAGCAAACAGAAAAAATGAGCAAGAGGGAGAGACTGAGACGGGAATGACTGGTTTGGGTCAGATGGAGTCAATATTTGCCTCATTCCACTGATATTATGGCCATCATCAAAGAACAGACTGTGTGCTCTTGTAAGAACAGAAAGAAAGTTGGAAACAGTCAGTCTACTAATTTCTATCCTTGAAGCAAGGAGACAAGATGTACAAGGGGCCTGTAATTGAGTTACCATGCGTGTCATTCTGTCTAAGAGCTTTTGGCTTTTTTCCCCTCCATCTGATGGCAGTGATGATGTGGATAGAAAGCAACAGGAATATAGTCAGTTGGATTTCTACAAGCCGGAACTCAAATATTAAAAGTGTGTTTAAAAAAAAACTGCAGATAATATAAAAATAATGAAATAAAAGACCACTTAAGTGCACTTATTCATGACTGTTTCTTAACACACTTATGTACAAAATCAACCACAGCTGCCAAATTTTTTTGAAAAAAAAAACTACAGATTTTTTTTTTTTTTTTTTTACAGTGCATGTTTCATTGTAATTAGTGTGTAGTCACCTTAAAATGGTCTTATGGACTTCACATGCACATTTCCAGATCCATTATTTCATACATCTACCAATCTTAATCTCTTGGTCTGATAAATGCTTTGTGCTGTAGGAACAGTAAGGTGTGACAGCGCTCAACAGTGTTTCCAGGTCAACTTAGCTGACCGCAAACATGACACTCGTCAAGGCGGGTCACGTTAGTTAACGACAGATGGCTTTACACTGCCAGTCCAAATGCCTCATGCTGGTGTAATGTGTTTAACAGGATGCTCAGAGTCTTCATTCATCCTGACGGAGTTGGGTCTGCAACAGGAAATGCTTAGCACACATCCATACACCAAAATATTGCTGGGAAAGTTTGAAAACGGAAACTAACAGCAATTGAAATGGCAATAAAGACCTCATAAGAGCTTCAGTGCATAATCGTAACTCAGAAAGCGTTCCATCACCCATGACAGCTTAATGCCACTGAAATTCTGGTTATTTGTCATTTTGCAGATGCTTTTCTTTTAATGTGAAGTAATGCACAGTTAGAGCTGTGGCCTAGAGTTAGCGCGCATGATCCAAGACATTGAGCCATGGAGCACATGTGGACGATCTCACTTAAGACATTTCCTGATCATTTCCTGTCCTCTAGAGACTATGAATGAAATGGCCAAAAAACAAAATTGAAAACACTGAGGCTACATTCGGAATTGAATATTAACATATTGCTTTACTGCATACTGCCTTCTATTAAAAAAATAAATAAACTATGTGAAATATTACCCAGAATGCAACAAGGTTTCTAATAGATACATTGTTATCACACGACCTCATGATATTTCCATATTTAATTCAGTGAGAAGAGGGTGGTCTTCACAAAAATAAGTAATGAAATAAACTGTGGTTGATCTCACTTCCACCCTTGATGAAATGACGTGCACTTAATTGTATTGAATGAGCATTTGTAGTGTTCTTACATGTTTCCTAAAACACTTAAAGTCCCCCTGTGGTGAAAATCAAGTTTTTAATGTTGTTTATATGTCTATGTGGTATTTTTATTATGCTTTAAGACAAACCATGTGGAAATTCATAAGTCAACACCATTGCTGAGTATTTTCTATTTAAAACTGCAGTGAAAAAAAGAAAGTCTCAAAAATGTGGTTTGAAATCGCTGGTGTTTCTGACGTCACAAACTACCTTGTAACCAATCACGTCAACGTGTGGGCAGGCTTTAACATGTCATCAACCATGACTGCTCTGAAGCAATGGTGTCTCAAGAGAATATATTCCAGTATATTTTTCTGCTGATATAAAAAATCTGGTAGATTTATCAATAATAGCGGGTGTATGATGTATATAACGATGCTATGATGAACTATAGCCTTTCTCCACTGACATTAAGTTGTTCAAAGCGTTTCTAAGGATACTGATTGTTAGAAGACAGCTGTCTGACTCGCGAACGGGAACATGGTTTGTGTAACATTAGCAACACATTATTAGTAGCCGTTTGATAATGTAGTCAAGCAAAAGGCTAATCATATGAATTACCGTTATGTGTCTGGCTTTGTAAAAAGCGATACCATTGTGCAGCGTTTACCTCAGTGAGTTCACCTAATGGATCTTTTGAGCTTGTGCAAGAGAGTGGAGGCGGGGCTAATTAGCATATTCATAGATCCGCGTATAATAATTGAGGCATGGTGTAGAGTTACATTCAAGCTATCTTAAGGCATGAAGATAATTTTTTTCACAGGAAAAAAATAAGTTGCGTAATTTTGGTGATCAAAGATGAGTTTTAAGGGATAAAATTATTGACTACAGGGGGACTTTAAGTACACTTTGTGTGTGTGGTACAAGGTCTCAGGTGTGAATGGGGAGAGCAGGTGTGTTAAATTTGGCGTTATCGCTCTCACTCTCTCATACTGGTCACTGGATGTTCAACATGGCACCTCATGGCAAAGAACTCTCTGAGGATCTGAAAAAAAGAATTGTTGCTCTACATAAAGATGGTGTAGGCTATAAGAAGATTGCCAAGACCCTGAAACTGTCACAGACACGCCAGGCTCCACCATCACCCAATCACAACGCACTCCCTCACCCGAATACTAAACGCCCACACCTGACTCCAATCTACACTCTCATCACCAGCAGCACAAAAGACCCACGCACTCACACAGTCACTGTCCGGTCTCGTTAGTTGTTGGTCCTTACCTTCATGCTCACCTTACGGACTCCTCAAAGCTACTTACCTGTCTCCAGTGTGTTCCCCAGTCTCCTTCGTTGTTCCTCGTCTCGTGTGAGTTCTCCTGTGTCTTCTCTGCATCGACCAGTCGCCAACCTGCTTCACCTGCAACACAACAAGGACAGTATCAGTCAGTTACTTTACCAGTCACCTGCAAATTCCATTGCTACTCACCTGCACTTCTGTTTACCCATTCTGGTGTTCAATAAAGCTCCTGTTGCCTGCATTCGTTGTTCCTGTCCCTTCTGTTTGTAACAGAAGACCGGACCAAAACCGCTGAACGCCAGAATGAGCACCCCGGATCCATTCCAAGAACTCGTGGACGCACTTCGCCGAGCACTTACCACAAATCCACCAACACCTCCACCAGCGATCACCTCCGCAAACATCGCCGTCACTCCTTCACCACCTGTTTACGCCAGTCCCATGGCCAAACCGGCGCCCTTCTCTGGTTTGGCGGAGGGCTGCAACGGATTCATTCTGCAGTGTTCGCTGGTCCTGGAGATGCAACCGCACCTGTTCCCCAACGACCACGCTAAGGTAGAGTTTATAATTTCCCAGTTAAATGGCAAGGCGCTTCGATGGGCTGAAACCCTTTGGTCTCAGAATAACCCTATTAAACAGTCATTCTCCAGTTTCATCGCTCACTTTAAAGAAGTTTTTGGAAAACCTGCCTGGGATTCTTCGATCGGTGAGCAACTGTACCATTTAAAACAGGGTTCAATGACTGTGAATGAATATGCTCTTCAGTTCAGGACACTCGCTGCCGCCAGTGGATGGAATGAGCAGTCCCTGCTTACCACATACCGTCAAGGATTGGACCCTCGCGTGCGGTTGCATCTCGCTGCATACGAGGATTCCATCGGGCTTGAACGCTTTATCCAATTCTCCATCCGCTTCGCCACTCGTATGCAGTCGTGTCTTGAAGAGCACCAGGGCCAGCCATTGTTCAGAATCCGCCGACCAGAATCCGTCAGCCCTCCAGAACCAGCCAACGAACCTATGCAACTAGAAAATTCTCGACTGAGTTTTACTGAACGGCAGAGGTGGCTGACCCAGAACTTATGCCTGTACTGTGGTTTATCCAGGCATTTCATCTCTGAATGCCCCGTTCGTCCTCCTCGTCCCTTGGTGAGTGCTATTATACCTTCTATTAAAAAGATGCAATCACTCACCACTGTTGTAAACCTTACTGCTGCTGGCATTTCTATTCCAGTATCTGCCCTCCTCGACTCTGGGTCAGCTGGAAACTTCATCTCTGGCGCCCTCTGCCGTCAGCTCAACCTCAAAACGACCACCACGCCGTCCATCTACCAGATCCACACGATAATTGGAAGGCCCCTCAGTCGAAGAAAAGTGTGTTCCTGTGTCGGTCCCATTCAGCTCCAAGTGGGAATCCTTCACGTCGAGCATCAACATCTGCTGGTTCTGGAGGAATCCACCTCTGATGTGATCTTAGGGCGCCCATGGTTGGAGCAGCACAACCCCATCATCTCCTGGAAGACCGGCGAGATCCTGAAGTGGGGCGACAACTGCTTCCCAAACTGTTTCTCCGCGCTCCCCGTGCCACTCTCTCCACGAGCCCAAGACCTGCTTATGTACCACCTCCATCGAGAGCCCTGTGGAGAAACGTTCGGTGGACATCCCCAAATGTTACGCCCCCTTCAGTGACGTCTTCTGCCCCCAGAGAGCTTCTAAGCTGCCTCCACACCAGCCATGGGATTGTGCCATCGACCTGCTTCCGGGTGAGCCCGTGCCCCGGGGAAAAATCTATTCCCTGTCACTCCCAGAGGACAAGGCCATGGTGGATTACATCGAGGAGGCGCTAGCGCAAGGTTACATCCGTCCGTCTACTTCCCCTGCTGCTTCCAACTTCTTCTTTGTGGCCAAAAAGGACGGAGGCTCGCGGCCTTGCATTGATTACAGAGCTCTCAACAAGATTACCATCAAATTCCGTTATCCCCTTCCTCTCGTCCCAGCTGCATTGGAACATCTCAGTGGTGCCACTGTCTTCACCAAGTTGGACCTCCGCAGCGCTTACAACCTCATCTGTATACGTGAGGGGGACGAGTGGAAGACAGCCTTCGTGACCCCTACCGGTCACTATGAATATCTTGTCATGCCGTATGGACTGGTCAACGCCCCCTCCGTATTCCAGGACTTCATTCATGAGGTGCTCCGGGAGTTTCTCCACAAGTTCGTGCTGGTCTATATTGATGATATCCTGATTTACTCCCGGAGCATGGCCGAACATCGCCACCATGTTGCGGAGGTCCATCTGTTCCTGAAAGCCAAAAAGTGCTCGTTCCATCAGCCCTCAGTGCAGTTCCTTGGGTACTACATCAATAGCAGTGGCATCTGGATGGACGAGGGGAAGGTGGCTGCCATCAAGACCTGGCCAACACCCACTACCGTGAAAGAACTCCAAAGATTCCTAGGATTTGCCAACTTCTACCGCCGATTCATCCAAGGTTACAGCATCATCACCACCCCACTCACCAACCTCCTGCGCAATAAGCCCAAGTCTCTGCCCTGGATTCCAGCCGCCACACAAGCCTTCGAGACCCTCAAGGAAGCCTTCACGACCGCTCCCCTCCTCGTCCACCCCGACCCCGATAAGCCCTTCATTGTGGAAGTCGATGCCTCAACCACCGGAGTGAGAGCGGTCCTTTCACAGCAGCAGGGGAACCCCAGTAGACTCCATCCATGTGCCTTCTTCTCCCACAAATTCAACCTGGCAGAGATCAACTATGACATCGGCAACAGGGAGCTTCTTGCCATCAAGCTGGCCCTTGAAGAGTGGAGGCATTGGTTGGAGGGAGCCAAACATCCATTTCTGGTTTTAACGGGCCATAAAAACCTGGAATACCTCAGAGACGCCAAACGACTAAACCCACGTCAAGCTCGGTGGGCCCTGTTCTTTACACGCTTCAATTTTACCATCTCCTATCGTACTGGTCCCAAAAATGTAAAGGCAGACGCCCTATCCCGTCTCCATGGTCCTGATGAGAGCACCGAAGATCCTGAACCCATCCTGCCTGAAAAGCTCTTTGTTAACCCCATTGTCTGGTCTGAAGAGACCCTGCCCTTCACCAATGCCCCCACCAACACTCCGCCGGGTTGCCCCCCAGGTTTGCTCTACATCACCCGGACACGATGCACTCCTCTCATCCACGCCTCTCACACGTCACTGGGCACTGGCCACCCAGAGGTCAATGAAACCCTCTCATTGCTGAAAGAACGCTTCTGGTGGCCCAACATGGCATCTGACGTCAGGTACCTGCATACTGGTAGTCACTGACAGATTCTCCAAATCATGTCGTCTGATTCCTTTGAGAGGATTGCCCACAGCCATGGAAACAGCTGAATTGATGTTTAATTATATCTTCAGATATTACGGAATCCTTGAAGACATCGTGTCAGATAGAGGCCCACAATTCATCTCCAGGGTATGGAAGTCGTTCTTCTCGCCCCTAGGCGTCAGCCTCTCTTCTGGATACCATCCTCAGTCAAACGGGCAGATGGAGCGGAAGATCCAGGAGATTGGCCGCTTCCTCCGTACCTTCTGTCACGGTCACCAGGACTCTTGGAACCAGTTCCTGGGTTGGGCCGAGTACGCACAGAACTCCCTGCGACAACCTACCACCAGACTCACATCCTTCCAGTGCGTGCTCGGGTACCAACCCCCATTGTTCCCCTGGTCAGCGGAACCGTCAGACGTCCCAGCAGTCAACTACTGGTTCCGAGAGAGCGAGAGGGTCTGGGACTCTGCACACCACCAGCTCCAACGGGCCCTCCGCAGACGCAGGATGACAGTCGACCTTCGCCGCTCCAATGCTCCAGCTTACCAACTGGGGCAGAAGGTCTGGCTGTCAACAAGGGACATCAGACTGCGTCTGCCGTGCCGAAAACTGAGTCCCAGGTTCATTGGCCCCTTCCCCATCGTCAAGCAGATAAATCCTGTCACGTATATCAACTCCAGCTACCACCTCAATATAGAATTCACCCTACCTTCCACGTATCACTCCTGAAACCTCACCATCCCTCTGTTTCTGTTTCCACAGAGCCTGGCGCAACCACCGAACCCCCCCTTCCTCTCATCCTTGGAGACGGTGCTGCTTACCAGGTGCAGGATATCTTGGACTCCCGGCGCCGTGGTGGTTTCCTCGAATACCTCGTGGACTGGGAGGGCTACGGTCCCGAGGAACGCTCATGGGTACCCAGACATGACATTCTTGACCCCAACCTGCTCTACACCTTCCATGCCACTCATCCGGATAGACCAGCACCTCGTGGCAGAGGTCGACCACCACGACGTTGGGGTCCGCGGCCCTCTGGAGCAGGCCGTGGAGGGGGGGGTAATGTCACAGACACGCCAGGCTCCTGAGCTACAGCACGGTGGCCAAGACCATACAGCGGTTTAACAGGACAGGTTAACAGGCCTCGCCATGGTTGACCAAAAGAAGTTGAGTGCGCCACCGCACACTGCATGGCTGTCGTCCTAGAAGGAAGCCTCTTCTAAAGATGATGCACAAGAAAGCCGAAGACAAGCAGACTAAGGACATGGATTACTGGAACCATGTCCTGTGGTCTGATGAGACCAAGATAAACTTATTTGGTTCAGATGGTGTCAAGCGTGTGTGGCGGCAACCAGGTAAGGAGTACAAAGACAAGTGTGTCTTGTCTACAGTCAAGCATGGTGGTGGGAGTGTCATGGTCTGGGGCTGCATGAGTGCTGCCAGCACCGGGGAGCTACAGTTCATTGAGGGAACCATGAATGCCAACATGTACTGTGACATACTGAAGCAGAGCATGATCCCCTCCCTTCGGAGACTGCCACTGCCTTGCTATAGAATGTCTCCAGACCTAAACCCTATTGAGCATCTGTGGGGCATCCTCAAACGGAAGGTAGAGGAGCACAAGGTCTCTAACATCCACCAGCTCCGTGATGTCGTCATGGAGGAGTGGAAGAGGACTCCAGTGGCAACCTGTGAAGCTCTGGTGAACTCCATGCCCAAGAGGGTTAAGGCAGTGCTGGAAAATAATGGTGGCCACACAAAATATTGACACTTTGGGCCCAATTTGGACATTTTCACATAGAGGTGTACTCACTTTTGTGGCCAGCGGTTTAGACATTAATGGCTGTGAGTTGAGTTATTTTGAGGGGACAGCAAATTCACACTGTTATACAAGCTGTGCACTTGTAGCAAAGTATAATTTCTTCAGTGTTGTCACATGAAAAGATATAATAAAATATTTACAAAAATGTGAGGGGTGTACTCACTTCTGTGAGATACTGTAGATAATTATTTTTAATAATCTTTTGTCATTTTGTCAATTTTTTTTTTTTTTTTAATGAAGTACACTTATTTTGATGTGTTGACTAACATAATAAAGCACAAGTACTTATTACAAATTATAATCACTGCTGGGTAGATTACTTACAAATTGTAGTTCATTACTGATTCCAAATTACATGACAAATTGTAGTTAGTAATGTAATCCATAACATTACACATTTTAGGTAATATAATCTGACTACTTTTAGATTACTTTTGATCTAACTTGTTTATCACATTGATTTGAGTAGAATAATCTTGTACCATATTGATATAAAATACAAAGAAAATATATTCCAGTCTTTGTTATCAACTACATGACGTGCATTAAACATTATATTATGTCAGGGTTTCACAAACAGGGGTTCATGAAGGAACTGCAGGGGGTTTGTGAGTTTAATGAAAAGCTAATAATTTAAAAAATCATAAAAATTAAAATAATTTTAAAATAATAAAAAAAAATCTGTAAATTATGAGTGATTTACTGGCATTGAATGAATAATATGTAATCATGTAATCAATAAAAAAGTAACTGTAGTCTGATTACAAGTATTTTAAAACAATCTAATTGCAAGTACTTAATTTTTGGAATCTGATTACAAAATGTAATCAGTTACTATCCAGCAGTGATGATGGTAACACTTTATTTTAAGGTGACAGTTATATGTTACTTCATGTACTTACTAAAGTAATAACAGTAAACTATATATAATTGCAAGTAATTAACCCTAAACCAACCCCTAACCTTGACCGTAACTCTATAGTATGTACATGTAGCTAATTAATGTTACTCAGTACTTATATGAGTAAGTATAATGTAAAAACGTCACCTTGAAATAAAGTGTAACCATGATTATAATTTTAACTGTATTGTGTTATTCAATATTACATCTAAATTTAATATATTTTAAATGTACTAGATTGCAACTTACAACTTACAAATATATTTAAATACATGACAAATACGGTTACACTTTGGTGTCCGTGTTACAGTGTAATTATACATTTAAGTACTGAGTAATAATAATTAACTACATGTACTTACTAGAGGGTTAGGATGAGGGTTTGGTTTAGGGTTAATTGCATGTAATTATGCATAATTTATAGTTATTAATGCAATAATTACTTATGTAACGTGTAACAATGACACCGTAAAATAAAGTTTCAATAGAGATGCCATTAGTTTACCATAATGTTTGTCAGTACATTCAGCAGTACACTTTAACCATATTTAAAGACAAAAGAATAATTATGTACATATAAAGATGTACTTAAATCCTACTTACAGTAAGTGGGTCGAAAAACAACAACAACAACAACAAAAAAACACTCTACAGTTAAGCAAACTGTATGTCAAATTTTAGTAGTATGGAAGTGGCTGTTCCAAACGTAGCCACAGTGTTCCTTTGAGTAAAGCACTTAAACTGCACCAGAGGGACCATACTGGATCTGTAATAAGTACACTGTACTTTGAACAAAAAGCATCAGCTGAATGACGAATATCCGTGTCATTTTACAGACACGGGCTGCATCACATTTCAAACATTTTTGGCTTCAGAATGAGCCAACTGTTAATCCCACTGTCCTAATCCTACAGCTGTTCCTCATCACCTCACTGCGCTCTCTGCCGAATCCCGTACGGTCTGAGACTGTGCTCACATGAGGGGGAGGGCAGCGTCTGATCTGTGGGAGCTCTTCTAAGAGTCTTTCAGATACTGCGGTCACGATCGATGCGATAGCTGCGTCACCACGCTTTTTACTGAAGCCTTTAGCGTAGCTGTATCTAATTGTGATCATACAGACCTTAATACGACGGGTCAAGAGTGGCCATTTGCGGTGACTAAGTATTGCTTGTGTGAAGAACTTTCTCACGGGTAAGAATATGAACATGGTTTGATTGAGCTCTATTGTACACATGGCAGTCAATTATTCTTCTCTACTGACTGTAACTGGGAGATGATTCCATGACAGCACTCATGGCTACAGGCCTATTCCTCGAGCACACTGGGATGAAGTAATCCAGAACTAGAGACATGTTTTCTCTGCCAGTGTTGTTGAATCAGAGCATGTCACCGCTATAAACATGGACCGTAAGGGAAGTTGCTCAGACCAACAGCAGGAGGTCTGTGAACATTTTTAAACAGTAATAAGCACCTTCTGAGATAAGCATTCATGCCTCTCCCCTGCTTTTAACCTAGAAATTATTTAAAGAAGGTCTTCAAATGTCCTTTAAAGGGTTAGTTCACCCAAAAATGAACATTTTGTCATCATTTACTCACCTTCATGTCATTCCAAACCTGTAAAACATTCATTCATGTTCAGAATGCAAATGAATAAAATCTGAGAGCTTTCTGTCCCTCCATAGACAGTCTACGCAACTCCTACTTTCAAGCCCCAGAAAGGTAGTAAAGACATCATTAAAGTAGTCCATGTGACTCCAGTGGTTTATCTTCAATTTTATGAAGCGATGCGAGGGCTTTGCACAAAAAAAAAACTCAATTTACCACTTTGTTTACAAAATAGTAATCTCTGACGTACGTTCAAGCAAAAACGTTTGCTCTCATGTCAACATCATACATGCGTCGTGGTGCTCTTGTGAACGCAAAATGGAAATTAATATTCTGTAAATAAAGTGGTAAATTATGTTTTTTTTTTGCGCAAACAAAGCACTCGCTTCCCTTCATAAAATTGAAGTTAAACTACTGGATTCACACGAATTACTTAAATGATGTCTTCACTACCTTTCTGGGGCTTGAAAGTGGTTGCTGCATAGGCTGTCAATGGAGGAACAGAAAGCTCTCTGATTTCATCTAAAATATCTTCATTTGTGTTATGAAGGTGAACGAAAGTCTTAAGCCCGGAATACGCCAAGCAGACGCCGACGAACTAGTGGTGACGAAAGTAGACTGCGGGGTTGGCAGCGTCTGGGTCCAAAGTTGCCCTGACACACCAAACCGACGCTCGACACCCAACACCAAGTAGCACGTCTGTTCTGCGCCTGCGTAAGAAGAAATGCCTTTCCATACCAGCAGGTGGCAGTAGCTGAACAGCCAATCAGAATGATCAGATGGCCGACTGACCAACGAGCTCTTAGGCCTATTCAACATGTCGAATCGGCCAAAAAAAAAAAGCGACGAGGACCAACCTCAGCTGATGGTGTGGAACACACTAAGAAAACTTAGTCGGCTGACGAACAAAAACTGCCCGACGGCCAATCGTCGGCTTGGTGTGTTCCGGGCTTTACGGGTTTGGAATAATATGAGGGTGAGTAATTAGTGACAATTTTCATTTTTGGGTGAACTAACCCTTTTAGATACTCTAAGACAGTGGTCGACAATAGGCGGCCCGCGGGCCAAAAGTGGCCCGCCAGTAATAATATCTGGCCCGCGCTCGTGGCCAGATTATTTTGATAGCGGCTGGTTCTGAAATAGATCTTCGTCTCGTGGTGCCGTCTAATATTATTACCATGTCAATACCAGACGCGACTTTTTTCGCGCCGCGCCGCGCCGCAACAGCTAAAAGCTGTCTACTCTGAACTTGACAAACCAACCGTTGCAAAGCACTTGGACTAAATCAGAAACAGAACGGGGAATCTGTTCACTGTCGGGAATGTGTTGTGTCGCGTCGTGCCGCATCCAGTGTAGACAATATCACTGATTATAAGGGGTTCTATTATCTTTTGACGCGTCGCGCCGCTCGCATCCTCTGTAGACACGGCGTTATATTCTTTGCAAACAGCGACAACTTCGTTGCAGATAAGACACAATGGCTTTGCATTCACAAAACTAGGTAAGAACGCAGAGCTGTCTTTCTATTCTTCTTTGTATGCCCTATTTTCACTGTCAACTTTCCTCTTTAGACTCTTTGATAGTGCCATTTTCTCTCACCAGCTAGCTTAAATGTTAATGTCACTCTGCACACAATGTAATAGCGTACCTCCAGCACGCAAACAATATAAAATAAATGCAGTTCAGTATATGAGGATGCCAAGGAATAATTAGTAGTAGGCTACGTCAAATAATTATTACAATAAGTTAGGCTCCATTATGTAATAAGCAAATTAAAATGAGACACATTTATTATTCACAATATGGAAAGAGGAAATAAAACATAGTTCGTTAAGAGCATTATTCAAGCCCTCTTTTATTTTTTTTATCCATTCCACATCTCCCACATATGTGTGTTTTAGCAAGGCGGTCTGTGTTGCAAGTTGGTGAATGAAGATACTTGCCAGGTCATTACACTGTTTTATTAATTTATCCAGTGTAAAACCCGGACACTGCCACACAAATGTGGCTTTTTGTTATTGAATGCTCTACTACAGGATTTAACACAGAGTAACAGCTCAATACCAGTTACAAAAGACACTAACAGTTTGTCACAGGCAATTCTTGTTGCATTTTTCATCAATTAATTTCATTCATCATTTGACTATGTTCTGGCCCGCCACCTAGTGGCGAATTTTTTTGGGGGGCCAATGCCAAACTTAATTGCCGACCCCTGCTCTAAAATGAGCTTAAAGCAGAAGAAAATCTCAAACCAGATCATCAAAATAGTCTGGAACAGAACTTAGAAAGTTTCCTTTGATTTTATTCTCTCTTAGACAAACATTTCTTTTCCATCATACACAAGATTTTTAGTTAACGCTTACCTACGTCAGTAGGCTACTTAACAGGATCTAAACACAGACTATCTGTTATGAGCTATATATAAATAATTGTACCATTTTCATGACTTCAAGGATGTAGTGGTGATACAACAAACCTCTGTAGTTCATGATTGTTTGCCATGTTTAATGCGCTTATAAACAGTTGAACTTATCAACAGTTGAGCACATACTTTTAATCTCTTAACACTGTTAAAGTTCAGTCAGTGCGTGTTCACCTGCTGGACCATAAAACGGATGAAAAATCCCAAAGACACACACTGAAGAAGAGACTCGAGCCATATCTAGAGAACAAATCACAAAGACCTGAGGCAAGACTCTTTTCATTCAGACAGGAAGAAACCACTTAGGAACCCAGTAGAATACCATAACAACCACCTAGCTTGAAACCAGAACATCTTAAAGGGTTAGTTCTCCCAAAAATGAAAATTCTGTCATCAATTACTCACCCTCATGTCGTTCCACACCTGTAAGCAGTGGTATAATGTAACGAAGTAATAATACTTCGTTACAGTACTTGAGTATTTTTTGGGAGAATCTGCACTTTACTTGAGTTTTTATATTTCTGTCAACTTTTACTTTTACTCATCTACATTTCCTAAATAAAATGTATACGTTTACTCCGATACATTTTCCCAAAGCATTTTCGTTACTTACTACAAAATAAGGTCGGAAGAACACAGACTGCAAGCAAGCATGTGCAAACAAGTGCTCGCACAACCGCGGTTGATTTCATTTTCCGGGTGGCGTCCGTTGCTGGAGCGGCTAAGAAGAGTGCGCTGTCATTATACAGTACGAGATCGGCCTCTAGAGGCGAAATAAAAACTATCACTGAAGCCTCGTAGAGTTTGTTTTGACACGTGACGTGAGGCTGCGAGCTGCACTGAACGGATTCAAAAACGGATTTAAAACATAGACAACAAAACGGTATGTTATGCAGTGTACAATACAGTACATGTTTTCATATCATTATAAAGTAATTAGTTTGTTGACTAGATGCTGCATTAGTGGAGAACAGTAGTACTATGTTTGCTGTCGAGGCTGAGAGGATGCTAACATTGTTTTAACCGCTTGAGGTACTACCAATGTGACAAAAACACCAACTGTTTAATGTAACGATTGTTGCTATTCATTTGCATTAGTTTATATCCATTTGTTCGCTGTTATGCATTCGTTGTCCAGCGAAGATGCATGTTTAAACTGTATCCTCCTCATCATGCAGCGACAGAAACATAAATCATAAAACTATTCGATTTCAGTTCTTTTTTTTATCGGCACTGTAACACATAGCTTATTTTGATTATATAATCATCAAGTTTTCTAAAATAGAGGCAAATAATGTGTGAAAGTATATAATAGACCTATTCTATGCCTTTGTGTGTAAAGATGGCAATTTTTAAGCATGACTGTTTGGATTTTATGAAATGGTAACTAAGAGTCCATTTGTAACATTAAATAATTTCATTGTTAATTTCAACATTTACATTTTAACATTTTAAAGTTGTCTCTTACATTAGTTATAATGCACTATGTATTAACATTAATGATCAATGTATAATTAATATATTAGTATTTTTTATATTTAAAACTTACAATAAACATTTTGCCATTGTTTTATTCAAAGAAAATGTAAGAAAGAGTTCAAACTGAACACAATCTTGCTGCTCAAACTGTGTATAGAACAATTTTTTACAATATTTTTTTTTCCTTTTGTATTTTACATTTACTTGTACTTTTACTTTCAATACTTAAGTATGTTTAATATATATATATATATATATATATAAAAACCTTTTCATACTTAAGTACAAAAAATATCACATACTTTAAAACTTTTACTCAAGTAATATTCTAAACAGTGACTTTAACTTCTACCAGTCATTTTCTGGTAAGATATCTATACTTCTACTCAAGTATGGCTTTCGAGTACTTTATCCACCACTGTCCGTAAGAGCTTCATTCATCTTCAGAACACAAATTAAGATATTTTTTGATGAAATCTGAGAGCTCAGAGAGGCCTCCATTGACAGCAAGATAATTAACAATTGCAGATGCCCAGAAAGCTACTAAAGACATACACTATATTGCCAAAAGTATTGGGACACCCCTCCAAATCATTGAATTCAGGTGGTGTTCCAATCACTTCCATGGCCACAGGTGTTTAAAATCAAGCACCTAGGCATGCAGACTGCTTCTACAAACATTTGTGAAAGAATGGGTCACTCTCAGGAGCTCAGTGAATTCAAGCGTGGTACCGTGATAGGTTGCCACCTGTGCAATAAGTCCATTCATGAAATTTCCTCACTACTAAATATTCCACGGTCAACTGTTAGTGGTATCATAACAAAGTGGAAGCAATTGGGAACAACAGCAACTCAGCCACGAAGTGGTAGGCCACGTAAAATCACAGAGCGGGGTCAGCGCATGCTGAGGCGCACAGTGCGCAGAAGTCGGCAACTTTCTGCAGAGTCAATAGCTACAGACCTCCAAACTTTGTGTGGCCTTCAGATTAACTCAAGAACAGTGCGTAGAGAGCTTCATGGAATGGGTTTCCATGGCCGAGCAGCTGCATCCAAGCCTTACATCACCAAGTGCAATGCAAAGCGTCGGATGCAGTGGTGTAAAGCACACCGCCACTGGACTCTAGAGCAGTGAAGACGTGTCCTCTGGAGTGACGAATCACGCTTCTCTGTCTGGCAATCCGATGGACGAGTCTGGGTTTGGCGGTTGCCAGGAGAACGGTACTTGCCTGACTGCATTGGGATGAATTAGAGCGGAGACTGTGAGCCAGGCCTTCTCAGCAACATCACTGACCTCACAAATGCACTTCTAGAAGAATGGTCAAAAATTCCCATAAACACACTCCTAAACCTTGTGGAAATCCTTTCAAGAAGAGTTAAAGCTGTTATAGCTGCAAAGTGTGAGCCAACTCCATATTAAACCCTACAGATTAAGGATGGGATATCATTAAAGTTCATGTGCACATAAAGGCAGGCGTCTTAAAACTTTTGGCAATATAGTGTATTTCAAACTGCCAAAGTCACGCCCCCCAGTGGTGAACCATTGCAATTTTGAAACACTTATGATGTAACGAACCACGATCACTGAAATCACGTGACTTTGGCAGTTTGATACGCGCTCCGAACCACTGATTAGAAACAAAAGATTCGTAAAGCTTTGAAGCTTCATGAAGCAGTGTTTTGAAATCGCCCATCACTAGATATTGTTGGATAAAGTCATTATTTAGGGTTTTTTTTGGCGCACAAAAAGTATTCTTTTCAATTCATAACATTAAAGTTGAACCACTGTAGTCACATGAATTGTTTTAAATATGTCTTTAGTAGCTTTCTGGGAATCTGAAAGTATAAATTATCTTGCTGGCAATGGAGGCCTCACTGAGCCATCGGATTTTATCAAAAATATCTTAATTTGTGCTCTGAAGATGAATGAAGGTCTTACGGGTGTGGAACGACATGAGGATGAGTAATTAATGACAGAATTTTCATTTTTGGGTGAACTAACCCTTTAACGTAATGGTGGTAAGCTTTGCACTTACTGCGTTGGCTTAGCAACTTTTTAAAATCTACTTTAGTATTGTGCATGAGCTGATAAATATATTAAAGCAAAAAGCCCCAAGAAGCCATGGTTTACAGTGAATTTAACAGCTCAGAAGTGTTGTTAGGCACAAAGACCGCGACTATCCGTTTTATAAATAAAACTGTACATGTTTTATAGGTTTGTAACTAGTTGTTTTCCTGATATTTCTGAGCTCTGCAGTTGTCTCTGCATTGGATTATGGTTAATAAATGTCTATTTCTGAGCACATGTACACTATGAATTTTGAATCAGTGCACTGGCAGTGTTAAATAGTGAACTAAATGAAATGAAAGTGTTTACCAAGACAGTATTAAATTTGATAACCGACACCTCAAATAGTGAGTGTTTTCTATCTTAGTCATCTGTCTGGAGAGAACCAAGTCATTAAACTGTCTCAGCATCTTTTGATTGATAAGAAATGAAACCTCAGTGTTTTCCCAGCGTTTGTGTTTGTACCTGTTCATGCGGAGTTAATATTTGCCTGGAAGTCTCTCTGTGATGAAACATAAACGATGCGGTGCCAGGCTCTACTGTGTAGAAATCAAAAGGGTTTGAATTGAGGTCATCTTATTTGAGCAGAGTTGCATGAATGGTTTACAGTGGACGGCCGCCAGGAGCTGAACTGAGGACCTGTTATGCATTACAGCCCACTGCGGGGTCAGCATCAACGTCCGGGCAAGAGCTGTAATTGTCCTGCAAATATATCCTGCAAATGACAGGGGCTGCGCTCGGCTCTGAGGAGGCTAAGATGCTCTGAATGGGGTTCATATGGAAAGTTCTGGGTAAGAGAGGATGTTGAGTCGACTGGCACTCACAAGCCAAGCGATTAAGCGGATTCCTGCCTGGTCTCTTTATTACTGTTTATCTCTCCTTCCTCTACATCAGCATGAATGAACTTTATTGAGCCCAAGGCTGAGAAAACAGTCTACTGAGTTGTGGAGTTTGGGGATGCTACCCAAACACGTCAGAGCATATTCCAGAGATATTTACCACGTTTTCTCCTTTCTTTAAAAATACTAGATGTTTTTTGGGCCATAAGCCAGTCTAAAAAGACTTCAAAGTTGTCTCAGACTATAAGCATAAAATCTAGTCCACAGCCTATTCCAGGAGTGTCCAATCTTGGGTCAATGTCCTGCAGAGTTTAGCTCCAACTTGCCCCAACACACCTGCCTGGAAGTTCAGTTCCAGTGATCCTGAAGTCCTTGACTAGCTGGCTCGGGTGTGTTTGACTAGGATTAGAGCTAAACTCGATTCCAGGCCTTTTTTTTAATCAAAGAATGCCTCACCAAGGACAATGACTAAACAGAAAAACAGAACAATATTGTGTGTTGAAGTGGTCGTTAATATAGTTATCGTTCTTGGTGTGAACGGGCCTTTTGTCAGATGGCCAGTTCCTGTCTAACGCCAAGTGACCAATCATCTGGCTTTACGCAACTTCTGGGAGTCAGTGGGTGTATCCAGGTCCGGTTGGGAAAGAAAAATCATGTGTGCATAAGATTTTTACGAACACCTACTGCTTTTATCACCATTTGTCTAATTACGGGCATCAGATCTTTGAAAGGTACTCATTTTGGTTTAAGGTACTCAGTACTTGTCCAGAAGTATGCTATATGTGAAATGATCAGTATGAAATTAAATTTTGATTTCTACAATTCTGAAGTCTTCACTCATTTACGTCTTTACCAGCATGCTACAGACAGACACAGCTTTTTTCTTCTAGGTTGGCCTCTTCATGTGGTATCAACTACTTTAGTTAACCTGCCCCTAAACTGCATAAGAAACAAATCTGTGGTTTGTCTCTTCACTCTCAGAAAAACACCTTTGTTGATCCTGGAACAACATTCCAATCAAACAATCAGATTAGATGGACAAGTTTACAGTTTTTGTCAAGTTTAGGCTTGACAACCAAAGTTAGGTGCTTCTACATTGGTGTTATTCACTTATCATTTTCCTCTGATTTTAGGGATAACTTATGAGTAGGGTTATGTTTAGGGGTAGGGATAGTACTAAATTTTCAGACCGGAATGTTGTTCCAGGATCAACAAAAAATGTTGACACAGGAACGTTTCTAACTCGGCAAAATCAGGATGTGCTATGTACCCAGCCAGACGTAAAATAATAGTCACAAAACTAAATTTTTTAAAAATGGAACAGTTTATCTGATTTTTTTTTTTTTTTTTTTTTGAGTATCATGTTTTGATACATCAGGCTCATATTTGATATATCGGAAATATGGAGCTCATGCTAGAGCAGGAAAAAAAACACATTTTATTCAGAGGCCCAAACTGAGCAAAAATAAGCAATGTGGTAGAGATGAGGATATTTATATGACCAAAAATTAAAATGAAATTCTGATTGCTTGTAATGTAAATCAATGAGATCTTTATAACAGTATAGCAGATACTTACATAAAATCATATTGTCACTCTGTACCTCTCAATAATATTAGTAAGATGTAAATAAATGCTTAGTTTTATGATCAAAGTGCTTCAAAAAAATATAATGCAATGCAATAAAATCATAATTGAGAGTGATGGATCATATTTGATGCTCACAAAATAATGTATGGATAATCAAGTAAATCTAAGCTGCTTCCAGTAAGTGTTCATCTTGAAATATTACTAACAGTATAAAAGTTGTTCTTATTTTTACTTTAAAAATCAATAAAGATTTCACAGCAAAAAGACAAGTGCACCACAACCTGAAGGAGGACTTCTTTTTACAATTATACTAAAAGGCCTGTTACTTACTAAACTATCAATCAAACGAAAGGATGTTGATCCAAGAACACGTCCTACTGATTTTAACCTCCTAGGGAGGTGTAGTCTAGAGGTTAAAGCTTTGGGCTGCTAACCAAAAGGATGTAGGTTCAAACCAAGGTGTGATCCATGAATTATGATCATTGTGCCCTTGATCGAGACATTATCATAAGGTTACTGTAGGAGGATGGAAATTGTTGCAAGTTTACTGTAAGTCATTTTGAATCATGAATGACAAATTAGGAAATTACCTCCTGTTTTTGTTTCAGTGGCCGTGAACCATGCAAGTTTATTTTCATCAGAGGGAGGGAACAGAGTGCACGATGGAATATTTTTAGCATGTCCCTTAATCATTCCTGCTTGACATATACCCACTGATAGTCGGACCTTCTCAGAACAATGCATGAAGGCCTCCTGTTTCCCGCTGTTCATGTCAGTGTCACCGCGCTTTCAAAGGAGGGTTTTACACATCTATATGCAGCCCTGACACTATTAGCAAACCTGTGATCATACTTATATACTATCACACACAGACCGGCTCATGCACACAGAGCTATAAACATCCTAAAGCACTGCAGGCCTAAAATAGCTCCAGCGCACTGAATGAAGAATGACCTTGTCCAGGAGTGTTTGGGTGTGAGATGACAGAAGTTATGCCATCTCTAGCATGACATAGGCTAGTTTTATAAAATCACTTTTTTTAAGTTTCTTTTTTGTCTGGGAAGTAAATTATTTTAAAGAAATTAGGCATTTTCATGCAAGAAAGGAGATTCTGCATTAAAAATCAAGTTCTAAACATTACTATTGCTCATATTAGGGTTAGTGATGAGAACAAACTCTTAAAGTCCCCCTGTGGTGAAAATCAAGTTTTTAATGTTGTTCATGTGTCTATCTAGTGTTTTTAACATGCTTTAAGACAAACCATGTGCAAATTCATAAGAAGACGCCATTGCTGAGTATTTTCTGTTTAAAACTGCAGTAAAAAAAGACGGTGGTTTGAAATCGCTGGTGTTTCTGACGTCACAAACTACCTTGTAACCAATCACGTCAATGTGTGGGCGGACTTTAGCATATCATTAACTGACTTCAAGGGAGTCTCAAAAGAAGGTTATCCGGTATTTTTTTCTGCTGATATGAAAAATCGGGTAGATTTAGCAATATAGCAGGTGTATGATGTATATTATGATGTTATGATGAAGCTGAACTATAGCCTTCCTCCACTGATGTTAAGGTGTTCAAAGCGTTTCTAAGGATATAATTGTTAGAAAGTAGCTGTCTGACTTGTGAACATGAATTATGTAACATTAGCAACACATTATTAGCTGTTTGATAATGTAGTCAAGCAAAAGGCTAATCATATTAATTACCATTATGTGTCTGACATTGTAAAAAGTGATACCATTGTGCAGCGTTTACCTCAGTAAGTTCACCGAGTGGATCTCTAAGCTCGTGCAAGTGAGTGGAGGCGGGTCTAATTATCATATTCATAGATCTGTGTATAATAAATGAAACAAGGGTGTAGAGTTACATTCAAGCTATTTTAAGGCATTAAGAATATTTTTTTTATTTCACAGGAAAAAACGTTTAAATATGTCATTTTGGTGATCAAAGATAAGTTTTAAGGGATAAAATTATTGACTACAGGGGGACTTCAACATTAAAGGTAGGGTTGGCAATTTATTATTATTATTTTTTTTTATATATAAACACACTTTGTTATACTGGTTGAAACCCATCATATCCTGATAGCAATCAATAATAGAAGTGGTCTAAATACACACACACACACACATATATATATATATATATATATGAATATATCTTCCGTGGAAGTCTCAGGACCAAAAAATCTTCGTCCAATCATTGCATTCGGTCCCAATGCAATGATACGATGTCCTACCTGCCTGTCAACATATGAATTTGCATACCTATTTGCAGAATCTGCTGTGCGTGTGTGGCTTTGGAGACACTCTAAAGGGAGGGTGGGATCTTATGCTTTCAAAGCTAGCTTGCTATAGACCCTTTCTGGGCCAACGTCACAATTACGTCACAGCGTTAGCTGGAGGCAAAACAAAGGGAAAACTGGAGGCAGCCAATACAAACCATCTAGTTTGTCAGCTATTAATATTTATAGTCGGATACATAAGAAGCTTAAAACGTCATCTTGTGTTGTTGGGTGCCAGAATCGATGGAGTACAGGCTCCAATTTGAAATTTTATCGCATTTTGCCTCAAAAAAAACTGCGACAGCTGTGGTTAAACTCAATAAAACCAGCGGACTGGACAGAAACGATCATCAAAAATGCTTGCATTTGCAGCGCACACTTCATATCAGTTAAGGTTAAATAAACTATTGTCTTTTGTTGGTATGGATTATGGTTTGGTTACATGTCTACAGATTTCCCATGCATGCCCACCTAATCAGAAATTGGTGAATAAGTTTGGCGATTTTTCACGTAACGCTAATTTTTTTTTAGCACATAAGTTAACTAACTTTGTTAGTCATACAACTAGCAGTTAGGTAACTGCTAGCTAACAACCAGAGACTAAACATAAAGGAAACTGTTTGTCGTCTCCTTTTCTACAGTTGCCATAACTGCAGTAGAGGTAATCCTGTCAGATAGTCCATCCATTGAGTGAGCATGTACGGTTCCGTCCGTTAAAACTTTTTCAAATAACAATCGCGGTCCCGGACAGTGAGTGGCCTTACATATTCAGATAAAATTGGATTTTCTCCAGTCATTGTTGAAAAAACAATCTAGCAAAACTTGCTAGCTAACGTTAGTGAAGTGGTCAAGGGAATCGTTCTGCCTCCACCTAAGCTCCGCCCACTAAAATCATCACAATGTTTACTAACTGAAAAGGGGTCTATTGCAGGCCTCTCTGAAAATGTCTACCCTGCCTTTAATCATTAAACTTCGGTGTGTAACTTTTAACAGTTTTCAATCATAAACTTGCATTCAAACGTTTGCGGTCAGCATGATTCTTAAATGAAATCAATTCTTTTGATGAACAATGATGTATTAAATTGATCAAAAGTGACCATAGACACATTTTGTGTTACAAAAGTTTTCTACTTTTTTCAACATTGATAATAAGAAATGTTTCTTGAGCAGCAAATCAGCATATTAGAATGATTTCTGAAGGATCATGTGACACTGAAGACTGGAGTAATGATGCTGAAAATTCAGCTTTGCATCAAATTACATTTTAAAATATATTCACACAGAAAACAGTTATTTTAAATAGTTTTTACTGTATTTTTGATCAAATAAATGCAGCCTTGGTGAGCAGAAGAGATTTTTTTCAAAAACATTAACCAATCCTACTGACCCCAAACTTTAAAACAGCAGTGTATGTCTTCTCTCAGGTCCAGTGGAAGTTTAAACGCTGTGGTAAGAGTTCCCATGAGCACCACTTTGAGTCCTCAAGCAGAACCAAGCCATGAACCGGTCTCACTTTTCACATCTTTACATGTCTTTCTCTCTGGCTTGTTTTCAGTCAGCTGGGAGCCAAATTCCCATAACCCCCTGCACACACACCAGCATGTCACCCTCTTTCATACGTGCATCAGATAAAATGTCTGGAAAGTCTTTTTGGTGCCCTTTGTGGATCCGGTATACATTTTTTTGGGGTGTGTGCATTTCAGCCATGACCTCCGCCCACATGAGTCACGTACCCTCCACTCTGACGCCTTTCTTCTAATAAGGCAAAAACACATGCGAGTCTCAGTCGTCCCTGACCTTTGCTGCTTTATCCTGTTTCATCATCAACACACCCCCTTCTATGAATTAGTCCTATTTTAGTCAGACTCTTGTTCTGCTTAAAACACATCAGTCCTTTTCATACACTGATGATGCAGGTGCTATTTATACATTAACATAAATGGAAAACTTTGAAAAC
This sequence comes from Hypophthalmichthys nobilis, assembly GCA_037950665.1. Lineage (NCBI taxonomy): Eukaryota > Metazoa > Chordata > Actinopteri > Cypriniformes > Xenocyprididae > Hypophthalmichthys > Hypophthalmichthys nobilis. The sequence goes on along the minus strand of CM075481.1, from coordinate 29,478,528 downwards.
AGTGGCGGAACTGGAGTTTTATACATGGGGTGGCCAGGGCTACTTTAGGGGGTCCTGGTCCAAAGACGAAAAAGAAAAGCATGAATGATTCCTATGATTGTGGACTACTTCACATTAAACTTATGACACTGTGATGTATTACTAGCACACATGTAAACTATGTACGTTAGGCTAAATGTGGATTTCTCCAATTTCTTTTATCTGATTAACTGTCTGTTAATGGAGCAAAAGATCTACGAAAGTCAAGTTAACGTTAGTTGTTCAAGAAACCTAAACACAATGGTACATTTTAAATTTACTTCAAACAGCAGTTCAAACCGATTCCAATTTCAATATCACAGGAAAAACTTCTAGCCTAACTAATATAAAGTTCAAAACATTATTGAAGATAAGTGAACAGCCAGTAATAAAAAAAAAAAATAAATAAAAAAAAGAAGTTTTTCAGGCAAGTCTAACAGTAGTATTCAGGTACAGAAATGTGATAATCAACCGTAAAATAACACTCCAGTCTTCACTGTATAAATTAAATATAGATTACTTATTAAGGCTACAAAAGTGAATCAGTCAAGAGCAGTGAGAGAATTTCTCTTCATCTTTTGTTCTTTGATTAACTTTAATGACACATACAAGAGCAAGTATATTAGGCTGCTGTCACTTTAAGACCGAATGCACAGATCCAATTTTGACACGCTACTGATTTCTCTCTCAGTTACTTGCAGTTACCGACTGTGTTTAACTTTTTATGTAAATTTTTCCACTCAAGCGCAATAAGACACAAAAGGGAAATTAATTCAGTATTCACGCTTTCACTATGATGCACAACAGACACGTTGCATTCTCAAGTTTAAGGTGACAGTCTCAAACAGTGAATCTAAGCACTATACAGGCAAAAAGTTCACTTCAAGAATGGAAAAAAGTGGTGTCAATGTGTTTTACTGTAAAAACAGTGCAAATGGAAAGAGAAAGGACAATATACAGGTGCTGGTCATATAATTAGAATATCATCAAAAAGTTGATTTATTTCACTAATTCCATTCAAAAAGTGAAACTTGTATATTATATTCATTCATTACACACAGACTGATATATTTCAAATGTTTATTTCTTTTAATTTTGATGATTATAACTGACAACTAAGGAAAATCCCAAATTCACTATCTCAGAAAATTAGAATATTGTGAAAAGGTTCAATATTGAAGACACCTGGTGCCACACTCTAATCAGCTAATTAACTCAAAACACCTGCAAAGGCCTTTAAATGGTCTCTCAGTCTAGTTCTGTAGGCTACACAATCATGGGGAAGACGGCTGACTTGACAGTTGTCCAAAAGACAACCATTGACACCTTGCACAAGGAGGGCAAGACACAAAAGGTCATTGCAAAGAGGCTGGCTGTTCACAGAGCTCTGTGTCCAAGCACATTAATAGAGAGGCGAAGGGAAGGAAAAGATGTGGTAGAAAAAGTGTACAAGCTATAGGGATAACCGCACCCTGGAGAGGATTGTGAAACAAAACCCATTCAAAAATGTGGGGAGATTCACAAAGAGTGGACTGCAGCTGGAGTCAGTGCTTCAAGAACCACTACGCACAGACGTATGCAAGACATGGGTTTCAGCTGTTGCATTCCTTGTGTCAAGCCACTCTTGAACAACAGACAGCGTCAGAAGCGTCTCGCCTGGGCTAAAGACAAAAAGGACTGGACTACTGTTGAGTGGTCCAAAGTTATGTTCTCTGATGAAAGTAAATTTTGCATTTCCTTTGGAAATCAGGGTCCCAGAGTCTGGAGGAAGAGAGGAGAGGCACACAATCCACGTTGCTTGAGGTCCAGTGTAAAGTTTCCACAGTCAGTGATGGTTTGGGGTTCCATGTCATCTGCTGGTGTTGGTCCACTGTGTTTTCTGAGGTCCAAGGTCAACGCGGCCGTATACCAGGAAGTTTTAGAGCACTTCATGCTTCCTGCTGCTGACCAACTTTATGAAGATGCAGATTTCATTTTCCAATAGGACTTGGCACCTGCACACAGTGCCAAAGCTACCAGTACCTGGTTTAAGGACCATGGTATCCCTGTTCTTAATTGGCCAGCAAACTCGCCTGACCTTAACCCCATAGAAAATCTATGGGGTATTGTGAAGAGGAAGATGCAATATGCCAGACCCAACAATGCAGAAGAGCTGAAGGCCACTATCAGAGCAACCTGGGCTCTTATAACACCTGAGCAGTGCCACAGACTGATCGACTCCATGCCACGCCGCATTGCTGCAGTAAGTATTGAGTGCTGTACATGCTCATACTTTTCATGTTCATACTTTTCAGTTGGCCAAGATTTCTAAAAATCCTTTCTTTGTATTGGTCTTAAGTAATATTCTAATTTTCTGAGATAGTGAATTTGGGATTTTCCTTAGTTGTCAGTTATAATCATCAAAATTAAAAGAAATAAACATTTGAAATATATCAGTCTGTGTGTAATGAATGAATATAATATACAAGTTTCACTTTTTGAATGGAATTAGTGAAATAAATCAACTTTTTGATGATATTCTAATTATATGACCAGCACCTGTATATTATTATATCTCTCTATAAGCATAGACTTTATTCAACCCACAGAAAGACAAATATTGCAATCCAGCCTTGGGTGAAGTCATTATGTAGCTACATTAATGATTTGGGACAAATAGCTAATGTAATTTAATGGCGTTCTGTTGTGCGGCAGGATTTTGAACAGCTCTGCGTTTCTTGTACAGTGAGCGATCTCCTTTATTCTTTATCTTCTGTATGCAACTAACATCAATTCTCCTAATATCCCACATTAGCAATATGCCAAGTTGCCGCACGTCAAAATAAATGCTTGTTTCAACAAGAGGTGAAATGGAAGTTAAGGTGTGTTTATGATGTCGTAATTACCGTAATGCTTCTGTAAAAAGCCTTCATGTGCTTGTAGAACTTGTAATTACAATGTGTAAACTCGTAATTTTCCTGAGAGCCTACAAGACGACTTGTACCACGTGGCTGCGGTACCACCTGACCACTGCAGATTTAAGGTGTGTTCAACTTGAAGCGGCGCTGTATGGAAGTTTGTTTCTGCCACCGAATAAAAAGAAATAAAAAATAAAGAAGATAATTGCGACTTTATTTCACAATTGTGAGTTTACAATTACGAATCGCTCTCGCGGTACTTGTCATACACCGATCGGTTTACACAGGGATATGAAAGCTTGTTTCCGCCACGGAATAAAACAGTTTAAAAGATAATTGCGACTTTTCACTATTCTGAATTTCTTACAATTCTGACTTTTTTTTTTTCTCTCAATTGCAAGTTTATATTGCGCAATTCTGACTTTATAACATGCAATCGGGAGTTTATATCTCACCATTTGGACTTTGTAACTCACAATCACGTTATAAAGGGCAGAATTGTGCAATATAAACTCGAAATTGAGAGAAAAAAAATCAGAATTGAGGAAAAAAATTTAGAATTGCAAGTTTATATTCCACAAATGTGAGAAAAAAAAGTAAGAATTGAGAGATGTAAATTTGCAATTGTGAGAAAAAAACCTCAGAATAGTGAAAAGTCGCAATTATCTTTTTAACCGTTTTTATTCCGTGGCGGAAACAAGCTTCCATAGCCCTGTGCAGACGGATCGGTGTATGACATCAAGTACCGCAAGGTCAATTCGAAAGCATACAGAACTTTATTAAAGATAATTAAGACATGGCGAGAACGCAGCATTAGTAGCAAATTAAATTTTGGGGTGGCACCCGGGGGGCCAATCAGATGAAGACTATTAATGGTGTTTTATTTAACCTTAGCAAGCTAGCAATGATCCAGAATACCCTAGTAACACCTTAGCAACAAACATACAGTAGCATCATAGCAGTGGTTTCTGCATGGACAAACAGTGCTTTCTTCCATAAATGTTCAAATTCTAATTCTAACAATATAATGCTTAGCCATTTGTCAGTTAAAGGTGCAATATGTAAGAATTTTGCAGTAAAATATCCAAAAACCACTAGGCCAGTGTTATTTTGTTCACTTGAGTACTTACAATATCCCAAATGTTTCCAACTATTTGTAAATCGTGAGAAAATTGCAATTTTAACCAAGGCCCCGGGACGTGTGAGGAGTCGCCTGTCAATTGTGTCATACCCGCGTTACCCTCGGTTTCCGGTTTATTTTGTAGAAACCATGGAAACACCAAAGACGCTTTAATATTTATGTTTTAATAGGCAAGGGAACAACTGTTTGGTTACATTTATAGACAGAAAACTAATTGGTATTTTATAGCTCAACATGTTTAGTCAAATCTAATGTTCTTGATTTTTTGCAAGTACCTTGATTTGTTGCTTTACCATGCCTCAGAGAAAAACACTATTTTGTCAAGTAGCTAACATAGCATAATCAGATGCAGCTTTATTTTTAGTAACAGTAATACAGAATGTTCTCCATCATACAATACGTTTCAAAAATAATTGCATGTCATTTATCAACACAAGCCATCCACCATTTAATATGATATTCTAACATCGATCTAGCTGCAGAGTGCAACAGTGTCTCACAGCAGCCGTTGAGCGAACGCACAGAGTAATGTTATAACATCATTTTCAACACACTCAAATGTATCTAATATGATAAACAGGGCTGTGTTACCTCATACTCATGACTGGAAAAGCGGAAGCAGCGCCAGCGACTGTGACATAATAACAGTTCCGCTGCTCGTGAGGCGTGTGTTGCGCAATCGCTCCAGCGTCGTTCAGCTCCCACAACACTCGGTCCTGCTCAATGAACATCGAGCAGGAAATCGCATCCATGAACATGACTTCTTCCCGAGTCCTATCGTGATTATTTCCACCGGCTGTGATGTGAAGACCACATGTCCCAAGATTCCGCGCTCAAACTTGGCGTCATCAAGCTACGCCTTTGTTTTGAATAGGCCTCTAGCGACCTCTAGCTGACAGAAAAAGGCATTTTTTCTTTGAAATTTTCCACAAATTTCAGATCCCAGTTTGAAAATCCCTGATTTATGCACTTCCATATGCATTTATGAATTACTGATTCCTTATTTAATTAAAATGTCCTACAGAACATAAATCTTAATTACTATATACGCTGACAAAGAAACGGAGACTGAATATTAAAAGTAATTTATTATCTTATTATAAATAATAAAAAAAAAAAAAAGAAAAAGAGATCCACTGGTGAAATAAATGTGTTTGTCTCTGATGAACCTAATAGAATCTTCCAGCATCTGGTCTGTTAGACAGCAGGGCTGTGGTTGTGTCGTATCTCTTGCTCACATTTAAAGCTCCTCCTGACTGCTGCGTCTCTGTCTGAGTTCAGTCAGTGACCTCATCACATCCTCCAATGATTTCTGCCCGAGCTGCTTCCCTCCTCTCGTCCGCACGCTAACAGTCCCGCTTTCACGCTCTTTCTCTCCGACCACTGCATGACAAACAGAGGAAGGCTTGGTTTATCTGACCTTTTCTTAATATGCCCCAGAACACTCATTCTTTAAACATGTGTTTTCTGGATGGGAACAATTAAACCATTAAAACGCTTAAAGCTGAAGCGTGTCATTTCTGCACTACATAGAACTCCAGAAATCATATGTCGGATATGAGAAAGGATTTCTGTCAATTTCAGTCAGGGTTTAAAAAACACAGTAACAATTTCGATTTAATGGCAGAATTTTAATTGGTCTCATAGTTGATGAAGTTTGCATCATTATGTTCCTGTTTATTACCGCGTTAAGCTGCTTTGAAACAATCTGTGTTATATAAAGCACTACAGAAATAAAAGTGACTTGACTTAAAATATGGCAACATCCCAGAATGAATCCTTACCGAATATATAATTGTACTGCGCGAGCTGTGCGGAGCGGATTTTCTTATTTAAGGTGTTTCCACGATCATCATCAATATCAGCCATGAATCCAGCCTCCCTCAGTCTACAGACCACCTTAAACCCAGAGCACAATGCATCAAAACCTATAACTATTAATAAAATGTTTATATGTAAATTAGGTTTGTCTAGAGAGCTGTTTCTTCTGACCTCTTGCCCATATGTCTCACTGTCGCCCCCTACAGGCACAACCATCACCTGTGCTGGAGACAGCCAGAAAGGCCTGAGAAAGAGAGAAAATGAGAACTTTTCCAATTCCAAACATTGTTGAACTTGCACACAAACACGCGCACACACACCATTTCCCTCCAAAGTTTTCAGCCAGGATAGCGATCATCCTCTCCAAGGACCCCAGCACTGCCCGATGTATCATGATAGGCCTGTACATCTGTCCATCAGCCCTGAAACACACGGAAATCACATGACATTAACTTACAGACACTGTGATAGAAATAAACACCTTGTTCTCCCATATTATAAGCATTTTTCAACCATTAACGTGACATCCAGACAGTGCAGTATTGTACCGCCTTTGATTTACCATATTTTTCCGAATATAAACGGCATTTTTTATCATCTGAAACATGCTGAAACTTAAATTCGCAAAGCACACGCATTTGGATTCATGCCGAATGAGAGTGGTTCGTGGGCACAAAATACTTGAAATAAAAGTTAACCGAAATAAAACATTAAAAAAGAAACCGTTATATTTTATTTCAAGGTCTCAGTTACAGTGTAATCATACATTTAAGTACAGAGTAATATTAATTAACAAATGTACTTAATATATTAATTATTAATGTACTTACTATAGGGCTATGGTTTGGTTTGGTTTAGGCTTAGTTGCTTGTAATTATGCATAATAATTCATAGTTATTACTATAGTAACTACATGTGTAACAAGGAAACAGTTACCCAACCCAACTTATTTTAGCTAGTTGCCAAAGCAAACATTTCTCATTTTCATTTAGTTTAGCTTGATGCAATAAAACTGAAATAAAAATTAAAATTAATAAAAACTTTACAGAAATTAAAAAAAAAAAACCCTGAATTACTAATAAATACTATAAAAAAATAAATTTACTAAAACTTTAAAATTAAAAAATTAACTTGATGCACTAAATAGCAAAATAAAACTTAAAACTTAAAAAATTAATCTTAATTATGTCAGATAACACTTGAGCAAAACATGGTCAGGTCAAAGTGTCTGAATAATTGTTGGTTCCAAATTTTTATCAATTTTACAGGTAGTCCACTGTATGAAGAATTTTTGGGTATAATATGTCACAGTTTACTTTATTTTGCTATCCTCACTTACATAAATGAACTATAGTGTCCTGCACCCACTAGTAAAAATATATCAAAATTGACTGAATAATTTTTGGTTTGACTGTATATAGACAAAACAATAACAAATATGACTAAAAAACAAAATTATTAAAACTAAAATTAAAAATGAACTTGATGCACTAAAATAGCAAACTAACATTGAAATAAAAAGTAATAAAAATACAGACATTTAAAAACAAACAATAATAAAAATGATAAAAATGACTAAAGCTTTAAAATTAAATTAAAATACAAAAACTGTATTTAATATGGAATTACTAGAAACTGTACAAGTATACTAGTACAGTAAACCTACTAGTAAAATACTAAAATAAAATACTAGTAAACCTCCAGGATGCACATAATGAGAATTGTGGGGAAATGTGCTACATTTTTATGAAACTAATTTCACATTTATCTTAATGGTCTTAAAGGGTTAGTTCACCCAAAAATGAAAATTCTGTCATTAATTACTCACCCTCATGTCGTTCCACACCGTAAGACCTTCGTTCATCTTTAGAACACAAATTAAGATATTTTTGATAAAATCCGATGGCTCAGTGAGGCCTCCATTGCCAGCAAGACAATTAACACTTTCAGATGCACAGAAAGCTACTAAAGACACATTTTAAACACTTCATGTGACTACAGTGGTTCAACCTTAAGGTTATGAAGCGACAAGAATACATTTGTGCGCCAAAAAAACAAAATAACGACTTTATTCAACAATATCTAGTGATGGGCGATTTCAAAACACTGCTTCATGAAGCTTCGAAGCTTTACGAATCTTTTGTTTGAATCAGTGGTTCGATTTCATCAAAAATATCTTAATTTGTGTTCCGAAGATGAACAAAGGTCGTACAGGTGTGGAACGACACTAATGACAAAAATTTCATTTTTGGGTGAACTAACCCTTTAAAACAGGCTTAATTTTCTTCAAGGAAAATACAATCCCACATTTCACTTCATATTCTATTCCAATTTGGGGTAAAAATCAACCTAAACCTTGTTTCTGACAAACACATCTATATGTGACAGTATCCATTAGGAGAGATCTTACCCAACATACTGCAGGTTAAATCTGATGGGCAGCTGGAAGTCCAGCTGAATTGTGGCACACTGGTGCTGTCGGCCTAGGGCATCCCGTATCTGGATGTCGATCTGAACAGATTGTAAAAGAACAAAATGAAACACCAAACATCTCTTTAGCCATCCAACAAAGAATGAGCTACTGAGCTACAAGCTTCACTGCTCAGAAAAGCTCTGCAGAAACTAAACGTGACTGATGAAGTCAAGAACATTTCTATATAAGAGCTGCAGCAGTGTGAGCGAATCAATCTGATGTGTGTTTAGAAACATCGACCCTCCAGCCAAGAAAACTCTGAAAAACTCAGTTCTGCACAACTAAAAGTTGTAGGTGATATCCGTCTACCATGGCTCCATGTACACTGCCTTTCAAAATTTTGTGAGGTTTAAAGTAAGATTTTTTTTATGTTAAGAAATTACTTTTATTCAGCAAGGATGCATTAAACTGATCGAGACAGACAGGCAAAACATTTATAATGTTACAAAAGATTTGTATTTCAAATAAATGCTCTTCTATCGAACTTTCAATGAATCCTGAAAAAAATGAATCATAGTTTCCACAAAAATATGATGCAGCATAATGGTTTTCATCATTGATGATAATAAGAAATGTTTCTTGAGCAGCAAATCATCATATTAGAATGATTTCTGAAGGATCATGTGACACTGAAGACTGGAGTAATGATACTGAAAATTCAGCTTTGATCACAGGAATAAATTACATTTTACTATATCTTCACACAGAAAACATTTATTTTAAACTGTAATAATATTTCACAATATTACAGTCTTTACTGTATTTTTGATCAAATAAATACAGCCTTGCTGAGCAAAAAAGGACTCAAAAACATTACATTTTGGGGTCAGTAAGATATTTTTGTGTATATGTCAATAGACTTATCAACATCAGGGTAAAAACAAAAAATGTATGAGGGGAAAGTGAATATCTTATTTTCACCATTTTGCTTCACTGGTTTATTTTGTTCTTCATTCAGTGTCCAGCAAAGTGTCTCTCTTTCTGCTGGCCTCACCTTGGGTCCATAAAACGCCCCGTCTCCAGGGTTTAACTCCCAGTGCTCCTCAAACTGCTTCAGACTACTCTCCAACTGCTGCTCCAGGACAAAAACAAGAGAGAGACATTTCAGAGGGAAATCTGGAATGTGTCAGTGTACAACTTTAGCCCTGGAAGCACTAATAAAAGAATCTTCTGTAAACATCTAATTCAATAATCCCAAAACATGCAGAGCTGAAAACAGCATTAGTTTGAGGGAGAGAGCGCTAGAGGAGATATTACAGTTTCCTTGTTTAACCTCCCCAAAATCAGACAATGCTGCCTGGAAACCACATCCATCCTTATAAAGCAAAGGCCTTGTGGAGTGAGCATGTACTGCATACTCCGCTCTGATTGGATAACTGATTCTATCCACACATTGGCTGTATGTTTCCCTCCTCATTCCACACTGTGACCTTGATCAACATTAATGAATCCCTGACACGTAACCCGTCTGTTTGGGCCTGCCCTACACTTACTCCGCGTGTTTCCTATATTGTCTCACCGTATATGTTTGTACATGTACAGACAGGATCTTATAATCCTGACACCAGACGCAGGAACACAAACTGCCTCCGTCACGCACCAGTGTTGTGAACTGAAACTACTAAAACTGTTCAGCAATTGAAATAAAGTTGAAATGAAACCCAATTATCAGATTTTTTTAAATTAGAAGTGCTGCCTTGGCTACTAACTGATATGATATGAGTAAATATGATTAAGTTGAAGTACTGAAATTGCGAAAACGGAAATAAAATTATGAATTTATGCTAATATAAAAAAAAAATAAATAAAAAGACGAAAGCACATAAAACCACTTAAACTTAAAATGAAAAGTAAAATTTAAAGTAAAATTTAGTTTAAATAAAATAAAAACATTAGATTATTGCCTTGACAACTAACAGAAATTGCAAAAAATTACAGAAACTAAAATACAATTATAAATTAATGCTAAACAGAATTAAAAAAAAAAAAAAAAAAAAAAATGGAATAAGCTCATAAAAATTACTAAAACTTAAAATGAAAAGTGAAAATAATGTTGAAATAAAATACAAAAAAAATATTAGATTATTTTAAATTAGAAATGTTGCCTTGGCAACTAACAGAAATAAATATGATTAAGCTAAAGTACTAATATTACTAAAACTGAAATAAAAATAAATTACCGCTAAACAGAAATATGTAAAAAACCTAATAAAAATGACAAAAGCACATCACAAAATAAATAAAACTTAAAATAAAGAGTGACCATAAAAAGCTAACTGAAAATATGAAAAAGTACAATAATGGTATATAAACAATATTAAAATAAGACTGTCACACACTGTGGTGGGCGATCGACAGGTGAGGGAGTGATTGACAGGCGTACCTGTTCAGCACTGTCCCAGAGGGCAGGCTCTCCCAGACAGGGCGTGGGTCGTGTGGAGAGTAGACAGTGAAAAGAGAAACCGAAGACACGATATACGCTCCTCACAAAGTCCAAACATGCTGTGATCTCCCCCTCCAGCTGAAGAGAGAAAAGAGAAGCAGCAGCGAATAAACAAATGAAGGGTGTGTATGAGAGACAGTATAAACACTCACATTATAAACGATAAATCATACGTCAGTCTAAACACAAACGAGCGAGACGTATTCCTGCACACAGAAGACCAAAGCAAGAGCTGCACAAACATACTGACACAAAAACCCTGTTATATGATGTATATGATGATGTGCTTTTGTTTGGCTTCCTCAAGGGAGAGAAAAATGCACTTGCTTTACTTTCAGAAATAAAGACAGAAAACAAGGAAGTCAAGTCGAATAAATAGGGTCAAAATGAAGGTTTTGTTAACGGCATAACACGACACAGCTGTCACTGAGCTTTTATTCAGAAGACCATTTATATCAGGTCACACTGGGAGTCATTTTGCGATTTGAAGCATTCATCATGCTGATATTCATAAAAAAGCATCATGTTGTAATTAAGTTTAACTCCAACCATAAGGAGGCCAATTATAGACCTTAATCAGGGTAGCGCCACATTTAATTTCTGACAGGAATGAAAACGCAGCTGCATAATTACAGTACTTTCAATGGGTTGTACTGTTGTTTGACAACATACTGATTGTTCACATGATGAAATGTTTTTCCAAAAAAAGAAAAAGAAGAAAACAACATTCAGTAGACAAAAATTCCATGAAATAGCTTTACAAGTTGAGTTGTGAAAATGACATGATTTAGGACCTTCATACAGTGTGTGCCATTGTAAAGACTGTAGTCTATACCTCACATCCTCGATTTCATCAGAGTTAAATTCAATAGGGGTTTCGCTCCAGATATTTATAGGAACTTTTATTTCTGATTAGGTAATAACATAATGAAGTTGTTCTCGATCACATTACAAATGACATTCAAAACAGTTCAATGAACAATTTAAACCGTAAAGATTTATTGTGCAAAAAACGCCAAACGAATTATAGGCTACTGGATGTTTCACACAAACTAAACCACTGATATTCAAATGGCGGACCGAGATAGAACGGTAGCACATTTTACTGTTTCTAGTTTAAACAGCGCTGCGGATCACACCACAACCACCCGTGGTAATGATATTTCAGCGCTGTATCCTCTAGTAGTTTTATCTAAAGCCAAACGCGCTTCATTCAAGCCCTTTCAGCTCCGTGTGCCTTCTCTTTCTCCAGACACGTGCCACATTAACGGTGCGTGTCCACTGGCGCAGAGCATTTTTAATTCATTCCAATGAATTAATGCATCCTTAACGTGCTATCAAAAATTTGATAGATCCCACTTCTGAAATCATGATTAAGAGCTCATCGCATTTAAGTTACAAAATGGTAGGGAGTTCATGTGCAATTTTTACCCAGGAAACTTGTATTTACAATAATTCCGAGAGCACATGAAGGCAGCATAAATCCCCCCCTAAGGATGGGAATCATAAGAAATTTTCCAGTTCTGGTTCTGCTTAATGATTCCGGTTCCATTAAAGGTGCAATATGTAATATTTTCTGTCCGCTAGAGGCCTATTCAAAACAAAAGCATAGCTTGATGACGCCAAGTTTGAGCGCAGAATCTTGGGACGTGGTCTTCACCTCAACGGCCGGTGGAAAAGAATTGGGATAGGACTCGGGAAGAAATCATGTTCATGGATGCGATTATTAACGTTACTGTAGTATGAAGCAGAGCAGGACCAAGTGTTGTGAGAGCTGAACGAGGCCGCTGGAGCGATTGCGCAACACACGCCTCACGAGCAGCTGAACTTTTATTATGTCACAGTCGCCGGCGCCACTTCCACTTTTCCGGTCATGAGTATGAGGTAACACAGCCCTGTTTATCATATTAGATACATTTGAGTGTGTTGAAAATGTTATAACGTTATTCTGTGCGTTCGCTTGGTGGCTGATGTGAGACACTGTTGCACACTTCAGTAAAATAGATCAATTTTAGAATATCATTAAATGCTGGATGGCTTGTGTTGATAAATGGCATGCAATTAATTTTAAAACGTATTGTATGATGGAGAAAATTCTGTATTACTGTTACTAAAAATAAAGCTGCATCTGATTATGCTATGTTAGCTACTTGACAAAATAGTGTTTTTCTCTGAGGCATGGTAAAGCATGGTACTCTCAGAAAATCAAGAACTAGATTTAAACAATAAGACTAAATGTGTTGAGCTATATAACAACAATTAGGTTTCTACAAAATAAAACTGGAAACCGAGGGTAACGCGGCTATGACGCAATTGACAGGCGACTCCTCACACGTCCCGGAGCCTTGGTTAAAATTGCAATTTTCTCACGATTTACAAATAGTTGCAAACATTTGGGATATTGTAAGTACTCAAGTGAACAAAATATATAACACTGGCCTAGTGGTTTTTGGATATTTTACTGCAAAATTCTTACATATAGCACCTTTAAAATTATTAAACAACCAATAAAAATAGTAGTAAGGGGAAAAATGCACAATACTCAACTCAAACAGTCCTTTTTGTGTTTATTATACTTGTAAAATGAGTTTAACAGACGGTTAATGTCAACAAATTCGCTAATCTTTATTAATGTTAACCTCAACATTTACTAATACATTATTAAAATCAAGACAGTTGTATTTGTTAACATTAGTTAATGCACTGTAAACTAGCATGAACAAACTATGAACAGCTGTATTTTTATTAAATAAGGTTAACAAAGTTGAACAAATACAGTAACAAATGTATTGCTCATTGTTAGTTCATGTTAGTTAAGTACATTAAGTAATGCTAACAAAAGATTCAGACAGGTGAAACAATATTTGTAAGTTGGATTCATAAAGACTTGTTTCTGAAAGAATGATTCAGTGATAAATACATTTTTAACAGTAATTTGTTGCCACCTAGTGGCGTAACAATGCAATTGATACAGTCTTTATTTGAAGAACCAGTTCCTGTCAAAAGGTGATTTATTCTATTTTAAATCGGTAACGTAGACATAAGCGTTTATCTGAATAATGAACGTTTGTATACGTCTGTGATGTATATTTGTAACACAGAAATAATGATACTGTGTGTTTGAAAAGATTGTTTGTTAAGCTGTTTATATCATGACAACTTTCTTTAGATCAACAGCAGCGCGAACGCAGATTTGAATGTCGTGATTTTATTTTTGTCGAAAGTTTAATATTCACAGGTGAATCGTTGTCATTTAGGAATTAGGTGGGTGAGGTGAGGCGTCTCTATTAAAGGATACGCTCCTTTCACTTCACCCACCCATCACATCAGAACCGTTTTCAGGTTACACGGTTCCAGTTCTTTTAAAAAAACACTACCAGTTTTGGAATCTCCCCCCCAACCCCACCCCAATGTCATCGTCCATCGCGATGTTTCACTGTAGACATCGTTAGATGCCAATTTGGTAGACATCGCCCAAGTCTTTTCCTGGTTGCATTTGCACCTCCAGTAGGAACTCTGAAGTGATGCAAGTCACCCAACAGTGATGTCATTTAAGCATGCATTTAACAACAAGGATGGAGGACGCCGTGATCAGAGCTGTGTTTTTGTGTCGAGGGTTTTGTAATAACAGAGATGTAATGTAGACATTTGTTATGCGATTGAAAGAGCAAGAAGGAGGGCTAAGAGATGAAATCTCCTACGACAACTTGCGTTGCTACATATCATCTAGGCTGAGAAAAGAACAACGCTGCAGACAAAGGCGACACATAAATGCAATAACTTTCTGTATTATATTCTATATTGTTTCCGGAGGAACATTTTCATAGTTCTTATAACTATTGGCCGCTTTTTGGTAGGGGCTGATAAAAGCCAATCTGATTGGCTACCGATCGCTATTGGCCGATAATTGGTTCTAATGATTGGATTGGCGATCTCTCAATATGCCGATCTCAGGCTAACGACGAATAAAGACGCACTTGCCTGCCGTGAGAGGTATGGCATGACATGCAGCGGCGATGCTGAAGGTGAGGTACAACTCATATTTCTTTATTAAATAACTTGTAAAGTAATTTGAAAACTTTCTGTGAGACATAATTTCAATAATAGTGTGAGTGAATCACCGCAGCCAAATGGCTTCACATCACCACATCGCGTCTGCATGCTGCACAGTTGACACAGGAACTATCAGTTGCAGAATCGAGACAGTGTTGCGTCATCACTAAAGTTTATGATTTGCATTTCTTTTTAAGTCTTGCCAGTGTTTAAACCACTCTCCTAGAGATGGAGCGCTCATGCACACTCAAAGTGCACACAGATAAGGCCGCCTCACAAAC
This sequence comes from Hypophthalmichthys nobilis, assembly GCA_037950665.1. NCBI lineage: Eukaryota > Metazoa > Chordata > Actinopteri > Cypriniformes > Xenocyprididae > Hypophthalmichthys > Hypophthalmichthys nobilis. Next base: position 29,463,401 of record CM075481.1, on the reverse strand, counting down.
AACTCGCGAATATAAATTGCGCTTAAATGATCAAATACACACAAATGTATGTACAAAATTACCTTCTTGACAAATTTGCTCATCGGTTTTGTCTTAAGTGAACGTAAACAGTTGTGTAACAATATATTGGATCCGTGCAGCTCTTAAAGTGACAGCAGCCTAATATTCCTGCTGCTGCCTTTGATTTTCTCTTTGTCTTTTGGTTGTTTGATTAACATTAATGACACTCACTGCTCTTGAATGAATAACTTTTGTAACTTTAATTGTGAAGATTAATCTGAATTAAATTTATTCAGGAAAACTATCCAGTATTATTTTACATTTGATTCCTTATTCAATTTCTGTAGTATTTCTTACTTGAATACTACTGCTACACCTATCTGAAAAAAAAAAAAAAAAAAAAAAAAAAAAAAAAAAAAACCTTAAAGCACTGTTTATTTCATTTGTAACTTTATTATTGCATTTATGTGCTACTGCATGTTATTTGTATATTTGTTCTTATTTTATTACTGACTGTTTACTTTTTTCTGAATTCAATTCAGTGTTTGAAATCGGGCTTGTGCTGTATGTAAGCTATTGTGCAACAAAACTGCCCCATTGTAAAAGCAAAAATGCAGTGCATGATCAAACATTTAGGTGAGAATTATATATATATATATATATATATAATTCTCACTAAATATAATGTGTGTGTGTATATACTATATATATATATATATATATACACACACACACACACACACACATATATATATATATTATATTATATACACATATATGTCATAAATAACATTTCTCTTAAATATATACATTAATTTGTGTGTATTTATATATACATATTAATTACACACAGTACTCACACATATATTATGCAAACTCAAACTTTTATTTTGTATGTGATTAATCGTTTGACAGCCCTAACATTTAAGGATCCAATTAAAAAAATCCCCCCCCACAAGAGTCATCTAAGGGGGGAATTCCCCCCATTTTTCAAAATAAAACTTCAGGCCCTAAATTAATGTCTGTAAAAATCCTGATTAAAGCATCCTTTTAAATACAGTAGTCAACATTTGAAGTGGATCAAAAAAGTTCAAAGTTGTCCTAAGAAGAAGGTTTTAGGACAACTTTGATGAAAAGTTGTCCTAAAAAGAAGGTTTTAGGACAACTTTGATGAAAAGTTTTGATCCACTTCAAATGTTGAATACTGTAATTATACATGATAAAAAGGCGGCTTCAAATACATCGTTATTGGTGATCGGTATCAGCAGAAGTGATCTGCTAAACCATGCGAGCACGCAAGTAACTACCAAATAAATTACCACTAATTTGCAAAAACTGGTAAGACAGTGAGCTTCGCCATAAGCACATGAATAGTGTGTAGCACAAGAGGTGGCAGTACAAACATATAATGAAATCAAAACATTGGGGACAAACTTGGAAATTCCTATAAGTGGAGAGACACACATTCTCTTATAAACGTTGTTACGCCCCAGTCTGGTACCCTTTTATTCTGATATTATTGGTGCTTTTGCAACAATAACTAAAACACTTTGTAATTGTACCTGTTCAGGTGTGCAGAAGATGTGTGCGTCGTCCTGGCAGAAGCGTCGGACTCTGGTTAAACCCCCCAGTGCCCCTGAGTGTTCATTACGGTGCAGAGCTCCAAAATCTGCCCAGCGGATGGGAAGCTCACGCCATGAACGCACCCTCTGCTCGTACATCACACTGCACGAAGGACACAGTTACTGGACTGAACGGGTGGAGGATTATTGATTCAAATAATGAGGAAATATCTTTCTCATGATTTGAAAAAAATGTATGTAAATTAAAATGACATGCTTTCTAATATACACTACCATTCAAAATGTTGGGGTTGGTAAGATTTTTTTATTGTTTTTGAAATGTCTCTTCTGCTCACCAAGGCTGCTTTTATTTGATCGAAAATACAGTAAAAACAGTATCATTACAGTAAAAAGAACATCATTACTCCAGTCTTCAGTGTCACATGATCCTTCAGAAGCCATTCTAAGAACAGGATTTATTTGAAAGAGTAATCTTTTGTAACATTATAAATGTCTTTACTGTCACTTTTGATCAATTTATTGTATCCTTGCTTAATTAAAATGTTCATTTCTTAAAAACAACAACAACAACAACTTTTGACTGATAGTGTATGAATAAATTGAATGAGTAAAAACCTGTTCATACCTTGTTCAAAAATATGCACGCTTTTGAAATTTTTAATTGCTTGGATGTTTTTTCAAAGAATTATGAAAATTTGTCAATGGTATGAATAGTTTAGGTGAAAAACGAAAGTGTCGGACTTGACTCACCAGTGAGCGGGGCAGTTCATGGGTTTGAGAGCGAAGGTGTGCGGCTCACAGGTCACTGTGAACATGTTCTCACTGTAATGCTCCCAGTGACCTGATCGCTCCCACAGAGACGTGCTGTACAGGGTTGGAGTCACAACCTCACTGAAGCCCCGCCTCCTGTATTCACTCTGACAGTAAGAGGAAAACTGTTACATTAGGCATTACAAATGTCATGAGAAGCACAGTTCAAATTTTGTTTTTGTGGCCTTGAAGGACTCAGCGAAGGAGGTGATACAAGAAGGGTTCAAGTTTTCTGAGATACTGAATTTGGGATTTTCCTTAGTTGTCAGTTACAATCATCAAAATTAAAAGAAATAAACATTTGAAATACATCAGTCTGTGTGTAATGAATGAATATAATATACCCTGTAAATCCTGATCTATGAAATAGTCAAAAAAATGTTGTTGTTTTTTTTTTATAAATGGAAGAGTTTATTGAACTTTTAGACAAAATATAAAAGAAAAAAAAAATGTTCATATTTGATACATCAGGCCTGTATGGCTGATAAGAGGATGATATAGCAAGAATATGGAGCTCATACTCAAGGAGGAAATAAAACACATCAATTTTATTCAGAGACCCAAACTGAGCAAATATATGAAATGCGTTGCAGACACTGATACTTATATGGCCAAAAAGTTGAAATTCTGATATCTTGTAATGTAAATCAATGAGATCTTTATAACTGTATAGCAGATACTTACATAAAATCATATGAATATCAGTTTTCACTCTATATCGCCCAATAATGTCTTAGTAAGATGATATTTAAATGCTTAGTTTTATGATCAAAGCTCTGTAGTTGTAAAACAAATAATGCAATGCAATACAATGATGATTGAGAGATGAACAGATAAACTTTCCTTAATCCTAAAATATGATGGATCATATTTGACACTTACATTTCAGCAGAATTTTTCTAAAAAATGATATATGGATAATCAAGTAAACCTAAGCTGCTTCAGTCCAGAAAGTGTTCATTTTGAATGATTATATAAAGTTATTCATATTCTTGTTTATCTTATAAAAATCAGTAAAGGAAAGTATAAACTATCAATCAATAGACAAAAGGCATGTAGTAGATTGTGTGCAACAGGTTTTTCAGCAAAGCTTTGACAGTGGTAATCATTTAGTGGCCTTAGAAATTTTTGTATCAAATACATCAAATACTGTATCTTTATAGGGATAATCCTACGATTATGAAAAACAATTTAAGCCAAGCGTGTCCAACTTTTAAGTGGTGCAGTGTGTCTTTTGCCACAGTGTAGTGTGTAATGACCTACACTTATGCTCACTTCAGCTGCCCTACAGCGAGTCCTAGTAGCACATCCACTTAATAATGTACACTGTATGTGTGCTTCTCTTTCAGAGTATGTGTGATTCTCTTACAGAGTAATGCAGTATGATATACTATTGCTGAATGTTGCAAGCATATGCAGAGTGCAAGGGTGAAAGCGTGCTGATGTGGAACGAGTTTGTACCTTTATAAAGTCAGTGAGCGTATTGTATATATGAGCTCCTTTAGGCATGAAGAAACAGCTGCCAGGACTGACGTCATGAAAGAAGAACAACTCCTGTGCCTGTGAAGTCAAACATAAAACAACAACAGCCCCAGCTGGAAACATATTACAAATAAACAAAACATGGCTCGAGATTACATTGCTCTGGCCGATATTACACTCATCTTGGGCTTATTAGCGACATGAATTGGACACCTAGCGACATGAATAAAGCGCCATGCAAAATCAAAGGCTTTCAGTTACTGCTCTACTAGCAGTCATGGTTTGGCATTTCAATAATCCCAAATACAGATTCAACAATTAATACATACACAATAAAGCCTCAAGATAAAAACACACTTGTTTATTAAGGCTAGGCACTGACACAAATTTCTCAATTTGATTTGCAAGCTTGCAAATTCCTTTGTATATGTATCAGTTACAGTACGTGTTAATTTTTCTAAAGGAAAAAAAGGTCTCAATAAATACAGTAAATAGAGGGAACCCTGTCAGTTGGTACATTAGTAAGTTAAAATAAATGATTTGTATACATTTACAATGCACATAAGGCAGTTTTTATAATAATGCTTTTTAATAATAACTTTTCAATGACACAAGTATGTTTCTACTCCAATTTTTTTTTTTTTAATTTAGACTAAACATTTTTCATTAAAAAAAAAAAAAAAAAAAAACACACACATAAAAGCGGTCATAAAAGCTTGTTTTAAAGACTGACTGATTTATTCAAACATTACATATTAAAAACAGGCTAAGAAAAAAATATAATGAATATGTAATATAGAGCATACAGTCAAACCAAAAACATTTTTGATATATTTTTTACTAGTGGGTGCAGGACACTAAAGTCCATTTATGTAAGTGAGGATAGCAAAGTAAAGTAAACTGTGACATATTATACCTAAAAATTCTTCATACAATGGACTACCAGTAAAATTGATAAAAATTAGAACCAAAAATTCAGACACTTTGACCTGACCATGTTTTGCTTAAGTGTTATCTGACATAATTAAGATTATTCTGAGATATTGTCATATTTTATTACCATTTTTTTAAACTATAGTGAATAAACTGTATTAATGAATGAAATGTTCAAGGTGTCTGAATAAATTTTGGTTTGACTGTATATTTAACAAATTTCTCCTCTCTAGTGTAATTTTTTTTTCTAGCTAAATAATGCGTTTATGGTCATTGAATGTTTTTCTGAGGTAAATGTAACATTATGCGACATTGTTTACAAGTTGTTTTATTGACGTCTTTCCATGGTTGAAACACTGACACATGATACATTTCAGCAAGTTGTACTGTTTCTTTAAACATACCTTCTGATGTTCATTCATGTTTATTTCATGCTATAGAGATATTCATGCTAAGAGAAAGAGATGATCAATTCACATGCTGCTTGAACTGAGGCACTACAGATGGATCGTGCCAAAATCTGGCTGATATTGTGAAGTCTAACCAGCTGAGTTACTACTGTCGCAGCACAACTAACAACACTCACCTTCCCGATTCTCCTGTGGTCTCTCTTTCTGGCTTCCTCCTGCTCTCTCTCCCATTCCTCTCGTTCTCTTTCTCCTGGAAATGCAACTCCAATCATCCTGAGGATACCTGAAGCCTCTGTTGAACCAGACAGAGTTACAGGAGACACCTGAGAAAGAGACAGATACAGTGTAAAATAAGAGTTATGAGTAAGAAAATTAAGAGTCACGGTTGTATCATGGTTTCTATAAAAATATGAAGCAGCACAACTGTTTTTAACATTGATAATAATAAGAATTGTTTCTTGAGCAGCATATCAGCATATTTATGGGTTTTTTGACCATTTTGGAGCATGACAGTCATGTTCACAACAAAACTATTCTACAGAAAGAAGTTGCATGAAGATTCTTCATTGTAGTTTACAAATTAAATGAAGAATGCCATTGTTTATCAAAAGCATGACATACGAATGCATCACCATCAACCCTGGTCTAAACTCTCATTTAAACAAATCCAGAAATGTGGACAAAAAAACAAAAAGTTTCATAAATAAAACTGAACTAAGTGTCATGTCATGACCCTAAAGAGAGAACGATAGCCTGCGAAAAGGGAAGGGAGAATGTGAAACAGGAAGAGCCAAAGATATTAATGTAATAAACAGAAAGTTGCTAAGGAAACCATACAACAACAATGTAAACATTTTGAACACAACAGAACAGCCATTCAAGCAGCAATATCAATTCAAAACAAACACATTCAGTCAAACACACTAACACAGGAGGACCGTCAGCAAACACTGAGTTACCTGGAGCATCTTAAAGGCCTTCAGGAAGCCTGTGTGTGGAAGAAGAACTCCTGAACACACACCCACACTGTCTCCACACCTGACAAAGAGACACAAAGACATCAAATGCCAAACACACACACACAATCTGCTTCAGCAAGACACTGAGAGTGACTTCAGACCTGTAGACGCTGACTGTTTTTCCCATCATCTGCTCTTCAGCCAGCTGCAGTCTGACAGCATCATCCTACAAACACACACACATTGGGTTTTCATGCTTTATGGGTACATTCCATAGACATAATGATTTTATACTGTACAAACTTTATATTCTATCCCCCTATCATACAGTGAAAAGAGTTAAGAAAACTAAATTACAAAAACATCAAACCATGGGTACAAGAACATTGTAAAAGCTCAAGAGGTGATGCTGACCTGGAAGAGCTCTTTCAGTTCCTGTGCAGTGATCTCAAGCTTGATGATGGGCATCTTCCCAGCTGCCGTCTGCTTACACCTCTGCTCCACCTCCAACAGTGAGAGAGAGCTACGACAATCACACACATCACTACAACTTAGTTATATTTCAATTTTTAGTTTAATGTACTTAAAATAAACAACATGTAAATTACACTCATACCAGGAGCTGAAAAGAGAGCAGACAGTGTTTACTTGTTTTGTAGCTGATAATCGCAGTACAGGCCTGTGTCAGACACTCCCTCTCGACACACAAGAGCACTGAAGTGATTCTCCATCACACTCCCTAACACACATGCTCCTGTGCGCCACACCACCTGCATCAGAGAACACACGGCTTTACTGTCAAATCGCACCAAAACATGTCCAGGTCACATTTCAAATCAATAAAATAAAAATAATTAAATAAAACACCACCAGACAATTCAAAATCCTTAAGATGCCTTGAAATTATTTAAATGAATATATAATTAATTCAAAAGTTATTAATATCATGACTTAACATCATTCAAATGAATGTATTATCATTAATACAAATATATTTAATAATAAATATTTAAATGTATAAAAAAGAAGCTATTATAATACATAAAATTCACATTTCTTTCTTGTTTTGTGTTTTGTTTATTGGTTTCCCAATTTCTGTCTCTAAAACAGATAAATCAATAATAAAAATAACCATTAAAAATGATCTTCAATTAAAGGTAGTAGAATTAAAATATATTTTATTCCATTGATTTTAAATGAAATATTACACAAACATGATTTTGTGAGTTTCCCCATTTAAGACAAAACTCTTGAATACACAAAAGCTTGTACCTGTTTCCCCTCTAGTGAGTCAAAACCCAGCAGCTGCAGTTCACAGTCCTCCACAAGAGGGCGACTAAGATCCCATAAATCCCCATTTACTCTGCTCACCACTGCACCTTTAAAACTGTAAACACACAGTTTTATGAGGAGTCTCCATAGAAAATGATTTTTATGTTGTACAAATTTTACATTCTATCCCCTAACCCGAGCATTAAACCAATCCTTACAGAAAACATTCTGCTTTTGTACATTTTTAATACTTAGCATAATAGTCACTTACTGTAATTTATAAGCTGTGTTCTTTTTTTCCTCACGGTGTCAAAAATTTCAGGTTTTACTATCACTGTGGAGACATTTGGTCCCAAAAAGTGTAGGGAATACCTCAACTACACTAGGGCTGTAAGATATGGACGGACAAAAAAAAAAAAAAACTATCAACATTTTTTGATCAATATTGCAATTTCAATTTTAATTTTAATTCTGAATTTTTTTTAACTGATTGATTTTGAAACAATATTTCCTTACACACATACTTTTGCCGGGATTATTGACGATATTTGCGGGCACCATACAATTCAAGTCACCTATAGTGCTTTATTCAACACAGACTGATTCAAAGCAGCTTTACATTAAAAATGTAAAATTAAAATTAATAAAATTATTTGAAAAAAAAAAAAATAAATAAAAACACAAAACACAAAATATTTAAATTTTTAATTTGTTTACCTGCATATCAATGTGACCATTGAAGGTCAAAGAACTATGAACATGCAAATGTTTTGTTAAATTTAGGGGTGTCGCAATATACTTGTATTGATGATAATCGTGATATTCAAAGCATGAAATATTGACATCGTGTTAATTTAGGGTGTGGCAATATACTGGTATTTGCGATAACCACAATATTTAAAATGAATAGGACTCTTATGATATCATGACACGTAAATACTCCAGCGCCAGTACCTGGTTGACCTCTCAGGTGGCAGTATTGTACACACAGGCATTTTTGCCCCGACGAGTTTTTGTCATTAACTAATATCATGATATGATGTACAATATCACACGAGCAAGAGTGCCGTGCAACAGACAGAAATGTTTTTGTTATACTGACTGAATCTGCATTTTGAACGAATCAGTTTAATTCTGATTCCCATTCAATAATGACGGTCACTTGCTTCCTTCCTGAATGAATGAGTCATTTGAACAAATCGGTTGAATGAATGAACTCACTCATTAAGACAGTGACTTGCTGCCACCTACTGGCAGTTTAGATTCATATTTAAAGTACATTTTAATTAAAAAGTTAATATTTATATATTTATATAATAAAGTTATATTCCATATTTAAATATTGAATTAAATGTATGTAGACAAATTGTAAATGCTGTGTAAATATATTAATGCCACTTCTCATTCTGTGTCACCTCTGTATTGCAAAGACGGATTTTGTTGATAATGATTTCATTTGGCTAGGCTAGTATTAATTTTTATTTCTTCAGGTCTTAAAAAGCCTTAAATTTGACTTTAAAAATATGTGCAGAGACCCTGAAAAAGAAAAACTAAATAAACAAAGTAAAAATTAATTTGACTGATACATTTCAGACCCTCCCAAAGTTTGGGAATCCCTGCATTACATGAATAAACAATAATAAACATGAAAACAGCAATGACATTACACATTCAAAGTTTTCCAGGTTTGATCGAGATCAATAATTAGTGAAGGTCACTGGATATGATGAAGACATAGTGTTTCACAGATATATCAGCAGTGTTTAGTAACTTGCATAATTATGTGGCATATATTTACCGTTCATTCTGGGCGATCTGTAATGGCGCGGTCACACCAGCAGAACCTTTCACTGTTCTGCCATCAGCCAATCGGATGGTCAGATCTTGTCCTGATGCAGCTCCAGTCACCTGCACATGCCGATCACGCAGAGATTCGAAAATCCTTAAGCGCTCAGTCTGACTGGCAGATGGCTGCACCTGAAACAGAGAGGAGGAGTGTGTGAGTCTGGGATACATAGATGACACATCAGTCACTGAGCAGACACTTTCATTAAATGACATTATGGGGAAGGTTTAATATCAAGTGTAAATGAGGGAGTGGCAAAACTTGATGAAATTAAGGCACAAAACCAGTGGAATTTCTCACAAACTAGAAAAGGACATAATTCTATCTGACTAACCATATATAGTGTCATTACATAACATTTATAACAATATACAGTGAGGGCCAAAAATCTGTGACCACTAATGAATTTTTTTTCCCATTACAAATTACCCATTAGCATTAGAATTTGAATGAAAAGTTTAATTAAAAATATTAATATGAATGCAAGAAAGTCTCAGTATTTGACATATCTTTTGCTTTAATGACTGGAGCTACATGAACTAAACCTGATGATCCTGTCTTCCAGCAGGATCTCAGAGGATCTAAAGAGCATCTTGAGCTTCAACAGAAGAACACCTGACCGTCTGTACAAACGACACATAGTCAATGTTACCTTTAAGAAATAGCAGAATCTTTTTTTTTCTTCTTTTTCATTTCTATGAAGTAGTTTTTTCCTAATATATATTTATTAAATAAATAAAGCAATTTTTAGTGTTGTCTCAAACTTTTGGTCCCCACTGCTATCTATGTTACAGTGATCTTCATTTATGTAGACCTTTTCATATTATGTTATATATATATATATATATATATATATATATATATTTTTTTTTTTTTTTTTTTTAAATTAACATAAAAAAATGCATGCATATATAAACAAGTTATTATTCAAAATGTAGCACTTTTTAAATGTGTCTTAATCCAAACCTTTCATTATCACTTCATAAACACAAACATGCTATTCTACTTCCATTCTCAGTTGTCACAATATGACATGTCTGTCAGATCCTCATCAGTCACATCACACAGAATCCTGCACACCTTCCCGTAGTATCTGCTGCTCCGGACCGCTGCTCTCACTGCCGCCTGACAGACGGTCCATCTCGAGAACACGGCTACGGGCATTTTTCACCCAAAACTAAAAGCTACGGCTCCATCATTTCTCCTACAAACATCAAATGTTGCCCTCTCTCAGCGGGCCGCCATTTTACAGGAACTACTACATCGTCACGGAGCAAGAAACCCGATTCGCCGAGAGCAACCGAATGAGGGCGGGCTCATTGGTAAGAAACGACCAATGAGAAGCGAAGCCAGAAGTGCGTCACGAGCGTCCACTCAGTGCGCAAGTAAATACAATCACTGACATCTAAACGCTCCGGATTCTCCTGCATATAAACACACCACATTCAAATAAACGGATTTTACGGAGGACTGAAAAGACAACAGTGAAGGTTTATGAACTGAACACTACAATTATTTCGAACCGAAGCAAGACAACATATTTACAGAAACAAGCTCAAGTTAAACTCCTCTGCTCCATCACTTCTGCCTCCAATAGCCTGATATGACGGGGCAAAAAAAATCTACATGCACTCAAAACACCGATATTTCAACAGGATCCTAGTGACGAAATGCAAAATCATAAGATATAAACACTCCTTTGTGTGTCTTAATCAACAAACTGGTGCACTTTACTAGTGAGTGCAGCTGTCTTCTAAGGGAGTTGTTCCAGAGTTTATATATGCATTAACTATAGATAAGCAATCAGACTTGTTACTACATCTTTACAGGTAAGTAAAAACAAATTACCACGCAGATTGCTGCAAAATTTAAATAATCTGCCTATATTAAAGTTTAATAACATTATGTGTTTTAGACACAGCTCCAACTCAGTTTCAAGTAACCAAATGTGTAAATCTAATCTTGCCATGTCTGATTGCAATAAATTAAACCACACTCCCTTCACCATTAGCTTTCAACTACTGAAGTTCAGGGCAAATATACAGTATAAACTTGAAGGTACTGTGAGTGTTTATTTGCATGATCTATGATCTATAACCCATTACTGCAAAATGATTGCCAAGTTTACAAACTAAACCAAATTCAACAAGTTTACAAGAGCACAATTTTTCAGATATGAAGAATGCCATGAAGTAATCACCGATTATCATCATACCGTGACAATGTTTGGTTGCACATACAATATCAGTGACCATTTGGGGTGTCAATGTGAGAAATGGGGGTCTGCTCCACTTGATCAATGATATTTAGTTGGATATATGTGAGATGATGTTTTTTTAATGTCTGACACATTCCCTTTAAGTAAGAATCCACAATATGTTGTTCAAATAATGGTGTGGAGATATCAGTAGTCTATTCTGTTGTCCAAAATCTCTGGAGGTACAAGTGTCATGAATATAAATGCAAATAAATACAAATAAATAAATAAAAATAAAATGAAATAAAATAAATAAATAAATAATGAAGTAGAACACTGGGGTGTTAACAGTAGTTTAAATTTGCTGTTTGTTCCATCTTAACACTTTTTACCATCAGTCATCAGTATCATTACTGTAAGGTGACAAAACGCAAGTCTGCAACTACCAATAGAACAAATTGTATTGCAAACAAAACTGATTTAAACCATGAGAGGAGTCACAATGACATCTGTTGTGTGGAGCGTTTAAAGATTCTTGCAGAACTTGCTGCAGATTAATGATGCACTTCTGCCGTTTTGCCGTTGTTTTCTGATAACAGCACTGTATATCAGTTTAATTAACAAGTCCACTCAGACAACTATCTGTACCTTTGACAAGACTGAATGGATCCAAATTTTAGGCTTCGACAGGATTGAGGAGTAAGCCTGTGCTGCAGCTGGTGCAAAATGTATAGATGTGTCTCTAACTGAAGGAGTAACTCAAATTTTCACATTTCTGCCACAACTGAAGACATTTAAGCATCTGACAGATTCATAATAAATTTCAGTCTGTTTGTACATAACTATTACAGATATTTTAAATTAAGTCTGTAGGTTCTCTGAAATGCTCCTCGTGAAAAAGACTACAATGAATGTACATGTTGTCCAAAAGAAGACACCAAAACATGTCCCTCAAATATTCAACTTTTCAAGCCTAAAAAAGAAAGATTACAACTATTTTTTTTTCTACACAATGCAGCAACAACAACGTACAGGTTATATATTTCACATTTATGTTATCAAACATTTTGTTTTAAAGCAGTGCATCAACATTGTTGAATCGACGTACTATTTGCTTTAGTTTTACGAATGATGCATGTTACACATTTTGAAAATGCAATGCATGGAAGTGTGTCTCGTATTGAACAGACAAATTCACAGATTTCAATCATGTGTACATTATAAAAGGGTTAAACTAATTGTCATAATTTTAAATTCTAGAGACAAACAACTGACTTAAAAGATGAACATTTCAGATACAATGAGAAATTGGAAATAAATGAAACCAAACTAATTCTTTCATCAACTTTCATTTGAACCTAATGTTCAGAGCTGTGTATTCTAGCTCTGCACATATCTGAAAACATGTTGGACATCATTACGTTATAAGACTTATAGGATAACAGAATTGCTGTTAAGTAAAAATAAAAAGGCAGAAAATAATCCAGGTACACTTGGTTCTTGAACAAAGTACGAGACCACCTGTAAAAAAAAAAAAAAAAAAAAAAAGTCTCCTTCCTTTCAATAATATTTCTCATGACAATGCTTTTATTAATCAGAATACATGTGAGATCTATTGAAACTGAAGGGGGAAAAAAATGCAAGGGAACTCTTGAAAAGCACTCGAAAACTACCAAGTAGTTATGCCTTGAACACTTGATTAGCTTATACTGTATGTAGTGTGAGCCAAAATCTTCACATCTTGGTAAGGTTGATAAAGCGGCTGTATTTTAGCTTTATGAAGCTTAAAGATCACTACAAGCAATCATGGTTGCCCAGCATTACGCCTATGACAATAATTTAATCACTCAGAAATAAAGCAAAGTTGAAATCCACTGGCTCTGTGCTCGAAGTGAGAGTGTAACAGAGGTTAACAGACAGAAAACGGTAATCTGTAACCTGTAAACAGCAGAAACAAGTATTTTACATGAGAAACAATAGAAAAGCAAGTGTTATAGGATGGGAAAGTGAAGGAACAGTTACTGGAAGGAAAGAGATAGTCAGCGTATCCACTAGTCATCCATAATACACACTCATACACTCCACAAGCACTCTTACATTACACCAACTGAACAGGATAACCACCTTTTGCATTCCTTCATATGGATGTTTCTGGATCTCCACATTCTCCTCCTCCTAGTTCATCCGTAGGATATCTGAAAACTTCACTTCCTCTAAAAAGAGTAGTGCTGTAACATGGCTGCTCTGGGGCAGGGCGTGCCGGTGCATGTGTATTTACATGCAGTTTAAGTCTCACGCTGTGATTCACAGGTGATGCTAGCTATCTACACTGCCTATTTCAGGTTGTGCAGAGCCTTTAGCACTCTAAGATGCTAATATCGAGGGGGCAAGAATGGTCTTTTGGGTGGGTTGAAAGGCCCACTGCCAAAATTGGCAGCGGAACGTTTTGTCCCAGGCAGGAGGGGCTCACGGTTAAGGGAGGGGGGCGTTAGGGGCAGGGAACCTCTGGGAAACTGTGGAGAACGGAGTGCATGATGCTGGTTTGGTAAGTGGAGGAGGGGCAAAGGGGAGGAAGGGCGGCGGGGTCTCTTATTTGGGGTGTTGAAGGGTAGGCGGTTGGGGATGGACAAGTGAGGACGAGGTTCACCTGCTGGGGATGTAGGTGTAGGTGTGGTTGGGGTAGAGGGTGATGTTGGTGTGGGACTGGGGCCCTCTCGAATTCTGCCCAGGAGGGGTGGGGGAACTCCAGGGGTGCCAGGGCGATGAAGAGGTGGGGCGTGGCGCAAGGCAAACTGCTCTTTCACCGTGCCTGGCCGTGGGGGTTCACCTAACAAGGAAGGGAGTTGAGGTTTGCCACCTCTTGGAGGGGCACTACCGCCGCTACCTCCAAGTCCCGTTCCATCGGGACGAAGGTTAACAGGTGGGTAGGGTAGGACTCGGTCTATGTGTACAAGTACACCACCAACCATAACAGAGGAGGTTGGGGAAAGGAGGTCTCTAGGAGGGGGTGGGGTTTGAGGTATGGGTGGAAGTGGTGGTGGGACACGAGGAATAGAAGAGGGAAAAAAAGGAGGGGGAGGATGTTGCTGAGGAATGCCATGAGAAGGTTGTGTATGGTCCTCGTTTGCGTAGGGTGGAGGTGGGTACTGCAAAGGGGGCGGAGGATGAGCAGGAAGAGGAGGAGGAAGAGAAGGGACCAATCCCAATTCTTCAGAATTCTCATGGCTGTGACTACGAGGGCGATGTGTAGGCAGGGCTTCCATAAACTCCTCCTCTTCATACCAGGCCCCACCCACTCTAGAACCAGCACTGCTTCCTCTTCTTGGGCCTCTTCCAACCAAGCGGATGCTTTCCACCGTCTGAATGCGGTTGCCGTAATCGAGGGTTTCGATTGCCACTCCCTCATTGGAGGATGAAGAAACAAGAGTCTCAATGCGATGGTAGTGGTCTCCATTGTCAGCCGAAGCTTTCCTCTCCTTGTCTTTCATCCCATCTTCAGATCCTCCACTTGACTTGCGGGAGGCTGTACTTTTCCCTCCTTCTCCGTCCATCTTTGATTTGATTCTTTGATCCTGCAGCATGGCCGCTGATGGAACATTCAAACCCAATCCTTTTCTCTTCAGCCCTTCTTCATCATTGGTTTTGGTCACAGCCTTGACCGATTTAGTCGCACTTGGGCTAAAGGTAGCAAGTCTTGAGGGTGGTGGTGTGCGGTAATCCCTATCTTTTCGCTCATTTTCTCCCAGAGCCTCTCGTGGAGTAATCACGGCATCCCAGGGGTCACTGTGATAGGCTGTAGGTGAAAGGTTATGCCCTCCAGACAGACCTGCACTCTGGGGGTCATTGAGGTCATGGGGTGAGTCCATGATTTCGTCTTGAGTGGGCGTGCTACCGCTTTCATCTCGGACAGGGGTGCCGTCCAGGTTGTCCCCACCAACTAGGAGAGGGCTATTGCTGCCCACGTCATCCAGACCAAGTCCGAGAGCGCTGAAACCAGGATTCCCCTGAAGGAAACTGTTGATCTTGGACTCCAAGCTGGGCACTGCCACAGCCTCGCTCTCACTTTCTGCCTCTCTCTCTTTCTTTTCTCGTTCCCTTTCTTTCTCTCTTTCCCTCTCCTTCACCTTCTCCCACTCTTTCCCTTTCTCTTGCTCAGACTCTTGCTTGAAACCGTTGCCTGTAGGCTTTAGGGGCTTCGGTGTTGTTGGGGTGGTTGTGTTGGAGGTCGCTGTAGCTTTGGTGATGGCTGAAGAGGATGTAGAGGCAGATGAAGATGGACCAGGGTCTGGAGTTGTGAGAGAGCCTGAACGAGCTGATGAAAGGAGAGATGACAAACCTGCAAGATACAGATTTAATAAATATTCAAATAATTCAAACAGGTTCAAACAGGTTTCTCAAACCCTCCCCCTGTCTTCCAGTGACAAACAGATTAGAAATAAATGGTGTAATGTGTCCTACCCTGCAGGTTGGGGCTGTGAGTCTGTGTTTTGGTGAGAACATTCAGGATGCTCTCAGGGGAGAAATCCACTTTGGACAGGATGTTGGCCAGAGGATTGGATGAGGGAATGCTGCCAGGGGTTAAAGGAGGGGCTTTGGAGGAGGCATGGTTGGATGGTGTGGTAGGTGTGCCAGGGGAAGGACGGGACACAGGACTGACACCTTGGTTTTGAAAAAGAAGAAAACATTGTCATGAAAGGAGCTATAAGTCTTCTCAAACTCTTTTCAGTTTTATTTATTTTTACTTCTAGAGCCCATTCTGCACTCACCAGTGGTTTTCATTGCATTAGAGAGAGAGCTCAGAATGGAGCTGATCTTGCCCAGATCCACATTGGCCAAGTTCACCGGCAGGGGGGAGGGGCTAACGACAGGGGCTGGTACAGGTGTGGTGGTCATGGGTGAGGTGTTTGCAGGAGGTGTTTGATTGGCTGATGACCCAGACTCCGTCTTTGTGGGAGTTGCTAAAATCTGGGATGGTTTAGAAGCAGTGATCTGGGAACTTTTTGTTGCTGAGGCATTCGTCAACTTGGACACAGATGGAAGACTTGACTTTTCTTTCCTCTCATCAACTAGAGGACAAAAACCAACTACGTCAGTAAAACATTACATTTGTGGTGTTACATAGCATGCTAACATTACTTTGTTTCCCCCCTCTCTGCTTTCTCTCACCAACGATTCCAGCGTTTGCTGTCGTTTCCTCTTCCTCAGACATATCCATGTCCTCAATATCTCTGTTGTCCTTCTGTTGCTCCAATCCTTTCCCCCCGTTTCCATCCCCAGTGCCTGTGTTCTTCCTGGAACTCATGCCATGGAAGGGCGACTCTGAGCCAGTGGGGGACGGGGCATCCTCAGAGGGGGATGGGATAGGAGAATCATCCAGACTGGGCAGTGTGGCCTTCAGAGCATCCAGCTTACGCTTCAGGCTACACACGCGATTTGCGAAAGCTTTATAAGCCTACAAGAAGCGGTGAGGGGTTTTAGAGAAGCACAATATTAGGATACATGATATAAATTGATTGTTGGTAGATCAATAGGCCAATATTTGGTATTTTGACACTGGAATCAGGCACTAACCATGCCCGCTTGGTTGATGAACAGAAGTCTAACCTCAGAGAGAACATTCAATTTTTCAAATATTTTGTGTAATAAGTGGTGTTTGCCAAAGCAAGCGTGTTCACAAGAATGTGAACAAATCTAGTATAGAGTTGTGGACTCACATTGGCAACAATTTTGACCTCTTTGTACTGCATCTCGTAAAAAATGTCTGCGTTTCCCAGCGCCTCCAGCAGCGGGGGTCCTGCCTTCATCTGGCCCTCCAGGAATGTGACAAATTCCTGCAACTTTGTACTTCCCTCCTCAAAGTCCTTTGAGAACTTATTCCCTCCTGCTTTATCTGTGAATGTAAAGAGAGAGAGAATTTGATTAACCTATTTTTCCAGTTACATAGTGCAGTTTTTGGGAAGTATTTCATTACCTTTTAACCTCTTGAGAGCCTCAGTGCTACAGACATCCACTCTGAGAGCAGCTAGCTGCTTCTCTCTCAAATCACTCTCGTCCAGAGAGTGCTTGTATGACATTAGCCGGTCTACAAAATCATGTGGCTGACAATGAGAAAA
Source organism: Hypophthalmichthys nobilis (assembly GCA_037950665.1). Taxonomy (NCBI): domain Eukaryota; kingdom Metazoa; phylum Chordata; class Actinopteri; order Cypriniformes; family Xenocyprididae; genus Hypophthalmichthys; species Hypophthalmichthys nobilis. The sequence goes on along the minus strand of CM075481.1, from coordinate 29,445,796 downwards.
ATACATGAATTATTAGTTTAATAATTAAACACAAAAATAAAGAGGCAGGAAAAGTTCTACTAAACCTAAAGACATATCATGACTTACTACAAACTCTGCAACAATTTTAGACTTCAGAGCAGTTTTGGGGTTGACTGGGGCTGTGGAAAGGGGAAAAAACACATGGTCAAGTTAAGAAATTATTTTAACACTTGGTCACCATGCATTGAGATTTATTGTATAGCTATGTGTTACGGTATGCACTTGTATAAGTGTTTGAAAATATTGCAAAGAGAGAATCAGTCTTCAATCTGATGGTTTACTGTGCTGGATATAGTAAATGATGACAAAATAAACGTTAAACAAGACAAACTGCGTATGCTTAATTTCACTGTATGTGTGCAATAATCGTGTTTAAAATTTTGAATCTATCGACAGCCCTAATTTTATACAAAAATGAATTTGCCTTTATTCTTTTTAGAAAGAGGGTCCCCTTAAAGAGGATCATTATATTTGGGGTCTCTAGCAAGTTTAAAAACCTCTGCAATAGACTTGGCTCTAGCATTGAAACTTGAAGCATACAGTTCAAAAACTGACCAGGAGGAGGAGGTTGCTCTTTCACTTTCTCCTTTTCCTTTTCCTTCTCTTTCTCTTTCTTCTGCAGATTGGCTTTCAGCTCAGAGATCAGCTCCTCAGGATAAACGTTCCTCTCCTGCCAAATACTGAAGATCCTGTCCACTGACTTACACACTTTAGCATCCCTACAAGCACACAGAGAGTCAGCACAGAATGTACTTCCGTACCAATCACACTGATAAATACACACGATTTACTAACTTGACCAGCAGGGCGGCATCTGGCAGCACGTCAGCGAAGGCGGTTCGGTAAATAATAGCGTTTTTCCTTTTGCAGTTCTGAATGACATCATTAGCAAGGTAGAAGAGATTTAGCCTGTGATTGGCATCCGCTGCATAAAGAACAAAAGGAAAATGGGAAAAATATTTGTTATTACACTGCAGCACTAACATAATAGAAAGAGAAAGGAGGCACATGCGTAAGAAATAAACAAAAATTTTGGTAACACTTTATAATAAGTATACAGTAATAAAGAACTTACAAATCATTTGCAAAAACTTAGTTTATAGTGGATTCATAGTTTATATATTGCAGTCTCTACATTGTTAATATATTAATAGGCTATATACAAATAGTGAGTTTCATTGTCACTGTAATTACCAAAATTATTATTGTTTAATTAGCTCATATGTAAATAGGTAATGTTTTTATGCTTTGTTAACTTATTAATTGTAAATATTTCTCACTTTAGATTAGGATCAAAAAATGTCATTAAGTGCTTTAAACCAACCTATACTGGATTTTAATTGCATTACTATTAAATATTCCTTAATGTTTACAAATACATTATGCACTTCATTTGTTTTCAGCCACATTAATTTTTTTCCACAAAACAAATTACAAATAAGTGTTTGAAAATATTGCAAAGAGAGAATCAGTCTTCATTCTGATGGTTTACTGTGCTGGATATAGCAAATGATGACAAAATAAACGTTAAACAAGACAAACTGTGTATGCTTAATTTCACTGTATGTGTGCATTAAAGGTGTTTAAAAATTTGAATCTATTGACAGCCCTAATTTTATACAAAAACTGACCAGGAGGAGGAGGTTGCTCTTTCACTTTCTCCTTTTCCTTCTCTTTCTTCTAATATTATATATATATATATATATATATATATATATATATATATATATATATATATATATATATATATATATATATATATATATATATATATAAAAACACACACACACACACACACACACACACTACCAGTCAAAAGTTTGGACGCGGTAAGATTTTTAATGTTTTAAAAAGAAGTTTTGTCTGCTGTTAAAACAGTATAAACTATGAATTCATTAAAAAAAAAAAACCAAATAGCTTCCAAAATGATTTATAAGTACTTTATTACTGTGTACATATAAAGTGTTACCAAAATTTCAACTAAAAGATCTCTACTGCACTATTTATCCCGTTTACGTATATGGTGCCAATAGAGAGCAGCTGAAGTGAATCTGTCCTGAATGTGACATATGCATCAGTGTCTGCTGCTCTCTCAAAGAACACTGCTACTCTAAGAGACTGTTCACAATTTATTGGTTTTATATGGAGTCGCATATCGTAGCTGGTAAATGGTAATGAGTAAACATTTTTCATAGTTTCACAAGTGCTGAAAATCCATCCAACACTGAAGATGACAAGCAATGCTGAAGTGGTTTCACATCTTATGCGCCATCAAAACAGACATATGGGTTTTTGTAACTGAAAAAGTGACAGAGCCAGAATTGCATAGGGATATCAAATTAAAATTGCTTAGCACCAAATATACTTACAACATACTGTCAACAAAAAATATGAATTAAAAAAAACAACAAAAGAACACTGCAAGATATTATCAATGTATTAAATGCTTTTTGAAGAAACAACTCTAGAAATAATATGATTGTTTCATATAATCAAATCATAGTCAAATCTAAATTAATTAGTCAGGACTAACCCACTTGAGCTACAGGAAATGAAACTGAGCAGTGAATGAACCAGTAAACACCAGTAAACCAACATGTTTTGTTCACCTAAACGCATCCTATACATATGAGATTAAATCACATAAATACACAACACAAACATAACATCTGAACAAAATGAAGCATTAACTTGTCATTTTACGCCGGACTGCTTCACAAACGAGGGTCAGTTTATGCTGAATTTGCACAAAAGATTAACATGACGGCACAAGCTAGTCGATGAGTTGAATCAACTCCACAGCAACTACATAAATTTATCCACCAACCATTCAGAAACGTCCAGTTTCATTCTAAAAGTTGTAACTTCTTCCTGAGTCTCTCCATCAGTGTCGACTCCGGTTTGAACAATGTAAGGTGGAACACCGTTACCGACAATCGTCATTTTGGCTGCGTGAGATTCTCCAGCTTTGTTGTTGTTGAGCAACTGAAGTGTGAGCTGTTAAAGCTTTGCCCTCTTTTGGAAAGCGGGCCAGGAGCAGCAGCTCATTTGCATTTAAAGGGACACAAAAATGGCGTGTTTTTGTTCACACCCAAATGGGGCAAATTTGACAAGCTATAATAAATGATCTGTGGGGTATTTTGAGCTGAAACTTCACAGACACATTCTGGGGACACCAGAGACTTCTATCGCATTTTGTGAAAAAGGGGCATAATAGGTCCCCTTTAAAAAGAAAAAAAAGAGAAAAGATTAACACTAGAAATGGCCTAAAAGCCTAGGTGAAATCTTTTGATTTAAAAATTTTGCACATTTAATTTTTATCTTAAGTGCTTCTACAATCTACTTAGGCTAACGCCATGTCCTAACCAGACATGATGCGATACGATTCCAGCGACACTTTGTCTGTCCACACCAGGCGCAACAATGAGATCCGACAAAATCAATTAAAAATAACAGCCAATCAGAAGAGTGTGCGGGCGGAGCTCTCTCTGCAAGCGTACTGCACTCACAACAAAAAAAAGTACATAAAATTCATAAATATTACACTTTTTTAACATTATTAAAAATACATACTTAGTGACTGATACAATCATTGACATAGAATACACTTGTTTGTTCATACTGAGTTCACAGTTTGAACGTTCTTGTTTCCATTTTCAAGATCTGAGGTGAATTATCTATCGTCGCTTTCAGTATGGCTATAGAGGTCATGCAAAATCAAACTTAAATTAAATTATTTTAACATTAAATAAAGCACATAATCAGCACCTGAGATTATCATTTTCATACTTTGCATGTTGTTGTTCCTGCCAGACAAATGACTAACATGAAAAAGATACCTTTTATTGAATGTCGCAGTGTCGTTATGCGTCTGGTTAGGACACAGTGTTATGGTGCTTTTGGGAAAAGCAGCCCAGGTTTGTTCTTTGCATAAACAATAACACTGTACGGTTTGGTCTTTTATTTATTGTGCCCTCTTATGTGGGATGTTCATTTTAAAATTGTGGCGTTCACTGATCTTTAGCCCTAATTAATAGGTCTAAAAAAAAAAAAAAAAAAAAAAAAAAATTAGATTTCTCGATTTTAATCGATTCTCATTTGGAAGAACTGATATTGATTCTTAAATCCCAAGAATCAATCTTTTTATATGCTGTTTTCAGTTGATGAATGAACACCACTTTGTAGCATGCCTCCCATTCAATAAATCTCAATAAGCTTTGTGCTATATTACTGTGATACTCTGATATGAAAAAGCTTTTAAAATGTCAATTTTATTACGAAATCCAAATACCGTTTTGCCGCTCTTTAATGTGGCGTGACAGATCGCTGTTGCTATTCAAGCGAAGCGGCAGTGTGTAGCGCACGTGAACTGACCATCGCTTCTGCTACTATAGCACAACATGAATAAACATCAAAAGGGATGTTTAAAGATCCAGTACAACTTACAGAAATCCATATAATGTCTCATGTAATCACTAGTGTTTCAACCACAGAAACACATTAATAAAACAGCTTGTAAACAATGTTACTTAATGTTACATTTACCTCAGAAAAGCATTCAAAAACTTGTTAGTCAGCTAGAAATATGAACTTAGATATAAGAGCATTTTGCTAAATATATTCACTAAATTACATATTCGTTGTATTTTTACTTCACCTGTTCTTCAATATTTAATGCGATTGAAAAAATACTTCATGTTTTTATGGCGTGATTTTTTTTCCCCTTAAACGGTTCAGCGGAAATCCCCGCTTTGCAACCAATTTCACTAGCTGAGGTTACAGTGACGGGTAGGTTTAAAAACAATAATAAATTAAGTGACAGTAACAAACGTGCATTTGCTGAGAAAGCGATCATTTCTCACATAATGTACTTCTTATATGGTATGTTATTATGCTCACTTATATTTGATACATGACACATTACACATTACATTAGACATAATATTTTGTTCATTAACCTAACAAGATGCATTAAACTGGCTGATCATCTTATGAACATATAATAAACAAAACTATTTTGATAATTTATAACAATGTTCATTAATTATGAAACAGACCAGAGATTTTTTTCTCAGACCAGGGCAATAGTTCAGGAAAACTGTGATATACATGAAAGTACATGAAGGCTTTTGCTCATGGTTATGCAACAAGGTTATGATTGTTAATGAAAATAAAAACTAGCAGTGAATCAAACAAAATTGTTTTTAAGTAGAAAATAAAATTGAACCCAAATAATAAATGTGCATGTTATATAATGAATAATCTAAACTAAATAGAATTACAGAGGAAAATTAATTTAATTTTCATATTTTCACTGGTTTAAAAGGTGGGGTAAGCAATATTTGAAAAACGCTGTTTGGAAGTTAGTCAAACCGACACACCAGCAAAAAACAATAAACATGTAACCAATCAGCATTAGGGGGCGTATGCCGGTTGAGGAGAGAGAACGAGCAAGAGGAAGATTTGAAGAAAGAATGTAGACAGAGAGATGAGACAATACAAAAGAGAAAAGCTCAGAAGAATATCACTGAAATAAAGGGTTATGACTGGGCAAGATCTTTAGGACCTGCGTTAATATTAGGAAAGCTTTACAGTGCTGAAAAGAGCAAAGCGGGAAGGCCCGATTCTGCTCCACACGTGAGTAACACTGGTTTGAGTGTCACTGAATGTCTGGAGCTGCTGTGCTGTTGGCGACTAACAACAAACTCTTGTTTGTATTTACTTGTGTACTGTACGTTCATTTTTTGTACTTCCTTGTCATTCGTTCATCATCTGCGCTTTATTTTTCTTAAAGCATTAATTTGTTGCACGTCAGAATGTGTCTGTGTGCGTGTGTAACAGAGGCCAGTAATAGATGTGCAGATAAACCACAGCGCACTGACGACCACTAGAGAACGAGGTGTTTAGCGTCATTGCATTCTCACGAAACCATTAAAACACCACGACACTAATGATTTTAATTAAATATGTATTTTAGTAATATAAAAAAAACATAATAAAGACTGTTCTCTACATTGAACAAAGAGCAATTTCAACATAGAAATTACGATGATAATTATTTTTGTATTATACTGCATTTTCAGCTGAAATTCTCATTACCGCAATGCATCCAGGTATGTCTGAATGTATGTTGTGTTCTAATTTAAAACAGGGAAAAAAAAAAAAATTCTCACTTACCGCTACAATTTCGTGCGCTTGCGCGTGCCTCATAAGAGGGCTTACAATGAGTTACAAAGATACATAACGGATACGACTGTGTACACTACTTGCTTTATGCAAGCACTATATAGGATAAATCACTACACAGGATTTACCATTATACACGAATTGGTAGGTGAAACAACAAACAGCCACCCACAAATAGTCTATAAACAAAGCATTAGGCTGTCACATGAACAACGGTTAAAGTTACTCGTCAGGCTACAGAAGAATACCAAAATTCCTCCGTTAAATTAGGTCTAGCTAATATAGCTAGCTAATACATCGAGAGTCACACAGACCTATAACAACGCAGCCACAACACATAATTGCGAATAACATGCCTTACCTTAACACAGGCCTGGGGTCAGCTTCCTTTGCTGTTCAAGTTCACATATAACTACTAAACATGAGTGGAATTTGCACCGCAGCGCCTAACCCATGTATAGTTATCTTTATTGAAGTGAATTAGGTTTAAATCGCTGTCATGCATGAATGAATAATATTTTTGCAATTTTACACATAATAATCCACGATGATAACATTACACAAAACTGAAATTGCACGTCAAAATAAAAACATTGTCAGTATTTTTTGAGACCCCCCAAAATTTCACAAATCACATTTTCAGGGGAGCCCATGTCTTATTAAGGGGAGCCGAGCTCCCCCTAGCTCCCCCGTAGTTTGCACCCTGCATCTATCATTATGAAGACTTTCCATAGGCATAATTATTTTTATGCTGAGCTGATATTTTCTGTCCCCTAGCCCCTAAACTCTCACAGAAAACTTTTTGCCATTTTACATTTTTAATAAAACATTGTATGTTTATTTAGCCATTTAATTTACAGGAACAGCTCATAATGTAGGTGTAGAGACACTGCATTATGAAGACAATTAGTCCTCACAAAGCAAGTCAAAACAGTGCACACAGGTTTATTGCACTATAAAAGTGAGAACATCTTACAGTCTTGGACTACCGAAACACTTGCAATACGGGAGGAGTTGCATTGGATTATTTTAAGACATGTTTGAATCCTTTTTTAAAAAAGACTGAATAATGTCACATCACTGCCATTAAATGAAAAAAAAAAAAAAAAAAAAAACCACCACACACACACACTTTAGTTATCAAAGACTATATTCCCACTGTTTTTGACCCAATCAATATAACTATAAAATAATTATGGTTTTTAAAGTGATTATTAAATAAAAACATTATTACAATATTTATCATTTTGTTTAATGTACAGTAAATAATAATAATAATAATAATAATAATAATGAGAAGAAGAAGAAATATGATTTTATAATAGAACTAAAATTACAATATTTACTGGTAACAGGTTTATAAAAACTTCTCTTTACTAACCTGGTGAAATGGGTGGTGCATGTTGTATTGCCAAATGCACATTATAAGTGTATATAAACTGATTGAACTTGCATCCATGATTGTACCAATATTAGGCTATGTAATTTATTTTAACTATACCTCATTCTTAATATACTTATTATCATTACCGAAATCAGCAACCTCATTTCCATAATCTATGTATCATTACCACAACAAGTGATTAAATAAGGTTTATTTAATAAATGGAAAAATAGTAGTTTGCTTTTAAATGCATGTGAAGAATCTATGCAATATGCTCTTTAAGGTTTGCCACATCATTTTGAAAATATGTCAGGTTTCAATAAAATAATAAAAATATTTGGTTGTAAATGGCAGCAGCTGTTTCGGTAATGAGAAAACATTTTTATTTGATTTGGATTGATTTAATTTAAAAATATATATTATTTCAGAGTTTCAAGTAACTGTGCATAACTGTTAATAATCAATTTTTAAAAAATAAAAAAAAATGGGAAAATGTATTAGCTTTCCAAATGGTATTGACATTTTCAGACTGTTGCGGTAATGATATTTTTAAGGACTTGTTTTGGGAAAATATGTTCAAAAAGGTGTTCAATTGTCAAATCTTTTAAAATTAATGGTCACAAACACTTCAGACCTTGCTCTTATTGTCTAAAAAGGAAATTAGTTGATGCAAACATTTTTTAAATTTGCAGGTTTGAAATCTTTGGAACAAAGATTTTGTGAGAATCACCCCCCTAATCGACTCTCATAAGCATAGATTCAGGAACATCACAGGTGATTTTTATAAAATGTAGTTTCATCAATACCTTCTCGGTTGTTTAAAAGACTAAGGCAATTATCAAAATTTGACAAAATGTTTAATTTTCCAATAAAAGATGATACATTTTTTGCATGATTTGTTACATTTAGCAGATTTTGACTCATTAATAAGCATGACATGACTTGACTGGAGTTCAAACTTCTTTTTACCCCTAAGCAAAGGACAAAAAAAGAACATTACTGTGAGTATATCAGGGCCTTAATACTTAAAGTAGCATTTGGAACCAACCATCAAGGGAAGAAACAAAATGCTGTTAAACTTTAGAGTCAGTGTTCTAGCCCTGTCATAAGAGTCTGGCACTGGAGAAGCCCATGTTATTTATTGGGTGCGGTTAGAAAAGTCTGACACTTTATGATAAAGGACAAACATTTAGTTGTGAAGGGTGGAGTCATCTGACTTAAGTCAAAGACATTCTATTATACATTACAACTCATGCTGTGTGTAATCTGATTCCTAAAAATGTCCTTCCTGAAAACTGGCTCACCGTCTGCGGAGCTGGTGCTCCCTGGTTGTGGTGTCACTCCAGTACACAGCCAATGATTTTTTTTCTTTTTGATAATTCATTCAAACTCTTACTTTCGAGTGAATGAACACCAGTAAACTGATGTGCTACAACTCAGGCAACTAAACCAATTACTCACAACACTGACTGCATTTACATATGTACCAATAATCTGAATTATTTCTAGTGGTGGAACGGATCACAAAGCTCAAGTTTCGGATCATATTACGGTTTTTCATTATGCTTTCATTATAATGACACGCTGATTCATTATGCTCCGAAGCTTCCTGAAGCAGTGTTTTGAAATCAGCCATCACTATACAAGTCCTTATTTTGTTTTTTTGGTGCACCAAAAATACTCTCGTCGCTTTATAATATTAATATTGAATCACTGTACTCACATGACCTGATTTAAATATGTTTTTAGTACCTTTATGGATCTTGAGAGAGGAAACGTCATTGCTCCCTGTGCAGGCCTCACGGAGCCATCGGATTTCAACAAAAATATCTCAATTTGCGTTCCGAAGATTAACAAAGGTCTTACAGGTGTGGAACGGCATGAGGGTGAGTAATAAATGACAGAATTTTCATTTTTGTGTGAACTAACCCTTTAAGACATAACCGGCTGTATAAGAGAATACTTGTCGAGACAGTATTTTGAGATCATTTTGTGTGTGTGTGTGTCCGCTCAGTGCAAGGAGTCTAACGTGTGCACGTAGCAAATTCGACCATTCGAATATTTGTTTATTTAAATGATGTTTACACATTCTTTTTTTTAATCATCAAGTTGTCGTCACCATTTCTAAACAAGTTTACAATTAGGCAATATACACAAAAAGCTTACGTTATATGGGCCATTCTACAGAATTGGTGCAAACTTATTTTTAAAAATATAATTAGATTTTTTTTTTTATCTTTCAAATTGAAGTTAAAATTATTTTTAAATCATGAAACCAAAAATGGTTTCATTTCACAACCGAAACAGTGTATGTTTTAGTCCAGTGGCCGAGACTGTTGTAAAAGCTGTTTTGATCAGGAAATATTCTTGTCCCTCTCTTTCTCATGGCCCCTCTTTCATATTGGATAGGTACCATCATTTTGAGTTAAATGTGTACAAAATTCTGAAAATCTGTGTGTAACTGTAAGGAACATCACTACCAAACACCTTTTTTCTGCAATTAAACTTTTTTGGTTGTTATTCCATAAAATTTAGTTATGCGTGTACAACTGTTCAGAACTGTGCTAGCTAACCATGTGCTGATTAGCATCTTTGAGCTAGGCTCAAAAGTATCTAAAATTGTCTCTACTGAAACAGTCACGACCGAAACATGTGGTGAAGTTTCAGTTGTGACATCATTGTTTTTTGAGCGTTAGTCGATAAAATTTAGTTTTTTCTTTTTTGTGTACAACAGTTCAGAACTGTGCTAGCTAACCATGTGCTGATTAGCATCTTTGAGCTACGCTCAAAAGTATCTAAAGTTGTCACTACCGAAACAGTCAGGACCAAAACATGTCATCATTGTTTTGGTAGTGACAAAAGGGAACACAATCATTTATTTGGGGGAAATAAACAAAATTTTAGTACAGTTATGCAAATCATTAGTATTTTTAAACATTTTAGTAGTGTTTTAGTATGCGAGTTAAAATCCTGTAATGTTTTGTGGTCGCTACCAACACATTACTGTCACAACCAAAAATGTGCAGTCACAGCCGAAACATGGGATGTTTTGTCAAAAATAAAGTATATTGAATTATTAACCAAGATGTTATTATATTATAGCATTTGGTTCAATGTATATTCAAACTAATGATTCCTTAAAGAGTTAGTTCACCCAAAAACGGAACGCAAATTAAGATATTTTTGTTGAAATCTGAAGGCTCAGTGAGGCCTCCATAGCCAGCAATGACATTTCCTCTCTCAAGATCCATTAATGTACTAAAAACATATTTAAATCAGTTCATGTGAGAACAGTGGTTCAATATTAATATTATAAAGCAACGGGAATATTTTTGGTGCGCCAAAACAAAAAACAAAATAACGATTTATATAGTGATGGCCGATTTCAAAACACTGCTTCATGAAGTTTCGGGGCATTATGAATCAGCGTGTTGAATCATGATTCGGATCGCGTGTCAAACCGCCAAACTGCTGAAATCACGTGACTTTGGCGCTCCGAACCACTGATTCGACACGCTGATTCATTATGCTCCGAAGCTTCCTGAAGCAGTGTTTTTAAATCGGCCATCACTATACAAGTCATTATTTTGTTTTTTTGGCGCACCAAAAATATTCTCGTCGCTTTATAATATTAATATTGAACCACTGTACTCACATGAACTGATTTAAATATGTTTTTAGTACCTTTATGGATCTTGAGAGAGGAAATGTCATTGCTCCCTATGCAGGCCTCACGGAGCCATTGGATTTCAACAAAAATATCTCAATTTGCGTTCCGAAGATTAACGAAGGTCTTACGGGTGTGGAACGGCATGAGGGTAAGTAATAAATGACAGAATTTTCAGTTTTGGGTGAACTAACCCTTTAAAGGGAACATCGGATGCCAATTTTCCACAAGTTAGTATGATTCTTTAAAGGTCTTCATGAAAAGTCTATAACATACTTTGATTAAAATTTCTTAATGGTTGTGTAAAAAAAAATGGTTTTATCTTGTCAAAAACAGCTCTGTTCACAGCGAGCCGTTTCCGTGCATATCCCTTTAAATGATAATGAGCTACTGGTCACCCCACCCCTATCTTCCGTGGGCGGGGTGTAAACATTATTTGGCAGGTATTGCGTTGAACTCACCATTCTTATTTATGCAGTTATAAATGCTCAAAAATGATTAAAATACTTTTGAAAATTACTTGTTAGTCATTAACCAACACCTTTATAAACCCTATTGTAGTGTTACCATGTTATCTTTGCATAAAATGTACACAGTTTGTAATAAGACAATCACCTTAATGCATTGTTCATTATAAACGTGCAGTTATAAATTACAATGAGAAGGTTTCTAAATAGAAATAACATATGTTTGTTCGACTGTATTATTTTGATAATGAACAAGCTGCGATGTCACGTTTGCAGTGCTTTGTTGTGTGTGCGTGAGGCGCCGGCGCAATCAAACAGCATTCTTTGCAAGGGACTTGCCTCATCGTCATGGCAACGGTTTGTGGCCGCCTATCCTGTCTTCACTAATCGATAACGAATTGTGATTGAAAGCATGCGGTTCGCAATGTGTGTGTTGTCATCATTAATTTTGAAGTATTTCCACACTGAGGCTGACATTGTTTCTGCTGCTGCCGCCGGTGTCTCTGTGCACGGAAAATTCTGTCAGTTACGTCACGAGAGGTATCAGTCTTTGGTATCGGGGGTATTTTTACGAGTACGAGTACAAATACATGAGCTTGGTATCGGGCCCGATACTGATACTAGTATCGGTGCATCCCTAATAGGGAGGTTATGTAGGCACACTGCCAACACACATTTATATCCAAACACCATGTAAAAGTGAATTTTGCATCCGATGTCCCCTTTAAACCAGTCTCCTCGATAAAACTTAAAGGAAATATATATCTAGAGATCAGATTATGTATCTTCTCGGCTCACTTGGGGTAAAGCTGCGCTTACCTGTCCTGAATGCAGTGATGGACAGCTGTCTTTCTTTCCTCATTCAACTCGTGTTTGGGTTTCATGCAATTTCTCATTTTTGTGGCGATATTATGATAACTCAGTTTCATTGATTCATTTGATCAAAAGTAATTCCATTTTGTAAGATCATTTTCATCTAGTAATTTCAAACTTCGCGAGGCAGACAACGACATTCTGTGATCAAATACAATCAACTTGTTAACACGCTCCACAGCGCCACCCAGTGCATTTAGTTATAATTGTGAGTTTTGTGCTTGGGAATTATCATTGATTCACTGCATTTATGGCCAGCAAAGCAACTTAGTAAAATTCAAAATATTATTATTCAAAAAATAAAAGTTACAGATCGAATATTCGTGCACACTCCTAGAAAAAACAAAACAAACATCCCTAATTACAATTCCTAAAAAAAAATGATCCAAATGCTGTCAATGCTTTTCTAGATCTACAAAAAAAAAAATAATAATAATAAAATTTGGAATGATATCTGGTTTTATGTTAGTGTGAGAAAAGAGAGAGGAAAAAAATAAATAAAAATAAATTCACACTCGGGCTGTCCAAAGACCCCGCTTAGAAAATAGATCAAATTCATCCTCAAAATCAGAAACAACGCAGAACACATACAGACAGAAATGAAATGGCAACACTTTAAAGCATCCACGATGCAAAATGATCATGCTCACACACACGCAGGCATAAATTAGTGAGACTATAAAAATTGCCGTTATAATTTGTCAAATAAAATCAGCCAAAATGCACAATCACCACAAAAATAAAGAGGTGACACCACAACACATCCAAGATGGAGAACAATGCGCGCACACACACACAGAGAGAGAGATGAAAGGATAAGGCAATACAATGAGAAATACAATATGAGACAGCACAAACTTCAGTACAAAACTGACTTTAGTAAAACAAAATGCTTAACTTGGAGACAAAAGCTATTTTTATTGTTATAATTGTGATTTCATAATGTAGATTACTTATGAAAATTAGTCAAATAGCATATCAAATAGCAATAGCAAATAGTAGAGCTCTGCAGCCATGTTTAACAATGCTATTAAAATGCAGATAACCAAATCATCCAGATTATCAACAAGCATGTAATCAACTACATAATACCAAATGTGAAAGTTTAAGGATCTACAATTGAGAAACTTATATTGATTGACAATTGTTCTGAATATTATCCTTAATGTATGTCAAGCTACGACCCTGCTTATCAAATTTAAAATGAGAGAAGACATTTTTTTGCTGTTAATGGCAAAGAATGTGCATCCAAATCAAAAACAAATTCCACATGATCAATCATCATTTGTAAAATTTAATCAAGTTAAACTGATGTCTTTGGATGGCAAAATGTGACTGAAATTTAAACAGCACAATTGCGGTTATCTCAAATAACCTCGTGAATGCTTTTTACAAGTTGAAATCTGGTAATAACAACATGGCGTGAACACAGATATATGTAAATTTTAACACGTAAACAGCACATCGACGACGCATTGTTTGCATGTCAAATGCATAGTTTACAAGTTCCATATGACTGTTAAAGAGTATAGCAAACCAGACACATCCTTCTGTACGCATTCACAAGTTTAAGCAAAAGCGGCAATCCAAAACAGTGAATCAATCACCATACATGCAAAAGTTCAAGAATGACCACAATGCTGACAAGATCTTATCTCTAGCACTCCTTTTACACACGTGAGTCATCACAGGTGCATAATTAACATATCATCTTATCAGCAAGCCATATCTAGGGATGCAGTGATACCATTTTTCAGAACTGATCCGATCCCGATACCAAAATTTATGAGTATCTGCCAATACCAATTCCAATTTTTTAAAATAATGTTGAAATTCTACACCTCTTAGTTCATGACTACATTATAAAGATAAAAACAAATGATAAAAAAAAAAAAAAGACAAAATTACATTAAATTAGGTTAATGGATAATTCAGCAGCAAAAGATATTCTAGAAACATCATGAGTTTGCAATTTTATAAAACAACCCTCTACATTGCTAGTAAATCACTCGCATATGCGACTAAATTTCAGAAGAGTCGACTAAAAAAAAAATGTTACGCACCGTCGCTTGGCTGGGAGCACACTCTGTCGCCTTCTCTCACACACACACACACACACTCACCGTGAGAGAAAGAGAGAGCACATGCAGGGCTCATTGACAGAATTGTCACTGTCCCGATCTGACCAGTGCTGCGTCATCATAAAAGCTTATCATTTGCGCGTGTTAAGCCTTGCCAATTTAAACATTTAATCGCAGGAAGACGCAAAAGTCTTGCGCACTGTGTGAGAAGCAGTTTTGTGTGCACCCACATCCAAAGCACGCACACAGCCGCGTCGGACAGCATGCGAGTACTGAATTGAGCTCACTCTCAAGTCTTGCTCTTGAACTGACAATTTCACACAAAATTGTCAAAATGCCATCTTGGCGAGTATCCTAGTAAACACAGTCAGTTATGTCAATATACTGTGTGTAACAGTATACTGAATTCGTGCATTAGTCTTAAAGGGTCTTTTTTGGCTCCAGTCCATCTAAAGAACAACCCCCTGCTAGGCACTTTTATGGCACCCATGCTTCCCGACTGAGGAGAAAGGTGGCAAACTTTAAGCCATTTGTAGAAAACTAAATGGTCGAAAAGACAACACAATTTAAGCCACCAGAAGATAAAGATTCCAGATCAAAAGAGACAGAGAGACAATGCAGGCCTGTTTCTCTGAGTGATCTATGAGTGACACTGTTGAAACTTTACAGAAAAACCCACAGAGACTGTTTCTACATCTAAAACTGCATCGAATTGTTCCAAGACAATTTGAAAAGGACTTATCACACATCTTGCAACTGCATAACACTATAGAATGTCTACACCTTATACATGTGACCATGTATGTTTAGAAACACTCACAATTCATGTAATTGTCAACTTCTGAACGGTTGATTGAAAGTATGTCTTGTCTGGTATGAACGCAAATCTCTGTTTTCAATTTAGATCATGGCTTGAATGAAATCTGTGTAAAATGTATCATATTTCGTTTAATAGCAATTACGTCTAAACTGTACTTTCTGCCGAGACTGGCAATTCCAGAGGCCCGGGATAACAGTTTATGATCGGGGCAGAGAAAAGCCACCTTTGAAACAAGACTATACCTGATTGGCCAGAACTCCTCAAAGAGGTGGGACAAACACCTAAGGTAAATAGTCACATCACTAAGACAACAGAAGACTAAGATGGAGACTAAGACCATAGTAACTAATCCTTGAACAAAGAAGAATATGGCTTAAGACGAAAGACAGACGACAAAGGACATGGAAAGGATGGAAATGGAAAGGACATTTTTTTTTTTTTTTTACCTGACATCAATCCAGACCTGAAAAGACCCTGCAACAAATCATCGACTCTGAAAAACCCTTTTCTCCAAGCCAAGGACGCCGACAAGGGAATCCGCATTCAAAGAAAAACGACAAGCAAGTACCTCCAGATTCTAAAGCTGAACTGGTGCATTAAATTAATGATTCATGGTTCGTTCAGGTCAGGTTTTGTGAAATGCATATTTTGCTAGAAATGCTTATCATTCCACTCTCTCTTAAAACTCTTTCTTTTTCACTTCCTTTCTTTCTGCAACTTGCACATGTATGAATGTGTGTGTTTGTGTGTGCGTGTTTGTGTTAGATATTAGTTTATGTGTTAGAATAATCAATAAAGTCTCCTGTAGATTTTTAAAAGAAGTGTCTTGTGTTATGTGCTTGTAAATTTACTGTCTTAAACTGCCGATCTTAATGTTACCTTTCTACTAAATAGTGTTTTCATGATAGTTGGATATTCATATCCACTACAAGAGCTTATTACGGCCTGAGCAAATGAACACTGGACGATACTTTATATACTTTAATGTTAGGTGCGATTAATCACAATTATTTACAGGAAATTGTGTTGTTAATTTTTTTTCATCAATTAACAGCAATATTAGCCCAATTATTTTAAGGCTGCAACTAATGATTATTTTGATAATCGATTAGTTGGCCGATTATTTCTTCGATTAATTGGATAAAAAGCCCAATTTTCTTTTTTTATTGACAAAACACACTATTCCACATCCTGCCCAATGCTGTCCCTCAAACAAACATGCCAACTGAATGATATGAAAACATATAGTGAATATATCTATGCTATATGCAAAAGAGCTATAAAGCAAAAGGACAATTTAAATCCCTACATTAAAAATGAAGATAATAATAAAGATAATAAAAAAAAAACAAAAATGTTCACTCTGGACACATCCTCTACTGTCATTTCTTTATCCTGTATGAAACGTCTAACATTTATATTCAATTACATGCTGCTATCACTTTACAGTTACCACTCTCATGAAATATTTGAATTACATGTTGACTTTTAAACCTAAATTTAACATCCAACAACATATTTCAGAAAAATTTATATTTTTGCACCACCGACTGGCGCAAGTTTTCCATGCACGGTGGGCAGAAGCGACTAATCGAAAATGACATTCGTTGAGAATGATTTTCATTATCGATTTTATCTATTAATTGTTGCAGCCCTAACTGATTTGCTTGGTCAGCGTTGTTGTAGGTTTTGGTTCGTTTGCTGTTGTAGGCTGTAAGGACCTTTGAAATCATTTGGCGAAGTGATATGCCCATGTAATGCAGTCAAGACCTGCCTGGAACTACTTTAGCCATGCGAGGCCCTGAAAATAATTGCACACATTAGAACGTTCGTCAACCAGTCAGATTCGATGATTTAACAGCCCCGTAGTATAAACAGTAAACAGAAAACGGATGTTCATTTATTGCATGGACAAAGCAATACCCAATGTAAGTGTCTAAACTGCATGCGCACAGTTCAGTTAAAGGGTTAGTTCGCCAAAAATGAAAATTCTGTCATCATTTGCTCGTCCTCAAGCTGTTCCAAACGTGTATACATTTCTTTGTTCTGCTAAACACAAAGGAAGTATATGGGTAACCACCACTGACTTATTTCCATAGTATGGAAAGAAAAAAAAAAAAAATACTACAGAAACCAATGGTGCCCCACAATTGTTTGGTTACAAACATTCTTCAAAATATCTTTTGTGTTCAGCAGAACAAAAAATATTTGGAACAACTTGAGGGTGAGTAAATGAAGACAGAATTTTCATTTTTGGGTGAACTATCCCTTTAAATGATAAAGTTTGCCCTCTTTAACTTAATGTTGTTAAACTGAATGAATGAAGCAAATTGTTTGCTGAAATAACCACAACATTAACAACATAAGTGTGTGGTTTATCTGTCAATCAGACGCACATGAAAGTTCATTACAGCATAAAGGTCCATTCACACCAAGATCGATAACTATAAAGATAACTATATAGCATCCACACCAACTCACAATAGCGTTGGGCATAAGCAGTTTTACCATCTGCCGCTTTAAATGCTCAGGCTCTTTAAAGTCATGTGGATGGCTTTCCATTTTTTTAGCATTTATCAGCTGGGGAAAATTCCAACAACATCGTTTCACTGTGCTGTTATCATCATGGTTGTGGTGTGGACTCTGCTATTCTTTTACATTTAGAACTATATCTTTGTCTTCATCTACTTTATCTTTGTCTATATCTTTAAAACTATCATTACATTATCATCCTTGGTATGAACAGGCCTTCTTTCAGATAGGAGCTGTACTTGCATGGCTGAAATAGCTGCCCGAGAGGTGTTTCAAAGATGGCCGCCGAGTGAAATGACTTTGGTATAGATCTTATGTAGCCCCGCCCCTTTTTAGAGCTGTGCTCATTGTGTTCCGTCTTCCGGTTTGTATTTCCACAGCATGAAAGTAAGATCTTACGGATTTATGAACAAACTGCTCATTTTAAAGTCTACTGACATTTGTTATGACATCGGCTTCAAACATTACAATGCTCATGATAACTTTCTTTAAAGGGATAGTTCACTCAAAAATTAATATTCTGTCATTAATTCAATCTGTTAATCATACAAAGCGATCGAGTCTCTTTGGAAAATTTTGACTAAACCACTCAATTCATATGGATTAGTGTTATGATCTCATTATCTTTTTGAAGCGGCAAAATGTCATTTGTGTAGCTGTCTATGGAGGGACAGAAAGCTCTCAGATTTCATCAAAAACGATGAAGGTCTCCATGAGGTTGAGAATTTTCATTTTTGGGTGAACTCTCCCTTTAACTCTACAATAAGTAAATCCACATCACCAGCTAATTACTCATCAACAGCAATGCCATAGAAATATACCAAGTAACCACAAAAATGGAAGTTCAAAGTTCTCCGGCGCATAAGGTCCATACCAAATCATTTTAAAATTAAAACAAAGTGATGTAGGCTAACTCCATTAAGAAAGAACTAGCATGATCTAACAATGGACAAAAGCAGACATAACATACAAATGTGTGAGAAAGGTTCATGATACCTAATTTAGAGTAATATAATGCATATAATGCAAATAGTAATGTAGCTATGTAACCTTGTTATAAAGCGTTTGGAATCACAAAATCATAATCCCACGTCAAAAGAGTCATTCTACGAAATGGGTGCCATTTCCAAAATTTTCATTAAGAACAAACTTTTTTTTAAACAAACCTACAACTTGAAAGATATGTTAATCCTCCAAAAAACATTTTCCCACCTCAGGCACAAAATCTTTATTAATATTATCCTTTTTATTCAGGCAAGGAAGCCATTCTTGTACCACCCCGTCACGGACAGTATGTATGCCATTGGAGTAGTAAAACAAGAAATAGATTTTTAAAATCTAATGTTTTCCTAATAGTAAAATGTCCCTTTTTTGGAAACCATCAATAAGTCTGTAATTTAATAGTTTTTTTTTTTTTTTATTCTTAGATTTTTAATCTTGAAATATGAAGTTGACGTTTCAATGGCCTCATTGTTTGTACTGAAAAAATGAATTCACTTAAAAAATACAAATAAAATTACATTTATCTGATTAGTCCACACAACAAGTTAACAAATTAATTCAACATTAATTTATATAATATTTCATTTTCTTTCCATAAACTTTTAACAAAATTACCCTGTGATGGGGTGGTACACTGTGACAGGGTGGTATGGACAAAGTGTTTCTCTATATGATCTGCTGGTTTTAAACTTGGGAGGGGAGACATTCACATTGAGTAAAAAGTGAGTGAGTGAGTGAGTGAACCAAACAGTGTTGCCAAGTCTGCGGTTTTCCCGCAGAATTGGGCTACTTTTACACTGTTGCCGCGGGTTGTAGTGAGCCCGAATAACATGATATTTAGGCCTTGGAATGCACATTTTACCAAGGGAACCCTGCCAAAAAAAAAAACATTTTACCCCCCAGAACATGATTTTTATCAGGGGACATTTTGGGATGAAATTTACCACCCCGTAAATTTCATCCCAAAATGTCCGCAAATCTCCCATGTGGTCAAGTTTCTCACCTAGCAAACATGCATTCAATCTGAAATATAATTTTCTCTGTAATAATAACGTAAAAAAATGAATAAATAACATTTTTCCCTATCTATTTTGCATGACGGGGTGGTTGGTTTGAGCTTGACTGGCCCTGCCTAACATAAAAAGCAACAAATAAACAATGTAAAAAAAAAAAAAAATGACAGTTGCCTGCTTTTGTTCTTGGTGGCTATAAGGCTCAAATGATGTCACTTCAGCTTTGTGATATCATTTAAAGGAACAGTGCATTATTTACAGATAAAACAAGTTAGTTTGACAGGGTGGTAAGTCAAACTGAGGGATGCACACAAATCATAAAATATTTACAAAACAAATAAGGTTTATTGTGAATAAATATATCTTATGTAAACAGCGACACACATATAATCCTGAAAATAGTATATGTTTGAAAAAAATAACTTATTTGGTGATATTTTAGATGCAAATGTCATGTTGGTCAACACGGACATGTGAAATTAACTATGTAATAATGAAAAATGATTAAAAATAATCTTAATCTTCGAAAAAAAAGCATTTTATCATACATCATGTTAAAAAGAACACTTCAATTAATAACTTTAAGCTTTGGAAACACACTCTGGTACATTTTTTTGCATGTGATCAAACGTTGCGGACCCAAATGGCACCCGTTTCGTTGAATGACTCAAAAGCATAACATGGAGCGCTCTGGGTCAAAGAATGGATAAACTTATAAAACATAACTCCAGGATTATTTAAACTTCAGTGCAATATGCAAACGCTGACCGCAGGACAGTGAACTATAGCTAGTGATTAATGTTAGATATGACCGCTTGTTATTTGGGAACATACGAATGAAAGGTTGCAACCTTCAGCTGAATCAATGACAAGCAAGCAACAGAAGGAAGAAATTACAAGGGAAGTTGATACTACCAGACACCAGCACTGACATTCACCACTAACACAAGAGATCTTCACAATACATTCAGGCCCGGTTTCACAGACAGGGATTATATTAAACCAGGATTGGGCCTTTTATAAACCAACCTTAGAAGAAAAAAGACTTAGTGTGCATCTTGAGGCAAAACAATGGTACTGACATATTTTTAAAATATCTCAGTGCACTGCTTCCAGTTAAAACAGCTCAAACATGCATTTTAGTCTGGGACTACTTTTAAGCCTTGTCTGTGAAACCAGGGGTCAAATTTCAAAACCAAATCACACTGACATCTCGATCGCCACTATATTACATATCTGTAATCTTCACGCTGACCAGCGCTTGTTTATCTATGTGGAGGTCAGTGGGGCTCACGCATCTGTTACTCTAATGTTTACTCTAATGTAATGTGAGTTTACACCATATCTGTTCATGCACAATGTTTTGAAAGTCTATTAAAAGCTGCTGAAGTCTGTCAAACTTTGTTTTAAATGCCCAGGCCTGCAGAGTGATCCTGCGCTGAGCTTTAGTGCGTAATCAACGTACAGTGTGCACGCGAAACACACCAGCGCGTTCACATCAAACTCTGACATTTCTCAAACACTGTGCACTGAAACACAAAATGCATGTCATTGGGACATGGTTTGCATTCATGTCCGTAAGTTTTGTGCGTGTGTGCGTCCATTAGCAACATTAGCAACTCACATTTCTTCAGCCACTTCATCCAGCAGCGCACGATGAGGCTGTGATGTTTCTTATTCTCGATGCACCACGACGACAATCCCTGGATGGACTCCATCGTATTGGTAACTCCTTGAAATCGCCGGTCCAGCGATGACTCCAAAGCGGCAGACGAGCCGCGGCCACCGCTGTGACCACTACTGGCCGCTCCGGGTCCAGCCGCCATCTTCCCTTCACTGCCAAGGCAAGCAGCGACGCACTGGAGGTTTTAATCACGCTGCACCAGCAGAGGGCGCCGCTGCACATTTACAAACGACCAGTAGAGGGCAATATTGATGATCATCCATGTAGCATGATCCTGCAATACGGCAGTACCATCTTTGATTTTAAAACGGGAATGAAAGCTAGGCTATCTCTTCAGTAGGTTGTACTGTTAATTAATTTTTTTTCTGATTATTCTGCTGATGAAACACTGCAAAAATATCTACCCAAGAAATTTCAGTAGACAAAAAACTCAAGACAACATGAGTTGTGGAAGAAGTATAAGTGATCTAGGTGCTGCAGCTTTTTACAAGCAGAATGAAAACATTCTGTTTTGAATTTTTGCAAACATTATGGGAATGTTATTCTGAATGTTTTCTGAACAAGTAGTAGCATTTGAAAAACGATAGACAGGCTAAATAATTTCGGTAAATAAGTTCCATGAACGATGAATAAAAAGCCCACAGTTTTTGTGCTGATGTTTTTAAAGACCATTATTAGAGAACCTTGCTAGAACGTCCTGAGGACGTTACCTGTTAGATGGGCCCTAACCCTAAAAAACAGCTGGTAACAGTTTAATATTTTAACTAATTTGCTTCAGTATATGAGCCCCTATATTCTGGTTTTAAATTCAATTTTCTTGGAAAGAAAAAAATAATAATTTTTCAAAGTAGAAGTAGGCTGTGATTGTGATTCCAATAAAGCAGGCTTTATTCTGTGTGCTACTTCCATCTCATTAGCCTTGACATGCCTCTGGTGTGCAACTTAAAGTGCAGTAAATGGTAAAACTGTTACAAACTGTTATGATTACAATAAGAAATTAAAATAACATGATAACAAATTCCAGTTTTCTACATCAAGCAGTAGAACTGTTGCTGCACAGATAAAATAACTGGAGACATTCGGTCACCGTGATTTTGCCTTATAAGATATTCCTGGGTCAACATAGTTTGTTGATCCTGGAATAACATTTCTGTCCAAAAATTTAGTCCTATCCCTACCCCTAAACATAACCCTACCCATCCCTAAAATCAGAGGGAAATGATAATAACACAGATGTAGAAGCACCTAAAATTTAGTGTCTCCAATTGACCTATGCTGCATGTCAAACAGAGGAAACCCACACAGACACAGGGAGAACATGCAAACTCCACACAGAAAGTCCTCCTGGCTGAGTCGGACCAGGGATCTTCTTGCTGTGAGGCGACAGCGCTACCCCACTGAGCCACTGCTGTCCTGTTGTGGAATAAACTGTTTTTAAAATATAGTAGGCAGTACTGGAGGAGAATAGGGGAAATTAGGCAATTTTGACTTACTCCTTTTTATTATTAGGACCCAAGCACTAAAAGTATACAGTTTTCCTAAGGATTATTATTAATAGGCTATTATTAGTTTTTTTTTTAAATATAGCCACCTTTATTTCAACGTGTCTGTCATCACTTGATAATATAAGAAAGAGTCTATGACGTTATTTATTTATTTAATGTAATTTTTTGGCTCAACTATACACCACAAGCTCCAATGGCCACAGAGCTTGACCCACTGGCAGCAATCATGGCCGCCACACCAGAGTTTCCAGCCATCATGGCCGCCACAAAGAATTTCCACCATCATGGCCGCCATGCCAGGGTCCCCAGTCGTCATGGCCGCCACGCCAGAGTCTCCAGCCATCATGGCCGCCACGCCAGTCTCCAGCCATCATGGCCACCACGCCAGAGTCTCCAGCCATCATGGCCGCCACGCCAGAGTCTCCAGTCATCGTGGCCGCCACACCAGAGTCAGCTCCAGCCCCTGAGTCCGCTCCAGTGTTGGCTCCAGCCCCTGAGTCAGCTCCAGCCCCTGAGTCCGCTCCAGTGTTGGCTCTAGCCCCTGAGTCCGCTCCAGTGTTGGCTCTAGCCCCTGAGTCCGCTCCAGTGTCAGCGTCAGCTCCAGGCCCTGAGTCTGCTCTAGTGTCATCGTCGGTTCTAGCCCCTTAGTCCGCTCCAGTGTCGACTCCAGCCCCAGAGCTCAGCCCAGAGAGTATCATGGCTACGGCTATTTTGTGTGTGTGGGCTGCACACACAGCTCCAGCCCCTCCCAAATAATTTTTTTTGGGGGGAACTATCCGCCCACTCTCCCAAAACGGACATGGAGGCCTTCCCAGAGCAGCCCGCTCTCCTAAACACGGCAACAGAGGCCATCCCAGAGCCGCCCACTCTCCCAGACACAGCCACGGAGGCCATCCCAGAGCCACCCGTCCCTAAGGCCAAGCCTAACCTCTCTGTGCCTTCTGTTACAGTTTCAGCTGATCTGCTGTGGTGGTCTTCTGCTCCGCTGTAGGGATCTTCAAGCCTGTCTACTCTGCTATGGTGGTCTTCTGCTCCGCTGTAGGGATCTTCATACCTGTCTACTCTGCTGTGGTGGACTTCAGCACCACAGCCCGGGCCACCTACTCAGCCTGCTCTGCCTCTGTCCCCTGGTCCTCTTCCTCTCCATGGACCTTGCCCAACATCCCTCCCACTGTTCTGCCTCCGCTCCACCACCCACCTGGTTGGGGTTGGGGGCTCTGCCATATATTCTCCATGTCTTGTCTGGACTTTTGTTATATTTCCTGTCTTGTGTGCCATGTTTGTAGATCATTGTAGTTTTTCATGTTGATCAGTCTCCCCAGGTGTGTCTTGTTCTCTCATTATCTTGTTACACTTGTTTGCCCCGTGTGTATATATAGCCTTGTGTTTCTCTTGTGCTTTGTCAGTCAATGTTTGGTGTTTCCTATGTTTACATGCTCCCTGTGTTTCCCAGTTTGGATTTATTTGTGTTTGTTTATTAAATGCACTCCTAGAACTTAGATCTGCTTCCTCTCCTGTATTCTTTGGACCCAATTGTGACACCCAGTTTAACATAGTTTGTACTGCATGTAAATGCAGTTTAAAAACCAATCACAGAACATACAGCCAATACATATTTACCAGAAAAAAAGACATGTCAAACATTATAAACACAATAATTAAGTTACACACTTGTTTCAATAATAAATGTAGCCTATAACTGGACTATAACTGGAAGTAGTTAAAAGAAGCTTTAAAAATTAAAACATCTTTCATATAGCCTATAACACATAGCTTCTACTATATTTTTTACTATTGTTTTTAGCAACAAAAGCTATCATGTCTTTAAGAATCCCCTGATAAACAAAGAAACTTGTTGGATATTGAAAACACATGGAACACCATTGACCAGTAATGGAAATAATTCAAATGCTTATGCTATTATATTGGGATTATATTACAGTATATTTGAGTATGACTATTTGCACTCTTTTAGAGATTGACCTGACCAGTAGAGCGTATGCTGCGTTTCCTCTGACAGTCACACGAGGGCAGCAGACATCTTGTGTTATCATTGAAACAAACAAGCAGTTCACAAGGACTTACAAAAGTATCATTGGTCTGTACCTGCACACAGAATTCTATTATAATTCTGTTAACTACATGATTTACATTTTTAAACTAATGCAAGCCATGGCTCAGTTCTGACCATAGGCCTACCAATAATATATATATATATATATATATATATATATAGTGATTTGGACACAACACTTTATTTAAAAAGGTAGTTTTTCATCATAATTGTTTCATGTGATTATTCATGTAAATCAAAGAATAAATGAACAGCCGTGAGTAGTTTCCTCTTTTGTTGTTAGAAGGCTATGTGTTTGATCAATATTAATATCATCTTCACAGAGCATGTGAGCACATGAACCTCCAACTCCAGGCCTTGCAGCTCCCAGAGCGCCATTACCTGGATAAATCTGTTCATATGTAACGAGTGTATCTGTGTATGAGTAGGCTGTAAGTGTGTGTTGCGGGTGTTTCAGCTATCAGGGTACACCTCTCCTGTCCCCATGTTGAGAGAAATCGAAAATAAGTGCAGAGGCGTTGTGTGCGCTGTATAAAAATGATGGTTATTCTAAACTAGTTTTAGACTAAATGTGAGCATGCATTTACTCATTTACTTCTTCTCCTGTGTCCTATTCTTCTGTATTCCAGAAGGGCAGCACAGCTGAAAATCTTGTTTGTTTGAGCTGCGCCCTCTACTGTACAGCCTGAGGCTTATTCATTTCTCTTTGGTGTGAAAGGGCCTTTACATTTGCAAACAAACAGCTCAGCCCAGATAAGAAAAAACGCATTATTAACACATAACATATTACTTTCCATAAAAGTAATTAACACAGTTATTTACTTTTTTAGGGAGTAAAACAATATTGTCATGCATTACTCTTAAAAGTAACTTTCCCCAACACTGTCAGGTATATCCTACGTTACGTGGAAAAAATGTCCTCACAAAGATGGCAATATCTGAAATCCTAGTCCTTGTGGTGATATTTTTTGGTCCCAATGAGGAAAACAGCTTATAAATCATAATGTACCCATAAAACATGGAAACCCAATGTGTGTGTGTGTGTGTGTGTGTGTGACATATCAGGACACAAATATGTATAATGACATTGGTATGACTAGGCATGTGACGGTATCAAATTTTCATGTTGTGATTAATTGCTGAAGCTTTTATCACGGTATACGGTATTATCATGATATTGAAATAAGTTGCAAAAAAAAATTGTTGTAATACAGGTTTAAGAACTCTTTTTGTAATAAAAAGAACTCTGAATGTTTAAATACAATAATACAATACACAAAAAAATATAAAGTAAAATTTTCAAACAGATTAAAATGCAAAAGAATTAGGCTATAAAGAACAACAGGTAACACTTTACAACAAGGTCTCATTATTTAATGCATTAACTAAGACTGAGCAATAGCTACATTTGTTACAGAAAGTATTATTTTTTGTTAATGTTAGTTAAGAAATACAACTGATCATTGTTAGTTTTATCTTAGGTCCAATAAATAAGTTCTTTTGATTTTAGTAATGTTATTAAACAGTAACTAAGAAAATAACATTAACTAAGAATAATTAATGCTTTATAAGTATTTTTCATTGTCAGTTTGGTAATAATGAATTAACATGTTAACTAATGAAGCCGTGTGTCTCAAAGTTTTACTGAACAATAACAAATAATCAGAACATTTCTAATCATTAGGGCATGTTGTAGTCCAGATTAAAATATAAAAATGTTTAAGTTTGAAAATAAATAGCCTATTAAGTCTTTAAGTATTAAGTATTTGGTGCTGTGATGAACAACATTGAGATTACAAAAAACTGAATGGCTGTTTGAAGCATTTTAAAAACTGTTCAGGAGCGCAGTTGCTTTGTTTACGGGGTTTCCGGGGTAACCGCTGCATTCTGCTGTTCCATCAGCGCCCTCTGCTGTCAGAGAGTGAACGCGCACTTTCATTCAGCGCGTGTCCTCCACTCGTTCTGCCATGTGCTTCTCATGCACGTTGGGCTTGTTTACATCTGAGCAGAATACAGCAGTGTTGTGCATTTTATACGGTTGATGGGGAAAGTATTCTTAAATGCATTATAAAAATTTTACTAATTGGTAATAAATTTATTATTTACGGTATTTTGAAGTGCCAATGATAACAATATTGTGCATATTCATTATCGTGATATATCGCATTACCGAATATCGGCACATGTCTAGGTATGACATAGGTATTACAAGGAGAGGGTGACTTATGAGGACATTACCCCATGTCCCCATTTTTCAAAAGTCTTATAAATCATACAGAATGAGTTTTTTTTTTTTTGAGAAAGTAAAAATGTGCACAGTTTCCTGTGATGGGTAGGTTTAGGGGTAGGGGTACTGTAGGGTGATAGAAAATATGGTTTGTACAGTATAAAAACCATTACACCTATGGAATGTCCCCACAATTCACAAAAACAAATGTGTGTGTGTGTGTGTGTGTGTGTGTCTGATCCCTCTCAGCCCCTGTGGTGCTCCTGCAAGCCTCTGATGATGTAATGCAGTGCAATTATAAGAGGAACATTTAGGACAGAATTAAAGACACTGTGATGTTGTGATAGAGAATCAAACACCACGATCAAAACAGGAATGGAAAACCGGGTATGGCATCCAAGATGTTAATTAAAAGTGTACAATAAAAACAGAGCATGCATTAGAAGGTTATTCATTAAAAAAAACAGTCTACTAAAGTACCAATTAACTCCCCTGTCCCCTCTTTAAACATTTGAGGCTGGAGTATAACCGCGTTCAAGCAGCGCTAACAACAGAATAAAATAACAGCAGTGTTCTCATCACTCACTAATTGTTTTTTGATAAAAACATGGGACTGTAAACATAGTAAAATACAGTGATTGATAGTCTCTCCATCACAGATGTATGAAGGAAAAAGATGTGCCAGTTGTTTTGTAGTTGTTAAAGGTAAAGCTTTTGCACCAACCAGAATTGCAAAAAAAAAAAAAACTTTGTTGTGGGCTTTATAGCCTTGCCTTTATTTAAAATGGGTAACATTTGTGTGTCAGTATATGTTTGAATGGTGGTGGACGGTGGGAAGCAGAGAGGCTGGGTCAACTAACCCTGACCCTAACCCTAAAATCACAGGGACAGGCTGATAAGAACCTTAATTAAGCTTCAACCTCAACCTTAACCTTAACCTTTACAATCTAATTGATCCAAATGTTGGTCCTAGACCAACAAAGGATACTGATCCAATTTTGGCAAAATCTAAATCATGGCAAAATTAAATATCAGTGGTGTCTTAGGGATAGTCACTATGTTAGTCTGGAATGTTCTTCCAAATCCATATGTTGTTGTTTAGTTCCATGCTAACGTAATGCACAGTGGAAACACATCCACAGGATTAAACTAATATGGCATCGTCCATGTCTGATGACGGATTCAAAAAGACTGGTGAGATCATCTTCACCAGGACCAAGAACACATGCAGAACCAAATGAGCACATCACACTAACACAGCTGACTGTACTGTTGTGTTGTTTGTGAGATTGTCATGTAAGCTTGTTCATTTCTAGTTCTGGATCTGATTCTCATGGATGAATTGTTTTCTGAGCTCATCTTTCTCTCTTAGTAAGCGCATATATGGTATGCAATTTAGGTCGGACAGTGCGGTTTCGAAATGACCACATCTGCTTACCGGTGCAGCCTTGAGCTCATTTGTCCTCTTTCTAAGATCATCACTATTTTATACTTTATCCAATGGAATATAAATAATAGCTAATACATTTTAGACACAATATGGTCAATATCGTTTTTGTTCTGTTCCACCAACGAAAATAGTTCTAAACAGAGTCACAGCAGAACCGTTGTGCATCTCCGATCAACACAGTGTTGTTTAATGAATTGGGTGAGTCAATGATTCAATGACTGATTCATAAAGACAGTGGCTGTTTCTCAATTCCAAGAATGCAGAGAACGGACTTGTGGAGTCCGGTCTAGCCAGGCGACCTTAAAAGAACAAACTTGGAAGGACGCGAGGACACAGAACGCATCCTTGTGAGAATTGAGATGTGCTGCGATCTTGTTGCTAAACTGACTGTCCCAGCATATAATAAGAAGCGGCTAATGCACAATAAATGCAACATTACATCACAAACAAATGTAATAACCTATTAAAAGACTTCCATCATATTATTATTAACATTGTTTTCATATAATTTTATATTTGTTGCTTTGTTAATGTTAAGATTATTTTTATATGCCAATAAAAATACTGCAGGCTTTCTTCAAGTTATCACTTTATTAAAACTAAGCAAAACAAACGGACAAATGTTTACTTTCACGAGCCGTCACATATTTGCAAGCATGTAAGTGAGAATGAGAACTTTAAAGGGTTATTATAAAGTGATAATACTTTTTGTGCACCAAAAAAACAAAATAACAAATTTTTAACAATATCTATTTGGGCCGATTACAAAACACTGCTTCATGAAGCTTCTGAGTTTTATGAATCTTTTGAGTCGAATCAGTGATTTGGATCTCCTATCAAACAGCTAAACTGCTGAAATCACGTGACTTTGGCACTCCGATTCACTGATTTGATTCGTAAAGCTCTGAGGCAGTGTTTTGAACTCAGCTCATATAGATATTGTTGAAAAGTTGTTATTTTTTTTATTTTTTTTTTGGTATTCTTGTCACTTTATAATATTAAGATAGAACCACTGAAGTCACATGAACTGTTTTAAATATGTTTTTAGTACCTTTATGGATCTTGAGAGGTGCAGTAACATTGCTGGCAATGCAGGCCTCACTGAGCCATCGGATTTCATCAACAATATCTTAATTTGTGTTCCGAAGATGAACGAAGGTCTTACGGGTGTAGAACAACATGAGGGTGAGTAATAAATTACATTATTTTCATTTTTGGGTCAACTAACCCTTTAAAGCTTGCAGGCTTCCGTACATCGACCACCTGCAGCGTCTTCTGGAATTTTTAACGGTTCGATGCTCTCAAGTCTGCATTCGATGCATCCTCAATATCAAGAACACATCCGGGTACTTTCATGCGTCCTCTGTTCTTGCGTTCTTAAGTACTGGAATTGAACTTTGACGGTTGATGATGACGTAGAGCAAGAACACAAGGGCACAAGACCGCTTAAGAACGCATATTGAGAAACAGCTAGTCACTTGCTTCATTCCTGAATGAATCAGCCTTTTGAATTGGTTAAATGAATGACTCAATAATTAAGACAGTGACTTGCCTCCACCTAGTGGTGATTTTAGTTTAATATTAAAGTATAATTTCATTTCAAGTTGAAGCTGGCCATGGGGTCTGTGCAGAGGACTTCATATGCGGTCTAGGGCTCATCTAGTTGTCATGGTCTCTGCTGACATTCAGGGCAGTTGTGATTGTCTCTGGGTGCACGTCTACCAACTGGTCTGGATTCGGACCGGATCCGTCTGACTATAGTAACCTCTAATATTAGTGTAGATGCCATTCCCCGTACGATAACAAGTAAATCAGATGTTATGGGAAGTGTTCCTGCTTCCAAATGACCTAATTTATGCAGCCTTATAATCTTGTAAGGGATTTGAATTTGTGTGTTATGTGTATGCCAGGTTAAAAAGATGGATCTTTAATCTAGAATGAAACTGACAGAGTGTGTCTGCCTCCCGTACAATGCTAAGAAGACGGCTCCAGAGTTTGGCACTAAACAGGAAAAGGATCTACCGCCCACAGTCGGTTTTGATTTGCTAGGTATATCAACTGGCCAGAATTTTGAGATCACAGTGGACGTGAAGGACTATAATGCGATAAGAGCTCGCTCAAATACTGAGGAACTAAACCATTCAGGGCTTTGTAAGTAATCATCAAGATTTTTTTCATCCAATGTTTTATATCAGCTATGCATTCTGTTAGTTTTGTGAATTAGTATATCTCGTCAGGCCGCAAAGAAATATAGATATCTTCCAAGCGTGGCATGTACAGGGTGATAAGCAACGGTCCTAGTACTGAGCCATGTGGTACTCCACACTGAACTTGTGATTGATATGATGCCACTTCATTTACTGCTACAAAATGATAATGGTCAAAAGTACTGTTCCAAAAGTAGCCACCGGGTGACCCCACACACCTTTGAAATTTGTGTTGATGTGTTCTCCTGTCACAAATTAACACTCTGTCCTCCTTTGTGATAATAATAAACAATAACTAAATTTTAGATTCACTCAAGAAACTGTGAACATGATTGCGCATGCAGAACCTGCCACCACAATGATAGGGTGTTGCTATGCAGTTGCTAAATTTCTGTAAATGAAAAAGGAAAAATTATAATCAAACATAAAATAATTAGATTTCAGGATTCCATAAGATTTAAGAACTGAATGTTTTTTTCAGTGATCCTGCTTTTTTTAATAAATGAAGGATGTTTCCACTCAATCATATTGTAAGCTTGTTATAACTAGAAAAGTGTATCTTCTTCATAATAACAGCCATGGCTTTTTAGTCTTTTCCAAGTGTAGAATCACACTTTTAAAATGAGGCTTCCTCATAAATACAGGTTTTAAGACTAGGAATCCTGGTTCCTCAAAGCAAACAATATTAGTTGATGGGTGAATTGAAATAATATATTGATTTTTAGTTGTTTTAGATTATTTTAAAGCTCATTTTGTCTTATTTAAAATAATTTAAGTCACCTTAACGCCCCCTAACCACTGAGCTAGGGGGTTTTGAGTGCTTGTTTTCTGGAAATATTCCCACTTTCCTGCTACAAACTATGCAAAAAGCAGTGCATCAAATGAGAAAGATTTCTGAACAGGAATCATGAAAGTTGTTCCTTGTGGTTACTTATTTAACAAAACTTAAGTAAACTGAGTTTTTTTAAGGTTTAAATGGGGATTAAATAGATGTTTTTTGCAAAGACTTCCCATCATCATCACTTTAATCATTCAGAATGCTTTGAAAAGTAACAGCACACCTCATGCCTATCACAAACGGGGTGGTTTTATAGGTCCAATAGGTAGTGTTAATGGTTTGTGCCCATCACTAACCCTGCTCTTGAGCGATAACAGCATTTGTTCTTGCCTCAGCAGCTCCATATTCTGAACATTCATCTAAACTTTCAAAAGATGAAAACATGGTTTAAGTCTTACTAAACGTCTTGAGACATTAATAACATGAAGTGATGTATGTGTTTTCTGCTTAAGTCTTCACAGAGCTGTGCATTAAAAGTCGGTGAAAAGCTCACAAGTCATATTAGTTCCTGAACGCGCTCCAGTGGCCTCGTCTGACTCCATCTGGAAACAATAGCGCATATGAAGAACAAGAAAAAGCTCTGAGTCAGCGTTAGCGAAGCCGGATCACGAGCGATCTACATATCTGCTTCCTACGGCCAAGACAGAAAGACAACACAGCCTCTAATGTGATGGCAATATGACACGCGTCACGTTTAATAAGAACTGCCATTTATAATAAATCCTCTGTCCACTCTTCAGAATAACATTCATTGTGGATGAGCGATTACATTCATCTACTGCTGTTGTACAACAAATGCAAATACTGTAAATGATGGAAGTAATTTGTGCGATGCAAAAACCCATATGTGAGATGCTGGAGCCTTTCATGTGCATTTCTCTTCATCAGACCAAAGACAGATTTAGAGTTCTTGGCAGTCGTGTGGTTGCTAAAAATGAAGAGAGCTGACTTTGTTAAACGTGACACTTCTTACAGTTCATTAAACTCATGCCCATTAGTTTCATTTGCATTTTGTTTTCCTTGAAAATAATAAAACCCAAATATGGAACAGTACTGTGAAAGCACGATAAAACAGAGAAAAAATACCAACTGTGCAACTATACCCAAAGATAAACAGGAAAATAAAAGCTGTATAACAGAATATTACAGCAGAATATCATTCTGGTATATTGCAGTATTGTTAATAAATAAGAAAATTAATATCAATCATACAAAAGCGCTAATTCGTTGTCATGTTAATTTAAAACCTCTATTATGTGTCAGCTGCTCGGCTGCCATTAATATCAACATATAGCACCAAAAATGAATGTAGCTCTACTACATGATGCCATATTCTCCCTGCTGCAACCATGAAACGCATTAAGCCCGTATATGTGTTTCACATGAGATTATGAAGCATGTTCATGAAAAAACATAACACATGTCCATGTATTTTGACACACGGATTCAGTCTAGTCTATATCCGGACGCAAAGCATTCTCAAATTTTTTGTTCCTGACCATTTGAAGCTCTGTGAAACACAATGAAAGGAGTCCTCACACCCTCATTGACACGGTATCACCTCCAGGGGGCTTCGTTGATGATGTCATTTCCTGCAGACACACACGCAGTCTCGCTGGCATCAGCAGGCCGTGTCATTCTCCACTGAAGTCCCATACAAACAAGCCACTTTGAGTCCTTAATAATGTCTTTGTTCAGTCTATGTTCAACACAGCACTAGAGCGGGCATCACTCTGCTCCTGCGAGGGCTCAGGAGGTCATGGTAAAAATTCTAGAGCAGAAGTTCTCACGGGTTTGTGTGTGAGCAGGACTTGCAGCATTGCTTCCCGTAGAACTTGTGGTTGCAAACGCCGTGCTGCGGCACCAGATAGCACCAGTTGAAATGATCTTTACAGATCACATCTGCACAGGGAAACATTGATGTTACAATGTAACAAGATACATGTCTTATTGAACCTAATAATGCATATAATATTTTAAAATGTAGACAGAATAGCCATTCCAGCATGGTTCGTTCACAATTTGACTATTTCATTTTCTGTTTGAAAAGGAATAACGTGAAAGGATAAGATGTTCCGACAAATCTGATGAAAGAAGCCGTAAACCAAATTGTAAACCAAGCATCGAATAAGGAGATATCGAGCTGAATCATGGTTTCCTTTTGTTAAAGGGTTAGTTCACCCAAAAATTGTCATCATTTACTCACCCTCATGTTGCTCCAAACCCGTAAGACTTTCATTCATCTTCAAAACACAAATGAAGATATTTTTAATGAAATCTGAGAGCTTTCTGTCCCTCCATTGACAGCTACGCAACTACCACTTTGACACTTCAAAAAGTTCATAAAGAGATTGTAAAACTAATCCATATGAATTGAGTGGTTTATTCCAAATTTTCTGAAGCGAAAAGATCACTTTATATGATAAACAGATTGAATTTAGGCTTTTATTCACATATAAACATTCATCAGCGAACATAAACAGAAGCTCAACTGAACCTGCTTGACGTGTATAAGAACAAACCTCTGCAAAAGCTCAAATGTGCTGTGTAACACACGAGAATGAACCTCATTGGTTCTTGTGGAAGCTCAAACGTGCTTCATAACACAAGAATGAACCTCATTGGTTATCCCATGTCATGCAAACATGCTTTAGATTCTGTTTACCACAACTAATGTGAGTTGATGAATGTTTATATCAATAAAAGACTAAATTCAATCTGTTCATCATATAAAGCGATCGAGTCTCTTCAGAAATTTTTGACTAAACCATTAAATTCATATGGATTAATATTACAATCTCTTTACGAACTTTTTGAGGTATCAAAGTGGTAGTTACTGCCAATGGAGGGCCAGAAATCTCTCAGATATCATTAAAAATATCTTGAGATAAAAAGTGATGAAAGTCTTACGGATTTGGAACGACACAAGGGTGAGTAAATGATGACAGAACTTTCATTTTTAGGTGAACTAATCCTTTAAACAAAGTGAAAAAAATACCAAGATGTCTTTTTCTTTGTCGTTATTTCTTTCCAAATAGAAAATGAAATGGTCAAAACTTACACAAACCCAGCATAAAGGGTTTTATATTCCTTAATTAATATAATTAATTTGTCAACAAATAAGACATAACAAATATGTGCAAAAGTGTAATTTTATTAATATACTATTATACTATTTATTAATATTGTAAAATATGATATTTTTAATGAAGTGATACTCTAAAAAAAGAATCTAAAACTGCCAGTAGGTGGCGGTAAATGTCTTAATGAGTGAGTCATTGAGTCATTCATTCATTCGATTCGTTCATACGGGTGATTCATTCAAGAATGAAGTAAATGGCGCTCTTTATCAATGTACCATTGAATCATTGATTCACCCGACACTTCGCTCAAAACGCGGATTCATTCAGAAACGAAACGAAACTGCTGTGTGTTGCTTGGAGACACACAAGAGTTCTGCTCTGGCTTTATATGTAATTTTTTCACTGGCAAAATTGAGCAAAAGCGGACAATGTCCAAAATATAACACAATATTAACTTCTGATTTATTGAACTGTTGTATAAAATCAATATCACATTTGCACTCGTGCTATTTGGGACAGAAACAGCACTCGTGTGATATTGCTTAACTATATTACATGATATAAATATGAGACGACAACTCATACTGAGCCATTTTTGACCAGATATCTTGACTTTTAGGATCATTCTAACTGCATTCTATACGCTCCGTCACGCAGTGAGTTGTTGCCCTGCATCATATTCATCATATCAATCAACTGTAGGTCATTGGCGGGGCGGGTGGGTTAATAATTTTAACACATTACTAATTACAACTAATTAATCTAATTAACGCGTTAAATCGACAGCCCTAACTTTTTTTAACTTCTTTTTCCTCAAAAGAATTTGTGTTACATAAATATTTTCAATGTGGTGAAGTAATATCACAGCTCACGACAGACCTTTCTTCTCTGGCTGGGGGCAGAACGCAGTGTTACAGGCCTGAGACATCACTGGCTTCATCTGCAGGACACACCCAGAAGAGGGACGCCCATGAACGAGACACTGCACTGAGCGCACCTGAACCCCTCCGCCACATGACACCGTACACTGCAGACAAAGACACAAAACATGGCATGCAAAGATCAAAAACAAGCTTCCTACACTTTCATCTGAGCTCATGATGGGTGGTGTTAGACGGGTGTAGGATGAGGGAAGACCTGCCTGAGACCACGGTGAAGAGTACCAGTCTGGTCTGCTATGAGGAGAGAGGACGGGACAGTCTGGCAGGACACAGGTTCTCTGAAGCTCCATGGAGGGTTTGGGCACATGCTGACACTTTTTGGGTGACAGTTCTCTATATTTTCCTGCTACATCCTTCTCTGTGCACTTTACGACACGCAGCTGAAGCCCCTTTCCACATGACACTGAACACTGCAGAGAGAAAGAGAGAATATCACAGCCCTCATTCAACCTAAACACACATCTGTTCATTATAAAAGAGACTGAAGCAGTAACCTGTCTCTTTCCTTGTGGAAAAGAAGTGTGCTTAATTGTACTGAATGTTCATTTGTAGTGTACTTTAAATCTTAAAAGTATATTTTTTAAAAAACTGCACTTGCAGATAATATTAATGAAATAAAAGGCCACTTAAGTGAACTAAACAACATGCAGTTACTATAGGGTTAGGGTTTGGTTTAGGGTTATTTGCATGTAATTATGCATACTTACTATTATTACTATAGTAAGTACATAGTACATACATATGTAACAAAGACACTGTAAAATAGAGTGTTACCCTTCAACGTTACAAATGTGTAATTAATTACAAATACATGACGTTTCAATAGAAATGGCATTAAAGTATATTTTAGTTTACCATAAATGCTTGTCAGGACATTCAGCAGTACACTTTAACCATATTTCAAAGACAATAGAACTATGAAATTACATTTCTTACAACTTAAGTCCTACTTCAGTGGGTCAAAAAAGCACTCTAAAGTTCAGCTAATTGCATTTAATACAAATTTAAACAATAATACATGTTAATTAAATTAAATTAAATGTCTGCCTTATAATGGTGAAAGGTCATGCATCACCTCTGGGGTTTGAACTCACAACTATTTGGTTACTACTTTAGGCTTTATCACTACTCCACATCACCCTCTCTATCACAATGCAGTTCAAGTATTCTGCTGAGGGTTTTACCGGTTGCCAGGTGGAGACGAACCACTGGGCCTTGCGCTGTTTGTGGCAGCGTTTGATCATACAGGTCTCTTGGCTGCTGGGTTTGGGCACTGCGGCACAGGAAGCATCTGGCAGCACGCGGATGTAAGAACTGGAGTCACTGCTTACACATGCCACCGCTCTCTTCATCACTCCCTTCCCACATTTACGAGAACACTGGGAAAAAGATCCAGCCATAAGATAAGACAATGTTCCTCAGTGAAGTTTTAACTCTGTAGAATTAAAGGTGCACTTAGTCATTGTTTATTTATATTCTTCTGGCCAAGATGCAGCATTACACAAAGTAAAAATGTTCAGTTATGGATGCAATTGATAAAATGCACTTGACCCTTATGAGGTAACCCTTTTCTGTTTTTTATTAGGCTACTGATTTCATCTAAAACTCTGAAAATGTGTTAATTTCTTCATGTGTAAACTTTTAAATGAGGGAAATGAACATGAACATGATTCTGCTTGAGCCCCATCAGCTGTGGAGGTGAAGATGACAACTCCCATGATTCCGCACTCATTCACGGCGCCATCAAGCTACGCTATTGTTGTTGTTTTTGCCTCTAGCTGCGAAACGTACATACTGTGCCTTTAAATAGGAAGGCATTTGCCTATGTAGACATACGATGCATTGTTGATTGTCATGGATTTGTGTGATTGATCAC
The DNA here is from genome assembly GCA_037950665.1 of Hypophthalmichthys nobilis. Lineage (NCBI taxonomy): Eukaryota > Metazoa > Chordata > Actinopteri > Cypriniformes > Xenocyprididae > Hypophthalmichthys > Hypophthalmichthys nobilis. Next base: position 29,407,865 of record CM075481.1, on the reverse strand, counting down.
TAACCTGAGACCAGGGTCCAGTGCTCCAGACCGCTGGGCAGGTGTGTGTGTTGCAGGTCTGCCTGCGAGATGGCGCCGGTTGCGCACACTGGTCATCAGACACTGAGTCAACCTGATCCGGGCCTGTTTTCTGAAGGCAGCGCACCAGTCTGATTTGCTCTCCAGATCCACAGCTGCGGCTGCACACACCCCAGTCCTCCACACTCCAGCTGTGGTACACAACAGCACACACAAGATATTTTTACAAGTTCTTTACATCCTGAAAGAGTTATTTGTCGATACAAAGAATCACTAATATTTATCACATGTGCTCAACCCAAGCTTTCCCAGAGCATTCCTTTTCCAAAGAGGCTAAGGCAATGAAGTACTAGTGTACTATGTACTGCTCAGTATACTGTAAATTGTATACAGCTTACTATTTTTAAAAAATAACATGCCAAACCATACACATTATGATAATTCTGTCATGACAACTCTCTGGAGATTGGTGATAGAGATGGTTGTGGATATGGCATTATATTTGGTCTTGGCGGAATAGATCTGCTACACTGCTGCTGCTGCAGAGCAAGTACTGAGATTTGCTACTGCCAATACATTCACAGAGATTGCTGTGAGCATGTAAGACATGCTGCTGCTGCTGCACATGTAACATAACATAAATTAACCCCCGTAGCAGATCTATACAGGTAGAGCTGGGGAAGGTGGAGGGTTTCCTGAAAGACTGCAAACAGCAAACACTACCAGTATTTGTTTGAATGTTGAGCCACAGCTCATTGGCCGCTGATGCAACAACAACCAAACAGCTGTGCTATGTAGATAATGATGTGATCGCTGCCAAATGAGTTAGATAGACCTATCAGCCTGTGCCATCTAGAGTTTCATGCCAGAACTATGTAATCATTTGAAACAGTATTCTGGGTAATTTTTGCTATACATTTTTACAGCCCTGGCTCATTGGAAAAACGTACCCATGTGAACATTTTTGAAAAACGCAAAATACGTTGCGTTGTGTTAACAAAAGCAAATGTGACATAAAAACGCAATCATAACTGTGGCATTTTAGCTTGTTTTTGAACTCTTTGTCTCTTTGCTCTTTTACCATGACTCATCTTTCACGGGATTCGTACCCTAGCTCTTCGCATCGCAAGTACAGTTCTGTACCAGGTGAGCTACTGAGCAAGCTTGTTACCTCAGTAAAACTGAACATCTGGATCTGGGTAAGTGATGCAAACTCCAAAATATATTAATTTACAAATTATGCACTATGGTAAAAAGTGTTTTGAGGTCAGAACATTATTGTGCAAGGAGCCGCATGAAAACAAGTCTTTATTAATCCATAATCTGGCCCTGTAATCATAATTGTGTGTGAAAGCGATTAAAAGCGCTTGCTGTTTTACTGCCTCTAGTGTTCATTTCTGTTAGAAACTGCAGTGATATGTATGTATTGAAATGCATTTTGCGTTTTCCAAAAAAGATAACACAGGTACGTTTTTCCAATGAGCCTGTGTTGCATTTTTATGTCCCCATATGTTTGATTTCTTAAAAGATATACAGTAAATCATATTAGCCAGTTAATATGATTGAAATAAAAGTTAATGGATTTGACTAATTCTGTGATGTTTTATTCGATCCTATTTGATATATTTACTTATGATATATTTAATTTTTTATAGAAAGCTTTATCTTTATTTATTTATTAAGCAAATTTATCATTAGAAATTTAAATTTAATATTAAAAATTACAAGTATACAGATATTCAAGTTAAAGAGTTCAAAAAGGTACTGCTGCATCATGTACTTAATTTTTATTTTGAATAAAAAACATCTAAACTTTTATTAGGCCATTCACATGAGCCAAGAACAGTGTTACTTTAGTGCTTTTTGCAAGTTTCAGCCTGATGCAGTTATCATTTTCATGTCCAGCGCCACATTGTTTAAATAGCAAATGCATTTGCGCCCATTTGTGCGCCCATGGGCGTGCTGGTCTGAAAACAAGGTGTGTTCAGGCTCATTGCTGGTGCATTACTATTTTGAGGCAACTGAAATAGACTGTCTAAAGTCTGAAACCTGGTCTAAAAGTCAATGGCGCAATATTTGTTTTGTTATTTAAAGAGCACGTTAGTAATATATGCGGGTGCACAACGCGCGTACATTCTGCTTATTATACACACAGGGACACGCAGCAGCACGGAAACATGCCAAATATTAAAAATAAAAGGATTACAATGTAAAAGATTATTATTGTGTGCATAATGATAAAAATGCTTTGGTGGAATTCGGCTTTTCCTCGCGCACGAGCAGATCTGTTTCCTCACTAGAGAAGCGTTCAGTTTTTCCGCTTGCAATTTCCACCATGTAAATAGCGAATCCGCCATGGCGTGAGCACAACTGGCTTTTAAAGGGAATGGGAGATGAGACTCTGTTTGGTTTATTGCACATTAGCCCAAAACACACCCATGACTCATTAAGAGAATAGGGACAACCCTTTCAGACCATGTGCCGGGCGCGCCGACCATTTTTCCCGTCGTTAAACTAGTAAAAGTGGATTCAGACAAGCCCTAAATGCACTTGCGCAATGCGCTTTAAACCATGTGCTTAGACGGTTAAAATAGGGCCCATAGATTTAGTTGAATATTGTGGTAGTATGCTATTCTGAACACACACATTGAATGTGGCTACAGTGTTCTTTCCCACAAGCCTCAGCTCTGGTTAGGCGAGTTGTAACACTGAGACACCTTGATTATCAAGAGTGGATGGTTTGTTGACTTTCAGCAAAACCAACCAGTCAAAACATCAGCTCATAAGGGTCATCAGTTGTCTCTGAAGTCCCCAAACAACCTCAAATCCCCCATCCTAAACGTTATTTCTCATAGCAGAGCACATCATCTGACTGGAATGCTGCAGCAGCTCTGATGAATGTAATTGCTGCAGTGACCTGATCTCCTTTCATCTCAAAAGAGCACTGGAGATGTTCAACGCAGTACGACATCCTCAGTTTGTGCTCTTTAAAATACATATGATATTTATATGGTGGATTCAGGCATTTGACCTACTTGAAAAGGTAAATTTGGCAATGCCTTGGCCAGACGGTTGTAGTAATTAAAGGAACTTAATATATCATAGGTAATATGTGGTCTTGTGCCTCTGTTGCCATAAACCTACTTGTGTGAATTTATTAATTATGAGCTGGATTAAACATTCACACAGCTATGATTTCACCAGGGCTCAGCTTTCACCATCTGTGATTTGAGCCGTAATGCATACGATACAGTTGGCACTCTTTGGGGGAAGTCGTCTGGCAAATGAGACTTTAGTTATTTGTCCCATAAATATGACCGAACAGGGACATTATATAATATTATTGCATTATATATCTATCAGTTTTATGCTAGTGCTGCTATACAAATGTGCTATAAATATGAACAATGTTATTTCAATACAACACAGAAGAACAGATGCTCTCTGTGGAGGAAGATGACATTAACCTTCTACCTCAAGCCGCAGTGATGTCAGGCTCTAAATGTGAACCTCCACCTATTTCCATGATGTAATGGCTTCTCCATGACACTTCTGGCACTGAGGACCGACATAAGCTCAAATAATGTAGCACCCTAAAATACTTAATAAGTGTGTCTGCGCATGCTGTCTACGTTAAGATGATGACATGCAACTGACTACTTACGTAATAGCGGTGTAAACATCTGAAGTCATTTATAATCGCATTATTCTCAAAATTTTGGTTGATGATGATAACGTGACCATAATGATTTTTGGACACAAAGCTTTAGTTCACCCAAAAATAAAATTTCTGTCATTCTGTCACCCTCAAGTTATCCCAAACCCTTAAGACCTTTGTTCATCTTCGGAACACAAGTTAAGATATTTTTGATGAAATCCGAGGGTTTCTGAACCACACATAGGCAGCAACGTCATTGCACATTTTGAGGTCCAGAAAGGTATTAAAGACATCGTTAAAATAGTCCACGTGACTACAGTGGTTCAACCTTAATATTATGAGAATACTTTTTGTGCACAAAAACAAGACAAAAATAACTTTATTTAACTAGTGCAGAGCTTCCGTGTTCTACGCCAGAACTCCAAAGATGAACGAAAGTTTGGGACGACATGAGGGTGAATACTTAAAGGATTAGTTCACTTTCAAATGAAAATTACCCCAAGCTTTACTCACCCTCAAGCCATCCAAGGTGTATATGACTTTCTTCTTTTTGATGAACACAATCGTAGAAATATTAATATCCTGACTCATCCGAGCTTTATAATGGCAGTATGCGTTACCAAACGAGTATGAGCTGAAGAAAGTGTCTCCATCCATCATAAACATATTCCACACAGCTCCGGAGGGTTAATAAAGGCCTTCTGAAGCGAAACGATGCGTTTGTGTAATAAAAAAAATCCATATTTAACAAGTTATGAAGTAAAAATTTCTTGCTTCCGCCAGACCACCTTCCGTATTCTTCAAAAAGCTTACGCTGTAGGTCCTATGCTTTCCCTATTCAACTTACAGAACTGACGCAACGTCAGTTCCGTTTTTTCCATAATATGAATAGGGAAGGTGTTACTCAATTGGTAACGCTTACTGCCATTATAAAGCTCGGATGCATCAGGATATTTATTAATATTTCTCTGATTGTGTTCATCAGAAAGAAAAAAAGTCATATACACCCAGGATGACTTGAGGGTGAGTAAAGCTTGGGGTAATTTTCATTTGAATGTGAACTAATTCTTTAATGACAGAAATTTCATTTTTGGGTGAACTAAACCTTTAAATCCGGGAATGTCATTCATTAGATACAAAATTTCAAAACAAACCTTACAGAAAGAAGTGTTCGTCAAGTTCATTAAACTTAGGTAAAGTTCAAGTATATTTTCCAAGTATACTTTATATATTAAAATCAATGTCCTAGTTAGTAGTATACTTGTATGTGTACTATTTATATAGTTATTGGGACTAGATTTGCCCAATTTTTAGTTTATAAATGTTTATAAAAATGTTACAGTAGAAAACTTTGAGTACTAAACTAGTTTACATCAAGTTTTTCTAAGTTTAGTATTTAAACTATGCTACAAGTGAACTTACAAGTTGTCGCAACCTGTTTTTGGGACTGTTTTGTGTTTCTGTTTTATCCCCGCTTCCTTTTTAGCTTGTAGTCAGTTTGTAGCTTTCTTCTGTTGATTAGCTTCATTGATTGTTTCCCAGGTATATCTTGTTATGCTTGTTTGCCTTTTGTCCCTGTCTATATTTAAGTCCATGGCTGTGTCTGAAATCACCCCCTATACCCTTAAATAGGGCATCATTTGAGGGGACAGCCATTTGTAGTGGTGTCCGACACCACAGTGGAAGTTATCGAGTGCACTCGTTAAAATCCATAATGCACCGCAATAACGAGTGTACAACCAATGTACACTCAACGGCTAGAGAATACCCATAAAGCACTGTGACGGTTGTGCCGAATGAATTCTCGCGTCTGACCAGAAGATGCCGCCTGCATGTGAATCCATCCATCCATTTTTCAAAACGCTAGTCCAATGCGGGTAGTGTAATATCATAGAAGTATAAATTCCTTTTAAAATGGTTTAATTAAGCTTTATACATTCTAGTGTCTGAATTCATGCACTCCTTTTCATTCACTGCTTCAAGTGGATTATATTAGTGGACTAATGTAGGGGGCAATTTCGGACACAGCTCATGCGTGTGTTTTCCTTGTTCAGGGTCTAGTATTGTCCTCTTTAGGCAGTTTATTGGTGTGTGTTTCAGTTCTGTTCCTGGATTATGGTTTTCCCTGTTTTGAGCATTTTACCTGTTTTTTGTTCTTTTGTTTATTTACTTTAATAAATATTCTTTATGGCATTTGGATCCTACTCTCCCCCATTTCTGCATCCTCTTCAAGTATACTGGTGGTTTACTAGTTACATACTTCTTGCCTGCATTTTAGTTAATGAATGTACTGTTTGAAATATACTCTCAGTAAACTACTAGTTTATTTGTTTTTATACTGCAAGTATAGTCAAAGTTTACAATTTATATATTATTTTTGTTCAAATATATTTAGACTTTCTGTATACTTGTTAGTATAAGCCAAGCATACTTAAGTATAACTTTGTTAAATATGTCTGTGATACATACACAAGTAGACTCAAAGTACTCTCTTATTTTTAATTATTAAACAAGTCTACTAATAGCACACTTGAGTAAACGTCTTTTTTTGTAAGGGAAGTATAATGTATTAGAAAGACAAAAATACTACAACCAAAACATTTGACAAAGAAGTTAGTTGGGTTCGTAATCCTAAACCAATAGATGTAGTGTTGATAGTCAATAAAAGATAGTCAGTATCACGAAATACACATTTTTATAGAAAAGTGCTTCTAGAACTACTGAAAATAATGTAAAGGTGCTCATGTTTTTGAGTCAAAAGTAAAGGTAGGCCTGTTACATATTTGAAGAATTTAACACATTTTAAGAGAAGCTGCATACTTTGTATCACCTGAATTATGTGAGCAAAAAACTAAAATAGACACCATAAATAAAGTACATAGAAATCTCCCGCAGTCTCATCTATATCTCTGACTAAATCAACAACCTCAGTTCTGGCCCCAGGTTGTGTTTAATGTGTATGTGCATGACCTTCATGTCAACAGTGCGATTGTGTGCTGAGTCTGGAAGGTTTTTAACCTTGGCCTCTCGTAAACCCAAAGAGTTCATGCCAAACAAACAGGACATCAGATAAACGTGAGGCAATAAATGGTGTTTACAGAGGCCAGTTAATGAAGTAGAAAAACACTGACACACAGAGAAGACCCCCAGTAAAACATAATTTTAATGGTACTGCTCACTCTTGCCTGAAACACCTGTTAGAGAAGTGACATCATGATGCCATCATCAGGATACTGGAATAGACACAAGCAAATGTTTGGCACCGCTGTGTTCTTGGACAGCCACAACTGTCTCCAAACCCAGAACCTACTCTATGAGAATATGTGAACGCAAATGTTTTTAGCTACTCAACCTTCACACGCACGCACACACACACAAACACACAGTTCACAGCAAGAAGTGTGCTTAATTGTTTTGAATGTGCACTTGTAGTGTACTTCTTACAAGTATATATTTTTTTTAAAAACTACTTGCAGATAATATAATTTTCATGAAATAAAAAGGTCACTTAAATGTACCTAGAGTACAATTTCATGATTGTTTCATAACACACTTAAGTGCACTTTTAAAAAAGTGCACTTTATAATGTCAAATTAAAAGTTTTACTTTAAAGTCCATTTTAAATCATTATGTTTTAATAATCTTTTGTTGTGCTTTAAAGAAGTACACTTATTTCGATGTGTTGACTAGCACACGTAAAGTACTTGATTATAATTTTAACTTTAGTGTGTTATTCAGTATTACATTTAGGCCCGGTTTCACAAACAGCGCTTAGACTAAGCCAGCATTAGACCTTAGTTAAATTAGGACATTTAAGTAGCTTTTATAAACGTGCCTAAAAAAAAAAAAAAAAAAAAAAAAACATTACTGGAGACAAAACAAGCATCTGGAGACAAAACAATAGCAAGTGCAAGTTGCTTTCAGTGAAGACAGCTCAAACATGCATTTTAGTCTGGAACTAGGCTTAAGCCTTGTCTGTAAAAAAAAACGTGCATTAAAGTATATTTTAAATACATATAAGTTTTAGCAGAAAATATTCTTACATACAACAGCAGTCACAATACACTGAAATAGTAACCTAAAAACGGTAACATCTAAATTTACTAGTTTTATTCAAGTAAAATTTATTTAACATCACTGAATCAACCTAAATACATTAATTTATACCAACAAAATTCATTTTTATTAGTTAAATCAGGTAGAAATGGCTCTTTAAGGTCACAATTACAGGTTGCAATTCAAATGTATTAGACATTACTGGTTTTGGATGTCTTCACTTCATGTTCTCTCACTCAGGGCAAGAAGCCCAGGAAGACTCAATGCTTGGACGGATCAATTTACAGGAGCAAGTCAGCACTTTCTGGGAAGACTGACATAAGAGGACACAAGAGCTCCGACTAGAAGAACACCTCTGTGCAGGGCAACCGGTTTTATCAGATGTATCCAGAGATAGACCAGTCGACTCAATTAGCTCAAGCACATGGGCGTCTATCTTACAAACACCCAACACTGCTTTCTATGGAAGCACTAAGACACCATGCATTATTTTTTCTTTCTTTTTTCTTGTGATCTTGACATAACAAAAGTTGTTTTCTTGTGATCTCGACATAATAAATAGCTGTTTTCTCGTGACATTGAGTATCGACATAAACACCTGACCCCGTTATAAGATAGCAGAATTAAAATGCACCTTAGCCTATTAGGAGCACTATACTTTTGTTATAGTTTAATAACATGAAAAGTAAAATACACAAATATCATGAAGTTACTTCTGTTTCGAGAATAAAGAAAGCAGTAAATGTCATCAAATAATGACGAAAATCACATCAAATCATGTCGAAAATGACATAACATGTAAATAAAATATTAATAAGTTGTATATATGTTATTATCATCCTATTATTTCATTCTAACCAGTGACCTTTAAGAAAGGAGACCCCGGAACTCTGTAAACAGAATGAAAATATACAGTTTTACAAAACTAAATGAAAAATAATTAGTAATTATTTATATTATTATTATTCATTATTTTATTTGTTTTTAAATACACGAGAAAACAAACACTTATGTCGAGATCACAAGAAAATTAAGTCGATATCACGAGAAAAAAACAAATGCATGGCCCCTTAGGGCTTCTATAGCTCTCTGATGAACCACAACTGAAGAAATGTGAAAGATGCTTGATTATGCACTGCCAGGATGCTATAGGTCAGGGGTACTAAAGTTCAGAGACCATAAAATTCAAAGGGCCATAAATTACTTAACTTGCTGTAACATGTATATTCTGTTATGTTCTGTTTTGGTTTCGTTTTCACTGTTTGCTCTGTTCCTGTTTGCCTGTGTTTATAATTAGTTCCCTTGGTTACTCATTCACTCTCTAGTTTGTTGCTATGGTTAATCAATGATTATTAGATTCTATTCACCTGTGTTCATTTAGTTCCCTTAGTTCCCTTAGTTAAGTCTGGTTTGTGTTAGCTCCTTTGTATTCCTGTGTTCATAGTGATTTTTGATTATCTAATAAAGATTATTTGAGTATATGAGCAGCATAAACGTGACAGAAGAACTGACCTTACAGAAATGGACTTACCAGCCGTCCAGCTGCTCTTTTTAGAACAAAATCAGCGTGCACTAAAGGACCACATGAGAGACTTTTTACATCTGCCATGCCTCACAAACTTTACGCTAGCCTCAGCGAGTGATCCAAGGCACGCTTGCCCGGTGTAGGTCCTCGAGAGACATTCGCCGAGTTTGTGGAGTGGGTGATGGTGAACTGCGGGTCTGCGTTCACCACCTGCATCAAGGAGGACGTCACCAGCCCCGCTCCAGACCCAGAGCCCAGCCAGCCACTGCTCACACACTGCACGGAGCGGACGCCAGAGCCCACTGCAGACAGTGAGCCCGAGCCTGCCGCGATGCATCAGCCAGTAAAGAGGACTGAGCCGAGCCCGAGCCCCACAGTGAGTCTGACCAGGTGCGTGAGCCAGCAACACCGTGCGTCCCAGTGGATGTGCTCGTTAAGTTCTTGGGCATGAAGGAAAGCCCCACCCACATTCTTGCCATTGAGGGTGAGCAGTTCTCCCATCACGCTGGTACCACCTAGCTCGAAGTCTTGGGTGTCTCCGTCAGTTCCGCTTAGCTCGAAGTCTCCTGTGTCTCCACTGGTTCCGCCCAGCATGAAGTCTCCTGTGTCTCCACTGGTTCCGCCCAGCTCGATGTCTCCTGTGTTTCCGTCGGTTCCGCCCAGCTCGAAGTCTCCTGTGTCTCCACTGGTTCCACCCAGCTCGAAGTCTCCTGCATCTCCACTGGTTCCGCCCAGCTCGAAGTCTCCTGTGTCTCTGTCGGTTCCACCCAGCTCGAAGTCTCCTGCATCTCCACTGGTTCCGCCCAGCTCGAAGTCTCCTGTGTCTCTGTCGGTTCCGCCCAGCTCGAAGTCTCCTGTGTCTCCACTGGTTCCACCCAGCTCGAAGTCTCCTGCATCTCCACTGGTTCCGCCCAGCTCGAAGTCTCCTGTGTCTCCACTGGTTCCGCCCAGCTCGAAGTCTCCTGCATCTCCACTGGTTCCGCCCAGCTCGAAGTCTCCTGCATCTCCACTGGTTCCGCCCAGCTCGAAGTCTCCTGTGTCTCCACTGGTTCCGCCCAGCTTAAAGTCTCCTTTGTCTCCAGAAGTCCCACCCAGCCTCCCTCTCCTTCCTCCCCTTCCAAAGCCAGCTAGTCCATTTCCCAGCTCCTCCCTGGTTTCCTCAACTATGCTGCGTGGATGTGCATTGGGTCTTCTGGTCACCAGCTCCTCCTAGTCATGAGGATCCCCTGGCTCCACCTCCAGCCTCGAAGCCCATCACTCCACCTCGGCTTGTCGACCTGTCAGCTCCACCTTGGCTCCTTCCTCCCTCAGCTCCACCTGGGACTATCGTCCTTACGGCTCCACCGGGCTCCCTCGTCCCTCCGGCTATACTATTTAAGTATATACTAATTGAGTTTGTCTTGTTATATTCCTAATGCAAAACAAGTCATTCATACTCAGAGTATGAAAAAAAAAATAAATCTCAAAATGCATAAAGCACACAGTAAGCGCGGGGTGAAAATGAGCCTGGTTCTGTCAATTGCAAATGTAGAACAGAAAAGTGACGGGGAGAGCGTTTTTCATGCTGCCTGGGTCACTTAAACACTGCAGAGTTTGGTAAACCTGCACCCGCAGTACTTAACAGAACACCCGACCCATTATCCGACAGTAAAAGTAATTTATTTCTGTACTCGACCCATTTGACAAGGCTGCGACCTGAATGGCACCCGCATTAAAATGTGGATCTCTCTCTCCTGAAACTCTGCAGTCTATATGTGGCCAATGATCCTCTTAGCAGCGCAAAAACAAAATTTAACTTTGATTCGAATTGTGAGTAGATTACATACAGCAAGCAAGCAAAGAGCGATCCCTATAAAAAAAATCTTACTTCAATTTCTTCAATTCAGCGCGCCTGGCTATAATGCTCAACTGCATTTAAATGATGCAAACAAAAGTCATGCTGCCTAATATTTGCGCTACTTTTGAGTGCAAAATAAAATAAAAATACATTCATTTTTAGGATGAAGCAGGCTACAAAATGAATGCAGACAGGCCACCTGTTATAGGGTATTATAGGCAGTTGTCAGTTGCTAAGGTTTTCAGAGTGTTTTTTAGAGCATTGCTATGAAGATTCTAGGGAGGTTGCCAACTGGAGCTTGCACTTTTCATCCTTCTTTGTCAATGATTTCATAAATACTAAAAGAAGCTGATGTAAGTGTAATGACAGGTGTGTTTTTGGGACTGAACCGGGATCAGACCAGAGTCTGTCTGAGAGCGAGGTCTGCTCTAAAGCCATCAACACTTGCTGATATGTTGTTCGATACTTTCGCTGACAGTAGAGCAGTGCGTCCATCATCACCAACGAGTTACAGAAAACACGGGCAGGACAGATCTGTTCTCCAGCTGTCTGAGATGAGTGCATTTAGATCTGTAATGTGTGTGTGTGTAACCTAGCAAGACAGGTCGCTAGTCTAAACACACTGAAGATGATCCCAACTCAAGAGATCTTGACCTTCTCAACTGCATATAACAATTAAATTTAGGATACCGTTTTGAAACTGTAACTTGCAAATCAGTGACTCATTTAAATTATTTTATTTTACAATTTTATAATAATTTTGTCTATTTAATGTTTACTGCATGAAAATGACAATCACATGGTTTTAAATTTTATTTTCTAGGACTGTCGATTAATTAAAAAAATAAATAATAAATAATTGTATACATTTCTGTAATTAATCACAATTGATTGCAACTATAACATTAGCATTTGTAAACAAATATTTTTTCACACTGAATCACACAATTTATGTATAAACAATATAAAGACAGCATTTTAAATATTTTATATTTTTAATAATCGTTTATTGGCATCTTATGAAGACCAGTGTCACTGATATCAGTACAGATACTTATGTCTCTATGAAGTTGATACTTTTAATATCTTGGGAGAAATTAATAATTATAGATATCCATTATTACAATATAATTGAAAGCCAGGCCTAAACGGCAAATGATCAGATTTAAATAGATGCATGGTTGCAAAAGTTACAAAATTCTAATTTATTTATTTAAAGCTTTTTAAGTCACAAACATTATTTTGATGAGTTCTGTTGACATAATAATGTTGATCATTACATCAACTTAATATTGTGTGTAATTTAAACTGACATTTCTGTGGTAAGCGATATTTTAATTATTATTATTATTATTAATAAATTGTAATAACTTAATGAAATTGTCTTGATAACTTTGAAAATTGGGCAGTGGATTTCTAGTTCCCAGCATGCCTTGCATAGGACCAGATAAGCAAATTAAATGTTGAAATTAAGTGTTATGTGCATTTTGTAAAGGGAAATACATGTTTAATGCTGTGAAGGAATGTGAAGGAATGAAGGAATACACTATATTGACCATCTTAGCAATAACTGTGCTAATGCCAGTGACAAGTAATATCAGGGCCATCACTGGATTTTGTTGAAATTAGATTAGGGACAACTTAATTTTTCTGACTAATCAACTTAAATGGTCATGAAACTGAAGCTTACACCAATTATTTCAATTCATGCGCCTAGCTATGATGCTCAACGCTGCAAAACGCGCAAGTTGTAAATAGAAATCTTTGACGTCTTCAGAGCGCAAACACAAATATGCACAGGACCGTTTGTAAGCAGCTGCCTATCAGTGTGTACCCAATTACATCAAAATAGTCTTAGCTATTGGACGTGCAGTCCGCTTGTGCCTATTGATTCAATATTAGCAGTTCGCCCTCGCTTAATCATGACAGTATGCGCAGCACACGCATCAAACAATAAGATCACATACAGTAAGTGAGAAATGGATTAATGAGTCATATATCCTAAGTCTTCGACACAAACGTGATTCATCTGCACTGTGTGTAACCAGTCTTTATGGCTCCATAACCAATCAAACTGCTTATAAAAATAAGCCTCAAAAGTTATTAAAGAAGCAACAGTATGTTCATATATAATTTCAATGGGGAGTACAAATGCGAACGGCTTTGCATTTATTTGTGCATTAAATTATAGCTGTCACAGGAAATGCATGTATTTGTGCATTTTTTTCAAAACTGTGGTGAGAACTGACTGGTGCTGAAACAGGGGGTTTCATGACCCTTTAAAGTGACCTTATTATGCTTTTTCGGATATTATCTTTCATGTAGTGTGTAATATAGCTGTTTGTGAAAGTTCTGCAAAGTTTCAAAGACCAAAGTGCAGATAAATGGAGTTACTGTCTCCCAAAAGAAAGAACCGATTCTAAACTGCCTGAAATGATTCGTCAATAATTCCAGTCTTACTTCCTGCTCGAATCCACGTAGTGCGACTTTACATGCACTTCCAAAGGATGAGGACTCGAATTGATACAGTAAAACCAACGCCATCGTTACTGTTCTATCACTGTTTATACAAGTGCTGAGGAAGCTCCGGAGCTGAAATTCAGATTCAAACCACGCCCCTGCAAGTTACACCTACTCTAACAAGTTACACCTCCCGCGAAGAAACAAGCGTGGATGTCAATGACTAAAACAATTTTTTGAAGTAAATTATTTTATTTTTTATAAATGAAATGTTTGTAAGAGTAGCTTAATTGCTTTAGAATTTTATGAAGTATGAAATAACAGCTATAAGTAAAACATAACATAAATTATACTATCAAATTAATACAGACTCATGGTAATTATAGTTACAAACATACCAACATACTGTAGAGTTTCATAATTAAAATACTTTACAAACTGATGAAAACAAACAGGATGAATTACGGCGTCTGGTGATCTATGTTATACGATCTGTATGCCTTATCACTAGGTGGCGATAGTGAAGCTTAAAAAGTGAGAAAAGTGAAGTAGAAGAAGAGCAGTACTAGTGATGACAACAGCGATTTCAGAGGGAGAGGCTCTGATGACATTCCAAATGACCGTTTCATTGTAGGGGGTGTAACTTGAGGTAGGGGGCATAATTAGTAGGGACATGGTTTGTAGTACTGCAGGAAAAATTGCAAACGTCATAAAAACACGAATAGAAAAAATAATAGTTTGATTATACCTATTCATATATAAACACCTATTCATGTAATGTGCTCAAGACGCGCAGGCTTACATGTCTGTCGTTCTGTGAGCGGGCAGTGATGTGTCCTGCATTAGTCTGTTTCCTCTGAGATTTAATGTGTCACTCTTCCACTGGCTTAAAGCTGGTCCAGTCTGGCTTTCCCCAGTCCCAGAAGACCAAAACTCTCACAGTAATCCTGCAGAAAGTGCTCTCATCCTTCAAAACCCCTTGTTTTTCAGCAGTAGGTTAAGCAAGAACGTCACCTTCAGCATGAGAGTCTTTCTCCATCGTCTCCTGAAGACCTATGAGCTCACTGCCTATTCAATATCCTCCATCATAAATCAAAGCATTAGCCATATTTCTGTACATGTCGAGACAGAGATGGATATTTCTAATTTGCATTGTGTCAGCTTAAATTATTCTGTCAGAACAAGTTGTTGCACAATCATGTGGAATAAATAATAACCCTTCTGACATCTGAATCTCACATCACGAAAAACCATAGAAGCAACAACAACAAACAACAACAAACATAAAATGCAACACAGCCTCTCATGTGTCTCTGGTGATCAGCATCACAGTCTTGTCTCTTGGATCTGCCTGTCATGAATTGTCATATCCAATGACCTTCTCATGTTAGTCTACGATTGTCCAGATTGGGGTCAGGGTTATGAGGTCACCTTTGTCACTGTCCCAGGAATGGATGAACAATGATGCCAACATCTGAGTAATGTATGGTACACCCTGGACAGGAACCCAGACATGCCAGTTAGCCAATGTGACCCTTCAGCCCGTGGCTCAAACGTCCTACCACACCCAGACCGAGCTGCCAGACACCCATCAGTGGGCCAATTTATCCGAACAATGTTTACTGGGCAATGGCCTTCTTTGTCAGGCATCAAATCAGCTTTGAGTTCATGCAAACATGATGGATGAAGCATGTTCTCGCACGGCACTGGGGAAATGACCTTTTTTGTTTCAATCACTAAACTCAAGTCTAGTGCTGGAGAGGCTCGTAGACTCATGGGATGCAGGTTCTGGTCCAGGTGAAAGTGTTAAAGTACAGCTTTAATGTTTAAAGGGACAATTCACATAAAAATGAAAATTATCCCATAATTTACTCACCCTCAACTCATCCAAGGTGTATATGACTATCTTCTTTCAGACGAACATAATCAGAGATATATTTAAAAATATCCTTGCTCCTCCAAGCTTTATAATGGTTGTGAATGGGGGGCCACATTTTGAAGTAAAAAATAATGCATCCTTCCATGAAAAAAAGTAATCCATACGGCTCCAGGGGGTTCTTCTGAAGCGAAGCGATGCGTTTTTTGTAAGAAAAATATCTATATTTTTAACTTCCGGCGGACGACTGTACGCATACGGTGCAAGTCGACTTGCGCCAAATGAGTGACCTCTGAAACGATGTATGACGCAGGATGTAGGAGTAGCGTAAACTTAGACACCTCTCGCTGTTCAAAAAGCTTACGCTACGTTCTACGCCTTCCCTATTCAACTTACGGAAAGAGTGTAACTGATGGCACAACAGTTTACACTTTCTTCGTAACTTGAATACGGAAGCAAGTCTGGCGGAAGCTAGATATTTTACTTCATAACTTTTTTTTTTTTTTTACACAAATGCATCACTTCGCTTCAGAAGGCCTTTATTAACCCCCGGAGCCTGTGGAGTACACATTTATGTGATGGATGGATGTGGATGGAGACACTTTCTTCAGCTCATACTCGTGAACCCTGTATAGGATATTTGTTAATATTTCTCAGATTATGTTCATCAGAAAGAAGAAAGGATGGCTTGAGGGTGAGTAAAGCTTGGGCTAATTTTCATTTGAAAGTGAACTAATGCTTTCCTCCTTTATTACTGCAAAAGCTGGAACCTTTCACCGATGGAAATCAAACAAGCTCCTTTAAAGGCATGTCAAGACAACTTTTCATGTTAACTTTTGATCAAGTATCTGTTTATTCAATACTTTTGTCCCCGATAATAATTCTATGTCTTTGAATTATCATCAAATTGAAAGCAAATATTGACACAAGTAATGTAATAATGTAATGAAGATTGAAAATTAAGCTTTGCATCACAGGAATAAATTACATTTAAAATACATTCATGTAGAAAACAGTTAAATTGTAACAATTCACAATATTACTGTTTTTACTGTATTTTTGATCAAGTAAATTCAGCCTTGCTGAGCAGAAGAGAATGTAAAAATCTTACTAACTTACTTTTGGTAGTGTATCTACATTAATTATACTATATATTTTTCCTTAGTATAATCTAATGTAAATGTATACATCCTTGTTTTTATATATTAAATGCTGAATCAATAAAATGTATTATTATTATTATTATTATTATTATTTTAAATTTACAGATGCACAGGTCAAAAGATGGAATAAACGGGAGAAGCAACCCAGTGTTTTCTCATCAGTATAAGAAGCTATAGATGCTTAGCTGGATTATAGTACGTGATCTGTCTCTTACACTGAAGATACGGGAGAATGGGGGAGAAACTGAGCGAGAATAAGAGACGGGGGAGTAAGAACCGGATCTCACTGCCAAAGAAAACAACTAGACTTGGGGAAAAATCAGCTCAGGATCATGCAGGTTTTACGGGAGTATCAGACGCTTTAATACTTTAAGAGCAGCTCTCAGCTGTTAAATGTCTCTCAGAAAACTCGTGTGGAAGTGAAGCTAAACTGTAAAGATGCCTCTGCTGTATTCAGCTCTGTGAACTGGAGGCAGTTTAGGCAGACAGGAGTCATTCTGTATCTACCTTTCCAAGCCTTCGGACATTATTGGGAATTACTTGTGAGACACAGTGGATCGCTCTGCCCTGGAGTACAGGTAGATCAGCTTGACATGCAAGACAAAAACTTGCTCTGCATGACGCTGCCATGGAGACGCTACTAAAATATCTGATGAGGGACACGAGGAATCATAAGCAGTGAAGTTTAAATTCGCACACACTCTAAGCTGCTCTGAGATCTGCTGCAATGACATGAGACCAGACAACATCTGTGTCTTGTGTCAAATACATGCAACCAATCATAACCTTGTGGTAATCATCATTTGTGGTGTGAAAGTCAGTTGTTGAGCAAACTTCCTTATGTTACTATTAAGTTATCAAAACGTTATTTCTGAATGTTTAGAGAATTTTAAATGTAGAAACGTTTTTTCTTGGTTATGTGAATGTTAAGGGAACATTCCATTTTATCATTCTTCAGACATTATGTTCTTTGAACATTCATAGGCTACGTCTACAAACTGCTCCTCATCCACACTAGCGTTTTCAAAAGTTGCTCATCCACACTGAAACATCTGAAAACGCTTAAAGGTGCAATATGTAATATTTTCTGTCCGCTAGAGGTTGCTAGAGGCCAATTCAAAACAAAGGCGTAGCTTGATGAGTTTGAGAGCGGAATCTTGGGACATGTGGTCTTCACATCAACGGCCGGTGGAAAAGAATTGGGATAGGACTCGGGAAGAAATCATGTTCATGGATGTGATTATTAACGTTACTGTAGTATAAAGCAGAGCAGGACCGAGAGGCCGCTGGAGCGATTGCGCAACACACGAGCAGCGGAACTTTTATTATGCCACAGTCGCCGGCGCCGCTTCCGCTTTTCCGGTCATGAGTATGAGGTAACACAGCTCTGTTTATCATATTAGATACATTTGAGAGTGTTGAAAATGTTATAACGTTACTCTGTGTGTTCGCTCGGTGGCTGCTGTGAGACACTGTTGCACACTGCAGTAAGATAGATCGATTTTAGAATATCATATTAAATGCTGGATGGCTTGTGTTGATAAATGGCATGCAGTTAATTTTAAAATGTATTGTATGATGGAGAAAATTCTGTATTACTGTTACTAAAAATAAAGCTGCATCTGATTATGCTATGTTAGCTACTTAAAAAGTGTTTTTTTCTGAGGCATGGTAAAGCATGGTACTCGCAAAAAAATCAAGAAAATTAGATTTAAACAATAAGACTAAACATGTTGAGCTATATAACAATAATTCATTTTCTCACGATTTACAAATAGCTGCAAACATTTGGGATGTCGTAAGTACTAAAGTGAACAAAATATATAACACTGGCCTAGTGGTTTTTTGGGTATTTTACTGCAAAATTCTTACATATTGCACCTTTAAATCACCTTACTGCGCATGTGTAAAACATACTTAAAGCTCACAAGGTTGATGCAGAGAGAGCAGACATAATAAAATTCTCACGCTATTCTTCTGGCACGATCATTTTATTCATAATATTGCATCACTGTTGCGCTCAAAATTGGGTTGAAAATGCAACTGTCATTATATGTTGCCACGCAGGACAGCAAATGTGAGTAAATTCTCTGTTATCTTTGCAAGAGTGTAATACAAAGATTCTGCAAAGGAGAATTTATCTTGAGCAATACTGTTAATGTAAATAGCAGGCACAACAATGCCGGGTATAACTATAGATATCTATTGGTACAATATGTGTCACATGACTAAACATGCATCATCGAAAAAATGTGAAAACGGTGTTTTCAAATTTATCCACTTTGGAGAGCGTTTTTAAAAAAGCTCTGTTTTACTTGAGAAAAACACCGTCTCAATGTGAACAGAAGGCCAAAACGGAGAGAAAAAGACGTGTTTTCAAACGAAAACGTATTAGTGTGGACAATGCCTTAAACTATTAGTAACATTTAAAAAAATGTTAGACGAATGTCCAACAAAAATGTTTCAGAAAAAAAACATTTAATGAACGATGTATAAATAATGTTTTTTTATATTAACATATTAAGAACATTATTAAATATCAGATAACTCTGAACTAATGTTCTATTAACATTACTAGAAGAAACTTTGTTCACAATATTGAAAACCTCGCCAAAACATTCCCGCTTAGCTGGGACAACACAAGCATATATATAAAATATAGTTTATATATAGTTTGCTGGTTGAACACAATTTCATTTGAAGTTGTCATTACTAAAAAAAATTGATGCAAATGGTTTCGTTCTGTTTTTTTTTTGTTTTTTTTTTGGGCCAACACATACTTTTTAAAGTGTACAACTTAAACTAAAATTAAAATCAAAAACCAATTTAAAATATTAACAGTTCTGTCATGAAACTCTAGATGGCGCAGACTGAGGGGTCCTAACACAAGCTGATGGTATGTACAGCGTTAACTACGTGGCACAAGCTAATTGGTTCATGTTGAATCTGCAGCCAATGAGGTTGCTGCTCACAACATTTAAATAGCTAGTTAGTAGGGATGTAACGATACCCTCATGTCATGATTCGATACATATCACAATACTGAACTCACAATACAATATTATTGCGATACTTCAAGACATATGGTAAAAGGTTGAAAAAAAAAAAGTACTATTGATTAAAATGCTAAATTTGGTATAACATTGGGGGTGGAACTGAATAGGCTTTGACTAGGTGCTGGTAACCCAATGCACAGGACAACGGTGACACCAGAATAAAAATATTCATGATTCTAACGCTGAAACAGATTTATTTTAGACGAATATGTTTGCACTCTGTCACTGACTAGATATATTTAAAATAATGTAGGCCACTTTTTATTGGTAACATGAGACATTTGGCATTATCAGGACCCTCAAATATTCCCCCATTGCATTATTGTACATTATATTCAATATTATATACAGCAGTTTATACTGACAATAAAACTCTGTTAACTTAAATTTTTTTTAATCACACAGTAATTTTCATTTTGGGTGAACTATACACAATACATATTGTCACTATCCACGATACATATTGTTGCAGTTTTGTATTGCGATATATTGTGACACGATATATTTTTACACCCCTACTAGTTAGCGTTTAGCAGTTTGCAGCATGCTTTCAGAGTTCATCTAAAACCCTCCTCCTTCCCCAGCTCCACCTGTATAGATCTGCTATAGGTAATTGATTTTCATATGCTATTTGTGCAGCAGCAGTATGTCTTACATACTCGCAGCAGCGTATCGGCGTATGTATTAGCAGTAGCAAGTTCCTGTACTCTGCAGAAGCAGCAGCAATAATCTACAACAACAGCAATAATCAACAGCAATTCAGCAGCAGCAGCATCATATCATATCTATTCTGTCAAGAACAAATACATTAACATTGTCATATCCATTGCCATGATAAAAACCTTCAGAGAGTTGTCATGATAGAAATAATACTAAAATAACACTGGTTCCTTTCTCTAGAAACATCTCCAAATCACAGCCCTCAGTGTGTAAACAGACGAGAAGAGATCAGTGGTGAAGTTACCTTGCGGGGCAGGGCTGCGTGTTACAGGACACTACACCGGTGGATGGCCGAGTTCGAGAGTTACAGTAAGACGTGTTCACCTGAACTCTTAGATCCTTGTAGCAGGATGATTTGGTGACCATCTGACCTGAGGAACCAACACAAACAACATATGTCAATACATCACGTAAATGTAGTTTTTACAAGGTGAAAATCTGTGCTAACACATACGACAGACAAGATTTATATAAACCAAAACATGAATCCACAGCTGATATGAACATACTGGTCATAAAACCTTTTTCTGTGACATCATGAACTCAAGGAAAGTAATGTATTTGAGCTGAAGACACAGCTTTCCAGAGGCTGTCCGGAGGGAGTTGGACCTCTGGGTTAAAGGACGTCCTAAAGCAGGTATTGACCCTTCAGCTGCCCTCACCTCAGGCTCTCTACACTACACTACACTCTACACTATCACAGAGGCTAATGTCAGGTCTGGTGTGGAAGAGCAAGAGGGTACGGCCCATGTCAGCACTAATAATGCAAACTATAGAGTTACACCTGCCACAGGACATCAGATACGCTTGAGAAAAGACTGAGCAACAGTGTTCAATAATGCTATTACAGTAGGTTTCACACAGATCATCTGGACTGATTATGAATGCATTTACATATGTAATTAATAGTGCAATAGATTTTGCAGGACTCCTTAAAAAGAAGTACACTGTAGCATACTGTAATGGTTATGTTCTGTTTTATTGTCAATGGTTTTTGGTTTTCTCTATTTGCCTGTGTTGTGTCCCTAGTTAGTTTCCTTGGTTGTTAATTAACCGCAAACCTCTTCCTAGTTCTGTTAATTTTCTCTCCCTGTGTATTTAAACCCTGAGTTCTGTCTGTTCATTGTCCCATGTCATCTTTAGTAATGTGGTGATCTCCTGAGTGTTCCTGTTTGGATGTGTTGAAGACTGCTTTTGTTTTATTCCTCGTCTTCGTGAGATCATTACAACCACTAACTGTGAAACATAACTTTATTACAGAAATTATATATTTTTACTTACAGGGACTATCATGAAGTACACTTTTAAAAACTTGCGTTTGTGTAAAAAAAATATCCATATTTAAGCAAGTTATGAAGCCAAATATCGAGCTTCCACCAGACCACCTTCCGTATTTAACATACGCAGAAAGTGTAAACCTCTTGCAGTTCACAAAGCTTACGCTACGTCCTACGCCTTCCCTATTCAACTTACAGAAAAAGTGTAAACTGACCGTAACTTGTATACTCATATTTTCATTTGAAAGTGAACTAATCCTTTAAGAGTGCATATTCTGACCCACTGGCAAATGATTATTATTAAAACAATGTTTTAAAATGTACTTTAAAGTAAAACTCTTAATTTGATATTATTATAAAGAGCACTTTTTAAAAGTTTTAAAAGTACACTTTTAAAAGTGTACTTCAGTGTGTTAGCGTGATAGTCCCTTTAAGTACACATAAGTGGCATTTTATTTAATTATACTATCATTATATTAAGTACATTATTATATCTGCAAGTACAGTTTTTAAAAAAATATATACTTTTAATATTTGAATTACACTACAAATGCACATTAAACAATAATTTTTCAAAAGGGATTACAGGCTGAAATGTATTCATTATAAAATGTGTCTGATTCATGAAAAAAAAAATCACTTAGACTGATTTTGTGAACTGAATCTGATTCTGATTCATTGAAAAGGTCTGATTCAAATGGACAAATCTGTTGACAAATCTGATATTGCTGCTTCTGTTATGAACTCTTATGAATGTGCCAAGTAGAGCTACAAGAGATTTTCAAAGTATAATGATTTAAAATAGGAGAGCAGACGCTTGCAACGCCCAGGTCATGGGTTTGATTTTCAGGGAATGCATGAACCTATAAAATGAACTACCTTGAATGGAATGCAAGCTAAATCTGCCAAATGCATAAATGTAAATGTAATTCCTCATGCGTCAACAAATATAAAGATTCAAGTCAGATTTGTTTTCTGTGCATATTCATTTTATAATGAAAATGTGTAAATGTAATCAGTGCATATGAATGATTTTAGGTGTATTGCAATAATCAGGGCATCATCATGATCTTGATCTAGACCAGAATAATAGTGTTTAAGTGTTTCGCAGATTAGCATTTGACTGCAGTATAAGGTCTGGCCTAAACATCCGGCCATTAGCATCTACTGGCAGCACGTTCTGTTCAGATGGATACAGTACCTCCTGCACAGGTGGCTGAGCACTGCGAGCGAATGATGGCCCACGTGTAGTTGTGTTTCGGCTGGCTCCGTCTCTCTGTATGGTCTTTGGCCAGTGTGTACTCCCACTGAATGCCTGGGTTCCAGCCCTGCATGAGAACCTGTGCAAGGAGAAACATACAGGACCTAAAGAACACCATAGGAAATCACACAAACATTCTTTTTTAATTTCTTGAGGACAATGAGTACACTGACTCCTTTGTTTTACGACAGAACACCTCCCATATGACGTGTCGTTGAACGATGTCTCCTGCTATCAGAACATTTCACATTCAAATGTGTTAAATGCACGTCATTTTTAACCATAATTCCATTTTGTACAGTAACAAGAATGTCTGCATGATATAAGAGCCAGTTACTGTACATATAAAAGTCCACAAAATAAAGAAAAGGAAAGATCTTTTAAAATTTGAAGTTAAAACACATGAGCTTAGAAATGTACTGTTTTATGTTGGTAGTTTATGTTGGTTTCATATGGTTTTGAGAAAAAGAAAAAGAAAAAAAAAAACACGTTTAAAGTGTTCAGGGCCGGATTGGGACTCATTTTCAGCCCTGGAGTTTCATGCCTTAGACCGGCCCACTTTAAGGCCCACTTTAATTCACGACTGACTATATTAAAATAATGTAATTAAAACCTCAGTATGTAAGTCTGAAATAGTGCACTGTTCTCTACAACCTTGTAATTAATTGTATTTTTCAAAAATATCTTCAAATACCCATGATAGTACAAATGATAGTACAAAAAATGCTAAAATTTGATATAGAGTCATTTTTATTGTTATAATAATGATTTTATAATGTGAACCATTGATTAATTCTCTAGCCATCTAGTGGCTGTAGTTAAAAATTCATGTTATTTTAATTTTAATTTAATTAAGCGTTTGCTTTTCAGTAGATGGCAGCAATCGTCCACTAAACCCAGGCACATTTTTCATGTCTATCACTATGAATGAAATTGAGAAATGTAGATCTTTATTAAAGTGGATTTAACATAAAATTTTGCTATTTTATATAAATATATATATTTAAATTGTTACAAACTGAGGCAAATAAATAACACAAAATACCATAAATCCCCCAAAATTGCACAACTTTACAGTAAAATACTAAAGTATTATGTTTGTTTAAAAAAAGTTAAAAAAAGTTATGTTACCAAATCACATTTTACTGTCTGTTTAAGTAAGCTAGTTGGACAGAAAAATGAATAATGTTGGCCAATGTGTAATAGCATAGCAAGCAACATAACATAAGTGATAGGCCCTATATTTTATTATTTGCCTACTATTATTACGATATGAGTAATAGCTGCATACATACAGCTGCCTTTATCTTTTGCATGTTTCCCCTCTTCCTTTTTATTTTTTTATGTTAGGCTACTTAAATTGACCTCCGGTGGCTTAGACCTTATGTCTTACCATAATTTAGTGTTGATTTAGAACTTGTCCCGCTGTCCCTACAGACGTCACCTCATTCCTTATTTTGAGTGAGTTGTCTTCTCCGGGCGCACACTCCGAGTCCCTCCCGGCCAGGTTAATTTACCCACAGAGTGACATGATATCATTGACGTTACATGCAAATGAGCGGTAAAAACCTGATCGCGCATTTGTTTTTGTTTGTTTGTTTTTTCTTGCATGGGTGCCCCGTGCCACCCTGGGCCGTTGCCCATGTCGTCCAGGCCTAAATCCGCCACTGACTGATTTTAAGGAAAAAGTTAGGCTACTCAGCTTAGTACATTTGGCCGGGTCGACAGTTTCTAGAGCATCCATATTTCAACCCAGTGTCATGACAACACCGGCCCTCACGGCGAAATAAACAGTCCGGCCCACCGGGAATTCTCCCAGTGCTTCCGATTAGCCAATCCGGGCCTGAAAGTGTTCTTCAACCCACTTTGTATTGTTAGAATGTTGGTAGTATATGTAAATGAACAATATTAACTCATTCTCCGTGTTACCTGGACCGAGAAATTTAAGTTTATTTGTCAGCAAAACTTGTGACAGCTCCAGGGCTTTCATGAAAGCTACAGATTATACTTTCGCATTTTTGTATCCACATCCACGGACAGTCGGATCGACAGAGGATTATTAACAGAACATTTATCACTGAAAATTATATTGTACTTTGTCTACTCTTTAAAAAGCATTAAGGTAAAAATGGAACACTATCGTGCGTATCTGACTTGAAGAGGCGCTGGGCAGACTGATCTGTGTATGACATCAACGTACCGCGAGAGCGATTCGAAAGCATACATAGCTGTCATACACTGATTAGTCTCAGCCTCAGACATCACACCCACAGACTGTCGGCTGCAGGATTTTCGAGGTCATCATCTTTTCTACAGGATGTGTGGGAGACTTGTGTCGCGTTCTTTAATGGTCAGCCTGGAAACAAATGCCGTTATGCCAAACCCCCTTGTGGAAGAAGAACGCCGTCATGTTTACAACATCAACAATGAACGCTTACCAGGATCAACTAAACGCTGGATTTTCAAAAGTATGTGAAGTTCGCGGCTCCGTTGTTGCAGTAAATTTGCACAACGTTCTTGAATTAGATGCAGGCTGGTCTGTTATTGTAGGGACATTGACTTCACATTTTAACGCCCCTACACATGGCACGGAACAAAACAAACTGTGATTGGTTGCGTTACATGTCAGTCAAATGTCCTCTTGGGCGGTCCTTGGCCAATAAAAGCTGCGATAGAGTCCAGACCTTCTGCCGTCAATCTGAAGGTCTGGCTACATGAGACTATACAACGATTGATCTGCACAGCGAAGCTTCAAGTTGAACACACAGCTTTCTTACCTGTACGTGACGGCATTTTGTTTTGGGGGGTTGGCCGAAACTTAGTTTCTTTTAGTTTTTCACCTCTGTTTGGCCTAAAAACTGTGTTCGTGGTCATCCAGGTTGAAAATGACTACAAACACAGAGGTTTTTCAGATTTTCCATTTCTGCGTTCTCTCCGTATTTACAATTTTTTGCATCCTTTAGCCACTGCCTACAATAGCTGGATCCTTCACTGGAAACCGAAAGTAACTCACTCCCGCTAAACGTTTATTCTTTGAATTCTTGCACCCGGGAACTGTACAAGTCAACAACATTATGACTAAAAGTTTGCAAAGAAGTATTAAAGAAGTACTAAAACAAGGTGGTATTTCACAACTATCCTTGCCTTGTCATAAAAAGGTCAAATTCTCTGATATTTTGACTTTGATTTGGCAACCAAACTTTTCTTTTCAAGAATGCCATTTGTTATAGCACTTATTTGTGTCAAGCACGATTCAGCTCTATTGTTTACATCGAGACTAAATATAAATCTATGTTATAAATTTCAGTGTCGATGTGATTTAGCACACTTTACACTATGACACAGACTTTGGCAAGCAGCAGTATGACACACCAGCCCAGTGCTCTCATTAGACACGGTGAGTGCCAATGAAGCAGACTTATTACAGAGCACAATAAAACTGAATAAATTGAAAAATATGTTCTTATCTAAAGAATGTACTTGGCCAGTTATATAATTATGGAAGATAAAAAAACTACTACCTCAACCACCAGAGTCTCATTAGTGGGTCCAGTGGAGGTGAGGCTCTCTGGACGGTTGTAGGGTCTCTTGTAGTCGAACACAGCCCCAGCAATGGAGTGTTGTCCAGGCCAGTCCACTGTCCAGCGTCCATTCAGGTAATACTTCCTCTGCAGGTTCCTCAGGGCCAGATAAGAGCTGGAGGAGTTGAGCTCCGTCACACGGATACTGCGCGCTCCAGCCGGTATGGTCACCACACGGTAGTACTCTACACAAGAGACATTGCAGTAATCATAAACATTATATTAGGTTATAACAATAATGTAATAATGGGTTTACTTGTTGTTATATTTCAAATGACATACACAATTTCACAGGTAATTTCCTTATGAGTCACTTACGAGGTTCCATCTTGTTTAGAATTAGGGTTGTTGACTGATAAAAAATAATAATAATAAAAAAAATACAGACGTGGATTTCTGTAACTATTCGCGATAAACTGCACCTAACATTCAAAGGACAGTATTTAAATAGAAATGTTTAAATATAAGTAAATATTTTATATTTTAAATATTTTTTAGGTTTATTTTATTATATTTTAAATATATAGTTGTTCGGTTTATAGGGATAAAATAATTATATCCATTCAACATTACAGTATAATTGAAAGGCCTAAACTGCAAAATATCAGACTGTTTTGGTAACACTTTAGTATAGGGAACACATATAAACTATTAACTATGACTTTTGCCTCAATAAACTCCTAATTTACTGCTTATTAATAGTTAGTAAGGTAGTTGTTAAGTTTAGGTATTGGGTAGGATTAAGAATGCAGAATAAAGTCAATGCAGAATAAGGCATTAATATGTGTTTAATAAGTACTAATAAATAGCCAGTATTCTAGTAACATGCATGCTAATAAGCAACTATTTAAAAGACCCTAAAATAAAATGTTACCACTGTTTTTATATGCCATTTAAAAGACATTAGCATAACTACTTCAGGAAGGGAAAAAGCGTAAAAATAAATAATTGCATTAAGTATTTTAAAGGGGACCTAATATACCCTTTTTTGTAAAGCCTTGATTTTGTTTTTAAGGTCTACTAGAACAGCTTTTCATGCTTGAATGCTCTTCTCAGTCTGTCAGTAACACTCTGTTTAGTTCCTGTCTCTATGAAGCCCCTCCTTCTGAAAAGTGCAGTGTGCTATGATTGGATGGCTGGACCAGTGTGTTGTGATTAGTCAACCACTTTGAGTGTGTTTGGGAAATGTCACGGCCCTTACCATAACCACGTGTTTCAACACACAACACACTTAACCAGGCCATGCCCCCTTTGTTACATATACTTTGGCTGGGAATTATTTAAATTAAAATTAACCACATAAATTGACGTTATTTTTCCCAGCCTTAGTAAGAACGCTGTTCATACAGACATAGATTGTACATGTGTTCAGAGAATAAAGACACATACGGCTCATATAATGTTGTTTGGTGTATTGTCCTTTGTAGATCTTGCAAGTGGAATTGTCGCCCTTGCAGATGCCACACAAATCCGGCACGGCATTGGATCCAAGCACCCTGTCACAGCCCACCCTCTGGAAAACACAAATCATGACCTCTCAGCAAGCACAGAAGACGAAATACAGTTACAGTTACAATGATTTAGTGTAATCGGGGGAAAGTCATGGGAGAGGAGGAAGTGCATCCATGACAATGTGATTGGCTGTTTACACTGTCAGTGTGATAATGACCACATATAGTCCCAAAAGCATCGTTAGCCAGCTTCACTGTAAAAAATAACAACCAATGCGATTCAAATGACAATATTACTAGTACAGCTTCGAGACTAGTTGGTTAGTCTCTCCAAACGATGCATCGTAGTTAACTATGGTAGTTAATTAGCAAGTTCGTTGATCTGGAAACGCACCCCTGAATATGTCAAACTGGTGGAAATGAGTGGATCATTTATAAAAAAAAAACTCACCAACTCAGATATCAGCCCTTTCTGTCATATCCAAATCAAATCGAACTTAAAATAATTATCTGTGACTGCACTGTTTAGCGACCACACAGGAGGTGAGAATAAACCTGTACCTCTGTGCCTGCGACCATCAGGTAAATACAGGTTTATCAGACACACGCTCAAATGTAAACATGTTGTATTAATAAAGAGGTAGGGTACAACAGGGCTAAAGCCCAAAGGATACTTCTTTTTTTTTTTACGCATACACGAGCATATGTGCACAGTCAAACGCACAGCCTTGCAAAGTATACTTCTTTTGACTCGTACGTGTACAAAGGCGTTCAACGCATGCAGTTTTGATCAATCTCTCGCCACGAGTTACAACCCATGTAAATACTGCAAAAAAAAATTAAATGCGCATGTGTGACCTGAAAAAACAAAGTACGGTTACAAAAATCCAGTGGTGTGCATACAGTATGTGCATACTCTTCAGATGACGAAATTGACACTTGCGTACGCGTAAAACGCAAAGTATACTTTGGGTTTAAAGGTGCACCGGGGTAAAAGGCGCATCTTTTAAACCACTAGATGGCACAAAAATTCAGCAACGCCAAATTTGATTCTGTTGATTCTAATATTTAATGTTTTTTAAAAACGTTGTAGAATTATGCAACAAACAAGAATTGGTAAAATTATTAACTATATCTTGAGTCTTGTTAATGTTTTGTTCAAGGTAATTAAAGCAAAAACTTTTCAATAACGAAAGAATATGTAAAAGTGTGGTATTTTGGGTAAAAAGTGCCCCTACTGCAACAAAGTTGCAAAGTGCTGACTTTTCCATTTGTTGATATGACACGGTTAGATTCAGATGTTAAATATCATATATTAAGTGGGGTGTCCACCTCAGAGATAATCGCCATATTTAATGAAATCATCATTGTCACAGTCACCGTCTCGTCCTGTTTGTTTTGATTGTCATGTGCTTCAGTTCCCGCCACTCATCAATCACCATGGACACTAACCACCTTCACAGCTGTTCGTCATTTTCATTGTGTATTTAAGTTCCTGCCTGTGTTCTGTTCAGTGTCCGGTATTGTTAATGTTATATGTGTTTGCTGTCATCTGTTCTTCCAGTCTTTGAGATTAAACTTCCTTGTGTTATTTGAATCTTCTGCCTACGTCTTCCTTGGAGCACACGCGCATTACAATCATATTTAAAAAATATGATATTAATTATATCATAAAATATCCTATTTGTTGTTACTACTGTAAAGCTATATTAAATTAATATCCTATTTAAATTAATATCATATTATCCTTCAATGCTTTCAGAATCTTTACGTTTTTAAATCATTTTGTTTCTGTATTTTTAAAATGAACATTTTATTGACTATATTTATCGAACAAAAATAAATTATTTTATTAATTTTATAATAGTACAAATTTTGCTCAAAGCATATTACTTTTGCTTAAGTACAGTATCTGTATAAAATACTCTGTGCTTTTTGCCCCATGCTGATAAACACCTCATATGTTTATAAGATTTTTAAACAAAACAAACCACTTTTATGATTTGTTTTCACACAAAATCCGTTGCTCCTTCAATGTTCAATAAAAACATATATATTTCTTTCTGCAATCATACACTATGGGAGCAGTGAAAAGCACATTTTTCTTAAAGTGTGCATTTAAACCCATTGTACCCTACAAAATGCTCCAAACTGCAAAAATAATATACAGAAACACAAAAGGGTGAAGAGTTCAACATGTATGAAATACACAAAGATCTCTCTAGTATGTTCATGTCCAGTATTCTTTCTGTAATGTTTTAAATGCTTATACTACTCATGTCATCGACTCATGTATAATCTAAAACACGACAAATGACTCAGATAATTCATCATCACTGCTTATTTAAACTAAATTAACTGTACTATAATTGTTCTTGTCCACTGCAATGTGTCACTATTTCATACTACCACAATTTCTCTTTTAATATAACAGCAGATCTGAAATGTTGTCAGTGAAATTCAGACGTTGAAGTCAAATTTAATGGAACAGAATTGTGGTTGGCTCTCTCGCTGCAAACATCCAAACACGCAATACGAAACTGATGTGTGTTCTGAAGGAGAGACTCTCCAGAAAGATTTTTTTCAGTTCTCTGAACTAAACTGAAATGAAATGCATTAGGTCACTCTGCCTCAACAGGGATTTCCACAGCAGAAGAAAACATAAAACCAAGCACTGTGAGAATTCACTACAGATCCCTCTTGAAAAGCTCTGGCTCTGATGATAAAACACAAACTGTGTCAGTAGCCCATTACCAGAGAAAAACCCCAGCTAAAGCACAACTGAGAGATGCTTTTATTATAATATCCATGTATCACAACTCAGAACAAACCACTGGATAGAGAATAGAACAACCCTGAGCGAAGAATGTTTTGCATTCAACACAGCTGACACCGTGTCCACACCGGATGCGACCGTTGGCGCATATCATCACTCCGTGCCGCAACAGCTAGAAGCTGTCTACACTGGACACGGAAAAGCAACCGTTACAAATCCATTTGCGAGGGTTTGGAGTACGTCATAAATAGAACGAGGCATCAGTTTACAGAGGGTATGCATTGACATCACTTTCCCGCTGGAACACGCCCCCTCAGCCGGACTGAGTGGCAAAAAGAACCTACTGCATGACTGGATTTAAAAGGTGAACCTGCGAAAACACGAGTAAAACAAATGATTATCAGTTTAAACTGAAGGCTGTTCTCGATATTGTTCCTTACAACTTACCAAAGATCCAGTGATCCATGGATATTGACATGCAGCCAGGAATCGTGCTTCCAGACATTTATATGTGCCTGATTTCAACGCTTGGGAAATACATAAAGCAAATCTGCCTGTGAACGCTTTATATAAATACAATATAAGTAGGTCTAAATCCGGGTAATCACTTATATCAATGTTACATCGTCCAGTCCTAAAACTATAGTATAGTATAGTTTTTGTCAGCGTTTATTTAAAAACATCCAATTATGCAGAATATAAGATGGTAAATGTTTAATTGATGAGTTGTCAATACAATAAATAACAATACAATAAGTAGGATATGATTTTACCCCAAAATTTAATCTATTGACACAAAATGATAACTGCAAATCAACGTTTCGCATGGAGTCCAGTTGTTTCTGTGAACTGCAGCGATCCATTTGCTTCTCTTAAATACCTTATATTTATTGTCAAATCTATTTGTACAGTCAATCGCACAGCTCTTTCCCATTTTAGATGTGTTTTGTGTGTTTTTTGCGGCATTCACGCTGAAAAACAATGCTGCCACTCAGTCATGTTGCCACTCAGTGGGCATAACTGCAGTCACTCCGGCTGACGGTGACATCACATGCATACCCTCTACTCTCAGGGATTTGTTGTGTCGCGCCACATCCAGTGTAGACAACAACACTGATTTTCATGAGTTCACACTTACAAATGATTAGATAGAGTAAAAGAGTATGCGTATTTGCCGTGCTGTCCAGGGGAGGGCTGCAAGCTCAGAATGTTGCCTGAACCCAGAGTACTCCCCCGCATCTTTGGTTAGGATAGTAACCAGGCAAGTGTGACGAGACAGGTGGTGGAGCAGGGCTCGAAATTAACTTTTTTACTTGGTAGCACCAGCAAAAATTTAGGAGCACCAGCAAAAATTTAGGAGCACCACAACTAAAAAGCCTTGTCATTCGCTTGGCTGAATAAAAAAGTTGTTTGTCTAGAAAAAATAGGAGTCTAGTGTTGTAAATATAATTTATTCTGAAGCAATATTCTCATCAGTGTTCACTCAGCTTTGACATTTAAATCTGCATATTTGTGATATTTACTCCGAGGGCTTTTTTTTTTTTTTATAAACAGCTTTATAAATGGCTTTTTCCTCTAATCTTATTAAATGTATGCTTCATCTTTCATTTTAAATTCTTAAATTTGATCAGTAAATTTAATTAGAATAATAAGACACTATAGGGCTGTTACCAGTCAAATTACATAATTTACACAGAAAAATTACAACGGAATTAAATAATGTTATGAGATTGTTTTAATTTTTTTGAATATACAAATAAGAAATGTTGGAAAAAATGATACTTTTAAACATAAAAACTAAACCGCCAGTAGGTGGCAGCAGGTCTTTAGGAGTGAGTCATTGAGTCATTCATTCAAACGATTCGTTCAAACAGATGATTCATTCAAGAATGAGGCAGTCGTTTATGAATGGGTCATTGAATTTGACTCAACCGATTCGTTCAAAATGCTGAATCATTCAGTAATGAAAACGCAATTGTGTTGTCATGAAATGCGCAATGGTTCTGCTGTGATCTTTGTTTGGAACTATTTTTGCAGCTGAAACAGAACAAAAACAGCCACTATTGCTTCTAAAATGTGAGTGATTTCATTTTAACTACTTTTTACGCTTTATTGAACTGTTGTATGAAACCAGTGTTACATTTTCAGTCGTGATGGTTTTATTCAGGATATACAGGAAAACTGTAGGCCTCTTCTTGGTCGTGTAATGTTGCTTAACTGTATCATATGTTTTAAATATAAAAACTTAAGTGTTAATGTCGAGCCCTGTATAACAGTGTTCTTTTCATCATCTCTCTTCAGCTCTTTATATTTTGCACGATAGATAGCTCCCTGTCACCTGACTACGGTGCGCCGTGAAAGGGACTGGATGACTGCTAATATTAACCAAACTAAAATCTGCTTTAAACTTAACAACGTAAAAATGAAGTCTAATTGGTTATGTGACACAACGGTGGACCGGTTACTGCATCAGCTCACAGCAGGCACATACTGTGCAGTAATACAGCGAACGTTTTGTAGAGAAATGAAAACAGTTTGCACCTCAACTATTATTTGCACTTGCACAAATGCACCCAAATATATTTTGAGGTTGCAAACATTAAATTTAGGGAGCATACTAAAATGGTCGCAATTTTGAGCCTTGTGGAGGGATGCAGAAAAAACTGTCGAGGAACATAGGTGAGTCAGGTACGTATTTATAGGCCTCCTCTTATGCTGATTGGGTAAATCATTTGAACATGCTCCTCCCGAACTTTGTTAATAAAACATCATATAATGGGTTCTATTGACTTTTGTCGTGTTGCATTGCGCCTCTCATGTCCGGTGTAGACGCGGTGTGAGAGTTACTCTACAATCACATTACTCAGTTACCTGCAAGTAACTAGACTAAGGCCAGACAGTATCTATAGTTATACTATCAACAGAGACAATTACTAAAGACCTCAGGTTATACAGTGTAACGAATTCAAACTTAAGAATATTATACATTACCTCACAAATGCCATCAATGCATACATCAGTGCCGTCCTGTGTACAGAGCGTCCCATCCCTGACTTTACTGGAGAGGGCGAAGAAGAAGTCGTAACCTTCAGCGAAGCAGTACAGCTTACACACGTCTTGATCTGGAACAACACACACACACACACACACACACACACACACACACAGGATTATCAGACAGAGTTCACTGAACACAAATGTCCAAGCTTTGAGATCTCAGCAAATCTCATGTGCATTAACACCATCAGTTTCCTTTTCAGAAAATTCTGCTCTCACCAACATTTACTGTGACTGAAGTCATGCAGTGATCCAAACACTGAAGGCAACTAATGAAACGATAATCTGTGGGCAGTGAGTTCAAAGTATTCACCCCCCATGGTTTAGTTTCGGCTCTGTGACATTGTGAAACTATAGCATATTTACATAGAATATCTATCTTAATCATTTCACCATGCTTGGTTTGAATTGCCTTACTATTCAATCACACTAGGAATTTAACTCTGAAATCACACAAAATACATTAACCAGGTACAACTGTGTTGGTTTCAAATTCATCTGTGTTCAATTGTCTGAAAGAACACCAAATACCACTGACTCTGTGAGTCTCACAACTAATGAAGCCCAAGGAACTTTGAGATAAAGTTGGAAAACAGCTGGAAATGATTATAGAAAGACTGACATAGCTCTGAATCTTCCTAAAAGCATAATAACCCAATCCCACACCATTAACTTGCTTTAAAATCAGAGGGAAATACCTGGTCAATATGAACCCCCATTCCCAGTCTAAACTCTAACACTAATCCTAAATCTAAAATCTGAATTGTTGATAAGAAATGTTCCAGAACCAAGAAAAATGTTTAACCAACAATGTTTCCTAATTGGCAAAGTCATCAAGAATGGAAGAGATGGCAGCATCATGCATTGGGGTTGCTTTTGGGGAGAAGCTGAAAGCTTGTTGCCATTAAGGACAACATGGATGGAGCCAAATAAAGCAAGACCCTTCATGAGAACTTGTTCAGTCGCCCAAATATCTGCATTAAGTGTGAAGATCTTTTCAGCACAACAATGACCTAAAGCACACGGATAAACTAAGAAATGGCTTGAAATACATCAGATCTGTGGTAGAACCAGAACCAACTTTCAGAAGATGCATGACTGTAATCATTTCTAAAGGACCATGTAGAAAGTAATGACTTTGGGGGTGAAATCGTCTATCGCTCCAGAGACATTAATGTTCTTTCTAGTGCGTAAATGTGTTGTTAATTTATTGTGTGGTGGAAGGAAGACACATTTTCCATGTGTTACAATTTGGAGGAGTAACAGAAACAAAATGTGAAAAAGTCAAGGGGGTGAATATTATGTTAAGGCTGAACATACTTCACTTCAGTCTAACTTCATAAATAATGTTTTCATCCAGAATTTTGTCAAATGCACCGGCTCATTTCTTTTATACATCCCTTCAACCAATAAAAATACATGTTTAGACCAACCGTCCACACGTGTGTATGGTTTCCACTTGTAGTACCATCCGCGGAAGGGCTTGCTGTTGAACTCAGCACACTGAGCAGCTCTGAAGTCCACCGCATTTTGAGGACAGTCAGCAGTGTTACACAGTTTATAAGAGCGAGACGAGCCCTCGCAAAACCTGCCGCCATACATCGGCCTGAGAGAGAAGGAAAGTCGGGGAAAAAACTGATCATGAGACAGAACTAGGATGAGACACATCCTGATTTACATGACGGGGCCATTAGAGCTGACAGCAACTTCATCACTTATGGTTGCCAAGTGGCTGTTTGTTGTAGTAATGAGATGCATTGCCAATAAAATTAAGATGCCATTCTACATTGACAAGGAATCAGTTTTCTTGATGCTTAAAATTACATTTCTGTAGAGGAAAGTTTTTGTATATAAAGTGCAGTAGAGCATAAAGTAACATATCACGAACAAGATGAACAATTATCAGTGCAAAAATCAAACCCACTTGCAATGCCAGCAATTTTCCATGCAGCAGTGCTTATTATATTTCTGATTGTGGGAAATGAAAAATCATGTAGAACTACAGTATTTCATAAGAGATGGATCAAATGTGTCCCACTGTCTCAATTCTGCTGAAACTCTGTTTCTGAGTTTCATTGCATCTAAGGCTCAGGTGATTGGCAGAAACTGTTCTGTGGTTCCATGAGCAAAGATGACAGAATTCAAATCTGGTACTTCTGAAGAGTTCTGCGCTTGCTATGAGAAGAGAAAGAGAACTCACTATTATAGAGCTCCTTCTCTACATTGTTTTATTTTGTTGCGCATGTTATTCATGCCAAAATTTAAAACTTTACAAGCATTTATTGGAGACTCACTCCACTTTTTATACTGGCTGATACTCCACTTGACTGCAGGTCTGAATGTACCTGGGGCTGTTGCAGTGTCTCTCTCTGTAGGTCACTCCACTCTCACAGGTTCTCGAGCAGCTGGACCACCCAGACCAGGATGACCACTGACCGTTCACTGGCTTAGGACCTTCATCGCCATGCTTTACACACTGACCACGACGGCACCACTGCAAACAACACACAGAAACACACACATCAGTCTGAACGATAATGGTCTTTAAATTTAAATGGATAGATTACCCAAAAAGAAAGATTTTGTCATCATTCTCTCACACTTATGTTGTTCCAAACATGTATGAACACAAAAGGTGATTTTTAAAGAATATAAGTTCTGCTCTTTTCCATAAAATGAGCATAAATCTTCAAAATGACAAAACAAGCACGATAAAACTATCATAAAAATGGTTCATATGATGCATACAGTATATTTAACAGTATTGTGAGGAACAGACTGAAATTTAAGTCATTAATGACTGATAATTGATTACATATACATTAGATCCCACTGGACTTAGGTGTCTTTTGACTGCTTTAATCTGCATTTGGTAATACAACAAACACCATCCTTCTCCACATACTCAGAAGCGCTTATCAGCAAAAGAGAATCTTTAAAGTTTAAAATTGAAGAAATTAAGACAGCCAAACATATTTATTTTACAATGAAATATGACAATAATAATATTTCTTATTTTGCTTTTATTTAGTAATTTTTTCATTTTAATTTAATTATAATTTCATTGATTCATTCATTGTTTGCTTGCCATATTGATATTGTCACAACTTTCCATGTAGTTTAAATCCTAAGGAAAATGCGTGATGACAAAAGAACGATACTTTTAGTAAACTCCAACAACTAGAAAGACAACACAACAAGCCATAACCTTTAACGCAAGACATAGAACTTAGGGAACTGAGGGCTTAAACACACAGAGGAAGGTAATCAACATAACAGGAAAAAGGCGAGAATTTATTAGGAACTATGGAAACAAATGAGATCTCAGGCAATGTCAATGACAATGAAACTCTCCCTCCCCAGAAAGTGCTTCCTTGCCCTATTAAACAGTCCAGTCTGAGGAGGGAGGGAGGGTTCTGAAGAAGGACGAGAAGCAGGCAGAGGAAGACATGGCAGTGATGACCAGAGGAACCAGGGTGAAGATGAAGGTGGGAGGAGCCAGGGTGGAGACAGTAGGACCAGGAATTTGACCCAGAACCATGACGCTGATGCTGAAGGTCCACGGTGGAAACTTAGGTAGAGGGACCAGGCAGAACCAGAGAGAGATGACTGACTGAGGTTGAGACGGTGGATGAAGCTGCAGGCGGGCGTGACCAAGGTGGAGGCGTGGACTTGGCAGACAGGGGCGGAGATTGTGGAAGTGAGGACCATGGTGGAACCGGAGGGAAGGAGGAGCATGGTGTAGCCAGAGGGGTGGAGAGTTGAGGCACAGTAGCTGACTCAAAAGTCTGAAGTGAAGCCAGAGTGATGATGGATCAAGGTAGAGCCAGAGGGACAAGGGAGTCCGGCAAAGCCTTTGGGATGACCATCCACTGTAGAGCCGAAAGAGCACTGAGCCAATGTGGAGCCGATGGGTCGGAGGGCCGAGTTGGAGTCCGGGCCTTGGAGGGTTGAGGTGGAGCTGTTTTAACTCAGGCATACAGTGTCCGATCGGCCCCAAACTACACATGTGTGATAAGAATCCTGGCATAAAGACATCTATATGCCAATATTTAGTTAGTCATAGCGCCACCTGCTGGCAACAGGAAATGGCATGCTTTACACTGTAATTCACTCCCAGAAACACATTTCAATATGCCACGAAGTATCAAACATACTAGAAACACGTTAAACCATGCAACACTTGGCTAAGTGCTAATGTTTGCGATTAACGCCACAAAACAGGAAGTTGTTGTAACTCAGGCATACGATGTCCGATCTGCTCCAATCATTACATGTTTGATAATAGTCCTGGCCTGAAGACATCTACATGGCAATATTCAGCTACGGTCACAGCGCCACCTGTTGGCAGCAGGAAGTGTGGCACTTGGAAATGACTTCGCCATAATTCTCCTGTATTTCCTCGCTTACATGCATGTCGCTCACTGTTCACTGATTTCCTAAGTCCAACGGGTAGCGGTGAGCCCGGGTGCGAGGACCCTTTCATCGCTGCTTGTAGCTTTAATTTTTTTGTCATTGCTGAGCTTGACGGACAGATTTCTTTAGCAAATTCACCTTTTGTAAAGGTCTGAAACAACAGGGTGAGTAAATGATTGTTTAAATGGCCCAGCTTCACAGATTCATTTTAATTCCCATCAGGCACCATTCCATCTAATTCAACTCTGTGTGAGACGTTAACGACCGAATAAATGATAGTCCTAGTCCAGTGCTCTTCACACCCTCTGTGTAACTAAAACTCATGGGATGAAGCTGATATTTCCTGAAAGCAGACTGTCAGGATTCCTAGAGGAGACTGTCATCATTAGTGCTACATACCCTCACTGGCTCTCACTCAGATTAAACTGTCGTGTTTAATATATCACACACCGAACACCTCCAAGAGCCTTGAGGAACACATGGGAAAGACATCTCAGACCACCAGCACTCGCCTCCGTATCAGCCAGAGACGACACGCGCTGGAACAGGAGAGTGTGTTTGTAAGAAAAGTGCTCTTATTCCTGCACCTCAGGATGGGCCTGTAATTACCCTAATGCCCCAAACATGCTTCAGTAATGTAAGTTAGTAAAGAGATGGCCCAGGAGGTCAGCCCAGGCCCGCATGAGCTCATTAAACCCAATCTGCTGTGAAGAGCCTGAATCAGTGGAAAGGCATCCTAAGGGACAACGAGAGAGGGAGGAGAGCAATGACGAATACTGTATCTAAGAGCTAACACTGACTAACACAGCAGCGATCTGTTTGTCTGTCTATTTGTGTGGTTGGTGTATCTGACACTTTTTTGTAGTTTGAACAGCAAAAGTTCCATTGTAAAACTTG
Organism: Hypophthalmichthys nobilis; assembly: GCA_037950665.1. Lineage (NCBI taxonomy): Eukaryota > Metazoa > Chordata > Actinopteri > Cypriniformes > Xenocyprididae > Hypophthalmichthys > Hypophthalmichthys nobilis. The sequence goes on along the minus strand of CM075481.1, from coordinate 29,368,780 downwards.
ACCCACACCACACACGTCTTTAGCTTGAAATCTGAGATGAGCTGAGATGACAGATACAGACCCTAAATAAGTTATAGAAACACCTATGCTGATGCAGTGTCAAACAGTCTGTAACTGCATACACATTCAATCATCTGCGCTCATTTTTTCTTGTGAAAAAGAAGTGCACTTTAGCATACTTTTATAAAATATACTTTAATATACTTTAAAATAATATACTTAAGTGCGAACTAAGCGTAATGTTTTCGTGGCACTTAATTGCATGCACTTGAAATTAAATGAAAATGTATAATAGGTTAAATTTATATTAAATGCAAACAGAAGAACTTTAGAGTGCTTTCTGACCCACTTAAATAGGACTTAACTACATCTTTAAATGTAATTTCATAATTACTTCTATTGTCTTTGAAATATGGTTAAAGTATACTGACAGGCATTTATGGTAAACTAAAATATACTTTAATGTTATTTCTGTTGAAACTTGTCCGTCATGTACGTAAACATATTTGTAATAACACTTATAATGATGGTTATAATTTAGTACATTTAAAATATATTAACTTGTATGTAATATTGAAAAATAAACTAGTTAAAATTATAATCAAGTACTTTACATGTTTTAGTATGTTAGTCAACACATCAAAATAAGTATACTTCTGGCAGGAACTGCTCTGACATGAAGGTTGAGCATCCAAATGCAGCTTTATTATTATTATTATTATTAAACACATAATCAAAATCCATAAAACAGGCAACAGGTCAAAACACAAGGCAGAAAAAACAGGAAAATCCAGGAACATGGGTAACCAGAGGGAGAGATCTCAAAAATGCAGTGTAACACTTACAAGACTTCGCAAAGAATGAGTGAAAATACAGTGCTTATATACGCAGAGTTTAACCAGATAATGAGACACAGGTGGAAGTGATCAAACAATAATGAGTCCAGGCAAAGGGTTATGGGAATTGAAGTTCATGATGGGACAGCAAGGGAGTCGGGAGGAGTGCCCTCTGGTGGAGATCATGGGCATTCCAATTGGTGGATGTAACAACTTCTTTAAAGCATTTTTAACTTTTTAAACGTGTACTTAAGTAAACACAGTCATGAAAGTGTACTCTCTTTACATGCACTTGCATATTATTGCAGTGCTTATAAATAATTTACCCTTGCACACTTTTTTTTTTTTTTATTCATATGCCCACGTAATCTTTAATCAAAAAGGTTAACCTCCCCTCCCCCTCGAAACAACATCTTTTCCTTTCATGACATATGTCTCAGCAGAGGGTGGGACCAAATATCCTCCACAACTGACTGCAAAATGGACGAAATCAAGTATCGTCCTACATTTTTTTCTGATTCCAGAAGCTGGTTCACTCAGATACACGTCACAACAGGGAAGAAAAGACTATAGCAACTTTCGTTTAGTCTGACTTTTCATCTGTTTTTGTCCGACTTTAAAATTTGAAGTACACTACAAGTGCACATTCAATACAATAAAGTGCACATCTTTTTCACAAGGGTTTCCCCTGTCAAACTGAACATTTTCAAGTAGAGTATGTTCTCATATGAAGCTCCTCAACTTGTCTTGTGAACATCACTGTCACTTTATTCTGCTTTCGTAACTCTCAGCATGAATTGTTCACTCATTCAATCCGCTGGCATTTACAACAACCTCTCTCTGCTTGGCCTCCCTGGAAACACTCATTTAAGACACTAAACATCTGTTAAAAACCCATCTGAAAGAACAACAAAAACCCCCCAAAATGCTTTCTCCCCCGCAGGGTTAATGTCACAGGCTGAATAACCATGAGAGCATGTTAATGATTAAACTCTTTCAATGACACAAAACAGACCATTTGGCTTTTTCTTTTGTGCCACTTGAGCTAAAAGGGACGAGGGTAACTTGACTTCTTTTAAGGTGAGATGCTACTGAACACATCCGTGATTGTGACTCACCATCTCTGGACCGCAGGCAGAGCCCTCGGCGGCTGGCATGAACTTGGTCTCACATTTTCTTCCGACCCGATGGCACCACAGGGCTTTGCAGATGTCCTGTGTGACACACATCAAACCGTCGTGTTGATATGAATGCATTAGAGAACAGAAGTCTGATAGTTATACTGAACACATTAAGGATTATAACACATTACGTAATGGATAGATGTTCTTCACAAGCTGTACAAAAGGCAGTTTTACAGAATAATGACACACTGTTTATGATCTCTGGATATAATAATGACCTGTCTGGTTTGTTTTAACTTGAGCTTCACATGTCCAACACTCTGTGTGTGGGTGATTTTGCAACTAGGGGAACTTTTTTAGGTTACATTTTATTTTGATAGTCCACTTTAGACTTTGCAACTATGTAGTAACTTTGAAACTACATTTCAACTAACTCTCATTACAGAATTAGTAGACTGTTTGGTAAGGTTTAGGGTTAGCAGAATAAGTTGACATGTACTTGCAAAGTTTTTACTTCCTTTATTCCTTTATTATTTAAAAAGATCTTAAAAATGCTACTTTTTTCTAACAATTAAAATTAAAACAAAATTCATTGGTTATTCATATAGAATTTGTAATGTTTTTACAACAAAGATCGCTGTTCTCAGTCCTGTTGTTACACCAAAGATTTAGAGAACAACTGAGTTTATACTTGGTTATTATCATGGAGATGAGAAGTGACAGATGAGCACATCTCTGCCAGATGTCTTCAAACTTCAAATGTTTTTTTATTTTACGCCATGATATTAGAGTATGTTTATTAAAACTGGGGAGTATTGGAAAATTATAATTCAGAAACAACCCATTTCTTTTCATTTTTACAAATGAATTTGTTTTAGAATGTACAATCATCTATAAACATTCAAACATTATACCAAAATCCACTTGAAGGTTGATCAAGCTCATTATCAGATATTTATTCCAGCACATGTGATAAATGTTCAAAAAAGTTGGGTTGAAAATGGACAAACCCAGCGATTGGGTTGTATAACCCAGAGGTTGGGTTAAATGTTTGCCCAACATGCTGGGCAGTATTATTATTTAACCCAAATATTGTTTAAGAATTACTATATGGCTGGCTTAAAATTAACCCAAAATCGGCTGGAAATAAAAATCAGACACATAATTACTAGAGGCAACAATAATAATCAAAAGTTGAACATTTATTAATGAGCAATTTAATAAATGTTAATTGTTTAAAGGTGCCCTAGAATTGAAAAATTGAATTTACCTTGGCATAGTTGAATAATAAGAGTTCTCTACATGGAAATGACATACAGTAAGCCTCAAACACCATTGTTTCCTCCTTCATATGTAAATCTCGTCCGTGAAAAACACCACGGAAAAACAGGTGAATCTCAATATAACACCGACTGTGACGCAACAGTCGGGATCATTAATATGTACACCCCCAACATTTGCATATACCAGCCCATGTTCAAGGCAAGGCAGTATTAACATCTGGAGCTGCACAGCCGAAACATAAGATGTTCTGCAGGTATTGTGAAGCATGCAAGCAGTGACAATAGAGAAAATGGCAGATGGATCACTTGGAGGTGGGGAGCACGAGCATTTAAAGGTATACACACCCCAAATTAGAGCATTTTTAATGCCACCCCAAAACAGGCAGTTAAAACATGGCATAATAAAAAAATCTATGGGGTATTTTGAGCTGAAACTTCACACGTACATTCTGGGGACACCTTAGACATTACATCTTGTAAATTGTCAATTCTAGGGCACCTTTAAACAAAACAAAAAAGTGTGAAAGAGAAGTTACTCAAGAGACTTGACGTCTGACAGCTGTCTATTTGTGTGTGCTTCAGATAAGTGCGCTCAGAAAATGATCCATTTGAAGTTAAAACTGATATAGCTTTAAAAACGCGTGGAAATAATAAACTTTAATGATGAAAGAAAAACTATGCTATCCCTGAGAGTTTTTGCAATATAGATGATAATCAAAACCAAGCAGATGTCTTGTTAATATTTGGCAGAGAATCCAATTGAGGCAGGAACTGTGATTGTGGAGAGGGGGCGGAGCACAGCAGCTCATTTGCATTTAAAGGCACATGCACGAAAACAGCCTGTTCTTGACTGTAGTCAAAAATGGGTATTTACAACATGGATTTATAAATGATCTGTGAGGCATTTTAAAGCTGAAACTTCACAGACACATTCTGGGGACACCTGAGACTTAAATTACATCTTAAAAAATGGGCATAATAGGGGACCTTTAAATATTATTCATTAAACTTGTTAATAAATGTTCATTTATTAAACATATTAATAAATGTTAATTTCCAACACACTTTGGGTTCATTTTAAGCAAGCAGTACAGTTTTTTTTTAAATAGTTGAATTAAATAAAAATACCCAGCAGGTTGGTCAAACATTTAACCCAACTACTGGGTTAAAACAACCCAATTGCTGGGTTTGTCCATTTTCAACCCAACTTTGGTTGTTTTTAACCCAGCATTTTTAGAGTGTATGAAGAAGATTAATTTTTCAATATTTCAAGTAATCAAAAATGTCCCTTACTGAAGAATGATTTATGACATTTTTTTACATAACTCATCAGACACCCTAAATGCGTTTTACTGTCCCAGATATCTACATCTTCCTCTCATTCACTCGCTCTCTATGAAACAAGAGCAAGAAGAGCAAGGAACGGCTGCACGTTTTATATGTCACATCTGGATTATTGTATCATATTTTGACAATGGGAGCACAGATGGGAGGAACAGAAGACAGTTTGCCAGAGTGATCACGGTCCAAATCCCAGTGCAAGTTCTGCAGCTGTGTTTTAAAGCAAGACCTCCTCAAATCCGTCCCCTGTTGTTCTTGCTGAGCTTGAACATCTCGGTACTATCACAGCTCTGACTGCCAGAGGATATGAAGATGCTGATTCATGGTGAAAGCAGTGAGAGCTCAGGATGACAGAACAGCTTTGCTTGAAGAGCATCTACAGAACAATTTCTATCTCGTTCAGTGATAAGAACGAGCAGGCCACTCTTTGTGCTTTGTTTTTACAGTCCAGTGTAAATTCATGTTCAATTTCCATTTGATGTTTCAGATTCTGGGTTAATGGAACATTTTACTATCCAATAATATCATATAATATCATATAATATATAATATCAATTAATAGTATTTTGGAAAATTTTATTACATTTACATGCAGCTCAAAATATGCTGACATACATTCAAGTGAGGTTAAGTCATATCAGTGCTCTAGAAAGAAGCTATTTTATTCTCCATGGTGGCTGCAATGTTGAGATCACATGCTAATACCAATAATAATCACTTACTACTTGGTAACTGCCCTACTATGAATTTTTGTTTTTGTTTTTGTTTTTTTTGTAGGAATTAATTAATCATGCATGAGAAATACACCTGTGCTGTGAATATGGTAGTTCTGTTATGGCAGCTGAAAGCTTACATCCATTTCAATAGTTCTGTTGTACTGGCTAGCAAAACAAAGCAAAATTTGTATGGTACATACATTTAGTGAAATCTTTGTGCAAAAAGTTAAATGCGTCTCTTTATCATAGCTTGATTATGCTGTATAATTAACATTGCATAGTCATCATCAGCGCCCAGTGCAGCAAACTGTATCTCGTCTCAATTCTCTGACTACATATGTACACTATAGATGAGATCAGGACAATAGGAGCCCAGAAAACAGAGCTTCCCATTGGCTTCCCTCCAAAGTATATTTAGCTCTGCCTTTGCTTGACGAGACCGTGTAGGCCTGGAGAGAGGTCTGCCGGAGCTGCACTCTATCAGATTTCTCTACAGGGAGGTCCAATTTTAGATATATAGACTAGACAGTGGATAAGTTATTTTAGCAAATCTCTATTGAGTTGATTTACAGATTTCAGCAATAGAGAAATAGAGTAAGTGCTCTCCTCTCAGGTGTTACGAATAATTGAACCGTCAGACTCCCTGGACTAAAGGATGCAGGTCGAATGTTCACAGAAAGCACACAAATCTGTAAAAATATGGGCTAATGTACTGTGTTAGCATGAAGGAATTTTCTGTATTGACATAATTACTGGTATTTTACCCCTTTTATTTACGCATTGCTTTAGCTCTTTTTACACATCCATTCCTTAGTGGTAAATTACTGTTAAGATATTATGTGTGAAAAGGACCTTTAAAAAATACTGGAGCCAGCAGCCATATCACCCTGTAGCCCAAGACTGGTTGCCCACTGAAGCTAAGCAGGGCTGAGCCTGGTTAATACCTGCATGGGAGACCTTCTGGGAAAACTAGGTTGCTGCTGGAAGAGGTGTCAGTGAGGCCAGCAGGGGGTGCTCACCCTGTGGTCTGTGTGGGTCCTAACACCCCAGTATAGTGATGGGGACACTATACTGTCAAAAAGCACCGTCCTTCGGATGAGACGTTAAACCGAGGTCCTGACTCTCTGTGGTCGTTAAAAATCCTTCGAAAAGAGTAGGGGTGTTACCCAGACATCCTGGCCACATTTGCCCATTGGCCTCTGTCCATCATGGCCTTCTAATCATCCCCATACACTGATTGGCTTCATCACTCTCCTCTCCACCAATAAGCTGGGGTGTGGTGGGTGTTCTGGCGCAATATGGCTGCAGTCGCATCATCCAGGTGGACGCTGCACATTGGTGGTGGTTGAGGAGATTCCCCCTTCCATAAAACGCTTTGAGTACCCAGAAAAGCGCTATATAAATGTAACAAATTATTATTATTAATAATAATTTCCCAGTATGAGAAGTTGTTACATTACCAGTAAATTACCGGTATGATGTTGTGTTTGAACAAAGAACAGGAATACCGGTATGACTATGTACAAGGTCAGAACGCGCTGACGGAAGAAGTCAGCTTTGGGCCAATCATAAAGCTCTGTTGGAGCTGTTTCAGCGGTAAACATGCACTAGACAGACATCTGACCTTTGTGCCGAATCTCATTTTCGCCTTCTTTTTCATTCATCAGCGCTGCGGGTCTGCAGTTGTGTACTATAGTAACTGCGATACTATAGTAACTATTATGCGTCTTGTGTTTTTAAGACCAAAACCACATTCTGTGTGATCATCCTCAAAGAAAAGAAAAAAAAAAAGTAGTCAAACTGGACAGATAGTGACACTAAAGTACTTATCCAGCTGGATGAAGAAAACGTCTCAGCGTTTTTCATGTAATTTCTGATGATTGGCATCACAGAGTTTACCAGTATTTGGTATTGATGTGCGAACAGTGTTGGGGAAAGTTACTTTTCAAAGTAATGCATTACAATATTGTGTTACACTCTAAAAAAAAAAAGTAACTAATTGCGTTACTTAGTTACTTTTTTATGAAAGTAATGTGTTACATTACTTTTGTGTTACTTTTTCTCACCTGGGCTGGGCTTGCTTGTTTGTTTTTTTTAAATAACAATAACAACAACAAAAAATCTATTTTTAGCAAATGTTAAGGCCCTTTCACACCAAAAGTGAAATGAATAAGCCTCAGGCTGAAGGAAACGCATATTTACTCCTGTACAGTAGAGGGCGCAGCTCAAACAAACCTTTCAGCTGTGCTGCCATTCTGGATTAAAGAGGAATAGGATACAGGAGAAGGAAGTCCAACACTTATTTCTAAATCTAATCTATAGTAATTTTTGTTTATTAGTATGGTTGAATTAGATCACTGAAGGTCAGCAGCAAAGACACTGGTTAATAAAGTAAGATTAAATACATAATTTATTCAGTTACATTTACAAAATACATTTTATTCATTTTGAAGAATACTGAATGTTTTCATGCAAGTGAGATGAGTAAATGCATGTTCACATTTAGTCTAGAACTACAATAAGCATCAAGTTCTCACAGCGCACACAACACCTCTGCACTTTATTTCTCTCAACATGAGGACAAGAGAGCTGTCAGTCAATAAATGTGAAAAAGTAACTTGCATTACTTATTTGAAAAAGTAACTTAGATATATTGTTGTAAATTGAAAAAGTAATGCGTTACTTTACTAGTTACTTAAAAAAGTAATCTGATTACGTAACTCAAGTCACTTGTAATGTGTTACCCCAACACTGTGTGTGAATGGTATCTTACTGGTAAAAAGTTGTGTATTTACAGGAAAAGTCGTAATTCCCTTTCGAGGGAACTCGCGCTGCGTTCGATAGGATCACTTTGGGAACGCCCCCCAGCGTGATAGCGTCTGATGCGAAACTGTCAACTAGTCCAATGGCGAGAGTGAACGTCACAGGCGGGTGACGTCACGACCAGGAAAGGATAAATACACATCCGGCGAGACCGGCTTCAGCTTTTCTGCCTCAGCAAAGCACTCTATGTGAAACTGTCCTTGTCTATTTATTGTTGTCTGTCACGTTATTATACAGCTCAATATATCAGTATGGCGAACACACAAGCATTTAAACCGTGTACTCCTCCCTGCCCTCGTTTCATCACGGGCGGGGATACACACGATTTGTGCGTTATGTGTTTGGGAGCGGAGCATGCTCTTTCAGCCTTCGAGGAGGCTGAATGCGAGCATTGTGAAAAGCTTCCTCTGAGGACGCTCCGCTCCCGCCTCGCACTTTTCGAGGAAAGTGCGCAGGCAAGCGTTCCCCATGGCTCTGGACCCGTGGCTGCCGAGGCAGCGCGGAGAAAGATGTCATGGGGCTCGCAAATGGATCTGTCAGCGGGGCTTGAGACGGGCATGAGTGCTCTTTCTCAGCCTTCACCTGGCAGATCCATCGCCCACTCTCTGGTGTCTGAAGCCCGCCCCGCGGCTTCTTCCGCCCAGGGAGAGGGCTCGTCGCATCAGCATTCTAGTTCCGAGGAATTGGATGTGCTGAGCGTCGATATGGGGGAAGATGACTCGCCATCACTTTCCCCTGAGTACGAGGAGCTGGTGGATGTGCTTTCTCGCGCTGTGTCAAAGTTAAACATTGATTGGCCAGCGCTTTTTGTCATCAAACAAAGCACTTCCACCACGGGGCCTTCCTTTCTTTCATGATTTACACGATGAACTATCAAGACCATGGAAAAAGCCATATTCAGCACGTTTATTCAACATAAGAGGGCTGAAAGAATATGATTATGGGGCGATGCCCCGGGTTGAACAGACGCTTGCGAGCTATCTGTCCCCGGGTTCAGCATCGTCCCTGAAGGCCCCCACGCTTCCCACAAAACCATTTAAAGCTACATCAGGGTTAGTGGGAAAAGCGTACACGGCAGCAGGTCAGGCTGGTGCGTGCTTGCACACTATGGCTATTTTGCAAGCGTACCAGGCAGATCTGCTGAAGGATTTGGATGGCGGGGAGGGGATTGGCCCGGACGCAGTTCGAGAACTGAGAGTGACGGCTCTCGTGCTCCACCTCAAAGAAAAGAGAGTGTCGCCTCTCGTGCTCCACCTCAAAGACACGGTGGGCCGGGACGGCACTCTCAGCCCAAGCCGTCTAAGCCGAAGACAGACCTGAGGGTTTTGCTTCAGGCGAAGAAGGCTGGGCAGAAGAAGTCCTGACGCCAGGGGCGCCAGACTTCTGAGGGCAGCCCCACACGGGGTGGTGCAGTACACACCTCAGTATATGGTGCCCGTCCCACCTTGTGGCCCTCAGGGGGCCGTTCTGCCAACCCCGCCACCTCTGGTGCTTCGGGGCGCAGCGGTTCCCACCGAATTAGTGACGCAGTGTTCAGAACAACACGACGCTGCGTCACATCCTCTGAGGAGGATAAATTTACATCAAAAATGTGCTGTGAACAAAACACCAGAGGCAAGCCTCGAGAGGCTGGTTCCCTTAGTAGATTTTCTGGTAGAGTGGAAATCTCTTCAAAATATCTCACGTTGGGTCCTGCAAATTATAGAGAAAGGTTACAAAATCCATTTTTGGTGCCGTCCACCTCTATTCTAAGGAGTGCTGCAAACGTCAGTGCTTCCACAGCAGGCTTTGGTGTTGGAGCAAGAAATAAAAACCTTATTAGCAAAAGAGGCTATAGAGAGGGTTCCGGTTGTCAACAGGGAGTCGGTTTTACAGCCGGTATTTTTTGGTTCCAAAAAAGGATGGGGGTTTGCAGCCTATTTTAGATCTACGTCATCTGAATCGAGCAGTACAAAAGCTAAAATTCAAGATGCTGACGATAAGTCAAATCGTGACTCAAATCAAATCCGAGGATTGGTTTGTCACAGTAGATCTCAAGGACGCAAACTTCCATATCTCCATCCTTCCACAGCACAGGAAGTTCCTGAGGTTAGCTTTCGGGGGCGAAGCGTACCAATTTCGGGTTCTTCCGTTCGGCCTAGCTCTCTCACCCCCCACATTCACGAAATGCGTAGATGCAGCGCTGGCCCCGCTCAGGCTGCAGGGCATACGCATCCTGAATTATATCGACAACTGGTTGATTTTAGCACAGTCAGAGGAGATGGCGGTTCGGCATCGAGATGTCGTTCGCACACATTCAGAAGTTGGGGTTGAGACTGAATGCCAAGAAAAGCGTGCTTACTCCACAACAGAGGACCACTTTTCTTGGTGTGGTTTGGGATTCAGTGACAATGCGAGCATGTCTCTCCCCAGTTCGCATCACTGCTATTCTATCAGCCGTAAAAGAATTGAAGCTAGGCCAGTCACGCACTGTAAAACAGTTTCAGAGACTGTTGGGTCTGATGGCAGCAGCGTCCAACGTGATACCTTTTGGCCTGCTGTACATGAGACCCTTACAGTGGTGGCTCAGGACCAAAGGGTTTTCCCCGAGGGGCAACCCACTTCATATGATCAAGATCACGCGGCGTTGTCTCCACGCCTTGATCATATGGAAGAAAAATTGGTTCCTGTCCCAGGGCCCTGTGTTAGGAGCTCGATGTCGAGGCAGGGGCTGAGGCCAGGGGAATGGAGACTTCACCCAGAGGTGGTGAAGCTCATATGGGAGATTTATGGCCAAGCGGAAGTGGATCTGTTCGCGTCTCAGGATACGACGCACTGTCCACTTTGGTTCTCCCTCACACATCCAGCTCCTCTGGGACTGGATGCCATGGTACAGACGTGGCCGAGGCCGCGTCTGTATGCATTTCCCCCAGTTGTTCTGCTCCCGGGAGTTCTGGAGAAAATTCGCCAGGAAGGGATAAGTCTACTGCTAGTAGCACCTCACTGGCCAAGCCGGATATGGTTTTCGGACCTGATAGCTCTTCTCAATGGCTCACCTTGGAAGATTCCGATCGGGGGGGGGTGCACGATTCTTCATCCCCATCCAGAAATGTGGAATCTGTGGGTTTGGCCTCTGAGGGGGCCAAACTCATAGAAGCTGGTCTCTCAGCTGAGGTTGTAGAGACCGTTCTTTCATCCAGAGCTCCTTCCACGAGGAAACTCTATGCCTTGAAGTGGAAACTTTTCACTTCCTGGTGTCAAGAACGACAGTTGGATCCAGTCTACTGCCCGATAGGTTTAGTACTTGAGTTCCTACAGTGCCGCTTCTCTTCTGGGTTAACCCCATCTACACTAAAAGTATATGTGTCAACTATATCTGCTTACCATGCCTATGTGGATGGTACTACTGTTGGGAAGAACCCATTAGCTCCGTGGCACCCAGAGGCTGAGGCCTGCGATGTGCACGAGGGTCCCTGCGTGGGATTTGGCTATTGTGTTAGAAGACCTATCTACAGCTCCATTTGAGCCACTTGAGTCAGTCTCAGATAAGTTCCTGACACTTAAGACTGTCTTCCTTCTCGCCATATCATATCAAGAGAGTAGGAGATCTTCAGGCCCTTTCAGTGTCCCCGACCTGTCTTGAGTTCGCTCCAGGGATGGTCAAAGCCTTCCTCTACCCCAAACCTGGGTATATCCCAAAGGTTTTGACTAACGTTCCAATTGTGCTTGCAAGGCCAGTTGTGTTGCAAGCTTTTTGTCCTCCTCCATTTATTTCACCAGACCAGGAGAAATTGAATCTGCTGTGTCCACACATATGTCCACAGAGCTGCCCTGTGGAGGAAAGCAGACCAGTTATTTGTGTGCTTTGGACCACACAACAGAGGTCGTCCAGCATCTAAACACACTGTAAGCAAGTGGATAGTCGAGGCTATTTCACTCGCCTACGAGGTCTCTGGCCAGCAGTGTCCATTAGCGGTCAGAGCACATTCTACCAGGAGTATGGCGGCCTCCAAGGCCTTAATTTCAGGGGTTTCCCTCAAAGGTTGGTCCTCGCCACTCACTTTTGTGAGGTATTATGACCTTGACCTGGACGCAGCTCCAGGATCATCGGTTTTGCTGTCGTAAGTGTGCCAGAGTTTCACACAGACAGGTATTTGTGATTATGGTGTTTTGGTATATCGTTCCCAAAGCGATCCTATCGGACGCAGCGTGAGTTCCCTCGAAAGGGAATGTCTCAGGTTACAAATGTAACCATAGTTCCCTGAGAAGGGAACGAGACGCTGCGTCGTGTTGCCATACTCCCTGCATCCCTGTGATCGTTTTGCTTCGGCAGTTTGAGCTGAAGCCGGTCTCGCCGGATGTGTATTTATCCTTTCCTGGTCGTGACGTCACCCGCCCGTGACGTTCACTCTCGCGATTGGACTAGTTGACAGTCGTGCATCAGACGCTATCACGCTGGGGGGTGTTCCCAAAGCGATCCTATCGGACGCAGCGTCTCGTTCCCTTCTCAGGGAACTATGGTTACATACGTAACCTGAGACGTTTTGCGGTAATTTCCCAGGATTGCTGTGTGAAAGGGGCTACTGTCTTTTGTGTTAGGGTTAAGGAAAACTTTATAGGTAATGTCCTGGCAGAAAATTAGCAGTACCTTTTCCATTTTTCCAGTTTTTGTCTTACAGTGTACGTCACTGAGACATCTGTGCAAAAAAAGTGTGGAAAGAGCTGCATTCCTGAAACTCTTTGAACACCTTTATTTTTACTTCTAAATTTTAAGCAGATGTTTTTAATTGGGTTTCAGCTAAATGATATCCATCCCTTAGTTTTAGAAGATATCATGTTTTTAAAGAATATTTTGAGTTTTTTGACCTTCTGAACATGGTAATTTTAGTAGGTACATGATATCATATTCACATATGTAAACCTTTACATTATTTTTTCATGATTTTGTGAGAATTTTTCAAATATATATATATATATATAAAAAGATTTACATCTTTGTTAAAGTAAGTCATTCCAATTTAAATCTTGCTCTTTTTGTTTATGTTAGTAAGTTTGCCTTACAAAGTTGGTATGTCTTGTGTTGTAAATGTTTTATTAAAAAAAATAAGAAGAAAAAGATGCATTCCATTTTAAGCATCACAGTTGTGTCCAAACATCTGGTATACTTCTATATTCGCATACAATGACTATAAAAAGTCTAAATCATGTCAGATCTTTTTCCAACTTTAATGTGATGTTTAAACCAACAAAGTTAATGTAAAAAATTAATGTAAACAAATATATAATCTTGTAGACTTTTTAGCCATTGTACATTCTAAATAATGAACAGTGGAGCTTGCAGAACAGGCGTCTCACCCCTGCGTGTGTGCTGTCAGGGTCATATCCATTAAAAAAACATGATTAAGAAAATGTGGCACATGTGTGTGGTGGTGCAGTGTGACAGACCTCTCCAGTGATGTGACCGCGAGCGCTAGTTTCTGTCTCAGGTGAGGCATTACTCTCAATCACACTGTCAAGCTTGATCCCTGCTCTCCCTGCTTCCTCTTTCCAAATGATGACCTTAAACTCCACGATAAGAACCTCACAAATGGATTCTTATCAGTTTGAATAAACTTTAACCATAATGCAGCTCAGACTGGATCAAATATATCAGTCTCATGTTCCCACTGAAAAGACATGTGAAGCTGCATACCTTACCAGACAAAAATTTGGGGTCAGTAAAAAAAAATTCTCTCAAAAGAAATTAATCCTTTTTATTTAGCAAGGATGCATTAAATTGATCAAAAGTAAAGGGACTAATAATGTTTAAAAATATTTACAATTGAACATGATAAATAATATATAACATAAATACTGTTCATTCAGACTTTACAAAGTGCTCGACTCTTGCATTGCCAATACAAGATCTTGACCAAAATTGATGCACCTCTTGATGGAAATAAATGTTGTGATGTTATTTCCAACAAGAGGTGCATCAATTTTGGTCAAGATCTTATATTGACAATGCAAGAGGTAAGCACTCTGTAAAGTCTCCTCCAGCACATCCCAAAGACTTACAATGAATTTAAGGTCTGGACTCCAATTCAGAGGTGCCAATTCATGTGTGAAAATGATTCTTCATGCTCCCTCACAACCATTCTTTCACAGTTTGAGCCTAATGAATCTTTGCTTTGTCATCCTGGAATATGGCCATAATGTGTTTTCCTACATGGATGTTTAAGAAATGAAAAGCTACAAACTTTATGGTTAAAAGAACTGTTCCCAAACATATAACATGCTAGAAACATAATAATCACAGCAATAATGATCCAGTCCCAGACTCTTAAGTATTTGCCCAAAATCTTACTGACTCCAAACTTTTGAACAATAGAGTATTTTTGGAAGTTGGTGCACTAGTTACAACCAGTCTCCTTAACTAGCTTAATCAGCAAGACTTCCTTGACCAACTAGCTTCACAAGACCATGCTTGTTTGAGCAGAAAGTTTTGTTGGTGAACAGTATGTCTAAGTAGACCAACACTGAACCAGCACTAACCTAGTTAAGCATGAATCAGCATGGAAACTCATATGTCATGTGGTGCTGTTCATGTGCACTCAACTCATAAATATGAAATCTCTGACATGACCAGAACGTTTTTTTCAGAAGTGATTTCATCTATAAAACAATATTAAATATTGATATTAATGGCCTTGCCTTCTTGAAGTCCAGAGTGCAGAGTTTAGCTTTCTCTCCAAACTGCCATTTGCACTGCGTGTCGGCGTCGTACAGCTCTCCAGGAAGTTTCTCTGGGTATTTGTACTCCTGTATGGCGCTGGGCTCGTCAGACAGACAGGTGGCCTGTGCGGTACTGAGACAGAAACATGACTGTAAAACAGCTTGACTCTAGTACAGTAGAGATGGACACCATGACAACATAACAGTAGTTCCCTTAGCTACATTTAAAGATTTCTCTTTTCAACACATTCTCTGACGTATGTTATTCAATGCTGCCGTTATTATACAAGCCGACAGAGAGGCTCCGCGTGTAAAGGATATCAAGGATCATGGGAAAGTATTTTTCATTGTTTAATACCGTGTGTTTTACACAATCAGACATACAGTGAAACCCTGAATGAGCACTGAGTAGTTAAGCAGACGCTCTGGGCCGCTCGCCTGCTCGATGACGAGAGTGTGTCAGTATGTGAGTGGGATGTACACCGTGTGCAGAATTATTAGGCTAGTTCATTTTCTGATCATATTTTTTTTCCTAGCACATTTTACCAATTCCAAACCACATCAATCAATAACTACTATTAATTTTGTATTTAATCATTTATAAGTGATATATAATTGTTCATGAAGGCTGGAAATGAAAACGCCTTATATTCAGCTGTGTAATTATTAGGCAGATTTTTTTTACAGGCAAAATTAGCCAAAAAAAAAAGATTTAACTCAAACTGAAAAGTCAAAAATTATTAAACGCCCATGAGAAGGATGCAATACTAATGCAATACTAGAAACTGCAAAGTTTGACTATTGGACAGTGAAATGCTCATTGGGTCAGCAGGGTCAGACAAAAACAGGCGGAAAAAAAGACACATGTTAACTGCAAAAGTGCGAAACCATCAGGAACCCTTTAATCTTCCAGAACTGCAACCTACCTGGAGTCTCCAGAAGTACAAGATGTCAGGATCTCAGAGAGGAAAATGCAAACAGCACTTTTGTGTTACTGAGGAGGAAACATACACTTATATGTGCCTGAAGGACAACGCAGTTGAACAGGCAGAAGTGAATGGACAGTGTGCGTCATTTAAACTCTCTGCTGTAATGCCATCTCATGCGTAATACAGCGCAGTGCTTGGATTAAAAGAGTTCATGAATAATTAGAATTAATGAGCTCTTTATCATGAACAAATGCAGAGAAGCGCTCAGAAATCGACGTCAGCTCGTTCATCTAGCCCCGACTGGAGCCCCGGCAGCCAATCACCACTCCGGATCTTACCGGTTTTATGCATTGACATCGGAAGCCGTGACATTGCTCCGACTTTGCTTTTCAAACCAGAAAACAGAAACTGTTTTAAAAATGCAATAATGACTAATTTCCACTTATGGATAAAACTTAATGAGTACCTTTAGTGTTTTCAATGATGTGCAGCCTGGACATATCTGTTCACATATCAAAAATTTTTGGGGTTTAATGACCCTTTAATTCTTTTGCAGTGAACATGTCTTCTCTGCCTGATTTTGTCTGACCCTGCTGACCCAATTAGCATTTTGCTGTCCATTGGTCATGCCTTAACTTTGCAATTTCTAGTATTGCATTAGTATTGCATCCTTCTCATGAGCATTTAATAATTTTTGACTTTTCAGTCAGTTAAATCTCTTTTTTGGCTCATTTTGCCTGTAAAAGAAAACCTGCCTAATAATTATACACAGCTGATTTTTCATTTCCAGCCTTCATGAACAATTATATATCACTTATAAATCAATTAATTAAATTAATAGTAGGTATTAAGATTGATGTGGTTTGGAATTGGTAACGTGCTTGGAAAAAAAATATGATCAGAAAAATCAACTTGCCTAATAAATCTGTTTGTAATAGGCGTCACATTTATGGAATCCCTAACCTGCCAATATTAAAAATAAATAAATATACAAAGAAATGTAAAAAAAAGCAAAAATAAATAAATAAATATATAAATAAATATACATAGAAAAACAAAAAAACTAAAATAAATAATTATTTATACATTTATTTCCTTATTTATGTATATATATTTATTCATTTCAATTTTTATTTATTTCCGCATTTATTTATTAATGTATTTATTTCCATATTTGTTCATTTCCACATTTCAAATTATCTTTATTTGTATGTTTTTTTTTCTGAGAGGAGTAGCCTACCTTTCATTTGATCATGAAAAATGCCGTTTTTCTCTGCTCACTTCTCGACGACTGGCACTTCCTCTAAGCACAAGTTTGGTATTGTTGTAACAATAAGTTTGGTATTGTTATTCCAACTTTGTAATTATTCATAGCGGATTCTCAATGGCATGAGTCTTGAACCAATGAAATGTGATTTTGAAACATCTTACTGACTGACAGATCCGAAACGCGCGCACAAAGACGCCGCGATCCTGATATACACATACAGCCTACACAGAATGTCTGTAGGTTGTCTGTTTCAGTCTGTTAATTGTGGAATCATGGAAAAAAAAGTTGAATATATTTTTCCTATAGATATGGGTTTTGACTTGGTTTGTGCCAAACTTGGTATTACCAGGGATTTTAAGGTTTGGTTGCTAGGTGATTTTGTTTTGGAACCTTCAGAAAACTAACTCGATTTTTCTCAAAATTGACTCTATTGACTTCAAACAGGTGTAGCTCAGTCATTTTTTGTCGGATTCCAACAAATCATACATTTTGAAGATTTTGTTAATAGAGAATGTGAAAATAACAAAAACTAATTTTTGAAAATTTGCTCATTGCGACTCATTTTGCCAGCACAGGTCACGTATATAAAATGAGTATAAGGAAAATAATAGGAGCGCTTGCTTTTTAAATAGCACCAAGAGCGGGGCAATTTTTACTTTTCTGAATGACTAGTTGACTAGTAAATATGAGTAGTCAACTGAGTAGTCAACGGTTTGTATATACAGATGCACTATAAAGCTGAAGTCTATTACATCCATCTATCCCAGAATCCCTCTGTGTTTCAGTGGACCCTATGAAGGGAAACCCTGTTCTCCGGTCCTGCTTCCAATTATCTGGAGAAGGATCAATGCAGCAGCATCTGGCCCACAGAGGCAGGAATGTCAGTGTCAGATGAATCTGATTCAGTTCCTCATCACATCACCACTCAGTTTTCCCAGTGTCACCTCTTTAAGTTTCCCCCCAGATTAAGGCGACCGACAGCTATAAGACAGACCTGCTCAAGCCGGACCCGGCCAGACTCCCTTTCAAGCTCTGTTTTATTAGTGAGGAGAGTGATAAAAGCGGAGGGCTGTGACAGAGGGTCTGAAAGCAGATCAGGCTTTAGCTACTTGAAGGTCTTGTGATCTGCAGGCTGTATGTCGAGAGGCACATGGTGACGTAGGTGAGGCTGCTCATGAGGAATGAGAAACAGATGGGAGGACAGCTGACGGAGAGAGCACTGCCGTATTTATCTGCAGCACGCTGCTGTTTTTGGGGTGTCGTGGGTGTGGAAAGAGAAATGGGGGATGATCATTCTGCAGTTTGTCGCCTTCAGATGCCCAAACAGTCCTGGAAAAGAGTGGATCACAGGCAGACGCTGGCGATACTAATGCGACTGTCACACTACAGGTTTTGGTACATTTGAATTTGATTAACCATGCAGTCTGATTGGATTGATTGGTCGGCTCCTTACACCAGTTTGCAACACTTATGGATGCTGAACTAAGTGAGATGGCGAAACTCAAACCATAAACTTTGGGGAGTCAGCAATATAGCATCATGATCCCATTCATTTTTGATGCAGAGCTGGCAATATGAGTGACAGTGACCATTTTTGATTGGATGTAGGCATGTCCAGCAATTTGAGAATTATTCTTAAAGGATTAATTCACCTTAAATGAAAATTACCCCAAGCTTTACCCACCCTCAAGCCATCCCAGGTGTATATGACTTTCTTCTTTCTGATAAACACAATCGGAGTTATATTAATAAATATCCTGACGCATTCTAGCTTTATAATGGCAGTGAACAGGGGTCACGAGTATGAGCTGAAGAAAGTGCCTTCATCTATCATAAACATACTCCACACGGCTCCAGGGGGTTAATAAAGGCCTTCTGAAGTGAAGCGATGCGTTTGTGTAAGAAAAATATCCATATTTACCAAGTTATAAAGTAAAATATCTAGCTTCCGCCAGACCGCCTTCCATATTCAACTCACAAAAAAGTAAGTTGAATACGGAAAGCGTAGGATGTAGTGTAAGCGTTTTGAACTGCGAGAAAGTGTAACGCCTCTTCGCTCCAAAAGGCCTTTATTATCCCCCTGGAGCCGTGTAGAGAACGTTTATGATGGATTGATGCAGTTTCTTGAGCTTCAAACTCACTGCCCCCGTTCACTGCCATTATAAAGCTTGGACGCGTCAGGATATTTATTAATATAACTCTGATTGTGTTCATCAGAAATAAGAATTTCATAAACACCTAGGATGGCTGGAGGGTGAGTAAATCTTGGGGTAATTTTCATTTGAAAGTGAACTGATGCTTGAAGGCATGACACACCAAGCCAACGGGCGGCCAATGTCGGGCCAGACCCCGTCTGCGGAAATTGAGCCTGTTGAATTGGCTGATTGGCTGTTCAGCTTTATAGCGAACCAGTGTATGAGAAGAAAAGCAAAAGTGATGAAAGCGGACAATGACAAATGACAAAATTTTTCATAACGACATCACCGTTTGAAATGAAGAAAGTGATCAACATGATTCAAATTCAGAATAGTAAGCAATAGTAAGCCTTTTTTTTTACAGTTTGTATATCTACAGGTCGGTTTCCCTTTTTGAATGATGAATATAGACTACTGCCACCTACTGGTATGGAGAGCTATCACCTCTCTCGGAGGTGCACAATATACATGCTAGTTAGTCATTGGATGTAGGCTTTGCAGTATGTTCAGGCACAAATGTTTGGCCCAGACACACACAATGCAATGCGAGCCGACAACACATTTGGCTCTCATCGCCCCTAGTGTTTTGATCTTAGTTTGGAACTTGAAAATATCTTGAGCTTCTGTTAACCACAGACCTTGTTTCAGGCATTTAACCAAAAACCTATAAAAAAAAAAACCTTAATGCTAAAAACTTAAGCATTTTACATTTACATTTATGCATTTGTCAGATGCTTTTATCCAAAGCAGCTTTCAAGGTATACACTGCATTCAAGGTATACATTTTATCAGTTTATGCATTCCCTAGGAATCAAACCCATGACACTGGAATTGCTAGCACCATGCTCTACTGACAGGAATTCAACTGCAACTGTCAACCACAATGCTGTGTGCAATGACCAGTTCAAATATCCTGCATATTTATGCAACCCCATTTCCTTTTTCACAAGAAGAGTTGCTGCGGGACGAGCTGTAGGAAAAGGGTAAAGCAACTACGAGCATCTAAAAAACACCCGGCAGGGAATCCCTTGTCCCACCGAGGCCTAGAACTACTGATTCCAGCTCGCTGCCAAGGAGCTTCACCCAGATGAGCTCATCATGATAACGGAGAACGAGGCCGGTTCATTTGACATGTTGGTTAATTTAAGGGCAAGAGGTCAAGTTGATCCACTTTCACGAGCACAGACGTGGCTCTCAGACAGAAAGTGAAATTTAAAACCTGCCGGAGCTGCTCACTTTTACATATCGCATCCAAAACAGCACTACAAATACTACTTTTAAAAGATGAGGTTGGCGTCTAGACTCTCACACGGCTCACGCTGGGTGATTCTGCATGGATGACTAATGGACAGGAGATGCTCAGTAAAGGGCACAGTTGTTAATATCTTTGCACTGCTTTTCTAAAACCACTTTGGGCTGCCAATGGGTAAAGCATGTGATTTTGGCATAGTCTTTTCATGTGACTTAAAGTTTATTACAGTTTCCACAACACTGCAGTTCTTTTGATGAATTGTAAAAAAAAAAAATGCTGGCATTCCAAACTGTTATTTGGGAAACAGATCCTAGATGTCAAAATGAGTCTTTACTCACCTTAGAAATCTGTTTAGATATTGTCGACTACAGGATGACCAGGAGAATAAACCATTATGTCCAGCCAAGGTGGGAGACATAATGTTTCCAACCGACTTCTTACACACATTGCCTTCACCATCGTGGACCATTCCAAAGCTGAGGAAAACAAGGCTTTCATTGATCCAATACAGGCAACCGGATATGAGGGAATCTATCAGAGGTTAATTATAAATATGACTCTTACTTGTGGCCAGATTCATGGGCGATGGTGAAGGCCAGACCAAGACCCGTGTCTTCATTGATCGTGCAGCTGCGATACTTACTGCACATTCCACTGATTGGAGCAAAACCTGAAAGTGAAACAATGAATGAATGGATGGATGAATGAATGATGACTATATAAGTCAAGCCAACATATTATGAAGTATAACTGATAAAAGGAGCCAAAGAGCCAGCAAAAATAAATTTATACCAGATCACCTCATATCGTCTAACTGTGCACCACCATTCAATTCAGGTCGGTAAGATTATTTAATGTTTTTGAAATAAGTGTTTTATGATCACCAAGGCTGCATTTATTTGAAAAAAAACAAAATACAGTAAAAACAGTAATATTGTGAAATATTATTACAATTTAAAAGAACTGTTTTCTATTGTAATATACTGTAAATTTTAAAATGTAATTTATTCCAGTCATGCGAAACTGAATTTTCAGCATAAATACTCCAGTCTTCAGTGTCACATGATCCTTCAGAAATCATTCTAATATGCTGATTTGATGCTCAAGAAACATTTCTGATTATTATCAATTATGAAAACAGTTGTGCTGGTTCATTTTTTTTTTTTTTTTTTTTTTTTTGTGGAAACTGATCTTTCTTCCAGGATTCTTTAATAAATAGAACTTCTAAAAGAACAGCATTTATCTGAAATAGAAATCTTTTGTAACTTTATAAATGTCTTTAATGTGACTTTACTACGCTTACTGAGGCCAAAATTTTGAACAGTAGTGTACATAATCTACATTGCTCAGAAGAGAGAGGGCAAAAAAAAAAAAAAAAAAAAAAATAGTGTGAAATGGCAAGTGATGGACTGAAGTAATCAGATCAAGATTTAGAGTGTATTTGTTTCACGACTGTCAGTTCAAGATAAAGATTAAATCCAGTTGTTTCGAGTCGCAGGAAATCTGAACAGATATATGAGTTACTTCAACCAGTATGAATCTGAAACACATTACATGCTAGACCTTCTACGACTAGGAGTAGTATATTAACTGTAGAAGGCATAAAAAAATAAAAAGACAACCTCACAAAATGCTTTGAACAATTCTGTATGTGTCGCAATACGGGTCTGAGATCTAAGAGAACTGTATTTTATGACAAATTATGACTTTCTAACTCTTTAATACAAAACCTATGGAGATGAAGTCCAGTGTATGTTGGACCAAAGTCAAACCCCAAAGGACCAAAGGAGTCGGAGTTATTTTCCTTTGATTTAATCACTTAAAATATGTGCTGTTTTTTGACACATACGTACTGAGTGATAAAATACTTGCATGTATTGCACAAGTGTGTACTAGAACATGTTGTGATTTATTTGTGTCGTCCAGCCATATTGAAAATCTCAACTGGGAAGGAAAAAAAGGATCATATACTTGACTAAAAATGTCTTTCAGGACCCATTACAAATGATTTATTTGTTTTTGTAACTTAAAAGGTCTAAATAAAATAGACAAAATTCATCATATGTACTCTTACATCTTTCAATATTTCTTGCTCTCAAGAAACTGTCATGTGCAGAAATGATGCATGAGGGTAATTCATGTTGCATACGGTGGTTTTCCCAGACTAGCGGTACGGTATCTAAAGAGTGTACGGTAGTAACAAAGGTTCAGCGTTGCTCTTTAATCTTCCCGTCCGTGACCTACGGGGGACATGAAATCTCCCATGACCCCCTGACCCCTTAACCTCCAAACGTGAGCTGTGCGAGCCGCAGTCTGTGCTCAAGTGTTAATCATTGACACTCCACAAATGTTGTGTTCTCAGCACCCTTTGAACTGTGGCCTTGCATTTGAGGGGCATGGCTAGCTTTGCTAATGGGGTTAGGGGTTAGCAGGGAGAGATTCTTTTATGTGGCACAGGGTGGAGAACACAGCTTGAGCTCTCATTGGAAACAGGTTATTAGAGAAAAAGATTGTTACTGTACCTCTCATAATTTGGCAGTTTAGCAGTAGCTTAAGTGATGACTAAGCGCAGCCATCACCAAACAAAAAGTATATATTAGGTCATTAATCTTAAATGTCACACCACACCTATGATTTCTTACTCTTTTGTGCAGGATTACAATAAAACCTGGCATCAACTTAAAAGTGCACTTTTTTGTCTTATTCTGTCACATAGCGATGTAAATAAAGCATAAGTGAAGGTTTTCAGTTACTGATGCCTATGTATAAATGTGCTATTTACCGTCAGCCATAATTAATTTAAACACTGAGCAAAAGTGTCCATTAATATCCAAAAACATAAGACTAGTATTGGTTAGGGCTGTGAGTTGCCATTGACTGCCATTGACTCTTGCCATTGAAATAGTATTTTTATGCATTTTACACATGTTGGTTCTCAATTGATGTCTGTTTAACTACTTTTTTTAAAATATTATTTTAAAATATATTATTATTTTAATTTATATTATTATATAAATTATAATATTACTGTTTAAACTAATTAAAAATTAATAAGAAATTAAAACAATGCTGTGTAGTCAACTATTTTTCAACTAATCTAAAGAAACACATTACCAGCAATAAAACAAAGAGTGATTTCAATGTGTAGCTGCAGAGGGCTTTAAAATCACTAAAGTTTGTTTGACGAGAGCAGTGAGCAGTGTTCTTTTTCTCAACATTAATTCTGTTTGATTATTACTAATGGCATCATAAACTGTGGCAGGTCTCTTCAGACTTTTATTCGACATTTACATTTACGCATTTGGCAGCGACAGTGCATTCAATGTATACATTTCATCCTACGTTGTCTGGGAATCGAACCCATTACCCTGGCATTGCTAGTACCATACACTACCATTTGAACTAAAGAAACACTGTGTTTTATCATATGTTTTGTCCAATCTGTTTGCAATCTCTTGCTTTACAATCACCTCTGGTCCTACCGAAAAATTTTGTTTTGAATTCATCGAAATGGGATGACACTTGTTGACTTTTGTCACATTAGCTATGTGAACACACAAACAAATTATGGATATGATTCAGATCAGTCAAAAAAAAAAAGTCAGAAATTACAGACATAGGAAATGAATGGGAAATGCGAAAAAATACGAAAACTCAGAGAATCTTTTGGTGGTACAAACTACAAATCAGCCACTGTGCAGAAAAAAAAAGTGCACAGCAATGAAGGGGGGACACTCTAAAATGTCAATATGGTAAAACTGAGCCAAAAGACTCAAATAAGAAGCTGAAATCAGATCAGACCCAGATTTATTAAACTGTAATAAAACATACCTATTCATTTTTGTTGAATTTTGATGTAATGTGTAACAATCTGTCCTCCTCTGTGTTCAGGTTTGACTGTAGTAAAATTAATGCAAAAACTGACACTTCAAATCAACGTTAAAAAGAAAATTCTAAACCTTGACAAAAAGTAGTCTTTGAGAATGTCTAAGTATAAATCCAAATCCACAACTTCAAAAAATTAAGTATTTATGTCTAAAAACCACTAGATAATTAATAAGCCACTTTATATAGAGCTATATAGGAATCTAGAGGTTACACCATGGCATAACATATGTTTTTCTTTTTTTACTCCCACCAGATGGCACTAATCTACCTTCAAAAAATTGGATTTTACATGCCTTGGGCCTTATTTTAACGATCTAAGCGCATGGTCTGAAGCGCACGGCGCAGGCGCACTTAGGGCGTGTCAAATCCACTATTGCTAATTTAACGATGGAAAAAATGGTCGGAGCACCAGGCGCATTGTACAAAAGGGTTGTACCTAGGTCTCTTATTGAGTCAAAGGTGTGTTTTGGGCGTAACGTGCAATAAGCCAATCAGAGTCTTATCTCCCATTCCCTTTAAAAGCCAGTTGTGCTTGCGCCATGGCGGATTCGTGGAAAGTGGAAAGAAGTGGAAAGACTGAATGCTTCTCCAGAGAGGAATCCTTTTATTTGTAATATTTAAAAATGTTTGTGTGCTGCTACACATCCCTGTGTGTGTGTGTAACAAGCAGAGTGTATGTGCGTTTTGCACCCGCCTATAGCCGCATATTACTAACTTCGCTCTTTAAATAACAAAATAAATAATGCGCCATTGACTTTAGATCAGGTTTTTGTTGGTCAATGGCTCAGTCATTTTCAGTTTCCAGATGGGTGCGAGTGCATATGCTATTTAAACAACGTGGCTGCTGGACGTGAAAATGATAACTGTGTTGGCCTGAAACTAGCACAAAACACTTGCGTCACGCCTGCCGTCGCATTGCGCCGGGTGTATGATAGGACCCCTTGTCTCTATTTTAACATGAAATACTGCTTTAATTGAAAAATAATTTTAAAATATATTTTTAAAAAAACTGTGTATTATTTTCAGTGGGGAAAAGTAGCTAATAAAAATTGTATAAATATTGTATAGTAGCATAAAATACCCTCAAAATTTTAAATAATAATCAAAAAATATTATTTAACAAAAATATATTACATTGGTTTTCCTGAAAAGCAAAAAAGTAACATTTCAAGGCTTCAGTCACTTTTGACCATGAAGGAGCCAAGTGTGACCCCTAAACGAAGAGGACTGATAAATTTTGCAAAGGTGAACACCTCGAGCATGTATCTCAAGACACGCATTTAAAAGCTGAACTTCTCTTAACATGGCATCGTAAAAACATGCACTCATATACAAGAGATGCTGCAAAAGACATGGCTGTCAAAGATGTCCTTCTAGCACATGTTAGATCAGCAGATGTCATCCTTACCTAGAGTGTCACACGGTTCATTCTTCCAGGAGCAGATATCCAGACCGGTTAGCAGGATGGCATGATCATGACGGCGACCTTTTTGCCCGGCCAAACCTGACTGCCACTGGCAGAAACTGTTCAGAGTGTGGTCAGCATGATGGTTAATTACTAGTCCATCCTGAGGAAGTAAAGAGTAGAATGAAGTACAGTAAAATAGAGTAGGGGATGAGATAATCATATGCCACAAGCAGTGTTTGGTGTAATGCATCACTATGTGATCAATTACTGTAATTATTTTTCACTTGAAAAGTAAAGTAAGGGATTACTCTTAAAGGGTTAGTTCACCCAAAAATGAAAATTCTGTCATTTATCACTCTCATGTCGTTCCACACCGTAAGACCTTCGTTCATCTTCAGAACACAAATTAAGATATTTTTGATAAAATCTGATGGCTCAGTGAGGCCTGCATTGCCAGCAAGATCATTTCCTTTTACGAATCTTTTCTTTCGAATCCGTGGTCCAGAGCACCAAAATCATGTGATTTCAGTAAATGAGGCTTCGTTACATCATAACTGTTTCGAAATTTCAATAGTTTACGTGACTTTGGCAGTTTGATACACGCTCCGAACCACTGATTCGAAACAAAAGATTTGTAAAGCTTCAAAGCTTCATGAAGCAGTGTTTTGAAATCACCCATCACTAGATATTGTTAAATAAAGTCGCTATTTTTTTTTTTTTTTTGGCGCACAAAAAGTATTCTCGTCACTTTATAACATTAAGGTTGAACCACTGTAGTCACATGAACTGTTTTAAATATATTTTTAGTACCTTTACGGGCACTGAAAAAGGAAATGATCTTGCTGGCAATGGAGGCCTCACTGAGCCATTGGTTTTTATCAAAAATATCTTAATTTGTGTTCCGAAGATGAACGAAGGTTTTCTGGGTGTAGAACGACATGAGGGCGAGTAATAAATTACATAATTTTAATTTTTGGGTGAACTAACCTTTTAATTTTTCTTGAATTTAATTACAATTACTTCTGATGTAATTACATTAAATACTGCATTGACTATAGAACAATTCCATATAAAACAATAGTGGGTTTAACAAAAATGTAACATCTAATGATAAAATGTATGTTTTTAATGTAACCTTCTTCCATTAAATAGGGAAAAGAATAATTTATGCAAATTTATATTACTTATTTGAAAGAATTCAAAGAGCAGTTTCATGCCTATCCTTGTATTGTTCAACAGTTTGAGGCTGATATGGGATTTAGAAATTAGAAATAAGTATGCAATACTTTTTAGAGAGAGTAATTAGTACAGTAATCTAATTACACTGTTGAAGATGTAATTAGTAATTTACCAAACACTGGCTGCAAGTGATTAGTGATAGTGAAGTGATAGTGTCTACACTAGCATTTTCAAGCATTTTCCAAAAAATTTTCGTCCACACTGAAACCGCAAGACCACGCTGTACGTTGTGAGTGTGTGCTGGAAATCAGGAATGGTGAGAGAACATTGTGCTTGCTTGGTACGTTTTTCATCTTCAAACCAAACTTGGGTCTCCAGCCGACAAAGTTTAAATCCTGTGTGGCCAGCGTGCTTCAAATAATGTTTGCATTAGGTCATAGGCAGACTTTTGTGGCTTTTCAAACGCATTCGACAAATGAGCATTTCCACTACGAAAGCAATCCAGTGGAATGCATTTTCAACTACCTCTAGAAGTGGTCAAAAGTGGACAAGCTCAAAACGTTTAACACCCCGTTTACAACTGTATTTAGCGCGTCCACTTGTGATCCAATCGACCAAAACACATCTTAATACCAGGTGTAAAAAGGGCCTAAACGTGTCATTGTTTTCGAATACCTCAGTTTTCACAATCCATGCTACAATGCGAAAACAGCGTTTTTAAATTTATTCATTTGGAAAAACATCTTAAAAATCTCCGTTTTCAAAGGACAAAAACAATGTCTCAATGTGGACAGAAGGCCAAAACGTAGAGAAAAAGAGGCGTTTTTAAATGTATCCAGATTAGAGTAGACGTAGCGTAATTCAAACTGCTTATCAAGCTCTGGGCAGAACAATTACCCTCTGCCTCTGCTGACCCCACCTCAGTAAATGAGTCTATAGGTAATTAGCCCCTCATCACTGATCCTGAGTGACTGTTGCTAATTACTCCAATCAAAAGGGGGATGAGGGTAATTTTCTGCATTCCTCGACTGGTGGCTAACGTGAACTTCATTAACATTAGCACAGGTGTATCAGTAACAGAGCCCTTCAGCCGTTTGCTGGCCCGCTTTCCCACAGACATGTCCCTCGCCTGGCTGGAATCCAACGGAATGCTGTGTATCCAATTAAACCGTCATCATAAAAACGAGACCTGTTCAGATGGAGCGTCTCAAAGAGAGTGAAGGAGACAAGCCTCTCAAGGACAATAAAATCCACCTTCTGAAGCAATGTTTCATTCGGCTTCAAAGCTCTGTGTTATCTAAACCTCTCATGGTCCATGACATCAATCGCCTCCAGAGGGCTTTAACTCTCATTCATTTTACAAATATATACTTGGTTTTGGTGTATTATATTCATTTGAACACACATCATCAATGCAATAGAGCCAAGATCTTTTACTCTGTTTTCAAAAATCTCCACTGCAATATAATTCATAGCACCTTAATTAAACTCACCTGGTCTTCATCCAGCAGTATTAGTCCAACAATTACAACATTGATGTCACCTCCAATCGTGCCATCTTTGAAAAGTGTTGAGACCTTTTTGGAGAGGAAAAATCAGCATTAGGCTACAGGATGGTGCATCAATATGGAGGCATCTAAACTCAGTTTGACTTCCTTGAATAGAGCAATAAGAAGCTTCTCTTTGGAAAAATGAGAAGCGTGTGGCTGGGATGTTTCTCCAAAATTCTTCAAAGCATCACCTCTCTGGAGGCATACCATATGTACTTAAGGGAATCCCTAATCCCACATTTCTCTGGCCTTTGAAACAGAGCTGAAGACAAAGTCCCTGAGATGGTTTAAAGTGCTCAGGTATCATAAGTACAAACACTTAGTTCCCAATACAAGGCCTTTCATTTCTGCTATTTTGTCTTTCTTTCCGTTGACACCAACACAAGAGGTGTCCAGTTTGGTTTCATGTATCAGTATTTTACTGATCTTTTGTAAACCTCTTTTAAAACACCTTCACAAAGTCTGAGTTTAATAGATATGTTCACAGCATGTAACATGATCCTATTTTGAGTACCCTGCAAGATTTTTTTCATGTGTGTTTACATTTTTCACTTCGCTCACACCAAAGAGACCTGCTTTGACTTTTAGCAATCATTAACTAGTCCATTTGGTCAACCAAATATGCCACAATGAAGTGAAAACACATGCTTAGACCTCAACTTGACAATATTTTCCATGTGATCAAAACATATTTGAACATAGAGAACTGGGGGATGGATGGATGCAAGGAATGGATGGATGAATGGGTGCATGGATGGATGAATGGGCGCATGGATGGAATGGATGGATGGACGGATGCATGAATGATGGATGCATGGATGGATGGATGGAAGCATGCATGGAATGGATGGATGGATGGATGTAAGGAATGGATGAATGCAAGGAATGGATGGATAAATGGGTGCATGGAGCGATGGATGCATGGATGGATGAATGGGTGCATGGATGGAATGGATGGATAGACAGATGCATGAATGATGGATGGATGGATGGACAGATGCATGAATGGATGGATGCATGCAATGGATAGATGGATTGGTGCATGGAGGGATGGATGCATGCAATGGATGGATGGATAATGAATGAATGCATGGATGAGTGGATGGATGGATGGATGGATGGATGGATGCAAGGAATGGATGGATGGATGAATGGGTGCATGGAGCAATGGATGCATGGATGGATGAATGGGTGCATGGATGGATGGATGGACAGATGCATGAATGGATGGATGCATGGATGGACGGATGCATGGATGATGGATGGATGCATGCATGCAATGGATAGATAGATTGGTGCATGGAGGGATGGATGCATGCAATGGATGGATGGATAATGAATGAATGCATGGATGAGTGGATGGATGGATGCAAGGAATGGATGGATGAATGGGTGCATGGAGCGATGGATGGAATGGATGGATGGACAGATGCACGAATGGACAGATGCCTGGATGGACTGATGCATGAATGATGGATGCATAGATGATGGATGCATGGATGAATGGATGGATGGATGGAAGCATGCATAGAATGGATGGATGGATGGACAGATGTATGAATGATGGATGCATAGAGGGACGGATGGATGAATACATGGATGATGGATGGATGCATGCATGCAAGGGATAGATGGATTGGTGCATGGAGGGATGGATAAATGCATTGATGAGTGGATGGATGGATGGATGGATGGATGGATGGGTAGGTGCATGGATGTATGGATGGATGGATGCATGTAATAAATGGTTGGATGGATAGATGCATATAATGGATTGATGGATGCATGGATAGACAGATGAATGGATGGAGGCATGGATGGACAGACAGATGGATAGATGGATGCATGCATGGATGGATAAATGGATGTATGGACAGATGGATGCATTACATGCATCTTACCATGTTAAGAACAGTAAGGACATATGTGGTTATATTCTCATGGCCATGATTGTCCATCATGTTGCGGTCGACCACCACCAGCGTCTCCACATTCAGTTTCTGTTGCAGATGAGGCTTAAATGTAGCGGCTCGCTTCCCTCGGGGCATGAACTTATATTCATCCGGAAAAATATAGATATCTTCCTCAGGAGGTTTAGGCATATCTGAAACACAGGACCAAGACAATATCAACACTAGGTCACACATTCAATGCTGGTTCCCGAAGGAAAATGAATTACTAGTTCAGCAAAAAGCTGAATCTGTGTCTGGAAAATTCAGGCCCATACAAGACATTAATGCACGCCATGTGTGTCAAAATGTATTAGCTGTTACCTCACATCCCACATAAGATTTGGTTACTCGGTTTGTAAAATATTACTCAGGGTTCAAATGCAGTGTGAGGATGTGGTGCTTGTTTAGAGTAGGTGTAGATAATTCATCTCTGACCAAACACAATACAGGTGTGATGATGTCATGAAAACATGTTCAAGCTGACCCTTGAACAGCCGTGACCTCTTTACATACAACTTTTGTCTAAAATACACCTCCTCCCCTCCTAATGAACGTCTTTGACAGTCCAGCCACCAGACTTGAACCATGTAATGGAAAGCAACTCTGTGTTTGAAGGTGCGGTTGGAGAGAGAATGTCCTTACATACATTTCTTCCGTCGTCCACAGAAGTGCTGTCTCTGCCCTGTGTCGTAGTTGAAGTTGTCATGACTGTGTGGAGTATGCTGGTTCTCCTCCGGCTCCGTCTGTGTGCGCGTGGTTCTCTCATCTTGTCTGCTGGTTCTCCACAGATATGGGACTGCTGAATCTTTTCTGCCGATCGTCTTTAGCTCAGAAGACCTCCTGGTTCTGCCTCTGTTTGTCTGTGGCGGCATGGATCTCTTGTAGAGGATGTGGGGATGGTGGTCAGACGGTGCTGAGAATTTCTCTAGAAGTGCCTGATGTGGATGAAGTGGCTTCAGGAAGTAATCCGCATCCTTAGTTCTAATCAAACCTGACTAGAGGGGAAACACACTGGTCAATGCTTCACTCTCTTCATGCTTCATATACATGACATTAAAGGGGTTCTATTACTGTAGGATCATTTACAAGTTCGTAATTTTGTTTATGGAGTCTACTAGAATACGTTTACATCATGTAATGTTAAAAAAACTCATTATATTTCTCATAATTTACATTGTTGCAACACTCTGTTTTCGTTTTGGTTTCTCTAAAACCCGCCCTTCCGAAAAGTGCAGTCTACTCTGATTGGTCAGCTGGCCCCACTCTGTTGTCAGAAATGTAACTCTCCTGACCATAACTGATAAGTATCAGATATTGTGACGTGTTCTTTCCCAGAAGAAAACCCAACTGAAGAGTTTCAGGGAGTTCAGAAACAGTGCTCTGATACAGAGAACAACTCCCTTTGAAATGACTTTGTGACTTTTTTCATGCTCAAACTGCAACATTACACACTAAGAAAAGTTGAAAATGTAAAAAAGCATAATAGGAGCCCTGTAACACTAGATGTGCATTTCCTGAAGGAAACAGCAATGCTTGCAAGGAGCTTGAGCTGCACAATATATCCAAATAAAATAAATATTTATATGGCTTAATGGCAAATCATGAAGGCTGCAATTTCATTAAATAAATATATATGCACTGCCTGTTTCTGAGATACAGTGTTTCAGCATCTTAGTTGATTTACTATGAAATGATATCATGAGCTGCACATGTGTAAAACGAAAATAGTAACACTTCACTCTAAAATCGTGAAAATAAAAGCTTGATGGTTTAACATTTGAAAATGTAGACATATACACTACCAGTCAAAAGTTTGGAATCGGTAAGATTTTTAATGTTTTTAAAAGAAGTTTCGTCTGCTCACCAAGGCTGCATTTATTTAATTAAAAATACAGTAAAAACAGTAATATTGTGAAATATTATTACAATTTAAAATAACTGTTTTCTGTTTGAATATATTTTATAAAGTAATTTATTCCTGTGATCAAAGCTGAATTTTCAGCATCATTGCTCCAGTCTTCAGTGTCACATGATCCTTCAGAAATCATTCTAATATGATGATTTGCTGCTCAAGAAACATTTACTGTGTACAATTGTATTTTTTTTTAGGATTCTTTGATGAATAGAAAGTTCAAAAGAACATTTATTTGAAATATAATCTTTTGTAACATTATAAATGTCTTTTCTGTCACTTTTGATCGATTTAATGCATCCTTGCTGAATAAAAGTATTAATTTCTTTTCAAAAAAATGAAAATAAAAATTCTTACTGACCCCAAACTTTTGAACGGTAGTGTATAATGTTACAAAACATTATTTTGTATTTCAGATAAATGCTGTTCTTTTGAACTTTCTATTCATCAAGGAATCCTGAAAAAAAGTACACAACTGTTTTCAACACTGATAATAATCAAAAATGTTCCTTTAGCAGCAGATCAGCATATTAGAATGATTTCTGAAGGATCATGTGACACTGAAGACTGGAGTAATGATGCTGAAAATTAAGCTTTGCATCACAGGAATAAATTACTTTATAAAATATATTCAAACAGAAAACAGTTATTTTAAATTGTAATAATATTTCACAATATTACTGTTTTTACTGTATTCTTAATTAAATAAATGCAGCCTTGGTGAGCAGACGAAACTTCTTTTAAAAACATTAAAAATCTTATCGTTTCCAAACTTTTGATTGGTAGTGTATGTATTGTAATTTTACCACTGTACTATAAACAGCGTTCCCACTCTAAGCCAAATGTCAAATTCCCTGACTTTCACTGACTAAAAAGCTGAATTTCCATGACCTTTAATGAATGGAAAAACAGGCCGCTGTTGTGCGGAGCACTGAGTTGACAAAAATCAGCCACAGACAGTATTTTAAATTCATCCATTTGCAAGCTTTATTTACTTGTTCACAGACTTTTTTTTTTTTTTGCACTTTTATCCGTTAAATGCACGTTGATATTTTTCTGTACTATTTGTACAGAAATTAATTCATAGTTTTTATGCTTTCAGGGGTTAAATGCTTTAGAGGATTTTCTGTTTCTCATCAAGTTTCTCATTCAGTCTTTTGATTTCTTCACATTTAGTTTTTGCAGACTGTCTTAGACTGTTTGACACTATGCTATTTCTGTAAATGGTTGTTATGATTATTTAAGTCTGAAATAATTAATAATTATTAAATAATTAAGTCCCATAATATTTTTCCTTAAGAAGTAATGTTGGTAGTTTATCCGATTTGAAAATTCTGTGCGACTACCCCTAGGGGGCGAAATGCGACAATCGTGCAGTGAAAAGGCGGCCTACCGTGTCCTTTTTTTTTTTTTTTACTTACCGTGTCCTAACCAGACTTGACAAAGCTACAAGACAACAAAATCAATCATAAATCACAGCCAATCATAACAGCGCGTGGGGGCGGGCTCTGTTTGCAGCTAAACATGAAAACCAAACGAAATTAAACTAAACAAAATTAAACCAAATACATAAATACCTACTCAGTGACTGATACAATCTTTGTCATGAAATACACTTGTTTGAGCTTTCCTTAATATTAAAATGGTTTGAGCTTGAATATCATTTTGCATGACTTTAATAGCCACTATAAGAGCAACAATGGATAATTTACCTCAGAGTTTGAAAAGAAATAGAAGGAAACAAGAACGTTCAAACTGTAAGTAATAAATACTTTTCTTTGCGCATGTATGTCCTTGTTCCCTCTCTATGACCTGAACTATTAGCTGCAAAATCCCAGAAATATAGAAACCATTTCAAAAATAAAATCCTTTGTCGATCGTGGCTGGTTAAGACAGTCTTTAAAGTGGTCATTTTGTAGCCAAAGTTCTTGAAATTTACATTTTCATGTTTGCCTTAGTTAACAGGTACAGGTGACTGCATTTGACATAAGTTGACGAGCAGGAAGGGAATAAAATGCCGCTGAAAAATAGCCTAACCATAACAATACGCAAAACACGTGAAACAACGCAATAAAAAAATGCGGTATAGAAAAATTACATTTTGATAAATGGAAACTAAAATTTAAAGCGACAAACAAAATCCCTGATATTCCATGACTTGGACAAAAAAAAAAATATATAGAATTCCCTGACTTTCAATGTCTGGAATAGACCTTTTAAAATTCCATGATATTTTAGAAATTCCATGACCCGTGGGAACCCTGTATAAAATAAAATCATGTTTATTAAATACGTCACTTCTATGTTTGCGATCAGATCATTTTAAGCCGATAAACTCCAGGAAAGTCTTCACTCCAATGATCCAGTAAGTTAATTCATTCAAACAATCAGTCCAAAACTGCGCCAATATAGGCTGATCAATAGGCACCTCATGAAAGTGATTTCAGACAGACTTCTGACGCAGCGTAACAGTTTAATTATCTACAGCAAAATAGAGCAAGCTTTGATGAAAACGAAGCGAATATTTAATTACTACAATAGTAATTTCTCACTAGAAATGACATCAGTAGAGGAAAATGTTGGTCAAAAAAGTACATTACACACAAACTGACCAGCAACTGCAACTTTCAGACGCCATCTTTATTTTTTCAACCATCACAGAATGGGAAGCACAGGATTGTGGGATATCAAAGGCAGCGAAGTATATATCCATGCTGCCTTCAAAAATCGATGAGAAGAAGGTATCTCTGGAGACAGGAAGTGAATCTAACACTGGATTCAGACGTGCCTTGATGCCTTCCTACCTTGGAATGCGTCCTCCAAAGGCAGCATTTTTATGCTTTCGTACACAGACAGAGACTCAACGGAATGCCAAAACATCCCAGCGCTGAAAGACCAGATGATACGCAAACTGCGTTTCTCGGCTGGATAAAGCAAACCAGCGTCTCACTAGTGAAGTTTTGATGGATGAGGATTGCAATCAAGGTAAAGATTATTGCGGTGATGTAAAGGGCTTTGCACAGTATGCATGCTTGAGTCCTTTATATTGATGTGCAAACATGTGGTCCTGTTTGGTATCCCAGCTTGATGTGTCTAAAATGTAAACAAGCTCTATGCTGTTGCACTGTACACATTCTATACACTGTGAATCCTAAACAGTTTTTTCTGTAATGTTTTTTTTTTTTCTTCTTTTCATGGGTGCTTTGGTGTGCATAAATGTATGAATTATATGGACATCTTATATCATTTGTTGTCCTATTGGAGTCTCCAAGAGTCCTTTTTTGGAAAGACACCTGAATTTAACTTGAAAAAAGCTTGCAGTATACATTGTTGTGAGAATCACCCTTCAATCTGATGCTTTATTTTGCAGAAAATGATGACAAAATGAACATGTTTAAAGAAGATAACCTGTGCTCAATTTCAAATTTTAATCTATTGACATCCCTAATTTAAAATAAATTATCTACAAAGTCTGAATGGAGTCTGTACATTAAGGCCAAATTAACCATGAGCAGAATGATTGAGGAACACCAGTACAGTGTTTTGCAAGCACTGTCATAATGTTACTGTACTTTGAAACAAAACAGACACTTTGTTAATGTTCTCAAGAAGCCTTTAGATTCTAAAAGGCAAAACCCATCTGGATTGAAGACCTATTTTGAGTCTGAGTTCCAAACTGTTCAAGAATCACCGATCACATTTGAGGTGCAGTACATGCATGTCAAGCCGACTCAGTTTATGACACAAACGCCCAAATTACACTTCTTTGGAAAGCTGTGCTGTCATTAACACTAACAAGCTTCACGTCCCTTGCAATCTGGAGATCCCAAGGACTCTTCAAACCCTCATCCAAATGTCACATCAGGTCAGAGCGAGAACTCATTTGTGCAGCCGCTTCAGCGCGGTCTGATAATTACCCTCAATTGGGCTCAGAGGATAAGCTCCTCTCCAAACAAACAGAAAAGCCCTTCTGAGAACCTGTTTGAACCCAATGTGCATCTGATTATCATTCGTCATTGCAACAACACTTAGGCTCATTGCAAGGCAATCATACAGACAATAGGCTGTAAAACATATGTTGAACTCTGGGAAGAGAAGACAAAGCAGGTTGCAATTAAGTTCAGGAATTGTGCATGAAGGCGCATAAGAGACACATTCAGAGCTGTCTGGAGGACACAAGTACAGTAAAGGGCTGAGGTCTCTAATGTGTGTGTGAGGTTGTTTATGATGGCCCATAACTGAGAGAGCCATTTATGTAATTGAGCAGAAGTAGGGGTGTAATGACTCACTTGTTTTTCTCGATGCATTGATAACAAATCCTGCATATGCATCAATCTTCAAACATGGATTTTTGAATCGTGAACTGTTTGTAATCGTAAGCAGATGTTTATCACACCTTTTCACAATCATCATCAGTGTGGGAATGTAACTGAAGAGTGCATGTCCTGTCTACAGAGGTTAAAGGGTTAGTTCACCCAAAAATGAAAATTATAATTTACTCATCCTCAAGCCATCCTAGGTGTATATGACTTTCTTCTTTCAGCCAAACACAATCAGAGTTATATTAAAAAATATCCTGGCTCTTCCCAGTTTTATAATTGGAGTGAATAGTAACAGATTTCGAAGCCCAAAAAAGCACATGCATCCATCATAAGTAATCCATACGGGGGTTAATAAAGGTTTTTGTAAGAAAAATATCTATATTTATAACTTTATAAAATGTAATCACTAGCTTCTGGTAACAGCCATCCGTGCGTTCACGAGAGAGTCGAGTTCCGGCGTATGACGTAGGATGTAGGAGTAGTGTAATCTTAGATGAGAGTAGATGCCTCTCGCGGTTCAAGCAAATACAGCTGGGCATCAAACTCAAGCTCCTCCCACATTTCTCTTTAAAAAATCTCATTTTAGACTTCTAATTTGTAACCAGTGTTTTGTTTTGCTCCATCCTCTGCGCTTCCGCGTTCATCAATATGTCATGTGTCGGGTCAGAGTTCACTCTTCCGCCGGAACTAGACGTTGCATAATGTTACACCGGAAGCCTGTGATTAAAGTTTATAAAGTTGTAAATATGGATATTTTTCTTACAGAAATGTATCGCTCCACTTCAGAAGGCCTTTATTAATCCCCTGGAGCGGTATGGATTACTTTTATGATGGATGGATGCACTTTTTTTGGGCTTCAAAATCTAAATTACTATTCACTCCGATTATAAAGCTTGGAAGAGCCAGAATATTTTTTAAAATAACTAAGATTGTGTTCAGCTGACAGAAGAAAGTCAAATACACCTAGGATGGCTTGAGGGTGAGTAAATTATGGGATAATTTTCATTTTTGGGTGAACTAACCCTTTTTTTAAATTACTCACCCTCATGTCATTCCACACCCGTAAGACCATCGTTCATCTTTGGAACACAAATGAAGATATTTTTGATAAAATCCGATGGCTCAGTGAGGTCTCCATTGACAGCAAGATAATTAATACTTTCAGATGCCCAGAAAGCTACTAAAGACTTATTTAAAACAGTTCATGTGACTAAAGTGCTTCAACCTTAATATTAAGAAGCGACAAGAATACTTTTTGTGCACTAAAAAAACAAAATTAACAACAATGGTGATAGTGATGACCAATAGTGATGGCCGATTTCAAAACACTGCTTCATGAAGCTTCACAAATATTTTGTTTCGAAACAGTGGTTTGGAACATGAAAGTCACGTGATTTCAGTAAACAAGGCTTTGTTCTGTCATAAGTGTTTTGAAACTTCAATAGTACACGTTACTTTGGCAGTTTGATACCACTGATTCAAAACAAAAGATTCATGAAGCAGTGTTTTGAAATCGCCCATCACTAGATATTGTTAAATAAAGTTATTTTGTTTTTTTGGTGCACAAAAAGTATTCTCGTCGCTTCATAACATTAAGGTTGAACCACTGTCACATGTCATATGAACTGTTTTAAGTAGCTTTCTGGGCATCTGAAAGCATTAATTATCTTGCTGGCAAGAGCCATCGGATTTTATCAAAAATATCTTAATTTGTGTTCTGAAGATGAACAAAGGTCTTATGGGTGTGGAATGACATGAGGGTGAGTAATTAATGACAAAATTTTCATTTTTTCAATTTTCAACTAAACCTTTAATGTTGATCAACCCTGCTGAACTAATTTATGTTGGTAACTGCTGTTTTAAAGCTATTTTAAAGCTCTTTTGTTGCCTGCACAGTTGAGCAAAGATCTGGTCTTGCTGGCTCAAGGAACACTGCCTCACTCCACGTTTAAGTAATCAACGAGCAAAGCCACACAGGTCTCGCCAGACTAAACAACCCTGATCCAAGATCACAGTGTGTGTAGAGGATACACATCTCATCACGTAATTAACGCCTGTATGGGAGGTAACTGCTGACAGATTTCAACACACGACTTTTCAAACAACACTTGAGTGATTCTGGACTGCCCATGACGAGCAATGATAATTAGACATTTTAATTACCACATCACACATACTGCACATTACAGTGAAGTATTGAAATGAAACACACAACTGGCTCTTTAAGGGAACAGTTGCAGGTTACCACTTTTTACAGTGTGGATGATTATAAAAATATCCTCTAATTTGTGACCTTGGATGAGAATTGAAGTCACTCCATATTTTATAGCGCTGAAAGAGCCAGCAAAAAAATTGATGTTGATGCCTAAAAATAACCAGTAAGAAGAAGCGTTTTAGAGCATGAAGAGAATCACATGTCAATAACCACTGGCTGTGGATCAGATTTTAGTTCGTTAGGCTAGCTGATATCATTAGCAGCTGTAAGCAGATTAATCCAGGTGCTTCTAGAGCACTGATTCAAGACTCTATCAGAAAAACAACACCTGGGACTTAATCTCACCCCAAGACCAAAGGTCCTACAGTCAAGCATTTGATCCTTTATTGGACGCTAAGGACTTCAAAGACCAAAATTACCCAGTTGTTTTGGTGTCAAGGCAGCAATCCTCATGAGATATGCTCGTCTTCTGTCACCAGATCACAGGGTTTAGTCAACAGAAGCGACCTCTGCCAGTGCGAGGCTTTCAGGCTAGATGTAGGATGAAGTTCAGGCATGACTGGTCACTCCACATGACTCGAGCCTGCTGTTCTCATGTTGAGAGTTTTAGCCGTTGTCAAGACTAATTCCCAAAGTCGAGTCAATTTACGGCGATTGCGCTTTCATGCTGTTTACACGCTTGCTGCACGTTTTCCAGTCAGTCATTCCTATCCATCCAAAGTTTAGTCAATAGAATCCCACAGGATTGCAATTATGGCTTCTGGTTAGTTGAGGAAGACAGTATGGGATCTCAGTGACATAATTCAGACAGACAGCGAGCGACCTTGCAGTGACCTGTGTCGTGTTTTCATTTGATTAAATGCACATGGTGTCTTTCAAATATTATGTACTACACTTAGTGTTTATTCTCTGTGACATCACTTCCAGTTACCAAGCCCTATTTACCCCAGACTGTCGAAGAACTTTAATTTGCTGATGACCTCTGCTTTAAGGACTCACTGGAAATTGTTTCCAGAGACACTACGACTGAGAAACCAGAGAAACTGCTGACCTGTATTCAAAGTTTTAGTTTGTGTGATCAGATTAAATAAAGGCAAGATATATTTACATGTTCTTCACCATCACATAAAGAGGGCTGCTATCTAACAAAGAAAACATATCTGGCAAGTGACATTTCTTTGAAATTGAATGTTAATCCATAAGAGAGAAAATATACATATATACACAACAGTTCTTTCTGGTTCTCGATTCTGATTGGCTGAGAGCCATGCGATATTCTAGTGATAACAGCACTCCTACCTTTTCACCGTTTGTATCACTCCGCTTGAAGCGACCATCATGGCGGTTGAACAAATTCACTGTTTTTTTTTTTTTTTACAAATACTACACTTGTTCCACAAACTGTAGTTTTAAAAGTTTTTTTTATGCAAGAATGTAGTTGTTTAGACCTGAAATGTGTGAATCATATTTAATCATAGCACCTATTTTACAATTTGTTTAGACGTTCTCAGAGATGCGAGCTCCAGACCATCAGCGTACCCGTGTACCTGGCGAGAACAGCTTCATCTCGGCCAGTGCTTCGGGGATTTACCGCTGTCTCTTATAGTGGTTAAACATGAGATATAATTCATTTTGGGTACATAAAACAGGCAATCTTTGGTCTTATTAATCTATTGCTTGATCCTTCGAATTGGGCTATGTTAAATTTAATAATTTAATATTAAGGCTACATCCTATAGAGTCCAACCTTTTTTATTTACATTAATACTGCATTAGATGGCGGCAAACTTTATGAGTCAGTCGCAAGAGACTTTCAAATTGAAAGGGACTTTTGTAAACAAAGGACATTGTTTTAGCGCTGAATGGTATAGAAAATTCCCTTAAAGGAACACTCCACTTTTTTTGAAAATAGGCTCATTTTCCAACTCCCCTAGAGTTAAACCGTTGAGTTTTACCGTTTTCGAATCCATTCAGCCGATCTCCAGGTCTGGCGGTACCACTTTTAGCATAGTTCATTGAATCTGATGAGACCAATAGCATCTCGCTCAAAAATGACCAAAGAGTTTTGATATTTTTCCTATTTAAAACTTGACTCTTCTGTAGTTACATCGTGTACTAAGACCTATGGAAAATGAAAAGTTGCGATTTTCTAGGCCGATATGGCTAGGAACTATACTCTCATTCCATCATAATAATCAAGGAGCAATTATATTACGCAGGCGCAATGATATTACGCAGCGTCTCTCACAAACGTCTCCATGGTTGCAAGGCACGCTCCCTGTGCAAGCAGGGGGTCACAGCTGCTGCGTAATATCATTGCGCCTGCTGCAGCCATGGTATGGCAGCAAAGTTCCTTGATTATTACGCCGGAATGAGAGTATAGCTCCTAGCCATATCGGCCTAGAAAATCGCAACTTTTCATTTTCCGTCAGTCTTAGTACACGATGTAACTACAGAAGAGTCAAGTTTTAAATAGGAAAAATATCGAAACTCTTTGGTCATTTTTGAGCGAGATGCTAACGGTCTAATCAGATTCAATAAACTATGCTAAGCTATGCTAAAAGTGGTACCGCCAGACTGGAAAATGAGCCTATTTTCAAAAAAAGTGGAGTGTTCCTTTAACTGTAAAAAGGACAAATACAAAGAACACTTTCCTCAGCGGACATTCAAATGGATTTTTATAATGGAAATAATATTATGATATAATATTATTGACCTGAAGAATGAATGTTATATCAGACACAGGTGATGCTGGCTCAGGCGATCTCTCTCTCTCTCTCTCTCTCAATAATACTGTACAAAGTACAATGAGTTTCAATGGAGGGACTCCTCCTTCGTTAGTTCAAAAGTGACATTTTAGAATTAGTAACGGAGGCTTGGTCAAACTGTCAACTTGAGATTTTAATCCGTGGTGGAAGAAAGTAGTCAACTTCTGGAACAAATGGAAGATGTGTCAACAAAGATTTGTAGTGCAGAAATGAAAATCGCTGTTGTCGTAAGAGCTTGAATTATGCTGTTCTAGAAATGCTGGGTGATGTAATGGATAAACAAATCAAATTTCAGTCAAATTTATATCAGGCACAATATAAATATCAAATTTGGTCTAAAGCAACAGCCAAAGAGGAAATAGGGGAATCATGAAGGAAACCATAAATTTGTTGATCTATCCAGGGAAATCTGTACCTTTCCAGTTCTGCCAGGAGGAGACTTGGAAATTTAAATCAATTTACGCACATGGCACTTAGCATCCTCAAGCACACAGTTTAGCACAAGTAAACAGTGGAAATCCATGTTGTCAAGCGGGAGTGGTGGGGCTTACCACATTCCTGCATAAGTAACGCGTAAGAATCATCTGCCACAAATCTGCACCTCAGTCTCCCTGGTCCATGACAAGCTTAACTAAAAACAAATGTCTGCGCTGCCTCCTTAAATACCTCTCATGAAATTACACACTGAGAGCTACAAGGTGCAAATAGCAGTCATAAAGCTCCAGGAGACGGGCTGAGACGCTACCTGGGAGAAAAATAACAGCTGCACTCCCGCACTCAGGGAAATGGGCAGATCCAGGCACGACCCTGCAGGAACTCTAATCAAAGGAGCTGAGCGGATATGAGGAAACTCTGAGCGATGCACCTGACGCTGTTCCTATTTCCGTGAGAGAGAGGCTTGTACTTGCCTTACTGCTTTTAGAAGCTGAAACCGAACCTCTTCCGAGCTGCTATAAGAGTTTATATGCCAGCTGAAACTATTTGAGAAGGGTGTCGATGATTGGTTTTTTAAATCCTCTTACATCATCTCAGTGACTAACTGTTGCTGTTCTTGTTGTGAAGAGGCAGATTCAGAGTCTTAACCCCTTCTTGCACATTGCATTGCATGAACGCTGAATACATCAAGACTAAATCAACTTGAAACACCATATCCAGCAGGATCATGTATCCTTGCACACTGACAACAACCTCCCGCCAACAATTAGTCATCCATGGCGCCTCTTTCTGCTCTGTTTTTACAGGGCAAATTGTGCTACGCTCCATTTCTGTTCATTATTAATAAATATGTTAGTCTTTTATTCTGTCAGTCCATCAAAGCTACATTGAAAGCCTGGAGAGTGAAACTTGGGATTGTTTTATGAGGGATAATAATGTATATATTTTGGACAAGAGATCTGAAGAGTTGCTGGGGGTTGCATGGCTTAGTATAACCTAATGATAAATGCTAAATCATAAACATTGTGGGAAATTTGGTGAAAGAGAATGAACCCATGCACCAGGTCCTGCTACGAAGCAGCTTGGGATCAGAAATCAAACAATTTCTTGGGGATTGAGTGTTTGTCCTTGGTTTTAATTAAGAGTGAACAAAATCAGTCCAATATAAAAGGACCTGTACCAACAAAAGCAGCTCTGACATGCTAAAAACTCTCAGTTTAGACCAGTGTCAGACTGTCTGTGTCTTAATGTGCATGTGAGACAACTTTTAGATTTCATATCTTTGAGTATTTCCTCTTTAAAGCCTTAAGCCCAGAACACACCAAGCCAATGCTGATGAACTAATGGCGACGAAAGCAGACTGCGTGGTTGGCTCAAGTTGGCAGCGTCTGGGTCCAAAGTTGCCCTGACACACCAAACCGACGCTCGACATCCGGCGGCCAAGTAGCACGTCTGTTCTGCGCCTGCGTACCAGCAGGTGGCAGTAGCTGAACAGCCAATCAGAATGATCAGATGGCCCGACTGATCAACAAGCTCCGACACCGATTCAACGGCAAATCGTCTGAAAAAGCCGACGAGGACCAACTTCACCTGACGGTGAGGAACACACTGAGAAAACTTAGCCAGCCGACAAACAAAAACTGCCCGACGGGTGACCGTCGGCTTGGTGTGTTCCTGTCTTTAAAGTAAACAAGAAACTGCATTCACAACTCATTTGCATAATTGCATAATTTAACATAACAGGAATGTAAGGAGTGATTTTTATCATTAGAAACTGATTAGATTGTGAAAAGTAACAATTCCATACCTGAATGGAGTTATATGGATTACTTTTACACAACTTTTATGTCTCATTTTTTGTGCTTGAAAGTTTTGTGTTCGATATAACCAAAATCTTATTTCACGTTGTGAGAAATATGATTTCACGATGATAATATATATCTCGATATAGCTATTTTCTTATTAAAAATAAGAACAAAAAGCAAATTACAAACAGTAGGACAAATACAATTAAATAAACTTTACAGCTACAGTAGGTTTATTGAACGTAATAAGAAATACTACAGAAATTTTATAATCAAGTGTATAACTAAAACACTGCATAGTCTTCATTGTATGAATCAAATATGAACTGATTCTTATTAAAGATACAAAAGTGATTCAGTCAAGAGCAGTCAGTGATTTTCTCTTTGTCTTTGATTAACATTAATGAGACAAACAGCAGTTTATTAGGCTGCTGTCTCTTTAAGACCGAATGCACAGATCCAATTTACTGACATACATCCA
The DNA here is from genome assembly GCA_037950665.1 of Hypophthalmichthys nobilis. Classification (NCBI taxonomy): domain Eukaryota; kingdom Metazoa; phylum Chordata; class Actinopteri; order Cypriniformes; family Xenocyprididae; genus Hypophthalmichthys; species Hypophthalmichthys nobilis. Next base: position 29,324,403 of record CM075481.1, on the reverse strand, counting down.
GTTTTCACTGCTTTCAACTGTTTACGTTAATTTAAGACAAAAATACTAAGTTTTACGTGAATACAACACACAACAGGCATTTTGACATTATTGTGCATCTACCTGACCATTCAAGCCCAATAAGACGCAAAAGAGAACTGAATTCGCGATCGCATGCTGCCTGAGAGAGGAGGCTTTCTGCGCGTGTGCTTCAGCTGTGTCAGTCAGTGCGAGCACCAACCGCATTGAGTTCTTTTTCACAGTTTACTCGCTCAACACCAAGCACATCCCACTCTTTATTTTCTCATTCATGTATGTTTCTTTATCACTCTTACATGCATATATCTTTTAGTAGTACTGTGCAACGCGGATATATTTACATACTGCGAAATAAACAACATAGTAAAATGTGTAATGATAGACACTTTATTATATCGTCATACCGCTCAGCCCTACAAGGAACATGTTTTGATATTATGTAGACTTTAAGCATTTTTAAAACTTTTCTCAAGTAAGTAATGAAGTTAAGCGGTTAAAATTCTGTTATCCACAGTACTGTCTTGCGGTTGGGTGTCCAAATGTAGATTTATGGCTTCAGTTTATGGCTGACATCACTAACAATTAGCCTGTTATTGTAGACTGGCGACACTTCAGAAAGACTTTCAGTGTGGAGTTTCCACGGCATGGCACTCGCCTCAACCCAGTCTGCCATTTCCAATGACCCTCCTAATTGGCATCCCATGTGCCACCATTAAAGTCAGCTATTGTACCTTTTTGTATAAAGCCGTCCGCTTGAAATCATTGAGGCCTTGTTCGTCTAGTCCACAGGCCTTTAAACTTACATTTAGGACCTTTTATGACAAACTCAGACTGTCATCAAAGCCCTTCCAACCTCCAATGGTGATCTGCCAACCTGGTCTCAGCCATTTAAAGAGAATTTATACATGGGCTTTGCTGGACAAGTAAGTAGAGGCAGAGTTAACTAATGACTGCACAGCTGCTAATCACATCCAGCTGGGTACAGTGTCATAGTCTACAGCATTACACTGCCAACACATATTTCAGCTAGTTATAGACACAATACATTTTCAATGACAGTAGGATTTGAGCTGCCTCCATTTAAAGACTGATGATCACATAGAGGTTAAAAGTCATAGTGAAATGAACTAACAAAGATTATCTCAGAGTGAAAAATCAGATACGGATCATACTTTTTTTTTTTTTTTCACAATAATTGTTGTACTTAGATTTAAATCAATCACACCAATCTTGATGTAGTATCAAAGATGATTGTGATCAAAGATGGCAGATGGATAGCAAATTGATAGATTTCTTAGGAATTAAAGACATACTTGGTTTTAACCCATCCAGACCGCCAGCGCTTAGTGAAAATCAATGAAAATGATTGATGCAAGCGTTGTAGTAAACTACATGAAAATAGATTTAAAAGCCAAGGGTCATCAATCATACGGCTGCTATACAGAACGCTCTTTCATCATCTGGTTAATATTATTTTAAAAAGTTGTGCATCCATGGCCCACATTTCCAGCATGAATTTTACAACAAGTACTGTAAAGCAGTGATACACCGTAATTTCTGCAACGAAAAATATTTGGCTGAAATGTTCAGTTTTGGAGAGCTGAAATCAGTGACTGAGGGCTTCTCCAATGATGCGTTTTAGCTGTGTCAGGGTCTATTTCAAGTACACGTTGATAACAGGTAAACATGTCAACTGTGTAGATACAGTTCACCATGATCAAAAATGGAGTAGCATATGTAAAATTTGTTTGGCTGAAATATCAAGTGGCTCAATGCTGAAGAACTTTACTATAGCATGTAGTTAATTTATATACTCCAGAGAACACGACACCCTGAACAGCATAAAGAGTTACCCAATTTCTCAAATTTAATTACCAAAACTATACTTTTGGTTTCGATTTTCAGATAAATGATACAGTTTTGGCATTTCAACAAAAATTAATTTCAGTGCATCTCCACCAGTGTTAATTCTGGCAGCCATTTTTGATTTAGTCTTAGTCTTTATCTTCAGACGAAAATGCTCTTTAGTCTTAGTCCCATCTTAGTCATTTTTTTCTTTCATATTTTAGTCTAGTTTTAGTCGACGAAAAGTCATCGCATTTTTGTCAAGTCTTAGTCATTACTTTTAGTCAAACTACAGTTACCAACATTAATTTTGATGGCTATTTTATATGTAGTGTTTAGACAAAATAGTCATTATAATTTTTCTCTTTAGAACAATTAATTTAAGCTTATGAAAAATTTGAATCAAGGTAACAGGCTGTATTGACATTGCACTCTTATCAGTAGCACTTTCTACATATCCCTTTTCAGTGGTTCTCAAACTTTTTAGAGTGTCGTACCCCCTGAGGGATTCAACATCCTGGAGACTGCATTAGACTGCAGTTACACCTTTTTAGGGACAATATTTGCCCTCTTTTTTCCAGAGCATTTTTTTACCTTTATAAATACCTTTATAAAATAAATAATGCTTTAAAAATAAATAAATAAATAAATAATTACATTGATGATAAAAACGAAGAGATACTTTTAAATATTACATTAAAACCGCCAGTAGATGGCGGTAAGTCACTGTTTTTATGAGTGAATCATCGAGTCATTCATTCTTTCAGTATCAAAGCAAGCGGCTGTATTTATGAATGGGTCATTGAATCATTGCCGATTCGTTCAAAGCCACAGATTCGTTCACGAAACAGCTTTTGTTGCAAAATAGAGCAATACTACTGACAATACTGTTTAAAATGTACATCACTTAATATGACCCTTTTGTTTGTTGAACTGTTGTATAAAATCAATATTCGGGATATTATATATTATTCGGGCAATATTCTTGATGGTGTAATATGATCAACATTAAAAACTAACTCACAGAAGGGTATGTTTTTGTATCGAAGAGAGTTTTAATCTTAAATCTCTATGCAGTCTGTGTCTATACGCTATTTGTTCTTCAAGCTAGTAAGCGCTAAATGTATATTGTCGAGAACAGCACTAGCACGATTTGCTGGCTTGTGTGGGTGCAGTCAGTTTTGACCGCGAAAGATGAGGTATGTGTGTGTGAGTGATTTTGGTAAAGTTTTTAGTATTTTATCCACATTTCAGTCTCGTCTTTTTTCGTCAACGATATTGCACGTGTTGATTTAGTCACAGTTATCGTTAAATGACATTGGTGTCTCTCTCATCGTCTAGTCTTAGTCATCGAAAAAAAGGTCGTCAACGAACATTTTTCGTCATAGTTTTCGTTAACGAAATTAACACTGATCTCCACTGTGGTGTGCAATAAAACGACATTGAGATGACTTTGAGACTTAAAGTGTGTTTTGTTTAAACAGCAATGCAACTGAATGTAAACAGTATCTGGATTCTGGAAGAGCTCACTGTAATTTTTCAGTGTTGCTGTGGATCTCCAAAACAAACTGTTTACAAATAAACATCATCATGTATTAATGATTATATGACAACAATATGTGTTTGTTTCAACTGAGGACGAATATAGATCCTCCAAATGTTGATTTGACTAGTAAAAGGAGGCTCTGTTCTCTTGTAAAACCTCCCCTGACCCAAATTTATGTGTGTTATTGAGTCACTGGTTTTAGGGGATTTGAACACTGTGCTTTTAGACAGGCTCTATTGATGGGACAGGGCACTCTATGTCAGTCCAGTCAGGGTAAAGTCATGAGAACTGCGGCACAGTCACTTTGCTCTTCCAGCGCCTGCTGGGAGCCGAATCTCGTGCGGCCTGGGAGCCAAAATAACAAAAGCACTCTGGAGGGTTGAGGTTTCTCTGCACACCGAACATTAATCCATGGAAAAAACAAACAGATGGGATGATGAGTAGACTAGACTTATGAATACATTAGTTTTGTACTCAAAGGCCCTCACAAATGATTCAATGCATTGATGATGACACAGTTATCGCTCTACAGTTCATTCCAAAAATGCTTGAGGTTGTGGGTCTTATTCTCTCCAAGGAGAAAATAAATTCTTTCTGGTCTATTTTCATCACCATCTTTATCAACTATTTGAATGGCATAGCATGAATCAGTTGGGGTTAGTATATATTTTCCACAATTCAGAGGGAATAGAATAGAGAAACCCTAATATAGTTTTTATGCAAAGTTAAACTTAAAGACTTAAAGGGTTAGTTCACTTAAAAAATAAAAATTCTGTCATTAATTACTCACCCTTGTGTCGTATTTTACCACTTTATTTATGAAAATATTGATCTGCAACGCTCGTTCACGAGAGCACCACGACGCATGTGTTTTGTGTTGACGCAAAAGCTGACATTGTTATGTGAACAAGCTTTGGATAATATTATTTTGCAACTGAAGTGGTAAATTATGTTTTTTTTTTTTGGCTCATCGCTTCAAAAAATTGAGGTTAAACCACTTGAGTCACATGGATTACTTTATTGATGTCTTTACTACCTTTCTGGACCTTGAAAGTGTTAGTTGCGTTGGATCTCTATGGAGGGACAGAAACCTCTCCGATTCCATTAAAAGTATCTTCATTTGTGTTCTAAAGATGAACGAAAGTCTTACAGGTTTGGAACGACACAATTAATGACAGAATTTTCATTTTTGGGTGAACTAACCCTTTAATTTGCTATCTGAAAATTACTCCTTCTGCCATTATATAATCAATCAGCTCGGAAACAGGATAACCCACTCACCATCCCCTCACATGTTGACAGGGCCACGGATGAGTTAACCTTTGACCTCAGTACCCCATGGTAGAAGCAGAGGTCGTCTTGTGGAAATGGCTGCAGACTCTTGGTTCCGCTTCTGCCCAGGGTTTGTACAGTGAAGCTGGGCGCCATCAGGTCGCGTGACGGCTGCAGGTCCAGGTGGAAGTCCTGTCCTAATCCACGGAGCCTAAAGTGAACAGTGGGGTCGTGACCTTGACCATCTGTGGAGCGTTTCCTGCGGTGCTGGTGGGCCACGGCATGGGAAATGTAACGTCCTTGATGGTCCACCTCGTACGGGGCCACGATCTCATATTCTACATAGAAGAGGAAATGAGGTCAATACAAGCTAGAGTTCAATCCATTATTTCTGTTCAGGTATGAATTTTTTATTTCCTGAATAGAATCATATTTATATATGATGTTAAGCCGGGTTCACACTGTACAATTGTGGCCATGATTTGTCCATCTGAGACCGTCTGGGGGGGATGGGGGGGACTTATTGGGTAATTTTTTTTATTAAAAAGAATTAAATAATTTAAAGATTAAAAGGGATTTAAGGGAATAACAAAAAAGAAATAAGAATGGTAAAAGGTCATTATAGTTATTATTAGGTATTAATTATTATTATTATTATTAGGTTTGTCTCGTCACATTTAGTTATGAGTTACATTAATCATATCATTAATCAAATAATAGCATGTTTTCAATTCAAAACGGTGAAATTTCATAAAAATGTTGAGTAGTTTGCATCGCTGGATATATCTGTCGGTCGCTGAATATTTAAATCATTAAACAGTCCTAAAATATTAAATGTTTAGCTACTTATTCGCCACATACTCTTTCAGTGCTAAAAAGAAAGCGTCACATTGGAATTCGCACTCGTCTTCTGTGAACCGTAAGCCCCGCCTTCTTTGATTTGATTGGCCAGCTCACTCATTCTGACAGTGATGAGCGCTGTAAGGCCACTGAAGCAGACCAGCCTAAAAATTTAACTTTTAAAACTTTTTTGTCATCCTAACAAAAACCAGAACGGTGCAAAATGAAGTACAATGGCCTTGATTCTAGGCCAAAATTGGAAGTCGTTGGAAGTCTAGGCCAAAATTGGAAGTCTTTGACATGTTCATAGACAGCCGATCAACAACCACTGCAATCAAATTTTACCTCTGATGAACTTCTGGCAGTGTCAGAAGTTTGAAGCACACTGTAGTGTGGCTTCTCCTACAACAACCGTCAAATCAAAAACCAATAGGTGCGCAAAACCTCCATGACGCAATTAGTGAGACAACAACAAACCACCGCTTGTTCCACGCACAGGTCTTTATTTTTTCCCAACTTTCTTTTTTAAGGAAAACCATGATCAAAAATAACGCTAGAGATTGTTTTTGTTTGCTATCCACATGTAATGCAGCTCACAGTCACCGAACATGTCACGGATTGATGATGTAAAACTCAGGATGAGTCTTCTTGCGTGCATCCGTTTTTAATGCATCTTGACTGCCGTACAGTCTGACATTAGTGACAACTGAAGCCCTGGGTATACTTATTTCTTTTTAACGCGAACGCTAGTGTAAGTGCACAGTCGAATGCACAGCCTTGCAAAGTATATTTGACTCATACACGTACAGAGGCGTTCGACGCATACGCAGTTTTGAGCAATTTCTCACCACGAGTTACAGCCCATGTAAACATCTTTGCTAGAGTTGAACAAATGAGGGTTCTTTCTAACCTCTTCACACAATCTCTCGTCTATGTTGGCCTCCATTGTCGCTGTAGCTTGCATGGGTTCGCTCTGTTCTGTTTATGCAGTTTTTCTTTGACTACTTTGTGAATCGACACCCCCAGGGCACAGTTGGCACCTTGTGGATAAACTAATTACCGCAAAAAAATTTAAATGCGCATGTGCGATCTGCGCGTACAAGTATGCACGGTTACAAAAATCTGGCGGTGCACGTACAGTACGCGCATACTCTTCTGATGACGAAATTCGCGCCATGCACACTGTATACTGACCCACGCGTCTGCGTAAAAAGTGAACTATACTTTGGGCTTGAGATCCAACAGTCCAACTGTCATATAGGACAATTAGGCCTATAAAATTGTACAGTGTTCACCTGGCTTTAAATGTAAATAATAAGAATAAAGTACTAAATAGTAATAGTAATAAATCACTACTTTTATTATGCATTGTGTTTATTTTAAAAGAGAACAACCCACACACATTTTACGTTTAATTTAATGTGTTACTTGACCTTTCTTTGTAATTAATTGTGAAATTTACTAGCAATTTCTGAGTGAAAATTGTTTCTACACCATTTTTTTCAGTGCATAATGATATACTTCAAGTATGAAGTAGAAATACTGAAATAGTTTTTTTTTGTAAAAGGTCCTCCAAAAAACGTTTTCACAGTGTAAACGAGTCAATGCTGCTTAAGTTGGGAAGGTCAAAACTATTTACTATTTACTGAAGCACTATGCACATATTTAAAACTTGCTTCAAAAAGACGGTAAATAGCAGACTAAGAATATTCTCCGCTCTTCAAATACAAAAAAAGTTAGCATTAATGGACAGTGTTACTTGAGTAAAGAAGACGCTGTACTTACGCAAACATCAGTTCTTTATTTTACCTTGCATACAAACAAGCAGATCTCCAAACTGCGTGGCACATTCTAAATGGAGGTGGGGGAAGAGCTATGAGGTTTGACTGACAGTTTGAAGAGCCAATGGATTTACAAGGTTTAGTCACAACCTCTTTTAAATGCTTTTTATTGGTTAAATATTTGTAAAACATACAGATGTCAAGGATGACCAATAGCATTAATTTTATAAACCAAAAATTACAAAATATACAGACACAAGGTTTTGGCCCGACAGCAATGATATATTCTTATTTGTGGCATTTATTTTTACATATTTTTTGGAATTTGATCATTTTCCACATAAAAGAAAATGCCATCAAAACTTTTCTGGCCAGAATGTGAGTTTATAGGTACAGCTCCGTGATATAAATAACATAAATTTCATAAAATATTTATTAAACTGCTCTAAAAGCACAAGCAGCATGTAAAAGGAAATTCGGCACAACACCGTTCACACAGCAGGGCTTTGCCGAAAACACAGTTGAGAGTCCTGAAAATGTACAGGTGTGTGAGTTGGTTTAATGCTGTTGTCACTGCTGCAAACTCCCATATACAAATAATTATTTGAAACATATAATTTTTGTGCAGCCAATAGGCCCCTCCCCAGTGTAGGCCCCTGGGCTTCAGCCCATGGAAGCCCGTGCGTTAATGCGCCCCTGATCACACCTTTAAAAAGCTATTTTAAGACTAATATCTTGGTTTGCCAGTACAAATGTCTGTCTGCAGTTTCTATTGTCCAAATATAGATCTTAAACAGAATGAACTGAGATCATTTAAAAGTAATTTATCGTCTAATGATTCATCAGGATAAAAAAGACCATATCTAGCAAATACACTGTTGTTTTTGTATAAAATAGTTAATTGTATCTATACAAATGCAAGCAAAAGTGATTTATAGGAAGAACATGTCAAGATGCTGCTCATGGGGCAAAGGTCAGAAGACGTGTTTTAATGTTGTGTGATTCTGACCTCTCCATACACTCACGCTCCTCTCATCCTCGCGGTGGTCTGGTGGCTCAAGTTATAAATGCTTTTACAGACATGAGCAGACAGATTTATGATCTCTGACCGTGGGGTGAGACACACACTGATGACACACACTCCTAATGCTCTGCTGTGATATGGAGACACACGCTCTCACCATCTCTCATTCTCTTTATGTCACACAAACTTACACACACACACACACACACACACACACACACACACATATTATATCTGGCTACTCCAGTCTCTAAGCTCATGCCAAAACAGTGCAGAAACTCTTCACAGGATAAAGGCAGTAAGTGCACACAGAGACTGTTTGTAAAGCTTGGCTGATTGATGGAGAGCTTCTTCAAGTGTCTGCCTTTGTTCATTGTTCACTAAGTCCTAGTGCATGCCAATCTTTATGCCACACACCCCCCCTTTCTCTCTCTCTCTCTGTGTGTGTGTGCGCGCGTACAAAATTGTCCACAGAAGCGACAAACAAAACCTCCTTTCGGGGACATCTGGGGACACCCTTGGTTGGAAAAAATGATTCATATATGAAATAAACATGTTTTTATTTTCAATTCCAAAGGTTTTCTTTTAGGAGAAGAGGACAAGTTAGTCTGTATCTGTATTGCTAGTGTGCTATTGTTTATATTAGCTTATTTAGCCTCATTTACAAAACTAAATAAATTTGTGTGGATGTGTGTCAGGATTTGCCTATGCCAAATGTCACCACAAGAACATTCAAACCTGAAATCGCCTACACAGTACATTATTTATTTATTAATATTTTTTAAACGGCCTTATCTCATCCCAACAATTTAGTGCTTGTATAGAGTGCATTTTGTCTCAGACCAATTAGGATATCTAGCGCCCCCTGCCGACGACATCCCATCTAGACTGTGCAAACGCAAAAAAGTCATTCACCTTCAAAACCATGTTTCTTTCTTTTAATTTTAAGAGAAAGCTTCATCAAAGTCTAAATTAATGTAATATCAATGAATTGCTCATATGCCCCATGCAATGAAAAAAATAATCATAACTGCGACTGACAGCTGTCAATCACATCGGACAGGTATGCTCTCACCTGTGTCGTCAGGTAACCGCAGTGTTTCCAGCAGAGGTTTATGCTTTACATGAGGACCAGCATGATGGTTTGCAGATGCGCAGATTCTCTACATGGACAAACAGTTAACATGCATCATTTGCATTGCAATTAAACGCAATCACTTTGAAGAAACATGCGCGTGCTTGCTCACCTGGTGGCATCCGAGTATGAAAAACAGAATGAACAGCACAGAACAGATTGATGCGGTGTAATTCCTCCTTGATGGCACAAGGCGCAGGCAAGCCATGTCTCCTGCAGACTCTTATCCAAAATCTGCTGCGAACAGCCTCTGCGCCTCTCCAAATGCGCGCTCTCCACTGAAACACTGCACGCTCTTGTGCACTTAAAATCTATTCATACAGCATCAGTGAAGCTCCTTCGAATCAAACGCGATCCCGAATCCATGATCTGTATCCTGCCAGTGTATTTCCAGATCCAACAGCATTTTGCAGAGCTTCTTTTCCTGCGCATTAATCGCGTGTGATTGAGGATAAGTGTTCCATTCTTCATGCAGATGTTCTCCGCTCAGTGCGCTTTTAGTGAATGTCTGGAGCGGCTCGAACGCCGGTGTGCTTCACACGCGCTTCCAAACAGCCAATCACAGCTCACACCTGTGCGCAAGAGCCCCTGGTGAGAGGAGGGTCGAAACATCTACACTGTAAAAAAGTAAACCCACTAAAAGTAATTGCTGCCCTACATTTGAATTAAAATAAAGGTGGAGTAAAGCCCATTCTTATTTATTATGATTTATCTGTGCATATTATTATTATTATTATTATTATTTAAAAATTCATGTGCTCTTGTAATCTTTAATAAAAATAGCCTATCTTCCCCTCCCTCTTGCAGCGACTTCTCTTCTCTTATGACTTGTTTACTGGGGCGGGACAACCTGTCACTCACACGAGATCAACCAATAGCAAACCAAAACCATCTAAGCATCCAATCAATTCCCCAAGGACAAAATCAAGTTTTATCCTACATTTACTGCTTCAGGGCTAAATACGTCACAAGATAGGGAAGAAAAGACTATCGCAACTTCCATTTCATGCCAACTTTCTGATGATCAGCAGCTAAGTGATACATATCTAGACCCAAAGTTTATTATTTTTATACCTTTTATTTTAAGTTTATAATTTTATAAGTACTGTAGGAGTCAAATAGGCTACATAGAGGCTACACACTTAAAAAGTTAAAAGGTTTCAAAGGTAGTTTTTGCTTTGATGCCATATTAGAGAAACATTTTTGGTTCCCCAAAGAACCTTTCAGTAAACAGTTTTTAAAAGAACATTTTTTTCTTAGTCTGAAGAACATTTTAATAATCTAATGAACATTTTTCCACTATAAAGAACCTTTTGTGCAATAAGAAATTTCCATGGATGTTAAAGTGGCCATTTACAGAATTCATAAACGCTTGTTGTTAGCGACACCAGTGGACATTAAGTGAACTGCAGCCAGCAATTTATTGCTCGTGCTGTCATGCACACATAACGTACAAGAGACTGAACGTGATTCAGTGCCCTGATATACTCAAGGCAGTTCTTTTTCGATCTTCTCTTAGAAGTAAGAAGAATTAGGAGATAGCCTACCTTTGCAGCGATATAGCCAACTGTCCACATTCATTTTTAAGATTTAGTTTTAAGTTTGTATGCTTAGGAAATATTGCTATATTGGTATACTAGAATACTGCGGCACTATACACGACTTACTTTTCTTTAAAAGTATGATATTATTATTATTAATGTGTTGTGACACGTGGCTTAAAAGGTTCCTCACCAGCTAGTATGACAAAACCTTATTGGTTTACTCATTGCCATTTCAGCACGTGCAGAGAAAAATGCGCCAAAATTCAAACACCGGAAGTTATCGCAGAAAGTTTTTCTATCGTAATTTAAGTAGAATTAAATTAATTTATTTTATTTTTTTGTTTGTTTCTTTAAAACCAGCCCCTGATATCTTGCATAATTTTTCAACACTTATGTAAGGCAAGTCAAGGCAACTTTATTATAGCACATTTCATACACAATGGTAATTCAAAGTGCTTTACATCAAAAGGAATTAAACTAATTAATTCATTACATTTATATAGTGCTTTTCTGGGTACTCAAAGCACTTTACCTGGAAAGGGGGGCATCTCCTCAACCACCACCAATGTGCAGCATCCACCTGGATGATGCGACTGCAGCCATATTGCGCCAGAACACCCACCACACACCAGCTTATTGGTGGAGAGGAGAGAGTGTGATGAAGCCAATCAGTATATGGGGATGATTAGGAGGCCATGATGGACAGAGGCCAATGGGCAAATTGGGCCAGGATGCCGGGGTAAACCCCTACTCTTTTTCGAAGAACATCCCGGGATTTTTAATGACCACAGAGTCAGGACCTCGGTTTAATATGAATGGAAAATATGAATGGAACGGAAGAGTCTGTTACTTGGCAAGGATTAAATCCCAGTTGTGCACATGCTTTATTTTGTCTTGCTATTTAAAGAGGTTCCATGGATTTAGCAATTCCCATTTATGAATTGTATATTTATGCAGAATGAGTAACAGGCGAAGAAATACAGATGGGGAGGACCTCAATGTCATGAAACTTACAGAATTCTTACCTGTTCATTAGGTTCAGTGTGGGAGGGGCTTGAGTTGTGTTCAGCTCTGTGTTTGTGTGTTGTTGCTCATCTATGTTTGTATGCATCCACTTTGCCTATATGCTATTGCTTTGTTTTGTGTTGTTGTATGTTTATTGTCAAGCACAAGAAGTAGTTAAAAGCCTATTTAATCTGTAAAATTGGTAATATTTTACAAGGCAATGTTCATAAATTCTTTTTTATTTGCATGTCATGTTAGTCATGTAAAGATCATGTTAATCAAATGATTTATTTACCTTTCAGCTACTTAAACATTCAATGTTATTTTCAGGAGCTATTGGGATAGGTAAAGTCAAGTCAAGTCAAGTCACCTTTATTTATATAGCGCTTTTTACAATGCAGATTGTGTCAAAGCAGCTTTACATTGATAACTGGTATATAATTTTGGCTGCACAGCAGCTCTTAAAGAATAGTGTCAATGTCGGCAGATCAAAGCACTGTTGAATATCAAATGTCAAGTGTCCCCAACTAAGCAAGCCAAAGGCGACAGCGGCAAGGAACCCAAACTCCAACAGGTGACATCAGATGGCAAACAGGTGGCAAATAGACTTCTGTGATAAAATGGAGAAAAAAACCTTGGGAGAAACCAGGCTTAGTCGGGGGGCCAGTTCTCCTCTGGCGAACAGTGCTTTGTTACGATTCAGGTTGCTATCTTATGTCTGATAGGATCGCAACATTCAAAGTATTTATTCCAGTTCAGTCCAGTTGAGGATCGTATTCATCACACCGGTGTGGACGGTTTGTTGAGGAGCTGTGGCACTGGCTGTTGTGTCGATGAGGCCTTCACAATGGATGATCTAGTTGACTCAGTCTCTGCTGATACTTCAGGGCTACGTTGTGGTCGTGTCAAGGCGCCGGTCCTCGGTCTCACCTGGATACGGCCCGGATCTGGTTGACTACGGTAAACCTCGGGATAAACAGAAAGACTAATATTAGCGTAGATGCCATTCTTCTTCTGATGTAACGAGTACATCTGGTGTTATAGGAAGTGTTCCCGGTTCCGGCTGACCTAATTTATGCAGCCTAATAATCCTTTAACGGATTTGAAAATATAAATTGATAATGTGTTATGTGTATGCCAGGTTAAAGAGATGCGTTTTTAGTCTAGATTTAAACTGACAGAGTGTGTCTGCTTCCCGAACAATGCTAGGAAGATTGTTCCAGAGTTTAGGTGCCAAATAGGAGAAGGATCTACCGCCTGCGGTTGATTTTGATATTCTAGGTATTATCAGCTGGCCTGAATCCTGAGATCGCAATAGAGCGTGAAGGACTATAATGCTTTAAGAGCTCGCTCAGGTACTGGGGAGCTAAACCATTTAGTGCTTTGTAAGTAATTAGCAAGATTTTAAAATCTATACGATGTTTAACAGGAAGCCAATGCAGTGTTGACAGAACTGGGCTAATATGGTCATACTTCCTAGTTCTAGTAAGAACTCTAGCTGCTGCATTTTTTACGAGCTGTAGTTTATTTATCAGGCGAGCGGAACAACCACCCAGTAGAGCGTTACAGTAATCTAGCCTTGAGGTCATGAACGCATGAACTAACTGTTCTGCATTTTTCATTGAGAGCATATGTCGTAGTTTAGATATATTTTTAAGATGGAAGAATGCAGTTTTACAGATGCTAGTAATGGCCTTCAAATGAAAGATTGGTATCAAAGAGCACACCCAGGTTCCTAACGGACGACGAAGACTTAACAGAGCAGCCATCAAGTGTTAGACAGTATTCTAGGTTATTACGTGAAGAGGTTTTTGGTCCAAAAATTAGAATCTCTGTTTTTTCTGAATTTAGAAGTAGGAAATTACTGGTCATCCAATTTTTTATATCAGCTATGCATTCTGTTAATTTTGTGAGTTGGTAAGTTTCGTCAGGGCACGAAGAAATATAGAGCCGAGTATCATCAGCGTAACAGTGAAAACTAACGCCATGCTTCCTAATGATATCTCCCAAGGGTAGCATGTACAGAGTGAAAAGCAACGGTCCTAGTACTGAGCCTTGCGGTACTCCATATTGAACCTGTGATCGATATGACCTCTCTTCGTTTACTACTACAAACTGATAACGGTCAGATAAGTATGATTTGAACCATGACAATGCAGTTCCACTAATGCCAACATAATTTTCGAGTCTATTTAAAAGAATGTTGTGATCGATAGTGTCAAATGCAGCACTAAGATCCAGTAACACTAATAGAGAGATACAACCACGATCTGATGATAAGAGCAAATCATTAGTAACTCTAATGAGAGTAGTCTCAGTACTATGGTATGGTCTAAAACCTGACTGAAATCCTCACAGATACTATTTCTGTCTAAAAGGAACATAGTTGTGATGATACTGCCTTTTCTAGTATTTTTGACAGAAAAGTGAGATTTGAGATCGGCCTGTAATTGACTAATTCTCTAGGATCAAGTTGTGGTTTTTTAATAAGAGGTTTAATAATAGCCAGCTTAAAACTTTTTGGTACGTATCCTAGTGATAAAGATGAATTGATGATATTAAGAAGAGGATCTATGATCTCTGGAAGCATCTCTTTCAATAGTTTAGTCGGTATAGGGTCTAACATACATGTTGTTGATTTTGATGATTTAATAAGTTTAGACAATTCTTCCTTTCCTAAAGCAGTAAATGAATTAAATTTTTCCTCAGGGACACTACAATGCACTGTCTGACGCGATACTGTAGTAGACGGTTGCATGGTTATAATTTTTTCTCTAATATTATCAATCTTACAAGTAAAGAAGTTCATAAAGTCATTACTGCTGTGCTCTTTGGAAACATCAGAAGTTGAAGCTTTATTTCTTGTTAATTTAGCCACTGTATCAAATAAATACCTAGGGTTGTGCTTATTTTCTTCTAAAAGTTTTGAAAAATAGGCAGATCTAGCAGTTTTTAAGGCCTTTCTGTACTCAATCATTCTCTCTCTCCACGAAATGCAAAAGGTAAATAGCCCACATCATGCCTGAGTCTGCAAATGTCCGTTAACAGAGGCCAGAGACGCTGAAAATGGACGCAAAGAGGAGAAAATTCTGTAGCAGACAGAGCAGCTCACTGTTCACGATGCTCAAAAATATAGGAAGAAAATATAAATATTAAATTGGGGGTGAGAGGTTATATGAATGTATCTCTGAAGGGAACTTACTGTCTTCAGAAAGTTTCGATAGCAATGGCATTTTATTTCCCTTTTACCTCCGAATAAAGTAGCTACTTATAAGCACAGTGCTGCTTTGTTTACAGCGGTAACCAAGGAAACGCTGTATCACTGCTCTTCCAACTGCTCATGCAACGTGTAGCATCTTTGTTTGGATTTTGATTAAAATGCAGTGGTTACCTCTAATTTGAAATGGCTAGATATTTTTGTTTAATAATAAAAATAATAAATATCTGCAACCAGTATCTGAATCGCCCAATTTGCTTGTAAAAATAAATAAATAAGAATCTGAATTGCCCATGAAAAAATACTAAATACAATCTGGGTTGTCTTTTTCTATCAATTCTTCAATAGGTAGATCTTGTCTTTCATAAAGGTTATGAAAGGCTTAAAAAGGTTGGTGACTGCTGCTTTAATGTATGGGCACACATAGAGATTCTATTGAAATATGTAAGAGTGCAGATTAGTTACAGAGGGATTTTACACTATAGTTTTAGACAAATAGATGGGATATCAGAGATTTCTTAGATATAAGACATTAGTATTAATATTCTGTAAATATTAGGCACTTTAGTTTGCCACTACAGCATGTGGACGACGATCATTATATTCCCATGATGCCAGGGTGCTGCCTGCAGTATAATACTCTCAGAAACAGAATATATTTTTCCTCTAGCATACAGTAAGACCTCCCAAATGCAGACAGCACACTTTACAGCCATTTTGATTGCCCTCTCACTGTCTCTCATAATAAAATAAAAAATACACTTGGTTCTGAAACTGCGCCTCGTGTTTCAAAATTATTTCCTCAACACACTGTGATTTCTTGATGCTGTTCATGTCCTGTAGAATAATGGCCACTGCAGGCAGTAAACAATCTGTGTCTTGAGTCTGAGATTGCTGTGAAATACATTGAGTGGATACTTTACTAACATATACAGTCAATGGCCATATATAATGTGTGTTTCCTATATGCCACGCTGCATGCATTTTCCGACATAAAGTAAAATGCCTTGGTTGTCATAAAAACAATGAAAGAAATAAAAAGTTTATCATATACATATGGACAGGGGTGCACATAACTTTTTTTGGTCTGGTTCTCAAGGGAGCACCTGGAGATGTTGCTTGGTACTCACAATTTACACGACACACTTATCCTAAAAACTGTCCTCAGCACTTTCCTCCTGACTGCTCTCTCCTCACCATCTTCTTTTCTCTCGAACATGGTAGATGATGATAATTTTATTTTACTAACATGACACAGACAACAGCAAGAATATTAGGCTGCTGTCACTTTAACCCTCTGGCCCTCATCAGTCATTTTTGACCGAAAAATTTTATATTATGAAATGTTAAAAATCGTAGCTTCATCAGAATGAGGTGACATTTGGTGACTTTTGTCACATTAGCAATATGAACACAAAAAAATCAAGGACATGATTCGGACATGTTAAAGGGTCGTAAAAAAAAAAAAAAAGTCACACTTACCTTCTTTGTGGTTGAAAATGACCGACATAGGAAATGAATGGGAAATATGAAAAAATCCGAAAACTCAGAGAATCTTTTGTTGGTACAAACTACAAATCAGCCACTGTGCAGAAAAAAAGTGCAAAGCAATGAAGGGATGACATTCCTAAATGCCAAGAGTGCAAAATAGACACATAGACACATGAAATCAGATCAGACCCAGATTTATTAAGATGTAAAAAAACATACCTGTTCATTTTTTATATATTTTTTTATTGAATTTTGATGTAATGTGTAACAAAACGCCCTCCTCTGTGTTCAGGTTTGACTGTAGTAAAATTAATGCAAAAACTGACACTTCAAATCAACATTTCAAACCAAAAAAAATCTAAACCTTGACAAAAAGTAGTCTTTCAGAATGTCTAAGTATAAATCCAAATCCAAAACTTAATAAAAATAAGTATTTGTGTCTAAAAACAACTTATAAGAATTTATAAGCCACTTTATATAGAACTATATAGACCTTATGTAGCCCCGCCCCTTTTCAGCATTGCGCTCGTTTTGACTTCCGGTTTGTATTTCCACAGCGATCTTACATTTATGAATGAACTGCTTGTTTTAAAATCTTCCCGGTCTACTGACATTTGTTAAGACATCTGCTTTAAACATAACAATGCTCATGATAACTTTCATTAACTCTACAACAAGTAAATCCACTTAACCAGCTAATTATTCTTTGACAGCGATGCCATAGAAATGTACAGAGCTACCGCAAAACGGAAGTTCAAAGACAATTTTATAAAGATGGCGGCGCGCTTGTTTCTCTGGCGCATAAGGTCTATAGGAATCTAGTGGTTACACCATGGCATTACAAAAGATTTTCTTTTTTTACTCCCACCAGAAGGCACTAATCTACCTTCAAAAAAATGGATTTCAAATGCCTTGTATCTATTTTAAGATGGAATACTGCTTTAATTGAAAAATAATAAAAAATATATATATATATTAGAAAAAAATGTGTATTATTTTCAATGGGGAAAAATAGCTAATAAAACTTTTATAAATATTGCATAGTATCATAAAATACCTTCAAAATTTTATATAATAATCAAAAAATATTACTGAACAAAAATATATTACATTGGTTTTTCTGAAAAACAAAAAAAAGTTACATTTCAAGGCTTCGGTCACTTTTGGCCGTAAAGAAGGCAAGTGTGACTCCTAAAGGGCCAGAGGGTTAAGAAGGAAAGCACGGACCGAATAACTGACACACATCCGGTTTCTTTCTCAACTGTTCACTTATGACATAACCGAGAGAATATTCGCCGAGACAGTTATTTTAACATAATTTTGTGTGTGTATGTGTCCGTTCAAAAAAGAGGAAAAGAGGAATTAATTCGGTGTTCGAGCGCTGTCTGACACTCTCTCTCTCTCTTTCTCTCTGTGTGCGCGCGTTTCAGGGGTGTGAGACTCTGGGCATTTGAAAGTGTATTGCTGGCAATAGAGGCCTCACTGAGCCATCGGATTTTATCAAAAATATCTTAATTTGTGCTGCGAAGATGAACAAAGCTCTTACGGGTGTGGAAGGACATGAGGGTGAGAAATTAATGACGGGGGTGTGAGACCGATTTTCGCCTCTTTTTCCGCTTTTAAAATCGTTTGAATGTGTTAATCGGCGAGACAAAACATGTCCAAATGATAAACTTTCACTCTATGATGGTTAAATTTAGCAGTTAATCTGCGAATCACATTCGTGCCGAACCATTGGACCTTATCCGTACGGATCACGGATTAACAGCGATCCGTTGCACACCTAATAATTAAAGAACACACTTATCACCATTACTGCTATCTTACTAGAGATGGAGAAAAATCCTACTTCAGCAAGTAAACGTGTCCCTGTGAACCGGTCCTCAAAAATGTTAGTACTCAAAAGCACTTCCCTCCCATGTTTTCTGTTGCACATCGTTTATTTTTACCGAGCATGCGCACCTATGTACCACTTATGCACACCCCTGCATATGGAACACTGATCGCACTATAGAAGTAAGGTAATGTTTCTCAGATGGGTTATATGTGTATGTTACTGATACATAGAGCGGCAGGAGTCAATGTTATTTTATGATGGATATAATTTTAGTCTGACAGAGGGGGGAAAAATCAGTATAGGAGACATTCTGAGGGCATGAACCTGTGAACTGAAACTTATGGAAGAACATATTGTACATTTTTGTTTTGTTTTACATTAAGTGAGTTCCAAAAACTATTGTATGCATATTTGCTGATTTCCTACAAAATATACTAATTTCATATATAACATAGTGGTTGCACATACAAGCAGATTTTTATCAAAACAAAAAAACAAAAAACAATATAAATACAATTTAAAAATATATATAATAATATATAATTAAAATTGGTTGTAGGTGGTCTGATTGATTTCCTCAAGCCATATGTGGTGTATTTTATATATCATTGATGTCTTTAGCATAAATGAGCTGCTCAAATTATGCTTTTAACAGGGCTATATATAAGAATTTTCAGGTATGAATCGCATTTGTATTGCCAATGTGTGAACAGCTTGTAATGAAACTTAAAAACGAGACCTTCCCCGACTTCCTATGTTGTCTATGAAAGCCTGTAGACTGACTTTTATGTGAAGGACTCAGGATGTTTTTGCTAGGAAAATCAAAAGGATGTGACATTTACGCACACTCTAGTCTATAAGTTTCAAATAAACTTTAAAATCAAACTATCATAACAGTGTAATTTTGATTACCTCATCTATCGACATGATGTGGTGAATTGCAGAGCATATCCACATCAAACATATCCACATCGCTATGATCAGATGCTTTCTTAACTGCTGCTTTCTCACCGCTGTCATTTTTATTGTGTGCTTATTTTGTTATTGAGAGAAAAACGTGCAGCACATATTTACAAATTTATCTAAATGTTGCTCTCAGCAGTGTGGACGGCATCTGGATGTTCGTTAACAGTATATCGCTGCAAAGGTATTTCCAACTTTTTACTTCTAAGCAAAGAATGAAAAAGAACTTTGCCGTGAGAATAACAGGGTATTGAATCACGTTCAGTCTCTTGTTCATTACTTGAGCACAAGCAATAAGATGCTGGCTGCAGTTCACATAACGGCCACTGGTGTCGCTAAGAACAAGGTTTGTGAATTCTACATATGGCCCCTTTAAGTTGAATACTTATGTATTTTTTAAAGGGTTAGTTCACCCAAAAATGAAAATTCAGTCATTAATTACTAAGGTTGCAAAATTCTGGGAATTTTCATAGCTGAAAACTTTCTATGGGAATTAATGGGAATATATGGGAATTAACGGGAATTAATGGGAATAAACAGGGAATTTGCAAAATTGCAGGTTAGCCTATAACAGGGTACTTAAATGTAGTTGAAAAAAAAAAAAAAAAACAACCAGACTTAATGCAATTTTAGTTGAATTTTTACCCTGACATTCACACAGCACACTACTTACTGCAGGGCTATTGAGGCCACACCCCCTGCATGCACTGTGCATTCCCCCAGTCCATAACATACACATTTGATCAAAAATACAGAAAAAAAAAACAGTAATGTTGTGAAATATAACCACAATTTAAAATAATGGTTTTCTATTTTAATATACATTAAAATGTAATTTATTTCTGTGATGCAAAGCTGAATTTTCAGCATCATTACTCCAGTCTTCAGTGTCACATGATCCTTCAGAAGTTATTCTAATATGCTAATTTGATACTCAATTATCAATGTTGGAAACAGTTGTGCTGCTTAATATTTTTTATAACCTGTGATATAAAATTTTTAAGATTTTCAGGATTCTTTGATGAATAAAAACTTTAAAGAACAGCATTTATTTAAAATAGAAATCTTTTGTAACAATAAACACTACCGTTCAATTTTTTTTTTTTTTTTTAAATAAATTAATACTTTTATTCAGCAAGGATGTGTGAAATTGATAAAAAAAGTGATATTAAAGTGATATTGTTAGAAAAGATTTCTATTTTGAATAAATGCTGTTTTTTTTTTTTTTTTTTTACTTTTTATTCATCAATGAATCCTGAAAATAGTATTACAGGTTCCAAAAAAATATTCAGCAGCACAACTGTTTCCAACATTGATAATAACTGAGTATCAAATCAGCATATTAAAATGATTTCTGAAGGATCATGTGACACTGAAATAAATAACACATAACAATTGCTGCAATAAAAATATTTATTTTACATGTTTACTAAATTAGAATTAATTGAATGTGAAAAAGAAATTTCATGTTATGACCAAACAAAATGTTTATATTTATGTTTGTATATGATACATTTTATATAAATATTATACATTTATATACATTTACCAAAATTTCCAAATAATTACCATAAATTCTCATAAATTCCCATAAATTCCTGTTAAGTTTCCAAATTGGAATATTTCCAAAGTTCCCCAGGTTAAATTCCAGTGGAAAGTTTCTGGAAAGTTTCCGGAAATTTACCGAAAACTTTCCGCCCCTTTGCAACCCTATTAATTACTCACCCTCATGTCATTCTACACCCATAAGACCTTCGTTCACCTTCAGAACACAAATTAAGATATTTTTGATGAAATCCGACAGCTCAGTGAGGCCTGCATTGCCAGCAAGATCATTTCCTTTTTCAATGCCCAGTGAGCTACTAAAAACATATTTAAAACAGTTCATGTGACTACAGTGGTTCAACCTTAATGTTATGAAGCGACGAGAATAATTTTTGTGCGCCAAAAAAAACAAAATAACGACTTTATTCAACAATATCTAGTGATGGGCGATTTCTGAACCATCGGATTTTACCAAAAAGATCTTAATTTGTGTTCTGAAGATGAATGAAGGTCTTACGGGTGTGAAACGACATGAGGGTGAGTAATTAATGACAGAATTTTCATTTTTGGGTGAACTAACCCTTTAATCCTATATCACTAACCATAATATGAGCAACAACAATCAGTAGTGGTTCTTGCCTTGCAAGCATCACTAGTTAGTAAAACAGTAATGATCAGCATTTACAAATGTAATTTTAATGTGTGCAGCAGTTTTCTATTTGCTGCTGCAAAATTTCTTCCTCTGAGTCAAGCTTACACACACACACACACACACACACACACACACATGGATCCGTGGGGAGTTTAATTCACTGGCCCAACAAAAACTTGCCCTTATACTCAGCTGTGGCGCTGGGCCATCTAAGCCACTCTGACTTCACCGGTAAATTTCCTCTATATCCAGCAGACACTATATCGGCCAGAGGACGGCCGCGTCAACTGACTTCTCTCGAGGAGAGAAAGAGAGACATATAGACAGGATGGTTCAGTCTTTTGTGTCTTTTGCTGAATGTCTGCAGGAGGAAATTTTCTAATTATTGCCTTTCATGTTTGTCTGCTCATCAGGGCAGAAAGAGCTCTCTAGCAGAGCGGATACAGCGGAGAACGTGATGTGTTCAGTCTCATGACACACCGTAGGGGTGCTGTTTCTGTGAAAAGGTCTTCACCCTCGTGTTGTGTCCACAGTCTGCTTAGAATAACAGCCTTTATCTCTCTCTGCAGAGATGCATGATTAGTCTGATTAGAACACAGATACAGCATGAAAAACCTCTGAACACTCAATTAATGGTCCATTTTCATGCACTGAAATGCTACTCATAGAGTAAACTAGCTAGTTTACATCTGCATTGTCAGTCCCTTGTGAAAAAGAAGTGCACTTATTTGTATTTTATTGAATGTGCACTTGTAGTGTACTTCTTGCAGATGCAATACTTAAAGAGAGTACACTTTAAAATGTGCATGTTGCAATAATGTTTTACAAGTACATTTAAAATCTTTACTGTATGTTTTAATAATCAATTGTCGTACTTTAAAGAATTACATTTATTTTGATGTGATGACTAACATTAAAGAATGTACTGGTTTGCTGTTTAATTTTAACCAAAATATTACAAGTTTCAATAGAAATCACAGTATATTAACAATATTTCAAAGTATGTAATTTTATAAAATTATAAAATTACATATAAAGATAAACTCAAGTCATACATTAAAAGCACTCCAAAGTTCAACTAATTGCATTTAATGTAATTTAAAATATTTAATTGTAAGTAACATGCAGTTAAGTGTCTGAAGACATTACATTCAGTTTGCATTTAAGTATATTACTTACTTTCTAAATCCCATATCAACCTCAATACAGTGAAACTGCACTTTTGATTCTTTCAAATAAACAATATACAATTGTATAAATTATTCTTGAACTGACTAAAGTATTTAAAGGGAGAAGGTTACATTAAAAACATTTTGACATTATATTTTGATGTTAAATCCACTATTGTTTTATATAGATTTGTTCTATAAAGTATTTAATGCAATTACACCAGAAGTGACTGTAATTAAATTAAATTAAATTAAGAGCAATCCCTTACTTTACTTTTTCAAGGAAAAGTAATTAAATTACAGTAAAAAAAAAAAAAAAAGTATGCTAATGTGTGCTTCTTTTTCACAAGGGGTGTTACTGTATATGTTGCATTTAGAGTTAAATGCACTGAAAGTCACAGATGCACAGTAAAAGATAGAGTCTCTGACTGGCTGTGATAGAGTCAATCACAGTCAGTTAGAGCAGTTTATCAGTGAAACCGTGACATTTGGAGTGTGTCTGGCCCACAGAATAAAGGATAGTGGCCTCATAGTTTGTGGGCCAGGGCCTGGTGTACAGCACTGAATGAAAGACCCATTGACAGTCGTCCTACAGTCCTTTTCCACAGGAAAAACTCTCGTTTACTCCGCCTGTAGATTGCTGCATCTGCACCCCAGCCACAGTATGGAGAGCCAGAGCAAACTGACCAGCTTATTTCTAGAAAAAAGGCAGAGAGAAGTTGGGCTGTCTAGCCACATCTCAGACTCCCTTAGGAGTGAAAATGAACACTGCAGACGAGCTTGGAGAGACCACCCAGACCAGCCAAACCATGATCACCTTCAAAAAACACGTTACCAAACTCCATCTGATGCATGTGTAGGAGAAAAAATATACATAATGAAGTTAATAATGAGAAATTAAGGAAATATTATCTTTATTTATTATGTAATATTATCATTATTTAAGGAAATAATGAGATTCCCTTTAAAGGGGACCTATTATGCCCCATTTTACAAGATGTAAAATAAGTCTCTGATGTCCCCAGAGTGTGTATGTGAAGTTTTAGCTCAAAATACCCCACTGATATTGTTTTTATAGCATGTTAAAATTGCCACTTTTTGGGGGTGAGCAAAAACGTGCCGTTTTAGTGTGTGCCCTTTAAATGCAAATGAGCTGCTGCACTGGCCTAAGAGGGCGGAGCTTCAAGAGCTCGTTCTCCAGTGTCAGGAGTCAGTCAAGACGCATAATAATGTAAGAAACTGCGAATATATGCTGCATGGAGATAAAACAGGTATAGTTTAGTTTAATTATGGTTATAACTTATATACTTATATATAACCGTCTTCTTGTTTTTATCCACTATATTAGTACAAGCCTGTTGTACCGGACCCTGTCCGGATGATGGTCAAAACTTTACCGATGAGTTTCATTACGTTTATTGTACTGCACACAAAATGTGAAGCGTCCGTTTTTACCTTATGCCTTTTCGGGTGGTGGCCTGTGGCTAATGTGACGTCACACTGCCAGGAACCTGCAAACAGCTTGTTCTGAGACACTGCTTATGATTCATGGGGATTAAAAAAAAAAAAAAGGAGTGGGTGGATTTTTGTCACTATAGGGTAATTGTGTACACACGCTGCCAACACACATTTATAGCCAAACACCATGCAAAAGTGAATTTTGCATAATATGTCCAGTTTAAGTTTATTGCAGTTTCATTGTTATTGGCCAGGGGGAAAAATGCAGTTCATTTTACAGCCATTGAGACAATACCTTAATAGTGGGGCATGTTGTCAGACTTTGTGGATTAACTTGTTGTAATGTCATAGTTTTATGATTGGATGTTGAGATGTGGATGTAGCTCTTAAAGGTGTATGCAGACAATGACAACTTGAAGTGGCGCTGTGCAGACCAATAGGAGCCGACCAATCTGAGCCGTCTGCTCTCTAATCGCTAATTGCGGTACTTTGATGTCATACACCGATCGGTCTGTGCAGTGCCGATTCAAGTTCAACACACCTAAAGACTTCAGATATACAAAGACGGTGCACTCATTTTACTATGAATGCCGGAATAAGTACCGCCTTTTAAATAAATGCCAATCTCCAATTGGTAAAGTCATCATGTCACTGCAGCTGCTTTTAGAAGCTCCGGATGCTATAGAAACAGTCTGAGACACACGCTGCATATGCGCATTGGCTGGTCCAGCCTAAAAAATAATTTTTTTTTTGTCATGACTTGAGCGTTTAGAAACAAAACTTGCTGTATGAGGCAGTTGTTGTCAGATTTAATTTGTGATTTCAAATATGAAATGACTTGCCTTAAAGACTTTGATGGAGATGAGCGTGTGCTTGCAGGGCCGGGGCTTAAGCATACTAAATGATTGGAGAATCCTGCATACGTCACCTGAGAGAAGTCTGGCATTTCACCAGAAGGTCTAGTTATGATATATTGGTTAACATTAAGATGTTAAAGGCAGGGTAGGAGATTTGTTCCAGAAATATTTTTGTTATGTTGCTTGAAAGTCTCTTCACATCCTGATAGCAAACACTAAGTTAAGTGGTGTACAAGTATTTATATATAGCCTATATATATCATCTGTGGAAGGCGTAGGACCATAAAATGTTTGTCCGCTTTGAAACATGAGGTACTTTAACATTGTCTCTCGTGACCCTTTTGTTTGCTTCTTGCTGTACTCGTTCATGTGATTTGGTTGAGGCGTGGCTTTGGAGACGCTCTAAAGGGAGGGTGGGATCTTATGCTTTCAAAGCTAGCTCGCTTTTGCTAGCCTCTCTGAAAATGACCTACCCTACTTTTAAGATGTTAAAATGGACAGGGTAAATTTTCATTTCATGCCACCAAAACTAATTAAATATTATAAGCTGGTCAATCAGGTTGACCTGTATGATATTTCTGGTGAAGCTGGTTTCCCAAGGATGTCTTGGTGGTAAAGTTGAAGTTAAAGCATGAAGCTTGCTGGGGTCAGGTTACCAACACACCAGCATGCAAAACACAACATATGCTGATGACCATCTCTGCATGTCTTATCAGCAAGGGAAATGTAAAATATGACATCAAATATTGAACAATTGTTTTGTCTAACAGGAATTACCTGATAAAACAATTTAAAATGTGCAGCAAATTGTCAAAATTACCCAGTTATGTTTGCTTTTCTTACATAGGATATTTCGATTTATTTGACCAGAGAGACATGGCATCTATCAATGTGACAGTGAATATTCTTGACCTACTTTCTTTGTACTCACACAGTAAGATTGTAAGTGAGAGCTCAGAATGAATGCGAAACCCTGCTGCTGATATAGAGACATTGACATGCAGCATGTAATTGAACATTCAACCCGACAGTAAACTGACCTGCTAGCCATGGAAACGAGTTCTTCTATGAAAGGTGGATGTGAAGCTTGAAGGAGGGAGATGAATAGTTTCTGAAGAAATACACATAACCATAACATCCATCCAATCTCCTGTTACAAGGTGTAGCATGCTGCAGTGGTTGTAAGTCTTTTTGGTGTTAGATTATGCTCAACAGGTGGAGACCGCTGGCTCCATGTTTGAGGTCAAATCTCTTGTTTCTGCCCTCACATGTCACGCTGGAGTGAGCTCATCTTCTCCATGATATCTGCATACTTTCTCACACTCATATTGTAGTGGAGAGCAGGGATAATTTTAACGCTCCATAAATGTAACATCGATAATAACTTAATGCATTCACAGTGACCAACGCTAACATAATCCTCTTCGGTCAACTGCTTCCTCCCAAAATTAAAGATAGTTTCAGTAACAACACACATGGAAATGTAAAAAACAAATCTGTTTTGAGTTCTTCATAGAAGATAGAAGATATAGTAGAATAGAAAATGTTTGAATTTTTTTTTTTTTAGCAGTTTTGTCCATTCAATGAAAGTCAATGGGATCCAAAAGTTTCTAGCTCCAAAAAGGACATAAAGCTAATGTAAAAGTAATCCATACAACTTCAGAGGTCTTCTGAAGACATCTGATCACTTTGTATGATGAAAAGAGGAAAATTGAAATGGTTCTTCACTCTCAAATCAAATTGATGATTTCATGTATATTGAGACAAAATATGAAGTGTCAGTAACATAGTAACATCAAACTCATTACTGCTTGCTTGTGTCACTGCTTGTGAAATACACATGAACCACAAAGTTTGATGTCACTGATGTCAGTCAATCAAAAGTGTGGGTCAAGATATATATTTGGGGTTAGTAAGAGGTTTATTTGTTCAAAAATACAGTAGAAACAGTAATATTGTGAAATATTACTACAATTTAAATAAATGCTTTCTGTTTTAATGTTTTTTAAAATGTAATTTATTCCTGTAATGGCAAAG
The DNA here is from genome assembly GCA_037950665.1 of Hypophthalmichthys nobilis. Classification (NCBI taxonomy): domain Eukaryota; kingdom Metazoa; phylum Chordata; class Actinopteri; order Cypriniformes; family Xenocyprididae; genus Hypophthalmichthys; species Hypophthalmichthys nobilis. The sequence continues at coordinate 29,297,167 of CM075481.1, read as the reverse complement.
CTGAATTTTCAGCATCATTACTCCAGTCTTCAGTGTCACATGATCCTTCAGAAATCATTCTAATATGCTGATTTCCTGCACAAGAAACATTTCTTATTATTATCAATGTTGAAAACAGTTTTGCTGCTTTATATCTTTAAAAATTATTAAAATGATTCAGCTTCTGCTTTATATTTCCATCCCTTTCCCATAGCTTTCTTTCTCTCTGTCTTCCCACTCTGCTCCATCATTATACTCTCAGATGACTATGACTCATTTTCTGGTTTTATCATACACATCCGCCCATTTCTGCTGCCTCTTTCTGATGTCCACATCCCATCATGCCATCCGTTCTTATTTAACGGCTCTTAAACATCATATATTGCAGACATGATGCTGATCAGCATTAAATCCTCCAACAGATGCTCTAGGCTTTTTACTTTGAGTTTCCAGCCAGTTTTTCAGGCAAAGATAAAAAGGGGACATGGAGAATGTATGACTGGATATCAAAGTCACCACTGGCCAGAGATATAGTGCAGGGCATGACTGTCAGCTTCAGCATGTTCAGCAGGTGCTTCACATTTCATGGTGGACATGTTTGTGTTGAGCATTTGTCTCAAATGGCCCCATCAGAACATACTTTTCATCTGTGGTCAGGTGCTGTGCTTGATGTAGATGTGAAACGTTTTGGTTTCTAAAGTAACCTTGGCTCCCTGAGATAGACGAAACATTGTGTCTGGGAAATCCCTAGGGTTGTGACGGTGGCAATTTTTTTTTACCACCACAGTGGTAAAGGGCCAATCCACCGATCCAGATACAGCTCATTGTTCCATATCTATATTAATATCCATATCCTTACTGATTCCAGAATAGTTGTTTCCTGATCTTTGAGCAAAAGTTTTTGGGCAAAGCCAGTTCCATGCCCACGGGGTGTTGGCTGAACGTCTGATGCATATGGCACACTTATCTGGAAACACTTTAGGAGTTTTGAAGTCGTCATCTGGTTGGTTGAATTCTACAGGATGTCTGGGAGACGTGTGTCGCGTTCTTTAACGGTCCACCTGGAAACAAATGCTGTGACGCCAAACCCCCTTGTGGAAGAAGAACTCCGTCGTGTTTACAACTGTGACAATGAGCGCTTAGAAGGATCAATTAAACACTGATTTTCAAAAGTAGGTGAAGTTTGCGGCTCCATTGTTGTAGTAAACGTGAACAATGTTCTTGTTATTATCACAGTCTTATCGTAAACAAATAGGCCTACTTTAGATCCACTCGCTGCTCATCTACTGATCATTTACAGCTTGATTAAATGCTTTTTTATTGATGATGAGGACGTTTTAAATCATAGAACTTTCAGGATGTAATAATGATACAAAGACCTCTTATATGCCAAAAGACTAAGGAAATTTTAATTTATCATGTCATGAATCCTTTAAGCACCTTTAACATTAGCATTATAGTATCATCATTCATGTGGATTTAACCCTTCATCTACAATGCAACTGTACTTGTGTGAATGCAGACAGCAGAGGCATTCACTGTAATTGAATAAATAGGCCTACATTAAAGGGTTAGTTCACCCAAAAATGAAAATAATGTCATTTATTACTCACCCTCATGTCGTTCTACACCCGTAAGACCTTCATTCATCTTCGTAATGCAAATTAAGATATTGTTGATGAAATCCGATGGCTCATTGAAAGCCATTCAAACTCTCAATAAAGGTACTAAAAACATATTTGAAACAGTTCATGTGAATTCAGTGGTTCTATCTTAATATTAAAAAGTGACGAGAATACTTTTTGTGTGCCAACAAAACAAAATAACGACTTTTCAACAATATCTATATGGGCCGATTTCAAAACACTGCTTCATGAAGCTTCTGAGCTTTATGAATCTTTTGTTTCGAATTAGTGATTCGGATCTCCTATCAAACGGCTAAACTGCTGAAATCACGTGACTTTGGCGCTCCGATTCACTGATTCGATTCTTAAAGCTCTAAAGCAGTGTTTTGAAATCGCCCATATAGATATTGTTGAAAAGTTTTGGCGCACAAAAAGTATTCTCGCTCGGAAATCTCGTAATAATGAGAAACTTTTTAGTAATAATGAGAAACTTCTACGCATGCGCAAAGCGAGGGAGCAGAAGGGCGTGGCTCGCTAGTGACATCCGCTGGTCAAAGCCGTTTAAATGCGAGAACACTATCATGGCGCGTTCTGCAAAAGTGTAATCTATAAATCATAATATAACATTAATAATAAATTATCAGTGTATGAGACGTTCTTTTATTCATTTGTATTTTTGTGTATGAACAAGCAGCAACACTGAATGGTGATCCATGGATTTCAAACAGATAGAGGATAAGAGCACACACCTACATATCCAAGTCTGTTAAAGAACGTGTCATCAGGAAAACTGTCTACAAACATCTGCTAAACATATTTTCAAGCAGTTTTTCATAACTTACAGTCTAATAAGTCACAGACATCTCAAAATGTGTTTTCTATATGTCTAGGCTAACCTGTACATCAAATAGCCTAGAGTAGACGCATCAGCGACGTGTGTTAATATTAACACTTAAACCAAAACATTTTATGAAGACGTTACACAACGAATAAATGTCATATTCCTTTTTTACGATTTGGCCATTTCTATTTATTGGGGGGACTTGTCCCCCTCAATGTCTATGGTGGTTACGGCCCTGGTACATAGTACATAGTGTATAAGTGCATAGTGTATAGTGCGTCATTAGGGATGCAACTAATATCTTAATTTGTGTTCGAAAGATGAACGAAGGTCTTACGGCTGTAGAACGACATTAGGGTGAGTAATAAATGACATTATCTTCATTTTTGGGTGAACTAACCCTTTAATAGCTATAAATAGCCAAGAATTCTAAGTTCACCAAACAGTGAGATCCATACAGTATAACCAAAAATACATTTGCAGTATGATTTTGTCAGCAAAATTGTAGTTGTGTTTTTTAGTTTAGCTTTTTTTTGCGTATTAATTTAATTTATTTATGTATTTTGATGTCCTTATTAAATATATGGTAAATGTAGCTAGATTATACAGTTTTGAACAGCATTTATTTTTTTTATTCAAATCTTCATTCTCATTTTTCATTTATATCTTTTCTTAAAATCATTACGTTTCATATTACATCTTTTCTCGTTATTTTGAACTGGAGAAAACAAACAAAAAACACTCCAAAACGCAATTTGAACGAATCACTTTGTTGAACAGATTCTTTCAGATGACCCTGTTAAATCGGTTCACAAATTGCACTGAAAGATTCATTTGCGAATTGGACAGCTATACTTTCCAGGTATCAACTCATTGTTGGTCATTACTGACTAAAAATGAGAAAAGAAATAGGAGATTGAATGATGGCGTGAAAAGTAAGTTACTAATAATGAATTTTAGTATTGTTGGTCTATATTTTTGTATCACTTACGTCTGCAAGATGTCTGTTAAAGATCACTTCATCTGGAAAGCATCTGCTGTTTACAAACATCTGATAGACATCTTTAAGATGTCAGTTTTACATACATTCTAAATCATAAACATCTTAAAGACATCTTCTAAACGTCTATTTGACATCAGACAGGAAACGTCCTATAGACGTAATGCAGATGAGCAAACACCCTAAAAAATACGTCTTCCAGACGTAAACACAGACATCAAATAGACGTCTCCGAGATGTACGTGTGCTATCAGGGTACTGTATGCAACTAGGCCCAATAACAACGTTAGCGCTAATCAGTTCCTTTACTCCTTACATTGCACTGTTTTAAATGACATACAGTAACATTAGCCTACTCTGTTTTCATAGTTTTTCTGCCCCATTTGTATGTTTATTGGTTTCAAAAAGCTTGGGGCACAAGTCAGGGGAGGCGCGCGGAGTGGTATTTTTTTTTTTTTAAATTAGGCCTAATTAGGCTAACCTAATTAATAATTTAAATCAATACATTATAGCAGAAACAGTACTTTAAAAGCAAAAAAAAAAAAGCAGGTTTTTGGATAAGAGTGGTCATTATGTTTCCTCTCCTCTTTTTTTCGATCAGAAAACTCTTGGAAAGTTTTCAGTCCAAGGATCCAGTAAGCGAATGCATTCAAAACAGCCCGAATGCATTGGAAATCCAGCCAATTTCTGGTGGAAAGAATAGTGTATTTGGCTTAAATGCACGCTGTTTATCATCGTGCTGTGAAATACAGCCTGAAAGTGGTAGATCACCCAAAAACTAAATTTCTGTCATTAATTAATCTTTAAATATTTATCTTTCCAATTGACTAGTCTGACTAGCTGATAACTCTTTATTAATAACAATTAATAATGTTAGACCCCATGCCAGTAAACACACTACTCACTGAGGAAAGTAATTTCAAGAAACTACACATCAGAATGACTCGTTCACCCTGAATTGACGACTGCTGCACAGGATAAGCCTGTTAATGTTGACAGGCTGTTGTGTGTTAATGTCAGATGTCTTCTTTTGTTTTCAGGCAGGTTCTCCTCTCTACTGTCCTGCTATTGCAGCACTGCAGCCAGTCTCACATGCCAGAAGGTGGCAAGCTAAACAAACATGACCTTTTCCCAGTGGCAACCAAAGAGAGGTTCTACTTCCAGGTCAGTACTCACATCAATGCAGGTCAGTGTCTTGGCGGAAAGCTGTTGAGAGGGAGGTTTTGTGTGTGAATCTAAGCATTCTTTTACAATGCAACAGTAATACATAGTGTGAATCCAGACAATTAATTGAATGATCTTCAAGAATCTGAAGTATTTTCTGTGAAGTATTTTCCTATTGCCCTGTAAGTATCCCACATTTAGATAATCTCATCTCATCTTCCTCCTCACGCAATGCTTCATTCTCAGAAATAATACTCTCCCTTATTGTATCGGGAGGAATGTTTTCCGCTATGACATCATGCTATCCTCATCACCCATTGGTCAGTGCATTCAGCTTGTTTTCTGCTGGGTTGTTCTACACAAAACCTACACAAACCCAACGCAGAAAAGCGAGCACTCGGACGCTGCTTGAGAATACTAATAAGGACATTACTTACTAAATTCCTCTCAGAAGCTTTTGTCGGATGAGTGTTGATCTCATTATGGTTCAGTGTGGAGTGTTAAAGTGCAAGTCTCAGAACGGACTGTAAATTAATGCAGCACAAGATTTTGTGTATAGTTGTGTAAATGTGCATTGGTTTGCATACAGTAAGTGCAATGCTAACTACAATAATTTGCATGTTTATCCAGCATCTTGTAGTCTTCTGTGGCCTGTTGCAGCCTATCTTAATGAAAGGCATTCTTGTGTGGGCAGCCCCATGCCACTGACACACTGTGGAAAGGGCTGCCGCAACTAAAACCCCATTATCTGGAATGGCAGAGAATTACTCAGTGGCATTAAAGCTCACTGGAGCTCCAAACAAAAGGCCCCTGCAGACTCAGCAATGCAAGAACGGGGGGAAAAATGAGACCTTTCACATTGGAAACAACAGAACAGTAATGATCCCACCCAGTGTGGCGTTCAGTTACAATTTGGGAATGATGAGTTTCTCATTTGAGATGGAGACTGCAGCTCAGGGACACTTAAAAACAGAATCTGCCAATCAGAAGCTTTTATTACATGCCAGTTTATTTCGGCATAAAACTGTGCAAAAAAATAACTTTGAACAACTAATGGAGGATATTATAAGTCATTGCAAAGGTATTCATATGATGAAATATTTCATATTTTAAGCTATTATTTCATACATTTTCTGATAGTAACTTCTTTAGTTTATATAAATTGATTATTTTCAATTAAGACAATCTCTTAGGGTGCTTTCACACCTGACTCATTTAGTTCGGTTGAATCGCACTAGAGTTCGTTATCCCCTTTGTTGCGGTTCGTTTGGGCAGGTGTGAAAGCAGCAATCGCACTCGGGTGCGCACCAAAAGCGGACCAAACAAGCGTACCGAGACCTCCTTGAAGAGGTGGTCTCGGTACGCTTTCAAACGAACTCTGGAGCGGTTCGCTTGAGATGTGAAAGCAAACCGACCCAACTGTCCAACGAAGCAAACAATATCATAATTCATAACGGGAAATGTGCTATATAAAAAGCAGTAGTGTCTGATTCTGTGAGTGAGCAAATTACTTACCATAATTGAAAACCAAAGAGCCCCTCTATGTTGTGTAATTGTACTTCTCCATGCGAGAATGCTGTCCCGACGAAGCCTTGATTCAAACTCTGCATCATTATAAAATTCATATGGTCTCTCGACACACTGACAACAGTTCGCCTACTAGACAGCGCTGGGAAATCCAGAGACAGAAAGAGAGATAGAGAGAGAGAGAGAGAGAGCGCGTTTGAATTTGCCGCAGCATTAATATGAATGTAGTATATAATTTAACAGCGGGACGGCTACATTCATGTAGTGTTTGCGTGTGTCTCGACAGTTACAAATAAAGCCACAATAAGCTCATGGAGTGAACTTGTCAATCATTATTTTGATGGATGACGCAGAGAAAACTCTGACCAATAAGAGGACAGTTGTACTCGCATGTGACTTGCCTAAACACATTTTGGTACGCTTTGAAATGTTGCCATGTGAAAGCGAACCGAGAAGAAAGTGCAACATTGTAACAAATTTAGTCCCTGTTTCGGAACAAAACAAACAATCCATAGGTGTGAAAACACCCTTAATCAAATCAAAGTGCAGTTCAAGTGTCAGGATTTACTAAAAACACGCAGTGCAAAATTAGCACTGAAAAGGCGTGGACTGAGTTGTTTTTGTGGCTGACATTATTGCATATGCATTTGTAGGAGTTTCCCTTTCAGACGCAAAATTTATGGGAAGAAAGCATTATTACGTAACACGATTTACTAATGTTTGCACTAGTCAACTTACTGGTAATTGCGCCATTATTTAATGCCCCGAAAAAGCATGCCTTAACCCATTTTGTGACATGGCTGCAATTGTTGCTGCTAGGAGGAGACACCGCAGAGAACAGACAGCGTATGGTAGAAGGGAGAAAATATTTTCCACTTGTATTAATTTCTTTGGAATGCCAGAGGAAGACGTTATCCGTATATTACATGTAGCAAGTTGCGCCTGTGTCGACCCGCACCTAATGAGCATCAGCTCTGCTTATTTGCGACCCAACACTAATTTGCACTGCTCTTGGTAGATTGTGTTGGTCATTATGTAAATTATTTAACTGCGTCTGTGTTCTTTAATTTGCGTGCCACTCCCATCGGCGCATTTGTGGAATTGCCCTCTGACGCTAATTTGCACCGTTTAGTAAATCTGGCCTTATATCTTATTAAAGCTAAAATGTATTGAAGACATTATATTATTTTAATAAATAGAAAGTTCAAAAAGAGTTTCATTAGTTAAAATATCAAAGCAAATGGCATTTATTTTAAAGAGAGACAGCACAAATATACTTTTAAAGGTGCAGTAAGCAATTTCTGAGAAACACTGTTGAAAGTGGATTGGACCAAGCATTACAACACACTTGTAGACAATCAGCAGGAAGTGGCGTTTCTACTCATGATGGAGAAGGAGAGAGAGTGAGCAAGAAGCAGATTTGAAGAAAGACTGTAGAAAGAGAGATAGCTGAGAGACTTTATCAAAGAGAAAAGTTCAGAGGAATGTCACTGGAAAAAGAAGGGTTATGACCAGGCAAGAGCTTTCAGCGCTGGAGAGACCTGTAACTATAGTAACAGGACAGTTTTGAGTGTCATTATTTGTCTGGAGCTGGTGTGCAGCAGGCGACTAACAACCAACTCTTGCTTGTATATACTCTTTTATAGTGTTGTCAAAAGTACTGGTACTTCGGTACCAAGTTGGTACTGAAATTTTGAAAATGTGACGATACCAGCATTTCTGTAGTACCGGGAGTACAGAGAATCCGGGTATATTCAGTATCCACTGATCGAGCTGTGGCAGTATTTACTTGAATATGACACAAGTGAAGCACAAAGCTTTGTTTACAAAAGAAATAATAGGTTAGCAATTAAATGTGACATTGCAGCCATGGAAACATTTTGGTTCATGCAGAATGAGAGAGGTACATGAGTCCATAAATTTAAGCTTTGTATTCTGTTTCGCGAATCGCGATCTGGTCACCTGATTAGCAGAGAATTTAACAATATTCCATTAGTTATTCCACTGAACATGGAATCCCTGTTTCTTTTCCCAAATCTTCACTCACGCAGGGGATTAGCTATAACGTTTCTTCCTTCCGTTCGCTTTTAGGCCTATTATAGGCTATTCGCATTCTTTACTGTGGTAAAGTAGAAAAAACACCGTAGGACAGAAACCTTTTTGCTTGCATGTCAATTTCTATATTAACACAGTTTGTGCTTGTTATTAGACTTTATAAGGCACGACAAGTTTATTTGTATATAGCGCGTTTCACACAAGCTGGTGATTTATACTTTTGCTTTCTCTGGCAACGCAAAATCAAACATAGCTTGAATGTCTTGCCCCTGCTGAAGATAAAACTCGCTCTTCAGACCTTTTACAACAAGTGTCAGTTGCTTGTAACATCAGGAGATAACATGAAGATATTATTAAAGAGAAATTTTCTCTTATTTCCTGCTCGTGTCCCACATATCTCTCTCAAAGTGCAGAGTGGTAGGCTATATAACGCATCTTTGTGTGGAAATAAAAAACAAATGTTTTTTTAAATAATATTTAACTTTCTTATTATTTAGGTTACCATTATTTACTGATATTTATTTCATAGTTTTACAGGCTGTAGTCAGTGTACAGAATAGCTAAAATAAACACGCACGTATTTATTTTTTATATTTCAAAATTTATTTCATTGAGGTATACATACACACACAAACATACACACAGGCTCCAAATATTTATATGTATGATTACCATATTTAATATGTTTTTAAAATAGGCTATATAAAATAGTAAAATAGTTCCAACAGGTTTTGCTGTGGTACCGAAATTGGTACCGAGAACCGTAACATTTTTATGGTATTGGTACTGACTACTGGAATTTTGGTACCGTGACAACACTACTCTTTTGTACTATATGTTAATTTTTTTTGTTCTCCCTTGTCATTAATTCATCATCTTTGCTTTATTTTTCATGAAGTATCGCTACAGCTACAGGGCTCCAGACTAACATTTTTTTACTAGGAGCACTGTAGCCCCTTACTGAAAATTTTAGGAGCACAAGCAGAAAATTTAAGGGCACACCTTAAATCGACCTGCAACGCAGTTATTCACATTTTCCAACATTTTGACTGTATTACTGACAAATGCCTTGGTAATAAATAGACTTAACTTACAGAAATTACAATGTGCAATTTTATTTTAAGTTTGCAAGGCTCCAGATTAACATTTGAGGGCAGCATTATCATTCATATCGTCTAAATAATAATTCAAAAGCAAAACGATTAAAATATATATATTAGGGAATGGCAGCCACCTACTGGTTACAATGGCAATGTAATGTCTTTTTTATTTTTAAATGAGTGTGAGTTGAAACTTTTAGTTTTATAAATGGGGGTAATCTATGAAGGATGAGGAAATAATGTTTTGGTCTGCACCTTTAAAGTGTCGAAATAACCTACACTACCAGTCAAAAGTTTGGACACACCCTCTCATTTAATGTTTTTTCTTTATTTTCATGACTATTTATATTGTAGATTCTCACTGAAGACATCAAAA